>PUFA01000007.1:6700000-8180000 GCA_003508835.1 Eonycteris spelaea
ACCTGACCATAAACCCTCTTTGTTTTTATCATTCTACTTATATCTTGTACAACACATGTTCTAAAGATAACTTAGCATCCGTATAGATGCTAACACAGCTTTTGGAATTTTTTTAGCTGCTTGCTGTTTAGCTAAATGTCCTATATCAGCTTTTTAACTTGCTATTTATTATTTTCTCCAAGAGTATAGTGGTGAATATTCAAAAAGATTCTGACTCCTTGAATTTCCAATATTCATATTCCAGGGGGAAAAATGACAATTTCTCATTTAAGATGTATATAATTATTGTTAGCTTGTCAGTTTGGTAAATGCAGAAGATTCTACATTTATTTTATGTCCATCATACAGTTTTTAGAGTAGATATTTAGCCACTTGAAAAGTCCGTGTCTTGCCCTTGTATTTAACACCAACAAAACATTTAGTCAGGGACCTCTCTCCTTCTAAGTTTCATAATGATACCTGGGTATAGCTTATTCTAAGAAGGAAACCACAAAGGTGAGAATAGCTTAAAAATAAATAAATGCAACCTCTGAAGAAAGCTTAGAGGACTTGAAACTATAGTTAAGAAGACAAAGACTAAACATTGACCCTAATTGGCCAGTCACCCCACAACTATATTTAGTTTGTAGTTAAAAAATAGCTGTTGTTTAAAGAAAATTAAAAGTATCTAAGTACTTGTATGCATCCTTCTATGTGATCTAATTTTACTCTCTGAAAACTCTTCAAAGTAGATAAATCATGCCTATTTTATCAATAAGGACTAATTTTTTCTCAAGGTCATGTCCAATAAGAAGTAGAACCTAGATGTGAAGGATGATTCCTGTTTCTTTGGTCAACATCTACATGGAATACTTAGATACTCTTTTTGTATGGTATGAATGCTAAAAATTTCCAAGGACAGCATAAACATGAGTGTATTTAATGAAAAATAGGAAAGCAGACTTTCACTTGCTCATATTATATTCAGTGTTTATTTAATTGACTTGTATACCTCGAAACACAATAAGAAAACTTCAGTGTTGCTGTTTCTAGAGGAGAAGCTCTGCCCCACAGATTCAGTGAAACTGTATTTGATGACAGGGCCATCAGCCAGAATTCAGGACTGAGGCTTGTTTGTAAATCAATAGCCAACGTCAGGTTGAAATTGAATTTTATTGCTGTTAGTTTCTTGAGTCATCATTTTATGTCTGACTGCATTGCTTAAACCAACAGAAAAAATTTTTCCAGTTTAGTTTTTTTTTTTTCACTCTCATCTCTGAACTTTATAAGCTGTTTTACTTAATATACTCTTTTTAAAAGAAATGGTATATCTTCTCTTTTTTAATTGAGAATATTCAAGTACTTCAGTTCTTTTGTATTCCCTGGACTCTGCTAAAAAAAGAATCATTTTGGATTCCTTAGGAATCCTTTTAAGGCTATTGAACATAGCAGTGAAATACAAGTAAGGGGAGAACAAAATTATAAATGTGATTCAAATGAGTCTTTCTTAAAGAGTTGCCCACAGCCAGACCTATTTTGTTCAAGGTTTTGTTATATTCTCACAAGAGATTGAATCATTGTAATATGACTTCAGAATACTATTTCTAACACTAAATCTTAGATGGTTAATGAAGAAAAAATTAGCCAATTTATAATTAGCCATGCTCAGTGAAAAATGAACCTCAGGAAACTTCAAAATATATTTTTTATTGACCTATATCTTTTACTATTAATTCTAAACTTCCTTTCACAAATTTTTACTATGCCCAATAAATTTAGCTGTTATCATTCCTCTTTTTCTTTATCAAATAACTTTTGTAGAAAGCAAAGGAATGACTAAAACCCACAGAATTAATATCAAAAAGGAAGCGACATTTTTAATGGTAGTTCTCTGCACTTTCTATAGAAATAGAAAGATAAGTCAGCAGACCCTTATGTGCTCAATCATAGGCTCTAGAAATAATAAACCTAAACCTGTCATTCCAATCTCAATAATTTTATAACACATTATTCTTTCATTTCTCTTATCTGCTTTTGAAGCCATAATGCTTATTTTGTTTTGTTTTGTTTTGTTTTTCAGAATGGTCTTAGTTATGAAATTCACATAGATTTTTGCTTTTATCTAAGACATCTCATGAGCTTCATTTTATAAGAAAATTCTAAGAAAAACACATTTTCTTTTCAGCCATAGCTACAAAATCTTTTTAAGATGCATTCAGACCACCCCCAATGAGCTTATTATCTTATTTTTAATAACCTGAATTTCAAAGAAGAAATAACTGTTAAAAAATCACAAATTTTCATGAAATAAATCTTGATCTGTGTTCATGCTTAATAAAAGAATAGTGACCTTATTTATGACTCAGTAGTCCATTTTAAATTAGAAAACTATGAATGGACCGAGCATGATGCCATTTGTGTTCAAATTCAAATGTGTGAAAGTTACAGAGAATAATTAATTCTCACTGGAGAATCCAGTCCTGTATTGCCTCTATAGGAGTATTCAATTGAAAGTCTTCATTTGGGGACCTATAATTTTTGTATTTCTTTTCTAGAATGTTGTTAATACAAGGCATATATATATATATGTGTGTGTGTGTGTGTGTATATATATATATTTTATATTTTTTATATTTTATATATATGTGTGTGTGTATATATATATATATATATATATATATATATTTTTTTTTTTTTTGCCCAGTTTTAATTTATAGCCAAATTGTACTTGTTGGGCTTGACCTATCAAGAGCTTTTACTCTTTGGTAGATAGTGCAAATGAGAAACAAGCACATAGCTTTACTGACTGTCCCAAATAATCCTTTAAAAAATAAGTTAGGGGAATTTTGTTAAGTCATATGTCAAAACAATTTGAATTATGACTATTTTCCTTGCAGGGAGTTAGCTAAATGGGTACAAATATACAAACTCTTATCCTTGCATTTTTATCTCAAAATTCAATTAGAATAAATGTGGTCCTATCTAGGTTTTCTTCTCAGGTTCCAATGCATTCTTTCATGAACCTATCTTTGATTGTATACATAAACTCCTTCCCTTTGAAAGGACCAGAGAAACTTGGAGCAGGATGTGGGTGGGGGAGGATATGTTAACTTGGAATTGTACAAGGGATACTCAGGTGACAATCATCCAAGTATCCCATTTCACTTTCCTAGAATAAGGGAGGGGGAGAGAGCGAGAGAGAGAGAGAGAGAGAGAGAGAGAGAGAGAGAGAGAGAGAGAGAGAGAGAGAGAGAGAGAGAGAGAGATCATCCAGATGGAGAGGTTATTTCGTTTGCTCCTGATTCTGAAACTTTGTAGTCAGCGTATTCCTTGAGTATTCCCATCTATAATTCTATAATTCCTGGCTGGGGGTGAAACAAGTTATGATAGACAACAGTATGAAGGCTATAGAGAAATATTTAGAAAGTTTTAAAAACTAAAAGCAACTTATGAGAAATGTAACTATTTTTTGAGTAACTAGTAGGTACATGCCTCATAATATTGGAGAAGTAGATATGAATGAGACAGTCTCTGCCTTCAAGAAATTCTCAGCCTAGTCGGTTTTGTTGTTATTGTTGAGTAAATGAATACATGTGACCAATGCAAAAAAAGCTATGGGAGTAGAGGGAGTAAACAGCACATATCATATAATATGTAAGTATCAGAAGAGATTTTTAAGAAGTCTCATAAATTCTGAGCATCATATGTTCACTTGAATTTTCTTTTTAGGAAATAGGGAATGTCACCCAGTGTAGATATCCAATGAATTGAGTCCAAGGTAACTCAGCATTTATCCTTTAATTTTCTGAGCCACCAGAAAGTGAGGCATTCACGGAGTAAATGCCTCTGTTTGTCAGTGAATTAGAAATCTCACCACAAGCAATGGCAGAGTTTCCCTGAAGCCGAGATTGACAGTAATGCATGATCTGAGTGGTAACTTGTGACTCATTGAACTGGTTCTTTGAGAATGTCAAGAGAATTGAATTTTTTTTTTTTAATTAAAAGAGTAGTTGAAGGAAATGAAGATAACAAAAGAAAAAAAATAAAAGCTTTGGAAGAAGAAACTTGGCTTTCTAGTCTGTCAATAATGACCTTGGATAAAGACATTTAAGTCGCCAAGGAAATCTACAAGCCTGTTACCCATCTCCAAGTCCCAGGTTCAGGCTCATTTAAACACAAACAAACAAATGAATAAATAAATTTTTTTCCAAGAAAGAAATTATATTTTAAAATAAGGAGACTATGAGTAATACTCATGTTAATAATAGCTCCTTTCTGTTGAGCGGTTATGGGATTCTAAATGCTCATTAATAAAAATTTATGTTATTTTTCTCATTTTAGCCTTATAATGCTGTGATGAAGCTACTATTGTAGATGAAAAACTGAGGCCTAGAGGGAATAAGTGATTAAGTGATTTTTTCCAAAGTCAACAACTAATAAAATGATGATCTTGATCATATCTTTTGTGTGTGTGTGTGTGTGTGTGTGTGTGTGTGTGTGTGTGTGTTTTACCTCCAAATACTTATAACTATATTTCCTAGCTACCTGGGTTCAGCAGCAGTTGAAATAGCAAACATCCCTGCTGACTTTCTTGCTGGTGAGGGATATTTCTGGACCCGCTCAGACTTCAGTTGTTAATTTGGCTATTTGTCCGTCTTATCTTCTCTCCCACTTCATGTAAATAAACTTCTGCTTCCACAAATTTCAGAGCTCATAATGTCCTAAAGTTTGATATTCTGGTTAGGCTTTCAATACTTGGAATATTTTAGTTTGTTTTATGTGCGTTTAAAATTGATCTTTTTTCTCCCTTGATTCTTAAAATTGAAACATCTTCCTGGTGTGCATATTTGACGTTCAATTTTTCATCAGGAAATCTGAATGTTTTATAAAATATCGCTACAGTAGAATCACCTATTCTCTCTTCAAAATTAACTAAAAGTGCACAACTCTAGAAGAATATGGCTTTTATTATCTATGCCTTACCATTCTTAACGTGGTAATAGAGTTACTGTGTATACAAACATCTGTATGTTTCTTCATCATGATAATGTTTTATTGAATATCATCAATTACTAAAGACAGTTAATTTCTATCAATAATTTTAATTAGCTTTATATTAATGATTACTATCACCTATATTTCATGACAGAGATAAATTTGAGGATTAAAAATTTTTCACAAATTTATCTAAATCAATCGATCCTTTTCTTTGTAAAGTACCATTTCAAAGGTATCTACAGTGTCATTAAAATTATGTGTCAGTTTGTTGCTAAAAATAGGTATCATATCTTTAGGTAGAGAATTCAGAATAGAAAATACATTAAACATACCAATGCTTTCTAAAATCAATCCCAAAATATATGCTTTTTTTCCTACATCAATGTTTTAGATACTATATTGCCCTATTATTAGCATGAGTTTCATATGGAAAAGGATTTCTGGTAACATTTCTTCTTTGGCTTGTATACAAATTTGAAATATAAAAATTAATAGCCACTATTTTTGAACAATTATGTTTCCTGACAAATATATTTGCATATTCTTAATTTGAAATAGGCATCATTGTCTTATTTTCATGTGGGAAAGTAAAATGGAGAAGAGATAAATACTTGACCAAGATTATATTTTTTATTTCAAGAGAAGGGCAGAATCTGCTTCAGACCCAGTTTGGCCCAAGTATAAAGCTCAAATCTTTTCATATCCACTACTCTGCCTTTCTGGTTTTAATATAGTGGTAGTTTTGTATATCAGTTGATGTAATTACTTACTCTAATTTCTGGAGTCCAGATATCTTAGTCACAGTTGCTGTTCTGCATTTCTTTGAACAGATAAATAGAAATAAACTGTGGAAGTAGGAAATTGCAGTAAGAATAAACTTAACAGGATTGACTTCATTCAAATTCTGACTTTGTCTTTGAACTTGCTACATGAAGCTGAATGAGATATGGAAACTCTGAATTCCAAAGCATGGCTTCAGCTTGAGATCAAGTGAATGACCTTGAGCAAGTCATGTCACTTCCCAGAGGTTTCATTTTGCCATCTGAAAAAATGGTGATAATAATAAATAATATCTAATATCATTCTGTGAAGCTGAATGCAATCACATTCACAAAATAGGCTGCACTTTGGGGGGAAACAATTGTGGCTTTCAGTAAAATAAAAGACAATAATAACTTTTAAAATATTTATTTCTAAGATATTCACTAAAAATCTGAACAATTATTTCTCAAGATGTATTATTTTTTATTAAAAAATAAATGCCTACCACTTTTAATTACAGTCCTTATCAGCCAATGATGATTGTTCCATAATATACTTTTAAACCTTGTGGAGATTAACAAAGAGCCATTGGGGAAAATGAACTGGAATGAGGATACTGACTTGAAATGGAAAAACCCACCAGGGCACATGCTGTGTATGGTTTCCTTTCAGCTATCAGAACTTTTCACTGTAAATTTTATTGTTTTTACCCGAAGCAAACAGTAACTCCCTTTAATTGGGACATTGTGTTGGCATCTTCAGATTTACTCTAACAACGGGCATTTCTAATATGCTATGTCATGTCTCTTGGTGTTTTCATTCACTCATTTCTTCTCTTTTAATGAATCCCGTTAATTAGAATTTGTGAAACATTTTACATTTGATTTGAGATTTTGATTCCTAACACCCTTCTAGCAGGAGTACTCTCAGCATTACAATATTTTAAAATGCAACTGTTCATTTAAGAGACAGAACCAAAATGTATGAGCAAAATCATGTGACATTCTAATAAAGGGAAGCTGTGTATTTTATATTTCTCTAGGTTTGTATTTTCCTCAGTTCTCATTATCTTAACAGGGCTGTCAACATTATAAATGACCTGATATGTATCTGGAAGACTTACTCAAGCCTTACTTAGTGCCCCTGACATGGTCTTCTGAATGCTAAACCCTGACAGGACACGCGTTTGCAGCACAGCCTGTGTAATCAAACTGAAGCAGTAAGAGTGTGTTGGGAGAAAACCTTTGTCCAGGTCTCACTCTCTGAACTGAAAGAGGTACAGTGGAAATGACCTTATAAATATGCTGACAGTAAAGGTTTTACCTAATCTGAGGAGAGGTAGTAAAATACTGCTTTTAAAAGTCAGAACCATATAATAACAGGGATAAGAAAAGAGAACTAAAATTATACAGAAAAGAGGTCAGTCTTTCAATAGAATGAATGCTTTGTACCTTTAAGAATAGAATCCATTACATCTATCACGGATGCAAACAAGTCAAGCAATACCCATTCTGTAGTTACCTGCTGTCTCAAATGGACTTTTAAGTTTCTCCTATAAGATATGAACAATTTTGAATATGAAACTTTGCCTTTAGAAACGATTTTTCTTAGTTTCAAAATTTAAGGGAAGAGGTAGTGGAATATATGAAGAATCCTACTTAGAAGGCTTAGCCTGACAGACATTTAAATGATTGCTCACATTCAGTCTCAGGGGGCTGGTAGCCTTGCTCCCCCAGTAGGACTCTCAGCTTCTCCATAGATCCCATCTGCATCAGACAGCACTGTTAGATTAATCTATTTAAAACTTGCCTCTCTTTCAATTGCTTTCTAAATAAGTGCAATTAAGGTCTTCTATCTGAGTCTCAAATTAATTTATAGCCTTAGTTCACTACTCCCTCATTCTTACTGTGTTCTTGTTTACTTTCTCACTCCCATTCTCCCACTGTTTCTGCCATGCTTTATCTTCATTGTCTGTCTTCCATTTCTCATGTCCAAGTCTTCATGTGCGCTACTTTCCTTAAAATGCTTAGACTGATCACTGTTGGCCCTAGAGTGAAGATCACATGCTCTGTTCAGATAATGCTGTATCTCAATCTTTCACACAGCATTTTATCATTCTCTACCTTACATTATAACTGACTTGCATTATAAATGTAATTTACAATTATATGTGTTTGGCATTGCGTACCACTATTTCTATTATCTTTAGCTAAGTAACAAACTTCCTCAATAGTAATTTACTATTTCTCATGATTTTGGGGGCAGCTGAGTAGTTGTTCCTTAGAGTGTTCATGAGGTTGCTGTCAGATATTAACTTTCCAAGATAGCTCACCCACACAGCTGCGGTGATGCTAGTTGTGGGCTGGGAACTCAATTGAGCTTATCATCTGCAAAGCCACAGTAGGCCTTTCTTTTAGGGTGACCAATTTGTCCTGGTTTGTCCGGAGTATTTCTTATTTTAGCATTGAAAGTCCCACGTCCTGGGCCCCCACGGTGTTGGGAAAAGCAAGATATTTAGTCACCCACGCAGCCTAGGCCTCTCACAACTTAGAGGCTGGTTTCTCTAGGGGCAACATGGAAAGTGTGATTTTCCAAGAGCTCCTTGCAGAAACTTCGGGCTTTTTGTCACCTAACTTCAGACATTACAAACCATGGCTTCTGCTGAATTTAATTAGCCAAGCAAGTCACTAAGGCCAGCCTCAGTGTAAGAGATGGAGAATTAAATCCCACTTTGAGGGAGTGGCAAAGTTACATTGCAGAAGAGAAATTGAGATGGTGGATATTATTGTGGCCATCTCTGGAAGATATAATCTGCCAAACAGTATATCACCTAAACTTTCACAGTGCAGTTTTCAATTCTCTTTACATTGCCCTCTATATTGCTCTTCCAGGGTACTTCGCATTTAGTAAGCACTTGATAAATTCTTTAAAATAAAAACAAGGAGAAGTATCTTTATCTTAAATTTATTATTAATTCCAACTCGGATAAAAAAATTACATTCAATTTTGATTAGGTTTTTCCTTCTTTATGTGGTCAAAAGTGAAAAATTTGAATCAGGAATAAGAGAAGCCAAAAAGAAAATGTACTAGAGAAAAATTCTTGCTTCTTATGCCAAGATCAATGTCAAGAGTCTGTTAATGATTTCAAACCTTGGGCAATGTTTTAACAGAGCCCCGGGTAGTGTTTGGGAGGCAGTAACTCATAGCACTGTTGAGAAGCTGATATATTATTTTATGCATATTCTACTAAAGAAGAGAAAAATAATTAAACTGCTTTAGCATTTACATTTAGCATTTACATTTACACTTTTGGTTCCCTTGAAAGAAAAGATATTCTCAAGTTATGCAGAAACTCAAACATATCACGGTAAGACATGTTATTTCTGTAAATGAATAGCCATTTCTCTAACTTGTCCTGTATTAGATCTCATTTGTTTCTCCCCAAATAAAAAGCAGTAAGTCCCAGGATCTATTCTGTAAACAGCATTATGCTTACTTGTCAATGATTTACAATTATATCATATGTTAACTTCTCCTAAGTAAAGGAGCTGCACCTATACATTGGCCTTGATAAGTTAACACAGAAATTTGACATTGACTGTAGAGGTTTTACATATTCTTATAGATCCATTAAAAAAAATTGGTTTTGGGATAGAGAATGATGTCCTTCTCAAATTCTAGCAAAGAGGCGGTTTAATCTTTGTCAATATATAGGCTCAATTCTACTAGATTCCCAAAAAGGGGGCAGTCACAGTTCGTAGGCAGCTCTGACGGATTTTATTACATGGGCCGAAGTGCAGAGGTTCAGCTCTGTTGAAATAGAGTGCATTTTACAGATCTGGATGCCCTCTAATTGCTTCAAAATGTCAGGTGCTCCAAGCAAGAGCGAAGAAGCACTGGCAGTGGAGAACTAATTGGCACGGGACATGAAGCTTTTCTAGGTCACTGATTTACATGAGGCTCAGGTCAGTAGTGACTCAAACTCATTCTTTTCAATGGCAAGTCCTTTATGGGAAATCAGCCCTTGATGCAGTTCTCTCTGATAGATGGTGTGTGCACCTCAAAACCCCCAAAATACAACTGTAAACTTTGCTGGTATTAGGGGTTATTTATGTTGTAAATGTTTGACTTCGGTATTAAAAGATTGCATTTTAGAAAACAAATCAGTGCTTCGCAAAAGACAGTTCGAAAGGCAAGACCGTGGCTATTTTTCAGACAGGTGAGGACAGCATCAAAACATTGCGGACTTCTGCAGAGAGAAAGCAAGACCGTAAAACAGATTATTGCTTTGTTTATTTTAATCAAGGGATGGCAAGTGAGTTTGACACTGGAATCTAAAAGAGCTAATATTTGTTGCCTTTGTTTTCAAGTCACTCCTAACCAGCATAGGACAAGGCCTTGTGTCAGTGCCTTGTTCCTGACATACTTTCAGCTCCAGAGACATGGAGTAAATTTAATAATTTTGACTGTTAAAATTTTGAGAATTTTTTAGCAAGATACTTGCCTCAGTTTTCCTAAGACCGGAGACTCCGTGTGCATGTTGGAGTGTTACTCATTTTGCCTCTTCTACACACCAGAGTAGCTTAGCTTTATCTGTGTGTCCCGAGAATTTTCAAACTACGGTAGTTGACCCTTACAAGATGCCAGGAAGTATCTCCATATTTGTCTAATTTTGCTCTATATGCCACAACAAACAGAAATATAATCCCAAGGCATCATCTTTATATTTCTTGATGCATCAGTTTAATAACTGAATATCTAACCTGCACTTTGCTTTTCCTTTGTATATCAAACAATATACGTTACTTTTATAATTATTTCCTATGTTCTTACAAATAAGCACATATAAAGCAAAAGAAGTTTTATAGTTAAATTTCAAATTTTGTGGTGTCTTAAGAGAGAAAATAATAAAGTTGTCTGGGAGATAATGTAAGATTCATGGAGAGTGTTGCATTTGAGCTGACCTATTAGAAATTAATGGGGTTTTTATACCTATAAATAGAATCCAGGAGTGGTATTTCTCATTTAAGGAACAGTAGTACGTAGTCAAAGATGGCAGAATATAGTAAATATATTTAGGCAAATATATTTATAATTGGACAAAAAGTTTATTAATAAGCTGATTAGATATTAGCTAACATATCCTGGTGCTTTATTATAGAGCACCTAAAATGACATTAAATTCAGTTAAGAAGCAATAGATAGTGGAAGTTAGCAACAGACTCAGTTTCTGTTTGTATTAATCAAAAAAGAAAGTTTTGGGAATAATCTCTGTTTCTCAAAGACTAAAATTCTAGGCTCAGGAATCATCAAGAGAGAGATGATTTCCAGAGATTAGAAAGTAGGAACCCAAATTTCAGAAACTGTAATATTAGGAAATCTTCTATTGTTATAAATTACTATAAGATATTCTTGCTCAGAAAAAAATAGAACTGCACCAATTTTTAATCTCTATTTTCCAGCTAAAATATCAAAATATGAAGAGGATATATCCAGTTAGTCTTTGTGATGATTAAGGAGAAGGACACCACTGTTGACAGTCTGTTTCAATGGTGAAGTGGTAATTGTTCTAAAGGATTACCATTGCCAGTGCTATTAGAAGGGGGAAATAGGTTGAGTCAGAAACAATATATATGCATTACAAAGGATTATTATGCAGACATAAAATGAAATTTAAATTTAAAATACATATACTGAATATCTGTGTATATATAGAGAGATAGATATAGATATAGATAGATATACAAAAATCTAAATTTTTAAATTTTCAGCATTTTCTTCAAGTTATGTATATATACACATGTATGTATGTGTGTGTGTCTATATGTATTTATGCACATACACATACTTTATTGTGCTTGGGTTGTTACTCAATTCATAGGAACATCTCTTGTATTGTAATACTCATTAAACTACAGTAAAGTTTCCTTAAAGTAGCTCCATATGAGATAGAATATACTTTATTTTTTTAACCTAAATCTTTAGTCAGAAGGTAACCTAGATAGTCAGAAGTATTAAAATTTTCGCCCCTATGTTCCATGCTTCCCATAGTATATTTGGTGCTATATAGTTTTAAAGATCTTTGAGTGGAGGCAAATATGTGTGCAAATATAATCAGTTTAAAAAGGAGAATGGGACACAATAACCTCCAAAAGAAAATAATTACTTTTTATGGCCAAAATTAGCAAAACGCTAGACTCTAAGATAAGTGTTATGACTGCCTTTGTATGTCATAGCTGCTGGTGCAAGGATAAATCAAGCAATAAAACTGCCTTTTTCAGAAGCCGTGGTACATATACAATGGAATATTACTCAGCCATAAGAAAAGATGAAATATGGCCATTTGTGATAACATGGATGGACCTCGAGATAATCATGCTAGGCGAAATAATTCAGACTGAAAAAGTAGAAAATCACATGATATCCTTATATGTGGGATATAAACCTAAACGCAACAAATGAACAGGACAAACAAACATGAACAATGGACTAGTGGTTACCAGAGGGGAGCGGGGAGGGGAAAGGAGGGTGTGGGTAGATGGAATAAAGGGGGTCAAAAATAGGGGCTAAGGGGAGGGTGAAGCGGGTAAAGGGGAATCAAATACATGGTAGCTGAAGGAAACTGGACTTTGGGTGATAAACACACTATAAAATATACAGATGTCAAATTATAATGTATACCTGAAAATTATATAATTGTATTAACGAATGTTACTTCAAAAAACTTAATTTTAAATGTAAAAAAAAAAAAAAGGAAGAAAAAATTGTAAACAACCTAAAGATCCATGAATAAGAGATTGAGTAAATTATATTATGGAATAAAATAGCATCATTAAAAGTGAAAAGGAAAAAACAACCCTGCCTTTTTTTGCAATGTCCATTTGATTAAACTCTTGCCACCTTCTGCTGTGCCCACCTTATATAGTATCACATTAGAGATCGGTTTAGACTACATAAGATACTCATTTATTCTCTTTAGTTACATAACAAACACTTACCAAGCACCTGCTTTGTGCCATGTAGATCCAGAATTGTTAGACTAGGGAATGAAGAAAAGAAAATGAGAACTTCTTCCTCCCAGAAGTAGCCTTGTGGAAGACAAGTAAACAAATGAGTGCCATTAGTAAAATATAAGCCACAGAAACATTTTTGGATAAGGTTTTTGTACACTAAGCAAAGAAATAAAATAAGAACCTTAATTTGTGTGAAACTTTTATCTGTTGAAAGTGCCTAAATATAGGAGTTTCCTAAAACTGAGGTGGGAAATGTGAGCAGTATAATAGATGGCTTCTCATAGAAGCAGCTTTATGATTTAAATTTTTAAGCAAAATACAGTATCACATGAATGAAAAACGTTAAGTACATTGAATGAATGTGAGCATGGGGAGAAACTAGCATGCAAATATCTATATCTTACTGTTCAGAAAAAAACAAAAACTGTGCTTTCATATTCTCCCTGAAAATAAGCTAATTATTTTCAGAGAAAAGGAGTATTATAAAGAAATATAACTCCAAGGTAGACTATCCTGCCCACTTCAAATAGAGACTTGCAATGGTCAGAAATCAGTCTGCTTTGTTTTATCTGAAGCAAATTCTTAAGTACACGGAAAGACTGCAGCTGTTGATGGTGCAGTGAGTCTTTGCCTCCAGAGAAGCAATTCCAAAGATGGGCTTATTGCCAGCACTGCAAGCCTGCTGACACCAGAAAGTCAGGGCAAGTGAGGGTTGTTGTAGCAACTACGGTGAAATTTGGGGGGTCTATTCAAATGGTCAAATAGTTGGTTTTGGTTGTTGTTTTTCATTTTCCAAGCCATTCAGAACACTTTGGAATCTTTTAAAAGACTTTAATCTAGGTGGATAACAGATGGCAAAGTTCCTTTGGTGGTGTACTAATTGGATTATTCACTCTGTGCTTAGCTGTCAAATGCCAGCCTTCCTTTTTAGCTAGAAAATGTTTTCTTCGCCAGCAAAACAATGAGGCTATAAAGACAGTCACCCCTTAGGTTTTGAGACTCTTAGATTTAGAAAAAAATAGTAGCACATGGATGCCAAAGGAAGACTGCTTTTCTAGATTAGAACCAGGAAGGTGACCTAGCATGCTTCAGATTCTCCGATGTGGTGTGTATCAACCCAGTTTTTAGTTTATGAGTGGATTCCCTGCACCCCTCCCCACCCCCCCACACCCCCAAACCCCCATCCCCTCCCCCTGCCCACCGCCCACAGCATCACTTCCCAGAGGCCATCTGACCTCTCTTGATAGCTTAGTCCCAAATTATGTAGAACCCTTTTATCTTTGGGACACTTTAGTCGTCAGAACATCCTTTCTTACTTTGCCTGCATTGTCATCTCTTGAGCCTACCAGCTACAGTTACATCAATTTTCTAATCATTTTTTCGCTTCAGACTCAGATATCTGATACTCAAATTTAAATGTAGCAAGCATGAGCAATTAGCCTTCACCTCAGGCTAAACAACTATTGATCCTTTGACCTTATTCTCATCAGTCATCTTTTTGTTTGTTGTCTTTTTTTTACCTCCTCAGTGATCATATTCTATAGTTTTTATTTTTCTCTAAAAATGTAGAATCATCTGAGCATCATTTTAGCTGAGATATACTGAGGTATTTGTCAATAATATTCTCTATGTTAAAGATACTATTAAACTTGAGAAATACATAAAGAAACAAACATTTTCTTTTTTTCCAAATTCTTTAAATTATTTTTTAACATTTTATTTTGTTTTATTATTAGTTTCAAGTTTACAGTATATTGGTTAGATATTTATAGTTTATAAAATGATCCCCCTGATTGCTCTTTCTCTCCTCTGGTTCTACACCTAGCCATTACATTGCTTCTGACTGCATTCCCTATCCCGTGCTCCCCATCCTTATGACCATCTATCAACTACTAATTTGTACTTCTTTAACCCGTTACCCCTTTCTTCCAGTCCCTCTAGCACTCTCCCTTCTGGGCATCACCAGATTGTCCTCTATAATTGTGAGTCTGTTTTTGATTAGTTTGTTCTTTTTGTTTCTTAGATTCCATATATAATTGAAATATGGTAAAATTTTTCATTTTTAATACTCATAAAGTTGTAATTTTTCATAAGTCAGATACTTTGCCATTCACTTTTACACATAGGTGTGGATTTCATTTTGTTGTTGGAGAGAAACCCAAATTACAGCACTCTCTTGGTTTGTTTGTAAACATAAAAACACCAGCTGCATGTTGTCCCCCAAGAAAATATGTTGAAGTCTTAACCCTTGGTACTTGTTGATGTGACTTTATTTGCAAAAAAGATCTTAATGCAAATTCAGATGAGGTCACACTGGAGTAAGGTGGGTCCTTAATGCAATGACTGGTATTTTTTATAAGAAGAAGATAAGAGACACTGTAAAGACATACAATGCTATGTGAAAACACACAAAGGGAAGATGGTCATGTGACAACAGAGGCAGAGATTGGAGTTAATGTCTATGAGAGCCAAGAAAAACAATGGTGGTTGGCAACCATCAGAAGCTATGAGAAAGAGCATGGTCCTGCCAACATCTTGATCTGCAATTTCTAGCTTCCAGAATTGTGCAGTAATCGATTACTATTGTGCTAAGGCACCCAATTTGTGGTACTTTGTTACCGAAGCACTAGAAAACTAATATAAGGGATTGGAGCCTTACTGGCTAAGAAAGTTCCCCTGAAATTTTCAGGTTAGTGTTACACAGAGGAAAGCTCAGGGCTCAGATAGATCTGAGTTTAAATTCTAGCTGTTTCACTGGGAAGATGTTTACTTTTCACCAAATTATCAACTTCTCTAAATATCAGTGCTTGAATCTATTACATGAAGAAAATGTCTACTCTTTAGAATCAAGTGAGATCATATGTGTAAAAGGCCTAATACTATGACTGGTCCTGAGGAAATGTTCTATAAATGTAAGCATGAGAACAAAGAGGAGTTTGTTCTAACAATATGGATTCACATTACATAAAAAATAAGGTAGCGTTTCTAGGCTCAATGAGAAAATTAAGGTCCAGAAAGATGGAAATCTTGTCTAAAGTTATATAATATTGTTGGCAGGATTTTCATTCCCGTGACCTTCAACCCTGATGTTACTCCATGGGAAAAGGAACTTCACGGATGTAACTAAGTTTAATAATCAGTTGATTTAAAAGTATGGAGATTATTCTGGATTATTTGGCTGAGCCTTTAAAAACAGCTCTCTCCCAAGTGAAGGCAAAAAAAGGATATCAGAATGATTTGAAATATGGGAAATTGCTGACTTAAAATAGAGGGCGCATGTATCAAAAAAATGAAGACCTTAGTTCTACATATTCAAGAAACTAAATTCTGCCAACAAAGGGGAATGTGCTAGGAAACAGATTGCTCCCTGACTACTCCAGAAAGGAGCAAAAGCCTACTAATCCCTTTATTTATATCTTGTGAGACCATGGAAAGAAATTCTAGCTATTTGATGTTAAATTTCTTATCTATAGAATTGTAATAATAAATGAGTGTTGTTTTAAGCCACTCAATTGGTGCTAATTTGCTAAACAGAAATAGAAAATGAATGCATATAGTTATGTAAAATTAGAGTAAAGATAATAACCCTGATTCCCTGTGTTAAAAAATAGACTGAGACCACTGTGGAGAGAGGTATGGAGGTTCCTCAAAAAGATTAAGAATAGAATTATCATATGACCACATATAAGGATATATGCATTCAATGTTCATCACAGTATTATTCATGGTGGCAAAGACATGGAAACATTTCAAATGACCTTCCATAGATGATTGGGTAAAAAAGATATTGTACATATATACAATGGAATTTTACTAAGCCATAAAAAAGATGAAATACTGCTATTTGTAACAGCATGGACAGATCTTGAGATTATCATGCTAAGCAAAATAAGTCAGAAAAATTTGAGAACCATATGATTTCACTTACATATGTGATATAAAACTAAAAGCAATAAACAAACAAGATAAACAGAGACTCAGAGACACAGACAACAGTTTAGTGGTTACCAGAGGGAAAGAGGGGAGGAGAGAGAAGTAGATAAGGGTAAAAGCAGTCAAATATAAGGTGATGGAAGGCAACTTAACTTTGGGTGCTGAACATGCAATTCAATATATACACACACACGCGCACACACACATACACACATATATGATGTATTATTGAACTATACACTTGAAACCTATATAATTTTATTAACCAATGTCACCCCAATACATTTAATTTTAAAAACCTATAAGATTTTATCTGAACAAAAATTGATTTAAATTGGGCAGCACCAAACCAGAAGTGGTTAGGAGCACTTCACAGATAGGAGCCAGGCGAAAGACTTACATAGAGAAAGTGTGGAAGCAAAGAAAGGAAATTATTTAGTTGGCTATAGCTTAAAGCTTAGTTGGCCCTTTGTGATTGGTTGTCCTTAGTGTTTTGATTTTGTAACTTTGAGGCATTTATAGGCTTAGATTTCAGGTTGCTTATATAGGCCTCCAAGGGATTCAAGCCACATTCAAACCTAAATAGGCCTTGTTTTATTACTTTAATACCTGTATTGTTCTGTTTAGCAGCTTCCTCATTAGGTCCAATCATTTTGTTTTTATTTAAACAAACCTATTTCTAAGAAATTCGAATGTGAGAGTCATATATTATTTCACAAGGTAGCTAACCAAATTGTTTTTAATTTTCTCTACCCAATAAATTTTATGGTACCATAAAAAAACTATAATTTATGTTTTATTTCATAATATGAGGAAGAATTAAATGAGTTGTAGTACTGAGAGCAATTACTTGTGATAAAGATCCAGTAACTTCAAATCTCTTGAAATTCCTGTGACTTATCAAGATATGCCAGTTTTGACCACAATAGACATAGATACTCACAAATAAACTCAGATAAATATATGTTCCTATACATAGAAGAAAAAGAGATACAGAAACTATATATGGCACATGTGATTTTTTATATAGTTAAAAGTGGACCTAAATCTAAGTACATTGAGATGCTATGTGGACATTTTCCTACTAGAAGATTCATATTTAGAATTCAGAAAGGAAATTTGGCCTCCCTTGCTACATTTCAGATTTTGAGTGTTGAATTTTGAGGATGATAATTATTCACAGCCTTTATGTTCCCCCTAACTTAGAATCAACTTAAAAACACAAGCAATAAATGAAAATATCAGCTTTGTTATTGAAAATACTGAATTAAAAAGGTGCAGTGGATATAGGGCCACACTTGAGCTCTTATAGTTCCTCAGGGGCCAAACTTGCCCACTGACATGAATGACTCCCTTTCAGATAAGTCATTCTTCCATCCTTTCTGGGAGAAGTGAAGTGAGAAGAGGAGAAGGTGGAAGTTTCCTATTATTTCACAGAGGATAAACATGTTATTTTGTAGTAGAACAATTATCAAGGGTAGAACAATCTAGAAGTATTTATTTTAAAATTCATAGCACAGGTAGAATGCCCAGGTGTCATCATAACTACACATTACTGTGATTTCCAAATTTCTAAAGTAATATTTACTAATTGCCAATTTTTGTGCCATTTCTATATGGTCATGGCACATCCACTTCCAAATATTTTATGAAAGGTTGTATATTTGGTTCCAATGATGTGAGAATTAAGCTCTTTTAGGAAAATGCAAGGCGTGAGCTTTCCAACATGCAATCCCAAGACAAAATAGATAGGCCGATAAGCTTTCAGGAGGTGTGGACTTCCCATCCTGCCTTTCCATCCATCCCCCAATGTTTACTTCCAAAAGTTACTTCTGAGTGAACCAAAAAGTTTCAGTTTGACTTTCATTTTTTAAAGAAAAGACAATTTTCTAAGAGATTTTATTCATTAGCTTACATGTCAGAGGAATCTTTATCTAAGCCTTACAGATGTTAATGTTCTTTTGGACTATTTGAGTATCATCAAAGTGAGAGCCAGAAATATGTCACAGAAACTATAATGTGAATTCAGAAGAAAATGTATGCATCTGGAAATATAGGACGTGATTCTTCTCATGACCATACTGCTCTTCCAAAGAAATATTTTATAAAATGTGTAGCAAGAGAAAAGAGAAATTTTAAATATATATGGCTATGTATATTTATAAGCATATAACCTTATATGTAAAGATATATTGTTTTTCTGCATTTACATTATTCAATGAAGGAAGGTGTAATCTGATTTATAAAATACTCTCTTATAAGTACATGTGGATATTTATTGCTTCAGTTAATCAAGTAGTGAACTTATATTCAGGTTCCTCTTTTACGTTTTCTATAAAACCTTTCCATGAATCAATAAGGGAAGAAAAATACAGAAATACAGGGTTTTTAGTCAAAGGATGTGGTTTCATGTTCTATTTTTGCTATTTCTTTTACACTTGTGATATTGGCACATTACCATACTACATAAACTTTCTAGGCTTGAGTTTCACCATTTGTAAAGTGAGATTTTAAGGGCATTATCTAGAACATGTTTTATTATGGGGGTTAATTTTGAGATCTTTCTGTGTAAATTATGATGCAGTAAACAAAGGTTTAGCTTTCTTATAGCTCAGTATTAAATAAAATAAGGAGTGTCACTCCACCCTCGGACCTTTACCAACATGCTAGGTCCCATGGTACTTAGAATTTTAAAAAAATATCTTAACAATATTATCCTTGATTTTTCTATTAAAATGTGAGGTCCTTGAAGGCATAATTTCTTTTATTCATCTTTTATTTTATCCCTCGTTGCACACTGCACGTATATATTGCACATGGTCTTCATGTTATCCAATGGATAAATTAATTCATTCAAGAGATAGTTATCAAATAGTAGATTATTACCCAGGTTCTGATATGTGCCAAAAATACAATGTTAAGCAATGTAGAAGTGGTGCCTATTATTCGAGTTTAGTGTTTCAAGCTATAAACAAAAATAAACTAATAAGAACATTAAAATTCCACTTAGCTTTCCTTCTCCTTATTGACATTTTTTGTCTCCTATCGAAATATAGAAATAAGAATTACGTGATACCTTATTGAGAAAGAGAGGACATCTGAAATAAAGCAGTGGCATAGAGGTCCAACACAGAATAACAGCATGGTCTGTTTGGCCCTAATCAACTGAGGGCCAACTTTAGCTCAGCCATTTACCATTTGTTTGATTTCGGCCACATATTTAAATTCATTGTCATTCAGTTTTCTTAAAATGAAATTAATGTAGATAAGTAATAACTTCGTATGCATCTCATATTATTGGTCTTGAGAATGTTCACTTATTTGAAGTTTTTCTTTAAGAAGTCCACACATTAAACTTTAAGTGTATCTTTTCCAAATAGCCTCTATGATTTGGTAGACGTAGTCCCCATTTTGGTTACAATATGCCTAATACTGTAATTTTATTAAAGAGTTTTTATTAAAAATTTTTTAAAATGCAAAGTTTTCTTCTGGGTTGTATCTTTTACAAGGGTGTTAATTAAAATTGCAAACTGAGTAAGTTAGACATTTCTGCCAAAAGAGGGCTGGAAATGTATATGATTAATCATCCCAAAGACAAGCCTGAAAAAGTTAACATCGGGTACAAAGCAGAAATGAAGCCTCTCTTTAAGAGATTCCCACTAAGTTCTGACTAATAAGAGACTTTGAAATTACGGCTCTTATAGAGTAACATCAACAGAAGAGGGCTGTGCCCACTTTTGGAGGTTTATGATGTAGATATTAACCTGAATCATTTTATATGAAGAAACCTCTTATTATAAGCAAATACTATTTCAAATTTAGCTGGAGATTAAATAAAATGTTCATAATTATCTCTAAAAATATTAACCTTATTTGACAAACTTTTGAGGATTTATTATGTGGGGTATTATAATGCTTTGAATCTGAGCTCTTAAAAAAATTAAAGTAATACCTTTAAAAAATATTTTCAATGAATATATAGAGAACGATGAGATAATATCCTGATATTCTCTGTCCTTATGTTTTGAAATATCATTTAAAAAGTAGAGTATGAAATAGATATAATGATTCTATTGAAAGCAGATAGCTTTCTCAAAGTTTTATTGAACGTATATTTTTTCTAACTCCTTGGGCTGTATATATTTATCTACCAATTAATTTATATCTATCTATCATCTTTATTTTAATTTCTAGAGTCATCAATTTGTTAGAGTACAAAATAGCAAGTTAAAAGATTGACAGCCTCTGTCCCTATTTGCTAAATTCACAGCATTAATTACCAATTTAGCATATTGTGAGTGCAGTTCTACAATATGAAAAATATTATAATTAGTTACTATAGAATTATATGGTGTAAAAGCTGAGTGATTGTTAATAAAACTCACAATTTCTGTGATGCTTCAAGATAAAGTTTAGGAAACTTTTTTGGGTTGACTATCATTTCTCCTGGTAAAATAAAAAAGCAACAGCAACTACAATGGCAGAATATCATAGGATTTCGTGAAATTTTGTGAATACATTCAAAAAGAGATA
Source organism: Eonycteris spelaea (assembly GCA_003508835.1). NCBI lineage: Eukaryota > Metazoa > Chordata > Mammalia > Chiroptera > Pteropodidae > Eonycteris > Eonycteris spelaea. The sequence goes on from PUFA01000007.1 coordinate 6,721,219, forward strand.
AAAAGAGTAAGTAGAGAAATAATTTTTACAGGATGAAACAATGCATTTAGGGAGCTGAAATTGTGGGGAGATTTCCAGACCACAGTGAGTGGTAGCATTTAATTTTCTGCACTCAAGACTGAGTTGTGCAATGGTAAGCTCCAGTGAGCATCAGGTGTATGTTAAGAAAAGTCTTCTTCCCTTGAAGACAGTATTTACAAAGTTTTCTGTGTGCCACATTAAAGACAGACAGAACCAGTGAGCTCATTAAAGATAATGTAACTGGTTGTCACATACCCGACTAGCGTTTGCATTCTTAAGAGGAACACGCTATCTTTCTTAGAACTGAACAGTCAGCTTGGCCAACTTGAGTGACAGGGTTTTTCACTGGGTAGGGGTCATCTTTCAATGCAAAAAAAACTCTCTCTGCAGTGTTGCCATCCATTACCAGGAAGCTGACACATAGAAAATTCAAGTTGAGCCATTACAAGACAGCAAAGTGTAACTTGAGCTAATTGAATGTTGTGTCTCCACACAAAGTGACATGCTATTCAGAGAAATGTTATTTAGCTTCTAGTGCTTGGAGAGCTCAAACTCTATTTTTAGTCCTGGCCGGTGAGAAGTCATTAAGAATTTGCTGTACCAAGAGCCACTTAAGGTGTTTATCAGTTTATTTCCATGAACTGTAGGGCACCTTAGCAAGCCAACTGTATGGCTCTCTGGTGAAGATTCTGAACTTCCATAAATAGACTTAGAATAAATTATAAAACAGGGAAGCAACTAAATATGATTAAAGGCAGACAGTAGCGAGTAAGGAATTATGGGCTAGGGCAGGAAACCATATAATGTAGACACATCATTTGTTCTTTTAAAAAAATCTTGTTTTGTCATTATCTATCTTCAATAAGCTTGTTAGAGATAAGAGCTACTCTGGGTACAATATCCCACTTTCATAAAAATTCTGTAGTTTACTCTGTATAGAATTCAACCCATTCTATAACCATTTACAAAGCAATTGTCAGGGGCCAGTCAATGTGCTAGGTGATAGGGATCTGATAATGTTAACAATAATAATGACCACTTAAATAGTGCCTACTCTTGCTTTGTCTTATTTGCAAATGAAAACACATGCAAACACAGTGAGGTAGGCATATTTATATCCCCATTTTACATATAAATATTCCAAGAACCTTGTTCAAAATCACATAACTTATAAATGATAGCATCTGGGCTTGGAATCAATTCTACCTGACTGCAAAATTATTTTTTAACCAAAATGATATTCTCTTCAAGCACACTTAAGAGAAGTGCTAAAGTTCACCCCGTGGCTTCTAAGTTCCTTCATGACCTAGTAACTAACCCCTTCTGGAGCCTTACTTCCTATCATCTTCTCTCTATTCAGTCAGATCCAATTGATCTTCCTTAGTGTCTTCTTCTAGTGTTTTCCTTAGTCTTCGCATAAAATATATGTGATTTTCATTTGTCATATATTTCTAAATCTTGTGAAATTAAAATACTTGGATTTCCCCCTAGTCTGGGTCCGTATCTCTGATCCAGTCTTCATTATTGAACTATTACTTGACCTGGGAAATCTCAATTTAAATATAATTTTTTCGAGAGGTCTTTCCAAAGACATAGATCTAAATTAGTTTATAGTTTTGTGTTCTCTCATTTCACTCTATACTTATTCAGATCACTATCACAATTTGTAACCATATATTTATCATGATTGTCTATTGTCTGTTTCTCTAATAGCCTTAAAATTCCTGTGGGGAAGATGTGTGTGTGTGTGTGTGTGTGTGTGACACACACACACACACACATATATACACACACACATAAACTATATGCATATATACTTTATAAGTGTGTTATACAAACACATATTAATAAGCGTGTTACTAGGTAAGTAATTTTTCATCTCTTCTGTTTAAGAATGTCAATTTTAGGTGATAAAAAATAAAATGAAATTTTAAATCTCCTTTTTATCTGGTCATACTTTGCTATATATATATATGATTAAATAACATTGGTAAATAAGTAAACATTTATTGAATGAGCGAATGAGTAGATTAATGAATCAATCTATTGCCTTATAGGAGACATTTGTTCATGATGGCTCAAAACGGATATTCAAGGACATAACTCTCCACAGAACCTAATGATTCTACTTATGTTCTATGAGTTGTTCTACTTAGGAGCTAAACCTCTTTTCTATGAATTAAAGATTTTAGAGTAGTTGAAAACAACATTATAGAATAATGTTTAATAATATTATTGGGATTTAGGACTAATGGCTTTTTTTGCTAATATGGCTACTTTGGGGTTATATGATGGGTTTTATGTCTTGAATTTTTATAATATCCTTTATTTGACACTATTTTTTGGCTATGATAAATAAAATATGTATGATTTTCAATTGTCATATATTTCTAAATCTTTTGAAATTAAAACAATTGGATCATTCATTCAAAAATTTTCAACCCTTACTATGTTCCAAGGTTGTGCTAGCTACTGGGAATGTAATAATGTCAATCTTCACCCTTATGGAACTCATAGTTTAAGGGAGAAATATAATAAAAATCAGCACTTGTATATCCACTATTCAATGGAATTTACATCATCTAAATAAGTACTATTTTACCTCTACAGTATATGAACACATACAGGTATATATGTAAATGTTTTGTTCACTAATGAAATGTAAGATTGCTGTAAAATGTGAGATGTGCCATAATACTTGTAGGTATGCTCAGGCAAGACGTGTTTTAGATTGTGTCAAAGAAGCACAAGTCAGAATTTGCCAAATGGAGAACTGTGGTAGAAATGAAAACTGTTACTGGAAAATAAAAATGATATTCACAAAATTATGAATATTTTCTTCATCATGATTCATCATCATTATCATTATATCTATTGTTTATTGAGAATGCATCATATGTCATGCTTATTCCTGAATCCTATATAAGGGTTAACCCATTTAATCCTCATAACAAGCCAAGATGAAACTGCCATATTTATTTCCATTATACAAATGAGAAAGTGAATGCACAGAAACATAATTGTTATTTATATGTTTTGTCTCATAGGAGCATAGCATATCTAGGAAGTAGAAAATATTTTCAAGTTAGAATATTAAAATATTCATAGTAGATAAGGAATATAAAAATAGTCCTGTGTCAGACCACATATATGATGCCAAGAAGTTTGGACTCCAATAAATATGTCATAGATGATTTGGTAAAGGATCATATAAGATTTTTTGTTGTTGTTTCCAAAAGGTCATGCAGTGTAAAATGTGAGCAAGAGAGACCAATTGGGAAAAAATTATGAAATTCTGAGTCAGGAAGGATGAAAGTTGAAACAGGGAATAGTTTTGGTGATCGAACAATGAATTCAAAGCCCATTACATTTAGCATGTAATTGACACATGCAAGCATTTGGATGGCAAGGGGTTAGAAGAAAGAAAGAGAGAAATTCATGTTGATTACAAAGTTTCACACTTAGAAAAATTTTTGGAGGAATGCATCATTATCAGAGATGAGAAATGCATAGAGAATCAAATCTGATGGAATTTAAGTATTTTAGTTTTGAACACATTGTATTTAAAGTGTTTGTGGTATGGGAAAAAAAAATTCTTGAGCTGCCTAAAGTTTTCTCTATGTAAAAAAGTAAAATCATTTATGAATCTTTATTCTTTTTAAGAGATTATTTTGTTATGATACATTCCCATTAAATATGATCTGTTTCTATTTCTATTATAATCATGTTTACATTGAAGTTAATCTATTAATACTAGTGTCGCCTTTTGGAAGTATAGTTTAGTTTAGATTTCAACTTTGCTCATACAATGCTGCAATTTTGTAAAAGAAGCTAACTTATTCTTCTTTCAAAGATAATTGATGGTTATCAACAAATCTATAAATAAACGAATATTTGATTTATATCTTTTCTTCTGGATAGAAACATTCTAATTGAATAAGAATATCCATAATCATCCAATCCATTTTTCTTTACAGAATTAGTTGCATTTAATTTCTTCTGTGCAAATAGATTATCAAACACATTTCATGGCACATTTTTTTTAAAGATATAAAACCTGCACATTGGGCTTATTTCTTTAATTTTCTTCAGTGAGGTATATCTGTCCTTTTCTCCAGTGAAACTCTACCCACTTTTTAAATTCTTTAACTTGATCCTTGCTTCCTACTAAATTAGGGAAAGCTGATGATGCTAATATTCGTTAAATGTAACATTTAGCAAACAAGCAGTTGAAGTATCTTTTTAAAGAATCCACAGGAACAAGCGTTTTTGTCATTTCTACTTTAGGACCACATTATAAATATTAGCAGAAAGATTTCCTTCGGCAACCATCTCTCAACTCAGTTACCTGGAGTCCTCTCTCTCTTTCAACACTGCAATATTTATTGGATAGGAATTCTACTTGTATTCTAAGTAGTGTTTCCCTGACCTTTAGATTCTGAGAACAAGTAAAAAGGGTGATTTCAGTATGACATAGAAGTTATGATTTCATATTCAGCAAGGAAAAGACATTAAAACATGCAGACGTGTGTGTGTGTGTGTGCACGCACATGCAGATGTTTATCTTTCTCTATATTATTGAAAACTACTCAAAGGGCAATTTAAAAATCATACAGCAAAAAAAGACATGACAAAATAAAATAATAAATATATGTAGTTAAATGTAAAAGCTCACCACATTCACCTTTTTTCATTATTTAACATGGAATACAAAAATTTTGTTATTAATGAGTGTCAGTTTACATTCTTCTGAAAAAATAAAACCTCAGTGTGTTGAATTTTAAATATGGAATAGGAAGTAACAAAAGCCTAGAATTAACTGAATCTACATTACTTTGAAAAATGAACCAAGTATAAATAATGTGAACAATGAATATTTCTGACTTAAGAACTTGAGAAAGGGAGAGAACAATAAAATAATTAATTTTTTAATTAAAAAAATAAAAAACAGGAAAGCAAAGAGAGAAACTACAAACAGAATAACAATGAAAGATCTCAAGAGTACCCTTTAAAAGACATTTCTAATTCTGACTGTCACAAGCTATTTCACAAATCTTTGCTTTTGCCTTTCTTTTCTCACTATTTGGAGAAACTTTCAAAAATTCTCCTTTCCAAAAATGTCACTTTTATGAATCTTAAGTATTCAATAAAAACTTTTTTTTTAAGTAAATTTAGAGGTATTCTAATCTCCCAGGCACAGTTAATTGCCTATCTTGTGTATTCTGTTTACTTCTATTGTACATGTTACTATTCTCCTGTTTCTATTGACACTTAAATTCCTTCATTTCGAGTAAGAGACCACTTGTCATGTGGGCCTAATAGATTACAATAAATGTTGGTTGAATAAATATATGAATTAATTCTATCTTTGAAAGCTATTTTCTTTAGAAATAACTAGACTATACAGCTGCCTAAATGAAAACCAAGGAGCTATCCTTGTTTCCTCTTTCCCTCCCCATCCCATCCAGCCTATTTAAAATCTGTAAATCCTCTCTATTCTAGAAAACATAACTTTAATCAACTTCTTTCTGTCTCTATTAGATCTCTATCATAATCCAAACCATCATTTCTCTTTCTTGAACTTCTCCAATATATTTTTAATAGATCTTACTTTCTGCTCTTGGTTCGCCTACAATCTATTATAGGTTTTGAAATATTCGAAGCATATTATTTCATTTTCTACCATAACTACCCACCCCACCCCTAAAAAAAATAAATAAATAAATAAATAAAAGCTTTTATCATCATTAGTTGTAAAATTAAAATTTCTTTGTTGGGAAAATAGATGTCATCTTCCACAAATTTCTTTTTCATGCACTCTACTCTAGCTACAGTGATATGTCTATTCCTCAGACGCAGAAAAATTGTTATGATTAAGGACTTTACGCTATGTTTTTCCTTTCTTGGAAAAATTCTCTCACTCAGTCCCTTGTGTTTTCAAACATTACCTGATGACTCTCCTAAAAGCAGCATCTCTTAACTGCCCCTACATATTACTATCACGCTGTCATCTGATTTTATTTTCTTTATTTGTGTATTCATTATCATTTAAAATCATTGGTAGATTTGATAATTTTTTCCCACTTTCTATTCCCAATTTAAGTGTGATTTCTTGGCATCACTGACTTTATCTGCATTGTGCATGTTTCTTTTGTAAGAATGCAAAACAGTGCCTAGCATGTAATAATACTCAGGAATTATATGTAGAATGTAAAACTAAATCAATGACTGGATCTTCAAGTCCTCTTTTAGGTTCTATAGTTAAAGTTTAAAACTTGTTATAAAGAGAAGATCTTGAAATTTTAATTTTGAAATCACAGTTAATTTTACTATTGGTTGAAAATATATTTCATGGATTTATTTACTTAAACTTTTTTGAGGTTATTGTAGGTCTAAATGTAGGGTAATCAAAAGAATTCTATATACCTTTAACTAGTTTCTCCAATGATAACATCTTAAGAAACTATTGTACAATACCATACCAGGATAGTGACACAGAGAACATCAAGGCAAAGAACTGTTCCATCATCACAATAATTCCTTGTGTTGTGATTTTATAGTCATGCTTATTTAGCTTATCTACATACCCCAATCCTTAGTTCCTAGAAACTTCTAATTTTTTTTCATTTCTGAATTATTTGAAGAATAATGTATAGATACAATGACATAGTATGTAAACTTTTGAGTTTGGCTTTTTTTTCCACTTAGCATAATTCTCTGGATATTTATACAAATTATTGCTTGGATTTATTGTTTATTCTTTTTTTATTTGCTGGAAATTTGGATGTACCAGTTTGTTCAACTGTTCACCTGTTGAAGATACCTGTGTTGCTGTTTTTTTGTTTTTTGTTTTTTTTTTCAGTTTGGAGGCTATTAACCAATACAGATGCTGTGAACATTTGTGAACAGGTTTTATGTGAACATAAGTTTCATTTCTTTGGGATAGATGCCCAGGACTACAATGGCTAGCTTGTATGGTAGTAGTATGTTTAGTTTGCAGTGAAACTGCCAAACAGCATTGCAGACCAGCTGTACCATTTTACCTTCATGCCAACCATGTATTTATTAGTGATCCAGTTTTTCCACATCCTTTCCTTTGTGTTGTAACAATGTTTGATTTTCATTTTAGCTATTCTTGTTAATCTTAATAGAAAAAGCCAATGTGAAAGGCAACAAGCATTTATTTGAGATCCAAAAACTAGCAATTTGGTAGGCATCCATGCAAATGTAGGGTGAAGGCAAGGGGTTTTTATGAGAAAGGGAAGGGAACTAATTACATGAATAGAAGGAAGAAATTTCTCTTGGTGCTAATAAGTTAAGTTATTGTTTAGCCATACATCATGGTGCTAATTCTAAAGAATATCCTTAATTTTCAGTATTCATAGTCAGGATGAATGCTGTATTCCTGTTAGCTTTACAAACAGTTGTTTGTAAGACAATGTTGGTTGCCCTGTCCCCAACTCAAACATTCAAAGAAGAAGACATACAAGGCCTTTCCTGTGGGAAGGTGGCCTGACTTCATTTCAAAATGGTTCCGTTTATTTCATTTTTCTCAAGTGATATCTCATTATGTTTTCAGTTTGCATTTCCTTAATGATTAATGACTGAAATTTTCATGTGTTTAAATGTCATCTGTATATTTTCATTTGTGAAATGTCTCTTTAGGTCTTCTGTGCATTTTCTACTTTGATTGTTGTTACTGTTTTTAGTTTGTTTACTGCAGTTTTGAGTTTCTTTATATATTCTAGTTACTAGTCCTTTATGATAGATATGGTTTGCAAATATCTTCCCAGGTCTGTAGCTTGTCTTTTCACTCTCTTAACAGGGTTTTACACACAGGTATTTTTTAAATAGGTTTATTGAGATAAAATTCACATACCAAAAATTTACCCTTGTAAAGTGTATAGTTCAGTAGTTTTTAGTATACTCAGAGTTGTATAAAGGTAAATTTTTAATAGCCATGAAATAGAACACATTTATTCTTTTATGAATCATACTTTTGGTGTCGTCTTTGCCCATCCATAGATCCAGGAGATTTTTCATTGTGTGTGTGTGTGTGTGTGTGTGTGTGTGTGTGTGTGTGTAAACTTTCCTTAGAGTTTAATAACGTTTTATACTTAAGTCCATGATTTATTGTGTGCTAAATTTTGAATACAATATGGAATTTGAGATCAAGTGTTTTGTTTTGTTTTTGTTTTGTCCATGGATTTCCAATTTCACCTATGCCATTTGTGAAAAATATTTTCACCACTGAAGTCTTTTTGCATCATGTCAAAATTTATTCAGGCATATTGATTTGGGTATATTTATTAGTCCTCTATACTGTTCCACTGATATATGTTTCTTTCCCTTCATCAAAACCATGCATTCTTGATTAAAGTAGATATATAATAAGTCTTGAAATGGGATAAACTGATTTTTCTCACTTTTCTTGTTCTCAAAATTCTTTTATTTATTCTACATACTTTTCCTTAACATATGCATGTATGTATCTATAAAAAAATTTCGCTAAAGAATTGTGTTAAACCTGTATATCAGTTTGAAGAGAATCATCATCTTTATTATGCTGTCTTACAACACACAAAAAAAGCTCTTTCCACTTATTTAGATAGTATTATTTTTATCAGCATTTAAAAATTTTGAGCATAAAAGTTCTGTACATCATTTGGTAGATCTGCACCTAAGTATTTTTTCCCCATTTGTAAATAGTATTACATTTTTAATTTTAGTGTCAATGTTCTCATGGCTACCACATAGAAATGCAACTAATTTTTTTTGTATACATTTATACTGCAGCCTGTTGAATTTACTTATTAATGTTAAGAATTTCTTTTTTGATTTTGGGGGATTTTCTATGTAGACAATCATGTTATCTGCAAATAGGGACAATTTTTTTCTTTTTTGTGTATATGTTTTATTTCCTTTTCTTGCTATATTGCACTGGTTAGAATTTTCAGTACTATGTTAAAAAAGAATGCGAAAGCCAATACCTGTGCATTTTTTCTAATCTTGCAGGTTAGAATTTAGTCTTCTACCATTATTATAATGATAGTTGTAGGTTTTTTATAGGTATGCATTATCAGGTTGAGGAGATTCTCCTCTATTTCTAGTTCTCTGAGAGTTTTAGCAAGAATGGAAATTAGATTTTGTCAAAGGTTTTTCTGCGTAAGTTGGTAAGATCATGTGATGTTTCTTCTTCAGTCTGCTAATATGCTGAATTGTATTTAGTAATTTTACAACTAAGGAATAAACACCACTTGATAATGATGTGTAATTTCTCTCATATATTTCTGAATTCTCTTTGTTAATAGAATTTGTTAATAGGATTTGTTAAAGATTTTTGGTCTCTATTCATGAAAGATATCAATCAGAAGATTTTGGGGGTTTTTGGTGTTTTTTAATTATTATATTTGTCTGGTTTGATAATCAAGAGAAAACTAATTTCATAAAATAAAATTGGGGACTTATTCTTCTCTTCTGTTTTCTATAAATCTTTAATAGAATTAGTGTTAAATCTTTAAATATGTGGTGAATTTTTCAATGGCACCCTCTGGGACTGGCAATTTATATTTGGTGTTTTATAAATTATAAATTTTAAATAACTATGTCTTTCATTGTTATAGAACTCTTCAATTATCTATTTCATACCAATGAAGTGTGATAGTTTGTGCTTTTCAAGGAGTAGGTACAGTTCATCTAAATTGTCAAATTATGTTTGCAGAGTTGTTTGTAGTATTCTATTTTAATATCTGTAGGATTTATGCTGATATTTCTTATTTTAGTTCTGGTATTGGTAATTTAACCTCTCCTCTATAGTTTTGCTGGAGGTTAGTCAATTTTATAGATTATATTATTTAACCAGTTTTTGGTTTCATTGATTTTCTGTGCAATTTTTTGTTTGTTTATTTTTAATTTAACTTATTCTACTCTCATCTTTATTATTTCTTTCCTTCTGTTTGATTTGGGTTTATTTTGTTCTTCTTTTTCTAAATTCTTTTGGTATGAACTTAGATTGTTTTTTGACACTTTTCCTCTTTCCTCACATAAGAAGTATTTAGTGTTATAAAATTTCTTCTCAGTACTACCTTAGCTGTGATTTGTAGTAATTTTATTTTTATTCGGATCAGTGAATTTTGTAATTTTACTTGTGTTTTACTCTCATTATGTACAAGTATGATGTTTAGTTTCTAAATGTTTAGACATTGACCTGTTATCTTTCTCTTATTCATTTATAGTTTGAGTCCCTTGTGGTCAGACAACACACTGTGTATGATTTCTATTCTTTTAAAATAATAGGGATTTGTTTTATGGCAAAAATATGGTATGTCCTGGTAAAGTTCATGATACATAAAAAAGAATGTTTATTCTGTTATTATTGGTAGAGTGCTGGAGATTAGATCCTGCTGGTTGCTGGTGTTCACTTCTTCTATACTTTGAAGATTTTTTTGTGTAGTAATTCCATAAATTGTCAAGATAGGAATACTACATATTTTGTTATATTTTGAAAGATTCACAAATCGTCGATAATATCTTTTAGCATATTTTCTCTCTCTCATTTAGATTGGGTAATCTCTATAATCTTATCTTAATTTGAGGATTTTTTTCCTCTGCTTCTCTATTTTGTTTGAGCTCATCCACTGCATTTTAAAAAAAATTGATTACTGTATTTTTAGTTATAAAGACTACATTTAATTCTTCTCTATAGAAGTTTTTTAATTTTCTGTTTCTTTGCTGAGGCTTTCTATTCTTTCATTTGTTTCAATTGTGTTCATAATTACTCATGAAACAGTTTAATAATGACTCTTTAAAATTATTGTCAGATAATTCTAGCATTTCTGTTATCTTAATGTTGGCTTTTACTGTCTCTCACTCAAGTTGAGGTTTTCATAGTTCTTGCTATAATAAGTGATTCTTTAAATTGAAAACTGGACATTTTTAGTCTTATGTTATATTTAAACTGTCTTCTTTAGCTGGCTTCCTCCAACACCATGCTGGCAGAACAATGTTTTGTTACTGTCAGGTAGTTGTAGAGGTACCAGTTCCCCACTAGACCACCTTTGATACCCTATGAGAGAGGTAGACTTTTCATTACTGCTGGATTGATGTGGGAGTTTTCATTATCTATGCAGCCTGAACTGATATTACTTGGGAGGGGGAATGTGTGGCATTTTTTAACTCTGAGCAACAGTGAAAGTCTTGACTCTTTACTAGACCACATGTGACAGCATCACAGTTGGAAGTGAGAGAAACATCTCATTACTGCTCAATGGGATATAAGTTCAGGCCCCACAGGTCTCTATTAACACTTTGGGGGAGAGTCTCTGCCTTCTAGGGATGAAAGTCCTTCTCTGACACCACTCTTTTGCAGGGGTTGGGCTACTTCATTACAGCCTGGTGAAGGTCTATCTCACTAGACCTTTGTCAGCGTGAGTTAGAGAGTTTTGTCACACAACTGCTGTGGTTGACTGAAGTAGGGTGGTTATTGCCAATGTTTGTGTGCGTGTGTGTTGATAGGCTGTCTGCTTTCACATCTTTTGACTAGAGACAGTAAGTTTTGTTAGAACTTTTATTTTGTCTGTACCTGTGGACTTTCTGAGTTGTGGCTATTTCAATTCCAAGTCTGAAATATATAAAACAAAAATAAAACCAAGGAACTCAACAGCAAATTTCACTTGCCAGTCTATTTTCTTCTCTCTGCCTTTCAAAGTTTTCTTTCAATATAAGACAAGGTTTTACTTATACTCAGAGTATCTGGCTCAGCATCTTACATGTAAAGGTCACTTGCATGTTTATTTGAAATACACATGAGTTATTTGTGCTTGCTGACATTTGATCAGATGTGTAAAATGTTGGAATTTTTAAATTTATGAAAAAATAGTATAAAAATTATAGGTATTCTAAAAATCATTAGTAATTCTTATAAATAGTATGAGTACTTTGGAGCTATATTAGCTAAAATAAACATTGTTTCTATTTCTGTTCTCTATTTCTCATTTAGAAGGCTTGATATTGTTTTTTTAAATGTCAGAAGTGCTTTGTGGATTCTAGTTTCAGGTTTAATTAAATAGACACATTTTAGTTACTGAATCTAAAGCCAAAATCTAATTATCTGCAATTTCACAGAAAACAGTCAACTGAAATAAAAGCATTTAGGATGAGAATTTGATTTCATCATTTGTGTGCTTTACTAACATTAGGAAATAGTAATTTCCAGGCTTTTCCCACAAAAATTAAAGTGAGAATTCTTACCCCTTTTTAATTTCATGTGTGAAAGGTCTTTAATTTTAAAATTCTGTGTTCAAATAAGTTGATATGAATTTTTCAGTATGGGAGTAATGAGTCTTATATTAGTTTCAACAAGGTATGAAATTTCCTTAGTTTTCAATTTTCTCCTATTTAAAGTAATGATAACAATAATATCTGCCCTTTTTTGTTCAATAGTAATATTGCACCTAACGAAACTCATTTGAAGATAATTTATAAGTTATTGAATACCTACACTCTTCATGCATTTGTGTCAATTGAATAATGAAAAAGTGCTTTAAAATGTCAAAATCTTAAAGGATGTCAATATCTCTGATGAGCTTCCCATTTTAGATTGATGACCTAGTGCCAGAAAGGGTGCCAGAATTTAGTACCAGAATCATCAAACTCTTGAACAGTTAATTCCGTCATATAAAGAACACTGTGTGAACTTTAACCCATTCATGGATAACTGCAAATAGCTTCTACGGGGAACACACACAAACACAAGCACACACACACATATACAAACTCACAATGAGAGTGAGTATATATAATTACTATGAAGTAAGTCAAAGCAAAATCAATAAAGTCATAATATAATTTACCAGAAGTTTAACCTAAATCCAGGTCTGATTTTCAGTGAGTGCACACAAGATGGCCATACTTGTTGCTAAATATTAAAAAATGTTTATGGTAGTTGGAAATAATCTGTCCACCTTGACCTCTTCCCTGGGACTCTTACGCTTAGAACCTTCCAAAGGTTAACACATGTATCAGCAGAAGTTTCCATGATTCAGCTCCAGTGCTAAGGGAACTACTTATTTGACTGACTGGTAGATTTTTAACTATTTCGATGCTAGCTCTTTTATTAACTCTTTTTGAAGACAAAAGATGAGAAGTTGGATTTTGTTTCGATTACACTTAAATTTGCTTGGTCTTGTTGAAGAAAGGGATAGCAATGGGTTGATTCCAAATTTGGCCTTCATTTTATGTCTGGCCTCCATATTCCTCAGCTTCAACATCTAATCCAGAGACTGCTTCTACTGGACTGCTTCAGTATGCTTGACACTATAGCTATTCTCTGGTCTTCAAGATTTTTCCTGACCAATTTGTATTCATCCTATATTAGTTTACTAGAAAGAACAGATTTACTTTTCTTTACAATTTAATGTGCTATCACCACAAGGGTAGGGCTTTAAAGTCAATCTCCAGGTCAAATCGAGGCAGTGTTTCTGTGTCTTTAACCTTGTGCAGGTTAGTGTCTTTTTATAAATCTAAATGTTCTTGTCTTTTAAAAACAGTAATTAACTAAGATAACATTTTAAGAGTCTAGCACAGAACCTGTCATAAGCTAAACTTCAATACAATAAATTACTTATGCATTTATTTCCGACAGTATGCAAAAAGCTCATAAGAGCATAGTTCCTACCTTAAGACAGATAAAATTTAGAAGGAGATACATAAGTAACTCAGTCATTACATGTGGGGGAATACATTTAGAGAGGGATAAGTGAATGGTGCTATGAGAAGACATGAAAGTGCCACTCGGGTCCATCTGATGTGTCAGTAAAACTTCTAGGCAGAGGCACTGTGACCTTGGATAAAGGTAAAAAATATATATATAAAAGACTTTAAAGGGGTTAGATAAAATCTAAGTAAGCCAATAGTGGCTTAAAATGATAAAATCAAGGTTACTTAGGAAGAATCTATCATTATTTCAATTACTAATAGAAAGATTGTGGGGGGTTTTTTGGATTCCTTTTTTGCCATTTGTTTTGGGATGATGCAGATTCACATAGAAACACAAAATGGAACTTGGTGTAGTCTTTCATGAAAGGACCACGAAGGACTTACTTTGTGTCCTCCCACTAGAGGATTCATCTCATGTGTATCTGTTTGGTTATGTCTATTTTCCTACCACATGTAGAACACTATCTAACACCAAGTGCTCAATAATTAATTGTTGAATATTTGTTGTCTTACATTCATCAATGTGCCATTATCTCTGCATAACACTTAGGAAGCAACAAATTTGTCTAATAGTAACTACTGACGTTTTATAAGTATTTATATATAGTATGTTCATATTAATGGTTTGATTTCATTTCATAAATACCTTCTAAACATATTTGATTTTAAGACTACTGGCAGGCAGAATATTATTTCTAATTTACAGAGAGGAAACTGAGAACTGGATAAGTAAAATGAATTTTCTAGCCCCACTCAAGTAATCTATGACTAATACTGATCTCAATACCAGAATTTCAGATTTCATAGTAGTAAATCATAGTATATTCACCTATTTATTAACTAATAGTGAGTAATATTCAATTAAGTACCTAGTTTGTACTTGGTGCTTAGAATAAAAATAATAATAATTTCTCTGTCCTCAAAAATTCATATTTTAGAGACATAGAAATAAACCAATAATAACAATATAATGGAGTAAAACTAGTCAAATGCAGCAAGTTGAAGATATTTTTACTGTCCTTTCTTTCAAGATCCTACTAAATTGACGGTAAAAGAATGAACAATGAATAACATCATAATTTTAGGGACTAAGCTTTCTAAAAATGGTTTCCCTGAAGGATAAAGAAATAAGAGAGATCATGGTTATGGTAATCATTTATTAAAGTACTGATTATATACAAATAAGTCATAGAGGTGACAATGTATAGTTACATTAAAAAAAGTGTAGACCTTGGAATAGGGAAGGCAGGACTATTCTCTCATCTTAATTATGCCATAGCTGTGAGTCATGGATGGTTTGCTTCCCTTCTCTGAGCCCTAGATATAATATGAATTTGTACAGTGCTGAGTATGTAGTTTTTCAAAAATAATAGTATTATTACTACTACTACTACTATTATTATTAGACTCTGTTTGAGAAGTGAAATCAATAAGTAGGCTAATAGATTATGGTAAAATGAAGATGTCAAGAAAATAAGAAGAGTAAGATTAATGAGGAAAGGGAGTAGAGAAGGAACTTCAAGAATGCCAGTATTTTCAATCTACCTGCCTTAGGATATATGTCAAGTGGGAATATGGGTAGTTAAGAGCCAGACCTTGGGAATTCAAAGGTTGCCACATTCTATCTAGCTTTTTAACTTTGAATAATTTACTTTGGGTCTTCAGAATCTCAGCTTATTCTATTATAAATTGCCAACCTCACACAATTATTGTCTTTATAAATAAGCAATGTCTATGAAATGCTGAGTAGAGGAGTGGCTACCAGTGATTCTTCAGCAAATGGTGGCTATCTTCATTATCTTCCTGTACTGAGAAAAGCTAGGCATGAAAGTAGTCTTAGAGGAGAATCAGATTTCAGCTATGATAAGAAATATCAGAGAAGAGACTATATTCTCTCAATTTTTCCGTTCGATCATCTGCAAATAAATTCAGCATCCTCCGGCAATCAGCAGGGTTTAAAACACTGACTTATAAGCAGGAGAAAACAAATTAAACTACATCCCAACTGTGAAGTCTTAAAGTATTTTCCCAAGTGGAATTGCACAGTGAATTATAATTATATTTTTCTTCTTTAGCATTCCATGAATAGTTCTATTGCCCTGTCTCTTGGTAGATTTCCATCAGTGAAAAGGTAACCTTTCAGCCATTATAAGGGTGAGATGAGGCTACAATCAAAGAATCACACAGACTTTGTAAATGACACAACCAGTTTGATAATATCCATCTAACATTTACTGAATTTTACCCAATTATTTGTAAAGAGAAGACTTTGTGAACCAACTCTACAGGCTAACATAATGATGAAGCACAATCAGTGTCAAAATAACTGTTAAAATCAATTCAGACACGATGGTATCTTGTTCTTGAACTCGGATCAATATTAAATTAATTAATAGACAGCACGAAGTTGAGTATCTGCTTCACTTTATCATGGCTAAAAAAAAAAAAGAAAAAGAAAAATCAAGTTTCGATTCAAAGTCTAACATGGTGTGTGACAGAAGACCACAGGAAGTACCATGTGATTTCATGTGTCATATGGTGATAATGTTCTGAGTTTCTTTATGATAGGGATCTGCAAACTCAAACCCAAATGCAAAATCTGTCCTGCTGCTTATTTTTGTATATAAAGTTGTCTTGGAATAGAGCCACATACATTGGTTTACATATTGTATCTGGCTAATTTCATGTTGAGTAATTATGTCAGAGATCATATGACTCCTAAAGCCTAAAAGAATTACTATCTAGTTCTTTACAGAAAAATTAAAATCAATTCCTGCTATATATAATAAGGAAGCTTTAAAGGATATTTATATATCCTAAATTTTACTACTTTATTGAGGCAAGAATTTTTTTACATATCCACATAAGTAAACCATTATTCTCTATTGCATAGATGTTAAAATAACAAATTCTATGTTCTCCATCTTAAATGTACCAGTAAAAATTTTATTTTACCTCATAAAAAATTTAATTTTGAAAGAAAACAAAATTTTCACTTTTTGGGTTAGATATAATCGATCATTATATTATTACTGTTGGGGGAAAAATAAATTTCCAAAGCATGATTGGGTTACACAGCCTGAATTTAGTGGACTTTAGAACGGTTTTGGTTTTTCTGTCATTTAACACATGCAAAGAATAAATTAATACTTTGGATTAAGTGGAAAGACAAAAGTAGATCAGCCTGTTTAAAACTATTTTAATAAAGGTATGAGCACACAGATACTACAGAGAGATGCTCCCATAGTACAGAAAATCATTGACAGGTCATTCTCTGAGAATTAAATTTTAGATCAATATTCAATGCCTCGAGCTGACATACGCAAAAGCGTGTTAAATGGTTCCTAGGTCAGCAAGATTAGCCCAGTGTCAGATGATTGAATATCAGAAAAATATGTCCATGAAAACAAGTTTTTCAGCCTTGAGAGTTCTCGACTGCCAGTTGATAGTACTCATTCAGGCATTGCCAAGGAAGACAGGGCTTTTTATTCAGTACAAGCCTGTCTCCTCAGGTAGCAAGTATAACACTAGAGAATGAATGCTGACATAAATTCTGTTTTGTTTTGTTTTGTTTTTTACTACTGTCAGATATGTGACTGTTATAACTGACTTCCCTTGTTCTGATCCCAGGATGGCCAAAAACATTTTGATGGCAATCTGCCTATTATATAGAGGCAGAAACACAAAATTAAGATGTTCTCTTGTTTCTCTTGTGGTAGGTAGGTTAACTGGTGTTCTGGTTCAAACACCCATCTCTGAGAGATAGCTTAACTTGAATCTTCTTTGCAGAATAAAATCACTTTGAAGTACAGGTAATTGAAGTGTTTGAGCCTTCAGAGGTCAGAGCCAGACCTTGGGTGAGGTAGCTTTACAGTATAAAAGCACGTGTGATATCTCTTGGATGACAGTGGGTGTTTCTTGTCCATATACAGAGCATCCTATATGGCTCATTCTTCTCTAAATGTAATGTGGAAGACTACGCCCCTTCCCTCAATGTATGTATGTGTGTGTGTGTGTAACTAAATTTTATTAATTATTATTATGTATTCTAAATAAGCTAATCATAATCAAAGCTGGTCAAACAAATTAGACCCTGAATTATTTACCGTCTGTGGAATTTTCAGTCTTTGGCACTATGTTGAGCTCCTGATAGTTCATCCATGTCAGAGAAATTATAAAGTAAATTATGCTGTGGAATAAGGAGCAAGGATGGTTAGCGCACTGTTTTTATGTATGAGCTCTTAAATGTAGGGGCATAAAAGTAATTCTTGTAAAATCATCACACACACACACACACACACACATATCTCAGAAATATAATGTATCTCTCCTTGTAGCTGAGGAAAGATATGTTTATCTTTAAGAGACATGCTGGTCTTTGGTCATTTATTCTTTTCTGCCTGTTCAAAGCACTGCAGAAACTTATTCAACAATGCACCATGGATTTTCATGGAAATGAGAATGAGAACTGGTTTCTTCCCTGCTATTTCACTGAAACCCATTTATGAATTTAAGGCTTTAACAGGTCCTTAAGGTGGTTCTCTCTTTTTTTAATTTAGGTTCAACTGAGTCCTAATTTATTATTACAAAAACATTTATTAACTAATTATCTCATGGAGGTTTAGACTTGCCTGTAGAAAAATAAATACAAGAGAATATGTGTATGATTGTATATACATACATGAACACATACATATGTATAACACACATATACATATATACACAA
This sequence comes from Eonycteris spelaea, assembly GCA_003508835.1. Taxonomy (NCBI): domain Eukaryota; kingdom Metazoa; phylum Chordata; class Mammalia; order Chiroptera; family Pteropodidae; genus Eonycteris; species Eonycteris spelaea. Next base: position 6,739,682 of record PUFA01000007.1, read on the forward strand.
AGCAATATGCTACACAAAGGGCTTAATAAAACATGTATAATATGAATAATAAGTCATATATTACACATTACCTATAAACAAAACAATGTGCTAAATTCTGTAGGAAATACAAAGCTTTCTGTGACAAATTGGTTTTTTTTGGCTGAGAATACAAATTAGTATAGGAAAGAGGACATGTGACCATAATGTACCAATATTTAAACCTGACCTAACGAGCAGATAGCTTGCTGTGCTCCCTAGTGCTGTCATTGGAAGTGATCCAGAATGGAATTGTAATATAATAGGCTTTTGTTGGTTGGTATGGATGTGAGGTAGTCATAGGTTTTGGTATTTTATACTAGTTTTTAGAGCTGTGAGTAAAGTTGGCTGACATTTGAGGCTATGTCAATACCTCCCAATCCTGTAAGACATTTCACTATTAAATTGTTAGATAAATTTAGAAGTCACATAGTTATCAATAGGCCATCATGTAAGATCAAAAAGAATAGTTATTTATATATTCAAATATTGTGATGAACATAGAAAAGATTAAATATTTGGTAATATTTTGAAAGAGCTTGCCATTTTCTGATTTAATAAGTACTTTTTATGCAAATAATTTAAAATAAATCTGAACAAAATGTATTCTAGAAAAAATTTTAAATGTCACAGAATTGGCATTGGAGAAAAAAAAAAAAAAAAAAAACTATTAATATATGCAAAAAAAATGAAAACTAGACTGTGTCACACTACACCACCAAAATTAACTCAAAATAGGTTAAAGACCTAAATATAATACCTGAAACAATAAGTTGCACAGAAGAAAACATAGATACCAAAATCATGAACCTGGATTTAGAGAGGATTTTATGAATTTGACCTCAAAGTAAAGGGAATTAAAAGCAAAAATAAGTGAATGGGACTATATCAAACTAAAAAGCTTCTTCACAGCATAAACAGCTATCAACGAGGCAAAGAGGGAACCATCCTAATGGGAGAATATATTTGCAAACAATGCCTCTGACAAGGGACTAATATCCACAATATACAAAGAACTCATATAACTCGATAATAAAAAAAAAAAATGTCAAATTAAAAAGTGGGCAGAAGGCCTGAAGAGACACTTCTCCCAAGAAGACAATAAAATGGCCAACAGACATGTGAAAAGATGCTCAACCTCAGTAGCTATTAGGGAAATGCAAATCAAAACTACAGTGAGATACTATCACACCCATTAGAACAGCTATCTTCAACAGGACAAGTAGTAAGTGTTAGAGAGGTTGAGGGCAAAAAGGAATCCTCATATACTGCTAGTGGGAATGCAAATAGGTACAACCACTATGGAAAACAGTACGAAGGGTCCTCAAAAAACTAAGAATTGAATTACTACATGATCCCTCTTTTGAGTATTTACCCAAAAAACCTGAAAGCATTTATCCATAAAGGTGTGTGCACCCTGATGTTCATAGAAACATTATTCATGGTGGCCGGGGCATTATTCAAGGTGTCCTTTGATAGATGATTGGATAAAGCAATAAAACTGAAAATAACAAACAGAGATTCCATAAACACAAGACTGTGGATTATTGATTATCAGAAGGAAGGGAGGGAGGATGGAGGTAGATAGGAGTAAAAAGGGGTCAAATATTTGGTGATGGAAGGAAATCTAATTTTGAGTGGTAAACACACAATGCAGTATATATAAAACATACTGTTGATTTGTGCACCTGAAACTTATTTTATTAATGTCACCCCAATAATTTTTAATAAAAAATAAAAATATATATTTAACTAGCCTCCCCAGGCCATTTCAACTGGTGTTCTCTTTTCAGTATAAGTAGGACAGTACATTTTTTGATATGTGTTTGCAGGAATCTTATGTAGGAATCATAGAATCTTCCTTGTATGAATTTCTGTTCTCTACTAGTCAGCATTTAAAAATTCCTATCTGTTCATCATGGCAATTTTGATATCATCTCTAGCAAGCAAGGTCCATGCATCAAAAACAGGTGTACTCCAACATCTGATAAATCCTACCTAGCATATATGGAGAAGGGAAACAATTAGAGTACACTAACCTTCATCACAAAAAGAGACCGAAACTCTCTAAATGTAAGGAAATGCAAAATGTCATACAGAATGTAAACCAAGCTGATGAGATAGACTGATATACTCAAATATATTTACTTTCTGGGATTGTGAAGATATTAGGATTCATCCAATCTTGTTTGAGAGAACACATTTTAAATTTTTTCAACAAAGTTGTATGTTAAAAAATGATACGGACTACAACTGATAGATATTAAAGGAGTAAAAAATTGCTGAGTTCTTGTTTGGAAAAAAAAAATGGAAACTTTATTTTGGTAGATTAGCTATCAACACACAATATGTAATTCGATTATTAGAACTAGAGAATATGCTCATAAATGCATTTATACTCCTTAGATGTCTGTCTGGCTTTTGTTTGTACTTTATTTAACATCTTGAACATACATACATATAAATGACTGTACAGGTAGATGTAACTCAGTCTTTTAAATTTATTCAATCTTATGAAGTAAAAAGAAACCCTTAAAAATTTTCTTTTAAATCACCAAAAAGATCTCAGTTTTAGAAGTTGTAGTTCTTCATTGTTGAGTTGATTTCCTCAAACCTTGACAAATGTGTTGCTATAATAAAACCGTTTCAGAGATTAAAAAGAATGATAGGGTCCAGAAAGGAAATCTGAGCAAACTGGAGTAAAACTTCATGTTGTTTTGATATGTATTGCTTTTCTCAGCCCTAGCGATTATCTTATGTTCTTCAAACTAGCCATACATAAAATTCCCATAGTTTTGCAAGTTTATTTTGTATTTACTTTGTACTCACATTCAAAGGTATTTAGGAGTAGAGGACACATAAAAACATTCTATCCAAAAACAATAAAGCAGAGCTCCCATGATACTTTAAAACTGTCTGGTTTTAAGGAATATATATATAGGTTACCTTAAACCAAAGCCAAATATATTAAGGTTGACTTTAGGTGTCACTTTATTCTTAGCAAAAGACACATAAGTTACATCATTCTAAAATTTCTAAATAATTTTCTAAAAGGTCAAGTTTCCATTTCAGTTGCATAACTACCCCAGTTAAAACATCAGTAAATCATATTTTAGAAAGTATCAGATAATTGAGATGAAAAATAATAGAAAAATTTAAGTTTTTTATGTATTTTTTCTAAGTTTTATTTTACTACATCTTATTACAAAGAAGTCCTTCTGAGCATAAATTAAAATATTTGTGCAAGAAATACCAATCAGATCAAAATATGGTTTAAAAATCATGTCAGGAGCAAGACATTTTACTCTACCCTTCTAAGTTCTTCTGGTTCTAATGATTAAAATGACTCATCACAGATTAACAGGAGAAAACACAACAGCTCTATCCTGGAACAGGCCTTTTATCCAAATGTTTTAGGCAATTAAAGGGGAAATAACAAGAAAAACTTTCTTAGTCTCTGTCTCTTAAAAATAATAAGCTTAAATCAAATCTCATGACAAAGAAACACATTTTGGGGTGGCAAATTTTGCTCTCATATGGTCTCAATTTATCTTGGTGAAAATTTTATGTAGGAAAATTTATATTGTAAATTTTTCCCTATTTCACAAAATTAAGCATCACGTCTTTTCTGTCTCAAAAGGAATTAATAAATGTCACAAAATATGTTACTGGTTTTAAATAATTATGTAGTAACCATATGGATTTTATATTCTCTCATAAACTGGATCATTAATTTTTAAATAACATATACGATAATTCCCACCATTCATTTTAGTACCTTCACATTGACATCTTTCAGATTTTGAAATTAAAAGTGTAAAAATGAGTTTTTAATTTTAGCTGGAAAAATAATTGTGTCTGTCTATTGTGAGCAAGGGGAAAATCCCCACTTTCTCCTCTTAGTTCTCATGGCTGATCAAATAATTAAAATGACAGGCAGAATAACAGAAGAAAATCAAGTTTTAATTCACATGCAAGGAGAATTCACATAAGCAAGAAAATTCTAAAAATAGTAAGGCAAAATATGGTGTATATGTTATTCTGAACAAAGGAAAAGAAGGTAAGAGTCTGGGACTCCAAAGGGAAGTAAAGAAATTTACAGGAAGAGGAAGAATTGATGTTTTGCAAACACATGTTTGAGGGGCCATCTGGAGACATTGGGTCACAGAGAGGACTTTGGTCAAACTCGCCTTTCTGGGTTCCTCCTTGTCTGCCATATAGACTTCAGATTAAACTATAGCTATGCATGATAATAGCTTTTTTCCTGGAACAGGCCTATCTTTTAAGCTGCTAGAGAGAAGGCCAAAGTTTCTTCTTAAACCATCTATGGGCTTTAAAAATATGAAGAGTTGAAGTCGTGGGCAATATTAATTGGTTGGGGCTTGGGTGGGAGATGGTTGGTCATTGCATCAGGTCCTAATGTCAGTCATGGCATCATTCTACCTGGTTTCAAGGGATACCAGTAGGGTTTTTCCTCCTTCACGGATATGGAGCTGAAACACAACTGAGGACAAGATGCTTTGGTTTGACCTAAGTTCTGTTTCTGTGTTCACAGACCTGAGGCTTCATCCCTAAGACTGATGCTGACCTAAGGGCTTAATGATCAAGGGAGTTTTTGTAAAATATGCAGAAAGAAAAGGAAAGGAAAAAGAATACAAGGCCAGTTTAAATCACGAAGAAAGAGAAGAGAAAACGTTATTTTAAAGAAGTGGAAATTTGCACTGTTACATTTCAAATTTTTTATCTCGTTTTTTTTTTTTAAATTATGTGAGTTAAAAAAGGACAGAACAAAGTTTAAGAAAATAAAGCTAAAAATGGATAACATAAAACAAAGTAATTAAACAATTCAATTTCAAAATACAAGGACTCTGGAAGTCCTATTCCAAGCTATAAGCGTGAAACAAATATGGTAGAGGTCATGAATTGCCATCAGTCTAAACATGCTTTGTCTGGCTGTAACAGAATCGATCCACATAATGTCTTTTAATTGAAGTGGTAGATAACAATTATGTATGAGAAGATGTGCCAAATATCAGGAATATACTTTTAGATCAGGCTTTGCCTTATATTTTCTCAAGTTTTCATTCCTTATTATTTCCCTCACTCTGGACCCAGCATCATCTGCAAATTTTCCTATTGTTCTGCATAATTTTTTAATTAAAATTTTCTTTTCTGGACTCATGGCTTTATGAAAAATATTAAATAAATAATAGACTAGTAGAGCCATGTCACTTTTTCCTTCCCAGATCATTCTGTTTACTCATTTGCATTAAATGCCTGCCTGTTCCCTGTAGGCATTTGAGTTTTCAAGGGAGAATCAGTAGGCACTCACATTCATGAAATTAAAAACATCATTGAGCTTTGTTCCCATTTCTTTTATTTTTTTAAAAAAACATCAGATGGAATAACTGCTTTATTTTTTTCTTTGATTTTGAACAGTTAAGCACTTCTCATTTGAATCTAATAAGGATGAACCATAACTATGCTGGGGATAGGGAAACTTTCTCCTTTCCCTCTTAGTAATTCTGGCCAGTAGAATAATTAAAATGACATAAAAAAGATTAACAGGAAGAAATCAAGTTTTAATATGTACACAAAGGGAATTCACATAAGCACGAAAATTCCAAAGGCAAAGAGGCAAAATGAGATATATAGATCATTCTGGACTAAGGAGAGGAAAGGAGGGGTCTAAGGCTTCAAAGGGAGGTAAGGTAAATTTAAGGAGATGAAAAGAGTCAATTTTTTACTAAACAAATGTTTGCTGGGCCATCTTGAAACAATGGGTTGCAAGGAAGACTTTGATCAAGTAGACTTTGCGAGGTTCCTTCCTGTTTACCATACCTAGCTCATATTTTTTTATAGTTATCTATGATGATATCTCTTTCATGGAAGAGATCCCCTAAAATTATTTTAGGCAGTAAGGGGGAAGGCCATAGTTTCTTCCTGAGCCTTCTAAGCCTTGAATGTTTTCATATCAAAATAATCTGCATGCCAGACTGATTCATCTCAGAGAGCCTTATTCTGAATCCCCACAGTTACTAGATATTAGACGTTGTTAATGTAAGAAATGTTCAGACTTGTAAAGAACTTTGTTAAAAGTTCGTTTGATCCAAACTAACCAGATGCCAGGAAGGAAGATCTCAAATACTCTGGAGAATGGTTTAGAAGTTTGTTTAATATATTTGGAATTAAAAAGGTAATTTAAGGAAGATTACATGAAGGTGGGAGAAAAACAAGATGGAAAAATCTCTGTGATTGGATTACAGGAGAGTAAACAAAATTGTGTGCTCTCTTGAGGGTGGCTATGCCTCTGGCTGCTGCGTCTGGAAGAGGATTACTTACGGCATTTCAAAGGCATGTTAACCTAGAAGTCCAAGAACAATGGGCAGGGCTTATTTAAGGCAAAGATAAATCTTTTATAGGTCTGTGGGTGACTTCCTACTATGACCTGCCTAGTTAGGAATTTTTATCAGATCATCTTGTGAGATTACTTTTGGTCATTGGACTTGTCAGATTTATTACATAGCCTCTTTTTTTGTTTACAATGTACACATTTGTAACTCAATCTCAAAATAGATCAATCTCTTATTAGACTTCTGTTAGTCACTACAGTATCTTTAAACATAACATGAAGTTATCCTCATTACTTCAAAAATAATTACCCAAAAGACAGTAAAATAATAATTCTACCAATTTGACTTTTTATTTTTGTGAAAAATGACATTATATGTAATTTGTTAAGATATACTACTAAAAACAAATGCAAATACTTACTCTCATCTTACTATTGCATAACAATACAAAAAACTTTTGTTTCAAGTTTGATTTTCAAGTGCAATGTATGTTAAACATCAGATTAGAAAATGCGTTGTGCATTTATAAACCATAACATATAAATAAATTTCAATCTGTATTAAACTATATTTCGTCACCAAGTTTGACAGAGTCAAATATATCATATTTAATATATTAGTTTACAAAGTATGCTTTTTCCCCCCTTAGGTTATCAGTTTAAATTAAATAAAACTAATGCTGATTTACTTTAAGATGTCAGAATACAGGCATTTCTTCTAAAAATGTTTCTTTTAGTTTCCTTTCAATTATTTTATAGAAGACATCGAGAAGCTAGCTTTAAAAAGAAAGTTGGAATTAAAAAAGAAATCCACCTTTAATGAAACTGGATGAGAAGGGAGGCTGCCAGACACTGTGAAACTTGGAACAAATCAACAAAAGGTACCAAGGAAGACATAGGGAGAACAAGAAGAGTGTTGACTAAACGTGGATCTCAATACTGTAAGGGGCCCCACAGCAACACTTTACTAGAATACAAGGCCTGAGGTGCAGGCAGGTTTTGCAAACCCGTCCAAACACTAGAGACTCTGCAGAATGATAGGAAAGGCAGAGGTGGGGGAGGGGGAAGATGCAGAGACATGCTATCCTTATCCTGTTGCCAGTGTGGCATGATGGGGACGTGGAGGAGACACATTGGGTGGCAATCCACTCTGGAGCTTCTAATTACTGTCTAATTCTAAAAGAAATAAATTGACCTTAAATTCCTCCTAAAAGAAATAAAAACAAATGAGATTCCTCTAGGAACCAGGGAGATTTTCTTACTTTTTCCATGAGACTGTTGACTACAAGAGAACACTTAGTCTTGGCTGCCTCCTTGATGTTCTGAGTAAGCATCAGCAGCATCCCAAACTGCAAATGCTTTCAGCCACAGCTTACTCCTTGGTTCCATGTCAGTAATACATTTCAGGAGTTATTGGACTGTCGATACCATCCTCTACGCAAAAAAATAAGTAATAACTGAAAAGAACCAACATAGAGCCCTGACATAAATAGCACAATTTACTTGTAGTAGTTAAGAGTGTAGAGTCTGAGCCTACACTGCTTGGGTGCAAATCCTGGATCTATGTCTTGTTAACTGAGTGACTTCTTTGCACCTCAGAGCATATTTAAACATCTATAAGGGGGAAAAAAAGACATTATTAAAACTTTATATAAAGAAGAGATCCAAGAGGCTTAGATGCCACCTACTGGAAACCAAAAGAAAAAACCTTCTTTACAACAGGCTAGAGACCATTATATAATTAATCTTCTTCCTGAGGAAAAACAAACAAAAAAAAAAGCAGAACACACTTCCACTAATGCTCAGGTGGAGAAATAGTTCATTAACTACCAAGAACAACCAAGATGACAAGGCATCTCAGAAAGAAAGGGAAAAACCTCCATAAAATAAACTTACAGACATAGAAATATGTGACTTAAATGACAGAGAATTCAGGATGGTACTTTTGAAAAAATGCAATGAGATCCAAAACAAATCATAACAACAATTTCAGGAATTAAAAAAAACAACTAAATGAGCAGAATGAGTTCTTTAGCAAGGAGATTGAAACCCTCAAAAAGAACTAAATAGACCTTCTAGAGATAAAACAACAAAAACAACAACAACAAAAACTGCAAGAGTTGAAAAAAGAAGTAATAAGCTTGGGAAATAGAGTAGACCAAATGGGAAAAGGATCAGTGATATCAAAGACAGAAATCTAGAAATAAATCAGAAGGAAGAAGAGAGAAACTGAAGAATGAAAAATAATGAAGAGAAGTTCAAGAACTAGCTGATACCATCAGGAGAGGAAACATCAGAATAATGGGAATTCCGAAGGGGAGGAAAAGGAGCAGGGGCTAGAAAGTATTTTCAGGCAAATAGTGGACAAGAATTTCTCAAATCTAAAGAATGAGCTGAGCTTGGAATACGAAGTTAATAGAATACCCAATTATCTCAACCCAAAAAGGCCTTCCCAAGACACATTGTATTAAAATTAGCAAAAATCAAAGACAAAGAATTCTCAAGAAGCCAGGGAAAAGAAGACAGCAACCTATAAAGGAAAACCTATTGCATTATCATTGGACTTCTCAGCACAAACCCTACAAGCCAGAAAAGAGTAAAATTAAATATTCAAACTAATAAATGAAAGGAACTACCAGCAAAAAATAATGTATCAACCTAAGCTCTCCTTTAGATATGAAGGAGAAATAAAGACCTTTCCAGACATCGAAAAATTGAGGGAATCCTCCACTATGAGGCCTGTACTACAGGAAATACTGAAAGGGGTCAGCTCACCTAAAACAAAATGACACAAGCAAAAAAATACATAAAATTAGGAGTAAGATAACTAGCAGGCTTATAGAAGCAGAGGAGTACAACCCTTACCAGGAACAAGGCATTATAAGCTTAAAATAAGAAGAGATTTCCTACAACAAATAGTAACTAACATCAGCATACATGGGAACAAATTGAGACAACAATGACTGAAAAGGGGAGGATTCAAAGGTCTAAATTCACCAAAGGGGAATGGAGATGAGGCACGTGCAGAAGAAAATGGATGACTATGTACATAACTATTCTTTACATATTTGTAATGATAACCGCACACCAAAGATTCAGAACTGAATATTTAACATGAAACAAGAACTAGAGGAAAAACCCAACCAAAACAAAGAGAACAGAAACACAAGGACAAGGAAGCAATGGAAACACTGAACTACTGGAAAGCAAAAGATAAAATGACTATAAGAAGACCTCGTATTTCATAATCACCCTACATGTAAATGGACTGAACTCACCAATAAAAAGGCACAGAGTGAAAGATTGGATCAAAAAACAAAACCCAACCATATGCTGCTTCCAGGAGACACATCTCAGTTCCAAAGACAAATATAGACTCAAAGTGAAAGTGTGGAAAATGATATTTCAAGCAAATGGCATTCAGAGAAATGTGAGAGTAGTGGTACTAATATTAGAAGAAATAGACTTCAAAATAAAAAAGGTAAAGAAAGATACTGAGGGACACTTTATAATGATAAAGGGAATCATGCACCAAGAAGACATAACACTTGTTAATATCTATACTCCCAATCAGGGAGCTACAAAATGTATAAAGCAATTACTAACAGAACTAAAAGGAGAAACAGACCAAAACACTATTGCAGTAGGGGACCTAAATGCCCCACCGTCAGATATGGACAGGTCTTCCAAACAGAAAATCAATAAGGAAATAACATCCTTAAATGATACATTAGAACAACTGGACATAATTGACATTTACAGAGCCTTTCATGCCAAAACATCTTCTTATACGTTCTTCTCTAGTGCACATGGAATGTTCTCAAGGATTGACTACATACTGGGACACAGAGACAGCCTTAACAAATATAAAAGGGTTGAAATCATACCAACTTTATTCTCTGATCATAATGTTTTGAAACTAGAGATCAACTGTAAAAAGAAAGCGAAAGAACCAAAAATACATGGAGATTAAACAACAAACTACTGAAGAATAACTGGATCAGAGAGAAAATAAAAAGAGACTTCAAGAGATATATAGAAATGAATAATAATAATAGTACAACTTATCAAAACTTTTGGGACACAGCAAAAGCAGTCATAAGAGGAAAGTTCATATCATTATAGGCCTACCTCCAAAAACAAGAATGAGCCCAAATAAACAACCTAATGCTTCATCTTAAAAAAACTAAGAAGAAAAAATGAAGCTTAAAGTCAGCAGAAGGAAAGAAATCATTAAATTAGAGCAGAAATAAAAGAAATTTAAAAAATATATAGAAAAAATAAATGTAACAAAGAGCTGGTTCTTTGTAAAAGAACCATATTGTTATAATTGTTTTTTTATTAGTTGTTAATTTCTTGCAGTGCCTACTTTATAAATTAAACTTTCTGATAGGTATGTATGTATAGGAGAAAACATAGTATATAGGATTTTGTACTGTCCAAGGTTTCAGGTATCCACTGGGGACCCTCCTGTTTTCTTAGGAGGACTACTACTATATCCAAGAAGCATGAAATGTCTACTTTCTCTGACTGCTTCAATTTTTTTGATATTTCTTTACAACAATCAACTTTCCCTCTACAGCAATAACTTAATTTTTGATGATGTCATTAGTTGCTAATTCTAATTTGTTCGTTTTCTAACATGGAATAAGTTTGTTTCTCTGTTTTCTTAATTCTTCAATTATTCACCTTTCTTTGCTTTTTTATCTCATATCTGTATGATCTATCATATTAAGTAGATTTTCTTATTAAATATTTATACCAACATTTTAAAATAAATTGTAATATTTTCTCTGAGTTATATATTTTTCTATCCTAAGTTTTTCAACTGTCTTCCACATGTATGTTATGTTTCTTATGTTTTGTTTGCCTTTTACTAGTCTGCTTTTTGTCTTTTCATTTTTGTTGTTTTTGCTTGGTTTACTGTAGATAGTCTGGACAAATTATCTATTGCCTCTATTATAATACATGAAAATTCTCAGTCACTGCTCTTTCATTTTTCTTGAAACCTCTTTGCCTCCTCTCTCCATTACCATCTCTGTGTCTATTTTTCGAAACCTTAATGTGACCAGGGAGAGGAATAATTCCCTGGGAGCTCTGTGAATCCTTTATTTAAGGGAATACTGCTTTTTCCTAAGATGTTATATTAAAGTCTTATTTAAAAGTTTTTCATTGTTTCACTAATTGTTGTGTATTGCAGTTAGGCTCCCATAATCCCACAGATACTAGAGGTCAGACATTAGTGTATTATCTCCTTTGATGTTTGCATTTTAGAAAGATGAATGCTGGGCCCTTGAGAAAGACTTTTCTAAATCATAAAATATTTATATCTCAAAGAGGCTAAGAAATAATTTACAATAGGAAGTTTTCTAAAGTAAATGCTCTAAGAGCAAGTAGGTCAGGGGGCCGGAGACAGTCAGAATCCTGTACAAATTTTAATTAAACTGAGGGAAAAGTTAAGGCCATTTTAGTCACTAATGAGATGTAAACAAATTCACAACATTTCACAGCATAAGAGATAGGAAGATGTGTGGCTTGTTGGGGAAGTTGGTATTTTATATAAGGACGTCCCCCATGAGGAAGATAATAAGCAGAGACTTAATTGGATTAAATTGCATGACTAACATAGCTAATGATTTTGTTTGAACACTGAGATTGTGTGAAATATATCTGCAAAAGAGTTTAGATGATTTTTACCTGTCCATAAAAATATGGTATATATCCAAAAGACAAAGCACTTCTGTTTATTTAGATAAATTTTTAGCACTTCAATTTAGCTGTGAAAATATAATGCCATTTATATTGATGGTATAAAAGCAATGTTAGAAAATTTTAGGAGTGCCAGGCCTTATTAAAAGTGTTATTGAATTATGCTTAGGCAATCAGGGATGTTATATGGGTAAGCATTAGTAGTTACAAAGATGCCGCTAAGAAAATGTTAGATAATAACCTATAGTGAATTTTATTGTTTTTAAATTATTGATCTTCTAAATTTATTTTTTATGAAATGAAACACAATTTGGAGATTTTCTCTTTTATACTGATGTGCATTGCCTTTTCTGAAAAAAGGTGATAGTACAAATTTTTCTAAGGAAAAAAAAACACTATTTTTTTCTCAATAAAAACAATCTATTAAGTGGTTCTCTAATATAACAGATAACCTACAGGCTATGCTGATAATTTTGACAATCTAAATGAGCTCATTTTGAACATCCATACTTGCAGAACTACCATCTTGCTTAATACACAACTTATTAAGAAAATTGAAAGAGCATATGGTCTCAACAGGCAATTTGACTTTCATAATTTTGGGTGAATTCATAAAAAAATAAATAATGTAGTTCCTGCAATTTTTTAAATGTCATGTTGAAAAATGTCAAAATATTTTAAATGTGTTTGAAAAGGTATGTTCATCCTGGAAAAAAAAAAAAAACTAAGCTATTTGAAGAACCATTCATTATCTTCCTTAAAATGGAATTTTTACTAATTAGAGAAAATGAATGGGGTGTATTTAGTTTTTCAACATTGACACATAAAAAGACTTTTTTTAAACTTCCAGATCACTCTAATTGAAGTCCATCTTGCTACTTATAGTTTACAAATTCCGTACATATTATAACATTCACTGTGATTTATCTATGACATGCAGGTTTTTCTTGACACTGAACATATAAATTAGAGAAATAAATCTGTGTAAGATTGCATCCAAAATAAGCAGTTTCAAAATATTGTTAAAATCAAATGGTTCTCAAATAAATTATTTATTAGCTTTATAAACAGGTAAAAGTTAACATCAACATATATGATTTTTAGTTAACATGTCTTTATCTTATATTACTGTAGTAATGTTTGGTTATTTTTTCATGTACTGAATTCCATCCTAGGATCTCTTTATTTTTCTTTACATTATTATACATTAATGTTAACTCTTTGCACAGTAAATTCTATGGGTTTTGACTAATGCGCAATATTTCGTATCCATAATTATAGTGTCATTATCATACAGAATAGCTTTATTGCTCTAAAAAACCTGTGCTTCACCTATTCAAATCTTCCTTCCATCCACTGTTCCACATCTAGAAACAGTCTGGAAATCACTTTTGTGGAAGATGGAGAGTCATTAAATAATTTTATGTAAAAGGATATTATGCTCATGTTTGAATTTAAATCTCTCTCTTGCATGGTAGAGAGGTAGAGAGATTTCTGAATAGCTAAATTATAGACATAATGTGATGACAGTCTAAATTATTAAAATTGAAAATACAGATTTAAAAGAGATTAAAGATCTGAAAATTAAAACTAAAATCAGGTTGATTTGATGGTGACTAGAACTAGAGAAAGAAAAATAAGTGCTGTGTAAGTACAGGAATTATTGGTAAAACCAGGTCTAGGAACCAGTTATTTCTACTCAACCACAAAACAAAGATACTTGCCCCATGTAACTACTGCTAGCAAAATGTGAATTTTCTTGCAGCTGCAGTCCAGATTTTGGTTTCCCCTTAAAACTTTCCACCACCTGCCAACTACACTGGACTTAGTCATTGACCTTTAGAGCCAGCAAATAATCAATAACAAGGTGGGTCAAATGATCCTGAACAACTCCTGGGCACTTGCTTTATAAGCCTTTCTTTATGGAAGTGAGTGGATTAGTTATGTTATCCTTAATTCATATTTAACACCCAAATTAGTTACTAATTTTTGGAAGAGATAACCTAAGATGGAACATTCTGTACAGGTTGGCTGGAGTTTCTTGTCGAATACTTCCAGTGATAGGAAACTCTGTATTTCCCATGGTCTCCATTTGACTCTGGGGTAATAGTAATTAATAGAGTATTCTCACTACATTCACACTGTAATTATCCTCCAATTATACAGGTAACAGATCAGCCCAAACTCCAGGGCTACATGGAACAAATTACATTTCCTCTTCCATATGACACTATTTCCCAATATTCAGACAATTTTCACTTTTACTTCCGTGACTAGTAATCCCTTCAATAGATTCAGTAACTCCCATTCCAGGACTGAGGATTATATGAGAAATAATTCCACCCCCTGATGTTTTCCTTTGAAAGTGTGCAGAACATAGACTTGGGTACTTCCCAGCCAACACTTCCATTGTCTTGTTTGGATGTAAGGAATTTTTGGCTCTTTCTTGTGTTTCTATAATGTCAATTGCTGCCAGCTTGCTGACACACTACCAAGTGCAACTTTCAGATAAGAGCTGTAAGAACAGCATGAGGGGGAGTCCCTCACAGTCTGCTTTTTGTGGGAACTGCAGCACAGCCCGCTCAGATGCTGTTTACAGTTGTGCAATGGAGGGTAAATTCTCATCTGCTATCCTCCTCCTGTTCACGCTGCATCAAGTAGAATGCTATGCATGCTCGTCCCTTTTTCTATTCCTTTTTTTTTTTTTTTAAACTCAGCTTTCCAAAACTATATGGGATACAGCTAGAATGAGTGGCTAAAGCAATAAGTTGTTTCGCAGTGGATCATTTGTTTTATGCTCATTTTTTACCCTATGTGTAGATCACAAAGCAAATGAAAGAGCCATCCAATGTAGGACTCAATGTAGGACTCAAGCAGGGATAGAAAACGCAACATCAATATTGATGCCAGTTTTTCAAATCAGCCAAGTCAGTAAATAGTAGATCAAAGGGGACTAAATAAACAAGAAGGCAGGTGGATTTCCTATGTCAGCACATACATTTCTTGATCATCCTTTTTTATTAATTTGGTTTGGGTCCTTTATTTTATTTATGTTTTGTCACTTCAGTGAAATCTTGCTAGAACCAAGAACAAATAAAACCCCAAAATGAAATCCATAGTTGCTGATAAAACATTTAAGACAGAAAACAATTGAAAAAATATATACCATACACTTTTTGTTGGTCTGAAGATCCAGGGTTAGTAAGTATTTAATGGAAATCACTTCACAGAACTCTGTTTGTAATATCCATTTTGTTATCTTTCCTTGCCTTTGTCTTTTTATATGCCTAACTCTAATTTAAATGTTTTCTTCTAAATTTCAATTCTGTTTATATGTAGCCTGCTGGCATTGTGTCCAATAATGATTTGCATTCTCAGTTTATTATCAGACTGTCTATTTCCGCCTATTGCAAATTAGAGAAATAAAGAAAATATGCTTTCGAAAAGGCCACAGACAATGATACAGTCATTTATTTAACAATCTCCACTTTCCTTTTCATTGGCTGAAAAAAATATTTTCTTGAATATGTTGCCACCCAACTATCTCATTGTTAAAGGCCCACTTTTTATCAACTTAGTTTTTGCATAATTGTAAGGTGTTAAATGTGCAGGACTATGGCTGCTCACATTCCTTGGCAGGGGTTTCTTGGGTACTCAGGGCAGTGGAATTATGCCACAGCAACAGAGGAAGCTTTAACTCAAGACGAGCATTTGAAAGCTGCCATCCTTGTATTCAAATGTTTTTACAAATTTCAGGTTCCAAAGAAAAGGGAAGCATACTGTGTCCAATTTAGCTAATTAGCAGAATACCTGCTAGATTGGTCTATTAACAATCTGTCAGTATTTCTTCCCCCTTAAAATAGCTTTTACAAAAAATTAAAAATATATATATTTCTTGGCTGTTTCCAATTTCAATTGTACTAATATTTGGTACTTTATTATGCTGTTATAGTTTTTTCTTGAGAATATTAAGTAAAAATTATGCAGACAACTACAAAAAGAACACTTCTCAAATATAATATACATTATGCATGTGTTTTGTGTGCATGTGTGTATCCTTAGAATCATTCTCTTTTCCTCTTTTCCATGAAAAAAATAAAGTGTACAAAAATCTCACTGACTTGGTCCATTAAACCTTGTATAATCAAATGAGTATTTCATTTTAGGAGGGGGAGGCTGTTCTGAACACTGATTAAAATCAGGCTCCCTGCAGGAAGACAAACCTGGATTCACACTTAACTGTCATTCATGAATTGTGTGGCTTTGGGCTGGTTACATTTATGAACCTCTGGTTCTTCATTTGTAAAATGTGAATTATAACAGCACCAGCCTCATACTATTGTTGAGGTGATTCTATTAATCCAGCTTTAAGTAATTGGCTTGGCTTCCGTAAGACCTTGATGAATGCTGCTTTCTGTGTTTGTGTTCATTGAGATCAGAGTAACAAGACTGAGCACAAGTACTGTGTGCATTTAAAAACGAGAAAGCAGAACTGTGTGTTTGATGTTCAGTGGCCAGGACTGGAAGCAATCATTAGTATTTGGACTCTTACTCTTCTATTTTGTTATATTATCTATGTCCTACAATAGATGATTGTATAAAGAAGCTGTGGTACATATACACAATGGAATATTACTTCAGCCATAAGAAAAGATGAAATACTGCCATTTGCAACAACATGGATGAATCTTGAGATAATCATGCTAAGTGAAATAAGTCAGACAGAAAAGTTGAAAACCATACACATTTACGCATATGTGGTATATAAAACTGAATGCAACAAAAAAACATGATAAATAAACAGAGGCTCACGGACACAAACTGTTGATTAGTGGTTACCTGGGGTATGTGGGGGGTGGGGTAAGGTATATAGTATAAAATAAGTCAATATTTGGTGATGGAAGGAAATTTAACTTTGGGTAGTGAACACACAATGCAATATCTATATGATGTATTGTTGAATTGGACACTTGACACTGATTTGATTTTTATTAACCAAATTGACCCCAATAATTTCTATAAAGATCCTAAAAAAGAGAGAAAAAAATCAAATACTTATAACAACTCATTATATTATGTTTTAAATTTCTAAATGATGGAAATCCCAGTCATCAAGATCTTAACATATTGCATTTAATTTATCATCTGAACAAGAAGTCAAGAGGTATTTTATTACTGACATTGGTTCAACTGGTCAGTGATACCATCAGAGCTTTCTATCTTTATGCTTTGCCGTGTTAGTGTTTAGACTCCCTCTCTTCTATTTTGTAATCTTATGGTTGCAAAATGACTGCTTCTGCTGAAATATCCACATCTACATTCAAAGAAGGAAAGAGGGTTGAATGTGTAGGGCACCAATCACCTCTGTTCCTCTTTAATCAGAAAATGGTTTTCCACAACCCTCAAGAGACTTTTTGGTGACGTCTCATTGACCATATCTGTGTCTGATGGTTTCTCCAAAGTGTATGGTAGCTGGGAAAGCAAGTATTTAGTGTGGGACCATGCTCCCAAAATGTTATCATGGCTGTTTTCGCAGGAAAGAAGTGGAAGAATGAGCATCAGATAAACTGCTTCGGTGGATGTAGTTATCATAGGCAACAACAGTTATTTTTGTTAAACTTCCATACACTCACTTTATAGTTTAATATTAGTATTTTAAATTGAATTACGTATAGGGAAAGGAACCATTACCCTTTCATTGCTTTTGAAGTTTTAATTCAGCTATATTAGAAAAGGTTATTTATTTTGCAGTTGGGATTTTTATGAAGGATGAGTATGTGTGTGTACATACATTTTCTTTTGCCATAAAATAAATAAATAAATAAATAAATAAATAAATTAAATGCATAGGCCAAATACCATTTGAGGAATTGTACCATCTCATTCATTCTACACTTCCCCTATGCTCATTGTGCCTGTCTGTTTCTGAATATGTGAAGCTCATCTTCATTCAATGTCATGTGCAATTGTTTCTTCAGTCTTCATTCTCCTCTATCTCCTACAGTATTTAATTAATTTAACACCTGCTTAATTTAGGCACCTTACTTATTTTTCTGACTTCAGTCACTGACCTTTTAAATTGTTTTTGGTAACATAAATTAATATGTACAATGATAGAGAGAGAAGAAATAAAGTTACGAACACTTACAGGATAGCCAGTAATTACATGAACAAAAAAGAAAGTAAAATTCCTACACAATTAAACTTTAATGGATTCCATAATTTATAGCATTGTTTTTTCCAAAGAATTGTGCCTGGGCAATATTTGAGAATTCCAGGGAACTTCTGGAAATAAGACCTCATGAAGAAGTAGATTATTTTCCAACTTGATGAAAAAAAAGTAAAATGTTATTAGATACTAAACGTTTTATTATTTGCAGATCACTCACACAGAAACAAAAATGAACACCCTTTGAGCATATGGTTATGCTAATTATCTTCTTCATATTTCTCAAATTAAATAATTGACCTTTTTTGTTTTATTTCATCCCTAGAATGATAGCTCTCATGATTGTCTCTCATTTTCATGATGCCATTATTTTTTTTTATTTTTTGTAATTTCCTTAACCGCTTTAATTATTTTGCCTTTCTCTTTATTTTGTCAAAATATATGTATTTAAAAAAAATGTATCTGTATCTGTTTTGAATATCACCTTTCCCCCTTAGGGTATTCTGATATTCGAGGTGAGTTATAATAGTACCCTCCCCAATTCCTACCACCTCATTTTAATAAGGCATATGTCTGGAGGAAACTAAGAATTGACCAAACCATCTGTCTTCATTCCATCATTGTTCACTAAAGTCTTAGTTTTGAACCTCTTTTCTCCACCTGCTATGTCAGTATATTTTTTTCCTCTAAGAATCTGTTGTTGACTATGTCGGTCTCTTTCTGTACAAGTTCCATGGCTTCACTTATCTTCTGTGGCTTGACTTTTAATTCTACAACATAACTCTGATCTAAGTGCCAGATTTATATTCACCACTGACACAAAACTATTTTGCTGTTTAAATGTGTGTATCATCTTTAATTCAACATTCCCCAAAGCTGGTTTTCACCTTATCTTTATAAGCCTAGACACTTCTCCTCTTTTACAATTTCTGTTGACTGAACATTTATTCATGTGCTTATCCATGTATGCAACCTAGTAGCTGAAACTACTTCATCTTTTATTCACTATGGTTGCAAGTTATTTCACATTGTGAATATTATCCTTCAATATTATCCACTAATGGTTAATCCAGTTAGCACCACCAAGCCCATAGTCTTTTGTTTGTTTATTTTAGATTAGAAAAATAAAATTCCTCAGCCTCCTAGCTCTCAATAGTTTTCACCAATCTCTCCTTCTCTCTCTCTCTCTCTCTCTCTCTTCTCTCTCTCTCTCTCTCTCTCTCTCTTCTCTCGTACACACACACAAACAAGCTTCTCTCCTGTGCTCTCTAATATGTACTACACATTTAGGGGATTAGTTGTAAAAATAAAATCAGCTGATTCTGGAATATACAGCCAGTAGCCTTATTCCCTACGACTCATCCAAAATGTTACTAACATTCTTTAACATCATGTGAAACTAATACATGAGCTAGTTAACACATACATTCTGTTGTATATGAGCATATATGGTCAAGCTGAGATGGGAGGGTCCTTCAAGAAGCTAAAGTATAAATGGAGCTGCAAGCTTTTTGGAATGAGTGCACCACGGCAAAGGAGTCAGATACAAAGATACAGAGTGAGAGTCCACAGTGGGGGCTTTGAATCAGAATTGAGTAATGATCCTGGGAACAGTGTTAAAATGACAAGGACTATATAAATAAATAAATTTAAATGATTATTATTAAATTGTCCTACTTTAGTAAGTCAAGTGAGCAAGAAATACTTTATAATTTGTTTATTTTCATTATGGACCCCTCCAAATATTTTTCACAAACCAATAAGGAATTAATTTTCAGTCACTGTTAGGTTTTTTTCTTTCCAATAAGGATTTTCTAGAGCATAAGCTTCCCATTGTGTCATTAATATCCCAGAATATAACCAAGCATAAAGACTTATCATCCGCTAGACTGAGGAAGGGCGAATATGGAAGAACATACATATCTTAATGGTTTGACATATTCTCCATTCTCATGAAAGCTTTTCTTAGCAAAGAAAAATGAATTTCCAATCCTCATGCTTTACCCTCTCCACCGAGAAATAGTGGCTTTGGTGGATGACCAGAGTAAAGCTTTCTAATATAACTAGTCCTCAAACGAGAAGTCCCTGGTTAGGTAGGTGATATTTTTCTAGGAATTCCAAAGAGCTCAGTAGAGACAATTTGGACCTTGGCTATCTTTCTTACTTATCCTCTAAGCTCTGGCTCAATCCTACCTCACTTGGAGCAACTCTTGGGGCAGATAAGCCTCCCTAAAATGGTTCTTAAGTGAGGATGGTTTGGGCTTAATGGGGTTCAAGTAATATTAAAATTATAATTTCAAATTGCCTTATGTAAGAACCTGCAATAGAAATCTTTAGTCATATTCTCTTTTTCATAAAGTTCTGTCACTGAGGTGCTGTTAAGAAGGGTTAATGACTGGAAGTCTGATCTCATCAGGTGTTCAGAATAACTATCATATTTTACTTTTAGGTAATGTCCATCTCTATGCTATTTTGGCATTGTGCCTTCATTCATAATCATAGGTGTCATCTCCTCAGTCATAAGTTTTATTTCTGAAAAGTCAGGTAGTGTGACTTCAGTTTTGATAAAAATCATTCTATCAGAGACCAAAAAGTCTTCCTCACACTCAGTTGCAACATATTATCTGAAGTCCAGGCTTAGGATAATAAGATTATTATTAATTCTAGGTCACTAGAGACTTTGGCTATTGTGCACCTTCCTTCTTCAAATTGGGTTCACTTAAATTTCAGGAATTTATAGTGTTAAACAGATTCCAAAAATCACCTCTATGCCCTTGCTGTGTATCTATCTTCTTGAGGACTAGAGAAAAATTAATCTTTGCAACAAATATTGTGTCTTTACTTCTTGCAACATATTTGTGTTCTTTACTTCTTTAACCATTCTATATCTGTTCAGGGCTATTAAGACCTTCTGGAAAACAATGTCAAAATCCACCCATTCATAATCCTTTGTTGTTTTTCCAAATTGTACTGGTTTCACTTCCACAACCAAATTTCCATTAGGGTCATAGCCTTCTCAGGCTAAATTGTTTACACGTGGTAACATCTTCACTTGAAAATATGTTGCTATACAGATTCTTAGTAAGACAGTTTCCTCATCAACAGAAGTACGAATAAAAAATATCAGGTGAATTAAATAATTAATGTTATTTAATTCACTTTGAATCCTACTCCAGAACTATATTCCATCATCCAGAATTTAGTACAGTCCATAAAAAACTAGCAACATTTCTCTGATTTTTCAAAGCATCTAAACATCCTTCTTATGAAGTTTCCAGCACAGGTTTCTATAGGCACTTAATAACTGTTAGTTCTTTCTCCCTTTCTTGTTCTCATACACCTAGGTATCTCCTTCTTCATGTTTTTTGATCTTGTCTTTTATTTTTCTTCTTCTTAATATATTCCTATCTCTTATGCTTTCCAGTGATTCAACATTTCTAAGTCCAGAACTTTTCTGCTTCATTATCTTGTGAACTACATTTCAGTAACATTACTTAGCTCACACCGAAATTGGGCAATAACTATATTCTGATATAATAGGTCATCATTTTCAATCTAGCATCTTTTGATAGGTTGTTTTCCCAGTTTGATACTTACAGCATATTAGTTCATTCCTCGGGGGCTCATTAGCTCACTGACAGTAGGAATTCTGTCTTTTTTTCCCCCTTTACTAAAGTGCTTAGCACAGGGCTGAGCATTTAGCTGGTAAGTACATGTGATATAAATATACACAAATACATGTGTGCACGTGTGCACAACACATACACACAGAAACCAAAACAAACAGTTGCTGATTTTTCTACCATTTAATGGACTTATACCAAATGTAGGGTTGGAGAAAGAGAGAAGGTAAATAGTGTTTGCTGGTTACTTGCTCTGTTACTGGGCCAGACACATTGTGAGTGTTCTGTATTTAAGTCTCTACAGTAACAAGGTAAATAAGTTGTATTGTTCTCATTCTAAAAATGGAGAAGCTGAAAAAAATTAACTTAACTAAAGTCACATAGTAATATTTACAATGGGTTATTTTAAATGTCAACTGGTAGGCCGTGGCACCCAGATGTTTGGTCAAAACATTATTCTACATGTATCTGTGAAGGTATTTTTTAGATGAGCTTTATATATAAATTAGTAGACTTTGAATAAAACAATTTACTTTTTATAACGTAAGTGGGCTTTAAGCAACTAGTTGAAGGTCTTACTAGAAAAAGACTGACCAAGCAAGAAGGAATTCTCTGCCATCAGACTGCCTTTGGACTTGAACTTTAACTCTTCCTTGAGTTTCCAGCCTGCTGGCTACCCTATAGATTTTGGACTTGCCAAAGCCTCTACAATGGCATTAGCTAATCTTAAAATCTCTCTCTCTTCTCTCTCTCTCTCTTCTCTCTCTCTCTCTCTCTCTCTCTAATAGATGATGATAGATAGATAGATAGATAGATAGATAGATAGATAGATAGATGAGATAGATACATCTCTGGATATATAAACACACACACAAACACACACACATCTGTTGGTTCTAACGCAATATTTTATGTGCAAAGAGATTTAAACCAAAGTTTTAAAACAGCTTTATTAAGATATGATTGATATACAAAAAGCATTACATATTTAGTATATACAACTCTATGAGTTTAAAGATAAGTATATGCCAGTGAAACCATCATCATCACCTATGCTATAAAAATAGCTATCACCTCCAAAAGTTTCCTTCTGGCCTCTTATTTATTATTATTATTATTTTGTGTGTGTGATAATTTCACACAAGATCTACCTTCTTAGCAAAATTTTAAGTATACATTACAGTATTTTAACTATAAGACTATACTGGAAGAGGAAATTTCTAGAACTAATTCATCTTTCATAATTGAAACTTCATACCCTTTGACTAATATGAAATCAAAGTTCAAGTTCATTATATTATACTTTCTTCCACAGAAATTCCTTTAAATCATCTTATTAAGTTGGGTAGATATGAATAATTCAAGGAAGAATATGTTAAAATAGTTATCAATTTTCACAAATGGATCCTAGAGGAGAGGTAATTCAAAATGAGAGAATTTAGTAGAGGAGTTTATCGGATGAACTATGAAGGGTATATAGGGTTAACATATATGTAGAAGGAAGAAAATAATATTACATTTATAGGAAAATAGTGAGAAAAGATCAAATATGAAGATCTTTAAATAATATTTAAGAACCTGTGCATAAGTCTCTAGGGAAAGTGAGAGATGGAAAGAATGCATTAGTAGAAAATAAAGCTGAATCACATTCGGTATTCTAGATGAACAGTAATTAAAACTAAACTAAGAGACTCATAATGACTCCATGCAAAAGAGTCAAAGTGGTTCATTTTTTATAAACAATGATTCAAATATTAAAAATATCTTTAAATTTGTTTCTATATAATATTATTAGGTATGGATAATGCTCTATAGATTTTAATACTTTTCTTGATTGGTGACAAATGATATAGTATGAGACACTCATTAGGGGTCAAGTCACTTGTTGGTGAAAGAGTAAAAGTGTTCACGTTTTTAAAAAGTTTTGTTGAATTCTTCTTTTGCTATAACAGTGATATATATTTCTTGTGGAAAATTTAGAATTTTATCAAAGATCAGGATTAATGAGCTAAGTCAGAAAGCAAGTGGTGGGGGAGCAAATTACTTAGGGTCTTGGAGACGAATAAAGAATTTGAGTTTTACTCTAAAATGGCAAGCCACTGAAGCATTTTGGTCAGAGGACAAAGCACTTTGGTTGCTATTTTGAGAGCAGTCTGTAGGTGAGGCAAGGAAGGAAGCATGAGGACCAGTTAGGAGGTGAGAGCAAAAGAGTAGGCAAGAGA
This sequence comes from Eonycteris spelaea, assembly GCA_003508835.1. Taxonomy (NCBI): domain Eukaryota; kingdom Metazoa; phylum Chordata; class Mammalia; order Chiroptera; family Pteropodidae; genus Eonycteris; species Eonycteris spelaea. Next base: position 6,763,775 of record PUFA01000007.1, read on the forward strand.
AGATAATGATGGTTTGGACCATGATGGTAGCTGTGCATATATACTGTCAAATTCTGGATATATTTTTTAAAGTGGCCTTCATGATTTTGTTTTGGTCTACTTGAACATTGAGAGTGAGAAGATTAATCAAGGGATACTGTAAAGTTTTTTTTTTCTTTTTTGGGTTTGAGTAAATAAAAAAAAAAGTTTGAATTATACATGGAAGGGAAATATTGAGGGAGAAGCCAGCAGATTTGAGGGAAACAGGACATTTGCAGAATTGTTTTGGGACTTGTAATGTTTTACGTGCCCATTTTATGTTTAAGTGAATATGCCAAGTACATTAATCTGAGCTCAGGGAAGAAGTCCTACATATATTAATTGGGGGGTCTTTAGCACAGATAAGGCATTTACAACCATGATATTAGCTGAGATTATCTAGAGAGCAAGACTAAACAGAGGAAGAAGAAGTCCTCTAATTGATACCTGGCCATTCCTAGTGCCTTCCATCCCTTGGCTTGGGTGTACGGGCAGAAAATAAAGCAGAAGCTGAAAAGTAATGTACATTGAAGCAGGAGGAGAAACAAAAGTCATTAGATCCTGGGAGCCCAGTCAAGAGAGTTTTTAGGAGATGATGATATGGTGTTGGATATTTGACATTTGCTGAGAATAGATATTAAGCATTATCACACACTCACACAAAGAGAGTTAACTATGTGAAGTGATGGATGTGTTAATTGTCTTGATTGTGGTAATCACATCACGATGTATATGTATATCAAATTATCACGTTGTACACTTTAAGTATATAGAATTATATTTATCAGTTATTCCCTAATAAAGCTGGGGAAAAATGTATGCTGCCCGTAGGTCAAAGTCAGATTGAATTGAGAAGCTATTGGTCTGACCATTGGTTTCCATCATCTAGAGGTCACTAGTAACTTTAACAAATTTTTTTTTGCAAAAGAGCACTTGGGGGCAAAAGCAGATGTGCATCTAGGAGAGAGTAAGGGAAAAGGTATTAGAGTGTAGATATTCTTTCAAGAAATTTTGTTCAAGAAAACAAACCAGACATACTAGACAATAACCAGATGATGCTATAAGGCTAAGAGAGTTTGTTTACTTGTTTGTTTTCCTAAGACGGTTTTTTAATGACATCTATTTTGTGGTGTTTGTATTTTTAGAAAAATTGTGGTATAGAAGGAAGAATGGATAATTTACTGAGGTGATGTCTCGAGGAATGGAGAGAGTGTTTCATACTAATGTACTTACTGACTTTATTTTGAAATTTAACTATTTTAACTTGAGTTTGAATAAAAATGGGTAGACAATTTTAGCAGTTTTCTTATAATCTTAGCTCAACTTTGAATCATTGAACTAACTGTGGAGAAAAAGAGGTAAATATGTAAGAGCTGGGGCCAAGGTAGAACGCAGACAGTAAATACACAGTAACTAGAAGAAAGACAAAATAAAGGTACAGAAGCCATTTGGAGTTTCTCTTAATTAATGTTCAATAATATATACCAAATATTTTATTTAACTAATTTTATATATTTCATTTTTATAAAATGCTCTGTTGAACATCTTTATAGATGAAATTTGTCTTCATCCTTAGTAATTTCCTGGAAGTAAAAGATTGATGATTTTACTTTTATAAAAAGTACATCTATTTTTTCTTAATTCTTTAAATGTTAAATGAGTTGATATTTGAATTGAGAATATGAATTGAGAATTTGGTAGAAAGTTCTTTAGAAAAACAAAGATGTACTTTAGTTTTTAAATTTTTTTTCTCATTTTGGGTGCTTATTTAGACTATGTTATCTATCATGAATACACATTAAACAAAACAAAATGAGCCTCTATGCAGTTTCATTGTATTGAGGATGAAAATTGGTGTGCTGCAGAAAAATTAAAAACCTAAGGTTTATAATTCATTTGAACACCAGTTGTTTCATTGTGAAGTGGTAATTAACCATGGAATAGAAAAGATATTTTCATTTTGACCTCTTTGTTTCAATTTCACACTGGTATAATTAAGACCTTGAGCTCAGTTGTGCCAACAGGGACTTTTGTCAGAGGTTAAGACAAAAATTGGTCTTTTGTTAAATATATTCATGTGGTTAAAACTATAATTACGCATGATTTCATTACTTGAAGCACCTTAAAAACTGCAAAAGGATTTGGGAAACAGCTGTCTATGTACATCCTGACACAATGATATCAGTGTTGAAGCTTTTCTGTTTTAGAATTTTTTTAATGACTAGAGGTGCAGGGAACATTTTTGATTACGATCTGGGAAATGAACTGTAAGTGAGGGATTTCCTGGTAATGTTAAACATTCAAGACCTAGAAATCATAATCTCTTTAGATCGTAGATAATTTAAGAGGGTGTTATAAAAGGTAATAGCATGAAAATTGGTAAATAGAGTAAACTATTTTACTTTTGAGATCATAGAATCATGTGTGCAGAGTGGAGTGATACATCACTCAGTTTCTCTGCATGGAGGAAATCTCATGGGAAAACAGATGTGTGGTCTGGAACGCCAGAGTAGAGTGTCAGTATTTGGAATGTACTGACTAACCATCTGTCCACTGGAGTTTGCTGTATCTAAGTGATAGTGTGCCCTGTGACCTTTCAAAAGCTTTTCTATGTTTCTTACAATCTCTGGGACAGTTGGGAAAAACTAACACTTTTTGAATATCTCTTAGATATTGGACATTGTGCTAAATAAGCTTTTAGTATGATAACTTTTTTTTCCCCTTAAACTACTTCCTAGTTAAATATTATTCAAATTTTACAAATTAGAACACTGGAATCTTAAGTGACTTGCCTGGTGTACTAATTAATGAGATTTACATCAAGTTCTGTTGGGCCTTGAAGTCCTTGTTCATGCTTTAAGAAATGAAAGCAAATATCCAAGAACTTGCTGTAATTATTTAAGGTTATAGTCTTTGAATCAAAATAGGTAAATTCAAAATGAGCAAGATACATCTATTGATATCAGATTCCTAATATTGATCAGGAGTGTCTAGGATAAACATGGTAGCTACTAATTGCCTACTTGATAGTGTCAAAACCAGTTTCCCATTTCACTGTTTTTCTATGGCTTTGCAATAAATTACCACAAATTTAGAGGCTTAACCAGAAAAAAAGGCCCATGTGACTAAAAAGAGAAAGTAAAGAATAAAAGAGTCGATAATAATTTAGAGAGGTAGTCAGGGATCTGATTACCCAGACCCACATGGAACATTTGGTTGAGTTTCCTATTGCTTCTGTAACAGATTACCACAAAACTTAGTGGCTTAAAACAAACAAATTTTATTATCCAACAGTTCTGGAGATCAGAAGTCTGACATATTTCACCGGGGTAAATAAAGGTATTGGTAGGATTTTGTTTATTCTTGGAAACTTTGAGGAAGAATCTGCTTCCAAGTTATTCTGGTTTTTTGAGATAATTGAGTTTAATGCTGTCGGAAAACAGGGTCTCTTTTTCCTTGATGTATGTTGCCTAGTTGTCATTCTGCAGTCCTCTTTTATTCCAATGTTTGTGGATCCTTTTTTCAATTTCAAAACCACCAACAGTGGGCCAAGTTCTCTTCACACTTTGAATCTCTCTGATCTATCTTCTATTTTTTCTGCCTCATCTCGCAGCCAGAGGAAATATTCAGTGTTTAAAGGTTCATGTGACCAGACTGAGTTTGCCTGGAAAATACAGCATAATCTTCCTATTTTAGTGATTGCAAACTTACTTACATCTGCAAAGTCAATTTTGTCATGTAATTAGCCTCAGGCTCTGGAGTTTAGGACATAGAATCTTTGCCTGAGCTGGGGCAGGGTGTAGAATGTTATTCTGCCAAAAATCTTCACTCTACAGACAGGATAATTCTCCTCCCTCTCCCTCTTTTCTTAGTGAAATGGTAAGTCAGTGGGGCCTCTCTGCAGATGTGGGACTTTATTCGATTTACAGTCTTCAAAAAGATAACGATATGTGGTGAAAAAAAAAAAAGAATAGAAAAAGAAAACAACTTAGAAGGCTATTGCAATAGTAAAAGTAGGAGATAATGGAGGCATACTTTGGAGGTGGTAGAAGCGATAGAAGCGATTGAATTTGAAATATATTTTTGAAGGTAATGCAGACAGGACAAACTGATATGTTGAATATGAATTATTAGTAAAAGTAGAAGCAAGATGAGTTCTAAAGTTTGGACTGAGTGATTGAGTAAATAGGGTGCTTTTAGAACTAGGATTCTTAATCATTTTTTTGTTCCATAATCATTTGGGCAGCCTTGTGAAACCTATGGAATCCTTAGAGTTTTATAATACATAAAATAAAATCCATAGGATAAAAGAATTTATTGAAAATAGTTATCAAAATATTATGAAAATATTGTGATACTGTAATATATGTGCTTCTTCATTAGGGTATTTATATATGGGTGTGTGTGTGTGTGTACATGCACATACAGTAGGAAGGATTGTGAAATGATCTCAAGATTCCTGTTGCTGTAGTATATAAACCCTTGTCCTTCAGTATGAGCTGAATGCCCGAATTTAATGAAGGACGTTCCTGTGATTAGGTTATGTTGCATGGCAAAGGTGAACAGATTTTTGCAGACATACTTAGGTCGACAATCAGTTCACTTTTCATAATTTTAAAGGAAGATTAACCTGGATGGGCCTGACTTTCTAAGATCAGAGACTGGAAGCAGTAGAGACACTTTTTTGTCAACCTTGAAGAAGCAAGCTACCACACATTCTACAACTACAAAAAAATGAATTCTGCCAACAACCATGTAAAGCTTGAAGGAAGATCTGATGTCCCAAATGAGATCACAAACCTGGCTTGATTGCAGGCTTGTGAAACCCTGAGCATAGCATCCAGTTAGGCTGGACACCTGACTCATGTAGTTTTAAACCACTAAATTTGTGGTAAATCTGTTATGCAGCAATAGAAAACGCATAACAATATCTAGCAATGAGTCTGATCACTTCTGATAACTGTAACTTCAAAGTACTGATGAGCAGGAACTACATACCTAGATTCTCTGCCACAACCGTGATATGATGTGAAAATATCTGTGTTTTCTACTTGTGATAAAGTCACGGGAACTGTCAATTCAATATGATTTCTTGCTGGTATTCAGAATAGAAGGATATACTTATTTTGTATAGGTTAATAAAAATAAAAGTATAATTTTTCCTCAACCCAGTTCACAAATATCCTCAACTCTATTTGGATTGTTTGTGGAGAGGGATTCGGGTGGAAAATCCTTGCTCATAAAGGTTCTTTCTAAGTAAGAATGCACACTCATTTATTTCAGAAAGACTTTGTACAAACTGTCAATGTTTAAACAGAAAAATGCACTCACCATAATCTTCAATTACCCAGAAATATTCAATTAGGCAGGGTATCCTTTCAGTTAATAAGTGTTTTACTACATTAGTGGATGCAAATAGAGGAACAGTTTGGTAATATCTCCAAATTATATTCTTTTTAATTAGACTATTTTCAAAAAAAATTGGAGCATCTCATTATGAAAGACATAAAATAATTCTCCTTAAATAAACACCTAAATCACAAATTGATTATACTTTTGGGAGATGGAAGAATTTTATCAAAAATTTAGACACTTAAAACCGCTATTCTTGTATGTTAAAGTGCATTTTCTGCATGGATGGCAGTTCACACACTGCTCAGTAACCTTACTCTATCAAAACATTGAAACCATACCCTTTAGAGGAGAACTAAAGAGGAAACATTTATTTTCTCCATCAAGTTACATGTATAGATGTGTTAAACAGAAATATTTGACATCATTCATTTCACATTTTTTGAAACTTAATGTACTAATAATCTAAAAATGCAATATGTATCTTTTTTACCTTGTTATTAGGCTCTCCCTGATCTGCAGGTAATAATAAAATACTAACTCATAGCGGAATTGCAACTTGAGCTACTTTGCTTCGTAGACATGTACGTGCTAATTGGAAGAAAAATCCAGTGTTGGCACATGAGGTTGAATGAAACTTCATGAAGACTGTGCCAACTTAGAAATGCTGTCAACACCTGGTGCCTTTTTGAAATAATTATTGTCTTCATTAGATTCTGTAGGGTCTGCTCAGTGTGCTGCAGACAGATACTTGAATCGGATGTCGCCCTTGCACAGCTGGGGCTGCTGAGGCAGCACGTACCTTTGTGTTCCACTCTCGTCAGCACAGCTGGACTTTTCAGTCCATTGGATTTGAGTGTTGCTAGAACCACCGAGCTCAGTTTTCCTTTGTGTTGAAAGTCCATCTCATTACAGATATTCATAAGCCTCTATTTCTTGGACTATTGAAATAGAGGTTCACATTTTCCTAAGATTCTAAGATTCATTATTTAGCTATCACATTTTAAAATAATGTTTTTACCAATATAGTAAAATAATAACCATTCGTGAACCAAAGTAGAGGGCATTTATTGATTTCATTATACAATTTTAAAACTTTTTTTGAAGTTGACTAAGAAACTGAAAAATAATGATAGCACTTGAAAGAGAAGTATGCCTGATGTATACGTGTACCCTAAAGGAGAGAGGAGACAGCCCATTTCTAAGAGAAAACCTCATTGCATGGAATACCCTTATTTTACTCTCCACAGAATTTTGACACTTTTTTCACAATCAACAAATGCAATTTATAGTAAACTGAAATAATGCCCACAGACTCTAAATAGGGAATTTCAACTGCTATAGTAAGTATAAAATTAATAATCACTAAAAACTTCTGGAAAAAAGAATAAAAACAATTGATCAATATGTGAAACACTAAAATCAAAACAAAATCAAACCAAAAAAAAAAAAAAAAAAAACCCCGAAAAACTTAAGGTAACATGAGACTTTATTTATTTATTTTTATTTTGTATTAGTTTTTGGTATACTGTACAATGGTTAGACCTCTATGAAGTGATCAGGTGGATCATCTTGTATGAGCTGCGAGCCATTGTCCACTGATGAATGTGCGACCCAGGGGAGGCACAGGGTGAGGCCAGCTGCCCAGCAACAGACCCACAGTGGACAATTTGTGGATTGGGTGGGGCAGGACCCCAGGGAGACATTGGGTAGAGCAAGTCAATTCTATCAGACCAATGCAGATAAAGTATTGCTGCCAGTGCCGATCCTGTGGGCTCCCGGAAAATTCACAGATCACTGAGAGGCCAGCCATCGTCCTCCTCGGTCCCACAAACCCTAGCGATCTGCCCAAAAGACATAGCAGGTTGGACTGCCACCAGTGGCCTGTAACCCCCAAAAGTTATCCCCATAATGGGCAGGCCACACAGGGGCCATGGAAGATGAAGGCTGCTGCCCACCCATAAATTTGCAGCCCAAGGGCCATGGTGGGGCTGCTTACCTGGCAACAGGTCAGCCATGGGCAATTTGTGGGTTGAGGGACCAGGACCCAGGGAGACACGGGTGGAGCAGACTGACCTCAATAGGCCAATGCACCTTCAGAATAAGCCATGCAGGGGTTGGGGGAGGGTTCAACACAGGAAATGTGGCACCCTTCTGCAAACTGCCCTAGAGGAGACCCGACAAATGAACAATGATGGCTGTCCCTCCAGCCCTCATTCCAGCCCCTCACAGCTCAGTCTTTCTCTATATGTCTCTTGTGCCACCTGAACCCCCCTACTCTCTGCCAGAGCCCAGGGTGAGTGTCTGCAAGTGAATGAGTCTGTGTGCAGGCCCGTTAAAGGGGACATCTAGGTTTTCAGGTTTTTTCTGTTTCACTGGAAGGGTCAGAATCCTCACTGATTTATAGTCAGATTTTGTAAGAACTTTTATTCCCAGAACTGGAACCCTGGGCTAGGGAGCCCCTGTGTGGGGCTAGAGCCCCTCATTCCTTCAGTGGGGCGTGTGCAGCTGCACTCTGCCTCAGGGTGCTCAACCACCACGTCTGGTTGCCAGACCAGCCTGTCGAACATCTCCACCCCTCTTACAGGTCTTTATATCTTCAGATGCAAGTGTTATGATCAGCTAGATTTCAGGTGATTCTCCAAGTTGTTTGCGGTCACGAGAGGAGGCAGATCCCTCTTTTACGTAGCCCACCATCTAGACTAAAAAGTTTTCTCGAGACTTTAAAAAAAACACAATTGTTAGCTTCAGAGACATGGGAAAACATCACTTTCACAAAATAAAAGTTTGCCATGAAAAATCACCAATTGTAGCTCTTTTCTGCAACTGTAGAAATTCCATATATATATATAATATATATATATATATATATATATATATATATATAAATATATAAGGAGATTTTTTAAATGCTTACATTTAATTATTTAAATTTTAAAATAAAAAATTTTTTAAAATTCTTAAAGAGCAGAAGGAATTAAGCTAGAGTACAAATTTATTAAACAGACTATCCAGATTAAAATTTCTGTCAGCTCTCAGCAAGAGTGAAATGAAATCCCAACATAACTCTATAAAGTTTTCTAGAAAAAAACTGAGATATTTGAAAAAATAAACAATTCAAAGAAATAATATTATTTAAAAATAATTTAATTACAATGAAAAATGCAAATCTTCCTAAGAGCCATACAATGTTAAGATAATGATTGCAACACTCATTTTTAGATAAAACATAATATTTAAGAAAAGTAAAATTATACGAAGTCTTCAAAATTGCTGGGCAAAAACCCTACAAAGTTTTTCTTCAAAACAAATAGATTAAAATCATTTATCAAAATGGCAGCTCCTTGGCAGAAGATAGTACTGTGGTATATTCAGAATGGCAAACAAAAATTACTTTTGATTTAAAATCCTGCAGTCAAATCAGATATACTTGGGAAGGATAATGAAGATTTTAAATAAATTAGAAATTTATTTGAAAAAATGAAAAAATTAAAATGTTCAAAATACATAATAAATATTTAATCTGGTATTTCAAAGGTAATCACTTTTCACATTTTAATGTATCTCATATAGTCTTCTGCCTACGGACATATTTAGAATATTGATGATTACATTTTATAGATACTTTTGTAGTATCATTTTTCCTTAATATTATAATTTTTGCCATAGTAAAAATGCTTTACAATTTTTTTTTTTAACATCTGAGTCTTATTCCATGGAATAGCTATGTAGTATTTATATATAATCTTATTGTATAGAATAATTTTTGGTTCTTTTTTTTTACTGTCACATATAATGTGATGATCATTTATATATATATACACATATATATGTGTATATGTATATATATATTGCTTTTTCTATGTTTCATATTTTGGGGGTTTGGTTTGGGGTTTTTTGCATGGATTTCTAAGTGTAGTGTTACTGATGCAGACAATCTTATTATTTACCAAACATTTGTAAAACTCAAAAACTCATTTCCTAGAAGAATTTTAATGATTACATTTATAGTAAATGTGAAGGCTCAACATTTTTTGAAAAGGGAGATCTGAGGATGGTGGTTGGGGGCTATTTAAAACATAAGGTTTAAAGTGAATTTGGGGGCAGGCGGGGTGTATAAGAAGGTAAAAACAAGTCAATTAGTCCTATACAAACCTTGGACCTGCAGACGAAGATGAAAAACCACTAAGAGAATCCTCCTAGGTAGTGTTAGCCTACAGAGGGAATGCCTTGGAGGTTACAGGTGATAAGCTTCTTCCTTCCCTGACAGGAGACCATTTACTTGATAAGGAAGCATCTCATGAAAAGTATCTGAAAACACTGATAAACTTTGCATAAGAACTAAGACAAAGCCTTTACATCAGACAGATGAAAGTTTCAAAAGAAACCTCTTCAGCATTAGAAATCAAGGAAAGAAATGAATAGATAAGACCTTCATTGAGAAGAGTTCCTATGTTAACATTGAAATTTGAAATTAAAATGAATGATGGTGCTGTTCTAAAATGGTTTAATCTTCTAGCACTATATATAAAAGCTTAGAAATTAAGAGGAAATTGTATAATTGGTTTTTTCCCCCTGACCTGGAAGAAAGGTTTTCTTCAGACATAGATTCAGATCTGAATCATGGGAAGGACAGTACCCACAAAATGACTCATTAAAAAAATTCTTGTCCTTAAAGTTTGGAAGCCAAGACATTTTTAGTGTGATTACTACCATAAAGGTAATGGATTGTTTAGCTAAAAAACAAAACTGAACAAAAGCTAGCATCCTACTGAAAAATTGGGGGAAGGAGGAAAGCATGGTTGAAAGAATACATGAACTGACTTGTACTTTTGTTTTTTTTTCTAGTCTTCACTCCATTACTCACTTACTCTGTAACTTTGTACGTCACTTAACTTTTTCAGCCTCCTCATCAGTTTTCCTATGCAATTTTTTCATGAGGGTACAAGATAACATATAGAAACATTCTTTAATAACAGCAAAAGGCTATACACACGTTAAATGGTATTGTTAATATTGACCATAAGTATCTTCTAACTATTCACATACGTATTTAAAATGTACAGTATTTCATCTCCAAATATTATGTGTTCTTGAGTACATAAATTTAAACATGCAATTTAAGTGCACACTACGTTAAAGGAATTAGACGATGCACTCTGTAGAATGTGGGTCAGGGTGGGGAAGACACAGAACTTGTACATTCAAGAACTTATTTTCATTCCTAAGATTTCTGACTTACAATCCCGTTTTCTAAGAATAGTTAACTCCTAGCAATCCAAGGACCTGAGCAAACATAGCAAGTGATAAGTAGGCTTAGTCATTGATGTTAAATATACCATCCGAGCACAAAGACGGACTCTAGGAAATCAACAATGACCTTGAGAAGACAGTTATTTGCATTGGCTGAGCAGAACTGGCTTTTTAGCAATCCCTGTGTCTTAAAACTCAAGTCTTCTGACTCCTTTTGGGGCAATGAATTCGCCAATGCAAGAGCCCAAACAATGAAGAAGATCCACTGGATGGATGGATACTTTAGTCTAAGAATTTACTAATTAACTTTTATAGAAATGAGAACTATAAAGCAGCAAAAACCTCAATAATTAATATCAGTGTCAAGAAGGCAAATAATGTAGGGCAGGGGTCCCTAACCTCCAGGCCATGGACTGGTACTGATCAGTGGCCTGTTCAGAACCAGGCTGCACAGCAGGAGGTAAGTGGCAGGCAAAGGAGTTAACTGTGTTTGCAGCCGCTCCCCAGCACTAGCATCACCGCCTGAGCTTTACCTCAGATCATCAGGCATTAGATTCTCATAGGAGCACGGGTCCCTGGTGCCAAGAAATTGGGGACCACTGCTGTAGGGGATAAATACATTTGCCTTCAGTGAGTACATAGTGCAAGTTTAATCAACTTTTTACAGAAAAACCATTATAGTTTTCTCATCTTTTTAATCATTAGTTTTATTGCTGTTATTTATCTGAAATTTTTTACTTGAAAGTAATAAAAATTTACTTTCAACACTTAATCATAAAATGCTATTGGTCTCTTTGGAGAGTCCAGAGTAAATCAGGCATGGCTGGATGTAGGAACCCAAAGAAAGTCCTCAGGATTTGGTGTATGTTTTAAAATCTTTTGTCTTAACCCAGTAGTTGTATTCTCAAGTTGTCTCTTTCCATGTTGAGGAAAATGATATGCTGGAAGGTCCATAAACATATCTTACGCAAATTAGCAACACTCGTAGAAAGAGAAAATTATTTTCTCCAATATTTCTTGAAAACCTTTGGGATACGCCCTGAACAGATGGGGACCATGTACCCATCACTGAATGAATTACTGTAGCCAAAGGTATGGAATTCTCTGATTGATCAGCTTTCCATGTGACAAAAAAGTCATACAAAAGTGGCTCCCTTAATTAAATGATGTGCTTTTGCTAGGAAGAAGAATAGATGTGAGGAAGCAAAACAACATGCTTATTATGCTGCACATTCCTTACCCTCTATTGTTTATAAATAGCTTGACTCTGAAACTCAACTTTTATCATGAGACATGAAATGTAGAAAAAGTAGATTAGAAGAAAGGAGAGGCAAGGATTAAAGTATGACTTTGCATAATTGGAACTTGAATATATACATTGTATTTTCCTGGTCAGTTAAATATTTATTATGTTCCATTTTTCAACCATAAGTTTCAAATGTTCTTCAGAAAATGTAGTCGAACTTGAATTTTTCATTACATTATTTTCCCTTTAAACAGAAAGGTTGGGTTTAAGTACTTAGTGAAATAGAATCTCATTAACTTGCTGCTGGCAGGCAGCAAATGCAATGCTAAAAGAATATTAGAGGAACTGAGTTCAAGAGCTCTGACCATAGCTGCCTTGTGACCTTGGACAAATGTTCTTTTTGGCTTCAGCTTTATTGTCAGTAGAATGAAGGAGTTAGGGCAAGCAATGCTGTGCACAGGCTTATCCAGAAACAAATAAGCGGTTAGTCCTATTCCCTCTTTTAAATTAGTTTTTATTATTCTTGTGCCCAGTTCTTTTCAGTTTTACTTAAAAATCCTCTATCACCCAGTGCTTTTCAATGCTACCCTTAGAATAAAAAATTAATTCTATCTGGACTCTCTAAATGCTTTCCTGATTGATATTAACAATTTGTTTTTAAATGAGCTATGTGTTTTCATAGAGCTAACCTTTGGGGATTACAATTAATGCTACGATTATTTTAAACCATTAGAGGAAACTGCCAATAAATCTTTTCTATTTTTTTTAATCCTAATGTTCTGTGTTGTGAAAATGACCATCCTTAGGTATGTAAATGTGTTTAGGTTTGTGGGCAGGATGATAGGATGTTTTGGCTTATTTTAAGCAGACACATTTTGTAGTAACTGCCAATAGCTACACCTCATTGGTTTTATTGGTATATACGATGTTTATGTTCATATTTGGAGAACTATGTTTTGCTAGTGCTGTACCCAACAGGCACCTGATCTCTTCCTAGACTTTAAAAAGGCAGAATTATTATTATTATTATTATTTTGGCTTAGGTCATGAATTTTTAAAAACCTTTTTCCTAATGAAAAGGGAGGAGAAACAGAATTCAGAATTCCACTAAAGACCTTACTTACTGATCAGATCTCCTTTAGATACCTTTAGCCATGAATTTTTCACTTTAAACGTCTATTGGCAGAATATTAAGCATATAGAGAAAACAATAAATAATATATTTATTTGGCTGTATTCTGAAATAAAAATAATTTTAAAAAACCTCAAACATATTGTGCTATAGCAATGTATTTCCAATGAATAACTGTAGTTAAAAAACAATGATATAAATTTAATTTGAAAGAGTAAAATATAGTACAGTTTATATCCCTTAAAGAAGCTGCTTGAGAAGAATCTTGCATTTTCATTTCTGAAGTTAAAACTACAGTGTTCATACAAACAACACCAGGTCTGGAGTTGCAACCACTGGACAGAGGTAGCAACTCTGGTGCTACGAGCTGGTACCATAGATGTCACAGAGTTTCACTGCCATTAACCATAAATACATTTTTTAAACAATAGAAATTATTTTATCTTTTTTATGGTCTCAGTAACTTTTTATGGATGAGCTGATGCTTCAAATAGTTAAATATTTAAGATCAGTCATATCAGCTTATGAACCCAGCTGACTCCAGTGTGTGAGCCCTGAATCTATATCGTTTATCACATAAAATGCCTACCCTTCCATCCCGCTGTAAACCACCTACCACACTGTAGCCTTGGAGTTCTTCCTAGTTTGCTGTCTTCTGAAAACACACACACCCGCATACATGCACACACGCACACACACACACGTTTTGGGCTAGATATTTTTATATCTGCACTGATAAATTTGCAAACCTGTTTTAATTTCTGGAGCTTTTAATTAATTTATAGAAAACCCCCTTTACTTAAAAATTATTGCTAAAAATTTTCCAACACATTTAGATATTCATTTCATTTTTATGAAGTTAACCAATTAGGTATTCATTTTAGCTTATGTGAAATCAGTATTTAAGTTAATATTTTTTTCAAAAGAGCTAAGCAGTTGTCACTCAGAACCTCTGATTGAACGATTCTGCTTCCCCTACTGATTTTGAATATGCTAGATTCTATGCATCAGTCCATCCATATTTGAGCCAATACCAATCTGAATTAGTGTATTTTCATAATACCTGTTCATTTTCTACTAAAGCTAGTTTTCCTTCATTATTCTTCCTTTTCAAGGATACCAGAGTACTACTGTACTTTTAAACTAAAGAATTTTCAAATAATTAAAAAAAAAATTCTAAAACCTTACCCATGTGGTAATTAATACTGATTCAATTAATATTATTAATTTAGGGTAATTGATATAATTGACATAATCTTCCATTCCAAAAAAAAAAAAAAAACATGAAATGCCTTTGAATCTGTTCAAGCCTGCTTCTGTATCTGTGTAGATTTTTAATTTTACCTTCTTATAGATCTTGTCTATTTATTGTTATTCTTATTGGGTTTAGTATGTTTATAAATTGTATCTATGATTTTTCTCCTTTGACTGCAAATATTTCCCTTCCACAACTTTATTATCATAGTTGTCATTTTATTGATGAATTAGCTTCTAATATCTGTTCTTATAAATAACACTGCTATAAACGTATCTGCATATGAAAATTTGATTTATAAGTTATCGGTATTGAGACAGATATAACAAAATACTAGATGTTAAAGTATTAAGAATTTTTCTTTCTTGACCAAAATAATCTTTTATCTAATCATCACTCACACACACACACACACACACACACACACACACACACACACATTCAAAACAAATTTAAGGTATTTAGTACTGCTTACACAAAAACTCTAATGTTCCTTTGTGGATGTCATTTTCAATATGAAAATGGACAATAGTAATTTTAATAGACATACTGGACAGATGGTATTTATATGAAAGAGAATCTTAAGAAGAAATCTATTTCCTGAACATCACGTTAAACTAGTTAAAATATATGTGTTAAATTTTTCGGAACATTTGGCCTTACTAATGATTATAAGACATGAAGGTAACTGATGTAATCCTAAGTGAGGGGGAAATATTTAACTTAATTTTTAAAGCAATAGTAAGGCACATTCCTTTATTTTTCTATTCCTTTTTACTTGCTCTAAGCTGAAAAAAAAGCACACTTTGGCATGCATAGAGCTTATTAACAGACTAACAATAAATGTTGTGAGGGAATGGATTTTTCAGCCAAATATATTCTGAAACAGTTGCATTCTTTAATTGTAAGGTATCTTTAATAGCATTCGATTTATTAATTATTGTACAATTTAGTTCAGTACAACTATTGAACTGATTTACACAGAACTAGACAGAAATTGTTTTATTTTATATTCTGTGTTGTGCAATTAGCCTAACTTTTTCTTGCTTACTGAGGCAAATATTCTACTTAAACCTTCAGTCTCTTTAAAAGTAGTTGCAAATTTACCAGTATGGTGAAATTAGTATCCTTGAGCACAATAAAGTACTAAATATAAAAGTAGAGTTAAAATTATACTTTTTGATTATCTAATTTATTTGCCATTACTTTGGGGAAGCCACAATAAATTAATTCATTTTTATCTTCTAGCAAGAGAATTTATATATGTGTTACACGGTTACTGTATCATTAGCATATCCTATTGTATTTAATTTATTATATTTAATTGGAGTAAGTCAAAATAGCTCAAAGTAGCTATTTCCGATAAGGCCCCTTAAGATTAAGTGAGTTGTTCAGCATTATATAGCTAGTAATTAAAGGAATTATGATCATCTTTTCGAAATTCCTGATTTACCACCTCATCAGTTATTGCTTAATAAACAAATACAAAAAGGGAAAAATCCTTACCAAGTAATACACTGAAGGCCCATGTTATATATGGCATATCCAATATAAATAATCCCTCTCAATTTGAAAATCTCTTAAATATTTCTTCATTAACCTCTTGAGCAGTAGCCTTATGTGAATACTCCATGTCTGAATCTTTCCCCCTGAGGAAAAGGTCATCATGATCATGTTGAAACCCCACCAGGTGCCATTAAAAAACAAAAACAAAAACAAAAACAAAAAACAACTACCTTCTTTGCTCTCCACGGCCATGAATATATTCCACTTTTGTCTCCAGAAAGATCAGTGTGACCAGAGAAGCCATCCCATGTTCAGTGTCTACCCAGCTTTAGACCTTCCACTTGGTTCCAGAGGAGAGCCCTAGGTGTTTCAAGCGGGGATGGGGCCTGGGATAGGTAGGAAGAGACTTCTATTTTCCTTAACAAATTCTGTCTTCTTAGAAGTCTTGTTCCTTCAATTTACTTTATTTTTCCTCTATATTTTATTGACATGAACACATCTTTTTTTTTTTTTTTAATCCTAAAAGTAATAAACCCTTTCTTGAACCTTTTAGCTAAGGGTTTCCAAACTCAACAATGTTACATTTTGGGCCAAATAATTCTTTGTTATAAGTTCCCATCCAGTGCATTGTAAGATATTTAGCAGGTGTGACACTTTACCTGCAGTTGTATCAACTAAAATGTCTGTAGACATTGCTAAATGTTCCAAAAAGGACAAAATTTTCCCCAGTTGAATAGAATTGCATTAACTCCTTCTTTTCAAAGCAAAAGTTCTTGGTTCTTTCCTAAGATTCATTTTTTTTAATTGAGATATGATTGACATTCAAAACATGCTTTACATATTTAATGTATGCATCTTGATGAGTTTAAAGGTAATAATATATCTATGAAACCACCATAAACAATGCCATGAATATAACCAGAACTTATCAAAGTTTCTCTCTTTCGTTTTTATTATATGTTAACTTTATCTGCACAATGCTGAACAGAAGATCTCTAGGACTTATTCGTCTCACATAACTGAAACTTTGCACCCTTTGGCCATAATCTTACTGATTTCCCCGTCCCTAGCCCCACGTGGTCATCATTCTACTCTGCCTCTATAGTTTGACTGTTTTAGATTCCTTATATCATAAGTGTGATTCTATAGTACTTGTTCATCTGCGACTGGCTTTTGTCAGTATAATGTGCTCAAAGTTCCTCCATGTAGTAGCAAATGGCATTATTTTTTTGCAAAGCTGAATAATATTCCATTTTATTCATATATCAGATTTATTATATCTATTCATCTTTCTATGACATTTAGGTTATTCCACATCTTTTGCTATTGTAAATAATGCGACAGTGAACATGAGAGTACAGATATCTCTTTATGATCTTAATTTCAATTCATGTGGGTTTAACTCAGAAGCAGGATTGCTGGATCATATAGTAGTTCTATTTATGATTTTTTGAGGAGCCTCCATACTGTTGTGCATAATGGCTGTACCAATTTACATTCCTACCGGTAATGTACAAGGGATCCCTTTTTGCCACACCCTTGCCAACATTTGTTATCTCTTGTCTTTTTAATACTAGTCATTCCAACCTGTGTAAGGTGATATCACATTATGGTTTCGTTTTGCATTTTCATGATGTTGAACACCTTATCATATACCTGGTGACCATTCTTATGCTTTCCTCGGAGAACTGTTTATTCAAGTTTATTCAAGTCTTTCACCCATTTTTAAATAAGGTATTATTTTTTGTTTTTTTGTTTTTGTATTGAGTTCTAGAAGTTTCTAAAATTTGGGGATATTAACCCTATATCAGACCTATGATTTGAAAACATTTCCTCCCATTACATAGGTTGCCTTTTCATTTGCTGATTTTGTTTCTTTTGTTCTGCACAAGCTTTTGAGTTATATGCAGTCCTATTTGTCTATTTTTTATTTCGTCTATGTGTCTGGTGTCACACTCAAGAAATTCTTGCCAACACAATGTCAAGATGCTTTTTCCCTGTTTTCTTCTAGAAGTCTTATAGTTTTAGGGCTATTTTACTGCTCTAGTAATCTTACTACACATTCACTTCTTAATCTACTGCAATTTGTCTTCTAAAACTCTTTTGGTACTGAAGTTCTTCATCAGCATGGCCATTAAACTTCCAATTGCTAATCTTTTGAATGCTTCTGTCTTTCTTATGAATTTAAAAATTTTGATGTTGCTGCTTATCATCCACTAGATGAAACTACTTTATATATAACTACAGTTTAAAAAAAATTATGTTAAGGGATAAGAATTACCATTTATTATTAACTTAGTTGTGTTAGTCACTGTGCTGGACATTTGTTCTACATGTTTTGCTGCAGAAAAATCAGACCTGCGAGAAACCAAGCAGCACTCAGTGAGTTAGAGAACTCAGGTTTATTATGCCAGTGGTCCCAGAAGAGCTAGCACTCTGAAGATCTGGGCCTCAAGCTCAGGGGTAACCTTACTTTTATGGGGTTTATCCACAAACAAGCAAAGAGGATACATCTGTTATCTAGACAGAACAAGCAAAGAGGAGGGTGAGTCTTCAGTTGACTAGAGGTCACCCTGCCCTTAGGCCTATGCGGTAATAATGTCTACAGAAGCAAAACAAAGAGCTGATTACAAGGGTAGCATTTGAGTGGAAAATTCTTCTTCAGTTGTGCCTGACAGTAACTGTAGAGTGGCAACTATTAGACACATTTAGCACTACTGAACATGGCTTTCTTGAAATCTACTTGGTTTTCTCTGAGTCCCAAGGACTTGTAGTGGGTTCAAACTCTGGTTTTTCTTTCATTTCCTTTTGCCATTTGCCTATGAGAGTCAGCTGGTAACCTTTTTATCTTCCTCCTTTGAATAATTCTCTCCTATGCTTTGGTTGCAAAGTGAAACACAGTCACCTCATCTGCTCCTTCTTTCATGCTCCCATCGACAGGGGCCTCAGTCCTTTTCATTTTGTCAGTTTCACTGGGAATCATCAGGAGGACAGCAACACAAAAACAAAATGAAACAAATAAGATTTTGGTGAAGAAACCCAGTTCTGAGATTTATAAACATTGTGGTATGGGCTGTGTCATTTATAATTTCCTCAGATACAGTGAATGAAAGTCGATTTTCCTTCTCTCTGGCTGCGGTTGAATAGTGGTTTGCAGGTGGCAGCTGCCATGTGTTCTCATAAACTGTTTCTCAAAAGTTATAGTTTCCTTGAATTTCTCCCTTCCACAAGTGAAAATTATCAGAACAGCGTTCTTTCTTTCAAATAATGTTCTCATTAATATGCATTTTGGTGTTTCTGGTCCTTATTTTAAATGTAAAATGCAAAGTGAATGAGAAGTAAATGCTTTGGCCTTCCCCACCCCACTCCAATTTAACATGTGCAAAATGACATTTTCATCCCTTCTATTGTTTTATTTACTAAATATTTAAATGTTTACATGTTCATGTGCAACCTCTGTACCAGGCTTTATTTTCCCATATTCATAAACAACAAATGCTGAGACATGCTGAGAAAAAAAGAAAAAATTAGAGTTGGCTTTCCTATCTGTTTCTCTCTCTTTTCCTTTTCCTCCTCTTTCTGTACTATTTAAAAATTCTAAATGTAAAAATCCAATGGAATTTCCCCTTATGTCATTGTCCCATAGGTAAAATAGGGTAAAAGGTTTTTCAGATATTTTAGAGTCTTCCCTCTTCCCCATATAGCAAGGACAATAGACTTTGCAAATTTAAATTAAAAATCTAAACTAAAATTTTTACCTAGAAATTGCTACTGTATCATGTATGTTATGGTCTGACTGGAATGTTTAGCTGGTTTCGAGGAAGTGAACCATGCTTTTGAAATCTGCCTCCTAAAAGTTAGAAACGGTGATACAGTCCCAGCTTCACAGTAGACATGACCTTGATATTTGTTTTTTATCTTGTAATCAGTTGAAGAAAATTAGGCACAAGGTAAATTGATAAACCCTTTAAAACAGGATTGGATTATGTGACCAATAATGTTATACCACGGACAAATGTCTAGGCAAAAAGTAGACCCTGTTCTTTATTTACGTACTTATGAAAAGATATATAATTACCATTTCTGAACTTTATAATGTCAGGCTTTCCAAATGCATTTGCTATTAAGGGAATAGAAAATATTCAATTTTCCTGAGAATTTTTGTGACAATTTTAGGGACTGGGATGATGCAGGTTATTATTATAAATTATAAAGTAATCTCCATAAAGTCAAATTTGGCTCATTTGTTAGAGTATAAAATTTTAACATTATGTGTGGAGTGTTATATGTGCTGAATTGTACAACAGAAAATAGTTCACCAGAGAGGATTTTTGAACTTGAACCATTGTAGTAAAAATGAAATATTCTTTTACATAACCTATACTATATGAACTCTACATTTAAATAAAAACTGTTGCAATAATGTTGTATTATTTTTTAATTTGTGTTGACTATTAACAGCTACAATAAGAAAAAAGTTATAATTCTTTGAAAAATAGTTTTAAGAAATAGTTAATTGCAATTTAAAAATTATCATTAATATTCCCATCATACAAAATTCCTTAATTTTTTTAATTTCTGAAAGCATACAAAAATTAACCAAACGCTACTGGCAGATTTTACTCTTCTTTATCTTAAATGGCAGAATTAGAAGAGAAGATTAGAAATCAGTGAAATAATGTTGGATTATGAATGAGCTTTTAAAGAGAGGTAGTTTGTATAAGTGGACATTTTCTCTATATGGCCTAAATGGCCCATAATGTAGTTTCTGAGAAACCATATAAATAATTTGTGAACGATCTCTTGACAGTGTCTTCCTTAAGTGGGTATTTTTACAAATTTCTTACCCAGATTCTAAAGCATTTGTTAGTATATAATCCAAATATTTTAAATAAAAGCTATTTATTTATCATTAGAATATAGCAGTACAGGAATTAGATTATAACAAATTCAAAATACTTATATAGTATGGTTGTGACATTGTTCTAGATGTTACAAGTAACATAAATAATCTTGGAATTTGGAAAAAATACCTATTAACTCCAATTAACAGGTGAAGAAAATAAAAAAAAAAACTGACCTAATTAGGATCAGACACACTTCGTTTGATGCAAAAGTTGCACTACAACTTTCTTAGTGATATCTGATATTCTATTTCTTAATAAAACCTCTTATATTTTTATATATGTATAACTCTAAGAGAATGTTATAAATAATTGAAAATTTTCATAGAGAATACAAGAAACAGACTGATCAAGTAACTTGTTCTGTTTCTTCTTCCAAATATATAACTGTATTTATTTTTTTATCTGTGTTTACCTCTTGTTTAATTCAAACATCCAACCTTAGCTGCCTTACACTTCCTTACTGTACCAGCTTCTCTCTTGCCTCTACTCTAAACTTGTTCCAATCTCTTCTCCATTTATAACTCATCAAAGGCTTTGAAATCATAAGTTACTCTCTAAAATCATGTTGTTTTTGTATTTACATTAATATAGCGATACTTTTCCAAGTCTTATAAATCCATGTATGATCATGTCTTTGTCTGACTTGTATTTAACTCATCTTGTACTGCCTCCTCCCTTTTTTAGCCACACTAGACCCATTAGTCTTGAACACCCTAATATTGCTCTGTCTCAGAGTCCTCACACACGCTCTTCCTTCTATCTCGAACTCTAAAGCTCCTCTCTTGGCACAGCTGGCACTCTCATATTCTTTCAGGCTTCTTATGTCACATGTCAGCAACATTTTTTCCCTGACCACTCCAAGTACCCTATCTATATTCTTTTTCTTATTATTTCTTGTTTATTTCTGTAAGTTATTTACCACAGTTTATAAATATGAATAAAAATATGTAGATTTTACACATATGTATACATGCACACACATGTGTGTATACCTATGTATCTATCACCTATCTATATATCTATCATCTATCTATCATCTATCTATATCTATATCTATCTATCTATCTATCTATCATCTATCTATCAAGGGAGGGAGAAAGAAAGGAAGGAATTTAGGGGAATAGTAGATAAACAGGTAGATTGCTGTTTTTGACATATATTTGACCATTTTTAACTCCACAAAGGCTATTACCACACATATTTTATTCACTAAAGTATATCCCATGCCTAGGATCATGCATGGCCCATAGTAAGAATTCAACAAATTTTTATATCATCCATAGATTAATGAATGAAACGAAAGAATGCACATCTAAGTTCACATAGCCAGATAGTTACAAAGCAAGCCTTAAAAATTTCAGTTCTAAACTTTCTACCATGGAAGGTTGGACCCCAAGTCACAGCAGAATGTCCACATACAATGCACAGCTTTTCCTTAGTTCCCCCTCTTTAATGAATTCCGGATATGTTTATTGTAATTACCCTAAAATCAAACATGTTATTAAACACTCTAATTGAGTCTTAACTCTATATCCCCTACTACTTCTGTTACTTAATAGTAAGCTCCAAGCCTTACACATCAATTCCTTTAAAGAAAAAAAAAAATTCAAAGTATTTAACATAACACAGATTCTTAGATAGATTCTTATTTTAGTATATGCTTGTTAACTTTGAAATATATTAGAAGAGAAGAAGGTTGTATCAAAGGCAGGACTTGTTATCCCTCTGTAAAGCACAGTACATCTCCCAATGTTAATTTAAGCTTGACAAATGAGGGGTGAATTTCTTTGTAAGAAAGTTCATATCATCATTGAGAAGCATTTATTCTTTCTTGAAAGGTTATTTTCTCCAAAATAAGATATAGTGCTGCATCAAGACACCGAGCCTGCTCTGCAAGAAAACTGTCCTTGGCATTTAGACTAAGTGTTATGTCCTCTAGCTAGGAAATGAGTTGTGAGAGGTATTTTTCATTTTGACTTCTGATGGTAGTAACATTTTCAAAGGCTTATACAGAGACAGCCACTGCTAAGCAGGTTTATTTTCACTGGGCCGTAAAATAACATATGGATGGAAAGAAATCAGTTATTGCCTTAGTAGAAGGAGCTGTATGTCATGGGAAGACAGTGGGTCATATCGGATGAGTCAGACAGATGAGAGTCTGTATCTCAGATCTGACTTTTAGTGCATATGTGACCTTTGGCAAGTTATTTAACTTCTATAAGCCTCGTTTGTACATATGTTATAACTTCCTCATAAGGGTATTTAAGTTTTAATGACATATTAGGTATTTAACACATGGTAACTTGAAGCAATGGCAATAATAATATAGACCAGTTACATTTTATAAAACATCATTGAGCTGAGACATAGAAATAAAATGTTTCAGTGCATATCACTAGGTTTTTTTTTTTTAAATCCATTCATAGTTTATTTCAAAAATATTAACTAGCCCTTACTAGGTGACAGGCACTGAGCTAGTATGAATTGTTGAATAAAAACACATTGATGTTTTCTCTCATGAAGTTATGCTTTTTATCGTTTTTATTTAAAGAATTTTTTTTAAATCCAGCTTTAAAATGTTTTATTTTTTAAAGTTATGGTAAGTTTAATGTATTTTCCAATTTTATCATTAAAAAAAAGGTACACTTATTGAAATTTGCCTTCAAGCTTTAGGAGAATTATGGGATATACAGATAACAGATAGGTGTTTCTATAATTTGTTCATGTGCTGACCTATATTTACTACAACTCTTACCTACTAAGATTACAGTCACTAATATAATTATCTCCTTTACTGAAATATAAACTCCTAACTATAGAAATTGTATCTGCCTTATTTGCTATTATGTATGCATTATATACACTCACTGGATACTCTTGGATGAATTGATAAATAGGTGAGTTTATTCCATGATTACACATGCCATGTGAAGTCTATGAGATTATACATTCTGGAAGTTACCACCTAATTTTGAAACACTGATGTGAAAAGAAAAGAAAAAGAAATTATGCAAATTCAAGGATCTACACTAGTGACATTTTAAAATTACTTCTATTAAAAAGGAGTAAAGATAAATGTTGGAGAGTAAAGTGCAATTAGTGTAACATGTTTTCAGTAAATTATCAGATTATCAAGGGATTTTTAGGAAATCAAGATTCTCAAATAAACAAGCCCCTAAATCAGTAAAGATGACCCTCTGTACTACCTACTGATGTGTGACAGAGATAATGTGATTAATTCAACTTCAAAATAATCCTTTAAGTACTCACAGTCTTTAATTTAGTATTTGCTCAAAAAGTTTAGAAATCTGACTAGAAAATATAATGAGGCAGTATGAGTTTCAATACTGTGTGTGTGTGTCTAGCCTGCTAGCCTGTCTTCTAATAAGTAAAATAATTGTGTAAATATTGGTTACAAAACCAAAAGAAGAAAACTAAAACCTTAGATAAATATTTTTTAACACGCTATCTCTTGAATAGTTAAGAGCTGATTTGATGTTAAATGAGAGCATATGCTTGGCTTTTTCATAATTGCTGCCATTTAGAGTCCTAACATACCTTTCTTAACTTGGATAAAAAGATAAAAATATAGACTGAACTTTATTAAATTTGCACTTTGTTTCCTTTTAACATACGATGCATTATTTATACATTCTTTACTATATTCACAGTAAAAGTTGGTGAATATAAAATATCTTAGAAATATGTCCTATTGTCAACTCAGCTGTCTTTGCTTATCCTGAAATGTATTTATTAAAATGTCATGTAGTTAAGAAAAGTCAATGGAAATAATTTGTGGTGGTACACAAATTATTTTTCTGACTGAAGAAAAATTACAAATTTTATACATGCACTTAGATGTTTGCATTTTAACCAAAGTAACTAAAGTGATATTTTCTTAGTTCAAGAGTGCAATTTATTCTTGGAAAAATGCCATTAAATCACATTGAATTCACTTTGTAATACTTGGTAACTAATGGAAATAATGTGAAGTATAAATAAAATAGTCTGAATGTTGAGGAGAGTAAAGTGAAGGTTAAAATATTTTATATTAATATAAACATTTCACACATCCAGTCTACTGGTTCAAGGTGTGTTAAAAATGAAGCTGATTCTTCTATGTAACTCACCTCTATCTGATGAAGAAAAGATATAGATGGATTCAAAACATATTTAAGACTGTAGTTAGACTATATAGGCAAGATAATTGGAATCTAATATATTATATATATAATCTAATATATAATAATCTAATATTCCATACAAGATATATTGAGAATCTAATATCTATTGCATACCTACTACTATATCCTATACATGAGGTAATAAAGGTAGGACATTATAAAAGAAGCTATAGAAGTCATAAGAGAATCTCTTAAGAATTCAGAAGATCAAAAACAAAAACAAACAAACAAAAACCCTCTTCTTTCAGTAGTTAACCCACAAACTAGTAACCTCCTAAGTCTGTCTACTTTCTAAGTGAGTAAAATGTCTTAGAATCACTTTGAGTAAATGTTTGAGAAGACTCCCAAGATCTCATATTTTAAGAAATGTGTCTTTTAGAGCAATTAAGAAAATCACAGGCTTATACTAAGATATTTATTAAGTTCAACTCCCTTATTTTTATATGACAGCGGTGTTACAATACATAATTCAAAGCTGGAAAAGCAGTTCTGGTATTGAAAAGAGTATGAACTTTGGAGTGGGGAAAGCTGGATTCAAATCCACTTTATACTATTATTAGCCTTGAGACTTAAGGCAAGTCAATTGCATTTAGATTCTGAGCCTCAATTCCCTTATCTGTAAAATGAAGACAATAACATGTTTATATCGTTAACCAAATAAGAGGTTTAGTCTATAATAAAGAACAAAAAACACTTAACTAAGCAAAAAGAGTTTTAACCTGGGGGGCACAGATTCAGGTAGCAACTTACACTGTGCTCCAAAGAGAACAAAGAAAAGCAGAGTATATAAAGGCAAAAAAAACACAAGTGTAATTCCTCCATGCTAATGAAGAATTGTTAGCTAACTTGATTGGGATTGGTTAGTTAAAATATGCAAATAAGAGGGGTATAAACTTCAAGGAAAGAAGTCAAGTTCACGTTTGTCCATTTTGCAGTTGTTCAAGGATGTTTATGGTTAAGCCTTGGGCTGAGTTTAGCAACAGGTTAGTAACTTATTAGCAGCTCTGAAACTAAGGCGCATGAGGTGCATAGGCTCCATTTTTAATAGCCTACTGACCTAAGTGACTCTATTAACAATATTTACTCCATTTTATTTTCTCTATTATCAACATGAATTTCGTGAAGATTATTTGAGACTGGGTATGTGAAGTTCCTGGCCAGTCATGATTGTGTTAAGCAGAGAAGTCTGTGATCACTGGTTTCACAAAAAAACTTTTCCAGTTAATGATTTCAAAGCACAATTAAGAAATCTAATCTAGCAATGCTACAGATAGAAAATAGAGAAGATGATGAAGACTTTTCCTCCGAATCAACACATAATAAAGAAGGTGAAGACCATCTATCTCTCTCCCTGTCTAACCTCGGGACATTTATTTTGTTTTAGTACACCTTGTGTTTCTTCCCTTGTAGAAAAAAAGTACTTAGAGGCAGGGACACTGAAGAGTGGCTGCACTAGAGCTGCATTCCCATACTAGAGCTGCGGAAGCCCATACAGGTCACTGTTGTCTGCTTCAGTGAAGGAGACGCCCTGGGGTGATCTTTTAAAAAGATTTAAAACCTCTAATGTGTTTGCCATCAAAGCAAGTTTACTGCTGCTAGAGAAGCAGCACAAGGGAAGCAGGGAGCTACTTAAAGTAAACACTGAGCCTAGTCCTTCCTTTGCAAGGGCATTAGCAACTCTGCCCTCACTTTTGCATGCCGGGAAGGGAGAATTTATTGTAGACACTATTCTTCTTTTCTTTTCTCTCTTTTTTGCCTTTTTCCCTCTCATTTCATCTTGTTCCCTCATTACTACTCAAGTAGTATGAATTGATCATCTACTGTTTGTAAGCCACAGTGGTACCAAGATAGACAAAGAATGGAAATGTTAATTGCCCTTATCAGACATCTGTCAGTCTGTCAGCATCTCCTTGTAGATGTATTTCCAAGGAATATTGTATATTGTGTATTTTCAAGGAATATTGCCTCCTCTCTCAGCACTGCCTAACAGGGTCCCTTCCCTTTAACTGGGGACATTTGGTTTATCTGTTTTCATATACATCTTATTTATTTCTCCCCAATGGCACTTACCTGTTGCCTACCTGACATCTAACATGATCAGAAATGAAACTCACTATCCCTTGATTGTTACCTACATGCAGGATCCTGTCCTGAGTTCTTGATGTCAGAAAAAGAAGTACCATTTAGCAATCATGTATGTATGTATGTATGTATGTATGTATGTATGTATGCATGCATGCATTTGCTTGCTTGCTTGCTTGCCTGGTGGTCTACATCGAAACACTGGCCAAATCTTAAAAAGTCTTTCTCTATAATATCCTTTCGTTCTTCCTCTCTTCTCAATTTCTTATGTAATGTGAATTGTTTCAAAGTTGAAAACAAAGAAACAGCAGCCCTCGGCCTATGGTAGATAGGAATTGGAAGAAAAAGGACCTTGTTATATTGTGTATTAATCTGCATTCTCCAAAGAAAAGAACCTATAGTTGGATGTACATTATATGCATATATATTATATTATCAAGAATTGGCTCAAAGATTATGGAGGCTGAGAAGTTCCAAGATCTACAGTCAGCAAGCTGGAGACTCAGAAGAGCCAGTGGTGTAATTTCTGTCCAAGTCCAAAGGCCTGAGAACTGGAGTAACCAATTGTGTTAATTCCTATCCAAATTTGAGTTTGAAAGTAGAAGATCAACATCTGAGCTCAAAGACAGAGAGAGGGAATTCTCTCTTACTTCACCTTTTTGTTCTATTCAGGCTTTCAGTGGGTTAGATAAAGCCTACCCACATTGAGGATGGCAATCGAATAATGTTTTAATTTTTTTATTTAAAAATTTTTCCAGCTTTATTAGGGTATGATCAACAAGCAAAAAAATTACATATATTAGATTTTACAACGTGATGATTTAATATATGTATACACTGTGAAATAATTACCACAGTCATCTCAATTATACATCCATGTCACATAGTTACATGATGCATGATGAGAACATTTAAGATTTACTCTATTAGAAAATTTCAAGTATACAATACAGTATCATTAACTATAGTCCCATGCTATGCATTAGATCTCCAGAACTAATTCATCTTATAACAGAGAGTTTGTACCCTTTGACCAATATCTCCCCATTTCCCCAACTCCCAGCATCTGGTAGCCACCATTCTATTTTCTGGTTCCATGAGTTGAACTTTTCTAGATCCCACATACAGGCAGGAACACAGAGTATTTGTCTTTCCATATCTGGTTTATTTCACTTAGCAAAATATCTTCCAGGCTCATCCAAGTTGTCACAACAGCCAGGTTTTCTTCTTTTAATGGCTCAATAACACACACACACACACACACACACACACACACATCACATTTTGTTATGCATTCATCTGTCAATGGACACAAGTTGTTTCCATGTCTTGGCTATTGTAGAATGAATATGCAGGTGCAGATATCTCTTCAGGAAACTAATTTTAATTTTTTTCGACATATACTCAGAAGTGGTATTGCTGGATCACAGAATAGTTCTATTTTAATGGTGTAAGGAAACTTTCATACTGGTTTTCATAGCAGTTGTACCAATTTACATTATCACCAACAGTATACAAATGTTCCCTTGTCTCCAAATCCTCACGGACACTTGCTATCTCTTATCTTTTTGATAACCGTCATCCCAACAGGTCTAAGGGTTTTATCTCATTGTGGTTTTAATTTTCATTTTCCTGGTCATTATTGGATTAATGATGTTGAACACCTTTTCATACACCTATTGGTCATTTGCATGTCTTCTTTGAAAAAAGGTCTATTTAGGTCTATTGTCCATTTTTTCATTGTGTTATTTGTGTATGTTTTGCTACTGAGTTGTAGGAGTTCCTTATATATTAATGGGATATTAATTCATTAGACATATGGTTTGCAAATATTTTCTTCCTTTCTGTAAGTTACCTTTCATTTTAGTGATTGTTTCCTTTGCTGTACAGAAACTTTTAGTTTGATATAACCACTCACATTGGTCTATTTTTGCTTTTGTTGTCTGTGCTTTTAATGTCACATCTACAAAATTATTGCCAAGACCAACGTCTAGGAGATTTTTCAGAATAATATGTAACAAACTATCTGTGTACCTCATGGCCCAATTATGTTTACACATAAAATTAACCGTCACAAGCAGACAATAAAACTACAAACAAAAAAGTAGTAAAGGCCATACCAGGAATATGAGGTTCTTTCAAGCATGAAGTTAACTTTTTCAAATCCAAATATTCAATATCTACATAAATGAGCAAGAACTATAGACAAAATATTGTTTTTGTGTTCATTGTAACAATATAACCAAAATAAGTTGAAAACAACTTGATATCTCAGTCTCTACTTAAATATTTGATATCATTATTTCATGTTAAGCACAATCTCCTCATTTTAAAAGTACTTAGCTGAAAACTACAATTTTTATCAAGCACATACCATTTACCTGTATATTTTTTTAAAATGACTTTTTTTATACTAATAGATTATGTATTCAAAGTCCACACAAATAATGGAATGTATTACTCTTAACTTCTCATTGAGAATATTAAACCATTACTTTCTAATGCATAAAACAAGGAAAATACACTTATGTTTAAAATCATTTCCCTGGCAAATAACTACATGTGAGAGTCTATTTGATTTTCACTGCTGCTATTTCATTTTTTCTTTGACATTAATTCATTTTCAAGTGATGGTTATTTTTATTTTTTATATATTTCTCCTAGATTTTACAAAAAGAGGGCAAATTGTATCTTTTACAGTACATGTCAGTAAAAATTTTGCAAGTATATCTGGTATCATTGAAATAATTGATCAAGAATGAATAGCCTTAGCTTTCTTCTATTTAGTATCTTCCTTTATTTTTACAATTTTATTTTACTTTCTAATTTTACCCATTCTTCTGTACATTACACTCTAACATTTAAAAAAATTACCTTTTGTTTAAAAAAAAATAGAGGTCTTTTACAGTGTTGGGTGATTTATTGCACTATTATACCACTAGATTGACAGTATTTTCTGTAAATTTTAACATAATAGATATTAAAGGTAGTAAACTTTTTTCCTATAAGAATATCTAAGCAATAAATCTTTGAAATTAATATACTAGAATGTTTTAAAGTTGGGAACATATGGGGAACTGATACATGAGCTTGAGTTGCTCTTCTATAAATATTTAATATTAAATAAAATAGATGATTATTTCTGGGCATGAAATTAAATTAAATTACTTGTTAATTAAAAGGAAACAAATAGGACATCTTATTTTCATACATTGCATAATAGAGCATTTTTACAATGGCAACTAAATGTTTGCTTTTTATAAAAAAAAATCTATATACAGTTGGCCCTTTGCATCCATGGTTTCCACATCGTGGATTCAATTAACTTCAGGTTAAAAATAATCGGGAAAAAGTTGCGCTGTTGCTAACTTTTACTATGTAGTTAGACCTACAATGGTTGCATCTGTGCAGTCATTTGCTACATAATGATGTTTGATCAGTGATGGACTGCATATATAACAGTGGTATACCATATAGCTTAGGTGTATAGTACGCTATCCCATCTAGGTTTGTTAAGTGTATTCTGCGACATCTGCACAATGATGATACTGCCTAGCAACACATTTCTCAGAAGTACTTCAGTCGTTAAGTGGCATGTGACTGTACCAAACACATACAAATTTTTTTCCTTGTCATTTTTTAACAATAAAATGTAATTACTATTTACATATCATTTACATTATATTATTATATGTAATCTAGAGGTAATTTAAAGTATATAAGACAATGTACATAGGTTATATGTGAATACAATGCCATTTTATATGAGGTTTGAGCATCCATGGATTTTAGTATCTGCAGAGGGGTGCTGGAACCAGTGCCCCCCAAACACCCAGGGATGACTGCATTTCATATTTTAAAAATTATTTATTATTATTTATGCCTACAGCACCTAGTCTTCCTAGGTGGTCTCCTATCCAAGTACTAACCAGGCCCAACCCTGGTTAACTTCCAACGTTCAGGGTGGCATGGCCATAAACCATGGACCATGGCTCCACTGGGATGCGAACCCAGGACCTTCTGTATGTAACTCAGACATGCTAACTGCTACACTATGAAACCACATCCCAGGGATGACAGTTTTTCATTCATTATTCCTTTGAACAAAGACCTTTTTTCCTGTATTGTATATAAGCTAGTAGAACTTTAATGGGGTCTAGAATTTATCAGAGAAAAGCAAAGATAAAGGAAAAAGCTATACTTCATTGAAAATGTGTTGGGGGTTACACATGAATACATGTAAAAAAAGGTGAATATTATCAATATAGAATAAGAGATTCAGATTGAGAAGATATGACAGTGACCAATACATGCATAAAATCACATCTACCCTACATAGTTATGAGAAAAATGTAATATAAAACAATCAGATAAGAAAAAAAATTAAAGGATTGATAATAGCCCATATATATTTCAGGATGAAGTAGAAGAGGCATTTTCGTATACATTATTGGCGGACATGTATAGTGATGCAAAATTTAGAGCAATTTGGCAAAACTTAAAGTGGTCTGACTACATGATAGAGAAATGTAAATTATTTTTGTTTCTGTTCAAAACTTTGCAGTGGCTTCAGATTCATTCCAGTAAAAGGCAAAGGTTTTGTAATGAAACTATATTTCATTCCCAGTGAAAGGAATGGTTTTATAATGTAATTTTTTTTAAAGTCCATGGTCTTTGGACTGACATTTTTTTCTTCCTAGCTATCCATCACTTACTGTTTTACCTATGTGCGTCTCTTTCACTTCCTTCCTATATGTTAGGTTTGGTTCCAGCTTAAGGCTTTGTTCTGATTTCTCTGTCTAGAATGTTCTTCTCCCATTATCTATTCAGTTAACCTCTTAGCCTGCTTTGGCCCTTACTCAAATCTTACAGACTCAAAGAAGCTTACTTTAAGTATCCTACTCAACACTATGTCATCTCCTATCCCTTTTCTCTCCACAATGTCAGCTTTTTAAAAAAATCATTTATCTCAAGTGTCTAAAACCCACCTTAGCATACATTTATTAAAATAATAATGCATTATGTACAAAAAAGTTTTTCTATTTTAACATTGCTTAAAATAAGGAAAATCTAGAGATACCCTAAAGGCCCATCGGTATAAGCGATGATTATATCCATTCTAGAAAATATACGAGAGTTAAATTAATGTGGAAAAGTTATACATCATCACATGAAATTACACACACACACACACACACACACACACACACACATGCATTGATTGACTAAAACAAGTTTTAGAATCAGTAAGATATGACCTAATTGTTTCGAGTGAAGGGAGCATCTACCTTTCAACTTCAGGTGATACCTAAGAAAGGTTTTCTAAATATGTACTCCAAACTAATAACAGTCATTACCTTTGGGAAGGGAAGTGTGGCAGTGGGGAAAACACACATGAAGGAGAATTTATGCATTGTTGAGTTATTTTCAACAAGAATATAATGCTTGTGTGTGAATGCTAAAGTAAAAATAAAATGAGTGATTTGACAAGTCCAGAAGAATGCCAAATCTCTTTGGGATGAGGTAGCATTTGAGTAGAAACTTAAAATGTGCATGCACATTAGAAAACAAAGCATGTAAGATGGAGAAAGAATAGGAAAATAGAGTATTTTAGGTAGAAGTTTACGTTGGAATATACTTTCAGTGGTAGAGGTCTCTAGGAGAATGCCAAATATATAATTTCAATATGAATAGAAGCTTTTTTGTAACTGAATTGCTCAGATCTGGGAAAGAGAGAGCAAGCGAGTGAGAGACAGTTATAAAAGACTGCACATCAGGCTAAGGATTGGGTATTTTAGTTTATATGAATGGGAAGCCATGGGGGAGGTAGCTTTATTTAAATAAGAAAGCATCTTGTTAAAAATGGTATTTAAAGGAAATGGATTGACCCTGCTGGGCAGAACAAGGCAGTGAGAACTCATTTTACACTATGCCAACTGGATGGAAGTGGTTAGTACCTTCTGACAGGGATGAGGGGTTCTGCAGACAATGAATCACAGCACAGACAGACATGACCTTTTACTTTAAAACCATTAGTCAAAGATTTCTGATTATTTCCCCCCTTTATACCTTCTCACAGATTGTTAACATGACACTCTATCTTTAGAATAAGAATTTACCAGCATAATATTAGTGGTCACTGTGATTACTTACATAAGCAAACTCTGATGCTTTCAAAAATAGTATGCTTCATTCTTGCCCAATTTGATTGTATTTCTCTTTGCTTCATAATAATATATTAATTCATTTTTTTCAATCTTGTATTAAATGAAAATTATTTTACACCTTCTATGAGCCACTGACTGGTAGGGGCTTGGAATAAAATGATAAAAAAAAAAAACAAAAAAAAAAAACAGGTGTAACTCTAGAATCCAGTAGGAAAGATACACATATGATAATAAATTTAAAATTACAGAAAATTACAGAAAGATGTAAATGTAGATAGTAAGAATTTTTATAAACAACATTAACAAAGTCTTATAATAGAAAAATATGAGTGGCTGATATATAGGTGACCTCTTTGATAAGACTATAAACTGTTATCTAAAATATGTTAGAGAACTAACCATATATGAATGAGAAAAAGGAAACTCTAGATGTACAAACAGCAGTACAAAGGCCTTGTGTCACAGGAAGAGCTGAGTTACCTTGAGATATTTAAAGATTAGTATAACTAAAGTGTTATGAGCTAAGTTAAGTGTGTGGATGAAATATGAGATAATAAAACTCTGTTTAGATCATGAAAAAGACTGAATTTTATTCTTAGTGGATTACGATGCCAACTAAGAACATTAATCAAGAGACAGAATTACCAGTTTCATATTTTGAAAAAATTATTCTGGAGAACTGTGAAAAATAGATTGAAGGAGGAGCATCTGTGTAAGCAAAGGAACTACTGGATCAAAATACATGCAGGTGAACTAAGCAATGAATGAATATTTGAATTAAATTTTGAAATTAAAACCTACAAATATTACTGATGTATTGAATGCTACAGGTAGAAAAACGGAGATATTGAATATGACTGTATTTTGTTTGAGAATTGGTAAGGTTATTTCACTATTACCTGTGATGGGGGAAAACAAGAGAAGCACACAGACGTCTTATTTAGGACATGGTTCGAGAGGCAGGTGAAAATGTGAGGACAGATAGTTATATAGGTATGGAGCTCAGAAGAGTAGTCTTGGCTAGAGATATATATTTTAGAGTTAGCAGCATGGAGCTGATACATAAACCCGTGGAATGGACGATGCCACTAAGGGAAAGAGTGTAGGTGAACAGAAGAGAGGGTAAGCATTTTGAGCACTGAGGAACTACAACATAGCATTGTGTTGGAGCTGAAGCTAACAAGACAACAACAACAACAAAATAGTAGAAACAGTCAGTGCAGGAGAGGGATGTGCCAGACACAGTTACTTCCTGAATTGGTACTTGCCATTTCCTCTCTCTAAAAACTTCTTCTCTGGGTTGTTTTATGGATATTTTTTTCAGTCTTTTTAATTTTTCCCAGTATTACCATCTTAGTGATGTTTTCCCAGATCACCTAATTTAATATCAACCATACCCAATACTGACACCCCTATACTTTTCTGCTTAATTTCTTTTCTTTCCAGCACTTATAAAAATCTAACAAGTGAAATTTACTAAGTCGTTTATAAAATATCTCCCCTCATTAGAATATATGACCCAAGAAAAAAAGGATTTTGTTTTATTTTAAAACTGCCATATTTCTGAAATTTAAAACACTATTGTATGAATCAGCAGTGTTTAATAATTTGTGGAATTGAACAAAATTTCTACTGAACTAGAGGATATTGTTGCAAGACTGAAACAGTTTTAAGAATGAAGAGAGTTAAGAAAATGGAGACTGTATGTAACCAGCTGTTTGGCAGTAACTTCATTATTAAAACCAGTAGAGGCATTAGCTTTGACGGGAGTAATGAAATGTCGCCACTGTAAACAAGAGAGCAGGTATATACGGATGAATTCAGAGGTATAGATTTGACTTAAGGAAGATGAGGCGGTTTTTCCATGTCTTCAGTATCTTCAGTTAACTCTTCAGCCTGCTGCAAGTGAAGCAAGAATAAGGTTTATGGGGAAAAGGAAGGAAAAAAATGGAATTTACTAATCATTCCAGAAGATGTGATTTAAAAGGAAAAATGGTAGAATGGTGAAATCGTGCAAATTTCCTATGTGAATTTTTGTCATTTTGAATTTCAAATGAGAAGATCCAGCCTGTTACAGCAACATCAACAATTACTTTATGCTACTTAGGTGCCGTCAAAGAGAAGTTAATGTCTGTGTTCAATCAGATAAGTTTTGCTAGTTAAATGGGGCAAGCAGAAAGAGATGTGATATGTATTACTTACACAGAAATATTACATATATAACAAATAATTATATTGGCAAAACATGAAGTTTATTCTGGACTAGGAAGAAAAAACAGAAGGAGCCTGGAAGAAACAAAAAAAAAAGTGGTGAAGGTTAAAAATTATACTTCAGTACTATAAAGTCTAAGAAATGTAGCAGTGGGAGTGACAGAATCTATGATTTTCAAGTAGATATTCTGAAGGTGCTTCCTTTATATTTTAAAACAAATCCCCTACTTATTGATCTACTTGTTAATGATCTATATCAGATTCCTTTCATTGGTTTCTATATCAGTTCATAAGCTTGCAGTTCATCCCACGTACCTGGGGGTAACCAGGCAAGGCCGCCAACGGTTACTAAGTACATCTTAAATATCTGTGCATATATTATAGGTGGTCTGGTGGATTCTTATTCTTGAAGGCATTACTCAGGGACACAGCAGTTTAATACAGAAGAGACATGGGTTGTTTTGTTTGTTTGAAATTTTAGGTCTGAATAGCCTGATTTTAGAAGGCTTTATTCAAAACAATGATAAAAAGTGCTACTCGAATAGACACAGTAGGAGTGTTTTCTGGCTCCATTGCACTTGAGTAAAGACTGATTCACAAAATATTTTAATGTCTCTAATTCTATAGCTAATGCCCTTGGGCTCACTCATCCTTTAGTAATTGAAGTTGCAGACAAAGAGAATTACTTGATATTCTAAACTAATTGACATTTTAGAACCAATATGTAGAAATATAAAATTTAATCATGCA
Source organism: Eonycteris spelaea (assembly GCA_003508835.1). Taxonomy (NCBI): domain Eukaryota; kingdom Metazoa; phylum Chordata; class Mammalia; order Chiroptera; family Pteropodidae; genus Eonycteris; species Eonycteris spelaea. The sequence goes on from PUFA01000007.1 coordinate 6,799,838, forward strand.
CACACATGCTCACACATTTGCCAACACAGAAGCATGTGGGTACTAGATTACCAAGAAATCCTATGCTTTAGAGTCTTAATAGGGGAATGAGATAACATGTAAAGCAAACACGCCATGGTCATTTTAGGAAAAACTACAAAGAATTGAATTCATATTTAGCTATGAAAGACATAGCATATAATTATGAAATAAAATGTTATGCTTTTATTCTTAGAAAGACCTGTGCTGACTTTTTTTTTTTTAACCAATCCTTTCATGACCATGAAAAATATTTGCCTCTCTTGAGTCAAAATGTTTCTGTGGCAGTTTCTCTCTTCCAAACTCAGCCCCAGTGAGCCCCGCAGCGGCCACATCACTGTGCACTGCATGGTCTTGACACTTAGGGTCCAGACTGAGGTGTTTGTAAGATTAATTAATGAAGTCAGTGAAACAGCTTTTCTCTCTCTCAGGACAGATGAAGCTGGAGCCTAGCTCCTCCAGTCCAGCAACCAACTTCTAGTGTGATTTCAACTATGAAGTCATTCTTTTTTTCTCTCTCCTTAAAAATATTGTGTAGTGTGATTTACTCAAAATAGGTCTCTGCTTCCTTTAAGTGATTTTCTTTTCATAAACAGAAGAAAAATCCTTACACCTTGGAGCACTTTGGGGCTTGTCACAAACATCCTTTAGTGTATTGTTACTATCCCCTGCTTGCCATGAAAACTGAAGCAGGGTCATTGTAATATTGGTCAAGTTTCTCTTTTCTACAAATTAACGATATTTCTATCCTAGATTCTGGTTTTTCTCTCATGTGTTAAAAATATAAACAAAATTATTATTTTCACATATACAGAATAAAAACAATGAGTACCATGTTTTATTTATTATTATTATTTTTTTTTATGATGACGTTAGTTGGAACTTATATTACCTTTATCAGAGTTAGAAATACCTGAGCTGGATGAGTATATATATATATATATATATATATATATATATATATATATATATATATATATATGTGTGTGTGTGTATATGTGTGTGTGTGTGTGTGTGTGTGTGTATACTCATGGTATATATATATGAAAGCATTTAAAATAAGTGCACTGTGGTATTACTGCAGTTGTTGGTATATAACCACATATTCAAATGATACATATATTAATATTTCAAACAACAGCTTTGAAAGGGAATATTATAATGAAACTTAGTTTTTTTAGTTTTGTGTTGACATGAACTGAATATAAAAAACTAATTCTGTATTTTTCTGGGAAAAAAATCATATCAAAAATGACAATGAAGGAATACACATAGTACGAATATGACTTATCCATAATCACAGAATCTCTATAGCTATTTTAACCTTAAAAAGGAAGCTTGAGGCAGATGATTTATCACTCACATAATTTGATTACAAATTATGAGCCTTGGGCTCACACATTTTAAGAATGAATACTCGTGTCTGTCTTATCTGTTTGTCTACACATACACATCCACTTGCACACAGAAATAATTATATACTTATATTTACTTTATCTATAAACCTTGGAAGTTCTCCCAGTATATCAGGACATTTCTGTTTTTGTCATTCATTTTCTCCTTGAAAATAAAATGTAAAATAAAATCATTTGACTGATTTTCAATACCAAGAGAAATGAAGATTTAAAACCTTACCTTCCTACAACTATTTTTGTTCTATTTTAGATTTTTGTATTTGAGGTAGAGTTTTTTTGCCCCTTTAAAAAAACATGAATGGAGTAAATTTGGAAAGAGACAAAGAAGGAAACATAAAAGGGGATGTGTGATGGGGCGTTTAGAAGTCATATTTCATTTTCCCTTAATTTTTTCCAATCTGTGTAACTAACAGATAAGTTATAAAATCTATGAAATCATAGAACTAGTAGTGTGTTCTAAGATATGAGACTAGGGGATTTAAAAATTTGGTTTCAATATCTATTGAAATTAGACTTTCTTCTGTATATTTATTGAGACACATTGATGATTAATAAATAATGATAAAAATAATAATCTGTGCCAGTTGAAAACTGAATTAGCAACTTGCTGACAAGACGTCATGTGAATTGCCCCAGCTCAGAACCCAAAGTTGGAGACAGAAGCTGAAGAGTTGCAATTATAATGTTGTGAGTGACCACCAGCTGGCTTGTTGCCCACTGACCCTGCTGTTTACCTTGATTAAGCATCTCAGACATTAAGCGCCTGGACTATTAAAAAGTGGCATTTTACATTTTCAGGCTTGGTTATTAACTGAATCTGTATAAACATAGATTTATAGTCTGTGATGGACACGCCCATAATTTCAATTAAAAATGACAAATGTAAACTGGAAATATGACAAACTGGCTACTCAAGATTCCAGCAATGTAAAGCATGAAATATGTGCTCTTAATGCTGGGGGGAAAAAAGTGTCCTAAAGCTGTTGGTTGCCTTTTTAGAAAGTGCAGAGTGAAAGCTTAAACTAAGGTTTGTGACCCCAAGATGAGACTGCTTGCCTGGGCAATGGAAAAATGTTCACTGTGAGCAGTGCAGAACTTGTGTTTGACACTTCTTCTCCAGGTGAAGAAACAAGTAATTATTTTGTAAGGCATAGACAATTTAGTGGACTTGAATGTCTTCTTTCATAACTGTTTTTATGAAGAAGAGGACATGAAGATGAAGATGATAACTACCACTATTTCAGTAGTTTGGCCAGGTGAGGGAGAGAATAAATATGTTAATATACCATTCACTGAATGTTGAGAGCATGTTACTTACTTTGTTATGACCAGTGTCAGTGATGTCGGAATTGCCAAGACTTCTGATCTTCTCCTTCACCAGCATTAAAAATAATCAATCATCATCATCTCCATTTCATCCCATTGGCAGAGAAAAAGCCAGTGTCTCTCTCCCTTTGGAAACACCAGGACACTTGAGGCCTCCCATTTCTCCAGGAATGTTCGCTAAGATTCCTTGATTCTATTACACGTGGCATGCTGCCTTTCTGTTCTCTCTGCTGCTTTCTCTCAGATCTTTAATCTCACATGCATGGGCTCTGTAGCAGGCAGCCTCACTCTCATGTACGCCTCCCAGAGTACAGGTAACATGAAATGGACCCTGAAATTTTGAGTAATGATGGAGTGAGGCACCAGGCACAGCTTGAAACCTCTGCAGCATTTAACACGTTAGAAGCCAGCCTTATTTTTGAGAGTCGACATACTACTAGGTATTTTCTATGTCCCGCATTTCTTCTCCTTGGTTCCCAGTTTCTCAACGTTTGCCGAAACTTCTTTCTCTCTTATATCTATCTGTTCACTTTCTATCCCCTCTTCTCTTCTCTCTGCCATAGTAAATCCTTCAGGACACCTTTCTCTTTTCTTTCTGGTTTTTTTAAAAAAATAAAAATAAGTCATTTGTTTGTTCAACACTGTTGGTTGGAGCCATTCTTTACATATATAAAGAGTTAACAAAGCATTTTATTAAACAAGGAAAAAAAAGAAAAAGAAAGAAAAAGGAAAAATCAAAACACCTTTTTCATTCCCTTCCCTCGACTATTATCTATTGCAAAAATATTTACAACAGTCCTTCAAGATAAGTGATAATATCTCTAATTTTCAGATATGAAAATAAGCTACTAATGAAGGAGCCCAGTTCACACAACTAACTAGTAAGTGGCAGAACTTGTATTAAAACCTGTCTGTGAAACCAGAGCTCTGTGTGTATGCGGGCATATGTATGCATGCATGCGTGCGTGCGTGCATGCATGTGTGGGTGTGTGTGTGTGTGTCTCGGTATGTGTGTTTATATAACATTTTAGACCAAATCCTGTATTAAATACATCATGCAGGACCACCATTCTTAAAAATATCAGATGGAAAACACAGAAAAGCGTATTAGTTGTCTAATGTTGTTAGATAATTTAAATTTTTGAGTGTTGTCATAATTTATATCTATATTTGATTAGATTCCTGTACATATCATATTTCCTATATTTCCTCCCTACATTTCTTCATTTCTCACAAATGCCTTTTGAATATTACCATTGCACATGTGTTTCTGAAAAGCAGGCAGTTTAGTTTTGGTTCAATTCAACTTCTGTTGGTAAACCATTTGTGGACCGAGGACTGTGATAATTACTAGGAATACAATGCAAAGTTAAAACACTCTTACTTACCCACCCAAATAATAGCCTTTTCTTGGCCTTCTATAGATCTTTCATCATATGGATGCTTTAAATATGCCAAAGGGACAATAATAGACTATATATACTCACATGTTGCTTATTTAATTTTCTATTTTCAGCTTATAGCCTAGTTTTTCCCAAAAACGTATAAAAACAATGTACATAATTGAATGTATGAGAACTAGATGGAGGATATAAAGAAGATGTGACTTAATGTTTAGTCAAAAGAAATAAAAGTGACTTTTTTCTTATAACAAATAATTTAAAAAACTGAATTAGTAATAGAAAAATATTCAAAGTTCATGAATAGTTGATTTATTTAAGAAAAATATATTAGTAACCAGAAGTCTAGATTAAAAGAAGAGATGCTATTTTTTTGGTGAATCACTTATAATTTTTTAATCAATTGATCTTTATCTATCTATCTATTTATCTATCTATCTATCCATCCATCCATCTATCCATCATCTATTTATCCATCTGTCTTTTGTAGTAGGTTAAATGGCGAACTTAAAAATATATCAATGTTTTAACCTACAGAATCTGTGCTAAAAATTAATTTGTAAAAAACTGGCTCTTTACAGATTTAATTAAAGATCATCCTGGACATAGGGTATGTTTCTTTAAGAAGCAGCATGACCAGATGACTGTCTTAGAAATCTAGTAACGATAGGAGGATAAAAAAAAGGAGGAGAAATTGTCATCAAGTACATAGGAAATGATGAGGGTAGAAGGAAGTGACAGAAGAGCTATGAGAAACAGTAAAATGATCATCACTTTATTAAAAAACTCTGCCCTATAGCACACCTTTGTGCATATCATCTTTCAAAATGTTACTAGCCTAATACAAAGCTTGTTACATATCAGGTACTCAGGAATACTGACATAAGACAGTACGTGGTGTTTACTTAAAGCAGTTGTTAAAAAGCAATATTAATTCTTGACAGCCTGTAATGCTCCTCCTCCTTATAAGCCTGGAAAGCTTGTTAAACATATTTCTGGGTTCTACCCCACAGGGATTCTGATTCAGAAACTGAATGGATTCAATTATTCACGTTTCTATCAAATTCCCAGACAATGCTGATACTTCTGGAATTCAGAACACATAACGAAGGCACTGCTCTAGGTGATGTTCTTTGTAATAATTAGGATGAATTCAGATGTAATTAACTGAAAACTTGACAGACACTTACAAATAAAATTATTTAATAACAACACATAATAAAAACTCGGTATTTTTGAGCTTCTGGAGCTGATACTGTAGCCAAAATATGTCATTAAATACCAACATTGTTTTTATACTTTAAATTACCCATCTTCAGCAAGCTAATTTCTCATATGTCTTTAGGAATGGTGCGACGTATTTCCAAAATAATTGTCACATCTCTAGAAGTAGAAAGGGGAAAGGAAAGCAAAAGATTGTCAAGACAGCAAAATAGTGTCTGTTTTATCTTTATTTGTGATAGAAAAAAAAATTTCTCAAGACCCAGAAGACTTCTTCCTGTCTCTCATTGTCTCGTTCTCTCTTATGACATGGATATATCTTGTTTCAGTGGAGCCTGAAAATTGTATATGTGGCATTTGCACATAGACAAAGAGGGAGAGTGGTCAGATTCTGCTGGTAAGAGAAGAAAGAAGTAAATGGCTACATCTACATCTACAACTACATCTAGCACGTTTTGCAAGTATAAAAGGAGAGTTTATCTGGTTAGAATGGGTCAAAACATTATAGTAGGAGAAGAGAATACACATACAGTTATAAATGAGTGCAAAGTATTCAGGAAATCTACAAAATGTAACATACTTTTTTTCAACTGTATCTACGTGTTTTAGTTCTCACACACCTAATCATATTTAGTACAAAACTATGCTTTATCTCAAATTATGATCAGGAATTTTATTTTGAATTTCCAGTAATCATTATGAAAACTCTTTCTAGATATAAGCCTCCTTTGTTAATGTGTTCTCGCTAAATCATAAATATTTGGTAGAGCTGATTACTCATAAATGGGAATGAACACAGCCTTCCAGTGCACCTTTATTCTTTTTGCAAGTATAGCAATATGTATATTCATGGGCCACAAAAGCAGTCAGAATGGATGAACTAGAAACTGAAGGGAGAACTTAGTGGTTCTTACTGTTCACCAGCGATGAGTATATGGAGCAGAGCCTGTGGATTAAGTAGCTGTTGTAGTGTCTGCCTCTCAGCTGCTGGTTTGTCAGATCCCTAGAGCATGGGAAGTTAAAGTAAACAGAAGCCAGGATCCAGTCCCCTTGTTATGTGTTCCTACCTTGGGAAGTAAGAGAAATTTACTCCTCTGGTGGAGAGGATTTTCCTTTGTCCTCTTAACTGTAATTATCATTTGCTGGGCTCAGACCCATTTAACATTTCCACAGGCCTCTCTGCCAGTGTCTTCTAGAGTGAGAGTGAAAATCAGTGGGGTGAGATATCTAAACCACTGTGAAGTGCTGAAAGGAAAAGATTAAGTAAAAGGTGATGATTTTATTATTTTAAAGTGCCTTTGGAGTTTTTCCTTTGTCAAATCAGAAATATCATGCGGCCTCATAACTTCCTCTCCAATCCTCCAGCTTTAGAGTATCAGACTATATGCAATTTGCAGAATGACAGGATCTGAAACTACTCAGACTAAGAGACTTGCAAAATCAATATAACTCATCAGTCAGAAATACTGTGCAGAAAATTCATGCATCAAACAAAATGCAAAGCTATGGATTCTTCCACTCCTAGCGAAATGTATTTCTATAGATACATGAAGTTAATAAAAACTTAACACCTAGATCATGTATTGGCAGGGCTATTTTTCTCTGTGATTAATGGTCTCACATTCCATGTCAATAGTATAGCAAGCCCTTCTGAAATTTTCTGCTGCTTTTTAAAGTAGCCTAGCCATCTTTTTTCTGGTATGGATTTCCTTAATCAGAGAAGATTTCTACTACTTGAATTATCTATTAAGAGTACAACACACCCTCTGGTCACCACTGAACTCAGTAAATGTCTTTAGCATAAATGTATCACATCACAATTGAGTATTTGTGTTTATCATATTTTAACCTCCATGAAGGCAAGAACTATGTTTTAGCCATTTCTGACTTTCAGACAGAGCTCAAATTTTCAATTTAAACTGGTTTAAAAAATATATAAGAAAACACAAAAGCATGCTTAATCAGCTTGAATGAAGAAGTAATGCTAATATTTATTGGCAGGGGTGGGGAGGGAGTGATCAAATAAAATAGCTCCATACCCTTTAAGGACATATGGACTAGCTAGAATTGTAACTATACTTAAACATCTAGTGATATATGATTATGTGATGTGATATGTATATTTAGATATATCAATGCATATATATTTCTTCCCAACTGATTAAGTAGTTAACTTCTTCCACCATGGTTGTTAAACAGCATCATTCCATTCCAGTGGAAGCAGCAGGTGGGGAAACCTGTGTGACCATTCACACAATCTAGGACAGAATGGGAACGGTATCTCTTCTCCTTGGATATACTCTCCCTGAACATCACACACTTCTAGACTCTGCAAAGATGAGAACCCTTCTGAACCTACCAGTGACCAAATATTTGTAAACATTCTTGCCCCTCTTAAGATTAAGTTATCACTGACTCCAACAGTTATATCTGAAAATGATTTGAAAAAACAAAGTGACTACAGATCCCAAATGTCCCCGTACTTCTAGAGCAGGAGTTTTTTTGCAAGGAGACTGCAGCTTGTGAACGAACCTCTGCACAGGCATCAGTGTTCATTTCCTATGATGTTTGAGCCCTGTGAAATATGTGATTGATATATAAAATTTTGTTATTTTGTAAGTGTGTGGAAATTTTCCTAGGGAGAGTATTCCTATTTTCATGCGATATCAAAGAGGTTGATAACCCAGCAAAATTTAAGGGTGACGGCTTGTGAGCTATCCTAGTAGAGATAAACATTTAAATTCTAAAACCAGGGTGTAAGGCAAAATTAGTTCTACATTTTCCTGAATATTCTAGATAGATAGTCCAAAGGAGATGTATTTTTTTTTCTTGTATTTCAGCATTGGAAAATATTGCTATTTCTTTGGTGGAACATTAGATAACTCGGTGTCTTGTATTTTGGACTATATTGTCACTGAGAAGGAGAGTTTGTTGCTTTAAAGAAAATCACACCCAGGGTGGGGAAAGGATGAAGAGCATAAAAAGGGGGTCAAATATATGGTGACTTCAGGTGGTGATCACACAATCGAGTGTACAGATGGTGTGTTATAAAGTTGTACACCTGAAATTTATATTGTGCTATTAACCAATGTTATCCCAGTAAATTCAATTTTAAAAAATCCATCATGGCATAATGCCTATATTATAAGAGACATAATAATTCTTCTTGTCTCACATTTCCTCCAAGGTGTACACTCAAATAAATGGGAGGCATAATTATTATCAAAGTGTCTCTCTCACTTTTCTATTTTAAAAATAGTTCAATTAATACTTTTAGGAAAACATAATCAAGTATAAAATCTCTCAACCCAGAAAACAGCTCTGCAAAGATATCAGAGAAATAAAATAATCATTTATCGAATAAGCCTTAAGACAGAATGTAATAGGCATCATGAACAATTTGCTGAGTTTGCAAAGACAGAAAAACAAATCTAGCCCTTTAATATAGCCAAGCAGATGCAATCTATTACAGACATTTTCTCAATATAAATAATTTGTTCTGAAGTAAGAGGACTCAACTGTACCAGCACACATAGTTCATCCTAAATTCATTTGATAGTTGGAGTGTCTATTTGTATGAGCTAATTGGCTTTATCCAAAGAAAAGAAAAAAAAAAAAACTTCTTATATCTTTCTGACAAGAGGTAGTTTTGTAACTTGAAGGAAGGTGCTTGCTACCCTAACTTTTGAGGTGGTTCCCAGGTGAATTGAGAAAGATATTCTTGTGTCTCAAAGCTGACAAGTGGCTCATTTATTAACATATATTTCAAGAGACAAAGAACTTAAAAGTTTTCTAAATTAAATGTTCTGAGAAATAGGAAGAGAGTCTTTTCCCTTATTTTCAAAAGAGAAATTAATCTTTTATTTCTAATTTCTATTTGCCCTTACACTACAAAACTAATGCTATTTTCATAAATTTTATTAATTTATAAAATTTAATCTATAATTTCACAGATGTGGAAACAGGGGCCTAGAGAGTTACAGTCTTTTTATCAATATTAGACTAGCTGGTTAATGACAAAAACTGGAACTCAAATTTTTATTTTTGAATTTCCTATTTAATGGATATGCTGTAACACGAATCATGACAGTGATACTTGTCTACTTTTTATACCTTTTTTTTCTGTTTTCCATGGTTTTAATTTGGAGTATTGCTCTAATAAGGATATCTTTTGTAAGTATAGATATTAGGGAATTACTTCAGTGACTGCATTGCTGTGAGGAGTGATGGAGATATTTAAGTCAACATATGTGTACTTGGGTGTCTTTATTTGAAAAAATCCAGGGAACTCTTATTTCTTATCTATAACTTTTCACTTGAGTTCTTTATACCGTCTATTTTTTCCTCTGATTTTCTTGACCTTCCATCTCATACATTCCCTCTATCAGAAACTTTCCTCTGCTCTCTGTTAACCTATTCTGTTTCAAATTTTTGCCTTTACTAATATAATCATACAGAGGCACACATACATAGACACAAACACATATTTGTATATTCGTAGGGCATTATTCATTATGGTTAGTGTTATATAAATGTATTACACTCTTGATTCTCTTATTACGCAAAAATACTTCCTAAAAATTCTTCTGAGTTATCTGCTATAGCTCTAATCAATGTAAATTTAATCTTGAATAATATGCCATATTATGTTGTCAAAGAAAACAAGAGCTGGATAATAGGTAAAGCAATAAAAATAGATTTTACAGAAAATATTACAATTTTTAAAAAGGAGTTTTTAGTATAGAACTGAGATCGATTCTGAATATATCATGGACAAGTGGAAATTTATAGCCAAGGACAAGGTTGGTGGCGGGGGGGGTGGTCAGTAGATATAAAATTACTAAGAAAAAACATTAAGGATAAGGGAGAATTCTGGACAACCCAGTTTGACAAGATTCTTGAGGACAGCAGTTCAAAAAGGTGGAATATCACCTGAGGACTGGTGAAGAATGAGAATTTGATCCAATATCAAAGATAATCAGGTATTGAGTGTGGAGATTCTGGCTAAACTTAGCAAGATTCTTAGTACAGCTGGCTGATGCAGGCTTGAGAAGGATAGATGTCAAGCTTGAAGCCTAGTTGAGAAGAGGGTTTAGAGGAACCTGCCTAAAGTTTGGTCAAGGAGAGTCTTTGTCAATGTGTGCAACATTATTCAGATCTCTTATTTTATATCCAGATACTTATAATTAATGCTTCTTTCAATTTAAGTTCTCAATGGCTGGAACTCTTATTTCCATGAATAGATTCCCAGGTATAGGATTGGTGGGAGAAGAGTTGTATATTTTTATTTTAAGATAGTCTTGCCCAAAGGCTTGATGTACTTCAAACTTTGATGGTATTAGTATGAGAGACCTTCCTTCTCCAAAAGATACTTTTCTAGACATCTTTACATAGGAGCACAGAACCAGTTGTGCCGCATTCCACAGTGGGGTTTGGATTATTCTCTTAGTTTGCATTGGCAGACCTTGAAAGAAAAATGCTATGCAAATATTCTGGTGGTCACATTGACTACTGGGTCTGATACAAAGAAAAAGAAAAGAACAGCTTTAACAACACAGATACCTCTTAGCAAATTAATCCATGGTCTTCATGCCAAAATTCAGAGGAACCTTATAGTTCTCTTGAATTTCCAGCAGACAGACACTGCAATGTTCCCAGCATACAACTCCTGATTGTCACCAATCCAGTACCCTGGCTAAGCCAATTGAAAGTCACTCTTATTCAATCTTCTTGCCTATGATAAATAAGAACTACACTTTGGAATAGCTTTGACAAATGGGAGGAGGATAATTCAAACCTTTCTTCTTTCTGATATGCTTTTCATTTGGAAGTCTGACTATACATATTCCTAAGTATATCTTTCTTGGTAATTCACAGAGCAATAAATTTTCGCAGAAATCATTTCAAACTCTTGAGCATGGCATTTAAGATTTGTGATAACTTAAATCGTACCAATTTCTTCAGGTTTTACCCAAAGAATGCCTTATATGCAATTAGGACTCTATTGCTTGCCAATATGTGACTTATATCCATTCAGCACTTTCTCAAATGCATTGTCATTACTTATATTTTTCATCTGCTTAGAATATCTCTTTTCCCCTTTGTAGCTTTTAATAATCGTATGCATCATTCAAGGCCCAACACAAACATCTTTTTTTCATGAAATTGTCCATGATTATTTAACATAAATTTGATGTTTCCTAATGCCTTACTCCTACCACATTTTGCCATATGTTATTGTTTCCATGTCTTTTGTATTTCACCTGTATTTTGCAAGCTACTGGCTTAGGGATAATGTACTGATAATGTTTATAATTTTTTCAAAGTTTCCTGCATTCAAGAGGAACCAAGAAAATACTTAACTGGGTCTATTTATTACAGAAAGACCACATAATGCGATATTTTGTCATCAAAGATATCCAAGTTTAAAGACTACCTAGATCATTTGCTATCTGTCTGATCTTAAAGATATTACTCTGGATGTCTGTTTTCTTGCTTGCAAAATGGATATAATGTCACTTCCATGTCTGAATGATTATGTAAAATGTCTGCCACATGTCTGACATAAACTTGCCCATACTATTAGGTGTTGTTTTTAAGAATAAATAACATGAAACTATAGTTATGGCTGCTATAATGAATGATTTTTTTTTCAGATATAGGCAGAAATGCTGCAAACAGGTTAAATTGAAGTTCGTATTTCCACTCTTTCTGCTGTTCTATTACTTTGGAAAAAGCAAACCTGAGATCTCAACACCACTACTCTAGGTCTTTAAATTTTACGAGGTTTATATTTGGAGGCATTTGACACACTCTTGTAGACTTTTTCAATGTAAAACAAAAATTTTAAAAAAATGAAAATAAAGTGGAAATATTAAAAGTCTACTCCACAATAAACATCATTGATTTTATTATATCTGCATTTGGAACAAATACCGAGAAATGTTAGTTAGAGCAGGACGTCAAAGGAAGGTTCCAAGAATGATGGAAAACATCACAGGATACACGAGCCAGTTTGTAGATGCTTCTGCTGGCCGAATCAAGGACAATTTCAAGATCGATTACATACAAATTACTAGAAAAAGAAGAGGAAGGCGTATGTTTCCAACATGCATTCTATAAAGGCCTTTGTACACTCATGCTTTAAAATATGCCAATTTTAATAATTAATTATCAAATGAAGAAGCGGACAGAATGTATAGCATGCAAATTCAGAAAAAGAAGAAAATTTCATGGAGGAAGTGAGATGAGGTAATTTAGATTGACCAAGAGCATAGGTAAAGACACTCCAGGTTGATGTAAGAATTCAAGCAAAAGCTAGAAATGAGAACTTAGTCAGCCAACCTACATTTATCAGTCACTTCACAATATGCTATTAAGTAAAAACAATCTGGACTTAAGGAAATCACTTATTCAAAAATCTATTGTAATAAGAATGCTTTAACCATTAAGTCTTTAAGTACCTTGGAGTGAAGGCAAAAAAAAAAAAAAAAAAAAAAAAAGGCTTTCTTTTGCAGAGAAAAGTGACACAAGGGTAGATGGAAGTGGATGTGGGGAAGTGGGGTCAGCAGGTGGTATGATCAAACAGGTAAACAGGAAACGTTTCTTTACCATCAGCTAATTCTCAGAAGGAACTGTTAAGGCTGAGGAGAGGTAATGTGGTGCTTCATGTTTCAGCACTTGCTTCAGCTCTCAATGTTAGTTTAAGCCTCAGGTAGGGCAATTTTCAGGGGCTTGGGTGAAAGAGAGAAGCATGACAATAATTTGATCAAATCAAGTTAGCAGTAATTTGTCCAGATTGGTAAATAGAAACAAACATTTCAGCTAATCATTTGTGAGACAAAGAATAGGAATTTGGTGAGTCTGTGCCAGTCTTTGTCAAGAGGGGTCATCTGCAAGTCTTATTTAAGACAAATGGGAAGAATTGTTCTTGGAGTAATGCATTTTCCGGAACTTAAAAGTTTGGGGGTTATTTGCTAACTATCGATAGTTTCCAGGAGCACAGGGCTCAGGTACAATTCAGCGTTGTCAGAACAAACTTCTGTGCTAGATAAAAGTAGTACTAGACAATATTCATGCAGTCAAAGATTTCAATTTTTGTGGTAAGACATGTATAAATAATATTTTATCAATACAATATAAAGCTTTGAAGAGAGGTGGAGAATAGAGAAAACCTTGACAGAAGGATGGATTTTGAGGAGACTGATTTGATGTTTACGGAGGTTTCATGTCATGAAATCAAAATTGATAAGACTATGTAGAGTTTGATGGTTTTTGAAGGTTTTGGCTTTTAGAAAGAATTTAATGTATGATTGCTTAGGGGATTTATTTTTATTTCAGTTCATGTTAATTCATACAAATGATACTAGATAAAAGCATTTAAATATTTTCAGGAAGTTCTCTTTGGTTGATAATTAACCAAACACAGGACACATTAGAGGAAAGAAATAAAACTTGAACGTAGGAAGCTGAAGGAGAATGAAGATAGTTTCAAGCCAGAGGGCAGATGCCTTGACTTTGACGTAGCCAAAAGAGCCACTGATACTATGAACTATAAGTTGATCCAAATAGAACTTTAAGTTTATAAAGTTTAATTTGAAAGCAGTGCACTAAATGAATTGGATAAGCAATTTTTTTTAACAATTAGTATAGTGCTACAAATATTTAGGTAATGAGAGCTTGAACTAGGACAATAAGAATGGATTGTTGCAAATGAGTGTTCAAATACTCAGAGTTGGAGGAGAAATGGAATTTAATTGAGTAATTGTTGTCTTTGAGAACTAAATAACTAAATAATGGCCCCAAATGTCCATCTTTAGTGAAACTGGACACATTTGTTGCCAAAACAATGTTGAAACCAATGGAAAAACAATTTGACTTGAAAAATTGTTTGGGAGTATTTACTAAAGTTGGACAAAGGTATGTCCTATATTGGAGCAATTCCATTCTTAGAGATATATATCCAGCACACATGCATTTATAGGTTAAATAAAAGGCATATGAAATATTCATAGAAGCATTTTCATAACAATCAACTAGAAAAAAAACACATCTATCAATACTAGATACATTGCAGTATAATTATTTACTTTTATATTAGGCAGCAATAATAATTAACAAACTACTCTATATAATATGGAAGAATTTAACAAATGTCATGTTGTATAAAACAAATTAACACAAAAGGAAACATATTTAGTGATTCTATTTGTATAAATTAAAACAAAGGCAAAAGATAAAAGTGAGAATATTGGTCATATTTGGGGAAGAGAATAAGGTAATAATGGGTGAGGTCAAAGAAAAGCTTCTGTTTATAAAATCTCTTCTATATTTACTTTGTGATAGTTAATGAAGAGTACCCTTGAGACTGTGCATTTATTTCTGCATGAGTGTTATAACAATAAATTTTTCATTAAAAAAATGGCCTGAGAAAAATGGTATCAACTGATAACAGGCTATCTTTATCTAAATCATATTCTACCTCTTATTAGTATATAACATATATTTCAAAATTAATTTGGTAGCTTAGTAACAATTAAGGACTAATATATTTTCATAACGTATAGAAACTTTTGAAGAACATACTGGTGTGGAGAAGATCCACCTGCGCAAGATCAATGCAAATACCATAAAGGGAAGATCACTCTCTCTCTCTCTCAACTATTTGGAAGAAATTGGGGACTGGTAAAATCAAATAACAATAACATATTTGGAAAATATTTTCTATATAACTATAATGAATTAAAAACTATAGTGGACAGGAGCTTCTATAAATCAATTGATTAAATAATTGTTATGGGTTGAATGGTATCCCCCCCCCGCCCCCGCCAAATTCTTATATTGAAGTCCTAATCTACAGTACCTTAGATATAACAACATTTGCAGATGGATGTTTATAGAAGCCATTAAGTTAAAATGAGGTTGTTAGCATTGGCTGTAAACCAGTATGACTGGCGTCCTTATAAAAAGGGGAACTTAGCACAAAGTCACACATAGAAGACAATATAAGGAGATATGGGGACATCTGCAAGCCCAGGACAGATCCTTCCCCCACAGTCCTCTTAAAGAATCAACTCTATCAGCAACTTGGTTTTGGATTTATTTCTAGCCTTTAGAATTGTAAGTCAAAAAATCTCTGTTTTTCAAGCCACCTATTCTGTGATTACCTTGTTACAGAAGCCCCAAGAGAACTAATAAAATAATAAACTCAAAATATAAATGGGTGAAAGGGCATCATATGCAGTTAATTCATAAAGGAAGAAATATATGTAATTATTAAAGTTATGAAAACAGAATTAATCTTTCTAATAAAGTGCTTGGAAATTACATCTGAAAGATGGTATCATTTTCCACTCATACCATTAACAATACGAAATAAAAGAGGGAGACAATTTCCAGTTCAGACGAATGTGTTGAGAAGAATATCAGAATATAGTGATCATAGAAGAATAGACTAGCTTATAGGAAGGCAACTAACATCTATCAAAATTAACATGTTAAGTTTGGAGTGAAATATTTCCACTTCTAGGAGATATTCAGGAAAATGTATTTGTACCCACATATATGTATTATGAGAGAAAGAGAGAAAGAGAAATTGAAATACCCTAAGTGTTAGGAGTAATATATATGAAAGTACATGCATATTAAATTGTACTATGTATAGATATGAAAAGAGCTCCAAGATGTACAGGCTAGTTGAAGAATATGACTGTATGAGGAATATATATAATGTTATGGGAAAATAATAACGTATTGAAAGATGAATATGCACTAATTTGTGAATGCAAGAACATCTGATAAAACACTAACCAATGCTTCCACAGAGTTTACTTTTACAGAACAAGATGGTTTCCCTTTTTTATGAGGACCTTAAATGACTGCATTTAGAGTGATGCTATTAATTAACACACATTGCTGTATTATCCTGGTAAATTATATCCTCAATGTATTTACCAGAAAGTAGAGGCATTTAAATTCATTCTTCTTTCCTCGTGAAGTTATTTAATAAAATATATAATAGACAAATATAATAAGAATTAAAAAATTATAAATAATAAAAAAGGAAATGCTATTCATTCATAGTTTTATTTAATAAAAATAATAAATGGCAAATACATCCAAAACTTATATATGTAACAGTGAAGGAAGAAGTAACACAATATAAGTTCTGTGATGGGTACAGTGAACATTTAATTGTGATAAACTCCTAGCTGACCGATATTGAAATATGTTCTTGGAAGTTACTATTCCTGGGACTCAATATTTTCCACTGCAAAATGGGGTCAGTAGTAGTGCTGACCTTGTATAACATTGTGATATATTATGGTTACTTAAGATAATTTTGGAGATGTGTCTATTGTCGTATTCAAGAGAAACAAATTGAGTAAAGTTGTATAATTAAAATTAGATGAAAATGAGCCTTACCATTCAACATTTGACTTTGCTTGTGAGACTGAAAGAGAACCTGAGGCATTAATAACTGTCTGATTTCTGGCTGATTACTGTTCATTAGTGAAAATCTCAAGGCCAGGGAGAAATATTAAGGTACTTAGCAGTGGGACATTCCAATTTCCCTCAAACAAGAAAAATGTGAAGAGTGCTAGAGACTTACATTTAAAAAATGAGAAAAAGCAAAGAATTGTAATAGAAACCTATTGTAGATGATACACATTTATTAATCATCGCTCAGGCTATTGGTTGACCCAGCTCCTTTATAATTCTGTAAAAAGACTGAAAATTCTTCAGATTTATCAGTAATAAAATTTTTACATATTTTTAAAATTAATTACCTACTATGGGTTCAAAGCTTTGTGTAAGTTGCTCCGTTTAACACAACAATCTGGGTGAGGTCAGTGTTAGCATTGCATTTTACAGGTAAAGTAAAGGTGTGAGAGTTTGAGACATTTTTCTGCAAGTTTCAATTTTAAACTTGTCAACCAACTTTTATTAAAAAAACAGTTCATCCGATGACTTCTTTCTCAGGAAAAGTCTGTGTCCAACAGTCATCTAAGCCGGAAACATGGCATCGTTAAATAACTAATGCTCATAACACACAGACAAAATATTTTTAAAATTACATATTATTGATTCAAGTTCCCATGTTTTGCTGAAATCAATTCAAGCTTCCCTGTCTTCTCTGCTTCTAATCTAATTTATGCAGCCTCAATATTTTCCCTAGATTATTGCCTGGTTAACTTCCTTAATAGCCTCCCATTCTCCAGGTTTTCCCCTCTTCCAATTCACTCCCCAGTTTTTAGACAGGAAAATATTTTCAAGACATAAATCAGACAAGTCACTCCCTGTTTAAAACCTTCAATTACCTCCCCTTGTTTTCAAAACAATGCACAGACTCTTACCATCACTTAAAAGTCTTACATAATTTTGCTTATACTTTCCACATTCTCATTTCAAAAGCAACCTTTCACTGCCCAATTAAAACTATAAACTGCCTGATGTTTACATACACTTTCCCCTTTGATATAGCTAATTTCTACTTATCTTTCAAAGAGCCCCTTATATATATTTTATGTTACTTCTCCAGGAAATTTTTCCTGGATTAGGGACTTTCCTATATGCTTACTCTAATTAATCATTTTAACCTTTCTCTGTCAGTTACAGTTCTGGGCTATACTGACAATTATCTGTTTCCTTGTCTACATTCACCCCCTACTCACAGTCATACCATAACACACATACGTGTACACACACACACACACACACACACTTGATCATTCACTGAATAGGATTTTAGATTAGTAGTGACAATGTCTCTGAGCCTATTTCTTTTACATTTGCAAAAAGAAAAGTACAATAGCTGTCTAACTTCCTTATAAAGATCAAATGAGAAAAATGGAAAAATATGTGTGTGTATATATATATATATATATATATATATATATATATATATATATATATATATATATGGTACTTAGATAAACAAGTCTTTCATGGTAATTGTTAACAAGTGTGTTCAAATTTAACTATATTTAGTGACTGATTTTCTTAGATATTTTGTTTTTTCCAATACCTCTTTAATAGCAATAGAGATTTTTAGACATATTTGGAAAGAGTGCCTTTTCAATGGGCTGCCTTCCCTACAAACCAGTGATGAAGCAAGGCTCCTACAATCTGTTCTGGCTCTACTCCCAAGATTCCTCCCCACCCCCATGTCAGAACCTATGTCTTCAAGATACACTGGTTCAAATCATACTTCTTGCTGTGAAACTTCAAGGACCTTGGAAAAAGGTGTGGCAATGTCAAGAAAATATCTGTTTTCCAAGAGGTACCTGATAAACTATGTTCTACATGTAGAAGATGGACAGTATTGTTTCAGAACTGATCTGTAGCCTGGATAGTCCTCAGAGTAAAATGAAATCTTTGTTATAAATTTTTTTGTTTTTCAATTTTTCTCTTTTCAATGAAGGGATAAGAATAAAACATTCTAGTAGTTAAGGTTTCAATTAATCTAGATATTTTTTTTAAATTTAAGGGCTTATTGTTATGACTAAAGTGGCTGAAGCCAAGTGGAAGAATTGGTGGGCTCTCATGGCCTTTCCTTTCTGTGTTAGACAGGACCATGAAGATCTAGAAAAGCAGCTGAAAGAAATCTTTAAGGAGCGAAGCAACATCCTTCATCAGCTGACAAAGAACTCAAAAGAACTTGATGGAATTAAAGGCAACCTTCAGGTGAGATGAAAATTAATTTTCCCAGAAACAAAGGATGAGGAGTCACCTGGTTTGTCTTGATGGATGAATATGTAAAGACTTTCTGCATTTTTAAAAATCAGTTTTGATTTTTTTTTCTAAGTTGGACCATATAAGTAATTATTTATAATTATATTAGATTTGGAAAGAAATGTCATTGAAATGCACTCTGGGAATCTGTGGTTTATAAATTTGGGAATGAAAAAATTGTGTGTTTGTCAAAGCCATTAATTTCTCACAACCCCTGAGATCAATTGGCCCAGTGTTTTTTATATTATGAAGTAAGAAAAAGTAATTATGACCAAGAGTTAAATAAATATAGGAATGATCTCTATAAAAGAATCTTAAATTCTATAAAGAATATTTCTGAAGATTCTTAAATAAACTTCATTCCTAAAATAGGTAGATGCCTTAGAAAGGAGAGCATCATCTGTGAACATGTAGTAACACTCAGTGAAATCTCCATCAAAAACCAAGAAGAGATTTATATATGATCAGAAGAATTTTCTGAAATATCTGATAATATATTTTAATATTTGGCTTAGACATTGTGTTTATTGAGTATATACTGTATACTAAAAGCTTTGGCTCTTTTATAGAATTTAAATTTCATAATATATGTATGAGGTAGATACTATTTAACACTATTTTTCTTGTTACACCTGAGGAATTATACTTTGAGAAGATGAGTTATTTTGATATCACAAGGGAAGTCATATGTGAAATGCAAGCAGTCTTGCTACAAAGGCTGTTTATTAGTTTTTGCACTGAACCATGTTTCTGAGCCATTGGGAGTCACTGTTATCCTTGGCTTTCTATTCCCATGAGGATGAGGATGATGATAACGGTGATGATGATGATGGTGTCAGTAATCCATACAGTTTATGGAACATGGTCAATGTTTTATGTTAGGTATTCTTTGTACAATTTTATTTAATTTTCACATAATAGCTATGCTGTGGTTATTATCAGTTTCATTTTGTATGTGAGAAAACAGAGTTAGACAAAAGTTAAGAAACTATCAAGAGCACAGAGTTAGGCAGCAGAGCTGCTTTTTAAACCTCATACCCAAGCTCTTATCCAAAAGTTTTGTTACATCTTGAGAACATGAAAATAAGAGCAAAAAATATATATAAAATCCACACTCCAGTAGAACAGAGACCACTAGCAGGATGATAATTGTGGAGGAATAAAATTGTTATGATGGAAATATTTGCAGAACATTAGGGAAGCACTAACTAGGATGAAAAAGAGAATTCAGTGATTTCCACAGGAATCTGATACCAGAGGTGCACCTATCATTAAGAAATTCACTAGTTACAAGAGGCTGCAAAGCATATTCAAGAGAATTGCACCTTCTTAGAGGTATGGAACACATGGCACTTTGAGAATATTTCAAGCATATGGTGAAATGCCTATGAGTGGTGAGTGTTAACAATATTCTCAGGACACTCAGTTTCTCTGTACCAGTAGCCTAAATTAAGATACTTAATTATAGTTTAGAAAATTGCTTGAAAAAAAGTGTACTTTCATGGAGTTACATTTTTTGAAAGGGTAACAATTCTACCAATCAATGTAGTTGCAATTTTTAAGATGCCTTTTGTTTATTTTGTGCCAGCCATTGTGCAAAGTGGTTTTTATTTCGTATCTTATTAAACCTTCCTACCAACCTCTTCACAAAATTAAGATAATAAAATCATTCATCTAATCATTCTAGGTTTCAAGCACATAGCAAATAATAATATAACTGTATATATTTTTTTCAAAGGGACTTCATGAAGATAGAAGCTTTAAAGTTTTGTTTATCTCTGTAATCATAGCACCCAACTGGGATGGGAATACAGGTCAATCAACAAACATTATGTTGACTCATTAGTAGGTTTGTCAACTTTTGGTATCCTTAAAAGAACCAAGAGTATTTTCCTAGTATACTCTGGATATTTCCCTGGATATTTCTGAAGAAATAATAGTCAAGTACCTCCAGCTCTTCTAATTAGATAAGCCTTGCTGACCTCCATGTGCATATTTACCTTTTTTATTTCTGCATCATATGTATTTTTTTAAATTTCTTGAGGACAGTCCCCTGCCTTCTTAATCTTGGTTTCCTTTAAAATGTCCAGAGTATAGCATATGGTCAATAAATGAATAAGCATATTTTTATTGTACTTTTCATCAAGTACTTTTTTACATGTCTATTATCCCCTTTGAGTTTACCATTAACTGTCTAAAGTAGGCTTTCAAAAAAACATGTTTCAAAAACAGGAATAAAGAATGGTAATAACTAAATTCCTATCAACAAGTACCTCAAATGGAAAAGAATTAAGTGTTTCAACCAAAAGATAGAGTGGCTGAATGGATAAGAAAAGCAAGACCCCTACATATCCTGCCTACAAGGACTCACTTCAGATTAAAAGACACACATGGACTAAAAGGAAGGGGATGGAAAAAGATGTTACCTTGATGGATGCAGAGGGTCCATCACATGATTTCACATACACGTGAAGTCTAAAGTACAAAATCAACAAATACCAGATGAGAGGGGGGGTTGAGGGAACAAAAAAAGAGTCAAAGGAATTAAGAGGTACAAATGGATAGTTGCAGAATGGATGGAGGTGTAAAGTGTAGCATGGGAAGATGGTAATAATGTTGTAATAAATATGTAAGGGAGAAGAAGGGTACTAGAATTAGTGGGGTGATCACTTTGTGAGTTATGTGGATCTCTGATCACTATGCTATACAACTGAAACTGGTATATTATCATATGCCAACTATCAGGGAAAAAAAAACTCATTGAATTGTACAATGTAAATACAAGCAATTAATTGTCTATTATATTTCAATAAAGACAAAAAAAATAAAGTAGCTCTTCAAAATTCTCATTCCTATTTCTCACATAAGGAAGTCAAAGGACAAATTTTGTGACCTGTGTGAGGTCATATGACCACGATGCACTTTGAACTGTAAATATTAGGATTGGTGACTTTTCCTCACTGTAATTCCTTGTCCTGTTTTTTTTTGTTGTTGTTGTTTTTGTTGTTGTTGTAGTAGTATTTTATGTGAAATTACTCTTTCCAAATAAGCAGAGCAGCTTTTATTGGCTGCTTCCTAATAATGGCCTCAGTCATTTAGGGAAGAAGTTTCTTGTATGAAGTTCAGCCCATCACATCCCTATCAGAGTGCTTATTGAAAATTATCTGTTTTTAGCATTAGATTGGAAAATTGTGAAGGCAGACACCATGCCTTTGCATGAGACTTGTTATAATTTATGACAAATATTTGTTAAATTAATATTAAGTAAGTAAAGTACTTGCTATTCTTGCTATTATCAATTCCTTACCTGTCACAGATTCTCTTCCTATAAACACTACCACTGCCTTTCGGTTTCAATTTTTAATACCAAGAAAATAGTTACCCTGTTAAAAATAGTTTATTGAGTATAAATAAGAAAGTTCTTAGGGAAGGCATAATGGAACAGATTCTCTAATGAGAAACCAGTGGACTTTTCTGTTTTAATTCATGGTCTGTGAATGCTGAATTTGACAGAGTAAATAAACACTAATGACTTTGGCGGTATTTTTTTTTTTTAACTTAATACCATGTCTGTACAATTTAATCATTTTGCATGACCCTAGTTTTTCTGTGTATTCTAATGTACATAAGTAATAAAAAGATAAGACCCAACAAGTAAATCCTTTTGGGCTGCTTTGATCTTGAATTATGTTGTTACTTAGCTTATTTAGGGATCCCTTTTATGTCTCCTTGTATTTGTAGAAATCATGCCAGAGCTGGTTTGACATGCCTGCAGAGAACACAGTAAAACTTCCAATGAAGAGCAGAAAATATATTTTATATTCACTTACTAAGAGACCTAGATATTTGGAGAGCATGTTCCTCTCTATCAAACCTCTAAAGAGCCAGACTCAACTCTTTCCCCTTCACCTGCTTTGTGGTGCACACACTAGCTGTTATTGTAAGTTCCTGTGTGCATCCTTAGAACCATGAGGGCCATCATGGCCTCATCTGCACATTCTTTTTTCAGGGCATAAATACGGTCACACCATAGGTCAGAGAGATAAAAGTCAAGGGAGCCTCAATTTATCACTTAATAAGACTTCCTTTTCCCCTTTTTTCTTATTAGTCTTTGAAAAATGAAGAGAAATCGTCCAAAACTAATGTTCAGACTCTTCTAGAAATAAGTCAGAAACAAAGGTAAGACTGTGTTTTCTTTTTATTTTCTCAGTTCTTTTTTTTCCCATAGCGCCAAACTCCATTCAGAAACTCCACAAAAATCACTTCATTCTAAATGCCTTATATTTATTTATCTTACTTACACTTGAATATATGAGACTCTTGTTCAAATGCATATTCTTATATAGTAAATCTAGGGTGGGGCTTGAGAGTTTGCATTACTGACAAGTTTCCGGTGACGTGATGCTAATGCTGCTTGCCAGCAGATCACAATTCCAGTGTTTAAAGATCTGTATTATTTTCCTCTGTTTCTTAGTTATAAAGACACCAATAAGTCTGTCCATCAATAGGCAGATCCAATAAAACTGACCTCAGTGAGATAGTTTTAATAGTATCAAAAATCAATTGTGGTAATAATAGTGGAGGTGGTAAGGAATGGGGTAATCTTAATTAACAATATAAGTAGAATTAGTACAATGTGGTTAGTGCTGGTTTGTTTATTTCTGAGGGAAGTGTATTATGAGACAAACTTCTATGCAATATAAAAGCTAAATGATTTGAAACTGCTTCTCAAAGGAAAAAGTACTTTAAAGTAGAAACAATCTGGCATTTATTATACATTTACTAGAGGCTTTGCTAGGCGCTTTAGATATTTTTCTTGTTTCATCCTCCCAATTAATCGCCATTTAACAGGTAGGAAATTGTTGTTCAAGTGCTTGAATGAATTGCTGAGATGCATAACTGGAATTTGCTCTGCTGTTACCCAGTCACTATGTCCTTTCACATTAGTTCACCTATCACAAAGCAAGCAGTTATTAAAAGTTTACACATACTACGCCATGTAGTCCTTTCTCACCATTCTGTATCTTCTGTAATATTCTTGCCTCTTGACTTAGAAAGCTCCCATTAGCATATATTTGGATTGCATGTATGACACGTTAAAAATATCAAGGCCAGAGTCCTATAGGGACTATTTTTATTATTAAAATAAAATTATTATTTCTTGAACATGACATTCTTTTTCAATCCAATATTAAAAAGAGCTTATATAAAATATTGGCCTGAGCATGCTTCCAAAAGTATATAATTTTAAATTATATCATTGGTTTGAAATAAGCTTCCTATGCTCGCTATTACGCAACTATTTGTGGTTCATTGAATTAGTGTTGGAGAGTTAGAAACAGCATTTTGAATAGAGTCAACTAGTCAACATGTGCGGCACCACTGAGAGAATTGCAGTGACTAAGAAGACAGAGGAATCAGGGAAGAGCAGAAAATTAATCTGTATACATAGACTGGGACTAGAGATAAAAACATTTAAAGATTGGAGGGAACCTATTTTAGGTATATCATCACAGCAGGATGATATAAATTAAAGAAGTATTTTAGTGAGATTATTCTGAAAACATTGTTCAGGGCAAAAGAGACATAGATCAAGTCAAGGAAAAATGGCGTAGGGGTGAGTACAGGGAGAACTCAGCAATGAGGACCATGGAGTGACAGTGCAATAAAGTCTGCCTTTTCTCATTGTAGGAGAGACACAGATGAGGTGATAGATAGGCTTATACATAATATTGATAAGAAAAAGTCTATTCCTTTAGTTTGCTGATATTGTCATAAATTATCATTGGCTGTTTCTACATGACACACAAAATGCCCGGGCAAACCAGGAAAAAATGTTGTTGGGTTTATTAAGAATTTCTTCATGATCATTTATACATTTGATACATATACGGACTACCAAGTGATGGACCAAGTCTTTCAGTGAAAGGATTACATGGACCAGATATTTTGGTATTGTGATTTCAAAGTTTTATCTAAAATTAGAAAACTTGTTTAAAATGCATAGCTTGTATAATGTACACAAAGTCAGAATGTGAAATTCAATAAATTCTAACAATAGGTAATTTCTCAAAAGGATATGACCTTTTATATATTAGTTTTTGTTGTTTACTTAGAAATATATAAAAATCATAGTCTTCTGAATGTGAAGATGGCTCTGTATCTTATTTCCAAAATAAGAGATAGATATTAATAAAGAGTAAAAGAGAAAAATGATTTTTGAATATAAAAATATTAACTGATTGCAAATTTAGAAATAATATCTGAGTCTGAAAGAGTGTAATGTGTTGTAGATATCATTTCCCTAATACACTCGGCACTCATCCACCCCTGGTCTTCTGGCAACCTTGCCACCCAGCCCTTTACCTGAAGAAGTAGGTCCAAGATGTCATGCTTCTTTTATATGACTCTGACACCACTGGCCACAGTTAATTGGCTCAGAGATAGCTACTGAAACAAAACTAAATCAATTAGAATGTCCCTCTTGGAATTATAGCCAAGAGGCAAGTAATTGGTTTCTGCGTCATTGGAACTAGGCTGTAAATTAACTCAGGGGATATGAGGTGGCCTTATATGACTACATGGAGAGAGCAGAGAGTTCCTTTCTGCCAAGAGAGACAAAGAAAGGAGTGTGTATGTGCATGTGAATGTTTTTGTATGTGTGCATGGGGGAACGGAGTGGAGAGAGAGAGAGAGAAAGTTGTGTTGACTCTTAGTGTTACCATTTCAGAAGTATGTAGACAGAGGAGTGAGAGTGTGTAACCACATAATAGAGACTCCGGGGGATAGAGGAGTATCCTAAAATACCTGAAAGGCTGTCTTGAGAAAAGATAATAAAGCATTTTATTCGTTATGGTGGGTGGTGGGTGGAGATACCTAAAAGGCAGTTTTGGATTATGTGTACTAAAAGATTTTAAAATAGAACGTTCTCTAAAAATAAACAAATGGTTGGGAGTAGTAGCAAGTTCTCTGTGTGATATTATTACCATACAAACTGGAAACTATTTTGAAAAAAAAAAAAATCCTTCCTGTAGTGATTTGGGTGTGTGTTTTCTTGTTTATAATTTGGGGTGGAAGATGTATGAAACAACTGTCTTTTAAAATCCCTAGAACCATGAAATTATATGATAAAAAGTACTCAACATCTGAACAACCTATCACAGATGTCACTGGAGCCATCAGCAATTTAGAATTAAGTTTCAGTTCAATCTCAAATATGGCCCTGGAGAAGCTAGTCACAGTCTAGAAATTTCAGCTGGTGGAGGGAGCATTTCATGAGCAAGTCAGGAATCATTTCTCATAGGAGTATAGCTTAGCATGTCTGTGAGGCAGAAATTTGGAGGCACTTAAAGCATGAGAGCAGTGAGAATGTGCAGAAATAAGCCTGGAAGGCAGAAGGAGATGGAGAGAATCAGAAGATTAAAAAGTCCCATGTCACCATTCTGGACAATAGCATTTCTAACACAGAAAAAAATGTACAGAATTCTCTGCCTTCTCCAGTTTTTGTTAACAGCGTTTATAGTTTATTTTTGTCTTTCTCCCTGCATTTCCTATAAAGGTCAGTATGTGGGAATTTTTGAATATAGACATGAGCTCATTTTTATAAAACCTGTAATATTTTATATGTATGCATCATTTAAAAACTAAAAAAAATACAAAATTTTCAAATCCAAAAATATTAAAATAATTATTATAAGATTTTACTATAATTTGTTTTTATCAATTAGTACTATAAGAATTTGATTGTTTTTTGAAGATTTCAGTGTTAGGAATAGCACATAGAGCCTTCTTTCCTCTCTCTCTCCCTCTCTCTCTCTCTCTCTCTCAATAAAGGTAGTATAATAACTCCCTGGAGTTTCAGCGCATAAGCTCCAGAACACAATTTTACCATTTCTCTATGTATCAGTTTTCTGTATTTAATAAAACCTCGTAATTTGATGCAAAGCTTGTAAGAGCCTATCACATTGTAAGCCTACAATATATGTACATATTATCATGATATATTATGCCACAATGCTCTTTGCAGAAAATATCAAAAACAATAACGGAAGTTCACATATGAAACAATTCTGAAAAATGAAACCTGTTTGAGGAAGGAACGATAGCTGAGACGTCAAATCCACTTTAAGGAAAAGCATTTTATATGCTTCCCTGAAGCGAGCATAAATCATCTAACCAAAGTGACTGCAATTATCTTATAACTTGTTTAGATTACATTTTTGCTTTGACAAAGCCCAAATTGATTCCAACAATCATATAGATTCTTATTGATATTTCTGAAATTTACATTGGGACTTAAGATTTTCTAGAGTAAGAAATTTGGGCCATATTTAATCGTACTGGATGAAAGAACAGCTCGTCGGTGATGCAGGAGGTGGCGGTCAAAGAATGAACACAGGGACCTGCTGTAGTCGGGGCTGTGACAGTAATCTCATATTTACTAAGCGACTGTTTCAGGCATTATGCTAACCATTTTGCTTGCATTATATCATCCAAACCTCAGGACAAGCCTAGGTAGTTCTATCATTGTCCCCATTTTACAGATTTAAAAAAAAAATGAGCCTGAGAGGGTACTCTCCTATCCCCTAGCCCCTACCTGTGGTTGCACACTGAGGCTCCAGAGGGACTTTTTGGCACTAGAAGCAGAATTTTTGATTAGTTGGGTGCTGATAAGACTACAAATGTTTTTATTTAGTTGTTGCTTGTGCTTCAAAAGAGTTTATTCCTCTAGCCAGAATCAATACGCCCATGCACATACTCGCTGGCGCACTAATCCTTATCTGATAATCTGAACTTTCTGAAGTGATAGTTTAGGTGATAAAATTAAGTCACAGAAGATAATGCGATTTGTCATAAATGAGTAAACCATTGAGAGGAATGCATATTTATGGAAATATTTATATTTTTAAGAAGTGGACAGGGTCCATATATATGTGTGAGCTTGAGATACAATGTGTATATATGTGCAGACAAGTTTTTCTTTTATTACCCAATAAATAAGGCACTCCTCAAGTTAGAAATATGTTTCCTTTCTCTTTGTTTTCTAAAAAAGTACCAGGCTTTATAAAGGGTGTCTAAAGCACCATACTTTAGAATTAGTCAATTAGGAGAATCCAAAGGGAACAATAATTTTATCCTATCAGCAGTCTATGGTAACTTTCTCCTAACCAGCATGTTCATACTCTGGCATGCTGTCACTAAAATTAGCTTTTCAACTCTAATTATTATATTGATTTGATCTGACACATTATGCAGCTCACAGATGATTCACACAGTGGGATTCTTATAAGACACAATAGCAAGGCAATTTCCTTTAAATACAGCTTGCTTTTAGTACTTGCATGGGAGAGAAACCTTTTATTACCAGAATTCTGAGATACACCCTGTACGCTTAGCTGTGTCTCAATTCAATTCTAGTTATCTGTTTCCTAAATGTACACAGAAAGCAAAACCTCCTTTCGTAATGTACATAGGAAGTGACAGAATTATATTATGTCTCTCTCTCTTTTGCTCTCTATTTTCTACTAGAGAACAAATGAAGTCTCTCCAAGAGGCCCTGCAAAATCATCTTAAAGAGGCATCTGAGAAAGCAGAAAAACAACAGGCTACTGTAAGTGTGTTTCCATTTTGTGTCCTTTGCTTTGGGGCTGGGATATTGTTAATTGTTTTCTTTAAAAAAGTCACTATGAAACAAACACACATGTAAAATATAGAAATGAATATACAATGAAGAAAATGCAGGCACGAAGATCATAAAAATACTTGGTCAGCATTCATTCCCCGCTCCCAAATATTTTTTGTTTTCCTTGATTCTTAGGGGTCTTCTAATTCCCAACCCTCATTTAAGAATAAAATGCCAAAGGCAAGAGTAGGGCAGAATGCTGTGTTGGGCCTCAACTTACATCAGTGGCTCTTGAATTGTGGGGTGTAATTGACCTTGAACTAAGTTAAACTGTTCAGATCCCTAAGCCACAGGCTTCATCTACTGAGTAGGAGTCTGTCAGGTGAGTCCACAGCATCTACCTATTTAATCAATTCCATGGGTGATTCTGATACACTCCAGAGTTTAAAAATCAAAATTCTTTTCTAGAGTTTTTTCTTTCAAACGACGTTCTCTTGACCCCCACTTTTCAATTCTCACAATATTCACCATAGGCAGGAAGGATGGTGCTCATGATAGCAGTGCTGAAAAGTAGACTTGTACCTAATTCCCCTGACCCACATTGTGCACCGAATGAGGACTGACCTTTTACCTTGTTTCCAGAACTAGAATCTGTTTTTAAATATAGTATATCGAATAGAAAATTTGAGGTACAGTAAGCCCAACAGAAACAACTATCATTGAGAGAGAGTTTATTTCTCAGTTCTCAAGACCAGTGCCGTGCCATGTGATAGGAACCACAGAAGTAGGCATTGTGCTGGTCTCAAGGCAGAGGGAGGCTGGGGAACTGTGGGCCTTTACTTGTGGTTTATGTGGGAACAATGGGTGAGGCTGGGTGCTATTTTAGGATGGCCAGAGTAAACATGTCAGTGGGTCTGGGGCATAGAGACCCCCTAGTAGTCTGGTACCTGGCCCTGGGGGTGATTAGGGTGGGTGCATAGTAGCCTGGAGTGTGAGCACCTGATACAAGGGGTGGCTGGGGCTGTGGGTCTGTAATTTGTACTCTGTATTTGAAAAGCATTCCAACAGAAGGAGAAATTTTTTTTCAGGGGGTTAGGGAGGGAGCAGCAATGGGGGAGACAGGAGGTCAAGGTAGGATGACAAGCATATTATTGGGTTGTTCATAATGAGGCTTGTCTACATATATGTGTAGGGTAGATGTTAGAGCATCAAGATTACAGAAGCTAGAAACATGATTAATACAGCCTCCATCCAGGTTAATTACCTGGGATCCCAGCCCCTATATGAACTGACAGCTTGCCTTTCATTTGCAAGGTGTCCTTGAATACCTGGATTAGAATGTGGAGTTTTGCTTCAGAAACTCAGCCCAGTCTGTCATTTGGGATACCCGCTTCCTAAAGACAGTCTTTCTAATAATGAGTGTTGTCTTTCCTCGGCACAGGATTGTTTCTTATTAGTGCATTCACTGTTATCTATTCTGCCCTCCTAGAAGGATAAGCATGTTGGTCTTCTCTGCCACGCCATAGCAACACCCACTGCTCACTTGTAAGGTATCCTAATGTGTGGCTCTCCGGACATCAGATGTTACATAAAAGAACAGACATACTTTCAGCATCAGCATGTTACTCCTTCTCCTCCACGCCTGACCCAGACAACTAGGTGCTCCTAATTTCAATCCCATTTCTCTCTTGACCTATCACAAGTAATCTGGATTGCTTCATAGCCTGGCCACATATGATGGTAGTTAGAACAGAATGGAAGTGTCCACACATACTATTATCTCAGATCCTCACAATAAAACTGCACACTTTTTTTTTTTTTTTTTTTTGCTGAAAATTAATGATTCAGAGAAGGTAAGTTTCTTGCTTGTTTTTACATAGCTAGTTGTTGGAGGAATCAAAGCATGAACTTGTGATTATTCCAATATGTTATGGATATGGTGTCTAAGATCCAGTAAGAAGAAGGGTATAACTTTTGAAAGAGTATGTTCAAAGTTAGAGTATCTGTAAGTATGGGAAATGTCACAGACAAAGGATGCATAGTTGGGAAGAAGAAGGAGGCAGAACTAGCTAAGTCACCCTTGCCCTCATCTCAGCATGCTTGTGATGTCTTTCTTATGGCTCAATATTGAATCTTGAGTGAGGGTTTTCCTCTCCCACCCCAAAATACTCTACTAAACCCAAAACTCCTGAAGTGGATGCATACCTAGCATGTACTCCAGAATAAGATTATTCTGTTTTTAAATTCCTAGTGGGCCATCTATTAGTTCTGTGAATTTGAGCAAGCTCTTTAACTTCTGCAAGTTTCCTTATTTGCAGGATTTTGGTGGCAACATGCATGCTTTTTCTAAAAACATATCTACATATAATATATCCAAACACTAAGCTAATATCATTTCTTATTGCTCTCTCCTTTTTTTTTTTCTCAATTTCACCTCTACCACTGCTTAGCTGAGTAAATATAAGAAAGCTATTTTATATTTCTGAAGCTCTTTTATTATAAAAAGCATGTCAGTGCTCTTATATAACAGTTTATTTGGTGATCATGAGGTGATGCACACAAAGCACTGAACAGGGTGTATAATCAATTGTAAGCAGCTTCAATATTGCATCTAAGTCTTATGAGACTGTGTCCCACCCTGACTTCAGACACCTGTCACAAGCCCAGGTTATCACCTGTGCTTCTGACCTACCAGACACAGATTGAAGGTTCTGATAAATACATCCTTCAATTAATTTGCTAGAGTGACTCACAGAACTCAAAGAAACATTTTACTTATTAGATTTCTAGTTTATTATAAAAGGCAGTAACTCAGTTAACAGCAGGATGGAAGTGATGCATAGGGCACGGTATGGGGAAAGGGCATGGAGCTTCTGTGCTCTCTGAGTGTGCCGCTCTCCCTAAATCTCCATGTGGTCACCAATCCAGAAGCTCTCTGAACACTTTCCTTTTGGATTTTTAGAGAAGCTTCATTACTTAGGCATGATTGATTAAATTATTCACCATTTGGCAGTTAATTCAGCCTCCAGCCCCATTCTCTTCCCTAGAGGTCAGGGGGATGGAACTAAAAGTTCCAACCCTCTACTCACATGGTTGGTTCCCCTGGCAACCAGTCCCCATCCTTAGGTGCAGTCCAAAAGCACTTAGGAATTCCAAGGTTTTAGGAGCTATGAGCCGTAACCATGGAAAAACCAAATTTATATTTTTTTTATAAATCGTAATATCACTATCAATTACTATAATCATGATCATTATCATCACTATTACTATTTCATCTTTTTAACCATTTAAACCCATTGATATCTACTAATACCGTAGTAAGAATAATCAGGAATGAGAGAAGAATGGGTACCTGAAAAAAGGAAGATTAAAAAAATATATATTTTGTTCATGATTTAGGGTGTTCTTTTTCTTCAACTCCTCTTATATTGCTATTCAAAATAATTTGGTATTCATTGAGTTGCTAGTATCTGCACTGTGTCTGCCTGTATCGAGACTGACCTGTAGTTCCCAGAAAATTAGAAACACTTTCTTTGTGGGAATCAGACATTTTACTTAGTAGTGATCAAGGTTAAACAGGGCCTCATTTTTACCATTAGTGATAATTACTAGATAATTGAATTGATTTTTTACCATTGGCTTGCATTCCCTTAACTGCAGACTGACTTTTCTTCTTTATATTTGCTATTGTTGTCAACTTTTAAAAATAATTTAAAAACCATGTAGGCTTATATAAATATGTATAAAGATATGCATGGGTATATTTGGTATGTATGAATGTGTATGTGTCTGTGTGTATGTAGAAAGACAGAGACAGAGACAGAGAAAGATGGTGAGGAGAGAACCAGAATATATTTCAACATAGGATTCTCTTATATTTTTTAGAAAATTCATTAGATATAAAAATCTCGGTATAACTAGGTGATGTGAAGTAGTATGAGATGTATACCTCATTCTGCTCTGACATTAACAAATGCACACATGCATTCTACCATCTGGTGACAAAGTTAGAAAATGTACGCATTACTACAGGGAAGGTTTATGGTAAAGAAAAAGTTTCCAAATGACCAACTTCAAAGGAAGTTTTAGTGGAGCTGGCTCAACGTGTAAATGAGAAGGGACTATCTTGGTCTTTGGTCTTTGCCATGAGGTAGAATATCTGCTGTTGGCTGGGCAGGGCAGCGTAGGGTGCATGAGAGCGTAGACTGAAGGACATCTGTAAATTCTACTCTTTTGCTTTCCCTCACTCTTCCTTTGGAGTATCACCTCCCTCTTCTTCATCCTGGGAGCCCATAGCAACAACTCAGATTTCTATGTCGTCATGGTAACGTCGATGCAGTCTAAAGCTCTGCCTAAGTGAGGAGTTGAAGGAATCAGAAATGATGGCGTCCTTACAAATCCCACCCACCTGAGAACCCTCAGCAGAATTCTGAGTCCAGGGTTCTCTGCCCTGGATCTTTCTCTTTCTTCCCAGGACTGCTGCTGCTGCCTTGCTTTTTGTTTATTGTTTTTTTTTTGTTTGTTGTTGTTGTTGTTGTTGTTTGCTCTTTTCCTATACACATTGCCACATAGGGTAACTAACAACCCAGGTAAAATAAGCTAAAATAACACTGAAATATGAGATATAAAGCTACTAAAAAAGAAAAACCATGCTTTGGACCACATGTGCACTGTGAAGCAGAATTTCTGAAATAGATAAACTAAGAATTTAAGCTAAATGTTTTTAATACACTCAAGAATATAGTATTCACAAAGCACAGAAAAAAAAAAAAAGCACAAAAAAGGAGCTTTTTGGAAATATTAAATATAGATACTACCCAATATCTAAAAGAAATAACACATTAGGTTACACAAGTCTCTAGAAGAAAATAGTAAAATAGTAGTAATAATAATAAAAAAATTCACAGAAAGCATGAAAGAAAAAAATTTAGAAAATTGAAAAGAAACATTAAAATAAATGAAAAAATGGAAGTAGAAGTGCCAAGTATCTGAAATCACAGAATGTATAAATAAATGAGCGCAAATATAGATAAATAGAAATCTTGCTTTATTTATATCTAAGTTTTAGAAGGTTTTCAAATGGAAATTGTGTGGCAAACCTGAGGTTTTATATAACTTAACATTTGAATGCCTATTTAGCTGGATAGCAAATTAAGAGTAGATAATCTTATGTGCTGTCCTTGATTACATTTCTAATTACTCTGCCTTTTCCCATAAAAAATAACAGATTGTATATTTTCTGCAAAAGATGTTGCAAATATTCACATCATTTGGTAAGTTTATAATAAAATACTTGAAACTTAAAGGAGATTTTGCTTTAAAAATCACAAAAATATAAAATAGGGTACTTCTGAAAAATTAAATTGAAAAAGCAGTAAAGCTGTCTCGTCTAATTCTGTTGAAAATACTTTATGTGAACATGTGAACATCTGTTTTTATTTTTTTTTCCCTAAGATAACAATGCAGTGACAAATCTTTCAAACCTGTATTTCTCATGAAAAACCTAATAGCAAGGAAGAATGAGCTCTCAGGTGTAACCAGAGTAATTAAAGATATTAATGGTCATTGGATGCATTTCCCTACTCTTGTTAATTTTTATGGCTTAACTTGCCGTAAGTGAGACATAATTAGTCTAAAAGCAAGGATTAGCTTGAAGCTTTGACTCTCATTAAGAATAAAGACTTGCTATGTTCTTTCATTCTTTATTCAAGGTAAATTAATGATACGTGTGTCTCTGAAAATTATTAACTAAGAATGCTTATTTTTCTAAGAATGTTAAAACCTGCTGCAATTCCAGACCAATGGTTTCAGAATGCTAAAACTTTTTGAAGACTCTGAATATATTTTAGGTCCTGAATATTTGAGTATTGCATTCTCAAGTTTTTCTGTCCCAGTTTAACATTTAAATAATTATATTTTTGACATGGCAATATATTTTCATTACAATTTTAATTAGTTGTTAATTATGGAAAACATGTAGTGAGTGAGTA
This sequence comes from Eonycteris spelaea, assembly GCA_003508835.1. Classification (NCBI taxonomy): domain Eukaryota; kingdom Metazoa; phylum Chordata; class Mammalia; order Chiroptera; family Pteropodidae; genus Eonycteris; species Eonycteris spelaea. The sequence goes on from PUFA01000007.1 coordinate 6,834,564, forward strand.
GTATCAAAATGTGAGGATTTGGAAATAATAAAGGTATCAGTGGAAAAGCAGGACATTAATATAAGCAAGATGGCTTTAAATAGTTTATGTCTTAAACTAAATCTGTAACACGTCAAAATTTTCCAGTGCTCATAAAATGCTTGTTAGGTGTAGGGTAAGCCCTGACAGTTTGGGTTTTTTTTTTTTTTGTTTTTGTTTTTTATTTGTAATGCAAGTGCAGAACTTAAGCTTTGATTGCACAGGCATCCACTTCACAGAGACACTACTTCAAAAATGGCTCTCCCAATAAACACATTGCCAGCTACTGAAGGAGCCAGGCTGCCCACGCTTCCCCCACCCTCCACATGCCCACACCTGCTCCTTTGCTTTAGAGATCTTAGCTGATTTCCATAAGTGACGGATAACTGATCACTGGTCCACTTGTTTTTTTCTCTTCCCACGCTTTAAAGTCTCACTCTTTTAAATTCACCAATAAAGAGTCAGCCCTTGAAACCCTGGGCCTTCACCTTTGACCTCAATAAAAGCAGAACTCCTCACTGGCTAGCTCTCCCTACCCGCCCCTTCCTTCCTCCCTCTCTCTCCCTCCCTCTCTCCCTCTTTCCCCCTTCCTCCCTCCCTCTCCTTCCCTCTCCCTCTCTCTCCCTCTCTGTCCTTCTCTCTCCCTTTCTCTCCCTCTCTCCTCCTTCCCCCCTGCTCCCACTCCTCTCTCTCTCTCTCTCTCTCCATAAGCTCCAGGTGTGCCATGTAATTTCCAGGATTTGTAAGTAACAAACCTTTTTCCCCCCTATTTCCTGATGCTTATTGCTGAGGGTGTCTTATAAATCACAATAAGAACCACGAGGGTTAGTCCAGCCATAACATTGTTTATCAATAATCTGAGACCTGCACAAAACAGTAGAAAGGGTATGAAAGTTGTTAATTAGGACACACACTATTGCTCTGCATATATATCTAATTTTGAATGACATCAAGGTCTTTTGGTGATACTTTTGTTTTTATCCGCCAGACTGAAGTATATCTGCCTAATGGGACAATGAGTGTGACTCAGGTTTTGGGTTGTTATCAATATCTTCATAGTTCTAATTTACCTTGAAAATTATTATGGCCAAAATAATGGAAATGGTAGGTCTCAGGCTTCTGCTTCTGTTTTATACGTAGTTTTGATGCAGGACAGGGCACATTTCCCAAGTGGCCTTGCACTGAAAGAAAAGAGTTCTTGATTGAGTACAAGAAATAACTGAAATGCATGCCAGAGTTAGAGACAAAGGGAAAGTTTATCAGAGAAGGGGTAATGCTTCATAGACAGAGCATGATCTCCTCAGAGGCAAAGAGAGTCTGAGAGAGACCCAGAGAGAGACAGACAGGGACAATGAGAGGGACCTGAGTGTTCAGGGAATTGAGTTTATAGATCAATTTTAGTTTTTGGAATTATAGTCTAAAGACTTTGCTTCCCCATTTTCCTTTAATGGTATGGGCATTCAATGTGAAAGGATGAGAATACATAGCGTGAAGGGCCTGTTGGCGATTTCCAGCCTTGATCCATAGGTTCCCCCACGGTTTTAGCCACAAGGAATAAATAATTTTATTTTGTGTAGGAGGTCACTTAAAGACTTTGTTGTCCTATTTTCCCTTCATGGTGTGGGGAAATGGTTTGTTAGTAATCCCAGCAGAAATTTCCCTTTGTTCTGCAGGTGGTCTGGCAGTGCGGCTGATCAGCATATTGCAGTCTTTGAATGTAGCTTGATTTAACTTTTAGTTCTCTTGCCTCCTCCCTACATTAGTTTGACTATCGCAGTTTTTTGGTTTAGATTTTCCATTACCATTTAAAGAATAGGAATACAAAGACACCTACACAAGCCAGAAAAGAAGAGGTGTTAACATGTGCTATCAGGCTTTACACAAAACACAATGAGTTAAAATGCACGAAAACGTGCTCAAAACTAATGCACATACACTTCAGGGTGGTGTTACCTCTGGGGAAAGTGAAGGAAGAAAAATTAGGTGGGGCTTTAATAGTGTGTGTAACATTTTCTTTACAAGGTTTGAAGAAAATTGGACAAAACCTTTACTTATGTTTATTCCTAGAGTTGGGCCCAGAACATTTTACATATTACTTCTTGTTTTGTTTACATTTGAAATGTTTCAAACCTAATTTTTAAAAAAATCCATGTTTATGGTAAAAATTATCTTATCTTCACCCTTTAATCTGATTTTCACTGGTTCATCTGTCTCCAGAGATAATACACAATGCCATTCTCTTTTGTATCATTCCAGGGATCCTCTAAGACTGTGTTTTCTGATACATAATCAATAGTTATTGAGGCTATTGAGCATTAAAAAATGGTTCGTCCAAACTGAAATGTGATGTAAGTGTAAGATACACAGTGTATTTTAAAGACCTATTACAAATGAATAATGTTAATTAGGTCATTAATAGTCTATTTCATGTCAGAATGATAATATTTTGAGTATATTAAACAAAATATATTAGCACAATTAATTAATTTCACTTGCATTACCTCACTCTTTTAAATGTGACTACCAAAATTTGAAAACTAGAGAAATTACTTGTTTCATCTACTGTCATAGTGAACCCTCAGTGACTATAAGTCACGTATCTGAGCTATTGTACTATATTGACTTTTTAAAAAAAATACAGGCAGATAATGATGCTATGCTCACACAAATACAATTTGGATAACTGGCCTAAGTTTACAGATCCAAATAATATCATACTCAATAGGAAACGTCATGGCTTTCTTTGGTACAGTATTTATAAAATTCCATGAACATGTGGTAAGAAATATCACTATGCAATTGCTCTCAAACCTGGCCATTGGTCAAAATTACCTGCAGAGTGTTTTAGGAATAGATTCTTAGGTCAACCCTAGAATCTAGTTTTTTTTTTTTCTTTTTTTTAAAAAACACTTTTTTAAAGATTGAGTTTTAAACAGATAAAAGAATAAAAAAATTCATTTAAGAAAATGAATTTTTTATTACATGAGAAAAGGCTTTTAATTAATCAGTAGGTATGTAGGAACTGGGCAATGAAAATTTGGTTAATAAAGTTTTAATTATTTGTTCTTTTTCAATATTTATTGATAAAAAGATAAAAAAACTATTGTATTCACCTCCAAATCATGAAAATAAATTTCTAAAAGCCACAAAAATAAATCTGAAATGTGTCTACATAATTTTCTGTTCATTTTCAGATTAATTTTTTAAAGACTGAAGTGGAAAGAAAGAGCAAAATGATCCGAGATCTTCAGAATGAGGTAAGACATATTTCAGAAAAATTTTATAAAATCAGAGAATATACACAAACACATATTTATTTGCTACAAGCTTTGAAGTATTGACCAATACAAATTTGTCCTTTAGTTATGTACTAATGAAGAGGAACTGTAAAGTTAAGAACTTAAAAGAGTAGATAATGCCTACTTTTATAAATATTTGATAATGTCATTAGTTCATACCTCTCCAATTCATTTTCTTTCCTAATTATATTTTGCTTGAAAAATATTAAAAATTTATTTTTATTTCATAAATATTAGTTGACATTATAGGCACCGAAGAAGAAAGCTAGTTAGATATTGACTTCATGCTAGGAAAAAACAACCTAGAATGAAAAATTAATGTAAGATCATCTAGAGTACTTCGGATTTGAGCAAAATAACCACTTTCATTACAACCTTCAAAATGTAAGGACCCTATAATATACTATATACCTTTTATTTTTTTTTGATTCTTTGTCTATCTTATTGTATAAGTAATTTATTTTTAAAAATTTTTCCATCATGTTTCTATTTCTCCCTCTTTTTTCCTTTTTTCTTGAATGCAATTAGTCACTTGGGACCATTAAACTATGACTAATTAATGATATATTTTCCTTAATCATTCCCATTAATTATGGTTTATTTTGAATCCCAAATCAATGACTTTAGCTGTTACTAGTTTCTCTTTCTTTTCTTCTTCCTTTTCTTCCTTACTTTTATTTTTTGAGACATTTAAATGCAGATAAGCTATATTATTCCTGAATAGTTTCCACCTTATGTCATGGTTAAAAAAAAAAAAAATAGACTTCAAATGTCTTGATATCAACATTCAGCATCAGTGCTCTGGTTATGACATTAAAATGGTTTCTCAGATGTGCAAAGACTGGGAGAAAGGAAAGCAAGAAAATTTTAAATGGCTTTCTGATAATTATTGTATTTGCATTTATTTTTAAATGAGTTTTTCATCTGAGCCTTCTTAAGAAAGTGTGATGGGGCAGACTTGGTATATTTTCCCTAAAGCTGAATTTTTTTTGGATTTCTTGTTTATAGTGGAAAATGTCAGCAGATTGGAGTCACCAGAGTACTCAATGTTCTGGATAATTTCTTGTTCACTAGGGTTCAGGGAGAACTCAGTGAAAAGGCTAGATTACTCAAGTCAAAAACTTTCCACAGATTGTGTAATACCAGGGGAACATTTAAAACAACGTTAAAGGTAGTATTAAAATAGGAAAGAAAGTACATTAGCATGTACATACATGTACACACACACATACACATAACAACATGAACCCAGTTGTATGATAATGAGAGAATTATGATGAGTTAATTTAAACCTCTATATAATTCTCATCAGTTAACTTTTGAACTTAGATAATTTTTTTAAATCTAGCATTCAAGTATGAAGAAAACACTTTCAAAATCCAAATATAATTTATTTATAACAAGTACATATAAGGACAAACTATTTTGTTACTGGGGATATTTTATAGTGTAATATGAATTTTCTTAAGTGTGTAGGCTAGAATAGTTCTAAAGAAATACAACTCTGCAAAAGAAATATCTGCTAAATGTAAGTTGTATAATTAAATTTACTAATAATTACTTCCATCATATTAAAAATTTACAAGGTGAAAATTGACGACCAGAAAAAGGTTTTGATTTCTTAAAAAAAGAATATAATGGTGAACATATATCATCAACTAAATGGTTGATGATATAATATATAACATCAGCTTTTACTTCGATTCCTTTATATTAATTGAACTTTTAAATTTGTCATTTTGACAATGATTAGTATGAAGAGATTGAACAAAATAACTGACCATACTCTGTATAGTAAAATTATTTGGACATTGCCTAGAAGATTTTTAGTTTAGGAGTAAAAACAAACAAACAAACAAACAAATGTAAATTGATCAAACAAAATACAAAAAATGGAGAGACAGCAGTAACAGGTGTAAAGAGATTTATAGGAGAAACTTGCAGTCCCCTGACTACTTCTGAGTGATGATATTGAGGAAGTCCCAGCAGAAGGGACTTTTGAAAAAGTTATTAAAGAATCAATCAGCATTTTTTCCATATGTGAAAGCAGCTACTAAAAGGCGCTTTTACATTAGCACCTAGGGATTTAGCTTTTAAGATTTCGGATGTTACTTGAAAAGGTAAAAATATTTACACGTTTTATTTTTAAAACAAATGCTATGTACGGCAGAAAGCATTTTGATTTGACCATCCAGGCAGGCACACCTGGAACGGGCCACGTGGGGTCTCATGACTCAGATTGTGAGGCATAACACTTCAGAACCTAAAATCATAGCTGAGAAAGAACACTGGAGGTTACAGAGAACAAAGTGGGAGAGAGGAAAAGAAATAGAATTTTTACAAAGAAAATAGACAGTGGGACTAGAAATAGTGTGAGCTATGAGTTAACAGAACTTGTCAAGCTCCTTTATTTCATTTATCTCTTTCTCAATCTATCTTCACATGGGCATCATTTCTATTTAGCCTGTGTCTTGGACTGTTTTTACCAAAAGTAGCTTCATTGAGATTAAGGTGGTCTCTAGATTTCAAGTCTCGGCTGCCTCCTTTTCTGGTTATATTCTCTTTCATGAAATAGTCAAGTCAAATATATTCCACTGCCATGTGTACTTTTCTGTACTGAATCACCATATTACCAAGTAATAAGTGGTGGAATGATGTCAGTAAAGTTTTGAAATTTGTGTTGGTTTATATGTAACTTTCCCCAGCATGTTAGGGTTTGAAAACAACCTGAGGAAAGCCTGTTCAAATTTTAGAGAAATCTTTGTCAATACAATGATGCAAGAAAATATGCAGAAGGATATAGTGTGCTTTAGCGCTGTACAGATGATTTCATGCCTTCAGCCATTTTATAAAGATAGTTTCACTGAATCAAGATGTCTAGTTAAGAGGTGAGTATAGAAGACTTTCCTGCTTCATTAAGAGAAGAGATTAATGAAAATATGCATCAGATTTTAATTTTGATGATATCATACTATATTAAAAGTCAATTCCCTTTAGAATCTATATCTCAAAGGAAAAAGCACTAAATCCTAAGTGATGCTGCAAAGGATTGACTATGATTCTTGGGATAAATGCTGTAAATATTAAAATGTGGCTGTACTTTTATTAGTATTGTTATTATTTTGTTAATGCTGTGATTACAAAGTTACATCGTAAGTGGCCTTTCCCAATCATATTTTTGTCATACACGCTGTATTTTTAGTGCACAAATTTACAAAATGTGAGGTTTCTTACAGTTCAAAATTGATTTATAGTAGATATATTACCAGTTGTCAAGTAACTTCTTAATCTGTCTCTAGTTCGGATGTCTCTTACATAATCCATCTTTGTACATTCAGTTGCTTATTTTGCATTTTGTATTTATATATTATATGATTTCAACAAATATAAAATTTTGCACTACAAAATAAAACTAACAAAACAGACAAATAAATCAGCCTCTCTTCTCTGATTTCAATGTATATGTAATTGTATCATTATGTGATATAGTCAATCTCAGAGACTCCAAAGCTCAGAATTGTCTTTGACTTTCACTTTCAAAACACCTTCTCTTCATTGTCATCTCCACTTTTTTTTTTTAATTTTATTCTTTTCCTCCCTAGTTTAAAATAAGCTGGTCTTATTGGTCCTAGATATAAGAAAATATCAAGTGATGAATAGGATAATATACAGGTATTGAAATACTAGACACATTAGTCATCAGGACAAATAAGCATCTTTGATTAGTTGAAACTCCTTAATGAGATGTGTGAGTTTGATAACATTCAGGACTTTGTAAGGAAATATTAGTTGGATATGCTTGATTTAGATTAGTATTGAAATCATGTATATTAAATTAGTGAGCAGATAGAGATAAAAGGGAAGAGAAAGAGGGTAAAAGGAAAATAGAAAGAGAGGAAGGAAGAGAGGGAGGAAGGGAGGGAAGAAGGAAGAAAGGAAGGAAAGAAGGGAGGGAGGGCAAGGTGGAGGAGAAATGCCCCCACCTTTCCACTCTCTTCTGTGGTCGTTTGTTTCAGTATAGATTCTTATGATGGATTCTTTTACCAGACCCATTCAGATAGTTCAAGGTAAAAATAAAATAAGGAATCATACTAAAATAATAATAATAAAGTAAGGAATCATAAAAGTAAGCCTCACTCTACCCAGCAATGGAAATCAGAAATTTGTCAAAGCTATTCTCTCTCAATGGCATGCTTTCCCTCTCACTATTTCTGGACTCAACGTTTCTTTCTTTCTTGTCTCTTAATTTTTTGCTCATTATTTTTCACATGGCTCATATAGTTTTTTTTTTTTTTTATGTTTTGCTTTATTGCTGTTGTTATAAGTGCCTGGGAGAAAAATCTTGCCATAAGTCAAGTCACTGTCCAATCTGTGGATTTCTGAATAGTTCCAATTGCCATTGATACATACCCAGGCATGTGAGGGATAAAACATTGGTTTTTAGGGACAATGTACCAGTTACTGTTCTCAGTTATGGCAAAATGAATCCTCTGGCAAGAAGAAAAAGGATTTATTAGCCATGTAGGGATCTCACAAAATCATTAGGGTTGCCGAATATACAGCTCATAGGCTAAACTTTAGGAATGACTCCATAAATACACTCAGAGCTGTCTGTCTTAAGGCAGGGCTTCCTCTGCCAAGATCAGGAAGCTGCAAGCTAGCAGCACAATGCCCCCATCCCTGCGGACCCTGGTATTCCACAGCTGTTGCCTTGTGCATCAAACAGTGAATAATATCTAGCCTGTTTTTACATCGTCAGTTTTTGTATCTACATATTACAGGGATCATGTCTGATTAGTGAAGCCTAAGTCATTTGTGCTGGAGCTGCAAAGGAACTTTAGAAGTAGAGGGGATGTGTTCATTTTATTTCTAATTTGCTTGCTTTAATTTTTCCTTGAAAATATGGGTTCAACACTAAAATAACTTTTGCATTATGGAAACAATATTCCAAAATTTGGTAGCCTGTGTATTAACAACTTTTCTTAATAAATAGTTAGAGTCCATGGTAATCAGCTTTAGTGTATGGTAGGGCGTCATTGAAGAGTTTTGAGTAGTTAAGAGACATCCTCTAAGTACCACTGATAGAGCATTCACTTGTACATGTATGTATGTTACAATATCTCGTGTGTATACTCAGGCTCTTGCTTATTCTTATTGTGTGATTTTACCTTTGCTTTTGTCTGAATTCTTTCTTCACCTAGGTGTTGACTCTTTAATGCTAGAATCCTACCTTTCCAGAATATCATAATTCACACTTTTTTTTTCACAAAAGAAAACACAGGGCATGACTGTGTACAGTGAGAATAAATTAAGACCGCATGTAAGTCTTTTCTTAGCACTAATGAATGAAATGAATTGAATAAACATTGAATATTATCTCCAAATTTGGAGACTGAAACTCTTTCCTAATTTGCTATTCTCCAAAATAGGGATGCTTAGAGACTCTGCAAGGCATAAAGATAGGTATCAGGGAATCTCTGATCGTCCTGAAATTATAAGATAACAGAAAAAAAGAATAGGTGCATACATGTATTTTTCAAAGGAGAGGGTCTAGATTCTGAGGGAGTCCATGATTAAAACAAACAAAAAATAATAAAAAGGTTAATAATCACAAATGAAGAGAAAAACTAGTAAATTTTAAGACGAAAACCCATTTAGTTCAGCTCTTGTATCTATAAATCTTTCAAAAATAAATTATTCCATCTTGTTTCAATAAACGCACTCAAGTGAAGATGATGGGATATTTCATGATGTGATAGTGCTTCAGGGTCATCATTCTGAAAATGAATTCTCATGCCTGCCTGCAGATGAATAGATATAAGAGTTTTAGTCAAATATATACTGCGTTCAGGACATGCCTGAGATGTTTCAAATAATTTCATTGCAACCTTTTTACTTTGTTTCTGCTGATTTGCCTTTTTAGTGATTATTTCTGAGAAATTTTCATCAACTGATTATTTGAAGTTAATTGTTTACCCAGTATTTAAAGTTCACTATAACCATTTGTATGTAGCCTAGGGCTGCTGTAATAAAATACCACAAATTGAGTGGCTTAAAACAACAGAAATTTACTCTCTCGGTTCCAAAAGCTAGAAGTCAAAATTGAAGTATTGGCAGGGCCATGCTCCCTTTGAAGATTCAAGGGAGTGACCCTTCCTTGCATCTTCCTGTTTCTGATGCCTCCTTGACAGGATTTGGCTTGTCAGAAATTTCTGCTTCTGTCTTCACTTGGCCTTCTCTATGTGTCTCCTTACCTTTGTGTGTTCTCTCCTCTAAATTCAGATGCCAGTTACTGAATTTAAGGCCCACTCTAATCCAGTATAACCTGGTTTTAACTTAATCACGTGTCTGAAGCCCTACTTCTAAAGTCATATTCTGAGATTCCAGGAAACATGAATTTTGAGATTCTAATTAAATGCTCTACCATCTATGACATTTTGTATATTCAATAAACAGCTTAGTGTTTTTTTATTATTATTTTTTTTTAAAAAGCAAGAGGAATGTTTTATGGATATAAGTCTGTCTATAGAAGTACTCTAACATTACTTATTTAGACGTATATATAAGATTTATTTATTTATATATTCATTCTAGAATAACATACTATTTAACTCCTAGGATTGTCCCAACATTGTGGTAGGTTCCAAGGGATATAAATATTAAATATCAATTGTACAAAACCATCTCTGACAATGAAGAATATAAAAACAAAATTTATTATATAATAGATAATATCTTTCCATAAGATATATAATGATACAATAATAGTTACAAAAATTACACAAAATAACTATAATAAAAACACATTGAAATAAGCATTTTACAATAAAATATTGTAAGGAGGCAGAGAAGGGCAATACCTACACAGGTGGTAGTCACTGAATGCTTCATTGAAGAGATGGCTTTTGAAAGTAATAAAAGGATTAGAATTGATGGCTGTTCATTCATGATTAAAAGCAAATTTTAAAAAAGTACCCTTGTAAGTAAAAAGATTGTTATTTGTTTATTGCTGTTAAGAAAGCAGTTAATTTTGATTGTAGCTGAATTCAGCTTCAGTCCAGCTTACTTTCAAAGAATATGTTTTTAATCCCCAAATCAATGTTATAAAATGTGTTATAAGAAGACCTTGGGGCAGCCAATCTGATTGATAGCCAAAGCATAATAAACAGAAAAATAAACCTAGAAATTCCCACTGTCAGATATAACAATATCAGTGAACTTTCTACTTTTCAAGGACATAGAATTGTTACTCAGCACTTCAGAAGTAAACCAGGACTGGTGTTTTATGGGAGATTATAGAGTCTACCTTAAATTTCATTTATTTACTGCTGGAATCAATTAATTCCACCAACTTGTAATTTCCTGCTTCAGAGTGTTGGCCAGATGCCAGTATTGTAAACAATTTTAGGAATGACTCTCAGTTTAAATCGTGTAACTTGTGCCCCTGGCTGCATCTGGGCTACTTTCTGCTTTCTGATAAGAATATCCAGTGTCCCCTGCCATGATTCAAGGAAGGGGGAAGGTTTGTGTTGTTTTAGGTATCTTACAATATTGTGAATTTAGTAAGTGAGGATGATATAAGACCCTTAGCACATATTTAGACACTTAGCTCTTAACAAATCATCATCTTCATCATTATTATTGCCATCGGATTCTGAGGTAAGATTGGAACATTGATAAGTAACGCTATGTACAAATAAACATTTCTTTAAGAAATGGTTCTAAAACAAACAAATATACGAAAACTCATATTTCATTTAAATAAAAATACTAAGGGAAGATAGGACTCTATCTCTCTAATATCTAGATAGTATCATTCCACTTTTTATAAAGTCCTTCTGCATGGCAGACAAGAAAACCAAGCACTTTCTAATTCACATCTTGCCAGCTTAGCAATAATATCCAGTTTGTACCAGCAGAAAAATCCCAGGAAAAATCCTTAATTGTTTCCATGCCTGAGCCAAACACCAATAACCAGGGAAATGGGGCAGTTTGGCCAAGTCTGAGTCACATTTCTACCCTTTGTTAGATATGATCAACTGTAGTCAAAACTAAGTGGATTTGGTAGGAAAGGAGGTTCTTTACAAAAAGAAAAAAAGAAAAAAGTCACTAGATATTAGACTAATAAAATAAAATATCCAGAATATCATCAAACACTTCTATTATTCCCTGTCATCCTCATTCATGTTCTTACTATCCCTCAGGATGGAGTACATAAGTAATATTTTAATCATTTTAGGTCCCAAGTCATACACCATATCTTTGTTAGTAATGCTCCCTTTATATATAATTCCAATATGTAATTGAATATATGTAGTTGTATATAAATATATCTGATATAATTATATACAATTCAATCTCTTATATATAATTCAATCCCATTCTAAACATATCAAGGATCTTCAGTCTTCTCATTTTATATTTACTTGCTACATTCAAATTTTCTATTTAAATGACACTAAGGAAGCTTTAGTCAGATAACATCAGTAAATCATCATCTCCATCTCTCTGCCTGGAAGGAAATTGGGGAACTACTTTGTTTTCAATCACAGATTCATTATTTTGTTGTATTTGCTTCTCAACCTGTCCTTGCTTCCATCATCCCCTCCTTTGTGCATCATTGGTGTGATATTAGAGCAGAAAGCTATGTGCTTAATTATTCCTCATATCCCAACTTGAAATGGGTTTCATCCCCTACATGATATCTTTGCACCTTAAGTAGTCTTTACTCAAAATATAGACTAGTTATGGGAGGGTAAAGGAGCTATGACTAACTAGTTAGAGGACTAAGTAAAGAAAATGCATTGGGGTGGGAATCTATTTAAGCAAGTTGGAAAGGATGAAATGAGTTTTGCTTTCATGATGGACATAAAAAGAAACAAATTCTAATAATATATGAATAATTTCCAAAAATAAATGTATATATAACATCCCATCCAATCCATAATGGAAACCCATAAGACACAAAAGACACAAGTTGGTGCTTTTTGGGTTAGCTTTATTTTTAGAATTACTAAATGAGGTAGCTCTTTGTTTTTGAAAACGTAAAAAAAAAAAAAACAACCCAAAAAATCTGACACCCCATCTTGCTTTTTCTTCCGTATAGTACTTAACACTTCTTGAAATTACATTATATAGTTCATTGGTTGTCTTTTTTCACTCTTTTCCACTGTTCTTTTTTTAATTGTGGTAAACACACACACACACACACACATAACATGTGGTGCGAACGTAAAATGTACATTGGGAGAAAGTTGGCATATTACACATTTAAACATATTCTTACCATCCAATCCAGTGATCATACTCATTGGTATTTATTCAAAAGAGTTGAAAGCTTATGCCCACATAAAAACCATGCCCACATAAAACCATGCACACAGATGTTTATGCCAGCTTTATTCATAATTTCCAAAACCTTGAAGCAATCTTCCTTCTGTAGTTTAATAGAAAAATAAACTGTGAAAATCCAGACAATGGAATATTATTAAGCATTAAAAAGAAATGAGCTATCAAGACATGAAAAGGCCCAGAGGAAATTTAAGTTCATAATACTGAATAAAAGGAGTCAATTTGAAAAGGCTACATGCTGCATGATTCCAACTATATGGCATTCTGGAAAAGGCAAAACTATGGAGACTTTGAAAAGATCAGTGGTTGTTTAGGGTTAGATGGGAGGGAGAGATGAATAGGTGAAACACTCAATATTTTTAAGCAATGAAACTACCCTGTGTAATATTGTATTGGTGGCTACGTGCCATTATACATTTGTCCCAATTCTTAGAATGTACAATACCAAAAAGAAAACCTAATGTAAACTGTGGACTTAGGATGATAATGATATGCTAATGTAGGTTCATTAGTTGAAACAAATATACCACTTTAGTAGGAGAATTTGATAATGAATGAGGCTATATATATGAGGCAGGGAGTATATGGGAAATCTCTGTACCTTCCTCTCAATTTTGCTGTGCAACTAAAAGTACTCTAAAAAAATTAAGTCTGTTAAAACACTCACATATACACCATGTAATCTACCATATTAATTTTTTTAAGTATAGTAAAGTATTATTAAATACATGCACATTTCTTTTTTAAAGATATTAAAACAAACAAACATTATCTTTTTTTTTTTAACATATTACTATCTTTTCTGGAACTTGATCAGTATTTTCTGAGTGAAAAATAAACATTGCTTAAATAGGTATATGTATTTAAATTGTATGGGATACATCACTCTTAATAATTCCTAGGAATGGTAATCTCCAAATTATGAGATATTCCTTAAATTTAATGATTTTGAAAGTCATAGAGGATCAGAAAACATATTGATCAGACACTGCTAACACTTGCTATCCTAAGTCTTTTAATATGCGGCTGGGAGGAAGGGTATGTACTTTTGGTTATTGACATGCTGCATTGAAAGAGAGAAGAATGACATAAAAAGTGGAAACCATAAAAGGAAAAAATATATATATAAAAAGAAAGGAAAAAGGAAAGGGAGGGAGAGAGAAAAAAGAAAGCAAGAGAAAAGAAATTTGCCTCGGGCTGGTATTGAGAGAGTGGGTTTTTACCAGCATCTAAGACTTATTTGCTTTGTCACCTTGGATGTCACAATTTTTTATTAGTGTCATTGGTAAATAAGGGGTTTGGATGAAGTGATCCCCATAATTTCTTAAATTTCAGCTTCTGTTTTAAAGTTTATAAATTCTGGTCTGTAGAAACAACACCATGTAAGCTATGAGTTAATAATATCAGAGTACTAAACTCAGAATAAATTTCAAGTGGATAACTATTAGTACTTCAAACAAATCCCCAAATGACTGTAAATTGTGTTTGGATTTGCTTAGAGCTTTTCAGAATATTCTAAGAGTGTTAAAAATCTTGAATATTAAAGCAGGCTGTTCTCCAGTACATGTCATAAATAAATGAAACATGCATAGTTAGCAGGTCATCAATCAAGATTATTTTTAAAGGTTTCAGCATTTATCCTATATTTATAGTGGTAAATATTATTTTTAAAAGAAATTTGATTAAAAACATTATTTTAGAGTTTATTTCTAGTGATTGTATGAATTCATAAATTTGTAAAATATTTTGAAACAATTAAACTCCCCTTCCCCTTAGCTATGTAGAAAATACCAGTGCCTAGGACAAAGTAGTGAGAAAGTTGGCAGAGTTAAAATACAGAGACCAAAACAACAACAACCAACAACAACAACAACAAAAGAGCTTCAAATCATATCTTTGACACTTTGTGATAATTACATATTTTTAATATTTCAGTAAAAATACCACCATCCACCCTCATAGTTACTATGAGAGTCATCTGGGATCATAATTATAAGAACTAGTGTGTTCTTCCTTATTCTTTCCAGTTAATGTTACCTGTTAGTATGTGGCTGTTCACAAACTAAGCATTTCTTTATTCATGCCATGTTCTTTAATCAGTTCCTATGTAGAAACATGAAGTAAGCTGAAAAATGACCCAAAGATAGCAGCCCTGATTCCTGGAATGTGTAGTGTACATGGTGCCCTACAGGGAGAAAGGGTCTTTGCATATGTAATTAAGATTTTTAATCAACAGGACAAATAATAACAAGTTTAGGTTGTGAGGGAAAAGGAACCTTTATATAGTGCTGTGGGAACGTTAACTGGTACAGCCATTATGGAAAACAGTATGGAGATTCCTTGAAAAATTAAGAATAGAATTACCATACAACCCAGTAATCTCTCTTTGGGGTATTTACCCCTAAATTTGAAAACATTTATCCATAAAGATATTTGCACCCCGATGTTCATTGCAGCATTATTCATAGTAGCCAAGAAATGGAAACAACTGAAGTACCCTTCAATAGATGACTGAATAAAGAATTTAGTATATATGTGGTACATATATACAATGGAATATTTCTCAGCCATAAGATGAATACTACGTTTGTAACAGTGTGGATTGATCTTGAGATTATCATGCTAAGTGAAATAACTCAGAAAAAGTTGAGAACCATATGATTTCACTTACGTGTGAGATATAAAACTGAAAGCAACAAACATGCCAAACAGACTCATGGACACAGACTGTGGATGAATGGTTACTAGAAGGAAGGGAGGAAGGAGGGAAGTAGATAGGGGGCAGGGGAGTCAAATATATGGTGATGGGAGACTTGAGGTGAACACACAATGCAATATACTTATGACGTTTTATAGAATTTATACTTGAAACCTATATAATTTTATTAACCAATGTCACCCCAATAAATTTAATAAAAATAATTTCAAGATGGTGAGATTAACCTGAATGATCCTAGTGGACCCTAAACGCAATCACAAGTGTTCTTATCTGATACACACATACAGGAGGAGGCAGTGTAAAGATAGAGTAAAGAGACATTTGAATATGCTGGCTTTGAAGATGAGAAAGATGCAGCCACAAAAATCAATGCGTGCCTGCAGCCATGAGAGACTGGAGGAGGCTGTCGCCGTGATTTCAGCCTGGCAACTTCTGACTTTTGGCTCCAGGATTGTTAGACGATGAAATTCCCTTATTTTACGATTCCTAATTTGTGGTAATTTCTTACACTGGCCTCAGGAAATGAATACAGTAAAGATTGGATGGGCAAGTATCCAGGTTATTATTAGCAATAATTATCATGTATTATGTGGTAGCAGATTCTATTTCCTCCTATTAATTTTGAAACAAAACTGAAACTCGAGCAAGACTTTCATTTGTCTATGTGATAACAATTTATAGATGATGGTAAAATACTTGCATGTTTCATCTTAAGCATTATTTATTACACTCCTGTGTCCTGGGTCCTGGGCACTGTGCAAAGCAGGGAGGAAATGAAATCAATGCTTTCCCAAGCCTTGTTGCAAATCTTAGTCTTGTGTGGGAAAGACTTCTCAAAACACATAATAAAATAATATAATCATATACAGTATATACCAGCAGCCAAGCATTGTACTTATTTAATATATATATATGTATATATGTATTTATATATGTACTTATTTAATATATATATATATGTGTGTATATATTTACACACACATATATATATATATTAAGTGGGAAATTTCCTATTACTAGGATATACAACAATGACGACGATGATGATAACAACGGCAACAACAGCTAACACTTTACTAGTATTTATTCTACGTGTACTACCAGCCAGGGCCAAGCTGTGTATTACCATATTAAGAGTTTCCATGCATTATCTATTTAACTTTAGCAACTATTTTGTTTGGTTTTGTTTGTTTGTTTATTGTAATATAATGTAATGACCTTTGACGCACAGAAATGCATCAGTTATGATCTGTGGTTCTATGGTTCCTGGGAAATCTTTATCATGTAACACTGGTTCTGCATAGTCTTTAAAAAATTATTTTTAGTTATTTTTAATGAACACTAGTAAGGACACAAACCAACACTTGAGCTAGACCTTGCCAAAAATTCCTTTTAGCATCATCATTCACAATTGTTAAATGAAGGAATTGAGGGATAGAGAGTTAAAAGTTATAGTCAGCCAGGCAGCTGGGGTTTGAAACCGGGCTGTGTGACACAAGAGCTAATGCTTTCCACTCTCCACTAAAACTAATGCTGTGTATTTAAGTTACTGAGTTCAATTTTTTTATCCTTTTTGCATTAAACTTAACTGTAATTTGAAAAATTTTCTACCTCTTTTAAGTGTAATTTCAACTATCAACTGAAACACCATACCTTTTGAACCTTTTTTCCTTTCCTCTCCCCCTTCCTGTCTAATGTTCTATTCACACTGACACTTAAAATCAAATGAGCGGAAAACTTTTTGCTCTCCTCACCAGAATCAAAATTTTATCATTGTTTAAATAGATTCAACATGCCCTACTTGGCCACCTCCCAAAATACTGGATCCTTTAGCACCATATAACTAACTGAACGTTGCAGAAGGCAACATTAATGGAGCAATATTCTCCATCAGTCATTGAGACCTGTGTTCCAAGAATTTTTATAGCAACAGGGAAGAGAAACTTCCATTTCCATTTTCTCTAAAAAAATAAACTCTTCAACACATCATGGTACATATTAATAGCCTAAAAATGATACCAGAAAATTACAAATGAGTTGCTATTTCATACAGTAAGAACTCTTTTTCCTCTAGAACCGTGTATTATACCTTATTTGAATTTAGCATTTTACACTGACTTATAATCTCTTGCTTACCCAAAACGTTTTTTAAAACTAGGTGTCTTCCTGCATGCTTCTGAAACTTTAATATATACGAGAAGCCCTTGGGGATCTTGTAAAACTGTAGATTCCAATTAAGAGCAGGGCCCGGAATCTGCTTTCCTAACAAGTTTCCAAGTGATACCAATATAGCCGGGCCTGTACCACACTTTGAATAGCAAGCCTCTAAGCAAGTGGTCCTCAAGCTCAATGAGCAAGTGCTGGCTGACTGCTCAAGATCGTTTGAGCTTCTTTAATACCTAGATATCTGAAAGCTGTTTAGAATTTCAGTATCAGTATATGGGATTGGAGGCATGGCTGTCTGCATTTCTTAAGTATAGGTCAAAAGGATTCTGTTATTCAGATGAAGTGTTCACAGAATTGATGGGGTGGCTATTGACTCATTAACTCTAAGGGGTAGTGAAGGGGAATCTTCAAGAGCAGCTTTGGTGGCAACTAAAAGTATGGTCTGAGGGTATCTGTAGAGAGAGTATCCCACAGCCTGTGTTGAGTCTCGTCCTCTCTTACTGGCCAAGGAAGAGCTGGACAACTGATTAAGTGGTCAGCTGTGTTGCATGAGTGAGAGGTAATTCTCTAATACTAAATTCGAAGGGGCCAGTAAGACTAAACATTAGAGAGCCAAAGCAACACAATAATATGATAATAAGGACATAAATAATTTTAGTCCCAGAAAAATAAGGCATCTGACATGTTAAAAAATCAGATCCACATTTGACAATCTCTGCTCTGTTGTAAAACTGTTTGCCTTAATATTTCCTTTCCTCCTCCTCCTCCTCACGTACTGCAACAATCACTACCATTTAGCAACCCAGTGCCTATCATACAGCAGATATTCAGGAAGTACTTGTGAGCTTTATAGATAGATAGATAGATATTTCAATAAAAATATCTCACCAAAGAAGGAATAAAAGCTGCCACTGCCATCAACTACTCCTGTGGCTTGGTTGCAGGTTACACGAGTAATTGCATTTCTTGGTGGCAAGAGTTTTTATGTACATGATTTCATTTAATCTGCACAACCCAGCAGTCAAGCAGAACACATTCTGAAATGGAAGGAAAAAGATAAGGAAAACTAAATCTTAGAAATTTTCCCAGTTGCTTAATTTTATAGAGCTAGAAGAATGGAGAAGGAAACTAGACACCCAATTTTCCCTTTCTTTTTAAAGTGCTTTTCTCACTCTACCTACTGTTCTCTCACTTTCACGACTATAGACTTTGCAATAAATATGAAACTAACCACATAAATAACTGCCTCTTTTAATATTTCTAAATGTCACATGTAGGTATCTATCCATTGAATAAACTCACTATTGCCACAGCTGTGAGAAAATAATCTCTTTTGTGTTCTTCATAAAGCTGTTCCTGTCATGTTAGATGTTACATTTCTTATATTCCCATGGATTTCTTCTCTTCTAGATAAGATTATGCCTTTGTTGACATAGTGGAAACCTGCTATTCTGGACTTTCAATAAAATTACACTTACTTTTTTTTCCTAAACAAAACTAACAGAATTTTATAACTTCTCACAATCAAACTTACCTGATAAATGTAGTTGCTAGATATAATTTTAAAAAGTCAACTCTATTTTGATTTTCAAGATATAAAAAAAGGATTTTGAAAATCTAATTAATTGATATTATATTTCCAAATTAAGTTCTGATATTTTACAAGTTTGAGAAACAAGATTTCATGTCAAAAATGACTGCACTGGTATGCATTTTAAATTATTTTAATATAAGAAAAAGAAAAAATAGCCCTTTAACTCAGTAATAGTTGGGTATTTGATCACTGAAAGATAGTTTGCTAAGTTTTATTTCTTAACCTGTATATCTGAAACTAGTTCTTATAAACAATCTCAAAGGTTCATACTCTTCATACATTTTCTAGATTTAAGAAAACACAACATTTATGTATTGTACTCTTTATGCACATATAATACTTCGCTATCACTGACACTCACTGCCTCTGCTGGTCACCAGTTTAATCTAAAATAAGATAGTACAGTGGTAACAGCCATATGGTCCCTGTCTTCCATTTGGCAAGAGAACAAATGAGTTTTAGCTGGAAATTTATACCTATTCGGCGAGGAACCACATTTACTATCCTCTGCAATTAGTCAGGGCCACATGATGATATTTTGGGCCATAGATAAAAACAAACAAACAAAACTCTGAGTCTATAGCTATATAAAATGGGGAAAACTATAATTGCTTTTAAAGATAACTAATTCTTTTTTCACTAAGTAAGTGCCTGGTGTTCATCTTTACTCACCATGACTAAATGATAAATTCTTGTTCAGTCTGGAAAACTCTTTTTAGGTCCAATTTTTTTTTTTTTCCTCATAAGATCTACTCCATATCTTATTGAGAAGCTCTTGCTCAAATAAGGCAAGGTATTGTCTTCATATCTGATCTTCATCTTTCTACTTTTGTGGAAGACTTTGCTTCATTCCTGTGTTCTTTGTCAGGTTAGATTAATAACCCATCTGTGTGCTCTGGCGCTGTTCCATACTTCTCATATCTTAAAAGTCATTACACCACATTGCACTTATCTATGACTGGGCAGGGCAGGTACCTATTTGCTCTCTATTTATCCTCCATTTCTAATGTGGTAATGAAGCATAGTAAGTTTTTGATAAATAACTAATGAATGTCTAACCTGAATCCTCTAGGTATACCTCTTTGTGTGTATGTGATTGTTTTTCTTTTCAGGATTAATATTCTAGGAGACGGAGGATGAAACCTGTTTTGTGGGAAGGAGACTTCCTAAACTACTTGAGATTTTTATTGAAAATAGTGCCATTTGTGCAGCTACAAAGCTTTTCCTGTGTTGCACCATTAAATGAAACCTTGGACATGAAGCTTTTGATACTCTAGTGATGAATCACTTCATGTTCAATGTCTTGTGAATCAACAGAACTGAACATAATACAACCTTTATGAAAGCAGATACAGAAATTTCTTTTTTCAATAATGACAGAGACAAGTTTTGTAAGACAGTTAACTGGGTGTAAAATCTATCTTGTTTTTATTTCACCTTTTATCTATCTCATCATTTTAGAAAACTTATCATTTTTACAATCATTAGTATTCAAAATATCTACCAAAAACTTTTTACTTTTTAATTAAGGATCTTTGAAAATGTCCTGAAAAATATGGTGACGATAATAAGTTCTAAAGATATTTGTCATCTGTGTATTTATTTTGTAGTGTTTTTTTTTTTTTTTTCAGTTAGAATTCTTATAAAATGCTTCTACTTCAATCCTTTGGAAGTTGCTCTTTATACCACAAAAAGGTATATGACTTGTGTGTTTCCTTTTAAAAATAGCTGAATCCATTGTCTAGCAATAATGAGTCAGAATCTTCCAATCTGTCAGTTTTCTCACAAGAGCAGCCTTTCTCTCAAACCATTGGCCAAACACTATGGGTTATGAAATTAATATTTATTCCAAGGGTGTCTGAATCCCCCACATGAACAGAGCAATAGTGAATTATTGACTCTGTGGATATAGTTTGTTGCACAACATGCTCCTGATCATAACAAGGTAGAACCCAGTCAAAAGTTCAATTTTTCTGTCACATTTACCTGCCAATATATTATCATTTTTTGAAACATGATTATGATCAGACAAAAAAGGCATATGTATAAATAAATACATACATATACACCTGCATATAAGTATCCAGATATTAGCACTTACTTGGAATAAGCCTTTTGGCTGAGCAAACTTGATTCACACACAAATTTTAGTTTTGTGAAAGTGTGAAGCCCATTCTATATGTCCATAGCCTCCATGCCTCACATGTACCTTCCTCCCTGCCATCAGATGCCATTCAGAACAACTCTTCTTTTAAAGGTGCCTCTGTGATGCCTTTTTAACCCCTCCCATGTAACTTAATTGACTTTCTCATCTGTTCCCTTCACTAGTGGTACACATCTCTCTATTGTGGCTTTCATCACTGTTGCTGGCTGGTTTCTGCTTATGTGTCTGTCTTATCTGCTACACTCTGAGGAATGCAATGCTCTAAATTCTTCAGTGCAGGAAAGAAGGGAAGAAAAAGAAAACAAAAAGTTCACACTCTAAGCCTTAATAAATGAAAAGGTGGGTAGATTTGTGATTAAAGATATATTTTTAAATGTCCCCGCTTTGATTGTATTAGTGTGTGAATGATTAAATAAATCATAGATCTTGCTTTGAAATGTTAACTGAATAATTTAAATAGCCTGTGACCTGAGAAGACATTGCTATTTACTTGGGAGTATTAATGTTCTATCTGTAAAAGAGTCTGACATTTCATTAGGAAGTTTAATGAGTTTGACAAGATGACCTTGGTGGTCAATTCAATCCTAATGTATTATTATAATATGATTAGAATGAAGAAGAAAAACTCAGTTAAGATAAACAAATCATCATATCTGACAATAAAATTATGGCTAGGATTTTACTTAAGTAATATTACATACACCACTAAAGCCAGAAGAGAGCTCAGCATTGAGCCCACCATTCTCACTTCACAGATGAGAAGTTAGTGTCTTAAAAAGGCTAGGCTGATTCTTTGTGTGGTTGGTTTATTTCAAATTGGCAGTGGTTATAACTCACAGAAAATATAGAAAAACCTTTCTGCAAGCATTCTCCAATTGTAATGATTTGAGTTTATGCTTATAAACTTTGTAAGTTTTAGCCCTTCAGGTAGAGTTAAGGGTTATGGCACTGAGCACACTATTATGTTAACTGATGTTTGCTTGGTGGAAGCATTTGTCTCCCGCTGGCACTTGGTAAATGATTGCATTTTTTAATCTAAGCTCTCATTAGTCCCTCAGGATTATAAAGAAGTTGTAATGTGTGTCTCAGGGACAACTAAAAACAAGAAATGTATTATGTGTTTTATGATTGAATGAATGAATAAATATTAAATATATTTATATTTTTTATATATATGCAATAAGATTTTTTAAGGGATAAATTTATTTCTCAATTATAACTGCATGCATGCATGTACAATATAGGAACAAAAACAGGAACAAGGAAAGTAGTAGAAAATTGTTCAATCATCTTACTATGGAATAAAATAGGATATATGGTCATGTCTAACAAATACAGTCCTGATCCCTCTATAGATGGAATATATTATGTTTTACTTTAAAATTAGTATCTATACAATTTTACTCATGGTACTCAAATCTTTGGTAAACATTATATTAATGGCTGCTTATTTATACCATTTATCCCACATCTAAAAAAAAATAGTATCTGTCTATATATTTATGTATCTATCTCTCTATTGTCTATATCTATCTATGTATCTATATATCTATGTATGTATGTATGTATGTATCTATCTATCTATCTATCTATCATCATCATCATCTATCTACATGTCTCTATCAGATTATCATTATGATTTTTAGATTATATTTCCATCTTGAAATGCATTAAACATTCACTTACATTTTCTTCCAGATAGCTTTGTGATTAACTAAATTTTTAATAAGAAACTCCTTTATCAGTAAATAGAGTGAAGCTATTTGAATATTCTTTAGTGGGATTTGTACACTTGAAAACTATAACTAAAACATAGAAGAATTTACAATGTTTCTTATACAAGTTCAGCACAGTTAATCAACACATCTGAGGAGTGAGTTAATTGAATGTTCCTGTTAACTCATGTTGCACAAGCTCTGACCCGTGCGCCTTGATTCCTTGAAATGATTTTTAAAAGACCTTATTATTTCAACAGCTATCACTGGGCATCCTTCTGAAACTCCAGCCAATTAAATTCTTATAAAATTAAGCTCTTTTGATTATTTTATCTCTTCCAGAGCCTCAAGCTCAACATTTAAGTATCACTTGTGTTTTTCCATGACCCAAGATGTCAAAATTAAAAGAAATTGTGTTGACCGCATATTGGTTGTAAATCCAGCAATTTGGGGAGGCTCATTCTTACTTTCTTTGACTATAAAATAGAGATAATCATAATAAATATGTCACAGATTTATTGTGAACATTTAAATGTATGGAAAGGCTGTGAGAACAGCAACTAGCTCATAGCATCTCATTAATGTTAGCTATAATAACTGTAATTATTATTATCATTGTGAGTTAATAATAAAATAGATAAGATTTCATATTGATGTATTTGTATTTATTTATATTTATTAAACATATTAGTGTGATCAGTGATAGGGCTGTGGGGGAAAGCTCTCAATTGATATTTCTAATTTATTTGTTTCTAGTTAGTCATAGTTTAAAAATTCTCACTCTAACAACCATCCCTATTTATTTTCTCTACAAGATCCTTCCTTCTCTCACATTTATTTCCTTTGCAGTGTGTAAAACAAATGTAAAAGTCAGATTCATATTCAGTAATTGCCCTCACAGCTAACCAAACTGGGTTCTCTGTGCAACACACTTGATAGTGGTGTACCTGGGCTATCATCGTAATCATTATTATCAAAAGTATGTTATTTTTGATACCTGCCTGTGTGCAAAGCCCTGATCAATGCAAGAGCTGGTGGCTGGCTCACTACGTGAGTGGATCAACCTGGATTCATCCAGAATTCTCCTTGCTAAAAATTATTTTCAACAATTATATAGAAATCTCAAAAACAAATTAAGGTAGGTAGGACTGGACCAATGGATCTGAAGAAATATTTTCACAACTTAAAGCACCACAGTATAAGTAGAAATAAGTGATGAAAAGCAGAAATTAAATTTATATATGGAATATCTCTAGCTCCATCTCCAATTCTACTTTTCATCTCCAACTCTAATTTACATCTTCAGTAATTTTTCTACCCCTATAATATATATTGTGTCACACATACATATTTATCTAAATAAATATTTATATATACCCATACATATCTGTATACATGTGTGTGTGAAACTTAGATCCCAAATTTTCTTTCTATGACCTGTTATTTTTCCTAAGTACTGTTTTTTAAATTCCATTATAAGATGCAAAACTATATTGTTAAGATTTTAGTTTCTAAAGAGAATTACAATTTACATATTCTCTTCATAACATGTCTCTTTAGGAATCATTTGTAAAACACATTGCCTATTCTACCATTTGACACTCCTCACTAAACAGCCAAATAGATGTCTTTTAACAGTATACACTGACACATAGTATTTGCTGCACTGACCATCAATGAGTTCTTATTTCTTAGTTAATGAAAGATATGGTACCCATTTGGATTTTGGTTTATACGATAGTTGTGTCTAGATTGCCATAATTCTTCATGTTCTTGTGTCTCTTCTTTTCCCAACCTAGATTGTGCTACTTATTCTAATAATCACTCCCTAGAATACTCCCTCATCTCCCTCATGCCTTCCTTCCTTTGCCATATGCTCATGGCAAAATCCCAAACTTAATTAAACCTAGATCTCTCTATGCCTGCCTCAATCTTTCTATCTGCTGTCCAGGAGATGGTAGCTGGTGAAAATCAAATAAGTGTAATGGCTGACATCATTTTGAACTTATGGCCAGTAATAATCTTCAATGGGTCCTTACTGCTGCTAAGCAGTCCTGCAGGCTCGTACATTGCACAGTCCATTAATTCTCTCACTGTGAGAGATCCCTATTTTATAATTTCTTCATTGTCCTCACACTTCAACCTCTTCCTCAACCCACACTATCAGTTGATAACCCTGTATATTAGTCAGGATTCCCAGAGAAACAACAGAGCCAACAGGAAGTTTGCATGCATGTGTGTATGTGATTTATATATATGGTTTTATGTATATATGTATATATACATCTATATATCTATATCTGTATGTACATATGTATGTATGTATCATCTATCTATATATCTATCTATCTATCTATCTATCTATCTATCATCTATCTTAAGAAATTGGCTCACATAATTATGGAGGCTGATAAAAAATCTGCAAGGTAGGCTGGCAGGCTAAAGCACCTAGAGAAGAGCTGATATTGCAGTCCAACTCTGAAGGCTGCCTGCTGAAGTATTCTTTCTTGCTTAGGGGAGGTCAGTCTTTTGTTCTGCTCTTTCTTCAACTGATTAGATGAGGCCCTTCCAAATTATGGGAAACAATGTGCTTTACTCCAAGTCCCTTAATTTAAATGTAAATTTCATCCAAAAACACCCTCATAGAAACATCCAGAATAATGTTAGGCTAAATATCTGGGTACTAAAGACCAGCCAAGTTGACACATAAAATGAACCATCATATTCTGCTGCTTATTTTATCAAAATATAGAAGCCATCCTTGCTGGATATTGTTGATTATACTTCCAGGTCTACTTTTCACACATTGTTACACTGCTACATGCCCATATATCTGTATTCTATGGACTACATCAATTTGTTCTCTTGTCATTTGGCTTCCAGTTGGGTTTGTCCAATGAGAATTCCTGGCAGCAGGTAGAAGGGAACTGTGTAGTAAGGTCAGTATATTTGTGTACCATCCATACATGGTCAGCTAGACCTGTCAGGATTTCCAACCAAAGTCCATAGCTCCTCTCAATGTGTATCTCTATTTAAATTTCTTCTCTTGGATTTGTCTACTCCTTTTCCTTGTCCCTTCATTCCTGAAGTAGTTATAGCTTCAAGTTACTACACTACCTCTTATGGTTTTCTCCACACTCTTTACATCTTGGAAATAGTCCTTCCCCCGCACACCACTCAAAAATAATCCAATTTTGATGGTCTCTTCTTTTTCCTGATGGAAGCCTAATTAATACATCTTAAGAAGCAAACTTTCACATGCTCCCTGCAATCTAGCAATCTATCTGCATTGTTACCCATTTACTCTGCCTTCGTTCCTTATTCTGGGTGAATTACCCACAATCTTATCTCAAGTTAGTCCCTACACTTGTGCGTTGGATCTATACTCCACTTATACTCAAGGATATTTATTATCCCTTCTCTTATGTGTCATTGACTTCTCTATTTTACAAATACCATGCTGTTATATCTTCCTTTTTGAAATATCATGACTCAATCCAACATTTCATTAAAAAAAAAAATGTGAAACTCTTTAGAAGTTTGCCTATATGCTTAAATATGTTTTTATCCTCCAAATTCACTGTTGAACCCACTCCATACAGACAGCTCTTTCCTTTCAAAGTCATCAATAAACTCTATACTGCTAGGTTGAAATGTTAGTTCAGAGTTCTCAAGTTAGTTAAATTATCAACAGTATTTGCCACTTTCTTAAAACATTTGCTTCATTCGGTTTTACTAATTCATGTCTCTGGGATTTTTCCCTTTCTCACCTAAAAATTCCTACTCATTCTCCTTTGATATCTATCCCTTATGAATCTAACTATTTCACTGTTGGAGTTTATCAGGCTCAATCTCCAAACTTTTTATCTTTTCCATCCTTACTCACTCTCTGAATGATCTTTTCTATGTCAAGTTTGTAACACTGAACAATGTATACTTCTCATATTCATGTTTTCTTCTCAGACCACTTTTTAAAATTCCAGATACTATATCTACATGCTTATTCAATATGCCTATTTGTATGCCTAAATGACATCTCAAACTTAGGCTATACACAGACAATGCCTCCTACTGTCTTCTTCATATGTGGAGGTTATTGGGACAATT
Source organism: Eonycteris spelaea (assembly GCA_003508835.1). Classification (NCBI taxonomy): domain Eukaryota; kingdom Metazoa; phylum Chordata; class Mammalia; order Chiroptera; family Pteropodidae; genus Eonycteris; species Eonycteris spelaea. The sequence continues at coordinate 6,861,697 of PUFA01000007.1, forward strand.
TATACTCACTTTCATACCTCCCTTTTCTCACATATGAAAATCCTTCTTAATGTTTCAAAAGAAGTAATGGAATCTTACAGATGCCTTAGTGATCCTACAATAAATCTATCATTTTACATTATTGCCAATATTGGTCAAATAAGCAAGTATAATTCAAATTAGACAAATCAGTTCTGTATTTTTGACTGTCATATTTTCAAGAATCTTTCCCATTATATATTTACATTTAGCTGCAAAGCTATATCTTTCAATGGGACACAATGACATTTTCAGTGGATCTCTAGATTGGTTTTCTATGACATAAAATTTTGAAAGAATAGCAAGTAAATATGTATTTATTGATATTGTATCATGACATGAGAAAAACTGCTTAAAATTCAGAGACTAATGTCAAAATCTTTGTTGTAATCTGCCTATCACCTATTATTCTAAGTTCAATTAATTATTTAAGTAAATTGAGATAAACAGATGCTTAAATTTTTTTACTTTGAATAGTTTTTTGTCTTTCAATTTGCACAACTTTTAAGGTGTATGACATCTTTAAAGCTTTTTTGTTTTCCAAAAAGCAATGTTAGCATGCTAAGCAGCTCTTATGTTTTATTTTTTAATCATCTCTCTGTCATGATAAGCACAATAGGGTGTTCAATACATATGCTCACTAAGTGTCCAGAGCTTTGGCTCCACACTGCAAGGGGATGAAAGAACAACTGATAATTAACCATATTTTCCAGGATCTCAAAATGTAATACAATTAATATAACCAATATAACTATTATAACTAATATAACTATTATAACTAATGTAACTATTTTCTATTGGTCATCAGAAATGATTAAATTAGCACCTTAGTTATTTGAAGAATGTACTATTTGTAATCTTTTGTAGGAAAGGTGGGAGATGACTTATGAATAGACATTTTGGTTTTTCCAAACTGTAGTCCTGTTTTTTAGTCTTGAAACTATCAAAAACATCCTTCTATTGATCCAGATTTCAAATAGTGTAAACAATAAAGTTAAGTTAGCAGAATCTTTGCTATGGTAAATGTCAAGGATTTTTTTCCCTGATGCTCAGGTCCCTTTCTGAGTGAGTCTCTTTGCTCCATCCAAATAAAGCAGCTTGCTTCATTCTTTCTAATTTTTAAAAAACTTTTACAACTTTTAAATGAAATCTTTTATTTTAAAATTATCAAATTATATTGTCTATGCATAGAAAAGTTCATTTAGCTCGTGTAATCTATCTTTCTTGCATTTTTATTTTCAAGGACATGAAACTTTATGCAAGGTTATAATAATATAACAAAACACTTATAGTACCATTTGTTGAGCACTTACTCTTTGTGGGGTACTCTGTTAGGGTTTTTGTATATATTATCATCTTCATAGCAATGTCATAGAGCAAATGTTATACTCTCTGACTTACAGGGAAACCTAATGAAGTTCAGTAAAGATAGCATGCCTAACTTCACTCAAATTGTAAAAAGCAGAAACTGAATTCGAACCAAGGTTTATCTGTCTCTAAAATCCAGAAATACCATTAAGTGATAGTTTCCTTTAGTCCAGTTTTGCATTTTCCTTATGCCCCATATTTTCTCCATCTTATCCACAATCAAAACACTACTGCTATTCCTGCTTACCCCATGCCATTCCTCTACATGCATGATCTCCCTGCAGCCTTGGGATTGGTTCCTGCTCCAGCCAAAGATGTAGCCCAGATAAGATAGAAAGCTTCTCTTGAAGCAGCTTCCAGGATTTGTATCTGGATTCCTTGTCTTCCATTGCCTTGACTATTCAATAGCTATTATATTTGAGCTTGAATTTTAGCTGAGCAACTTAACTGTGGTTGTAGACTAGAACCTGTTTTCTTTAACATTGATCTTATGTTTCTTTATAGTGTTTTACTTTGATGCTCAGTAAATGGTTCAGTGTCCCATGTTTATCTAAGTCCCACTCTGGACAAAGTCATATTATCTCCCCACCCCATCATTGCTGGTTGTGTTAATTATTGACATTTCAACCTTTCTTAGTTTCAAAGTTTAAAATGTAGAACGATTCGGCTTCATAGGTGTGTCATCAATTGTACCTTTATTTGATTTAGGATTTTCTATTATGATTTATTTCTAAACAATTCTGGGTAACCCTGTGAGACTTCATCTGCTCTCTGTGGGCACTTCTTTCACATGTAAATATGTTCCCTTAACGCAGCCCGCAATTATTTATGAATGTGCTCTGCTCACAGATGGGCTGCCATGGGAAAAAAAAAAAAAAGGTGTTATGGATTCTCTTGATTCTCAGTTGTAAAAGAATAAAGAAGACTCTGAATAACTCTTGTCAAAGAAAAATTGCACTAGACAAAATAAAACAGGCATGGAAAACATTCAAGTGCACTATAATATGGGGCAGAGACCAGAACAATCTCCGAGCTCAATTCTGTTGAAAAATGGCAGCAGGTTTGCTAATCTCTTGGGTAAACTAGTGGAAAAATACTGGAGGAAGTTAGGGAAGAAGTTGATCATTGGGATGTGTAGTGCACGTTGAATTATTCCTAAATGTGCACATGTTTTACTTTGCGATTGGGCCACCTGTGTTTGCTAATCAGTACTCATAGAAGTTAGGTTCCTACCTTCCCCCAGAGACTAGAAAATGGGGGTGCTATTGCCTTTGATAATTGTGTTTCAAAGAGATGGCCCCCAAGTCTTTGAGAAAGGTACTTCTGGGTTGTTAAACTGGCAAGAGGATTTTAAGAGATTTGTATCTCAAAAGGCAGTGAATTTACAATTATAAGTTTATGGAAGAAAATCCCCTGTGAAAGGGAGATCAGGGCATAGAGACTGGAAGAGAAGCCTATCTAAAGTTTAGTCAAGCTCAGGGAAACAATAAAGCTGTTTTGGTCGGTGTTATTGTATGTAAGACATTACTTATGATTTATGCCATTTCCTCTATTTTACCCTTAGCTTACCTATTAACCAAAAGCAAGAGTCGCTATTCTGACATGCTTTTATTAGTTGCCCTGAGAGATTTTATCTTTTTCAAATCCAGTCACAAATAGGTTATATTTACATGTCACTTCTTTCCCTTTTGTGTTCTGATTACCATTAATTATTTATTAAAAGAAAATCAGAATAGTACTCTTTCCAATACTGAATCCGACAAGAAACTAGAATCTCTTTTCTCTCTTCCTTTTTTTCCCAACCTTGCCCTTGTGTTTGTCATTTCAAGTAACAGGCAAGTGAACATAATGCCTGTAAAATGTCAAATTCTCCATCTGATTCTAAGTGGAAGGTTAAGAATGTTACCAAAGATCCTGGCCTTGTTAGCCTTGTCAGATCCCCTTAGCTGACTTATATAGAGTTTGAGAAGGAAGTGCCATTAAACTCTGACCATAAGAAGAGAAAAAAAAAATTAGAGTTTGTAGGGGAGGAAAAAGGTCCTCAACTCTCTTTGGGTTCCTGCCCCAAAAAATAAACTGGCAAAGACAGACTAACAGGAGAAATGCCTTCTTTTTTTTTTTTTTTTTTTTTTTTTTTTTTTTCTTTCTTTCTTTTTTTCTTTCTTTCTTTTTTTTTTTTTTAGTATAAGTTTTATATGATACAGGAGCCTTTATAAAGAAATGAAGAAACAGGCTAGGTTTGATGAAGAGTAGGCAGTTGTGCAGAAATACGATAGATTAAGAAGTAGGAGGTAATTATGTAAACTGGAAGAAACAGCAAAGCCTGTTTGTTAGGATTTTTCATGGCATCCCTTTGTCTTCAGAGAGAAAAACTGTTCCTTTCCTCTGGGTATAGGGAGGGCACCTCTCCCATAAAGGTTTTATTATCTATTTCAGCGGAGAGAAAAATGAAGAAATGTCCGAGTGACCTGATGTTTTTTCAAACTCCTTATGATTAAAATGTTTGATACTTAGGTGCCATACTTTGGAGTAACATTTCCTGAACCCATCAGGTTGATTGCATATTGTGATACTCTACATATTCTACTGTGATATTTTCCCTACTCTACGTACTCTATGCCTAATATACTATTCTTAAAGCACAGAGATGGAGTTCTCACTTTTTTTTCCGTTTGTTTGTTTGGATTCTATTAGTGAAGGATGAATGTGTACAGATCCATACTCATTCTTTGTCCCAATCCTAATGGTGCCCAACAGTGTGCATTTTCAGAATGACTGAGATTGGAGCTCATGGAAATGAAATCAAGAGACTACTAACCATAATGAAAATCCCAACCCAGACTCCTGGCCATTGTGCTCTACCCACTTGAGCTAAGTACTCCCACATAGTATTATGTTTAGCACTTTAGAATGAAATGAGAGCTATGACTGTATAAACTGTTCATGGATTAGTGTGCCATGATTTGGAAAAACACTGTGTCATTTTGTTTTTGTCAATTAGGCTTTAACTTTCTCATTTATAAAATACAAATAATATTCTCTGACTAATCCTTCCCCTAAACTTCTTTCAAAAGTCAAACAACAACAACAAAAGTGTACCAAAAGTGTTCTTGGAGCAAAAGGATTTAGGATAACATGCCGTCAATAAAAAGGAAAAATAAATAACCTTGTTACTAAGAAGTTAATTTCAAAATTATAGGATTTGGAGGTTTGAATGGATTTGGGGATAGTTTGGCTACAAATAACATCTTTGGTTGTTCTTTGTTTATTTGTGTTGAAGATAGTGGGCATATGAAAGTTAAATATTGTCAAAATTCACTGAGAAAGTAAAAGTCAAATTTAATTCCATAATTTCCTAACCCATTTTACTCTTCAGAGTGTTTCTGCTTTATTGAGACAGCTCATAATTATTTGTTTCTTGATAAATAGTATAGGGATCACATACAGAATACGTATGATTTATGATGAAATTATGTCATTAAGAATGAGTTTATATTATTTTGTACTATTTATAATTACTTCTGTTATACAGGCAGAATTTCAGTTCTTCAGAAATGCTGGTTGTTTTCTTCTTCTTTTGAATTTATTTGCTTGTTTTTTACTCTGTTTTCTCTTAAGAATAACTGGTAGAAGATCAGCAATAAAATGTTTATTTTTATGTTCAGGAGGTTCGCTAATTATTCACTGTTTATGATATATATGCCGTTAAAAGTATATAAGAAGTAGGAGTAAAAAATAAGAACAATAACAATGAACAACTGTGAAGAGAATATGTCTTACGAAGCATTTTTATCAGCTTTATTACGTATAATTTCCTAATATTTATGTGAAGATGAATGTAGTAGTCTCATAACACTAAGAAACATAGATTGATACTTCATATAAATTAATTAAAAATCTCACAACTAAACCACATCTTTTGACTGAAACCTGAGCTAGTTAAAGGTTTCTGAGCTTTTGATATGTCAGTATTTCAGTGTTCTACTGAATGAATAAATTGTTGGTTCTTATCATTATCACATTATCATATAAAATAATGAAAAACTCTGATTTTTCACTTTTGTTTTAAAAGACTATTTTGTGACTTATGTCCTAATATTCATTTTTGTGTAATTTCTAGTTGCCACCAAAAAACAAGTGTTATTACTCTGCGTATACACGGCACCCACAACTTTACAACTAAATAACACACATATGTCTTATTTTGGTTGGATCTGTCCATTACCATTCTCTCATTCCTTTGACTAGTATTTTACTAACTCTTGGCAAGTTCGTTATCATTGGGAAGAGTTATTTTAGCTTCTATAAAATAGTTTCTTAATGGAATGCCATGAGTGTTAAACTAAATATTGTAAGTAAAGTGTCAAGTACCTGGTAAAGGTAGCACTGGTTTTCTAAATATGTGAGATCTATGGAGTATAATCACATTTGAAAAAGAAACAGTGCATGTTTTCTAAATATTATGTTTGTAAAGCAAGCATACTGTTTTAAACTTAGATTGTATTTTTATTGTGGGGGGGTGCAGAGTTGATATAGAGATATTTGAATGACAAGCATCCCCCTGAACATATCATGGCACTGCCACTGATATCTGTCACATAGAAGAGAATTTTAAAAAATGTAAATCCCTTTCACATGCAGAGATGTACTATATATTAATTCAAATTTTTATTGACAAAATTGTCCATTTGTCTATCAAAAAATTTTATGGGATCCCACAATTAGATTCTGATATGACTCAGAATTTATAATTAGATGTGTTACTCCTAGAAAAACAGAAATTTAGAAAGCCACAAATGATGATGATGATATCCATGAAGATGATGGCAATAATCTTTACTTGAGTACCTGAAGTTTGGCAAAAACTGTATAATGTTGCTTTTATGGAAATTATCTCATTTAATCCTAAAAACAATTTTGAAAGGTAAGTATCTTCTTTCTTCCCTTTTTACACTTGAAGAAACTGAACCTCAGAGAATTTAAGAATCTTATTCAAGGTCACAAAGCAAATGACAGGAGTCAAATCATAGCTTTTACTCTACCGATAAACCTTCAGTCTTCAGTAAAGATGCTTCCTATCTATTCATAGCTGATAATTTAAGGGAAACTCATTTTATCATTAGCATCTTAAATTTATATTGGTCAGATAACAACTTTTAGAATTCATCTCTGAAAATCTCCAATTCAAGTAATTTAGCTTAGGAGTGCTATTTATTGTCACAGTTCTCTTAGAAATTTGCTGACAAGACACTGGTAAGAGTTATGAGCAAAAGTTGAATACGATATACCAAATTGCACTTTTTTTCCCATTTATTGTTTTCAAGACATTTTAAAGTCTTCATTATGTCAGAGAAAAAGATGAGGATATATGTTTGAGTCATTAAGAAAAATATAAAGAGAACATCTAAGAGCAAGGCCAATTTTTCAAATATGACACCCTATAATAATGGGAGGAATTTTTCTTTGGTTTTCTTTTGTTGTCTGGATTTTTCTATTTTTCTTTATTCTTTTTTTTCTTTTGTCGCTGATGCTCTGTAAAGTACACAAGTTCTTTGTTTTTGTATGTTTATTTTCTTTGAAAATTTAAAGTATAATTAGCTTTTCTCTTTGAAGTCACAGGCATCTTATATTTTGTTACTTTAATTTTAGGAATTTGCAATTAATTTTTACCACAGCCAAGCAGAGAATCCCCTAAGTTCCCATCTTTCTTGTGGAAAACACAAAATCACAATGCACAAGGGCTATTCAGCCTAGGGTATTCAGATGGGAAGTACAGACTTCCCTTGTTCAGATTAGTTTATAAACTGTAGCAGCATGGGGCTATCTTGCCTGCTGAGCATTCCTTTTTCTTCTACTTCTTGTTAGAAAAGGAGAAAGGGTTTCCTAGAGCTTGGGAATGGAATAAGGGAAAGAATCAGCTGCATGTCTGGCTTCCAGAGTGGACCCAAGGTGCAAAATAATGTAAATAGTGAGCAGGAGTGCCCAAAGTGGTACCACTAGTACAAGAAGTGGAAAGAATAGTTAGACTTATTTGGGCTAGGTAAGCTTCCTCCCTGTGTGGTTATCATTGCTTCTGAGGAGTTTCTGAGGGGCAAGCAATTTACAACCTAAGTTTTATCACAGTAGTAGAAACTTCACCCACTAGAGAGAAAGCTGTGTCATCAATATAAAAACTATGTTTCATTGTCATCTTTCTTTCTGCTCCTCTATCATCATCATCATCATCATCGTCGTCGTCGTCGTCGTCGTCGTCGTCGTCGTCGTCGTCGTCATCATCATTGTGGTTATCATCACCCTAAAAATAAGTAACCCCAATTGAACTTTTCCAATATCCTAGACACTGTTCTAAGTGCTTTATCTACATGAACTTACTCAAATACCATAACATATCTATCTATGAGTCAGAAACTCTTTCTACCTCGAAAAGAGGAAACTGAGGGACACATGTCAGGAAGAAATTTGTACAAGCTACTAAATTCAAACTAGGCCATCTGAGTTTTCCTGACAGGAATTAGCTCTTGAATTGTGAATCTGGCAGAAGTATTAGCTTTGCTAAATACCAACTTTGCGACTATGGTAAACTAACCTAGAATCTCCTAGAATCTCTAGCCTCGGTTTCCTTCTTCATTGCCCATAAAAATAATGTTGTAAATAGTGAGCAGTAGTGCCTAAAGTGGTGACCAAAATGGGACAAATGAAATAACTATCTCCTAGTAAGGTAATGAGTATTAAATAAAATATGGAAAAATTATTTTGGTGCTTGGCAGTGGTAATTATTATTAGGAAACAAAAGCAACACTTTTTATTATTATTATTATTATTATATTATTATTATTAATCAGAAAGAGTTAAGCAAATTTAATGTTCCCTTAAGTTTAGGCATTGAGCATATCTTGAGAATTTTAAAACAAGTGCTGAATTAATTTAGCTAATTAACTAAAGAATCCTAGACATCATTGGCAATAAAGCAAGACAGGAGGCCAGATATGATTTTCTTAAATTCCATTTTAAGAGCTAACGGTCTTCTCTTTCCTTTGCCTAATTTTATATACATTGCTCTTCACCTACCCTAGCTTTTTTCTTTTCAGGGTTGAGAGAAGGGGGATATTTTACCTCCCTTCTCCTTCCCACTTTTCATACACATGCTGAGAGCTTAACCCCTTGTGAAAAAGAAATTATGATAATAGCAATAGAAATAAACACAAAAACAATAGTGGATATTTTGAAATCTTTAGCATTTGTAAAGCACTTTCATATGATCCCCTCCAACTGGAAATTAACAAATTAACCATGGAAACAGATAATAATAATGTAGGAACTATGGTCATGTCTACTTCAAAGAATTTTGGGGGTTTCGACTGTATGAATTCCAATAATATTTAGCTCATGTCTCTGTGAAGGTCACTAACATGTTATCTTGTGTTTATTTAAGCTGACTAGATTTGTCGTGTACTCAGTTCTGAATGTTGGCAAATTCCAATACTCACCTAACCTTTCCTGTAGACATTATCTGATAAAATAAGGCTTAGAAAATTTAATTCTTTCTCTGCCAATCTGTAGAGTAAAAGAAAGAGGTTTCAAACCCAGTCTAACTCTAAAGCCCAATGTCACATTTTCCAGTATAGGTGGTATTAGGATGCGGAGCTAAAAATCTAATATCTTGATTTAATTGAAGTTCTTACACAGAATTACTCTGTAGTGCACACTGCAGGAATAAACCTGTCTGGTTCATGCACTAATGAAAATTTTAATTGTGTTTACTTTATAAGTTGATCTCCACCTTTGGCACCGCTCAACAATATCTACAATCCTTAAGCTTTACGTATTAACAGTCAAATGTAACAAATCCCAGGTATCAATTCTAAAATTAAAAGAAAAAAATTTTTAGTTTAAATTCTATGTGTGTATAATTCATACAGGGTAATCAATTAGATAAAATGATAATAGCTATAATATAGCCAACTCATAAAATGACCTTAATACATAAGAGCATATATACTTGCTCGATTAAAGTTCATTGTCATGTTTTACATGTCCCTCTGTCTGAACAAATGATGTTCTACATGAAAAAAAAAATATGCTGAGAAATAGCTACAGAAAAAAGAATATTTTAACATGGGATTCTCCTTCCTATTAAAAAAAATCATGAGTTTTCCCTGCTATAGGTTTGCATTTATAAATTAAATTGTATAAATTTAAAAAATTATATATGTGTGTGTGTGTGTGTGTGTGTGTGTGTGTGTGTGAGGCAGAACCAAATCTGGCAAGGAATTTTTATCAATAATATTAGAGAAACAAAATTAGAGAATATTAGAGAACAAATATTAGAGAACCCTAACATTCTAAGTTATAGAAATAACCACTGGACAAACTGCCAATGGCTATAGTACTAAGTAGATTATTTTTCTTTAGGAAGTTTTCCTAGAAGTACTATGCTAATTTAGAATTACTACAGGCTTTAATTAGAGTTAAGAAAGTTTTTTAAATGAATTACAGACATTTCATTTCACTTTGGCAAATAGGTGAAGTCAGTCCTTTTTAAAAGAGAAAATACAAATCCTTCATATATTATCTGGTCATTAGCATGTTTTCATATTGGCAAAGCAAAAAGTTTAATATGAAAGAGAGCTGTGTCCTATCGTGAGCTCCTCTATGACTTGTTAAATGTAGATTCTAAAGCTGTTTTAAATATTTTTTGTCAAAAAGCAAAGTATAAACACATAAAAAGTAGGTGAATAAATAAATACACTGCATATTAGCTTGGGTAATTTTATTAATTTCAGGTCATTCAAATGTGAAATTGGAAGACAATAGTTTGACCTTGCAGAAGTGCTGAGGAAGCAACCTGGCAATTTGCTGACATATCACAGATGATCAATGAGTTAGCTTCCATTTTTAACTATTCCCTCTTTCTGCATCCTATTCCTATTTTTTCTATTTCAACATCTCACCTGAATCTGCCACCCCAAATTCCCAAGACATCTTTTCCTCCTTCATCATACTTACTGTGTGTAGAAATCTCATTTTCCCTTAATTTGTGCTTACTTAAGTGTTTGAAAGAAACAGAATGCATAATAATAGCGCAGTCGATTATTAAAGTAGGTAGAGAATGAATAATGGAGGAGAAATATGTGAGAATTTGCTTTCTTAAAATGAGGGTTTTAAATCCTGCATTTAAAACATATTTTTAAAATAACATTACAAAAAATATTCTTCTGTAAAAGGGGCAAAATACAGATTCTTATTTTGGTCCTGTGTGTGTGCGTTTGTGTGCGTGTGCGTGTTTACTTTTGTGATATATTTGTATTTGCTCAGGGACCGCTCTATAAAAAAGAATTATAATAATACATGGGCATAAATGAAAACTTGACTAACTTTAAAAAATATTCAGTAGATTATATTGAAAATTTTTCCATATATTTTTACAACAAAGAAAAATAGCTGCTAAATGATTATCTTTTCCTGATGGTGGAAAAGCAGCAGTAGAGTCCAGAAAAAAGGTTTTTCTCACTAAAGTACTGAATGCCAGCATTTAACCTACACGTATCTGCAAAAGAGCAGTTAAGTTTACAAGCAGTTAAGTTCTAGGTGGTTGACAGCTGCTTTTTATGTTGTTTATTTTTGCTATTTATGAAGTTTACTGATATCCATTTAGCTCATAGATTTCAGAATTGAAAACTGTATTTGTAAACATCAGAAAGGGGGGAAATCAGCGCATGGACACGCGCGCACGCGCACACACACACACCACACACACATGACACACAAAACAAAACACCAATCAATTTTATTTATGGAGTCATCCAAATTGCTGTTGCATTTTTCCTGCGTTCTATTTAGCATATTAGTTGAGCTATATAAAATTGCCATTTTTGTGGGTTAAACAATTAGAAAATCACAATTTCAAATGTCTCAACCTAGTAGGTGAAATACACACAGATATTTTCAAGGATTTACATAAAGATAAAAACTGTAGAATTCTATTGAAGATGATTAATACAATCTGTAAAATTTTAGGTCGTTTTATTTAATTTGAAGATAATTTCTTCATTTGTTCATAAATATTATTTAGTGCCTGTCATATGCCAAAATTGGGAAACACTATTTAACAGAACAGCCAATATACCTCTTCTTATAAAGCTTACAGTCTGGTGGGTGAGAGAAAAAAAGATACATAAATATAATAGATGTAGAGTATGTTATAAAAAGTGACAATAAAGCAGGGACAATGATTTTGTATGAGAGTGGGATCACAATTAAAGAAAGTGCTCTGGGAAGTCCCCAAGAGAAAAATGAAATCCTGGCAGAAGCAAAGGGCACAGCACGTGAATGTTCATAGAAAAACAGCAGCCATCGTGCTCTGAAAGTCAGTATCGATGACAAGTGCTGCTGCAGCAAATGCTCAGTGTCACTCAACTTGTTGATATGGGTCAGTGGCCAGGCTTGCAGCTCCTAGCATCTACACAACCGCGTTCCCGAATCCTAAGCACGGACCTGTTACGCTCACAGTCTTATCCAACACAGATAATGGTAACTTTATCCTTTTTGTTGTTCAACCAAAAACCATGGTGTCATCTTCGGTGAACCTTTTTATGTGGACCCCACAGTATCTTGTTCTGGAAATCCTGACAGCTCTACCTTTAAAATATATCCAGTATGTTAACCTTCTCTTCAATGGGCGCTCCACTGTGGCTCAGGCCATCAACATGCCCTACTCAAATTAGTTGAGATCATCCATAGAGAGTGAATGTAGATAAAAGAGAGTAGGAATCCAAGTAGTATTTCAAATTTTTGAATTTAGGCAGTGGAGAGATCAGTCAAAGAAACTACAAAGGGAGAGCCAGAAGGATGAGAAGACATTCAAGTGAGTATAAGAATCTAAAAAACACACGTGAATCAAACAAACAGGTGATTTAAGGAGAGAAAGTAACCATTTTCTACTTTCCCTAGAACTGGTGATGTGGGCTATAGTGTTTCATTAGAGCTGCTTAACAATATAATAATGTACAGCAGACTGATCCACGCAGCGTTATTCAACGGTGGGATTGAAAAACACATTTTTCATGCTATTTTGTTAGGATGAATTGCAGGATAATGTTTGATGGTAAAAATCAGATTTTTTTACAGTGAACATTTTACATTTCTATGAATATTTCACTGATGTTCAACATCGTCTTGAGATTCTTATTTATTAAGACCACAGATCAGTTGAAAAGCTTATAAAGAATTAAGAAAAATAAAAGTCTCTGTATTGAAAAATCCATCTTCAATTTTCCTGCTCCTGAGCTTGTTGTTTACTAGTAAATAAAAACTCTAACAACTCAAACCATGTGAAATCATATAACCATTTGCCAGGTGTTTTTACACATAATGAGCTGATTCCAGAGATGGAGCTTCTATTTTTAGCTCCCCAAATAAGTCACTTAACAACAAAAATAGAGGTAAACTGTTTTTTTGCACACCTCATAGAGCTAATGTGAATATTGGTGAGATAACATTTGCAAAGCTATTTGAATGCCTCACACATATAGAGGTGAAATTAGATTTTTCCTGTGGGTTTCCCTGGATTAGGGGTGAAGAAAGATTATTAATTATTTTTTTTTGGCATGCAAAAGGAAATCGAATGCTATATTATTGCCTAACTAAAGCATTGAGGAAAATGACATGCATTCTCAGAAATTGCTAGTGACTAGGGAATACTTTTACCAGGAATATGCCCATCTTAGGGATGCACATAAAATCCTTAGTTACAGTACACCTGAAGATGTGGTTCCTTGTGAAATACTTTGATCTTTTTGCCATGGTTTGTGCCACACATGGTACCATGCTGCCTGGATAATACACCAGGACTGGGGATCAGTCTGGCTTTTTCCCCTTCACTCTCCACATTCACTCTTCTGAATCTTATCCACTTTTTCTCCTCAGCATCTTGCTAATTACCTATCAACACACTGAAACTATTTTATTTCAGACTGCCATTATTTCCTTTTCCTGTGTTTTTTAATGTCATTCTCCACCTGATCTCTCAGCCAACAGTCACATTTCTCCATTTCATCCTCAGTATGCATGGCGTACACAGTCCTCCTTGTGTTGTCCCTGTTCCTTTCATCTAATTGTATGCCTGCCACTCCCCAAAAAGAGTTTTTGTTACAGGCACAAAATTACTTAATGCTGTTTTGCATGTCTGGCTTTTGAATATTTGTTATGTGAGACACCTCTCTTTCCTTCTGCATGGTGGTGGTGGAGCGGGGTGGAGTATAGTAGACAGGAGCTAAATTTTTAATAGCTAAATGCAGTATAACAAATTAGTGCCAGGTGGGAATACTGAGACATCTCTACTCAAGAGTGATGTTGATTTCTATTAGTGCATCTGTCTCTTCTCTTTACTTTCTAACAAATAAGTTAAAGACTTTTTTTAGCCTGACACTTCCATCTACAAACATGATGATTGGACCATGTTAAGTCTAATTTTTTAATTTATTTACTTTTAATTTTTTAAGCTTTAACATTCTGTAGCCCTCTGATAGTGACATTCAAATAAGTTAAAAGTTTAGATTCTAGTGATGAATGGTGGGATTAAGTGGAAATGAGAGCTTTTAAGTTCCTTAGAACACAATGAAGATTTGAAAAAATCTAGTTATGCTAAACCAGAACAAGAACTCATGTAAAATTTAGTGACACTTAAGGTTTTTTTTATTTTTTACATTGGAAAAATATCTCGGTCTTATTTAATAATACTAAGTTACATATACATATGTATGTATATATACAATGTATAACATATACTATTAAAATACAAAATAGGCAATATAGTAAAAATCTTTTTCCAGCCCAACGTTGATTTTTTTTTAATTGATGTGTACAATCAAACGTTTGGGTTCAGAGTTTGCTCCATTATTCAATAATTTGGTAAGCACTTTGTTAGGTGATTGACAAGTATTAATCACCTCTCTTAATTTTCATGACAACCACTGAGGTAGGTACTATTATTATTCTACTTTGCAGGTAATAGGTGACATACAGGACATGTACATTATAAAGTTTCTGTAGTAAAGTTTGCTTTTTTAAAAGATGGTAAGTTTAAAACTTTTTTTTGTTTGTTTTAGTATTTTATAATGGCCATGTAAATATTTCAGTTAAAACTAAGAAAGAATTGATGTTCAATATTCTATCAAATGCTTAATCCCTGACCTCAGGGATTAAATTTAGGGGGGGGGGGGGGAAAACTCTTACAAAATAATTTAAAATCAATATGGCACAATGGTTATGTGCTATGAAGTCAGACATTTAGATTCAGAGTTCATCTTTTATTTGGTAATTTGATATAACAATACTCATTTTCATCTTCTGTAAAATGAGAATAATAATATTTCAATTTTACATATTTCATTATTAGCAATAAAGGAGTTATTAATAATAATAAACTTTATCTAGAGTTGCATCAAAATGTAATAACTAAGGCAAAAAGATCTTTAAAATTGGATTTCACTTTCTAATTCTGCCACTTAAACCTGCATATCTAGGGATAGCATATGAAGCCATATAAGTTGCCTAATTTACAAATGAGTAACAGATTTAGAAAGGTTAAAAAGGCCAGTGTAAATTATAGAACTAATAAGTACAGAATTGGAATCTAAAATCTAAATTTCAAAAGATGTCTATCTTTAAGGTTCACATAACTCTGCAAAGATTGGTTATATGAGATTTCAATGAACTAGGTCAATTCTAGAAAATCGCTGAGGATTTGTTAAGAAATTATCTTGCTGAAGAAAGCTATAAAGTGAAGGATCAGTATTTTTCAAGTCTGCGGCAAAGGGTACAGTTCTTTGTTCTCAGCAACGACAAGACATGGGGGTTTTGTCTAATTGAGGGTGAAAAGCAGTTAAAAAGAATTATTGTTCAGAAAATAGAATTAGCAAGTATATCACAATTTCTTGTACTACTTATTTTCCCTCGTCCAAGTAGAGGTCTGTGTAATATGTTCATGTGTTATGGACATATCTCCTAATTCATTTTTGCAAATATGTAGATAATAAGATTTATTATTGTGTTTTCTTTTTTGTTCCTACTGGCAGGTTACAAGTGATTACTGAATTAGTGCTTTAGAAGAATGTCAGGCATGGGCGACATTATGCTGATATAAAGATATTAGGGCATTCAGCTAGAAAATTCCCCAAGCTCTTTGAATGGTAACTTAGTTTTTTTTTTTTTTTTTAAAGAAAAACAACTTTAGCTCCATTCCTCTAAATAGATTGGCAAAATAGAGTTGCTGTCAGTGGAAAATTTTTCAAAAAATCTTTGCAGATGGATGACAAGATGAATGATGTGTCTTGTAGGTAGATGATGATCAGGCGCTTTATGTCAAGAAGGCAGACAACAAAAATGACTGCATCTTTAGAAAAATTCAGATAGAGCAATTTTCTTTGCCTTTATCAGAATGAGTAATTAAATTTATTAGCAAAGTTGAAAACACTGAGCACATTTAGTTTCTATACCATAGCTAAAAAATTCGTTTTTAGAAATTTGCATAGTGCTAAGAACTCAACACTGCACATATTATTCTGGCCTTAATAACAAGTATCCCAGAGGTGAGAGGGAGAACACAAGTCAACCACAATCATTACAGGTTCTACTCGAAATTATTTTTGTTACATTTTTTAATAGATTAAATCTCAACCCTTAAATCCTTAAATATTCATTTCTTCAAAAAAGTGTCAGTTTGCACAAATTAGATAGAAAATGGAAAAGTTTACTTTGTCATTTATTTGTCCACTCAGTATACACTGTGAGGTGGCTAAATATCATGCTCTGTGTTTAGCAGTAGACATTACTTCTGCTTCATTATGGTTTCAACATAAACGTTACTTTCACAGGGAAGCCGACCTTGACTCTTAAACTTGGCTTGACTCCGGCAATATGTTCTCATATGTCATTTAGTACTTAATCATATATCCTGTTGTCATTGCTTATATAATGTCCATCTTGCCCAATTTTCTGTAGGCTTGCAGAGTTCAGGAGTCATATCTGTTTTATGTATTATTTTAACTCGTGTTCATAGCAAGAGCTTAATATTTTTAAAACATTAAAAAGGCATAAATGCAAATAATAAAGAAACTTCAAATAATATGACACTTAACGGTATTCTGTTAAAAATACAATGGATACACAGGGCAGGCAAAACATGGGTGTCTGGGAATGTCTAAGAGATTTCATGGGGAGGTGACTCTGAGATAAGATTTCTTTGTGTCTGGGAAGAAAAGTGAGATAAATTGGAGGTGAAAGAAAAAGTCTGCAAGCACAACATGTTTGAGAAACTACAAATGGGAGCATAGAGAATGAGATGTAGGATGCCAGGAAATGATTCTAGACAAGTGGCAGGAACCAACTTTTGAACGACCCTCCATATGAGTAAGGAATTTTCATTATATGTAAATATGTTTCTGTATATATCTTATATATCTATCAATTGATCAATTTGTGTATGTGTGTGTGTGTGTATGTAACTTTTTTCCATGTGAAGACCTTGAGGAAGTAAATGTGAAAATAAGAGGATTCAATTTTTGTGTGAGAAAAATTTTTTAGTGGATTGTTGGGTAAGTAGCTACTTCTGGCCTCAAATATCCAAACACTGTATGCCTAGAATATATGGATGATTTAGTCACTTAGGCATATCTGTTAACATATATGTGCTTAAACCCGTATGGGAATATATCCTGATAATAATGCCTAAGTTTGAAACTTTTCTAGTTGTTGTTTTCTTCTTTTTGTGTGTGTTTTATCTAGAGTGCTTTGTCAATTCGCCATTTTCACATTTCACGTTTTTGCAGACCATAATACATTCATGGTATATAGTGTGATTCTATCTCTTAATCAGATTCATAGCACCTTCCTGGAAGCTAGCTTTTTCTTAGACACATTCATTATAGATGTTTGTGCTTTTTTTTTTTCACCTCACAGTGAATTTAAAGGAATAGTTACTTTTTAACAAGTCACAAATATATCAAAAAGTTAAGTTGTATAGTTTTTTAACATTTAAATGTTTCTATAGTAATAATTTTCCCCACAAAGAGACTTTTTCTTTTTCCTCTGGAATATAGTAAAATACGAGCACAAACCTTAGGTATAGAAAATGAGAGTGACAATTTTTGGCTTCCTCTGCTCAGTTTTAAAATTACTCACACGTTTTTGTTGACTGGACAGTAAGGCTGTATAAAGGAATCATGGCAGCTGAGAATGAGAAGGGAACTAACTCACTCATTTGACATTTAGTAAGTATTTGATATACACAAGGGAAATAACCGTTTGTTCCCTCAATGAGCTCTCAGCCTAGTGAGACAAAAAGAAGAAACCTTTGAAATAAAGTGCGGAAAGTATTATAATAGGGGAATGTACACAGTGGCAAGTGAGCACATTGCCTGTGGACTTTAGAGAAAGTTTCATTAGGGAGGTGGCGTGAGAACTATGTCATGGACATGAGCAGGCGGTCAACAGGCAGAGCCTGAAAGGAAACAACAGAGAACAGCCAGTCTGACATTATGAATAAATGGAAATACATATTAGGTTCAAAGAAGCATAGTTTGTTTGTATGTGTGTTGGTGAAAGGGACAGGGGCCAGGAGTCCTAGGAATGTAAAGTTAACTCAGAGCCATAGGTAATGTAAAGCCACCAGAGACTTTAGCATAAGGGAGTGCCTCATTAGGTTTGTTCTAAGAAATATAATTTCTCACTCATATGGGGGTGGATTGGGCGGAAAGGAAATTAGGGACAAGTCCTGACTAAAAATGAAATTAAGGTATGGGCAGTAGGATTAGTGAAAAACACAAGAATTTGAAAATCATTTCCAAGGTGACTTTGATAATCGGATAAGGGAGTGTGGGAACAATGGAGACGAGAATGACTTAGAGATAACTAAAGCAGTTGTATAGGTGATGCGTCCTAATCCAAGACCAGAGTACAAATATTAAGATGAGCAAATCTTATATTGTGGATGGCATAGAATAAGAAGATTTTAGCAGTCACCTACACCAACCTATTTTTCAGATACCAAAATCTATACTATGAGAGGGACTTTATGGACTTCAGCAATTAATGGCAACTTCAGTGGAAGGTCTGAGCTGGGGAATCAGATGTGCACAGATCCATGTTCCACTTTGCAGCTAATAAATTAATTTTGTAAAACAGTATATTAGGGAGTAGAAGACATTGGCAGACGTTCGAAACGGTGTTGCAAGAATAATGATTAGTAAAAATTATTGCCTCATACTTCAGGAAAATGCTGTCTTAAAAATCAGCAAAATTAAAAAGCAAATCTAACATGGTTAACGCAAAGGCTGTTTTGTGTAATTATTTTCTTTCCTTTGTGGGGCAAGGGATTATGTACAATCATTTGGCTAGTTCATTGTTCCATTGCATTAACTATATATATTTGTTATATGTGACATCCACAAAAGCACACATTTCCCAACACTAAAAATCTGCTTGGAACATGGCATATTTTCAACAACTACGTGTAGAATGAATGAGTGTGCACAAAGGAGTGAATTTGTCTAGTTCTCCAGATACTACCTTTAGACCATTATATATCAATAAACATTGACTCCTTATTAATTCCCACTATATTTCTATCAACTATTTCATCAACTTCATGATCATTTCAGTTGATATTAAGCTTGAGACTTACCTTTTTACCACATCGTTCTCAAACCCTGGATCTTGACCCTGGATCTTGCCACTTAGTAGGATTTATATTAATAAACATGATTTTATGTATTTTTTTTTCTGTTAAAGCTTGCTTATTGCTACCTTCCATTTACTATTGGCCTGTGTAAAAAAAAATGCATATTTTCAGGGTCCTTATATGTGCAATAATGTGAAAATAGTTAAGAAAACAATGGGAACTACAGAAGAGGTACACAGAAGTGTAGCAGACTGCAGGCCTTCCAAACATTTTCACTGTGTGGTACATATTAGAGTGGTAACAGTATATGCCAGCAATGTTAATTTAAAAAGTGAATGCTTGTAGTTTAAGATTAATAACAAAATAGAATATAAATTCTGGAGTCACACTAACTTCCGTTCATATCCTGGCTTAATTGTGAATTTTCTGTGTGGTCATTGACAAGTTTATTAATATCACCCAGTTTTTTTGTTTTTTTTCTTTAAATAATTGGGATAGGGCATGTCCTTTATAGAGTTGTTATGAAGATTAAACACAATGCATTGTCAAGAGTGCCTCATACAATGTGAAATGGAACAGATCAATAGTGGATGTAATTTTTCTATTGAAAGTTTATTTTCTTTACTACAGAAATCTAAAACCAAATTATGGTTTTCTCTCTTTTCCCTCTCTCTTTCCTTCCCTCTTTCCCTCCCACCCTTCCCCGCTCCCTAGCTCCCTGCCTCTGTCTCTTCCTTCTTTCCTTCCTTCCTAATTCCACAATCTGATATATTTACCACTGACCTCCGTTTTCACCCTGTCCTAGTTTGAATGGAGCCTTTTGTTGCTGTGTTTAGCCTTCTGAACATACATGCTGTACATTTGCAAACCATTCTTACTTAGGCTTCCTTCTGACATATTTTTGTATATATTCTGTTATTGCTTATTCTCATCACAGGAGTATATATATATTTATGTGCATATGTGTCTGTGCATATTAGGCAAAAGGCTTTCTCTTTTATTCTCTACTTTTAAACAGCTTTATTGAGGTATATTTGATATTTAAAAAACTGGATATACATAATGTGTATAATTTGATCAGTTTGAACTTATGCGTATACTTTTGAAACCATTTCCACAATGAAGGTAATAGACAAATTCATCACCTTCTAATGTTTCCTTGTGCTTCCCCCTTTCATGGTAAGAACATTTAACATGAGATCTACCCTCTTAAGTTTCTAAAGGCACAGTAAGATATTGCTGACTATAGGTACTGTGCTATAAGCAGATCCCAGGAATTGATTTGCAACTTATTTCTCAGTCCCTTCCCTACCTCACCAACCCCCCAGGCCCTGTAACCATTGATCTGTACGTCTATAATTTTGACTTTTTAAAATACCTCACTTAAGTGGAATCATGTAATATTTGTCCTTCTATTACTAGCTTATTTCAATTAACATAATGTTCTCAAGGTTCACGCATGTCATTGCAAATGACAAGATTGCCTTCTTTTCTAAGGCTGAATAATATTCCATTGTATGTATATAAGGCTGAATGATATTCCATTGTACGTATATACTGCTTTTTCTTTATTCATTTATCTATCCATGGACACTCAGGCTGTTTAGGCTGTTTCCACAACTTGGCTATCATGAATAATGCCAAGATGAACGCAGGAATGCAGATATCTCCCTGTAATCCTGATTTCAATTTTTTGGATACACACCCAGAAGTGGGATTATTGGATTATATGGTAGTTCTATTTTTAATTTTTGAGGGACATCCATACATTTCTACCAACGGTATCAAAAAATTTCAAATTCTCCACATCCTGACCAACATTCGTTATCATTTTTTTTCGATAATAGTCATCCTAACTATTGTAAGATAATGTCTCATTTAGATCTGATTTGCATTTCCCTGATGATTGGTGATGTTGAGCACCTTTTCATCTACCTGTTGGCCATTTGCATATTTTATTCAAAAAAATGTCTATTTAAGTCCTTTGCCAATTTTTGAATTTGATAATTTGTTTTTCTGGTATTGAGTTGTATGAGTTCTTTATATATTTCAGATATTAACATATTATCAGATATATAGTTTGCAAATATTTTTTCCCTATTTCTTAATTTTCTTTTTAATTCTGTTGATTTTTTTTCTTTGCTGTGCAGAGGCTACAGTAATTAAAACAGTAAGGTAGACAAACATATAGACAAAGGGAATAGAATTAGAGATTCTAAACTAAAACCACATACATACAATCAACTAATGGTCAACAAGGGAGCCAGGAATACATAACAGGGAAAAGATAATCTCTTCAAGAAATGGTATTGGGAAAACGAGACAGCCATATGCTAAGAATGAAAGTGGACCCCCTATCCAACACCATACACAAAAATAAACTCAATATGGATTAAAGACTTTAATATTAGACATGAAAGTGTAGAACTTTTAGAAAAAAATAATAGGGGAAAAGCTTCTTAACATTGGTCTTGACAAATTATTTCTTAGATATGACATCAAAAGCACAAGCAATAAAAGCAAAAATATCTCAGTGGGACATCAAAGTGAAAGGCTTCCTTTAAATGATACTCATTTTATTCAAAAGTGTTAGCTTTAAGTATTATTACCAGGGTATCTCTTTACATATTCCCCATTCTTTGTATTGCTTATCATTCTCTAGGATCCTAAGTCCCTAGAAGTGCCTGATACTGTAGTGGTGCTTTCTCTTCACTAATGACCATTTTTCAAAGGATGACACTTTTTGGTTAAGAGTCTCAGCATGTCCACTTCCCTGACCCATTATTACCTAGTGATTGATTCAGATCTAGGGCAGTGCTTTTCATTATTACATTTTATTCATTTTGAGAAATAAATCTATAAGCGTGATTTTAAAAAATATTTATCTCTATAGTTAGATGAATAAAGTTTTTAGTAGTTTTAATGGTTGTTGATATGCCCTTAATTATTACTCGTTTGTATGATAGCTTTGAAATTTATATTACAAAATCATTATTTTCTCTCTTTAAGTGAAAGAAACTAGAAATTAAATATTCTTTATTAGTTGTACAGATATGGTCACAATCATTTATTTATTCAGCAAATATTTTTAATATACTTTTATTATACATCAGAGACTCCTCTAGAGTTGGAAATACAGGGAAGAACTGTCCAGACAATATCCCTCTTCTCTTGGGGCTTGTGTTAGAATAAGAATTTGAGGTAGAGGTAAAGGCTGTGGAGATAATACAGCTGGGTAATATGATGCAGTGTAATCAGTGGGACCAGTTGTCATAGGTTTCACTAATATGTGACAACATTTTAACTGAATCTTAAATAATGAGAAGAAGGTAGCCATATAACAGTTTGGGTGATGCTTGACTGTTTCAGGGAGAACTGAAAGCAAGTTCAAAGGCACTGAGATTGCAATAGTCTTGGTGAGTTTTATGAATACCTTTATAACTGGAGAGTAGTGGACAAAAAGATAATTAGAAAGAGATCAACTCAGAGAGGTGGGAAAGAGTTGCATCATATAGGATCTTAGAGGCCATAGAAAAATAAACATTTTGATTTATATTGAGTGTGATATGAAATATTAGAAAATTTAAGTTGGTCTGTAGTATAACCATATATGCATTAACAAAATAATTATGCCCATTTGTGAAAAATAGTTTATAGTAGGTCAGTAACAGAAGCAATAGGTCCAACTTGGTGACCTCTGCAATATTCCAAGTGAGGAGGACAGTAACTTAGGTTCTGTTAACAACAGTAAAGATAAAGAAAAATAACCATATCCATATTCTGGAGACAAAAATTTACAGTACTTTCTGAATGTATAGGGGGATGCATTTATATACAGAAATGAATCAATGATTTCTCCTAAGTTTTGGAGCTGAGCAAATGAATGGTACTATTTGCTGTGACTGACAGGTCTTGGGGTACTTTTCTTAGAGAAGACATGTAATATTTGAGAAAGAGCTCTGGAAGACACCTCAGAAGACCTGCGTTACAGTAGTTACTCTTTATATTGTGCTAAGAAATAAATCACAAAATCACATCAATCTTAGTGTCATCATGTGAATTCATTTAGGTGGTTGTAGAGTTTACTTCTAACTCTAAGTTTTATAATATAATTAAATTTGAATAAATCACAAACTTCAGCAGTTTCTCCTTCAAAAGCTCTAAGTATATTTATTTTACATAGTTACCTTTTTCTTAGAAATTTTAGAAAATGGTTTTTATGATTTTCCAATATATATATGTTATGTACTTTCAAAGATCTATTTTGTTTACATATGGGACCATGACATCAAACAATAATAATATTCAGTTATTAATTATAATATTAACAGAATAAATTACAGTGTTTTACATTTTTAGGCTAAAATGGAAGTTGTGCCCGTTATACATTATCCTTTTGTTAATGAAAATACAGGCCTTATATTTCATATCAGTGTTATTCAATGAAACGAAGTTAAAGTTGATGCTTGGAAGACACGCAAACACATATATGAAGATTCATGTGCAAAGCTATACATACAAACACACAGAATTCAAGGTAGAATGGTTTATCTCATATATGTTGTCTAAGATGTCATATTTTTATCTATTTAATTCTATTTGGATTCTCATTAAAAAAATGAAATGTTTCTATAAAGCATTTTTATTAAATAAGTCAAGGCATAAAAGAAGTTTATATTCCCACTACATCCTCACCCTGTTAAGGTAACAACTTAATGGGATCACTTGTATTGTTGTAATAGTTTCCTCAAGATCACCCTGATATCTACACTCTGGTATCAAACCCCCCAAATTAAAAGCCCAAACACTTTGTACTTCATTTTTCTCCCCTCTTCCTACTCCCCTTTCTTGATTCTCTCTCTTCCTATTTTCTCATGTGGTCAATCAGAGAACCACATCTAGCCTGGTCTTTGGAGTCTCTGTGCATAATTCCTCTTTTAAGAGGTATTAGACTTGATAGTGTCCTAGGTAGTGAAATGCCACATATCAAAATGATTTTAATAAAGCATAAATAGAATCTTCTGGTGAAGAGAGTAAAGTCTTTTATTTTTTCAATGAATAAAAAGAATATTTGAGAAAAAATATAGATTTTCTTTGGGCGAGGATTGTTCCCATACTCATGAATTTTAAAATGTATAATGTTTCCTTACCTACTTATTCCACAGTAGCCCCACAGGCAGGCCCTCTTGAATGGGATTAATATTGTGAAAGATTCTTATATACTTTGGAGTAGATTCTACTTTTATTATTTTTTAGAAAAATAGTTTATAACTCCACTGTAAGTAAAGTGCTTTTAAAAAAATCACAGTAACAGTTGGCTTAGGGAAAAATTTAGGATTTTTTGATCAGCCTTATGTCTTCCTGGTTTGTGTTTCTAAAATCTTGATACTGGTACTCTATATTATAATATAGATATTGAATGTTGTATAGTAGTTATATCTATTTGAGACTCATGGATGTCTTAAAGGAAGAGGGAAAACAAATTAACTATCAGTACATTGGGAGATTATACTATTTCTATACTGTCCAAAGTCATACAGAAGAAACACATGCACACATATAATAAATATTCTTCCTCATACATACAAACATATATACATACATACATACATGTATGCAGACATATCCTTTTCTCAGAGTTACAAATTTATACAAACTAGAAAACTTTTCCTAGGAGAGTACTAAACTCCATTTTTATTCTTCCCCATTTTTAATCCTCTTCCAAATAGGCAATATGTTAACACCACCTTTAACATATGGCTGAAACTGGTGTCTTGGCAAAGAGTTTAATAATAGGACAAGACAAATTGATTTGCCACTGCAGTCTTCACAATCTTATTCTAATCACCTACATGGCCATAAACTAAAGTGTTAGGAGTTTCACTGAGGATATTTCTTCAGTGAATAGATACAACTCTCAAATAATTGAACAGTAAACAATATTCTAATGCAATAAGAGAAAATATTTTCTGAGTAGGTAAACTTATTTACTTTAAGATCGAAGGCAAAGGAATATAGTATCACTTAAAGTAGAACTACTAAGATGAACTACTAATGCTTATGAGAAATCTATAATATATAACTCAGGAAATTAGAAAGTATCTTGACATAAGAACATGTCAGAATCACATGGAATCCTCCTCATGACATTTTTTTTCCCAATTAGAATTATAAGAATGATAAAGATCTACAATAAGAATATGATTATGCAAAAGAAATATAAAACAGGTTTGATTACATTCTAAAACAAATGATGTAAAATATTGGATGATTAATATAAATCTATATGATATAGCTTATCCAGTTCAGGAACCTTATATTTGTACTATTTAATCACCAATTAGTGTAAATTTGCTACGAACTATAGTTACTTGTCAAAGCATAGTGAGTTAGAACTTGGAGATTATACCTAGAGGAACAAGGTAGATTTCTGTTTTCTTGAGGTCCAAGAGAATGTAAATACTTTTCAAAATTTTAAATGTAGGCCAACTAAAAGGTCACTAGGAAAGCTTACTTAACATTACTTTATGCAATATGTATTTGTTACCAATAGTACATGAGAGCAGAATTCTTGCCATCATCTGGCAGTGGAATCAGATCTTAATTAAATAATATCACAGCTTGTTATTCTTAAGGAACAGCACATTTAAAGGTCCTGAGACGGGAAGGGGCATATCTGACAACAGGAATTATGGTAGGATAATATGACCGGAACAGAAAGAAGGTGAAGGGCAAAGTACAAGTTGAAGCTGAAGAGATAGATGGGAACCAGACCATGCGAGGAATGTGGTCATGGCATTGACTGTATCTCTGAGTGTAGGATCTGGGGCTCCGCATCTATAACAAATATTCCAATTGTTTTGATCTATAATAATTTACGTTTGAGAGCACTGGTCTATGGACAACCTTTGGTGATTGTCTTTAGAAACACAGGCTTGCATATAACGCATCAATGTGAGCTACAGAGAAGGATAGATGCCCACACTTTACAGGAGATTTTCACAGATCCATACATTAGACTGGGCCAAGCTGAACGACATTTAATGCTTTGTAGATCTAAAACATATAGGTTTTATTCCTTCAGAGATAGACTGAAAAGAATTTCAAAAGGGAAAAAATATGATGATAGTCCTAATTACTATTTTGAAGAAAGGGAAGGTGATAACACTTGATCCCAAGGCCAGATCTAAATAATAACTAGTTTAACTTTGGATGGCAAACACATAGTGCAATATACATATGATGTATTATTGAATCGCATACTTGAAACCTTATAATTTTATTAACGAATGTCACCCCAATAAACTTAATTAAAAATAAATAAATAGAACAAATAAATAAAGACTAGTTTACTTTTGCTATTCTAACAGTTCACATCTGCTTTTAATATCCCATAATGAAAGGGCATTTGGGGCAAAATGCATAAGTAGTATGGAATGATTGATTTTTTTCAATGTTCAAGGCCACAGCATTTTAAAAATTACCTTCATAACAACTTCACCATGTTCACCACCTCTTTGAACACATAAAAATTCCCCATTGAGAGATATTTAGAATAGGAAAACCGTAATATATAATACAATTCTGAGTTTGTTATTAAGAAAAAAACTACTGATGTCCTAGTTATCAATCACCTCCTCTTCGGTATTTTTAACAACTACCATTCCTGTGGCAGAAACATGTATCTCCAAATATTATCTGTCTTGCTTAGTGGATGGATGTATTTTTATGAGCTTCTGAGTGATGTGTCATAACCCTGATGAATGTAAAAGCAAGATTCAAAACTGTGGTGTCTCAGTCAGTGTCAGCCCAACATTTATTTGCCATAAGCCAGAGATGGAAGAAAGGCAGCTGCCCAGAGACATATAAGCTGGCCTGGAAAAATGGTGGGTTGGCATCAGGGTCAATACGGACATTAAAAAACGAATGTCAATTTACTTGTAGCTTCTTTTTCAGTTTACCATGTGCATGTTGTTATATTAATAAAAATGGTGAACATATTGGTTTTTCTCATATTATCTCTATATTTTCAATTATAATTTTTTATCTTTTCATGGCAAGATAGAAAGTTCTCTATATTCGTGAATCCCAAATTAATGACCAGCATCATTTAAGAGGTTGAAAACATTGTGCAAAGATTCATAGACTAGGATCCAGGAGACAAAAGTTAAAATTTTCCGTCTAGAACAAATTAGCAGCATGACCCTAAGTAAGTAACTTCCTTTTTTGTTTTGTTTTGTTTTAGCTTTTTTTAAAAAAAAAAAAATTAGATTATAGTTGACATACAATATTGTATAAGTTTCAGGTGTATAATTTATGTGCACAGTCTTTTAAACTTAAGATTTATGAAAAGCAATGAGTAGAAGGGAAATGGAACTCTGATTTTGCTGTAGGTAGAACAAACACTGAGTGGCCCTGGGTTTCAACCTCACCTTAAAAGGAGAGAACAAGGATGCTGAATATCCTCCTGTGTGTTGCTGACATGTGGGCCCTGTAATAATGAAACCCTGTTAGTTTCCTTCAGGAAGGACTAGCTGACTGCTGAGAGAGTGAAGCTCTACTGATTCCCTGTGAAAACAGGGAACTATTTGAGTCCCTGTGAAAACAGAGCAGAGGGAGGCAGAGAGCAAGCAAAAACAAAGTGAAGTGATAGCAAAGGAGAGAGAGGATTCTGTAAGATAACATGGAGAGAGAATGTGTAGCAAGACCTTAGCAAAAATAAAGCTGTTTAGGAGTGGAAAGGGATCACTACATAATGAAGAAATATCACAAAAGCTAGAGTGAAGTAAATGGAAAACCCTGGAGTAGAAAAGAAGAAATATCAGGTAGGAGAAAGCACAGCTGTTTTATATAAACAAAAGACTTTAAATTTGAAAGTCAATATTTTGAAAGGACTTAATTTGTAGTAATATATAATACATTTCAACAACTGTAGGAGCAAGATAATTTTATACAGTGAATATATATTCTCTAGTGGTAGAAACTTCTCAAGATCAAAACATCTTATTTGTTTATCTTGTCCAATTATGGCATGATGTCTAGCCCGTGGTTTGAGCTCTTTAGCTCAAAAGGTAGACGATTCTGTAAACTTTATCTAGTGAGGTTTGATATAGAAAAGTGCAGTGAATTTATGTGATTAGTATGGATATGGACTCACTTCTATAGTTATCATTTGTGTGAATAATTAGAATTTTAAATGAAACTAACATCTCTGAAGATAGAATTATGGAAAAACCTCAGAAGCTCTCTTTAGAAAATCAGTAAAAGATGTTTTCCAGAGAGCTTTGAAAAAAGTGACAGATCCATACAGCACATAGCCTTAAAAAAAGAAAATGTATCAATAATTTTGTGGATGATCTTAACTACTCTAGAACTCAGAGTTAGTAATTAAACTGCTTTTTAAGACTAGATATAAAGAAGTGTTTGGGAATAGGAGTTAAGCACAAACTCGATTACTATGAACATGTAGTAAGTCCTTTAATGAGTATATGAGTGCATTTCTGCTGTGTGCATCTATTATCTTTTAAACAAAGAAAATTAACCAGTTATAGTGAGAAAAATCTTTAAAAATGCTGGA
This sequence comes from Eonycteris spelaea, assembly GCA_003508835.1. NCBI lineage: Eukaryota > Metazoa > Chordata > Mammalia > Chiroptera > Pteropodidae > Eonycteris > Eonycteris spelaea. The sequence goes on from PUFA01000007.1 coordinate 6,890,337, forward strand.
ACGGCTAAAGTAAAACAGTTAGTTTCTTTCCCTTTCTTTATGTCTTCCAAAGGAATTCTTGTAATGCATAAATCTCTAGTACGACAGTGTGCGTATCATGTGCATGCTGACATTTAGAATTCTAGGAAGATAAGTCCAAAAGAAGGCAGTCTCAATGAGGACCATGTCAGCATATTTATTGATACATCTACAGTGTCTAGCATGATGGGAGGTATATATTAGATATAAAATAAGTATGTGTAGAATTAATAAATAAATTAATTCCCTACTCAGGGAATTAATGTGTCTTTAAGGTAATGAAACAGACTTTATAATAAATATAACAGCTCTCTATTTTCTATTTCAAAGAATTGCTTTAAATAGAATACTAAATACTACAACCTAGTTTTCTATAATATCCTGTTAATGACCCATTTTTTTTTCATTCAAAAAAATGGGTTATATGCTGTTAATGAAAAAAAAATGGGTCATTAACAGGATATTATAGAAAACTAGGTTATAGTGGAACATAACAGAGTATATGCAAAAATGGAAAATCTTACAAAGTCATTGATGTTCATGGCAACTGAATATTCAGAAACACTTTGGTTTGAACAAAATTCTATATGTAATTAGAAAGTAATGAAAATTATAATGTTTGTGTCTTATAAAGTATCTTGCTGAAACTAAAAGAGAAGTTTCAAAAATGTTTACAGTGATATTGTCAGAGTTGAAAGTAGACAATATTTCATCCTCTTAAATGGTGTCTGGTCATTAATTTGGAATGAACAAATGCATGGAATTTACTATCTTGCCCTAAAAAGATTCTTCAATGCTTTATTGGAGACTAATTTGTCATTACTTTAGTGCCTTGTGTAATAACCATGGTTTAATGGAAAGAACATTCAACTTGGAGGCCAGAGATCTATATTCTGATCCCATATTTAACTCTGACAAACTCCTTGCGTGAGTTTTGGACTAATTACTTCACTTCCTCAGGCTTCAGCGACATTAATTGTAAAATATAGCAATGGAGCCAGGGATATCCTATAGCAATATGCTGTGGTGTTCTGGTTATAGACATCGTTAGCATGAAAGAAATGACTGCAATGGCGTAGAAAAGCCTGAATGTATGTATGTATGTGTATACACACCCACACCACACATACATACATGTATAGGAAAAACAAAGATATCAAGATATTTTGGAATGATAATAACTGAATATTTTGTTTTAAACAGGTCTCTCTCCTTTGTATTAAATTTGCAAATTGCAGAACTTGGAAAAAGTAATGGTAGAACAAGAGAGCATTCTGAAAGAGACTATTCACAAAACCAATGGGAATTGGTAAAATTAAAATATCACTATTATTAATTTTACTGAACAAAATTGGTTTTCAATAAGTGTTATTTAGTTTGAGGAAAATATCTGTGCACTTTCACCCTTAAAGCTGTGCATTATTGTAAAACCTCTACAAAGGTTAACCATTATCTAGTTTTCTGGTTAGACAGCCATCAGCAGAGATCCTTTCACTCTAATGCAGAGATACTCATCTGTGGCTGTCAATCAGAATCATTTGTGGTACCTTTATTTAAAAAGAGCCTGGCTAGTACTTGGATGGGAGACCACCTTGGAATACCAGGTACTGTAGGTATTAAAAAATATTTTTTAAATAAAAATAAAAATAATAAAAAGAGAGAGAGAGTGGTGGGTGAGAGAGAGAGGAAGAGAGAAGGAAAGAAGGAAGGAAGGAAGGAAGGAAGGAAGGAAGGAAGGAAGGAAGGAAGGAAGGAAGGAAGGAAGGAAATAGGAAAAAAGTTCATTCCTGGGTTCTATTCCCACTTCAGAACACATGAATTGGAATTCATGCAAGATGGGGCTCAGACAGCAGTATTTCTTAAAATTTCCCCCTGACATTTAATTTCATTGTGTAGACAAATAGAATCACTGCAAGCTCACTGTGTCCCCTCCTTTAGTCATTTAATGTATTTGGAGGTGAAGATTAAATTTAGGCTTAGACTGACCTAGCTGCCCTCTCCCAACCCCAGCAGGGTGGAGACAGCTATTGAGGGCTACTTTAATATTTTCCTTCTGGAGAGACACAAAGAAAAAGGTCTGTGTTACTATCCCATAAGAAAGGAAAGCAAATTATTTGCATTAATAACATGTATTTATGGTTATTAAAAGTATACTTAGTAAAGTTTTACATTTTATTAAATGTTGGATTTTTAAAGCTACAATATACTTTCATAATCTAGTTCAAATCATTCAGTTTGCAGATAAGAAAATTAAGGCTTAGTGAATGGAAATGGTTTGCATACAGTAAAAGAGCAAAAAATTGGCAGAGCTAAATCTGGGTACAAGTTTCCTGATGCCAATTTCATTACACATTAAACTCTTTTGCCCCCTGATAGTTTCTATTTCTAGCACAGAAAGGTTTGAGAAATGTTACAACTACTGAAAAATTTAACATTAGTAACCTCAGTGTCTTAAGTTCCATAATAAAGAATGCCTTTCTGTATATTGCCAAAGTTATGTGCATTTTCTTAACATTTATTAATCTTCTAAGTGAATGTTAACCTGTTATAAAAATTATCACCTTCTTTATGTTTGTCAAAAATATCCGAGTTGTCAATCAAAGAGCTATTCACAAAAAATTCACTCTGATAATCTGAAAAAAGATAAAATGAACGCTTAATCAAGTCTATTGCCCTCAGATGAAAATGAAGATGCCATATGGCACTCAGTGTTGCAGTACTTAATAACAAAGTTAATGAACTTTGTAGTCAGACCGAGTTGGGTTCAAATTCTAGCTATTCACCTTTTAGAACTTTCAATAGTGATTACATATGAGCTACTTGGCCTGAATTTTCTCATAACTGTATGAGACAGCAATTTCTTGATTTGAGCCCTAGTGAGGATTAAAAAATGGTTAACAAGGTTTCAGCCCATTGCCAAGCAGACAGCGAGCACTCATTAAGTGATCCTAAAGCTTATTATGCCAATGATATTTAAAGGACAGTTAAATAGATTGGGAATGCAGTATTTAAAAGAACTGATTTCCCGACTAGTGAGGATGAAATTATGTCAAACTTGATAGAGGTCAAGGAGGTCAAAGTGAGTTATCCCAAATTAGGGAACATGTAGGATCAGAGCCAAGACAGAATGAAGAGCTGTAAGAGGAGAGCAAGAACATGAAGTTGGAGCCTGTGTGGAATGAGGACTGTCCTTATAGATGGACAATGGCAATAGCATGGGTTGCGTATATGTGGGGGCATTGCCAATTGATTATGTAAGTTAAAGGGAGGCAAGTTCATTACTGACTGAGAAAGAAGTTATAAAGATAGAAAAGAAGAAAAACATATACTGTTAGATTATTATTGGAGTATAACTGTGTGTAAATTGATATGTATAAAATATGTATGTTTATAAGTATGTCATATATAATGTATATAAGTAAGCACATATAGCCATATGTCTCCTAGCTCTGCCACCAAAGGGCCTTAGTTCAGTGATACCCCAATAACTATGAGCCCACTTAGAACCCAGATCTCAGCTTCTAAGTACTGTTTTCCACTATAAAGAACTGAGCCTCTTCGAGAAATAGCTAATTCCAGTGCTGGGGTAGGGTAAGTCCAAAGTGAACCTAGAAAATCTTGTCATACCAGAAAATGAATAATTGCTCAAGTAATAATTAGAACAAAGAAAAGACACAGAAGCCAGTATAAAGAGGTCAACTGGCCAAATTCTGGGACAAATCAAGCAATAAAATAAATAATAATTATAATGAATTGTAATTTATTTTAAAAATAAGAAACCATGAAACCATACTGGTACATAAAGAAGGAGGGAAGAGAGGAAGGAGAGGGAGGAAGGAAAAAGGAGGGGATCCTAAAGATTAAGTATTTGACCCAGAGAGATTGCTTAGATTATTGAATCAGCAAAAGAATGCTCACCAGCATGTTCCTGGTGGTTAGATAATAGTGGTAAAATTTCAAGTTTTTAAAAAAATTTCTTCTCATTTTTATATATTGTTTGGATTTTATACAATAAACTTGAATTATTTACATAATCAGAAGAAAGTACTAAAGTGCTGTGTTTATCATACAAAGACAAAAAGAAGGAAGGAAGAAAAAGCAGAGAGAGAGGGAAAGAGAAGAGAGAGAGAGAGAGAGAGAGAGAGAGAGAGAGAGAGAGAGAGAGAGAGAGAGAGAGAAAGAGAGAAAGGAAAAACAAAAAAAAAAAAATGGGAAGTTTGAGGATTGGAATGCTTACATAGTCTTGAAATGCTTCCTCCCCAAATTCCTATTAATGCTTTTATAACAGAGAAACCTGGCAGATACCATTAAAATTAAAATTAATATCACCATTAAAAGGGCAAATCAAATTCATTGGACATTTGATAGAACATTATGAGAAAATCACAGTATTATCTCTGTGATATTTCTCTGAAGTTGCATAGCTTTAATCTTAGCAAGAGGAAATATAGACTAGCCCAAGATAAGGGATATCCTACAAAATAACTTGTTTGTAATCTCCAAAATTATGGTGGTCACAAAAGTCACAAAACAGGCTTAGGATGATTGAAGGAGACTAAAGAAACCTGACAACCCAATGAAAAATGTGCTTCTGGACTGGAAGGTTTTATAATAAAGAATATTATTTCACAAATGCAGGAAGTCAAATAGAGTTTAAGCTCAGATGGTAGCAATGATCAATGCTATTCTTTTTTTTTTTTTTTTGATGCTTGTATTGAGGTTATTTGAGGATATCCTTGTTAGCAGAAAATGCACACAACTCTCAAATGGTTCACAAAAAATAAAACTTTTCTTTAAATCTACTTGTAAGTTATATCACCTTCAGAATCTTTCAATATAAGATAATAGTAACAATAACATTAACAATAACAATAACAATAACGTCCTCCAATGTCCATTCCTTCGAGTTTGCCTCTGTGTCCTACTCTTCTCTCCCTGTCCCCTGCTATTTCCAACATATGGTAGAAGATCTCTTATAATTATGTACCATATTTATCATTTTTTGTGCTTTTATTCATAGGCATAAACATTAAAATGCTAGTTAATATACTTACTAGACTATATTAAGAGATTTGTATCTGAAAACACAAGACAGGAGGACTTTAGGTTTACTTGGACAAGAGGTGGTTACTCAGAATGAATAGGGTATTGTTGGCTAAGGCTTCTGAACAGATAGGATGGAAAATGCACTTTCAAATTAATATGTATGTATTGTCTCAGACCTGAGACGTTTTGAAAGGAAGCCATTATTAACCAAAGACATGTGAAATGAGGACCAAAGTAAGATGTTATCAAATAATGATCAGAGCTATAGATAAAATGAATCAGGATGAGAAGTACTCCACGTTTTAAAAATGACTTGTGGAAAAATCATGTCTCAAACAGGAAAATTCATGTACCTAGAAACACACAGTGGTTTATTTCACAGCAAATGGATTTAGAACTTTAGGGACAGAAAGACAAAATTTTGAACTCCAGATTTGTCAAACTGTTTCAATTATCACCATCTTTTTATCTATAAAATGGCTATAACTGGTGGGTCATTTTAAAGCTAAATGACTTTGAGTATAGCATGATCTGCTTGGAATTTCCAGTCATCTGTGCTTGATACATGCTAATTCCTGCCGATGCTCCCCATCTAGTATTATGCTTTTTTATTATCAGAGTGTTTGTGTTTGATCTTCACTAAACCCAGGTTAGCAATAATTTATTCTCTTCCAGATGATTAGATTTTCGATACAGTGGCATAATAATTATTTATAAGAACAATAAAGATAATGACATAATATTATAAGTATGCACGTATCAGGTACTACAGTAATCCTGTTATATACCACAACTCTATTTATTACATGTTATCATTTTCCCCATTTAACATGTAATCTAATTAAGGCTTAGAAGAAAATTTAAGTAACTTCCCCAGAATCACATTGCTGATATAAAGCAGAGCAAGATAAAACTACATCTATCTGATACTCACAATTCAAGTAATTATTATACTCTACTGGCCTTACTATGGAGAAATGGGTATATTTTCTATTAATATTCATGGCAATAATCTTTATTTTTCAATATTTAATATTTTTATAAAATGCTCATATATATTCTAACTTATTGTAGTCTTACAACCTTGTGAAACAGTTATGTCTCAGTTTATGCTATTTATTGTTTTTCAGAGGTAAATTGAGACTCAGATTTAAGTCACTTGTCCAAGATTGTAGATTAGCTGTGACACAGTTCAGGTCTTCTGGCTCTAGGCATAAGGCTGTTTCCCATGCACTGTTCTCTGTGCATATTTTGGTTAGTAATGCCTTTCTTACCAAGAATTCATATGTTGTGGGTTGCATGTAGTAGCAGAGCATTTGTCTATTACTTCTAGAGAAAAAACTAAGAGCACTTTAGTTCATGTTTGTGACTGATAATGTTGCTTTTACACTACCAGAGTTTTTCTTTTTTTTAAAGCAATTTTCTCCCAAGTTATTAAATTAAGTAGCTTAAATATATAGTTATTTTCCACTTTAAACTATATTTATATAACATCATGAGGTATTCAGTACAAACATTTAAACAAATTTTTAGAACCATTGGGCTCTCTGCTTGAAGAAAAATGTATATGTTCAAAATGTTTACATACCATTTTAGAAATTTTGAAGTTTTTATTAAGCCCGTACTTGAATCCTGAATTGAGAACCACTTTCCTTTCACATCCCTACCACTACTGCTGTTACGAACTGTTAGCATTTATGTTTCAGGCGTTATTCTAAGTACTTTAGACTTTACATTTCATTTTACTTTAATGACAGCCATATGATACAATTGCAATTATCATTCCAATTTTATATACGAGGAAATCAAGTTGCACATTGTATTCTTGTGAGAGTTTTACAGAATTATATCTGAGTTCACGTGTAATTCTTTCAGTTTTTGTGTACATATTCTTCCAAATATTTCGTTAAAAGGTTGACTGTAAATGATTGAGAAATGACCTTCTAGGAACTCTATTTTGTGCATTTCTAAATTCTTGAAAAAAATATTCACACAAACCTGGTTTTTGATTAATAATTTGGTTTCATTGATGGTGTACTATTTTCTGGAATAAGGTCCATTTTTCATTGTTGTTGTTAAGAAACCATCTATTTTTAAAGAAACTATAACTTCTAGGCTGCAGACTGAGATACTGCAAAAAAATGATGCTAAATATAGCCAAGTCAAGTTATGAATCATTAATATCCCAAATTGGATGTGCTGCTGAATTTATTGCTATAATACAATTTGGTATTGATGAGGAGAAAAATTTTTAGGCTTTTATCTTTCTGGAATCCTTTGTCGCTGTCAAATGATCATTGCAAATGTTCCTGAAGACAGCCTGATGACTTACCTACTCTTAGACATCTTACTGTTAAAACACAATTTATTTCAAAGATTATAAATTCCCATGAAACTAACAAGGAATTGAAGACATTGTACACTCTAGTGGCACTTTTGTGTGACAGTCAAATTATAGCTGTCTCAGTTTGTTCTTGTCTGATCTTTCATGATCCAGAAGTGGGGATCAAATGATAGTGAGTGAGTTAACATAAATGGGACTAAGGCTTAACTTTTTTCCTTGATACAGATGATACAGCCTAGTAGTGTAATTAGAACATTTCTTGACATAGTCCATGTTGTAAATCTCTGAATTTGTTTATTGGCTCAAAAATTATGGCACCTAGCCCCTGTCATATTTTGCCACAGAGAGAAAAATGTATCACTACCATTCTTTAATAATGCCAATAAATTAATGAAGATGACAATTATTTTTTAATTTCATGCAACAGAACTTTGAAGATATATGGAAGAAAAAAGAAGTGATTTTATTTTTCTGATTGTATTTAAACAGCAATCTTTTTAAGAAGAAAAGGCTAAGAGCCCTAGTTCTATAGACTATTGGTTTAATGTGTGTGTTTTTTAATTCAATAAATTCTTTTCATTCTTATTTTTCACAACCATTCCTTCTTTTAATGTCTACACTTCCCACCCTTAGGCTTCAAACTAAGTTTTTTCCCAAATCAGGACAAAGGAAATGTCAGCCTGCTGTGTCGCAGGAACACAGAAGAACACATAACCTCAAATTGGAGAAGTCTGAGAAAGACTCAGTGGTTCCCTGAAACCAAATTATCTTGTGTTTTGAGTTTTGTTCAAATTACAAAGCTCATTAAGGATTAGAAAGAACATCACACTATAAAAGAGTAGGGAGGGATTTTAACAATTATCCAAGTCCACAATCTGCTTTTGCAGATGGAAAAGTCCTAGACAAATTGCTTAAATCAGTAGTGTTTAGTTCTGTCTGACACACAATCATCTGTGAAGCCTGTAAAAATTACCTACACTCGAGAGTCTCCCAGAAATATTCTGTTTCTGAGACTATTCCTGAAATATTTACTCAGAATATTTGGAAATGGGCTTTGAGGATTATTTAAAGATCCACAAGTGATTCAAATATACAGTCAAGGTTAAGACCATAGGGTTAAGTGATTTTTACAAGTCTACAAATGTATCATATCAGAAAATGACCAAAGAAAAAGCATATCTTCAAGGATCTGATATTTAAGTCATGTCTCATTCTATGTTCTTTTAAATAAATCAAGTCATCAGCATCATTCTATCTACCAATGGCCTTACATTTGTTAGCCAAAATTAGTAAACAGTAGCCAAAAAGTTCAACATTTCTGCATGTTGACAACAAATACAATTATACAGGCAACTTATTGCAAAATATGTCATTGAACTTAATATGCCCTGTGTATTTTTTTCCTATGAGAAAATGTAGTATGCAATAATGGGCTTTGGGTTGGGAAGGTCCTTTGTATAGGGCAGATATGGTGGGTAAGAATAATTAAAAATGAAGCAGTAGCAGATAGAATTCTATTTCTGACCATATACCAAATTTTATATTCAGTAAAATCCTTTTGCTCAATATGTTTAGATTTTCACAAATTATAACACACATTCTTTTAAATGCCTTTCAAACTCTCAAGAAAAATAATCAATTTCCAAGTGCAAATAAATAATTAAAACAAAATTGTTAAATAAACTCAAAGTCAAGAGTATCCTAGGGCAAAAGCCACATACAAGGTTAACTGACAAATAGATATTTCAGGCTTTGGGCCCAGCTGCTAAACTTAAGCCTTCGAATAAAGCTGGGATACCCAAAGGGGCTATATCCACAGTGAAGATGAGCAAAAGGGACAGCTAAAGAAAACTTGGTTACAAAAAATGTAATGACAATGATGATAGTATTAGTATCTCCCTTAAGACTTTGCAATATATAAAGAAAATATTAGCATAGCATCAGCAAAACCATATACATCATCACAATGACTCCAAACAACTAAAACATTTGTTTAAAACATCTAGAATATTGATTACATTTAAAAATGTAAATTATGCTATAAGTACTTTAACATACTAACAGTAAAAAGATAGAAAAAATATAGATAATACCAGAAAAACAGTAAAATAAGGTTGTAGTAAATGAATTGTCAGACAAAATTATATTTAAGACAGAATCATTAACAGAATCTTTATTTAATATAAAAATATTCAATTCCTAGGATAATGTAATAATTATAAACATATATAAACCTAATAATAGCTTTATAAGTTATAAATCAGAACATCTATTAGAGTTTAAGATATGGCACATGAGTCTAGTATCCAATAGATCAATTAGAGAAAAACAGTCACTAAAGATGTATGCTATTTTATAAACACGGTCAACAAGGTTGATTCAACAAGGTTAATTTAATAAGGAAATGTTCACCTCTTCACCTAATGATTAGAGAATTTACATTCTATTCAGCTATAAAATAGAATTATTAACCTGGCAACCATAATCTCTGACCCTTAAGCTACTAATTAATAACAATAAATATGCTTTTTTGGTTTACAAGTAAACACTTCTAAATAGCTCATTGGTCAGAGAAAAAACAATAAAAATATTTAAATATTTAAAATTAAGTAAAATGAAAATACAACATTAATATTGGTATAATAGAGCTATAATAATAGTCCGAAGGAAGGGTACATTTAAATTCTTATATTAAAAAGATTAACTAAAATACAATGAGCCAAACATCTAACTTAAAAATTAGAAAGGAAAAGAAATTGAACCCAAGTAAAGAAATAGTAGACAAAAATGAAGAAATTAGTGAAAAAGAAAATAAGAAAAACGAACACTGATAAATTTAAAAATCTAATGAAATAGATTCCAAAACTGTTGGTCAAATGATGTCTAAAATGAGCAATATTATAAATTAAAAAGAGAGTGTAAATCCAAACACCAAATATATTTAAAATATGAAACAAGAGAATTATCTAAAAAATGTACGACAGTATATTTTAATACTTAAACAATTATGTAGATATGTGTAATTACTAGATCTGACTAAAAAAAAAAAATACAGTGAATTGACATAACCATTAAAGAAACTGAGTTTTTAGTTAGAATTTTTCCCAAAGCAAAAATTTAAGCCTATTGATTTTAGAGTTTTACCAAAACTTATACAACAAATTTTCTTACTTTTACAATTATTCAGAACATACTAAGTGAATTCTTTCCTACAATTTTAGCATAATATTAATATGAAAAACATGATGGTTTCAAAAAGAAAATTATGGTGAGACAGCTTAATTATAATAAAACATTTCTCTCTATTGAGCAAAATCTTGTTCCCTACACATTTCACTAGTGAGACTGTACAGCAGAAGAGGGTGATACCATGGTCTCTCTAAGCAATTCACTTGGTTGAATCTTGCCATTGCCCTTTTTCAGGTACAAATTCTTGAATAAATTATTGTTCTTTCTGTGCTTTATGGCACAGAAACTTTTGGAATTGTTATAAATATAAAGCATTTTAATATATATAAAGCACTTAGAATGATACCTGGCACAATATAAACACTGAATGTGAACTATAATTATTTTACCATCTTGAGCTGCATTCAGGGTAAACCAATGTAAATTCCATGAAATAGTCCTTTTATAAGTTGATGTCATTTACATGATTTCCAGCCACTCCCTCCCACTTCATTTTCACCCCTTCACTATAAATCTTATATTTTTAAAGCTATAATCCCTAATAGATATCATATATCAGGTCTTCATGTAAACTTATTTAGACCAACTAATCTTATAGTTGCCTTCATTGGGGTATATCGTTGTTCAAGTATTTTGAATCTTGGTTTCACGAATAGGATTCAGGTAGTCTTTCTAGACTCTAAAATGATTTGCAGATTCTTATTGTACTTTTCTTCTGGAGATAGGACCCATAACTTTCATCATATTTATCACAGTGTCTCTGACATACAATGTCTAGAAGTATTCCCAGAAGGAAGCATGACCTTCTACAGACCTCATTCTAAATTGGCTTCAGCAAATCCTATTCTTCAGTGACAATTATTGAGTATGCTTCTAGGACTCTGTCTTTAGAGAGGCATCTTTCTCCTGTCTTTCCAAAACTGAATTTTGTCATCTATGCCTTGTTCTCTCCCCAGAATGGAAAATATAATTATCTTTCTGCCTTATTTCTTTTTTCTGAAAAAATTATAACGCTGTATTGAGAGATGCTCTCTTCAAAGATAAAACTATTTTTTTCCAACAGCACAGTGGTTTCCAAGGCAACCCAAGTAACTTACTAGGACAAAGTTGTTTGCTTTCTCACTGGGAGAGAAAGTTTCTAAGAGGTTGTTATCATCACACCTAGAGAAATGGAATGTAGCATATTGTCACATTGCTCTGTATATCTACCTGTGTTGACTGTCTCACCAGGAACGACTGGAAAAATAAGAGCTATTGCCAAATGTAGAGAACTTTAATGGACCATATAAAGTTAGAAAATTTTTCTACGTTCTTGCCTTTTGAATGATATTAAGGCTGTGAACAGTACAGTCCTTAGGATGGGACTGATACTGATGGAATCAGTTTGCTCTTAAACCTATCGTTCTGACTGGGGCAGTGAGGCCTGTGACTGGCTTATGATAGTTCACAAATTTCACTCCTTGAGATGGGGAGAATAAAGTCATGAAAATGTGGAGCCACAATCCAAAATCAGGCTGTTTCCACAAAAAAATGTGTGTGTGTGTGTGTGTGTGTGTGTGTGTGTCAGGGGGAGGAGAGATGGTGATGGTGCTAGGGTGTTGAGGGAGTGGTTTTGGGATAGAGGAGCAAACAAAAAAATGTTCAGCACACTCTATTTTAAAAGTTGATTTCAGAAATTGTAGATGTATTCAGAATCCCACAGCTGGATACTGGTGGAACAAGTATCTCTGTTCCAATAATTCAAGTAACCTTGAATTAGCACTTTTCACTCCATGGTTGTTGAATTCCTCTTGCTCCACATTTATTACATAGAGGTGAGAAGTCTTGATGCTGGTGGATATGTTAATGAAGGGTGCTGAGGCAAACTTCACAGTAAGGTTATAGAATAGAAGTAAAAGGCAAGGTTTTTGCAGTTGGAACAGGTTGAGTTTGAACAACAGCTTTGCCATATGCTACTTTTCTGAGCTCAAAAATGTGGGTTAGCTCTTCTAAGGTAGTCTCATCTGGAAACTGATGTTAGATGCTTAACAAAGTTCCTAAAACTTCGAAAGCTCTTAGTAAATGTTAACAATTGTTTTTGGTTTTGTTAAGACTTGCCATTTTCTCATTTATGAAGTAGAATCATTTAATCTACCTCAAATATTTGTGGAGAAGTTTTAATAATAGTCAGATTTGGTTGGCTCAGATTTGCCCATGAGAAATACTTAATAAATTTTCAAAAGTTAAAATCTAGAGTCCAATTTTTTTTGCTTCTTGTTTCCTAGTTCCTTTAAACGGTACTGGCTTGCCCATCCAGCACAGGCTGTGGGACATAGAGGATGTAGCATAGTTCAACACTCTGTCTGAGGAATTATCAAAAACCAGCCTCTGCTGCCAGCAGCTATATTTTTTTCCCCTGTAAAAGACTCTTTAACAGTTTTCCCCTCATTCACACTAAATGTCTTTACCATGATTTTCCAGTAACATTCTTGACTCTGTTGAGTGATATATTTTATTTTCTTTTTTATATTTCTTTCTAATTGTCTCATATTCTTCTTCACAACTCGTCATGGATATTCCTTAGTCTTCTCTTCTTCCTTAACAGCCTCATGAGACTATAACTAAAGAGCTCTCCACACAATACCTGGCTCACAGAGAACCAAATAATCTCCTGAGGGTAATTCTCTGTATAACCACCACATCAGGAAAGGAAATTAGACATATTTCTTTTTGAAACCTGCAGTGACTATCTTATTATTCTGTTGGCCATGACAACCATCCTGTAATGATATTCTAAGGGAAAACTGTTCAAGAGCTACTTTCAGAAGCAAAGTGACATCTGCCAGATTTAAGGATCCATTTAGTAACACACATACAGCCACGTTTTTTCTGTAATGTTACAAATCTATGTCAAAGACAAAAGGTCGATAATGTTTATCAAATACTACCGTGTGCAGAGCACTGCTGCATGCAAAGACGAGCAGAGTAAAAGGAAGCTACTATCCTGCTTTAACATATATATAGCTGGGCGCATCTGTCAACATACTAGGTACATAATAAAATTGAGAAAGTTTTTGGAGGTCTTTGGAAATCCAGGAAGCTTTCATAGGAATGGCTACCGTTGTGCTAGTTTTGGTAGATTTCATTGGATTTCAATCCTTGCAGAAATGTACAATATGAGAAACTGACAGAACTTGAAACAGCACTTGAAAAATAATCAGTTTAATCAGAAAAGTGATTGTCAAGACTCCCAAGAATTCAGTGGGAAATGAATCTGGGGATAGACTGAGGCTATGCTGAGGTGTACAGGTGCTGCAAATGGTACTAATTTCAATCTTTCCCAGGAAAGGAGGACATGGACAAAAGCATAGTGATGCACCATGTCTTCAAAAAGTCTTTCGAAGAATTATTAGGCAACCCAATTGACAGAGCATAAACTTATGTTCTTAGTTTAAGAACATAAATTAATAAAAGAGTGTATTTCTACCAAAGGAAGGAGGAAGGATTTCTTTTAGGAGCCAAGAGTAATTCCTTGCATTCTCATGAAAAAGAAGACTACAGAGAATAGGAAAACTTAGATTTGAAGTCCCCAGGGGTGTATCAGGTATAATTTTCACTTGCATGATATTCTGGGTTAACGGCTATTAAGTTTTGACATGTTTTTCCTTTTGACAACATTTCAAAGGATCAATGGGTTAGTAGATATATTTCTCTGAAGCTGCTTCTCTCTCTCTCTCTGTCTTTCTCTCTCTCTCTCTCTCTCTCTCTCTCTCTCTCTCTCTCTCTCTCTGTCTGTCTTTCTCTCTCTCTCATTCAAGTTTTGCATTCACTCTTCTGCTCCTGATGTTTTTGATTAGAAACTGTAACAGGTGTGGCTGACTTTAGGTCCAGCTAGAGACTGCAGTCTCCTCGGATTTCCTTTGACAGGACTGCTTCACTCTCATGGTGACTTGAAATGCTCCTGTTATTTTTAGATGTCCTATAAGACATTGTCTTACTACTATATGTATATAAAAGAATTTTAGGTGATTTATTCAAAGATAGTATCACCTTTTGAGAAATGTATATATTTATATATGTAAAACCTAAATCCTCCTGTTCTGATGCATGGCCAGGATCCTCATAGTTCTCATTAAACCTTATCCAGTTATCTTATGAACAAAAGTTTTCTAGTTGAGATCATCATCGTAATTTAAACAAAACAAAATAATCTAGATGCTATGCCCTGATGAGCCCCTGCTTTGGACCCAAGTGTAGCAATATTAGGAGAGATTAAAAACTTCTCAAAATGGATTTTAAGCTTCAGTACCACTTGTTCCCTCTAGCTGCTTCTAATCCTCTTAACCTTTCTGCCTCCCGGTTCTTGCTGCCTTAGACTCACCTCAAGCAGATTCACACTATCCTTGTCAAAGGCATCCAGCAGATGTTAAAGATCATGACTACCTCATTGAAGCTTTTTGCTTCAGGAGCATGGAAGAGCAACAAAATGGGGAGAATTAAAGAGTGAGCAGCAACCATCAAAAAATTTGCTCACATAACAAATTTTATTGATATGGCCATGAGTGTTTTGCATCTTTATCAGGCGTCTTTGGGACTTCTCCCAAACCATCTTTTTGGGAATCTATTCACAAAATTTTCCACCCTATGATATAGTCTTTCTTTGGGAATTTTTAGAGTTAGGTAAATTAGGTAAATGTAGAATTAAAAACACTATCACACACATGCTGGCAAAAAAAAAAAAAAATGAGAGGTCAGCTTAGACTGACGAGGGTAGAATCGTGTTGATGTTGGAGAGGAGCATATAAATTGCCTTTTAAACAGATGAATATAATATATATATATATATATTTGATCTGCTATGTGAAATTGAAGTTTCTTCCTTTCTTGTCTTAAGGAAACATTTCTACTCTGTTTAACTTTGTCTGATCTAAGTTTAGCCGAGCCCGACTTTCCCCCCAAACTAACCTGACATTTAAATCTGCCCCCTCATCCGTGGACAAAGCTGGATGTCGTTATAAAAGACTGTTCTTTCCTACTATGGTTGCCTCAGAGTGTTCCTCCTCTCACATTCTGCTTCTCTAATCAAACTTCACATTTCAGATAACTTCTTAGTCCCTGAACCACTCTTGTTGAGGTTGTGAACATTTCTGAATTTTCCCTCTGGTTCTCCTTACTCCATGCTTAGTTTCAGCGTCAGTGCTAAGCTTGAGTTAAAAGTCCAGTCGTGTGTGTGTGTGTGTGTGTGTGTGTGTGTGTGTGTGTGTGTAAAAGCGAGCGAGCGAGCGAGCGAGAGAGAGAGAGAGAGAGACCTAGTACTGCAACTTTCAAAGCAAAATGTAAATATTAGTTTTGCTGAGAGGCCTTCCCAGACTCCCATAGATGCCCAATTTCCCTTCCTCTGGGTTCCATAAAACATAGATGATATCAATAACTTGAATTTACCATGTCAGCAGTTTAGCTTGTTCAGTCTGTCTATATTTCTCAATGTATTGTATATTTTGAAGGCAGGTGGCAGGCTTCATTTATCTTCATATCCCAGTTCCTATCAGAAAGTCGGGTATATAGCAGAATCTCAGTAAATGTTACTGGAATTGGATAGGGTTAAAAGCAGATTGAGGCACAGTCTATCTTGGTATTCCAGACACGTCATCTCTTTAGGAAAATTTTCTTTACAGAGATTTTCAGAATTATTAACAGACATTATTATTATTAAAATTATTAACAGACAAAATTATTAACAGTAACAAGAGGAGATATTGAATGTCCTAAATAAAGAGGAAATAACAGTAAGAACTTTCTAGTCTACTAGAGAAGGAAAATCAGAGAATTTTGTCTCCTTTTAAAGGATAACCACCCTGGACTCAGTGACTGTCATCCCTAGTGAGACATTTAAGCAAAACCAGATAAAAACCTAAATGGCAAATGAAGTGACAATTAAGTACAAGCAGGTAAGACCTGATAGACAAGAGCACCTAACTAGAATTACCTAAAAAGTCATATAAGCATGATTCAGTTAGATACTATTCTGGGGTGGGAATGACCAGGGACTCCTTAAAAATAGGAGAGCTTGTATTATTGTTATAAAGAACATAGTTTTGTGAATAGAATGTTTCATGTTTTTTGTAATTGCCCTGAAGTACAAAGTGGCTCTGGAGGTTATTGTCGCAAACTTTGATCATTTTTGGCTTAAGAACAGTCAAACTATCCTTTTTTTTCTATTAGCATCTCATTCTTCCATCTGGAGACATTTTCCATTAATTGTAGAATTGCTGCCTCCTTCTGCTGCCTCCTGTTTATGGGAGATGAGGAAAGCCAGATCCTTTTGCTATTTATTCTCTTGCACAATCACATTACCCAAATCTCCTGATCATATGTTTTCTACCAGAATTTGAAGGCTTAGAGATATCTTGGAAGATCCATTAATAGTAGCATTGTAATCTTGGAAATTTTTTTCTGCTCAGTTTCCTGAGTTCCCCTGGGCTTCTAGCAAGCATCTGTTTCTATTACTTTAAATCAAGAAATCTGTTTCTTGAAGGTGTAGTTCCCTGGTTTCAGAGTAAGGACTTGAGTGAAAAAATTTATAATAAATTTCCCCAAAGTATCTTAAATTCTCCGTGTTCTTGATGCTGCTCACTCAAGAATTACCCAAGAAATTAGGTCTATTTTAATCTGTCACAACTATCAGTTGCACAAAAATCTTAAGAGAGTTGCTCTCGGTTAATTTTTTTTTAATTGAAAGCAAAGGTTTATTTGATGGTAGTCTTTATCCTGATCATTTAATTGGTAGAAATTTAATAGCTGTTGTTCTCTGCTGGTGTCCCAGATCACAATCTAAATGTAAGAGAAACAACAAAAAGATCAATTGACCATGGGATAAATGTTTATTTAATCTTCTCTTCTAAAAAATATTTATGTTAAGTTCCATGGTTCATATTATTATAAAATATTAGATAATGAATAACTTTTTGCCTGGTGCTTCTTTTTCCCCTGTACTATGTTTAGGTTCATTCTTAAGGATAATATTATTCAAGTTATTTCCTAAAAAGGTTATAAAAATTTATTATCTCTTTGTAGTGTTTAAAAATACCATTTCATTGTACTTTCACTTTCTCTTACCATGTGTTTCATATTCTATTTAAATATTTTAAAACAAATTTAATACATTAAAAACATTAATCTAATTATGTTGATTACTAGTGAGGTTGTCAACCACAATTTCCTCTATGGAAATAGTCGATTAATGACTTTAAATCACTAATATAATGTTCCTTTTCATCTGGCTATAATTAGTCTTGAAATTTTGTCAGCTCTCCTATCAATCAGTTACCATCAATCAGTCATCATGTATGCTTGATTCCAGAGATCACCTATTATATACATTGTGCAGTCATACTGAATTTATCCCATCTGGGCACTTCATTCTTGATTTTAATTGTCAGAAAGGCTTTTCAAGAAAACCTGAGTTTCACTACAATATCATGACCTTCAACCTACTGCTGAAGATTGTCTTTAAACCAGGTTCTGAGATGTCTTCAGGAAAGACCAACGTTTCTCCACTTTATTTAATCAGAGTCATTTGTGAAATTATTACTACCACTATTCCATAGAGCCAGTATTCCTTAAAACCCACGTTAAAAATTGTTTAATAGCATCTGGAGAAATGCTTTAATTCAGAACTTTATGAAGTCAACGCAAACATTTTTGTGAGAATTATTGACCCATGTTTTGGGGTGAGGTTTATGTGCAATGTGCCATGGAGTTACATTAGGGAGTAATTTTTCCAAACTAAAATAATACACAGGTCCTTATCCAATTATATTTCCATTCCTTATCCTACCTTAATAAGGAAGTTATAGAAACCTGGACTTTCAGTTAGTTACATATGATTCTGTTCTTCTCGGGTTCTCCTCTTCCTGACTCTCCTTTCATCTCCTTTCCTTCCCTCTTCTTATCCCGGGTCCCCTCTTTCCCTTTCCCCACCTTCTTCCTAGTTATAATAAATGTTAAGGTTGTTCAGATTCCCTTCTATGAGTCTAGACACTATCTTTTCCCACATCACTCTGCATTAGGCTGTTTCTTATATCAGAGTAGTTGCTATCATTGGCAAACTTGTCTCACTCTTTACTTACAATTACTGAAAGTTCATCTCATAAACCAGTGCTAATCTAATTCGGTAGCATTCTGAAGGAGGTTTATTCTCTCTAATGTGCTTTGCACAATGTTTGCTACTAATTATGGGTACTTATATCCATCTGGAATGATTTCATGCTATATTTACTTTCTCTATTTGCCTCAGTCTCGGATGTACTCCCTAATCTAAGCACTTTGTTCCCTGCCCTGGCTGTAGTAACTCAGTAGTGCATCTATTAAACTATTTGAGGAGATTAAAGCATTTTGGAGAATTAAAAACATATTTAAAATGGTAATTACCTATCAATTCTTTAACAGTGCTCTCTGCATGTTTTGATTCCCCATTTATACTTATCAAAATGAAGAGTAATTTAAGCATATGGAAGCAGTAGAAGCACATATGGATTTTTAAAACATCAACCAGTAAATTCCACATTTTAGGAAAACTCTGTAAGTTTTAGTTTTTGCTTCCCTCTCAATGACATTTGAATATATGACATCTGAAAAAAACTGCATTTTTTTTTTTTTTACATTTACAAAGCACTGTCACATTTATTGTTTCCTTTTATTCTCATACTAATGTAGTGAAGCGGCAGACGTGGTTACAGATGGAGAAGCTGAGGTATAGAAAAGACCAGATATGTCCATGGTGAAAGCCTGTAAATGGGAGACCTAGCACTGAAATATTCATCTTGTGAATTCTGTTCTGTGTTTTTTTTCTTTTTCCTCTCTAACACTCTATCAATTAAACAGCGAAGGCCTCATTTTGACTGCAAGGAGAATGGTATTAGAAGACTTTTCCCCCTTGTTCTTGTCTAATCAGCCAAATACAGGTGCACACCGCATGAGCAGATGGAAACGAAATTCAGACAGATGTGATGACAGTTCATTCACAGACTCTAATGCTTTAAAGCCCCAGTGTTAGTCTAAAAGCGCACACCACAGCAGGCTTACCACAAGAAGAGTCAGATGCGGGCACAAGATTTGTACAAGCTGCAGGTCTTCCCAGATTTTGAAAGTAAAATGGCACTTAGTGACTTCAAAATCCTACATGTATTTCTAACTTCCTTAGGTAGTGAATATTCTTTACATGATTGAACTCAATTAGAAGAAAATACAGGTAAATGCAGGATAATTGATCATTTACACTATAAGCCCAGCATAAGTTAGAATGACAGAGTGACAAACGCTTTGGGTTTTGGAGTGTGAGCTATTCTCTCTGTATTTTGTGAAGAGTCTAGATTAGGGCTGAGGGCAGGCATTCAATATCATTTCCCTCCCACTTCCTTCAGGAAAACTCTTTGACCTTAGCTATTATTTTTAACATTAAAAATTGCTAAGTAGGCCTTCTAGTTGGAATAAATTGTAAGCACTGAGGAGAGAGGTACCAAAATGCACATCCTCGTGGGTCAGAGTCGGCAAAGCTGAAATCACCTTTGCTTTATGCTTGGGGTTATGTTCTCAACCTTCTTGTTATTTGGGAGACAGTGGCCAAAAGGTGAAGAAGAAGACAGGACCTGCAGTCAGATAAAGATCTCAGCCCCCCCTTGGCTTTTAAGAGCTGTGTGGCATAGTGTAAGTCCCTTGACCCTCTTGAATGTCAGTTTAGTTTACTTGTCTTTTAAGTAGAAACACTACACCTTGTTGGTTACTTTGCAGCACTGTTAAGAAGTTTGTATAAGATAACACCTGAAAGTTTGACTATTTTTGATGATGCTGTATATCTTCCTTCTGTAACATTGTAGCTCAACACCTGCCAGGGATTAATAAGCATAGAAAGACTAATCTGCAGATACTGTAGAAGGATATTAGTAATGGAGGATGTAAGTTAAGATGAAGGGATTCTGAAAAGATCAAAATCTATCCATTTCTTCCTATCTGCTTAATGTGATTCTTCTGGGAGCAATACAATGTAGGTTCCTGGGCCACATTTTAAGATTCTGATTCACCAGCCTGGGCAGGGACCAAGATTCTGATTTATTATTAAACACCTTAAGTGATTCCAAAGGTAATTCAAAGGTTCCAGTGTGAGAAATACTGACTAAACCCTCCATCTATGATGTTTTCTCACCAGATGGATAATAAGTGACTTGGGAGCAAGAATGAAATTTCTGCAGACTCATAGAGTGTGGGGCACTTGGTGGACTAGTGTTGTCAGCTGAGAGAAGTATTCTCATGTATTCTACTAATTAATTTTAGTACTGAAGATTTGTTACTTACCAGTTTTCACTACCTAGCTAAAATCTAGGTTCTGAATTGAGGTGAGAGAAGAGTGGCCTAATATAGAAAAAAAAAAATTGATAGTTCTCTTCCAATAGCTATTCTCTCTGTTCTAAAATGTACTCAACTTTTCTCTGAGCAAATTGACATCCAGAATTAACATTTCTCAGCCTCCTTTGCTACCTCCTGGGACCATATACATAAGTTCTGGCCACTGTTCTACAAACAGAAGAGAGGCTGGCACCTTCTAGGTTGTATCTATAAAGGAAAAGCATTTACTTTTTTTCTTTCCTCTTCCTTAGTGGTTGAATGTAGCCATAGAGGTGAGGACACCATGGACCATAAACAGGGGCAACACCAGAGAGATAGCAACACATCCAGTCAGGAGTTTGGCTCTCAATACTGTCAAGAAATAGAGTCAAGCACGTTGACTTTTATGTCAGAAAGTCAGAGAAAGAAACTCTGTCTTAGTTCAAATTCTTCTATTCTGAGTGTCCACCACACAGCGATGAACCCAGAACCTTCTAACTAATAAAAGGATCACATAAGCACCCAGGATTAGGACAATGCAATATTTTAATGTGAAATGCACAGCCTTAGTTATCTCACTTTCAAAATGCTCATTCTGGCACCTCCCTCATAAGGCCATTAGGAGAACCATAAGATATAAAACTATGCTTGCAAATTGCAAGATGAAATGGCTTCAACTTGTAAGTGAACAGTCATTTTTATTACTAATGAGTAATTTATAAATCATTATTTATGACTATAAGCCATTGACTCTATGGTTAAGATACTATGTCAAGGTTGATAGAGTAACTTAGAACAAGTCTACCTCCAACTCTAAGCTTTAATAAGACTTGAGTGGAAAACACTAACTGAGTCTGCATTTGGCATCAAAATCCAGATAAGCTTGTTGGAAACCATAACTGCAAGTCAGGCAGGGGCAATGTTAAGTTTTAAAACCCTTACAAAATACCAAGGGAATGTCTGAAAGTGGATATTAGAAAGACTATTTGTATGGCTGATTTATTATTCATGAAGAGTATACAGTGCAAGGTTTATGTTAAAGGCTGTCTGGATTGTATTCCCATCATCATGAAAAATAGCCCCGTCACAGTACTGCAGCCAGAAAGATTTATGGGTGTGCTTTTGCCATATTTGAGAGGGCTGCTTAGTAATGACACTAGAGTAACATTTGAAGGTAGTCATGTGTTAGTCTGATAATTTTTATTATTATTTAAAATCACTCAGGGTGGGCTGGTGGAAGTGAAAGAATGGGAATAGTTCACTTAAAATATTTGTAAGTGATATGAACTAGAGAGATTTTACTTAGCTGTGAGCACAAAACCAGAAATAGAATGCTATTAGATTCTGTCTGCATAAATATGGAGTAAGTTATTACATTTGCTTTCATCAGTACTTCTCAAACTTGAGTGAGCAGCACAATCACCTGAAAGGCCTGTTAAATGCCAATAGCCAGGCCTCTATCAGGGATTCTGACTCAATAAGTTGAAGTCAATTTGGACCTTAATAATTTTTTATTCTAATAAGTACCCAGGTGGTACTGATGCTACTGTTCCAGAAAACACGTTTTGAGACCCACTGGCGTACAGGAAGTTCTTAGGAAAGATTAGTAGGTAACCAACTGTTTCAGTATTACTATCTCTCAAGATGGTAGGGTTTCTCTCATTCCCTACATATGTAGAGGTTAGATTATAAAATCATAGATGGTGAAAACTTTCATTTGTTATTGTAACTTTGAGGCTTTCCGCTAGTGCTAGACGTTTCTTGGCTGCTTTGGAAAATTTTTTCAAGAGGAATTCTTTCTGCCTTCCTCTTCTTTACTATGACACCACTCCAGGCAAAAAATCTGTTCTTTCAAAAGTATCTGTGTTGTGGAAAATGCTCTGTATAGCATGGCAATAATTCCTTCACAAAAGAGAATTCCTCCTAAGTCTGTTTATCACCCGAAGTCCATTCCTTACATTCGGGTTGGCTCATGGTGTTGTAGTGCATTCTATGAGCTTTGACAAATGTATAACACACATTCCCCAGTACAGTCTCATAGAGAATAGTTTTGCTGCCCTAAAATTTTCTGTGATCTACTTATTTATTTCCACCTCTCTTAACCCCCTAGAAAACAATGATCTTTTTACTGTCTCCATAACTTTACATTTTTTCAGTATGTTGTATAGTTTGAATATTACAGCATATAGCCTTTTTCTATTAACTTCTTATACTTGGTAGTGTGCATTTAAGCTGACCCCATGTCTTTATATGGCTTGATATATCATTTCTTTTTAGCACTGAATAATATTTTGTTGTCTGAATAAACTACAGTTTATTCATTCATTTACCTGCTGATACGTATCTTGGTTTCTTCCTAGTTTTGGCAATAAGGAATAAAGCTACTATAAGCATCCTTGTTCAGGTTTTATGTGGACGTAAGTTTTTAACTCCTTTGAATAAATACCAAGGAGCATGATTGCTGGATCATATGGTAAGAATATATACAGTTTTGTAAGAAACTGCCAAACTGTCTTCCAAAGTGTACCATTTTGTATCCTCACCAGCAATGAATGAGAGTTTCTGTTCTTCTATATCTTCCACAGCATTTTGAGTTGTATTTTGAATTTTTGCCATTTTAATGGGTGTGTAGTGGTATCTCAGTGCTGTTTTAATTTGTAGTCCCTAAGGATATATAATGTAAATAATTGGTATTATATGTTGATGTCTTTTTGTACCCACCATACATGGGTTACTTATCTAATATTCAAAGAATGAATAAATGAATGACAAAATGAACAAAATAAAACCCAGAGTTCTAATCGTAGTGGTAAGAATTTAGACAGAATTAGACGTCAAAACTGAGATAGAGAAAAGAAAATTTGCCATGATATCTTTAAGTGTCATCATATGAACATCTAACTCCTCCACTGTATTCAGAATGCACTCTGAACACAGATGTTTTCTCCAAGATCAAATTACTTCTTCACATGCAAAAAATAATAATAATAATAATATGATATAATTTCCTTTCAAAGGAGAAAGTCTGTGCAGCAGTCCTTTTTTTCCTCACAGCATGCTAAGTCACCTGAAAGACAATTGCTGTACTGGGATTATTAAGCTTTAGAGAAGCAGATAAAGGATACAGGAAGAATACCTGAGGTTTGGTGTACACGAGCGACTTTCAGATAGGACTGAGCAAACGTGTGCTTACGAAGAAGGTAGTAGATGCAGTTGACACCAGATAAAGCACAGTTTGATTTTAGTGTCAAGTTTTTTTCAAATTTCTCTTTTGATCCATCTCAGTTTCTTTAGTTTAATAAAAAACACTAAGCAGTTATCTTTATTGTCACCAGCCACTTTAACCAGGCTCAAGCATGGTTTGAGTAGATATCTAGAAGAAACCATCTAACCAGTAATAACATTTTTGATATCTCAATTTGTTCTATTTATGAAGTCAGATAGAATACAGATTAATCAATAGTAAAAAGAAGTATAACATTCTAGTGAATTGAATGATATTAATTATACTGAACTATTTTCTAAGAACTAGCATGTGAATCAGTACAGATTAGGCCTAACTATAGTTACAGACACTCAAAGTAGAAATTCTATTTTACTTTTGCAAATATCTATAAAATGGGCATATCTACCTAATGTTTGAAAGTAAAACTTTCCCTCATCAATATTTCCTCAATGTGCCTGTTTTAAAGTACTTACGCTTTTTATTTGTAAACACTTTTTTTTCTTATTTCAGAAGGCATAACTTGAAGGTTTTTGTTTTTGTTTGTTTTAGTGGGAGGGAATTAATATAGTTCTTAACTCATAGCATGCTGGAATTTATGAAAACATTATGCTTTTTATACAATAGCTTATTATTTTTTGACAAAAGCCTTTCAATTAAATCTTTATAGTCAAACATATT
The DNA here is from genome assembly GCA_003508835.1 of Eonycteris spelaea. Classification (NCBI taxonomy): domain Eukaryota; kingdom Metazoa; phylum Chordata; class Mammalia; order Chiroptera; family Pteropodidae; genus Eonycteris; species Eonycteris spelaea. The sequence goes on from PUFA01000007.1 coordinate 6,915,197, forward strand.
CTTATTTAAAAAAAAATATGACAGCTGTTTTTCTTTTTTTTTAACCAGATCCAAAATTGAGTCTAGCACTAAGGAAAATTGTGACACAGCTGTGGATATAAAAAATATATAATTTGAGAATTATTAGACTATAAGTGAAATCTACCTTTTATACGTTGCTCTATAACACACATTTGGTTTTGAGTTTAAAGTTTAGTATAAAATTTATTATGTTCATACTCTATTAAGAACATTTTATCTGACACTGAGAAAGGAAAATGCGAAAAAGGGATAATCTTTGACCGTAAAAAAAAAAATCAGTCACCTTGACGAGCCCAAAGTTTGAAAAAAATAAAAACTTCAGAATTTTTAAATAACCAATAACATAACCTCAGCCCTAAGATATAACATAAGCAAATAAAAGAGTAGGAGGATAACTCAAATGGTGAGGTTCTTATTAGAAAATATATTTAATGAGAAATATTTAAAGGACTAGAACTTGAAAAAATATATCCAAATTAATTGCAAAGAAGATAGTCTAGGCTTGCTGTAATAACAATATGGTATGACATAATTAGTAATAATAATTATTATAAATGATAACCTTAGTCACTTTCTACATGCAAAATACTTGACAAATGCTTTACAGTCATTATTTCAGTGCTTGCAACAAATATATGGAGTAGTTACTCTTTTTATTATCATTTAAAAATTTGGACACCTAGGCTCAGTGGTTAAGTTACTGGAAAAAATCAACTAGCTAGCAAAATATAGAAAGCATATTTAGCAGGTAGAGGCTTCCACAAAACTACTAGGCAAGTACTGATGAGCAGAAGTAAAAAAAAAATAAAGCAAAAACAATAAAAAATAAATAACATCTCCATCACAAAGTAAATCTGCAAACCCAAATTCCAAAACACATAAGAAACTCAGGAGTAAAAAGCACAGTAAATAAAATTAACAAATAGAATTAAGTATAGATAATACTAATTTTTTTGGAAGACCTTGACAAACATTTTATATATGTATGTATGTATATATGTGTGTATGTATGTGTGTATGTATGTGTGGACATATGTATGTATGTATTTAGATGGAGAGGAAGTAAGATTTATTGTTGGGCACGAGTAAACGGCAGGTAGCGCTGAAGCCTCCACAAGAGAAGGTCCAACTACTCGTCCATGATTAGGTATAGAATTGACCCCACAGCCATCAAGGATGAGCTGCTGATTTTCAGCTACCATGTCCTCAAATTCATCTGCATTAAACTTGGTAAAGCCTCACTTCTTCATGGAGCTTCTGGCAGCCAGGGAACTTGAACTTGGCCCTGCGTGGGACTTTAATCACATGCCCTTGTTCTGCAACTTGGTGTAGATGGACATGATGACCCGGCCAGTGTGAACTCTGGCAACTGCCTTAGGACTTTCCAAAGGCACCCCATACTTTTTTGGGGGGCCTAGACTGGGTACAGCATGAGGTTAGACATGAATGCGCCCTGGAGAAAGCTGTCTTTAAGGTCCTTTAGGGCAATTAAGATTGCCAACAGGTGGCGTACACTATCAAGGAGGAGGCCATTGCACACCAGGCAACCACAGGGGAAAGAGCACAGGCAGGTTCATTGGCTGCAGACAAAAAATTTAAATAATTGTTTCTGGTAACTTCAAGAGATAAATGCAAGAATATGAAAAATAACATTATTTGTAAAACTGTTAAGAAAGAAACAAATAAACAAATGGATATAGAATAAGAGCAATTATAAACCTAAGAAAAAGTATGTGTTTATAGCCATGGGAATGATTTAAAATTAAAAGAATTTAAAATAAAACTATTTAAGAGAAAATTAAAAAAAAAAAAACTTTTGTCTAGACAAATCTGAAGAGAATAATAATGACTCACAGCATAATTTGAGAAATTAACTTAAAATTCTACACTAATAAATACAGGATATGTGTGTGTTAAGAGATACAGATGAAAGATTGAGTCTGTGATAGTTGTCTAATACAAGTTCTTGAAAATAAAAAGAGAATGGAGAGAAAGGTGTAGATGTAACATTTAATTCTGAGTATATACTTTATCATAAGCCATCTACATATATTGAGTAACATATACATTATGACAAAATGAGAAGAGTCAAGAATGCTCCAAGATTTTTAGCATGAACAGTTAAAAGATGATACTGTCCTTAATTTAGAAGGAGATAACTGTAGGTGAAGGAGGCTTGGTGGAGAAATGACACTAATTTGGCATGTGTCATGAGAGGAGTATGCGTGACAGACAAGTTAACAGTTAGATGAGAAGACAGGTCTAACCAAGAGTTATACGTTTGGTAATCATCATCAGAGATTGTATTTGAAGACATGATTGTGAATGAGAGCACTGGTAGTGAAGGTACAGAGTAAAAATGCCCAAGTACTCAGCTGTGAGTTACTCCAGAACTGAGATGTGCAAAGCAATGGGGCTCGACAAAAGACCATTGAGGGAGAATTCGAAAAAAGAGAGAGACAACAAAATGAAGAGTGAGGTGTTCCACAAGACAAGTGGAAACAACAACAACAAAAATCTCAAAGAGACGTAATAATCAACTGTGTCAAATGCTGATACAAGATAAGAAAGACAAGAACCAAGAATTGTCTCATGGATTTGGCAAGGAGCATGCAAAGAAAACTTGGTCCCTTTTCTTCTCTAACAAAACTTATTAGTGAAGTAAATTTATGATAATACTAAAACAAAATATATCTCTTCCCCAATGAATTTAATATATAAAACCATCAATAAGGCTAACTTTTGTAAGCTTGAAGCATAAAAACAAATGACAAGCATATTCTTCTTCCTGCCACATCTCATGGGAATTTTCCTGTTATCCTTAGAGGAAAAAGAAATTCCAAGTATTAAATAAATCATCTTCCTTTGAAATTTATAACAGTTAAATTTTATTGTCTGGCTGAACTATAACGTCAGATCCTCACTACTACTACTACTTTAAAAAGGAATTACTCACAACAGTCAATATTTGGCAGGCTTCAATTAATTCATAAATAATAGACTGGGTCTAAATTTATTCCCATAAGCAAGCATTGATGACCTTTAGTCATCATGTATGCAATGGTGACTAACTAGCAAAGATTGAACAAAATGATTTTTAAAGTTTATGGAATCAGTGACATAATTTTGATATGTCTTTATGCAGTTATACCACTTGTATTGGAATGTGGAAATATGTTCTAACACTTTTTTTCATCCTGGGCCTGAGATGCAAGGTAAATTTTGATAAAACTCAAAAAAATTAAAAATTAAAAATTAAAAAAAGAATTCAATTCTCTCACAAAGTTGGATAAAGAGGGATATTTTTCTCTTAATTTCTGTAGTTACTCAGCTGTGCTTCTGGTATAGAATAGCTTCATTGGACTGAGAATTCCCAGCAGAACTGCAGAGAGAGAGTGACAGATGTTCAAGTCTTAAATAGGCAGAACAGGAGGAAAATATCCTCAGGAGTAATTACAAGTGAATTAACTGATCGGTTCTAATAATTTCATAATATATTTACTTTGCCTAGTTATTGTTCTAGTGACAAAATTATTTTATAATTTATCATACTGCCTGGTGGGTTGGATTGACTGTATCTGGAACTAAAAACTCAAAGACCAATTCCATGTTGATCTACATTTTGGTTATTGTTTATTAATTTCTCAATAGAAATCCAATACTTGTCTTTATTTTATCTTTTTTTAAAGCAGAGGAGAATTAGGAAAACTATATGGCATGATGGAGAAGATCATAAGTTGTCAGGTGTTAGATGTGGACTAATCCCAGTTCTATCGCTTAGTGACTGCTTTGGCAGGGCCTCATTAAATAATATCGTTAAGCTTCAGTCATTTCTAAAATGGAGATGATTAAAAACTTTTTTCCCATAAATCTGCTGTGAGGATTCAATGAAATAATGTATGTAAAGCACTATGTAAAATACCTAGCACAAAATAAGCATTCAACAAATGCTGATTTAAACACACACATACACTCAGCAGCTGGTGATTTTTTTCCAGTTTTATTGAGGTGTAATTGACAGGTAACATTGTCTAAGTTTAAAGTGTACAACATGTTGACTTGATATATTTATAGTTCTGGTTAACACCTTCATTCCATCATAAAATTGCCTTTTTCTTTCTTGTGGTGAGAACATTTAAGATCTACTTTCTTAGCAGTTTTCAAGTATATAATACATAATTGTTAAATAAAATTACAATGCTGTAATTGGATCCCCAGAACTTCATCTTTTAACTGGTAGTTTGTACCCCTTAACTAATATGTCCTCATTTCCCCTACTGTCCAGCTGCCAATAACCAACATTTTACTCTGTGTTCTGCAAGTTTAGCTTTTTTTAGATTCCACACATGAGAGAGAGAATGAGTATTTGTCTTTCTCTGTCCCACTTATCTTCCTTAGCAAAATGACTTCAAGATGTATCCCTGTTGTAAATGTCAGAATTTTCTTCTTTCCCATGGCTGAGATAGATGATAGATAGATAGATAGATAGATAGATAGATAGATAGATAGGCTTCTTTTTCTGTGTTTTGTCTGTTCATCTGTTGATACCTAGGTTGTTTCCATATCTTGGCTATTATGAATAATGCTGCAGTAGACGTGGTGCATGTAGCTTTTAAATGTCCTTTTTAAATTTTCTTTGGATACGTACCCAAAAGTGGATCATAGGGTCATTCTATTTCCAATGTCTTGAGGAGTCTTTGTACTGTTTCCATAGTGGCCGCACCAGTTTACGTACCCTTTTCTCCACATCCTCACCAACACTTACCTCTTGTCTCTTTTATGATAATCATTCTAACAGGTATGAAGTGTTACGTAATTTTGCCTTTGATGAAAAGCAATGCAATGTTGAACACCTTTTTGTGTACCTGTTGACCATTTGTATGTCTTCTTTGGAAAAAAAAATCTACTCAGTTCCTCTACCCATTTTCTAATCGATATTATTTTAGTTAAGGAGTTGTATCAGTTTTTTATTCTGCCTATAAAACACTGCCTAAACTGCTAATTAAACCTATATTGCTGCAAACAGTAGATATATTACTGAATTTGAAACCAAAAAACAACAACAACAAAAAATTCCCTACTTCCTAAAGAGTAAATCTGATCATGTGACTTTTGTGCTAAACATTAAATGCCTTTTCTTCAACGGCAGACAGGGCCATATGAGGCCAACCTCAACATCCTTCTCCAGTCTCATATCTCACCTCTTTCACCAGTATCTTATGCATGATTAATCGACTATCTTGTATTTCTAGTGCACATACTCCTCTCTCTTGCCATTTCCTACTGTTTAGCTGATTCCTTTGCATACCTAAGACAGCTCAGTGTGCTTCCTGAGTAGATGCCTCTCCAAGAGACTTTGGGAGCTATTGTCAGCCTCTTCATAAGTTGTGAATTCCTTGAAGAGAGGACTGTATTAGACTTACTACTAATATGTAAAAGGTCTTTATAAATGTTGACAAGAAAATTAATGCTTTTGTTATAAAGTTATTTCTGGAGTCAATGTCATCTTAGATAGCCACATTTTAAACCTATCAGAATGAGTGCTCTGTGATAAGAAAAGGAGTTAATAATAGCAAAAGCAGGTTTCATTTCCAAGAGAATTGTCTATTTTAAAGGAAACAAATATGACATAGAAATATCATTGATTGCAATGAGTTTCACAACAAACTTTTATTTGTAAGAGAAATTGTAGGACTCATTAACCAGAAACTTATCTGCCATCTTCTAAAATAATAAATATATGTTTATATTACTAAATATATATTTAATAAATATATTTGTATATGATATATATATATATAGTGATACTGGAACCCTGAACCTTCTTGGAGTGCTGTCCTAATCAAAAAATACACACACACACACACACACACACACACACACACATATTCTTTATTTTTACAAAGTGAAGTGAATTTTATTGAAATAATGTTAGCTAATATCTATTGAGTGCTAACTATGTGATAATCACTATTATAAATGTTTTGCTTATATCACCTCATTTAATACAACCACTCATGTAAATTGCTCATGAGAGTTTTCTGCTTTTATGAATGGGAAAACAAGCACCAGAGATTAAAAGATGCATCCAAAATCACTGAACTAATAAAAAAAAAGTGGAATTCATATACAGTTGTTCTGTCCCAAGAACACAGCCACTATGCTGTATTTACATACTACTTAAAAAATGATCTTGTAGATATATGATGAGATTAATTAGCACAGCCTATCTAATTAATTTAGTCAGTGAATTGAAATGTATTACATTAATATCTTACTTGACATAAGAAAAACTCATCATCTCGGGTCCCTTATGTACCCCTCTTAATGGGATGGGGGCAATAGTCCTGAAGGTATGAGAAATCTGAGAGATGACCTAGATAGGCTCCATTATTTCACATATGTTGACACTAAGTTTCTAAGTTTAATAATTTGCACTAGATATAATGGATAGTTTGGTACTAAGCTAAGAATGAAACTCTCGTGAAGCAATCAAATATTCCAATGAATCAGAGCCAAATTCAAATCCTATTTCTTTCCCAAGGTTATCTCAGTGAGGCAATCTTTGAACACTTGTCAAACTTTTGTTACACCTGCAACTAATTTAGAATTCAAATTGGCAGACGAACTCTCAGCTAGGGTACCTGCTATCACTTTGATGATAGAGCAGCTGTCCAGTGATTTTGTTTAAATACTTGTAGAATGACCCTATCACTCACATTTATTCAATTCTAAATCTTTCTTTAAAAATATAAATCTTGATGAAAGTAGCAATTAGTCTACATATAGATTAAATCATAGCATTATATTTAAACAAGGAGATAATTTGGGAAAAAATTAATGAAAATACAAAGTATCTTACTTGCTACCTACATAACATTTTCCTTTAATTCCAAAGAGAATATCTTCAAGCCTTTTTTTTTTTTTTTTGAGTAAGGTTATTTCAGTTGTTTAAAGTTCTGCATTTTTATTATGTTATGGATAGGTGGCTGATTCCCCTTGGCCTTTTTCTCTATTATCAGTCTGAAACTATTTTGTAGACAATTTATCTCCCTCCATTTGGAAATTCTAGTTTTTTCTTCTATGTGGCTTAGAATAAATAAAAATCCCATATATACACTTTTTATTTTCTTTACTTTCTGTGCACTTAAACTTTTTCTAAACAGGAGAAAAAAGTTTCTTCCCTTTATTGACATCTTTACCTCTTATTTTAAAACAAGAACTTTGGAATAACAATCTTTAAATTTAAGAATTCATCAGTTGTAAAGTGAATTGTCTGATTTAACAGCTTTCTTTGGGTCAAGGGAACCATAAGTACTACATAAAAAGTGCCTAATGTAGACTACATTCTGATTTCAGAAATATTAAAAAGTAAAAAAAATATCTTAGAATTGAGGAAATAAACACTCATGGTTTAGATTCAGTTCCATACCTCATATCTTTCCTGAGTGTTCTCAATAAAGGACCCTTAGGGGATTTGTAAAATATTATTACATTTGCTAATATTTTAAAAGCAAAGTATTTGTTACATATTACACCTAAATTTTATTGCTTTCCTAAATATAGGATATAAGATTTCCAAAAGCAAAATGACTTATTTCAAAAGACATGCCCATTTTCTGGGCATTTTAAAAATACATTTAAATTCAAACAAATGTGTATGTCAAGCAGACAAATACAGTGGTTTCTGCACAATCAGTTTCAGGAAGTTCTAAAACAGGATTTGCTTTCCGCAGGGAGACACAGCAATCTCTGGTTTTATTTTGAATACCACTGCAGGTGTTTTTATTTTAGGTTCATATTTAATTGCACTTTAAAGATATTAATACATGTTTTCAGCTGCATAGCAGCAGTGGTATATTTTATTTAAATCCAGAAAATAATGTGATAAACACATTTACATAATTCATTATATTTGACAGTCCTAAGTGTTCCCAGATTTTGACTTACACCATAAAAATTCACTGAGACATCATCATTTCACCTTATAATTAAGTACACTGATTTAAAGTCTCTCATTTAATTGTCACAATAACTCTATTTCTGTCTTATAATCATGCATACCTCCTCCTATTTCGTTTCTGTGTATTTTCTGAGTCTTATTCCTCAGGCTTTGTCTTTGTTCTATATGGACTATTCACAATAACTTCATGTTTTTCTTCTTCTAGCCATTTTTGGTTTCTATTACTTGCAAACCAAAATCCAGTTAATACTAATTTCATTTGAAAGCACTGAGTAAAACGAAAACTCATAGTGATTTCGGAATTTTTGTATTTATGTATAGCAAGATTATGGAGATATACTAGATTTATATCTCTTTCTGTTTTGTACCCCAGAACGATTTTTTGGGTTGAGATACCCAGAATTTGATTTTTTTGGAAATGTGACGTTTTAAGTTTTCGAGCAAAAATCAAAGCTAGATTAAACAGATATATTAGTTAAGAAAGATTTTCTGTTACAATCAGATTTGAGTTTGAGTTTTTATTGTATCAAAATGGGAAACATTAAATAACATTTTTAGGCAGAACTGAGACATGTACAAGCTGGGTTCCCAAAAAGGTTACAGGGGTATTTGTTTTAATCTACCCCAAATTCGTACAGAATTAAATTAGGAAGATTCTCTAAGTAGATAGTAAGCAAGATGCCTTCCATTTTGAGAAGGCAAAATATGTAGATGTATTCTCTGCCCACATCCTGATAAGCTATAACATTAGCATTAGTTCTAAGCTTGATTACTTGGATGTTCTTCTTTGCTACTCTGAACCTTAAGGAAGTGACAGAATTGTGTGATTATGTAAGATAGGGTAGACAAAAAGATTTCAGTGTTAAGAGAATAGAAAGGCTGGTGCTAGAAGCATATAACTGAAAAACCCAGAATAATAGCTTAGGGCAAGGCTGTATGAAGGGGTGAGGAGGGGACAACATCACCAGGATTCAGTATTTCTCTCTACTTACTGAAATGTTCTTTTACTATGTTAGATCTATTCTCCGATAAGTTCTGACTTATCTGAGTTATTAACCTCAGTACGTTTTCCTCAATAATTCTTGATAATAAAAGATTTATATTTGGTTTTATCAGTGGTGTTTTTGTTACTTTACTAAATCTGGACTAATACTCTTATTGACCAGACTCGAGTCTTATCTTTCCCTTGATATAATGGATAGAGTCAGTGTCACATAAGCCACATGGGATTAGCATGGAAAATATTTCTCATAAGAAAAATAAGGTACATTTATTAGAAGAAGGGATAGTAGAAGTATGACAGGCAGAAATAATAGACATTCAAACATTTAATTTATATCCCCTCACTAAGGCATAGTCATGATTGAATCCTGGCATTGCGGGTAAAATTACCTGTGCAAATTGTTATTTTAGATTTTATAAAAGCATTATTAGGTTTGATACAAATAAGATCCATAGTTTAGAAGGTCGATGAAATGACATAAGTTTGATTACAGAACTGTTAAAAACCATGTTCTTAACACCTAAATAATGCCAAGCCTTATGGGTTTTTTTGGAGTTAAAGAGGAGGTATGGTCACTAGCCATGAGTGGACAAGTTAAATCAGTGAATTGTCTGGGAATCAGTCTTTCCTCTCTAGTGCTCTGTGCCATCTGCATTTCTGAAGAATGTGCTATGTAAGGTCAATCTCATTATAGGCCTTGACAACTTCCCTGTATCCCCTAGTTGGCCACATCGTGGGAATTATAACTAATTATCCTCAGTTCTGGATATATTTCAAAATAGTGAAATAGTCTAGTTTGTTAGCTCTAGAAATGACATTTAGCTAAATGGTCATATTGCTTTACCCAGTTGCCCAGAATTGCCAACAGCCAAAGCAGACTGTGGACATGAAATATGATCACTGCTTTTTTGGGAGGCCAAAAAGATATCCATGTTGAGGAGTGGCAGCCTTCCCAGTGTGCCAATCAAATATATTGCCTAAGCTATCATAAATATTTTCAGTGAAATAATGTTTCTTCACTTCTTTATCCCTCACCTTATAATTGAACAAAATGAACAAAGAAAGAGAGAGAGAGAGATTAAGTAAAAAGGGAAGAAAAATGTTTAAGTGAAATAGAAATATTAAGTAGCATAGACTACATACACTGGTTTTCAAACATGCTCATTTTATTATCGTTTATAAAGTTACTCAGGTGTGGATGCTTGCTTTGACACATAAATCTTCATATCAGATGTACTTCACTCAATTATTTATTTATTTATTTATCTTAATTTAAATTTTATTTTTAATATATTTTAACTTTTTGTTTTGCAATTATTTTTCTATAGAAAAGATCATGGCACATTAATAGGAAATAGTCCATGTACCCAGAACTTCTACAAAGTGGTAATACAATTTTTAAACCAATAAATTAACATTAATACAATACTATTAAACAAACTAAAGACCTTATTTGAATTTCACCAATCTTGTCACTAAAAGACTATAACCATAAAAAAAAAAAAATGAAAATCTCAGTGAGATCAAATCTCTAGAGATAGTGAAGATATCTCTACATACAAAAGAATAAGTGAAATCAAAAAGGAAAAATGGAACACTTCATTAGGAAAAATTTTAAATTCCATAAGTCAAAAATATCATAAATGGATATAAATACAAGAAAAACTAGGGAATTTTTTTTAACTTACAATCTGAGGAACACTGCAGAGTTAGAACATCAATATGTATCCTGTTCTTGTAGTTTACAAGCTTTTAAATATAGAAATAATGTATATTATTAAAGCCTCTTTAAAAACTCGAATCTTGTGCTTTTATGCTGCATACAAATATTTTCAAAAAGACATTACTTGAGTGAATCAAGATAACTCCTCATATGTGTAAACATTTTATGTTACTGAAATTCTAAATGAGCTTTTTAGAATTTCAACTCTTAGCTGAAGAAGAAAAAAAATAGACAAAGGATTCTTTCAGACTGAGGCAGCTGTAGCTTTTCTTTGCATGACAGAAAAATAAAATAGAAAACATTGTTCATAAACAGGTGAGAATTGTGAGTGAAGAACTTTTAAATTTGATGTATTCGTTCATTCAGTTATCCATTCACTCTGCATAAATTTTGTTCAGTTTGCTCTCTTTAGAGTTGTCATGTATGAGATGCACTTTACCTTACATTGTTTCTTTAGAGACAGTATGAAGCCTAAATTCTGTGAGTTTTACAAAGTTTTCTGCTCTCCTTTAGCCTGCCTCAGTAAAAGGGTTCTCAATACTTAGTTACTGAGCAAACACGGAAAAGCCTGAGTTAATGAGACAGATATAATTGAATAGCTATAAGCATTTAGATTCCAATGCATAAGAATATGTGGCTTTCAGAGTAACAAACATTTGTCTAAGAATCTAGGTGGATTATGAGAAGTTCAAAGTTTAACAGATCTGTCTGTACTAAGACTCAGCTGAGAGTACACTTATAAGGCCTGGAAAAGGAAATAGCTTCTGAGCATCCAAGAAGCCCTTTGAGAGCAATGCATAGGTATTGGGAATATGAGGACTCTAAATAGTCTTTAAAGGGAATGCAGACCCTGATGAGTCTGTGGCTATATTATACAAGGTGACCAGCATCCAGGTGATAGTAGAAATAAATGCTTGCTCTTTAGAGAGGTGCTTTCAGAAATTAGTATCAATTGCAGATTTGAAACTGAAATTATTTTATAAAATAACATATGCAAATAGAAAACAAAAGTTAAATGTGAGGTCAAATAAAGCCCCATCTTTTTAAATAAATGTATTAATGCCAATACATCAAACTTTTAATCAATAAAGTCTTTTACATTACAGATTCTACTCAATTTATATTAAATTCATTATATGTCATATCATAAAGGACTTACTCATGAACAAAACATAGAAAAATGCAATGCTACTGACATATTTAAGAAAATTCTTAATATTTTATTACTTCTTAGCAATATAACTATGTTTCTTTCCTCAGAATAAAAGCTTGAAAAACAAACTCTTGTCAGGAAACAAGCTGTGTGGCATTCGTGCAGAAGAGGTGAGTAAATTTTCTCTAATGGCTTCAATTAGATAGAAACAACATTAGTGCCAGATTTTTTATTTTTTATTTTTTGAACTCAGATGTCTGGTAACTTTTTCCTTCTTCTTACATAATCATACAAAAGTTGATGTTTTAATAAGGAATTCAAGCTATGAAGAAAAGTTTAAATTATATTCTGTGCATTTAGTATAAGTATGCATTAAAAAATGAACACCCAAAATGGTTAAAACAAGTTTCTTTGGACTGGTAAAAGATAGAGCATGAATTATGGGAGAAGTGAAATTGAGCAAAACATGCACACCATACATATTATAGTAGTAATCTTTCATTCCCCATTGGTATTGGCCAACATTAGTTTGGGGAAAAAAGAGTTTATTTTCCTAAATCATCCTGGCTATAAATCAATCCTGGAAAGCAGATTGCAACAGCAGGGCGATCATGCTAATCAGCTGTGAATTTGAAGTTGGGAAAGATAATAGAAAGTCCTTTACTGAAATCAGTAGCACAAAATTAATAATAGTCATGAAAAGCAGAAAATATTTTAGAGATGAAGTTCATATAACAAGTCAGGGATGCTGTGTTTGAAATATCATTATTTTGGGTCACTTGAGAATCTGCGAGGAAGAGCAGAGTTGTAGTAAATGTAGAGTCCTGAAGTAGAAATAGAAGTTCAAGGGGCTGACGGCTCAAGGGTGAGCTTTTGTTCTTAAGATCTAATATTGATCATGTTCACACAATGATAGTCCTTTGTCTTCTTATGCCTTATGTCATGCATTTCACTTTCACTAACCGTATTAAGAAAAATAGGATGCCGTTTTATGGAAATAGGAAGATAGTAACTTGCTTGTGAGAAACCACAAATCCTTGCTGCTTCTAGGTATATAGTTTAATTGCATAATCTCGAATTATTAATATGTTAAACTCTTCCTCTCTTCCTCCTTCTCTCCCTCCTTTATTTTTTCTCTCTCTTCCCACCAACCCCTCCCTGCTTTCTTACTCCTCCCTCCCATTACTCCCCTTCTTCTCTCCTTCTTTCCTTGTCTCCTTCCTTCTTTTCTCATTGCATTTGTTTTGGTTGTTGTTGTTATTGTTGCTGTTGTTGTCGTTCTCTCTTATCAGCTTCCTGATTCAATAAATCACAAAATGCAGGTGGCTCGGAATGAGAATGTCTGTGAAAAACTGTTTCTAATATTAGAATCTTGCAGTGGTGTGTAATTTACAACACTTTCAATTTTATACTCTAATTCAGGGGTCCCAATCTCCAGGTACTGGTCTGTGGCCTCTAGGAACTGGGCCGCAGAGCATGAGACGAGTGGCAGGCTATCGAGTGAAGCTTCCTCTATATTTCCGGCTGCTCCTCACTAGCATCGTCAACTCAGCTCCACCTCAGGCATTAGATTCTCATAGGAGCACCGATCCCTGGTGCCAAAAGGTTAGGGACCACTGTGAGCTTCCAATATTAGATAATGGTTTAGGAATTATAGTACCAACATAACACAGTCACCCACTTTGCAAACTCTACTGCCTTGCTTGGTTAGAAATGTTCTGAATATAATCAGAAACTGAATCATATGGTACACTCACTGATCATTCAGTAGAAGACTCATTTATATTCAGTGTATGCTTAGAAAATGTAAGATTTCAAAAATAAGAACAGACTTCATTCATTAAAGAGGTCTTCATATTAATAATAGAGTTTACTAGGATATAATAGTACCATGCAGATATTGTATTTATTATATGCTATGGCTAGCTACTTTCAAAATTGAATTTTATTGAGATATAATTTGCGTGTAGTTCACTTCATTTAAGTATACAATCAAAGAGTTTGATCAATATATATTTAAGATACAGACATTTACATAGCCCCCAAGTTTCCTCTTGCTATTTTGTAATCTCCACCACCAACCCCCAGCCTGTTTTATTTTCCCCTAAAATATCACATAAATGGCATTAAACAAAATATATAGCACCTAGTGACTGGATTATTTCCCACAGTATAATGCATTTGAAATCAATCTACATTGTTACATATTTCAGTACTTTATACATTTTCAAAGATTACTCAACTGTATTCTAGTATTTGATTTCTTTTTATTTTCATTTTATATATTACATTTTATTGAATTTATTGTGGTGACATTGGTTAATAAAATTATATAGGCTTCAAGTGTTCAATTCAATAATGTCATATGTATATTTCATTGTGTGTTCACCACTCAAAGTCAAATCTCCTTCTGTCACCATATATTAGACCCCCCTCTATCCTTGTCTACCCCATCCTTGCTCTCTGGTAAATGCTAAACTGTTATCTCTGTCTATGAGTTTTTGATTATCTTTTCATTTGTTCCTTTCAGTTTTATGTTCCACATACAAATGAAATTATACGGTTTTCTACCTGACTTATTTCATTTAGCATGATAAGATTGATATCGCAAATGGCAGTATTTCATCTTTTCTCATGACTAATAGTCCACTGTATATATGTACCACAGCTTCTTCATCCAATCATCTACTGTAGGGCACTTCTGTTATATCCATGTCTTGGCCACCATGAACAGTGGCTGCAGTGAGCATCAAAGTACATATATCACTACAGAAAAAAGTTTTCAGATTTTGAGAGTAGATACCAGAGGAGGGATTACTGGGACATATGGTAATTCTATTCTGAATTTTTTGAGGAACCTCCATACTGTTTTCCATAGCGGCTATAGCAATTTACATTCCCACCAGCAGTGTAGAGGGTTCCCCTTTCCCCACAACCTGTCCAGCACCTGTTATTACTTGTTTTATTGATGTATCATAATTCGTTTACTATTTACCAGTTAATAGATGTGTGTTGTTTCTAGCATTCACTATTATAAATGAAGATACTGTAAACATTTATGTACATATTATAATTTCTCTTGAGTAAGTACCTAGAAAGAATTCCTGAATAATACAGTACATGTTTATTTAATTTGATAAAAACTGCCAAACTGTTTCCCAAAGTGATTATACTATTTTACATTCACTCACTATTTTTTCAATTATATTATTTTCACCTAACTATGATATTTATTTGTATTCTATTTCTTCTACTGAGGAATCAGAACTAGTTGTCTTAGATGTAGAAAGACGAATGACTGAGGTTCTTAGGTTAGGATATTTGAAATTAGATCTGCTTTGGAAAAATGGATTACCATCATCATCTAGGGTTTATGAGAACATATTCATTATGGTAGCCAACGTGTCTGCTGAGAGAGATTTCTTTTTTATAAGCTATTTTATACTTGTAACAGTCCTCTTAAGAAGTCAGTTTTTCTAAAGTGCTAACGCCCTACGCCTCAGCCTCTTAGCGCTCTAAGCCTTTTTCATTTCCTGTCTTATTTGTTTGTTGCCATCTCATTGGACATATGTCAAATTCAAATATGGTTGTCAATTTTAACATAACCACATTTAATCTACTTTAATAAATAATTGAAATAAGCAGTGAAAACTGAGCCATACAATTACAGGGATATATTTAAAATAGGAAATTGGCCATGCCTGGGTGACTGAAATTCTTCGGGGGCTTCCCTTTGAAAGGGCTTTGATTTTCTCTTTGTGCCTAGAATAGCTGGATGTCCGACTCCCGAAGTGGACATTAACCCTTTCTGTTTCAGTTCCAAACTAGTCTGAATCTTTTGCTTGGCCACAAAAATTAATTTTTATGCAGTTTGAAAAAAATTTAATCTTCAAGTTTAAAAAATGTAAATGAAATTAAGGCACTAATCCATGTTTCTGCTCTTTCAGTCAAAAAAAATCCAAGCCCAGTTGAAAGAGCTTCGTTATGGGAAAAAGGATTTGTTATTTAAGGTAAGTATCTTTCTCCCTTTCCCTCCAACTAGCTAGCCCAATAAGTAAACTATCTAAAATATGATTTAGCTTAAATTTCCTAACTTTCATTAGGATTGAAGTTGTATTTGACTGCATTTAAAATGTTTTAATTTTCTTACCTACTTAATAGACATAAATGCAGTTATGGTGTCCTGAGTACTTTCTTAATCAAAGGCAGGCATTGTTAAAAGTAAAGTCCCTTTGTAACATTTAATTACTTTAATTCAATGTTGAAGAATATTGTATTTTGGAATATTTACATTAAGGAGAACTTATATTGAACAAGTTTCCAGAGATGAGGTCCACTGGTGACCTAGGTTTTTAGCTTCCAGATAACTTGCATAAATATCTTTATTACAGAGAGTCTTCATATTTATTGTTGATTGCTTTTGGTTATTGATACTTTTCTTTATAAAACTATCATGTCAGGACCTATGCAGAGTTAGACATCTACCACAAACTATTATGTGATAGACTGAATAATGCCCCCTACCTAAGACAATCACTTGATAATTTCAGGAACCTAATAATGTTATTTTTTTTTCACGGCAAAGGAGACTTTGCAGACTAATTAAGAATCTTGAAATGAGAAAATTATCCCAAATTAGCCAGGCGGGTCCTAAATATAATTGCACAAGTCTTTATAAGAGTGAAACTAGAAGAAGGCCTAAATAAGGAGAAAATGATGTCATCACAGAAACTCTATGAAAAAAGACAATGTAAAGCCCTACCAACACTTCAATTTTAATCCTATAAAATTCATTTTAGACTTCTGACTTCAGGACTGTAAGGAAATAAATCTGTGTTGTTTTAAGCCACTTAATTCATGTTAGCTTGTTATAGCAGCAAGAGAAAGTTAATACACCAAGAAAACTGTTAATTAATTCTCATTAATGCTTACCAATTCCTACTTCTCAGCACTCTGCTCATTGTATGTAATAAATAAATAAGATAAAAGTATGAAACAGAAGACATTTGCCTAACTTTAATTTTTCAGACTCTTCAGCTCAGGGTATCTTAACTGTTACATTGAGTTTGGCCCTAGCTTTTTGCAGTCATGAACAACAAACAATTGAAACTGGGGGTAAGGGGGTGGGAAGTGTATGTGTGTGTTTTCATTTGCAAAGTAATTTCTAGTTCTCTATGAATTAATTTAACTTAATATCAGGAATGTAGCAAAGAAATCAAGCTTCCTAGACCTGCTAAATTTCGGTATTAGGATGACAAATTTATGTAAAGATAGAATATTATGTGAGGCTTTTAAAGTCTTTTGAATTTCATTTCTCAAATTAACCAGTTATAGAAAGAAAAGTTGGGAGAAGGAAATGAAGAGGTTGAATAATTTCCACTGATATTTTTACTTTATAATATGCCAGTTATTAAATATAGATTAGTAATTTATCGTCTTTCAGAAATGACCAAAATTAGGATTTGTTGGAAATCTTTATGACTTGAAAATGAGACATTATCAGTATGCGTTGTTATTCCACACCATTTGGAGAGGAGCACTTACATATGAAATCAGGTGAACTGTGTATGAATAGACCTCGGTGTTGCATGAATAAGGATGCCTTCAGTTTATACTCTCCACAAAAAGTTGTTTAACAGCAAGATTTTTAATAGCTAAAATAATAAGAGGTCTAGAACCATGACACTTTTACAGCTTATTCAGGAGCTAAACAATTTCTACAAGGACCCAGAGTTTTTCATTTGTTTGTTTGGCTTTCTTACTTTTCATGTCACGATCCTCGACTTACTTTCTTTAAGTTTTGATTCCTTATGGTATTATGATAGTGGCTAAAGACCTATATGTTGCCTTTGTTCAACTGTGTGCAAAGTCAGAGAACAAAAATTTGGGGGCGGGGAGACTTGTCCTTGGTGTCATAATTTTTATAAAGGAGAAAAATTTTTTAAGAAGTCTTCCCAAACTTGGTCATATATCTATGCAAAAGTGAGTCCTTGGTGTTCTCAGCTTCTATTATGAAAGATTGCTTCTTTTAGATATAAAGTAAAAAAGAAGGAGACTACTGATGGGGAGACAACCAAGAGTTTCTTTTATAATATAATCATTCACACATCGTGATGGCAGCAAATTCTTCTGATATGCTTACTAGTATACAGAGCGTGTACATTTAGGTCTTGCATAAGCATATGTTAAATGAATCATGTGAATGAATAAATGAATGGATACATAACACATACATATATATGTATGTACATACATACATACATACCTATATACATACATAAATAGACATGTCAGGGCAATAGATGGTAGAAAGTGATGTATGTAGTCCTAAAGAGTCTGTGACCACAGAAATTCATCCATGCACCTTTGAAAATGAGCCAACAAAATATCTTTGGTAATATGTTGCTAAACCCTGAGATAAGTAGTAAAAAAAAATCCATTTCCAGTAGTTTCCTTGAGAATCTCTTCACTTTTAAATAGATTTGATGGATTTTAGCAAAGATAGACTTTGATGGAGCAATGCTTTGCTGCTGAAGCACTTAAATTTTATCTTAAAAATAATGGCATGTGCTGACAATCGCAAGATATGTTGATAAATTCAATGTCCTTATTAATGTTTGAGACTGGCTTTTGATTTGAGAAGGCTGTAAACGTTTTTTACTAAAGAAAGGAGGCCCTGCTGACTGTTAGTTACCCAGGACTTGAGTTACTTTCTTGATCACATTTGAAGCTGATATTCTCTGGATCACCTACTCTCCATTTTGCTGCTCTTGTTTTATTTACATGTACACTTTTTTTTTTTAATTCCAAAAGTATTATTTTCTCACTGTAGGCAAATTTCAGAAAGCGTCAAAAAGTACAGAGTGAAAAGAAAACATTTAAAATTCCATCACTAGGAAGAAATACACAACATTTTGAAATATTTCTATCTAGCTCTTTTTGTTGAGGTATAATCTGCTTTGTGATTAATATATGCAACTATATATTCTATATTATATATTCTGATTTTTTATATAATTTTAAAACATAAAGATATCTTTTAATTATATTTCTTCATAAAAATTTAAATGAATAATTTTCCATGACATGTGCATGCCAAAAGTGACTTAATTTTTCCTTATAAACATGTGTGAATTCATATGTATATGTGGCGTTATCTGTCATTTTAGTTTATACTGTGATGAAAAATCCTGTCTTATTTTTAACTTGAGTATAGCTTTATTGAACATGTTTCTGACTAAAGTAATTAACTAAAAGTATTGGAAATGTTAAACATTAATTAAAGATACCTAGTGCACATTACTTTTGGGGGGCTTGGATATTTTATAAACTTTATTGAGGAATACTTGACATATAATTATATAAATTTAAAATGTACAGCATGATAATATGATGTACATATACATTGTATAATGATTACAAGATCAAGATAATTAACATTATCCATCACCTCACAAAGTTAACATTTTTGTGTGCATCTGTGCTAAGAATGATTTAGGTCTACTCTCAGCAACTGTGAATTGTACACTACTCTATTAGCTATAGTCACCCTGCTGTACATTTAATCCTCAGAACTTTGGATAAATGCAAATTTGTATGTTTTGACATTCATTACCCCTTCACGCCTCCTCCCTGCTCCTGGCAACCACCATTCTATCATCTGTTTCTATGAAATAGGATTTTTTTGGGGGTGGTGATTGGGGGAAAGACAAGTATTGTTAGTTTTGTATGTGTCTTTTAAGATGCATCATATTCCACATACAAGTGATACCATACAGTATTTGTCTTTGGCTTAATTCACTTATTCTAATGACCTCTAGGTCCAACCATATTGTCACAAATAGCAGGATTTCCTTTTTTATCGCTAAATGATATTCCATTGAGTATATATACTACATTTTTATTCATTCACCCTACAAAAAGACATTTAGGTTGATTTCATATCATAGCTACTGTGAATTATGCTACATTGAACAGGACTATGCAGATAGCTCATTGAGATACTGATTTCAATTCCTCGAATACACACACACACACACACACACACACACACACACATACATATACATACAGAAGTGGGATTGCTGGATAATATAATAGTTCTATTTTTAACTCTGAGGAACTGACATACAGTTTTCCATAATAATTGTACCAATTTACATTCATATCAACAGCATATAAGGATTCCCTTTTCTCCACATCCTTGCCAAAATATGTTATCTCTTATCTTTTTGATAATTGCCATTCTAAAAAGTCTGAGATTATATCTGATGGTGGTTTTGATTTTCATTTTCCTAATGATTAATGATGTTGAGCACCTTTCATATACCAAATTTGGCCATTTGTCTATCTTGTTTGAAAAAATTTCTGTCCAAGTTTTTTGCCAATTTTTGAATTGGATTATTTACTTTTCTGCTAATAAATTGTGAATTCTTCGTATATATTGGATATTAACACCTTATCAGATATATCATTTGCAAATATTTTCTTCCATTTTATAGGTTGCTATTTTAATTTATTGATTGTTTTTTCCTTTTGGGTACAGTAGTTCTTTAGTTTGACATATTTCTGGTGATTTATTCTTACTTTTGTTTTTCATGCTTTTGGTTTCTTATCCAAGAAAATTATTGCCAATAATTGTATCAGTAATTTTTTCTCTATGTTTTATTCTAGGAGTTTTACGGTTTCAGATCTTACATTTAAGTCTTTAATCCACTTTGAGTTAATTTTTATGAGTGGTAAAAGATAGGGATCCGGTTTCATTTTTTTGCATGTCTTTCCAATTTTCCCAGCACCATTTATTGAAGAGACTGTTATTGTCACATTGTGTATCCTTAGTGTCCTTGTCAAAAATAAGTTACTCATTATAGCACATGTTGAATATTCCATCTTGCTTTGTCATATTTCACTTAAGAACTCTTTGTCAGTGCCCTGACCATAAGTTTCAGATGGATAAACTTTTTTTGTTCTCAATATCAATTCTTTCCCCCCACATTTCAACCTTCTGAGAGATTGAATTTGGGCACTTCACTTTGTTTCATAAAAAGATATATGACATATTAGGTCTCTGCTGAAGGATACTCATTTTGTGATTATTTCTGTTATTTATTGAATAAAATCAATTTAATAATACCATCTGTCATTCGGTGTTTTAAAAAATGATGAATATGTTACATTACTACTTATAAGAAGTTTATTAGTCTAGTGATAAATAATGCCTTATATTATTAATTATATATATTACATATTAGCATTGTATACAGACCAAGTACATTATTTCATTTGGTCCTCATTAAAATCTCTATGAGACAGAGAGGAGAAATTGTAGAATTTGCTTCATAATGAGGGAATCTAGACCTTGAGAAATTTGATATCTACTCAAGGCCACCAAAATATTTATTTACAAACCAAATGTATTAACAGATTGAAACCATCACTATTCCATTCTATTCCATTCTATTCTATTCTATTCTATTCTATTCTATTCTATTCTATTCTATTATTTTAAGTTGAATTGATTTGTAGGAGTATTATGGATCAAGTCTATTTCCATAACATATATATTTATACTATTGTATTGAAATTCTAACAATAATTCTGGCATATTTGGTGATAGACAAGATATACCCATTTCTTCTGGAACTTAGACATTAAAATGGCATTTATTTTCATTAGTATTTTCTCTAAAAAGCAGATGTGTCCAACTTGGTATCTCCACTCTTGTCTGATCCTGAACACAGGAACATGGCCACGTGAATTTCAATGTATGAATACCAACAAGCGTCATATTATTTTCTGATGATTTGAGTCTTCTATAAGAGAATTTTGTGAAGCAGTTGCACCTTAATTTTTAAACTCTTGTGTAATTTAAGATAATTTTTGTACATCTGTTTCTCATCAACTCATATTTACCTCATCTATATGTTAAACCATTTTTTAATGAACTAAACATTTTCAATGCCATTCATTTATTAAGTGTCAGTTTAACTCCAGTTAAAAGAGCTTTGGCCCTAAAAATGTAGGTATCTTGCAGAATTGATTAGAGGGGTTAGTGATTTTACTTTCTTAAATGATTTAACAAACTAAGATTTTCAAAACACATTCAGTTTTGCCTCAAAATGATTTGATAGGTCAGTCAGAGCAGGTAATTTTGTCACCTCATTGTGAATCAGAAAAATAGGAGATAGAGAAGTTAGACGACTTCATAAAATTTGTCTGAAATCAATCATAAAGCTAGTAACTGGAGAATTTCATTCTAATCTGTCATTTAACCACTATATCACATTTTCCTCAGTTAAATTTCTACTTTGTATCTTCAAGTTACTTAGAGATTATACTTTTAAGAAATGTTTTCTTATACACTCAAAGATATAAAGAGCAAACATGCATAGCTGGAAATATAACTTGATAACTTAAAAATATAATATCTGTTGGTAACTAAATTCAATGCATTTTCTTAAAAGCAAACATTTTTAGTTCAAAATAAGATACCTTCAGTTTAGAATTGGCAATTGCTTGGGACAAAGATTTCTTTTCTGACTCCTTATATTCTTGTAATATATCCCACTAGTTTTTAAAACTATAGGGTAAGGGTATGTTCTGTGCTAGGAAACAGGAGAAAATAAATTGGCTTTCCCCAATTTAACCTAACTTTTTAGCCTTGTTGCTTATGTGATTAAAACACAAAAGCCAGCTAGCCTCACTTATTTTTTTCATTTTTTACCAGATAATGAAGTAGATAAGCAGATTTTAAAAGGGCACATATGTTTCTTATCAGAAATCATGACAAATTTAAATTTAATAAATATTAATTTTTCTTTAAAAAATTGGGAATATCCCAAATACTGAAAATCACTAAAAGTCTAGACCTTTTTAAAAAAACTAAGCCCAGAGTTTAAAATAATGTTTTTAAAATTGTACCATATTAACTACATTTTACAACTGGTTCAGGATCTAAAAAAATATTTATATCATGACCTATCATATAGGGAGACAAAACATTTTAAATGGTTTAAGCCAGGTATTGCAAATGCATTTTAAAAAGTGAATATCGTTGTGTGTCCCCATGCCACACCCTGTGCTTATTACACACCTGGCTAATGGGTCAGGGTGTCTTTCACACTGAGCTTGGATTTAGCCTTGATATCATTCTCATTCGAGGATTTGAAGCAACTCCTATAAGTTAGTGACAGTTGGTCCTCAAGAGAAACCTATTTGCCATCCCTGAATGAGCTCTAAATATTTTGCCTGTGGCCAGTCTTCAGTCTCTGGTGAGCTGCTCTTGCAAGATTTGCTCACCTTGTCTTAAATTGTTATATATTTACAAAGACATTGTAAAGAAGCAGTCTATAAACTAAGTAATGTTAAAAAAAAATAAAAAAATAAGGCACAAGTGGGAATCTGCAGAAAATCAAAATGAAGGTCATTAACTTTAGACCAGCCCTAGCATATTTCTCCTTGGCCCTGACAGGGTGTGGGGGAACCTTGAATTGATAACCTTCCTTACCTATTTTTGTCTAATTCATCATGTAGCGTGTGTGTCTTGGCTTAGCAAGATGTCCTCCCACTGAGAGGGGCCTCTAATCTTTATTAGGTTCAGCTGACTGTACATTTCCTTGGAGCATATATAGAGCAGTGTTGTCACTGTGAGTCCTTTGGGAAAAATCACTCTCTTAGTAGAACTTGTCTGAGATATTGAGTTCCAATTCAGTTCCAAGCACAAGAACCACCAACTTGATGTACTGGTTTCTTTAGATCCAAAATGCTTCTATTTTCAGTACATTACATATATATATATTGCAATGTGAGATGTCTTCTGTCTCTTTTAATCACACTGCAAGTTCAACACATATTTATGATCAGAACTTGTCTTAGGTTCTAAAATTATCGATGGGAAATAATGGCCAGTTGTAGAGTCAAATCCGAGCACCCTAGAAGTGCTCAGGAACATAAAACACACTCAAGTAGCTTTCATCTCTAATTAAAATGTAGAATTATAGTAGTGTCTCTATTCTAAATATATATTTTTTATTTTGAATGTAAAATACAAATAAAGAACAATGAAGAAAACATAATAATTTCACTCATTATACAATTTTTAAAAATGCCTTGTTTTCCATTTTCTTAGTGTTAATGGTGATGCCGACTGTAATTTCAGAAAACAAGAGCAAGTTATTGTTTTCCTTTGAATACTTTTTTCTTGTCAACACATTTAAATATTCCCTTTTGTCATGGCAGGAGACATTTCATAAGCATCTTTATGAAGTTACTTGCTTTATTTTACTTTATTTCACTGCTGTCACTCAGTTACTAGGGTGTTTGTTAACCTATGCATAATAAAAAGAAGCCAATTACTTCTGAAGGTAATTGCATAAAAAGCTACTGCAACAGACATAATTCAGAAGAATTTTAAAAAGGAGAGTTCTCAATAAATTTCATAGTTCATAAAAAGACATGTACAGCTTGTGAAGGCAAGAGCAGAATCCCTAAGTGGTACACCCTGGGCGACATTCACTATGGCAACACCACCACTTCAATTGTCCCTGATATATCTATTAAAGAAAGGTTTCAGGTATCTCAGTCTGTACTGTTGTCATTTGGATTGAACTAACCCCATTCAAGAAACAAGTCCAACAAGGATTTTTTACAACATAGAACCTTCACATTAGAAAGGTCTTGTAACATCTTTGCTTCCAGTCTCTTGGATGATACTGGTTAATCTCCCTGAGAGCTTCGCCTCCAATTATAGATGTTCGGTGATTACGGTTCATAACATTTCAAGATAGGTTTTATCCCTTCTTACAAAATTCTGACTGTTGGAGAATCCCCTTCTCACTCTCAATAACAGCAGTTTTTTGTTTGTTTGTTTTTGTTTTGTTTTTTAATGCCTATCTAATTTCCACAGACACGCCAGGCTCATCTCTAAAGTAATGTGCATCTTCCCGCCGTCTTCTTGTTCTGGTTCAATCTTTATCCTTTGCTTCTGTTTGCTCTTTCTATTCTCTATGTCCACTCTTCTAAGACCCCTCCAGAAGTGAAATTTGAGTTCATGTTTTTAGTCCTAGGAACATTATGGTGTTAGCAAAGAGTGGAACTTGATTTATTGCTAATAGTGAAATAAACTGGGAAGGTGAGATGGGGTGAGGTAGATGATGAAAACCATTTCAGTGCTCTGAATTCATGTTTCTTAGGCAGAAACCAAAATTTTTCCATTTCCCCCCCTCCAACTGTATCATGTCTTTTATCAAAGTCACAACTAGCATATCCTCCCATCCTACCCTGACCAGTGCAATGCTGCCTCCAGAGATAGAAATGTAAAATTTCCCTGAGGTTGGAATTATCCACATGGGATATATTAAGTGAGATGTGCAAAACTCTATGGACATATTTTAGGTAAAATCTTGTGCTTAATCAGTGCTTCCTGCAACAAGTCAGGTAAACCACAGAGCACAATTAAGAAACACCTACAATGGGGCCTGGAAGTGGTACAAGAGAAGGAAAATAAAAACACAACTAAGGAAGACCATTTTAGAATTTTGACTATGAAAGTTCTTACTTATATCAAGCTTAAACATCATCTACAGAATATTTTTGACCATTTCTTCTTTAGAAAATGTACCCAGAGGTGATGAAAAGGATATGGTTACAGTCACAGGATCAGGTTCTTTATTAGCTCTTTCACGTACCTGGAAACTGAGCAAAAAGAGTCTTTTAGCCTTGTTGGGTATCAATTCCTCTGTCCAAAAACTATATAAAATTAACATACACACTTCAAAGTTATTTAACAGGATCAAATGAGATTATATATACAAATGAATTTTGCAAAACTATTTTAAATATATTTTATTATCAATAAATTGATTTTGTTTTGGGATTTATTTCCCCCAGAGAGATATTTATTTATCAAAATAATATGGGACATTTTTAGAGTCTAAACAATTATTTTCTTATTCTCATTCAAGAAACGTCTCATATCTCATCACAGGCCTTCCTACTTTGCAGTCTCTGAGACATGTAAAACTGAATCCAGGCCATTTTTTCTCCTTTAAAATACAGAGCAGCCTTGGAAACCAAGGAAAGAGAAGTTCCTTCAGTTTGGGCAAACACATTAGTATTATTTATTTATAACTGAGTAAAAAAAAGAATAGCATTCTGGAGAAAAACAGCTTGTGTTTGTTTTTATTTTATTTATGACAATCAAGGACTAAGGTCATATAATAGCTTTTGGAAATGAAATTGTTGGGATATGTATACTTTAAATTTTTACATGGCTTTTTTATTAAAATAAATTGATATAAAGACCAAAAGCTAACACAATGCAATATATATATGTATATATATACACACATATATATATATTGCGCATATATATGTGTGTGTGTGTGTATGTATGTGTGTGTGTGTGTGTGTATAGATAGATAGATAGATAGATAGATAGATAGATAGATAGATAGATAAATTATACACCTGAAACTTACTGGATTTCATTAACCAATGTTATCATAATAAATAAAATAAAATAAAATAAAATTTTTTTAAAAAGTCCAAGAACTAAATGCAATTTCTTAACATAATTGCCATTGATCATTACCTGGAGACAGACATATAAAAGGTTACATTTTTACTTTCAATTGCCTTTAACATATAGTTTGCAGGAATAATAGAAATTGTCCCTAATCTTAGTTAGATGTATACGCAGTTTTGCTATAATAATTTAGCTTCATTCTTGGTTCTATCTTAGACAAATTTGATATTCTCATATATTGATAATTTATTCATTAAAATCTATAAAATATCCTAAAATAACATTATTAAAAATAGCTCTCTGGATTTCTTTTTATTTCCAGTAGTGCAGAAACTATATGAACTCAATATTATATCAGCCCCCTCATTCATGTGTTTAATATGTTTTTACTTTAGATACATTGTTGATAATGATCATCCTACATTTACATTTTCATTTATTTGAGCCCTTTTATTTGCATGCTGCTTGGATTTTCATGTTACATGAGTCTGTAAGAGACCAGTAATAAGCAAACACAGTCTTATAGATTGCCTGTTCAATTCGAGCTGTTTTAAAAATAATACCCAGCTTTACTAAATGAGGATGTTCTGGTTGGTGTTTTATAAATTTTAACATGTGTAGGGATCACCTATGTATCTTGTTAAAAGGATGTTTGATTCAGTGATCTTGGATAGGGATTGAGATTCTTCATTTCAAACAAGCCTCTAGAGAGTGCTAACTATGACAGTCTATGGGCCACACTTTAAATTGCAAGGCCCTAGGCATTTAATGAATCTAATAAGAAAGGGTTTGTTTTTCTTCTTAACTTAGCCCTTTCACTTAACTTACTAGTAATTCATTTGCATATGCGCCTCTGAAAGAGGGCATTTGCATTTATTATTTAACATCCTTTTTCCCCTTATCGCTGCTTATGTTTTGCAGCAGACATAAGAAAAACAAAGTTGGATAACAAATCGCCCTGCCTTAGGTCTAGTAAGGGAGACAGGCTAGTTTACGATGAATTTTAATACAACAGAGCAAGTGTTTTATAAGCACTTTATCTACCATTCTTGAGGAAGGAGTCAGTGAGTGGAGGGTCAAAGATCAGTAAACCTATTATTACATTGGGACAAGCTTCATGGAAGAATAACATTGGATTAAAACTTGAAACTGTTGCACCCAAACCTACGCTTGGTAGGTACTCAGTAAATACTCGTAGAAAGGATGGAAAGAAGAAAGGAAGGAGTCAATGAGTAAGTGAGGAATGCTGTTTTTATTGGGAAAACATTCTAGCCAAAGGCGGGGTGATTTGGACATGCATTACTATTTCACAAATTGTCATAGAAACTTGCTGAAACGTATGGTACCTGTAGAAAGAGGCAAGAAAAGAGATTGGGAAGACAGGATGGTGTCAAATCGTGAGGGCGTTGATGGTACTATCAATACATTTTTAGAGAAAACTATCAATATTTTTATGAATAGCGCTTAAATTAGTAATAGCCTGGTGGGGAAAAGGTTTAAGCTCCTATTGGCTTGTATATGGAAATCAGCTTCCCTCTCTGATTTGTTCTCCCGTGGGCCCTGGATGGCTTACCTTTCCAGCCAGTGAGGTACATGCCGGCAACAACTTGACAACATGTTGATGATTCTGACTGATCAGGAGGCCCACAGTTTTGGTTCTGGTTCTGATTCTTTTTCTTTTACCAGTTACCAACTTACGTGTTTGATTTTAAAGTGAATATAAGACAGAAAGACAAAGAAAAGGAGGCTGATGATATAGAAATATTATATTCAGAAAATAGATCCCCGCAAAACACATCACAATCTAATATTTTCATTTTCTTTATAATAAGCAATTTAATGAGACTGGAAACTGTATTGCTACTTAATGGAGTATAAAACTTTTCTCATTTAATGTTATCTACTAGGCTGTGAAAGAAGAGGTAGGCTCAAATATTCTGGGTAATAAAGAAAAAAAAATGGGAGCACTTGGATTGGTCTTCATATTTTAGACATTTATTAAGCCCATGTTTTATCCAAAACTGGACTCACTCTCTTCTTCCAACGCATACAAGAGGCTTAATTTGTGCAGCACTTAAAAGTATAGACTCTGGATCCAGACCTCTGTGTTTAATACTGACTGTCTATTTCAGTATGTTTTTGAAGATGAGTGGCCGTGTGTCTCTTTTCGCTCTCATCTGTAAAATGAGATTAATGTTACCTTCTATATCACACAATTATTTTGAGACTCTAATGAGTTGATACAAGTAAATTACCAACTTATAGTAGTGCTTGGTACCTATTATTTGTACAAGTATTAGCTATTATTATTATTTTTTAAAGTAAAACATTTACTTTCTTTTGATTAGAATATTGATAACCAAGTGTTTCGGGTTCTAAAAGAATCTTGGACAAAACTCAGGCTCTTACTAATTTAAGTAAGCTGCATTCCCTCTCAAAGCTATTTTTCCAAGTGCAATATTGAAATCATCACTATACTGTAGAAGTAGTATGTGTACTACAGACAGGGGATATGAATCAGCAACTAGTGGGCACTTGGCAAATGCTCATTGCCTTCATATTCTCTTCTAGTTTTTTTTTTTTTAAATATATGCAGACAGAAATAGAAGGATAAATTTTTTATCCCCCCTTTTCATGCTGCTTATAGGCAAGCCTGAGAGAGGATTGAGAGGAACTGTTGTATTTAGATAAGAAGGATATGAATGGAATCCACAGGGTATACTCGCTGGGCACAGAAGCAGGAATCTTCCCATTTTCGCCAGGAAAATGTGGAAAGTCCATTTCTTTCCAGCATCCACATATGAAGGTGCTGTGGCACCCTGACGTGTCAGCTATCATTGCATTTTATTTCATAACTTTACCAAGCTTTCTCTCATATCATAGTTGGACATTACTTTTCTTAATGCCAGTTAGGGTTTTCCAAAACAGTGATAGAATTTTCACTCACGATTTTATGCAATAAATTATATCATTCCTTATTTCGAAATTTTACCTGTTTTTCTGTTGAGAGAAAAGTGTATTAATCAAAGGCTCTAATTGCACAAACATTAAAAAAAAAAAAAATTAGTCTGCAAGTTAGAACTAAACAGCTGGGATTAAGCAGAAATAAATGCATTCGATAGATGTTTCTCAAACAACTTCTGTTTGTCAGACACTGTGTTAGATACACTTTATATAGGAGACATCAGCCCAAATTTAACACTTTCTATAGGGAATTTATGGCTATTTCAGATAAGTGGAGACTTTTGGGTATTGCCCAGTGTTCCAAAGCACTATCATTTGTAATTTTTATTTTTGTAGTTTAACTTCCCATACATTTTTTCTCCACCAGAAAACATTTTCCATTCATTCATTCATTCATTCATTTTAAAATTAGTTCTATTGAAGTATAATTTCCATTCAATAAAATTAATCATTTTAATTGAATAATTTATTGAATTTAGATATATGTTTTGTGTATATATACATATACATATGTATGCATATGTGTGTATATATGTACATATATACATATATGTGTATATGTGTATGTGTATATATATATATATATATATATATATATATATATACACACAGTGTAATTGTTTCTAAATTGGATATATCATTGTACTCTATTCTTTGTTGCTATTCAATTGTTCCAGTTTCTTTATAATTAATTTTTAACGTAGCAATGATTGGGCTGAGAATCATACCCTGCGTAGTGTATAAATTCTTATGCCTAGTAGAGAACTGATCACTTTATAATGTTAGCTCCTGTTACCCTCCTCTTCCTCCTCCTCTTTCATCTTCTTTATTAGCTCCTTGTATCAATCAGGAAAAATTCATTTGCCTGATTCTCCTCTACACTAGCCATAGTACTGTGAGCTCAGTTGTTCCACGCTGTGTTCTACCATAGTTATCTGTGTGTCTGCCACCTTTCCCTATAGAACTGAAAGCTCCTGTTTTGAGGTAAATTCATCTAATCCCAATTCATTTAATCAAAAAAGATTTATTGAGTTCCATCATCTCTGTATTAAGTATCTCACCTATGTGCCATGAACAAAAATAAGTAAAGTATGATTTTTCCATTTACAAAGTCTACAAATAATGATAGTAATTATTATTTTAAATGTCTATCTAATCATCTATCACAAGTCACTTTAGATGTTTCTTATGTCTTTGCCACCAAGAATAATGAACATGGGAGTGTGTGTATCTTTACGTATAAATATTTTCACATTTTGGGGTAGATATCCAGAAGAGGAATTTCTGGGTCATATGGTAATTCTATTCTGAATTTGTTCAGGAACATCCATACTGTTTTCCATGGTACTATAACCAATTTACATTCCCAGTAGCAGTGTATGAGGGCCCCTTTATCTCTATAGCATCTCCAACACTTGTTAATACTTGTCATGTTGATGACAGCCATTCTAACAAGTGTGAGGTAGTATCTTATTGTGGTTTTGATTTGTATTTCCCCAGTAGTTAGTGAAGTTGAGCATCTTTTCATATGTCTGTCAGTCATTTGTGTGTCTTCTTTTGAGAAATGTCTGTTCAGGTCCTCTGTTCATTTTTTAATTGGATGCTTTTTTGTATTTAAGTCACATTAGCTCTATACATATTTTGAATATTATTAAAGGCATTCTTTGCAAATATCTTCTCCCATTTAGTTGATTCCCTCTTTGTTTTGTTATAAACACTGAAAATAACAAATGAACAGGACAAACAAAAACTCATAGACACAGACAATACTTTAGCGGTTATCAGAAGAAAAGATGGAGAAGGGAGAGGTAGATAAGGGTAAAAGGGGTAAAATATATTTTATGTATACGTACAATGTTACGTATACATAAATATATATGTTTAGGGTTTTTTTTTTTATTTAATTGAAATTTGTATGATGTAATGTTTGAGTGCTTGGGGTCCTAGAGTCATAGTGCTTTAATCTCCCAGAGCCACAGTTACCTTATCTGCAACCTGTGGTTGATAATAAAACTGACCTTAAAGTAATAGTTCCCAAACTTGTTTGTACAGAAGGAGATTTGACTTTGGGTGGCGAATGCACAATGCAGAATACAGATGATGTATTATTGAATCGTACACTTGAAATCTATATAATTCTGTTAACAAATGTCACCTTGATAAATTTAACAAACAAATAAATAAGTAAATATTTAGTATTGGCCAGGCAATGCTCTACTAACTCACAAATGCATGATCACATATAATCCTCACAACTCTTTAAGGTAGTGGTTACCAAACTTGTATTCACATTAGAATCATGTGGAGAGTTTTTAAAATGTCTAAAGCCCAGGCAACACCTCAGGCCTATTAAATAAAATGTCTGTGAATGGAGCAAAGGCATACAAAAGTATTTTTTCAAGCTTTCCAGTTAATTTCAATGTACAGACCAGTTTGGCAACTATTGCTTTAAGGTCAGTTCTATTATCAACCACAGGTTGCAGATGAGGTACTTAATTGTGTCTCTGGGAGATTAGAGCACTCTGACTTTAGGACTCCATGCATCCAAACATTATGTCATATAAATTAAATTAAAAAGATTAAACATATACATTTATGGATATGTCATTATATGTATATATAAAATATACTTAAGAAACACACATATGTACATACATAAGGATAGATTGGAAGTGTGTAAGAATTGATACAAAGTACTGAGTAGGAAAATTAGAAAATCTAACATCACTTTTGGGAACCATTGAAGGTATGATGTAGTCGGAGCATTTAAGAAACATTTGAAGAGAAGTTGAGATTTCCAGTGAGTTTGAAAAGAGAAGTAGTTATGTGGGTATGAAAATTAGAGAAGTTTCTTGTTTCTTTCGAGGCATATGGAGCAGCGTGATCCAACAGCCCAAGGCATGAGAGAACAAGGGGAGTTTGAATTTGGCAAATGGGAAAAGAGCTAGTGGTGACCTGACAAAAGCTGAGACCTGGCAGCAGAGCTGAAAGATATACCTGAGTCAGATATTGAAGTGTCCAGCATTCAGGATAAGGCCTTAAACTTTACTATTAGATTTGCCGAATTTAATTGAAAGTTAATATGGGTAGATCCACCATTAATGTACATTATTTGCTCATATCTATATTTATGCAAAGTTTTGATTTTTAGTATACTGCTGTAAAAAGCAGTGAGTGCCCGTTCTCTTTAAATCTGTGCAGTCAAATCCTAAGTTTTTTGCAAGCCGGAAACCACATTTTAACATTAATTGCCAGATGTCACTGGCAAGAAGCACATTTCCCTGAATAGACTCCTATTTGCCAGTTCCAGAGATTAAACAATATATTAGATGTCAAAATGCATCTTTTCTGCATCTTTCTCTGCTCCTCCCTGCTGTTTTTGTAATAGGAAAACCTGAAAGTAAAGAAGCAGGTGATCTTACTTATCTAATTCTGGAACTCGGAAGCCTACAGTAAAGGGAAGAGATATGTTTCCAACATGACTGTACATTTATTTATAACCACACAGAAAAGCGATCTTAAAATTTTCCTTCTAAATATTTTTCTACATCTTCACATTCTTTGTGTCAGTTCAGGCTCTCTTCATCTCCCCTGAATTACTGTCAGGATTCCCTGACTTCAATCTTTTTCTCCGAGCTATCTATCTTCCACACTGTCAAAAGAAAGGTTGTCTTTTTAAATTTTAAATTTGCTCATTATTTGACTTGTAAATCCATCATTATCTGTCCAGTCCTTATAGGATTAGGTCCATCCACCTTAGTACAGTTTACAATGCTCATCTTTGCCTACTTTAGTGTCATCAACGTCCAATACTGAACCACTGAAGACTTTCATTTGTTGTAGTTTTCCATTTTTTATTTGTTTTTCTTCTGTTTTCTTTCCCTAACATGTCTTTGTAGCCTTTCTTCACTTAGTCAATCCTTAATAATTTTTTAAATTCTGTGCAGAGCTCATCATCCTTAAGGCCTGTCTTAAGTAGAACCTGTGTACCACTACACCTGGGCTGATGGTGAGAACTACTGCCTTTTTCTCCCAGCTGTACTAGTAGGCAGAGGTGGGGATGGTAGTATCTGGTCTGCTTGCCCCTCCCTGGATAGAACTTCTACCTTATAAGTGAGTTGGAGTAAAGTGTTGGCGGGTGATCAGGGCTTGGCATCCTTGCCTTGTCATGCCCAGAATAGAACTTCCACACACACAGTCTGGACTGAAATCAAAACCAAAACTGGGAGCTTAGGGCAGAGGCAACCCTGTCTTCCTGTTTTCACTCTCTCAAAGTAGAGTGCTCAGAGTACAATTCCCATTACACAGAGATGGGGCAGATTACTGAGGAGTGGTTATTGTTCTTAACAAGATTTAGTAAACTTTTAAATGGATGTTTACTCATTTTCTGTATGCCCTTAGGGTAATTTCCTGTGATTTTAATGATTGTTTCACTGAAAGTGTCATTGAGCTTCTTCTCCTCCTCGCACTGCCAGTCTGGAAATCTTGCCTAATGATTACTTAGTTTTAAAACTAGAGCTCTGCATTGTCACCTCCCAGGAACCGTTCCTGGTGCCCCAGGTTGAGGTATGGGGTCGTCCTCTCTTCCTATATTGTATTGAAAGTGTCTTTTAATGTCTCTATTCTCTTCTTGTTCTAATTTCCTCAATTTCCTTCCTTGCCATCTATCTCATCACCCTTACTTAGTCTTCAAAATGCAATTAAGCTCCACACTCATTCGCACTCTCTCCTCTTGCTCACTCTCAGATCTAAGGACATTTTCTATGCTTTGTGAGCACCCTATGTCCATTTCTATTATAGTGCTTACTACATTACATTTAAATTACATATTTGTTTCACCTCAGCAGTATCTGTAAACTCCTCCATTACATGTTATTTTCTTTCTGCCTCCAGCACTAGACACATAGTACTAATGAGTTAATTCAACATATGCATATTGAGAGTAAATCATGAGCCAAGTATTGTAAAAGGTATTGGAGATATAAAGATATAAGATAAAATATGCCATAACTGCTCTCATGTTTCATATGATCTAGTAGGTAAAATAATTACTGAGGAAAGTGTTAAGCAAATGAATTTTAAAAATAAGGAGTACAGAGATGAATCTGTACATGATATTAAGAGAGTTAATAATGCCAACTGGTATTATGATGAGGTGTCGAGATGAAAGTAATGAGGGGATAACAGATGAAATAAAAAAGCAAGTGCTGTTTAAAGTAAAAAGATCAATGGGATAAGAGTTCAAAGCAGAGGGTTCTGCATATCAATCACCTAATGTACAGTAGGCACGGGCCTCCTGAATCTCAAAGCTTACTGTGGCTGGAAAACTCAGTATGAAGGAAAGCACAGTGAGAGATGTGATTAGGGGGATAGGTACTACTCATATAATGTGGAGCTTATAGGGTATGTTCAGGATTTTCACTTTTATTCTATGGTCAGCAAACCATAGCCAATTCCAACCTGATACCTGTTTTTATGTGACCAGCATGCTAGAGATATGTGTTGCATTTTAAATCAAAAGAGAAATATTTTAGGATGTGTGAACATTATATGAAATTCAATTCAGTGTCCAAAAAAAAACAAAAACAAAAACAAAAACAAAAAACTTCCCAAAACCTAGCATTGGAACACAGCCATTACTAGGGGCTCGGCCATTCTCTTGTTTATGTATGTCTATGGCTGCTTCTATGTTAGAAGGACAGGTTAAGTAGTGATACAGACCATATGACCTCAAAACTATCTGGCTCACTTGCAGAAAAAAAGTTTGTCGATCTAGTTCTATAGTAATGGAAGATATTGAAATGTTTTAAACAAAATACTTAAAGGCACATAATCAAATAGCCATGTTTTGTTTTGGAAAGGAGGAAAACTTAAAGGAAAGCTACTTAGGAGGTGTTTCATAAGTCCCCAAGACCACCCCCCCCCAGCTGTGTGGTTTGCTAGGAAGACTCATGGGATTCAGCATCTAGTCCTACTCATGACTGATTTTATAAAAGATACGAAGTGAAATTAGCACAAGGAAGAGGACATTGGCAAAATCCAGAGGATACAAAGTTCCAGATGCCGAGAGTCCTTGCTCAGTGAAGTTATGCAGATGTGCTTAATTCCTTTACCAACACCTTGTGACAACACATGTATAATGTTTTCCGCTAGAGAAGTTTGCCTGAGCCTAGGAGTCCAGGGTTTTTGTTGCATACTGGACATGTGGGCACTCTCTGCCTAGTATATACTATAATTCCAAACTCCTGAAAGGAAACCGATTTTCAGCATGATCCATATTGTTTGCACAGAGAGTTTAGTAACAGCGATCAACTCTTATCAGTGAATGGTGGAATATTCCCAAATTCATGTTTCCAGATGCAAGCTAAGGGCCAACCTAGCAGGCAGGTCTTTGAAAGGATAGCAGTTTCGTCCTGTTATTTTAACTCTCTTCTGTATATGAGGTTATCACAGCATTACAGATGGAAATGGTACTAACATGCACTGAGTTGCTAAAATGTAAATGGAGAAAAGAGGACGGGGTTAAAAGATATTAAAAAGACAATATGTAAATGATTTAACCATAAACTGGATATGGTAAGTGAAGAGTAAGAAGACAGCAAGGATTATGCCGGAATCTGGCTTATCGTAAGCGGTAAACTGATCTCCTCTGAAGCTGCCTGGCCATTCCAGTTGACGAATAAACTGCCGTGATGGAGGAAAGGACACAGCTGATCCATCTCTTTTTCTGTCTCACATTTCAAAAAGTACTGCAGTTTTATGTCTGTATATGGATATATATTTAGTTGGATATGCAAGCATGTATACATATACATATCTATAACTTGGGGGTTTCTCTGAAGACATTATTTGAATGATATTTTTCATCTTTAAAGTCTAAACCAGTTGAAAAATAACACAGCTATTAGAAACATGAGGAGTGAAGGAAAAGCTTCCTTCTAAAAGTGTGTGCGCACACACACACACACACACATAGAGAGATCTGATTTCTTTTCTATTGACAAGCATAGCATTAAGACAGTTCCAAAATATATTGTTTATCTCTGCACTAGCATCAATGGCTTTACTGGCTTCATTTGAGCAGATACATTATAAAATCTTTTAAATGTACTGATATTGAGGTTACCTTTCACTTTGAAATATATAGGGTTGATGCTATTTGTTAAGCATAAGTCAGGATGTGGGTGTGCTACTGAGGCATGCCAGCGAAATCATGATCTCTAAGGAAAACTACACCGTTTGCTTCTTCTGAGGCAGTGATTCTTAATGCTGGATTTGCATCAAAATATATGTGCAGATATTTCAAAACACTGAAGCTCATTCTAAATCATGTGAGATTCTGCCTCAGATCATTTGGGTTAGAGAATGGATATTTTCATATACAGTAACATTATTTAAGGATTCATGATTTAGATGTCTAGAGGTTCACAAGTGAGAAACAATCAGAATCTTTGGAAATGATTTGAAAACTTTTTTTTTAATTCTCTAACTGAAAAAAATCAAGTTTCCCTTTTTTCTTGTATGAGGTGAGCTTAATATAACTCTTCTTTGTATCTCAAATGTCCACCTTGAGTTGTTTGGATACATTACTAGGTCGAGCATGTGAATGGGCATATGCACCTTAGATGGATAGATTAACAGAGAGAGGAGGATGAATGGGAAGATGGATAAGTGGTGGATGTGTGAGTAGAAAAATAGAGAAATGCATGGATAATAGAATAAATGGTGTGCAAGTGGAAGGATGAATGAAGAATGGATGAATTGACTGTTAGCCGAATTGACAAATGTATGTATGTATGGATGGATGGATGAGGAAATACAGGACACATAAAGAAGAGAAATGGTAAACTTTATAACACCTTGTTGCAACATTTAATTTACCAAATTCCCTAGAAAGAAATTATTTTCCCTGTTCAGTAAAGATATGTCATTTAAAAAGATCTACTTATTCATTAATTGTTCGATTGTAAGTTCCTTAGAGTTAGATGATAATAATTGACACGAGAGTCATGAATGCTAAGTAAATAAAGCAAAGTGACAGCTGCAAGACAGGTGAAATAACCATGTTGACCCTTTTTTTGACAGCTACAATTACAAGGTATGTGACCTCTCTAACTGTAAGGATAGACCAGTGACAAATAAGGAATGCTAAAAAAATTAAGCAGTTCTTTTTGTTGTCTTTAGCAAAGCACTGTAGCTAACAAATTGGGTTACAATGACCAATTTTCACTGAAAACAAAATGACAGCTCTAACTTTCTGATAATTATTCCAAAGACAAAACAAAAAAGTTGTGCATCAACCTTTTTTGGCATATATTATCTCATTTAAGCCTTAGAACAAATGATTGCTTATAGTTAAACATTTTAGTACTATTTTATTAAGAAGGAAATCCTACTGAGGAATCTTTCGAAGGTTCTTTGCAACTCTAGATTTTGATGATGACACATCCTTCACACAAAGAATTGATTTATCAAGACAGATTTGTAAGTTTCTTCCTTTCTTTCTGTGTTATCTATTGTGGTTTCATGAAATATTTTTCACATGAAAACTCTAATTTGTATTTCAACATTTTTTTTCTTTGTCAAGAGGAGGGAGGGTTCACATTTCCTGTCCCATTGCAGTTCATTTTTTTTGGTATGCAATGAAACCCAAAACAACATAATAATTGGAAACAAAAATGTGCATTATCTTTTGTAACCTCCTACCAACAGTCTTAACAAGATGAAGACTTTGAAATTAGATATATGAGTACTAACTGCTAAATTCCCAAGTAAGACACCTTTGAGTCATACAGGTGTGGCTTCTTCAAAATTTTCTTGCCTCCTTTGCTAAGTGGTTATAACATATTTAAGTATTAGGACAATTCTTGGCACATGGTAAATAGTCCATAAATTTTCCTTGGTACTATTAATTCCATTTTGCAGATAGGGTAAAGGAGTCAACAAACTTCACATGCTTGATCACCAGACCTTTATACATATTGTAGCACATACCCTGTTTAAAATGATAAATAATTATTAGTTTATGCATCATATCCTCCACTATAGTACACATTTTTAGAGGGCAGAGTCTATATCTTGTACATCTTTTTAATTCTCATAATATACATATTGATTGGCACATGGATAGATAATTATTCAAGGAATCAACCTGAATCGATTTGAATACAAGTCACCATTTTGTTAACAATTCAGCAGATGTACTGGCAACTGAGGTTGGCAAGAGTTTTAGATAAATTGACTAAATATTAAATAAATGTGGTAGTAGCCTGATAAACAATGAGAACATCTCCCATTAACAATAATATAAATTATTATTTTTACTATTTTTTTATTTGTTGAGCACCAACTATGTGTCATTATCACATTTAAAAGTGTTTTTAATCCTTACAAAGACCTTTGAAGTCATATTATAATGTAGAGATAATAGTCAATCAATTTTTTGAGAGACTAATATTGCCAGGTACATTTCCAGGCGCTTATATGAGTCATCAGTGAACAAAAATTCCCTACTTTTGTAAAACTTATGTTCAAGTAGGTATGGTAGCCAATACTTAATAAACAGAAAATTTATGTAATACATTAGAGAGTTCAATGCTATAGGAAAAAATAAAAAGTAGAGAGGAATAGCGGATTGCGAATTCCAGGTGGGAAATGAGGAAGTTTGTGGTACTGATAGTCTAGAAAGGATTCTTTAAGCAGGTGACCCTTGAGCCAAAATTAAGAGTGAGGAATTTGAGAGATACGGATGGGCTTTGGAATCATCAAGACATGAGTGTGAATGTATTTATTCTTCCTACTGTGTATATGTATATGTATACATATACATATGTACATACAAATATATACACACACGCATATATAGTATATATATATAGCATATATAGTATGTGTATATATGTATATGTGTATATATGTGTGTGTGTGTATACGTATATATATACCTTCACAAACTTCTGTTTGCACATCTAGCAAATATGGAAAAGAATACTTACTTTGTCTGTTTGACTATTAAATATATGTGTAAATTGTTTAGAACGTGATTTGCATACACTAAGCATATTCAGTGTATGTTAAAAAAATAGAATTTGCTAAAAAAAGGCAGCTCATGTTATATACAACTGCATGATAAATGAGATTTTGACATAGGTCGTAAGCTCTTTGTCCCATCTCTGGATGAACCCCACATTTCTAGGGGTTCAGATATTCCCCCAGATTTTTGCTTACCCTTGTCATTGCCAAATTATGTGTGGCATTTGATTCTACTTTTAAATTCAAGTGAAAAAGAACAAAATAAGTTTGTTGGGAAATAGGCTGTGAAAATATATTAAAAATCTCTACTATAAAACATTAACATGAATTTAAAAAAAATATATGCTCTTAGAGTAGTAGGGAATTTGACAAGGTGGCATGTAAATGTTTCCATACCTGCTGTTTTCAACAAAATTCACTTAGTGGAATAAAAATTTTTGAAAGGATGTTTGGGGAAAGCACCAGAGCAGCTGCTGCACTTTGGCAGTGATAAAATTAAACAATTGGCTTCATCCAGCACTCAAAGGGCAAGAGGATTTGCATAAATAGAGGGGATCATGACGTTCGAGCAGATTCACACAGGAAAAAAAAAAAGTACCTATTCAAAATATTTACAACTGACTTATTTCTGATATCGACAACATTTTGTGCTGAATTGTATCCACCATCCCTCAGCACTCTTGTCAGTATTGTTACCAAACCGTCAGTTCCTGTGCAGCCACTGCCTGTCATGTCAATTAACTGCCAGAGAAAGATTCACAGGATGAACTAAAAAGCCTCCTTGATGAACGTTCTTTGGACTGGTAAAGTTTGGTCTCAAAGTCCTCAATTTGCAACTAAATAGAGAGTTCTTGTAAACACTGGGGCTCCTCAGATA
Source organism: Eonycteris spelaea (assembly GCA_003508835.1). NCBI lineage: Eukaryota > Metazoa > Chordata > Mammalia > Chiroptera > Pteropodidae > Eonycteris > Eonycteris spelaea. The sequence continues at coordinate 6,955,457 of PUFA01000007.1, forward strand.
CAAAGAGGAGGAAACAATTAAGTGCTCTAGAGAAAGATAAGAAACTTGTTTTCTTAGTGGCATCAGCACCAAATGTACTCACTTGCTCTTTCGTTTATCCAATATATATTATTCATTCACTAGGTATCTGGCACGGTTCTAACAATTATCTATTCAGTGGTTGGCAAAATGGAAGCAATCCATAATGTGGGTGAGCCTACTGTCTATGAGGGAATGAAATCTTTAAAAATCAGATAGATAAGTGGATAGATGATAACCATAATTGGTAGGGATGAAATTTAACCAGTAGGCATTAATATAAGCATACAAATTGTTCAAATATGAAAGCACTTCTATATCGACTAGTGAATAACTATTTCCTTCTTCATCCTGGCCCTTTTCCTGTAATCCTTTATCTCTCCCTGGCACTTAGCTGTCATTAAGCACAATGGCTCTGCATAACACCTGATGACCTTGCACGTCTCTACATAGGGCACATGGGCAAGGCTAACCTGTAGTTTAACCCACGTCTTGGTGAATGTCCTGTGATGGAACATAGACAAACAGATGGTCTTCTAAGAAGCTGTTACAAGACTGTTTCCATCTACTTTCCTATCCCACAGGAGGCTTCACGAAGTAGTTTCCTATCTGCCTTTCTAGAGCCAGTGAGGCATGGCACTTCATATCACACCCTCCTCCTTCTTTGGGTACAGCTGTGGGCTATACAACTGGTTTACTATAGTTAGAGCTGGATCCACTATGACAGAAAGACCTACAACTTGTCTGTCATATGCCACTGCTGGTTTGATGCCATCCAGTGACGCCAGAGATATGGATTGCCGATGCCATGCTGATCACCCTTATGCTTTCACTGTGAGTAATAAACTGTTGAAATTGATTTGGGCACATGTCTCTTTCCTGGCTGATTCTATGAAAATGTCACAAGCCTGCTTTGGAGCTGCCACAATGCTGCTGCTTAGGGACTGCTTGACTGCCTGACACCCATCCAGCCGGGAACTCCCAGGATCCTGCTAGAGCATTCACAGCGGAGTCAGATTTTATTGGTTCGTGTTTGTACCATACCAATTATTTTGCGTTACATATGATAACTGGTGAAAGTAAGAGAAAGAAAAAACCAGTGTATCACAAAATATAACATGGATGTTAAAAGGACATTTGCAGTTCAGAAATAAATCGCTTTGAGAATTAGCATTTCAGCTGGAACCTAAAGAGTGTGTAGGAATGGACAAGCGGGAGCAGGAAATTTTTCCATAAATCCAGGCAGGGAAAAAAAAAAAAAAAAACAGACACATTTGAAAACTCTGAGGTGTGTAAGAACATGCCTCCTTCCATGAACTATAAAGAAGGCCATTTGCACCTCATGTAATGCACTTTGGTCAAACTATCTCTTCTTCTTTTCTGACTGCCTATTAAAACACTTATAATTCCACCCATAAAGCTGGAGTTTTTGAGGCTTCAAACAGAACACCAATATAATTTTGTTGTCTCACTATGTGAAAGACAGTTGATTGTTTTAGTGGTGAATACAGAAATGTTTAAGAAACACTTTAGACTATGAGCATAAAGATAGGGATGTTACCTTATGTTGTTTTACATTTGTAACTGATCTCATATCAAAGTGTTAAAAATAATCTGGTAATCAAGATGTGAGAAAAAAAGATGTGAGAGAAAAAGGCAGAAGCAAGGAATGAAAGGAAAGAGGAAATGAGTAAGGGCAGAAGGTGCTCTATTTAGAAAAATATAAAATTTACAAAATGTCTGGGATTTATTAGCCTTGTAGTAAATATCTGTCGAAAGATTGAATAAGAGAGGAGAAAGATATAATGAAGAAATTACATACAATGAAACACATAATAAAAAAATAAAATAAAGTATAATCTACAATAATTAACCAAACAATATATAAATTCTAAATTAACAGCATTAACATTTGCCATGCAACTTCATACAGGCCATCCTGAAGAACTACTTGTTGACTTGTTCAGGGCAATTTTAATGAAGAAGATGGGTACATTCTAAACTAATCGCATGACCAGAGGTAAAGGACAATGTTATTATAGGCCTAGCTCAAGTGGAGTAGATTGTCTAGTCGAACAAAAGTCTCTAAAGATAGCGTAAGAACAGATTGTGCAAAGTCCCAACTGAATATGAAGGAGTCTGCATTTTATTGTAAAGGTGATAAAGAATAACAAAGTGTTTTGTTGTTGTTTGTTGTTGTTTGTTTGTTTGTTTTATCAAAGAGAAACAGGTTAAAAGAAAGGTTCATTAAAAACAAACATGATAGTTTATGCAGAATGACTTTCTGGTGGAGTCAAGGGAGAAAAAATAGAGACTAAAGGTAGTGAATATAATGAAGCAGTTACAGCAATCTAGTAAAGAATGGAAATGAGAAAATTCTTTAATAGAAACAGTACAGAAAAAAAAATTATGTCTGCTTGAGCATTGGCAGAAAACTACCTTTGAGACTGCAGAAGAGTATACATTAAGGATCTTGACAAGGGAAGATTATCTTGAATTATTGGAGTGGTACCAATGTAATCACAAAAGTATAAAAATGAGGCAGAAGAGTCAGAGTCAAAGAAAGACATGTGTCAAAGAAAGCACAGGTTTGAGTGATGTGGTCACAAGCTAAGGAATGTAGGTAGCCTCTAGAAGCTGGAAAAGGCAAGGAACATAGTCTCCCTAGAACTTTTAGAGGAAACCAGGATTGTCAATACCTCAATTTTAGCTCAGTGAAACTTATGTTGGTGTCACTTCATATTTAGAGGCCTTTTTCTTAAATTTTTTGATAATTCCATCCAGTGAAATTTTCCTTTCTAGGATTTCCATTTGGTTCTCTCTTATAACACATTTTATCTTTAAAGATTACCTATTTTTTCACTAATTAAGAACATATTATCTTTAATTTCTTGATTGTATTTTGAATAGCTGTCTAAAGTGTTTCCCCGTTATTCAACATAAGAGCCACCTAGATGTAGGTTATTATTGTCTTCACTTTTGTTTAATTTTGGGTCATATGTTTCTTTCTTTTGAATATCTGGTAAGATTTTATTTTGTGCTGGACATTATCATTTATACATCACAGAGATTCTGGTTTTATTTTCTTCTGAAGATTGTTAATTTTGCCCCATTGTGAAATTAAAATACTGGCATTTACCTTGATGTAGAGGTGAAGTTATACTTTGTTAGTGAAGATATGTAAGAAGTCCAAGGTAATACAAAATCCTCTCATCTTCCAGAGCTAAAACTAAAAAAATATACCCAGATCCCCACCTGCCAGAATCCTGTCTAGATTTTAATTGACTTTCTTAAGGAAAGCCTAAAGTAGATTTTATGCTGTAAATGATTACATAGTAAATATTTTAGTCTTTGCAAACTATATAGTCTCTATGGCAGCTATTCAAATCCACCGTGATTGCACAAAAGCAACTACACAATATGTAAATAAATAAAGGTAGCTGCGCTCCAATGAATTTTACTTACAAAAGTAGACACTTGGTCAGATTTGGCCTTTGAGCTTTAGTTTACTAACGATCCCTCTAGTGTGTGGCTATTAATCTAAAGATCCCTATGGTGTTAATAAGGTTTATGAATGTCTATAGAAAGCCAGTATTCTTCTGCAAATAGCCTCTAGTGTTTCTGTTCTGCTCTCAGCCATTTAATAGTTACTTTGTGATTAACTTGTGGAATACATTGTCCTGTGTATGTGCAGTCTAACTCTGCCAAGGACGGCAAGAACATCCCTCTCAACCCCCGCAGATTGACTTTTGGAAGCCCTCCCCTGCTCATCTCACTATTCTCTCTGCCGCCCTGCTCTGGATACTCTGACCCAAACTCTCATCACTGCCTCCACAGTTCAGTGCAACTACAGTGATCTGCTTGGGCCACAGCCCTTTGCACCACAGTCTGGAAGTTGTTCTAGTCAGAAAGCTGATGTAGTCATGGGTCTCACCTGGGGGGGGGGCGGTTCTCATATTTCAGGTTTCACAGCACAGTGTAATTAGCTCACAGCTTTTTATGGAAAGAGGACTAGTCCTATATCAGTTACTGTGTCCTGTTTTGAATCTCTTATCTTTAAATAACAAAAAATATAAATATCTCACAAGAATAATACTTCCATTTGTGACAACATGGATGAACCTAGAGATAATCATGCTAAGAGAGATAAGCCAGACAGAAAAAGTTGAAAATCGCATGATATAGCTTATATGTGGGATATAAACCTAAAAACAAACAAACAAACAGGATAAACAACACAGAGGCTCACGGAGGTAGATGGCACAAAAGGGAGGTGAACACATATGTAAATACACACACACACACACACACACACACACACATATGTATATATGCCTTACTGTTAAAATGTACAGCTGAAAGTTACCAGATTTCATTAACCATTGTCACCATAAAAAATAATTAATTAAAATAAATCTGGATCAATTAAAAAAAATAAAGAGCAAAAAAATTAAAAATAAATTTATTTACTCACACAAACTGAAAAATGCAAGGTTCATTTGATTTCAAGTGATTAGACTGAGAATTTTTCCAAGTCACCAGATCCTTTCAGAAGCCACCAGTAAATATCTTCTTGTCTCTGGCATGATGTCAATTAGATGCCTAAACCCAATTATAATCATTCGACTAGAGAGTTGAGATATAGTAATTGCTTTAAGAAATTCCATCCCCATCTCCGAAAGTAATTGTCGAGATAACCTCTCCTAAAATGTATGGCTGAAAGAGGATATAAGGCAGTTTCCTACAAAATCTAGGTGTTTTTGAGGGGACAAACGGAATTAATATCAAGTACATAACCAAAAATGATCTACAGTAGATTTTCTTTAAAGGGCCATAGGTGCCACATGCATGTATACATACACATGATGGCAGTATGATACTTATAAAAATTTAAATTTGAGGAAAATTATATATGTAATATACACATTTACTCATTTCTTAATGGAAAGTTTTATTGAACTTTATAACTTTGATATATTAAAATTTACTTTAGTAGCATTTACAACCACGTGTTATGCTAAGCTATTCCTGTGTAATGTGAGATCAGAATTTGATTCCGTCATTCAATTCCAAGGCTCTCAGTATTCCTCCCAAGTTAATAATGTTGAAGTGAGTAGGTTTGCATCGAAGAATCTGATGGCCAAAGATAATCATGGTACTAAAGCTTTATACTTTTATGAGAGTAAGGAGAAGCAGATAGAAGTTATTGACTTTCTGACTCCTTAACTCTACATGAAATGAACTGGAGACAATGGTGGAGGTGTGGTGGTCTGCATTATATCTCGAAAGTTTTATTCACAGCTTCTAGGTTAATGCTGCTGAACAGGGCATATGTTCTTCATGCACAGTAATAGACCCATCACATTCCCATAAAATAGTTAATCCTATCATTATCCTTTCACCAACTGCCAAGTATGCCCTACTGGTACTTGAAAACATCTCTTTTACAAGTTTATTTTCCTCATTAGATGAATAATCTTAAAATCACAAAATTACTCCAATTTCCTTAGTGATCTCCAAATATTTTTAATCTTAAAGCTTGTCAATAAATTTTGAGCACGTGTCATTCAATATATGTATATTTATTAGTTATAAATTACATACACTCATACCTTTAGTGATTGGGATAACCAGTATGGATTCAAACTGCTTAAGTTTGAATTCCAGATCTGTTATTTCCCAGCTATCAACTTGAGTAAGATATTTAATAAATCTGCATCTCAGTTTCCTCATTTAAAAAAGATCAAAACAATACTAGTTACCAGATACAGTTGTTGTGAGGAATATATATATAAAAGTCCAAGGTTGTTATCAATATTATCATGTGACTATTTTACTGCCATATTAAGTACATTATAAACATAATTAAAATGAAAGAAAACCAATGAGGATATTTTCAAATATTTTATAATACCATCTATTTTACAATGTTAAAAATCTAAAGTTAAAATGTAGAATTTCTGATGTTTTCTTCTTATACTCCAGTGGAACATCTTTGGAATTGCTATCTCTATTTCTGCATCATGTGCTGGAATACACCTGCATGTTCTTATTGGTTCCAAAATGTAGAGCAAGGACCATATTGTAAATAAGAAAGTGGTAAAGCTATGGTTAGAAAACCTCTAACAATTAATTTCTGACCTTGTTTCGCTGATGCCACCTAAAAGCTTATTATAACGTTGGCTGTTACCTCCAATACCTTAACACACTCAACCACCATAGTCCTCTACCAACCTATATCCCCATTAAATGAGTTACAGTAGTCCTCTGAGTTTATTTATTAAAACCTTCAGTGAGCAAAACAGTAGGAGGAAGCTCTGTTCTGATTTTCCTATTTAGAATCTATATACATAGTTTCCTCATTTGGTCCTAGATAGTACAATTTCCAGTTTAGTCTTTCTAAGCAGAAAGTTGTGCCAGAAAAGAATCTGGCTAGACATCATTATGCTGATACCCCATGGTGCTTCTTTCTCCTGTTTTATCAGAAGCTGAGCTAACTGAGATTTTAGTCAACATTCAAAAGACTGTACTGGTCCTTATATCTTCTCAATTTAGCCCAATAAAGTTTAGCATTTAATTTTTTTAATGGTATTTACTCATTATGTGGAAGACACAAATTACTAAAAAGAAGTTCTAGTGACCAAAATTAAACAAAACAAAAAATGTGCTAGTCTTTAATATCTTGGTGCCTAAGCTGGTTATCACTCGCTTGTATTTAAATCAGTTGTCTACAGTGAGCGAGAAAGGGTAGAACTATTGTGACTTGCTCATGCTGCTTTCTGTCCCTTCTTGGGAAAACAAACGTGTGTGTGCACACATGCAAACACACATCAGTGCACCTTAGGTGGCATACTTGGTTTAAGATAAACCGTGATTTTGGACTATATTTTTTTGGCTCCTAAAAAAATTGTTTTCTGAATGGAATTATAGAACCTGTTTGTTATAATTTTATATTAGAACCTATGCTTGGAAAAAACCTACACGGTCTGTGCCTCTGGTATGTTGACTATCTTCGATAATGAGAATTTTGGAGCCAACAACATTTCTTTTTATACCTGGCTGCCAGAAGTCTTGGGAAAAAAATGACATCTTGGCCAAGACAAATGGATAGAACGATGTGGCCCCGTTATCGGCGCCTCCCGTTGTCACTACTCCACATGCACCTTCACATTCCATTCACAAGACATGCTTTCCATGGATCTCATATGCTTATGTATGTTAAAATGACTTGACATACATATGTTTATGTATGTCAAGTCATTTTTACCAGAGGTAAGGAATAAATATTTCTATATTCTGTAAACCTCAGGGAAATTCACCAGAAAATTAAAAAAAAAAAAAAAAGCTGGATATTCTTACTAAAAGGGCAGGGGTAGGAAAGGATTAAAATATATTGTGTCAATTAGTTTCCAGAAATATCACATCACTAACCTAAATTATGAATGATGAATTAGAACCTTGCAGATTTAGCCAATTGACAAAATTTTCTAAGGTGAGTTATTGAAATGTTGGATAAAATTTAACTCTTAATATTAAGTCCTGCTTGTTTCTTGGTTATACATCTATGTTTTTTAGGGGGAGAAAAAGACAGTTTTTGTGTTAAATAAAAGTGATACCATCCTTCATAATCTAGCTCAATTTAAGGCGTATACTTGGGAAAAACAGCAAGGAACAGCTCCAGAAGCAATAGACTGGATGGTGTCACTAAACCAGGCCCCAGTGTTTTGTGGTCTATAAAATCTTGGCGCTCCGTAATTTACTTTTTAAAAAAATTAAATTAAGAATTATGATATGGACTCTAGATTCTAAACATGTCATAAAGCTCAAACGAAAAAATGTACATGTGATGTTACCTTGATTAGGAAGAAGACACTGACTTCTCAGGCCACTCTGAGGAGCCCCTTCCCAGTCTTGTGTTTTAGCTTAGACACACTTTCAGTTTATCAGTTAGAAGCTCATGTTATGATTTTTACTCTACATAATTGCTACTCAATGTATGTTTTCAACCTTTATACACAGATGCTGTTACCTAGTTTGTGAAAATTAATCACTTCATAGATATTTATTCAATGATTGAATGTGAATGAAAGTTATTCTAGAATCATGACTAGCTCCTCTTAAGAAACCCTATCTTTTATTTCACAGGAATTAAATTGAGAAAACAAGTACACTTGATTTAAAATTAATAAAATGTACTATCTGGTAAAGTACCCTGTCTTTCATAGGTTTCTGATGGTTTAACAGCCACAGAACTATTCTTGTTTTGTATAATTTTATAACTACTACATCTGAATTAATCCAGCCACTGATCCTTTCAAAACTAAGACTACAGTATGATAACATGGGTCAGTACCTGCTATTCCTATGATTGTTTTTCTTTATTCTTTTGTTTAACTTTTTATCTCCCAAGATCTCTTGGCTACATTTTACCAGGTTAAATGAGTTCTTAAAAGAGGTAAATACTTGAAAACTTGGGAACTGATTGTAATACAGCTTTCAAAGACATATTTGTATTTTGATCAGAATTCATTCTACCTGCCCTAATACACAGTTCCTGGATTGCTATATTACACACCCACTGAAGTCATTCTTTAGTAGGCATCCCCTACTTTGCATGACAGGATTTGGGCTGAAACTCACACAAAATGGCAGAAGGATGGAGGCAGAAGGAACTGCACCTATTTCAGATGCCCTCTGGACTGCAGATAACCGATGACAACATCTTGGAGAAAGTGACTGCCCACTAAAGAGGACCCTAAAAAAGAAAATAGCCTGACAACATGAAAAGGGTTAGGGAGTGGCGGCGGGGGGGGCGCGGGGGGGAGGCTGGAGGGGTGCCCAGCCCACAGGAGATTGTTAGGCAGCTTGAGGTTCCTTCCAGCTAGTCACCAGGAATGTCAAGTATCACTGAGGCTGACATGGACCAGAAGAATTTCCCCATAACCACTTTCCACTGTGTCCAAATCGTGGCTCCTCCCTGTCATCCCTAACTCCTGTGCCAGGCCGAGGAGGTGGGACAAGTGTAAGGGTTACTCTTCTCCTTCCTCCTGTTGGGGTTCACAACCTATAGAAAGAAACTGGCTCAGGCAGGACCTTTGGTGGCCAGGGACTATCACAGTGTGAGTCCCCAGTATTCAATGATTGAGGAACATAGCTGGGCCAGGGGCAGCAGTGACAGAGGAAAGACAGGGCGGCCCGAGCCTGGAGCTTGGAATCTGAGGCTGAGACCTGTGGTCCTGATGTCCTCCTGAAATGGGGTCCAGTGGTGGGAAGGTGAGAAGGACAGAAACCAAGAGGGACAAGGAGTATGGGTCCGGCGCCAGGGCAGGAGCTCAGGGCCCACTTGTAGGTGCCCTCTTACTGGAAGCCCACTTTTTCAGCTCTTATCTCTCTTTTCACTTTTATTCAGAATGATTTTATTTATAAGTATTGTGTTTACATTTATAAGTACACATATGATGTATTGTATATACATGGATTACATAGCCATTTGGGGTGAAGTGCCTACTGGAAAATTATTTTCTACAACACTGAAGTATGGAGAATAACACAGATCAATTTAAGAGATGATAACTAGACATAGATACAAAGAATATATATAAGTTTTCATAATCAAGAACAGTATCCTCACCCTCTCCTTTCTCCTAGATATTCACTGTAGGGCAGAAAACTTTAATCAAGGATGGAGTTTCAGGGTGCTTGTGCCCAGCTTGTGAGGGAGTGGGGGGATGAGCAACAGACAAACAGGACATTGGTTGTTAGCTATAACCTTTCTACAAGCCCACGACGTCATAGCATCCAGAGAGCTGATGTCCTGGTCACTGAAGAAATGATGAGCCTCTTGCTGCAGATTTCTCCGTGGAAAACTCAGTTTCCTTGCTCATGACAACATCAGAAAGATCCTCTTTTCCAGCTTTAGATTCTTTTTATTGGCTAAACATAGGAGGCGAGCAAAGTCCAGCTGTATAGAGAGATTCTGAACTGTAAGGTCCTGAGTCTCTCCTGCACGCCTTTATGAACCTGCTGAGCATCTTCTTGTCATATATAGCTACAAAATACAGCTAGAAATTAGTGGAGGCAGGATTTTAAAACACACCTTCCAAATCTGAGACCATTGCTCTTTTAATAGCACAATTATGTCTTTTGCAAAGGTACAGAGCCCTGGTGGGTTAGAGAAGTGTATTAGACTAAAACTCAATAATAAAAAGAGTGAATACTATTATATAAGGCTTCTCAGGATGCTGTAATGAAATACCACAGTATGAGTGGTATAAACAACAGAAATTTATTGTCTTGCCATCCTGAGTGCTGGAAGTCTGAGATCAGGGTGCTGGCAGATTCGGTCTCTAGTGAGAATGCTCCCTGGCATGCACATGGTGGCTTCTCATGGAGTCCTCACATGACCTTAACTCTGTGTGAGCCTGGGTGGGGGAATTAGGGTCCCACTTTTTGTAGTCATTTAATTTTAATTACCTCCCTAAAGGCCCTATCTCTCTAAATACAATCACATGGGGTGTGTTAGAGCTTCAACATGTGAATTTTAGAGGAACATAATTCAATCCATAGAACTAGAAACATACTGGTGAATTTATATTACATGTTATTTTCAGGGGCTTGAGTTGGAACTTTGCAGCTGGATATTTTGTTACAGTGCATATTTAATGCATATTCATCTAGAATACATCATTTTCTGCAACATAACCAAATGGCCATATAATACAGTATTTTAACCTGATTTCTAAGTGAATTTTCCAAGATAATTTTTTTTTTTAATTCTTTGGCAGTGAATGACAGAAGCTTAAAGTGGAGGAACAATTATAGAATTTACTGAAAAGCTTTACTTTTCCTTCATTTGACAGGCCCAGCAGCTTACTGATCTGGAACAAAAATTAGCTGTGGCCAGAAATGAGCTGAAGAAAACATCTCTTGACCAGGTAAGTTTACTTCTATGCACCAACACAACTTTGGTTTTAGCAGACAAAGCTTGGGTGTGTTTATTGTTTCCCTTGATTTATTAATGCAGATCCAGATGCTGTGCATATAAGATGATTATAGAATTTCCAAGTGTTTGATATTCCCTTTGGAACCCAATTTTTTCCTTATTTTTGGCTGCTGCAGTAAATTGTCAAGGTTCAGGTTCTGTGAGTTCACGGCTTAATTTTTCACCCTACTGGGTATATCTGTTCTATAACACCATAAATAAACATGCTTTAAAGCACCAACAAATATGCCATGTATTAATTCTGGATGAATGAGTTATAAAGCAGACTGAAGTAGCCATTGACACTTTTCATTTTGGAAATCTTAAATCAGAGTTCTGCAGGTCAAGGCCTAAAAGAAAGTTGTTCTCTTAACCGTGAACTCTATTCATACATATAAAGATAATGTGAGGGTAGGTGACAGTCCATCTTTATAACAGCTCTATTGAAATATAATTTGCATGCCAAAAATCACACATATAAAATTCACAAAGTTATGCTACCATCACCACAACTTACAGAAGATTTTCTTCACTCCTTTACCTCATCTATTTAATTTTTGTTTTATTAATTTCTCATTGCTTTACGATTGTGTATGGTTGAGATAAGCCACAATTCCCACTGGATGTCTATCTTTGCCTCTGATAGGTGTCGTGCATGGAGAATAGGTAATTTATATATGGAAGGCAAATATAATATAGAGGAAGGAATTGGTCATATAATTTAGAATTACTTTTCTATTGATTAATAGTTATGGTAAAATTTCTTAATGCCTCTTATTTTTTTCTTTTTTCATTTTTGAATCAACTTCACAAGATTACAGGAAATAAATAAATACATACATACATAAATAAATAAATAAATAAATAAATAAATAAATAAATAAAATTCTCAAGGCTTTGAAAGACATCAGCCACAGATTCAAAAATATAAGTATTCCACAAGCAGGCTAAATACAAAGATAACTGCATTATAGTCCCGGTATTGATTGTTGGATATAAAAAATATGAACTAAAATAGAAAATGAATAATAAAATGGTAAATATCAACTTAAGTATGTGTGTAATTGTATCTTTTAAATGGTCAAGATATTGCAAGTATAAGACTAAAATTATAAGACTACATTAAACAAAAACTCTATGATTTATACTAAAGACACCTCTAAATATAAACAGAAGATCTATAAGTAAAATAATAAGGAAAGAAAAGATAAATATGTAAACAACAATAAAACAAAGCTTGTGTTTAAATACTAGTATCATTCAAAGCAGACTTAAAAATTTTTAGTGTCAAGAAGGGCATTTGATATGGTCCAAGAGAATGGTATAACGATCCTAAATCAGTATGCATACAACAATATTTCTTTAAAATGTATATAAATTTTTTTTTTAGCTGAGACAACCCTTGATTGACCTCACAGGTCACAAGAAACTTGTCAGATTACAATCCTTTATTTTTTATTCTTTATACCTACAGCACCTCGTTTTCCTTGGTGGCCTCCCATCCAAGTACTAACCAGGCCCAATCCTGCTTAGCTTCCAAGAGCAGACAGGATTGGGCCATAGACTTAAAATGTATATAAATTTTTAAAGGTACAATTAAGACCCATGCACTTTTTATTATCTGCTATATTTAATACAATTTTTTTAACAAATAACAGATACTTAACATCACTGGAAAAATGAAAATGTAAAAAAATAATAATGAGATAACATCTCAACACCATCATTGGTAAAAATTCAAGTCTGATACTGTACCAAATTCTGATATCATAGTGACAGGAGTGTAATTATTAAAAATCAGTTATTAAATGTGTATATCTTAAAATTTGCACTTATCTATTTGTTATTGGAAACATATATAGGGACAATAAATACAGCAATATCTGTATTAATGATAAAAGGAAATAATGTAAATGCTTGTTGATAGAATTAATATATACATTTCATATATTTTCTGTTCTTTATTACTATTTTCAAGTAGTAATCAAAAATTAATATTAATAAATAAATATAAACTCATTTGCCTCAATGTTGATACATCTATAACATATACTGTTAAATGAAAAAAATTCAAAAATATGTGTGGTATGTAACAATGGCTCAAATACACAAAATGTATTTTGTTTTGACTGCATTTCAGATAAAAAGATAAAGTAGAAAGATATACGTCAAATTCATGTGCCAATTGCCTTTGGGGAAAGACAGAGTGAAATAACACTAGGCATACTTACAAATACTTCTGGTTTCCAAATGTTTTATCTTCTAATAATTATACAGACACAGATAGTCTTTAATTTATATACATAATCAATAATTCATATATGTATATTATATGCATAATATATAATATAGCATATGCATTTATATATACATTAGATACATGTACTGCATGTGTATGTATATATTATACATATGTATATGCTCATACTTTTATATATAAAATTTTATAAAATTATATAAATATTATATATAACATATATAATCAAATTGATGCTTTTTAACATTTAATTCAGATTGACATTTACTTGATATTTGTTATATTTGTCATGTTGTTCTCTATATGCTCCTATATTTTCCAATGAAGTTACTTTTAAAAATGAAGAAAGTGTTGTCTGCTATCACGAGCTTTTCATTTTTGTGATCACAGCTTAGCAATGACTTTACTTAGAAAAATAAGCAAGTAAGATGATTGAATTCATAAACTTTTTTGCAATAATATACTGTATGTATTTAGCAATTTCATAAATTGGGGATTGCCTCTTAACCACCACTTTGAACTGTGCGTGTTTTGATACAGAATAGAGGAGATGGAACATTTCAGCCTGATTCATTTTAAAGCTCTTGCTGTATCTCCTTCTTACTATGAAGTGGTTCTGAAGAGCCAGGCTAAAACTACTTCCCAGGGACTTGGTTCCCACACAGTCATTTTCTTCACTGATCTATGACCAAAACCTCTTCATAACTAACAAGATAATCTAACAGGATATCTACAAAGTGTTGCAATAAAAGAATTAATAAGAACATTTAATGAATTTTATTGGTTTTTCTTTTTAAAGTTTAGATCTTTGAGACAAATGTTGCTTTTGAATGAATAACTAGTATTTTAACAACTTTACTCCTGTGTGATTGTCATATTTGATGTTAATTTACCCAAGTAATTAATATAATACTTAATAGTTTTAGGGAAGCCTGCCTGATTTTGTAGACTATGTAAAATATAATTCATTTCACCAAGGTTCAGTTTTATGAGATTTTTTAAATTTATTTAAAAAACCCTTACACCAATTATGCTAATCTCCTACTATATCCAAATCATGCTACATAATGTTACTTTTGTAAAAGAGAAATGATTCTTTGTAGTACTGATGGAATCAGAAAGTTATAGTTATGTATAATCCTAATGTTTAACTAGACCGTCTTTAATTTCTTTTTTTTTTTCCCCCTTTGGCATCCCTGGTACAATTCTGCACTATGCTTTAAGTCCTAGAAAGATGTTGAATTCCCATAATCCTGAGACACCTCAGCCTTTTCTGAGTTTTTAAAAATTTTGTTGCAGTGTTTTTTCTTACATTAAATCTTGTTCCTGTTTTGACTTCATGTAATCTATTTAGTCAGTCAATAGCTAAATAGGTTTGAATGAATGCCTTTTGTGTCACCACCATGTACTAGGTGCTATGGGAAACAAAAAATACTTGATACATGATGTTGAGTCCCACATCTCACAATGTTGGGTCACATCAACAATTAGAAAATAATCAAATGCAGAGCCATGTGGTCATAAAAGCACAGAGAATGAATATGTGTATTTTGAGTACATGTGGGTTATACATGTGGGTTATACTGGTGTAGTTACATAATACTTCACGGGAAAATTTTAGAGCTTGGGGTTAATGTAGAGTTTTTTCTCCACCTTACCCATTTTTTGCTTTTCTCCTCCCCATTTCTACTCCTTTCTCCATCACTGTTTACCTAGACCACACCATCCCACAGTCTGGATTCAGCGTGAGAGGCTATATGTTGCAGTGTTTAAATAAAGGCCTCCAATGTCAGTCTGTGTTCAAGTTAAAACTTTTTTCAATGAATGACTGTGTTTGAATCCCTCAAACTCTTTATGCTCACTGTAACATGAAATAATAATAAAACTTACATTATATAAGGTGATGAGAAAATTATATGGCTCAAAAAGTAACATACTGTGAAGAATTTTTAATACCTGCAAAACACTCAGTAAGCATAGTAATTATTATTATTAGTGAATGAGATCATAGAGATTGCCTTTCTGTGATAACAATTTCTCTCTTTAACCTTCAGTATCTTGACATTCCTTTTGCTACGTGAACTAATAGTTTCTATTACTAGAGGTTAATTTCAACAAATTTCATGTAAGGTATATATGAGGCTCATAAACTGTAGTCATAAAGTCAGGTAGAAATGCTATTTCACTTCAAAATGGATTAAAAATTTTCAGTTTAATGAAATTGCTCACCACCTCTCTCCATCATCTTTATATCTTTATTTGAGACTTCTTTATGCTCTTCAGGTGTCTAGTTCCTAAGAATGTTCTACCTGGGCTTCAAATAACTTTCAATATCTCATAAATATTATGAAAACATCCTTACATTCCAACTTGGTTCTCATAACATTTTTAATGATAGAAGTCTCAGTTTACTATCCTAATATAAATAATAATAACCTCAAAATCTGAGACTCGACCTTGGTTTTTCAAACCATCAATTATTTATTTGGCAATATCTTATGAATTATAGTTAGCCTCAGCTACTGGAATGTAAAAACAACTTTATGGTATGAAAACTCTCTCTCAAACTTTCATATTAAAAAAAAAGTTTCTATCGCATCTGATCTAATAAATTTTCACTCAAGAAAGCCTGCATAATACATCCATATTACAGATGACACAAGATAGGTGACCTACATAGACTTTTGTGACTAAGTATTAAAAGAATGAGAACTCTTTTTGCCACACAGCGTCTGGCACATAACAGGAGCGTGATAAATAGTTATTGATTAAATAGACAAATGAAGATAAATTAATAAACATCCTATTCATTCTACATGCAAGAGACCTAGAGTTCACCTAGAGCAGAGAGCCAAGAATGTTAAATGATCTTTCAGGATATACAAAGGTGACTTTATGGCAGAAATAAAATTAAGAGGAAAGTCTTTGGAGTCACAACCCCTCATGGTCTTCCCAAAGCCAGCAGCTGATATTACACCCAGATCTCTCTGAGGACTTCCATCTTCATGCAAATGAATTAAGATAGACATGGATAATATCTTATGAACATTTATTTGTCAGGAGATGAGAAATTAGAAGCACATTTGTTTTTGCGATGTATATCTTGTTGTTTATAGACAAAAATACATTTTTCTGAGAAAAGTACTCACAAACACACAAAAAGTACCTTCTAAATCACTCACTGTCTTAAGATCATATATGTGCACAATAATTTCTTATAAGTTTTACATATTATACAGCACAAGCTGTATTTTAATGTCAAAAATAATACATTTCTTATATAATATGCAGGATAAAGTGCAAAATATTTTGTAATTTTCTCTTGTAAAATGGCAACTATGGAGGACTTGCTTCATTTATGTTAACAAATATTTCTTAAATTAGAAACTGGTGATGCCATGAAAAAGGTACTGTCCCTCCAAGAAATTATATTGTAATAGAAGTAGATAAACGATAAACATATAAACAGTAAGATAATTTGCAGTGATAACAAAAGCCACATAGGATATAATTTAAGAAATGTGATAGAGACTTCAAGGAAGGAGTTGTCTTGAAAGGGTGTTCAGGGGCTCTGTTTCCAATAAGATAATATGTGAGCTAAGGCAAAAATTTTATTTTATTTTATTTTATTTTATTTATTTATTTTTTGAGACATAAATTTTAATTGGAAATTTCCAACATAGCTATTTGGGAAATAGTTCTGCAGGCAGAGTAAACAGCAAGTATAAAGACTGAGATGCAAAAAAGCTTGGAATGTTTGATGAGCTATAGAGAAAAGACATTATGACAAGCATGTATTCATTCAGTAGTTTCAAAGCAAATGGAAAAGTGGTTTGGTGTGGGCAGAAGGCAGGGCAAAAGCAAGGCTATTTCCTTAGGAGGAAATAGATTATAAGATCTAGGGCAAAGTATATTTATGTCATTCAGATCGTATTTCGTTAAGCGATGTCTTATTCCAGTGAACTTCAGAGTGAACAGTAGCTTGCAGTTTCATACTACTGCTAGAAGAATGAATGAATGAATGAATGAATGAATGAAAATGTAGTGATATTATACTATGAAGTCATTGTCTGGGTCTTGCTTATGGAACTGGTTCAAGCCAAACCTGAAGAGTGTCTATAACAGACTCTAGACTAGACTAAATAGAAAGCTGAGGGTTTTGTTTGTTTGTGCTTTGGTAAAAATCTGACCAAGTTAGGGCAGGTATTGCTCACAGCAATCTGCTAACTCTAGCGGGGGAAAAAAAAAATCCACAATATAACTAAGGACTGGAGCCAGAATCTTACATAGGAGACAAAGTCACAGGCTTATGGTTCAAAAGGGAATAAAATTAGAAGCTAAGAGATTAAGGATAGGCTGAAACATAAGAGCAAAGATAGCTTACTACAGTGGCTATGAAAAGTGAGGAGTTGGAGGTCACATCTAGATGATATTGTTTCTATTATTTCAGATGATACTGACAATGTGAGAACAGATGAGATGATCACACCAAAGTTCAGACAATTAAAAATATAACATATATACACATCCCCGTTTACGGTTTTATTTAGTGTTTGAAACTATTAATTCAATGTCATTTGTTATTTATTTTCAACATCCAATTTCAGCCACTACTTTGGAATTTGTCTCTTAAGGCAACATATACCTTAAGCCTGTTACAGATACAACTTTTAGATGTATAGTGTGTTAAGAGGAGCCAAGATATAAACACAGTGAATACAATAACCATCACTCCTTCCTGCATAATTTGAGCATTGAACTCTACATTTCAAAGCCACATTAGCTTTAAGTCCTGGCCAAGACCTGCCTGACACTGTTGCATTAGCTCTATTTTCATTGTCTCACTATAATATGCAAAACAGAAAACAAATTTAAGATGTTCAGTGTCATCTGGAATATCTCACTCCTGACATAGCTCCCAATGCCATGATCTCCTATTCTGAAATGAGAGAAGAGTTAGCCAAGATTATGACAAGGAACCAATAGGAAGAGAAATCTGAACTATTACTTCATATTTTTATTGGTATAGTTTGTCAATTTTTTTCCCTGGCATACAGACATGTTTTCACCTAGGTTTTTAAGTTATTTATCCAAAAAAACTTTTTGTTGAGTCTCTTATAATGTTTCAGGAATTGTGTTAAGTGCTAGATATATAGTTCTAAACAAAATAGGCAACTTATGCATGTGTGTGTATATACATAATTTAAAAATAGCAATAAATTATATGGAGGAAACAACAGGATCAGTCAAGAAAAGTGATGAGATAGGGGAAGGGGAAGAATCTAGGGGCTCAGAAAAGCAAATAAAAGGGACCATTTGAGTAAAAAGTCATCATTCAGCTTAGCCCCCTTCTGTCCACTTAATGTTCCTTCTTCCTAGTCCTTATCAGATTCTTATTTTGTCTTAGACAACTTGACAGGGTAAGATTAATGAGAAGGAAATGCATGTCTGCCCTATGTCTTCTATTTTCCAGTTGCTGCTCTTATTGCTATTTTTTAAAAATCTCTTGACATGACCAAAGAGAGATTTCTTAAACCATTATTCTGAAGATAGATACTCTTGACTTAAAGATAAATATGAAATACCAAATGTGAGTAGAAAGCACAGAGGTAGGCATTGGGAAGGATCTAAGTCAGAGTCACTGTGATCATGAGGGCTTTAAAGGAGACAAGAAAGCGGGGAGCATGCTATGTGTAGGTGTATTTCTGGCATAGTAATAAAAGGCTGTAGTTTTGTTGGGCGTATACAACTTGCACAGAAAGAGAAAGCAGACTTTTCTGCTTCGTTGATCCATGAATACACCGAAAAGATAAACTCCATGTGTGTCAACTTGTCCAACTCTGAAGTTCACTGGAATAAGACAACTGGTCCCAGTGACTAATCTCTCTCTTCATGTCTCTTGAAGCAAAGGCCACATTTCATGTCTTGAAATCAACGTTTATTATTAGGACCTATAAGCATTCCCCAAATTACCCCCGAGTTACCATGAGATTTCCAAAAATTTGTATGTCTTTCTTCACTTTAGCACCTGAGAATCTTTGTCATTTGTGCTCAGCTTTATAGTAGTAGTAGTAGTAGTAGTAGTAGTAGTAGTAGTAGTAGTAGTAGTATAGTAGTAGTAGTAGTAACTTACCAGCATTTAAAAATATTTTCAGAAGTGGGAGCTGGCAATTAGATGAGAGGTAAAGATGTTTGTCCATGTTAGTACAGTCTGCTTTGTGATGTAAACCAAAAATAAACTAGTATAAAACATCGAACTTTCTTTTCTTCATAGTAAAATAAAAATAATGTCAGCTTCACAGGTGTTTGAAAGCATAAAATTATTCCTTGCATGTGAAAGTGCCTAGAATGTTATGATATATTAATATAAGAAAGTATTAATGTTACCATTTACAATCACAGCAAATTATATTCTATCTCTTAACAAGGCCCAGAGGAAATAAGGGTTTTATTGGAAACAAACTTGTTTTTACCACCCTGTAGGGAAATTGAGGTTAATCTGAGAAAAACGGGAGCTTACATAGCTCAGGGAGTAATTTGTAATAAAAGATGTTGATAGTAATCAAAAGTTGTCAGATTTCTAAGAAGGACATTTTTTACTTCAGAGTGACCCTAGAGTACAATGGTTTTTGCCAGAAAAACCATCATGATTGAAATCATGCCAATTTAAGGGGAAAAAGTAAAACATGCTCCTAAATTTCAGCGTTCAGAATATATCATGAACCACATTAGCCCCTAAAAACAAACTGAGTATGTGCATTAAATAGGGTGTCATTAACAGAATTTATGAGTTGGCAACTATGTTTGAAAACTAATATGTGTCTGTGTGAGGAGTGAGTGTAGACTAGGAGGAAACAGAATCTAATCAGATAAGTGATAACCAGAATTACATGTAAAAATGGTGATCTCTTTTTTTTTTTTTGTAGGAGTCGCAACTGAAAGCGATGAAAGAGACTGTAAACCTCTGCCTGTCAACAGTTTTCAATGATCAACCAACCCCCTTGAGTCTAATGAAGCCAAATCCAGTTCATATGGCATTTCTACCCAAGGCAATGGACACTGCGATTCCAGACACAACGATGGAAAGCAAGGTACACTTAATTTGTGTCTGAAAAGTAAAATCAAGTGGCATACTCTGTAGAGATCACTCTATACAATCATCAGTGTGGATCCAAGTAAGATATCAAAGTGATTAAAAGATTAGAAAGTAAATGGACATAGTAAACCAATTTATAAAGTTGTTGTTGTCACTGGAGAATGGTCTTCACCAAAGAGTCAGCAGATTCTTAGGTCATCTAATTGTAAAATAACAATTATTATTGTTACTATAATTATAATAATTTTTATTCTGAAATAATATTCTAAACTTTTGCTAAAATAAAAATAAAGCTAATTATTATTATCTTACAATTAGTTAAAAGAAATATCTGGTATTATGTTAGAGTGGACACCAGAGATTTAATACAGAAAATATTTTCTCCTAGGGTAAACCATCATCCTTGCAAAAGCAGGTATATTTTATTCAAAATTAAGTCCATAGTTCTCCACACTGCCGGCACATAAGACTCACTTGGGATACTTACAAAAAATCCTGACACTTGGGACTCAATCTATTAAATTAAATTTTTTTCTGGTTGGGCTTCAATCATTAGTAATTTTCAAAAGCTCCCCAGGAGATTTTGAGACCAATTGACAAGCAAATCTTTGTCTGAGTCTCCCCCACCACCCTACTTCAGAGAGGGCACAGGGGAATGTCAGTGCTATTTTTGCCTCAATCCTCAGGACCTTCAATTTGCAGATCTACATTTAAATAAATCCTAACAATCTGAAATAGTTATTAGAGAAAAGAGTTTAGTTTCAGGCAGTATATATTTATTGGAAAGTGCCAGCTTTCATATCACCTGCCTTAGGATCTCTCCCTATTAAAATAAATGTTATAGATACCAGTGCCACTTCTACTGCCAGGCTCTAGGGATGGGTCCAGGAAAACCTAAGAAGCACTCATGCCATTGCCCAATGATGTCTCACATGTGGGTTCTATTTCTTAATGATATTTCTGTGATTCCCTCTTTGGGGATTAAAGGGGATATAAATGGTTGTAGAATAGGGAAATGCTATTTTCAGGATGGAGATTCAAAAATAGGCAAACCAAAATAAATATTCTAATGTTCAGTTTTTACCTGTAGCTTTGTGGATTTGTGGCTGCATAGATTAGTCTGTGTAATCTCAAGTTTCTAATTTAAAACTTGTATTTCTATTTCATCCCATTATTCTGTTTGATTTTATTATATACTACAAGATCTCAAAAATTTTAGGCCAATATTTTTCTACTTTATTTTTCCTGCCCCTTTGTTGAAAACTCTAAAGTGTTTGTTTACTTACCCAAATTCAGGTGAAAGTTGCATAATAATGTATTTTTTATGTTTTGGAAAAACCCTGGAAAATGTATTGAATCTGGTCACTGGTTAAATGCATAGCTACCCAGACAGTCTCATCTACCTACTGGGAAACCATTACTGCCTCCACTTAGTGTTAGTCTAAGGAGGGAGCAATGGTTCAGCCTTATTAAGTCTGACAACTTTGGGCAAATTGACTTTGTAATTTTATGGCACATTACATTTGTCTCCAAGTCAAAGTATGTTTGTTTAAGCCCATTATTAAAACTGGGCTCTTCTGACCTTGAATGTGTGGAGGAAATTACTGATTGTTACTTAACTGATTTACTATAAATAAATGGATGTCTTCTCGATGAAATAAATAATAAATATTTATTATTTCTCACGGCTTATCACATAAAAATATAGGAAGCATTTAAATGAGGTTGGTTTGCTCGTTTTTCAAAAACAATAACAGAAAAGTCCAATTGTGGAAGATAAAGTTCAATAAATCTAAGTTGATTTCCTATAGAGCATTCTATTTTACAGATTAGCATTAAAAGCTTCTCTGGTGTTTATGTTTGCCCATATTCTTTATCTTTTCAGTAGTGGTGAAAATTGTATTTTATATATACCTGTGGCTTATCTGTACGCAGGCACCTCACAGATAATATTTTTAAAATACTGAAAGCATAATGTCATATGGGTGTTTGTAAGAAACAAACTCTTCAGCCATGGAATTGTCCTCTATATACAAAAATGAGGACTTTTAACTGGTAAGTTTTCAGAGTTGGTAAATTATAGCCACAGTAATATGATATGCCTATTTAAGAGGTGTGAGGCAATCACATCACTTAACCTCTCTGTGCCTCAGTTTCCCCAGTACTTAGCTCAGAGTGTGGTTGTGATATGAGCAGTATAAATAATAATTCTTATTTTTCATGACATATGGCTAGTCTCACCTACTTTTGTTTGATTCTTTTAAATCTTCAACTCTTCTTTGAAAAAAGGAGAGTATGTTAATGATTTTTCTTGAAATCTGTGAAACACATCCAAGTAAGCAATTTTCAGCCCACTTCTGGTAAAAAGACAGATAGCCTCTCCAAAAATGTCATTTTATTTTTACTTTTTTTTTTTCAGAAGATTGGATAATGCGGTCAAATTTTTATTATATCATGCATGTGTGTATATGTGTATACATGCATATACATACAAATATATGTAAATATTTTATATATACTATATATATATTCACTGTGTATTTTAAAAGCCACAGATTTCAACAAATAGGAAGTTCAATATTATAAGAAATTACTGGTGGAAATTTAAAAAATAAATTATATTGGTAACCCCTACTTTTTTTAATTTTTATTTCTGGAGCATGCTTGCTCTATACCCATTTAATTCTACAGCTTAAGATTATTCTGAGGACCCTTAATCAGGTCTATCAGCTTCCTTTCCTTCACTGCATTCTCCATAGTTATGCCTGCTTCTCTCTAATCCAAGTGAATTTTTTCTTCCCCTCCCATTCAGAATTTTTTTTTCTCTTCTCAGTACTCTGAGAACAGTGTTTATTTCCCATAGCTCTCCATCACACCTTGAATTAGGTGATGGCTGCATATTCCTCTCTCCTTAAGGGAGATGACTGTGCTTAGCTCATCAATTTGCTCTACATTACTCAGTGTCCAGAGAGATGTCTCTAGAGAATTCATTTTAAAATGACATTTGTTGTATTTCTATTTTAGTCAGCTCAGGCTGCTCTAACAAATGCCACAGACTAAGGGACTTAAACAACAGACACTCATTACTCACAGTTCTGGAGGCTGGGAAGCCCAAGATCAAGGGGCTGCCAGCTTCAGTTCTTGACTAGGGCCATTTTCCTGAAGAGTAGACAGCTGCCTTCTAGCTGAGTGTTCACGTGGTCTTCCTATGTACATGTGCATGGTGATCTCTCTCTTTTATAAGGTACTCTTCTCTAATCCTACCATGAGAGGCCAGCCTCATGACTTCATCTAAACATAATTACCTCCAGAAGGTCTCATCTGATACCATCACATTGAGGGTTAGGACTTCAACATGTGAATTTGGAGGACACAAACATTCAATCCATAACAGCGTTCCTCTTCTTGTTGGATATTTTCCTTATGTATGAGTTATA
Organism: Eonycteris spelaea; assembly: GCA_003508835.1. Lineage (NCBI taxonomy): Eukaryota > Metazoa > Chordata > Mammalia > Chiroptera > Pteropodidae > Eonycteris > Eonycteris spelaea. The sequence continues at coordinate 6,979,246 of PUFA01000007.1, forward strand.
AAATATTATTTTGGGCCATTTATTAAGTACTTAATATTTAACTCGGTTATTTTCCTTTTGTACACCAAAACTGTACTCATCATCACTGAGAATGCAAATTTGAAATGATACAACTCTGACCTTTGGAGATTGCAGCCTAATTCTCTGTACAGAGAAACAAGAGGAATAAAGAAGGGGTGTGCAGTAGATCAAGACTTTTTTTTAAATTTTTTTATTTGAAATTCCATATTTCAAAAAGCTTCTAATAGAGAAATACTTGGATCTAAGTACACAAGATGATGTCTTTATTAGGTCTTTGTTATGATATAATGTATTATTATGTAGAAAATAATGTTTCAACAGTCAAAGAGCAAAGGTATGAACCCTGGAGACCTGATTTGCATTTTGCATAAAATGGCTAACTAGAGTAGAAACAAGCAAACCAGTGACAATCTATTTCATGATCTATGCCAGGGATGATGGTGACTGATCTATGGTGCGGAAATGGACATGGGGTTCCAAATGTAACTGAGACATAGAGTTGCAATGACCTAGGGAAAAAATAGAGGGAAGAAATATGTAAATGGAAGAAATAAAGAATAACACTCAATGCTTGCATTCATTTACTGTGATGACAAAGGCAAAAAGAGCTTTCAAGGGAGAACCCAAATTGGTTTGTTTTTCAGCATGCCGTGTTAGCCATCTATCATAAGATCAAGTGTTTATTTATCTCCAATATCTGTTTATATATTTGAGTCTGAAATTCAGGGAAGATATCTGAGTGGAGATAAATGATTTGGCATCATCAGAATGGATGATAATTAAATGTTGGAAATAGATTAAATTACCTGATGAGACAGTGTAGAGCAGCATCCCCAATGCCCGCCATAGTCTGGTAAGGTTCGTGGCCTGTTAGGAACCAGGCCACACAGCAGAAGGTAAACAGCAAGCACGCTTCATCTGTTTTTGCAGCCACTCTCCAGCACTAGCATCACCACCTCAGCTCCACCTCAGATCATCAGGCATTAGATTCTCATAGGAGCACTGGTCGCTGGTACCTAAAAGGTTGGGGACCTGGAGTCAAAAGAGATGAAGGTCACAAAAGACATCTAACAGGAGAAATAATTTGAGTATAGTTTTATTTATAGTCTAATAGATGGAATGTTTATGGCAAAAATATACACCTTTTCTTTATCTCCTGTTGAGCTACTTTTCATTATTTCATCATATATTTGAGCTGAGAACCATGACTTTTATATGCCTGTTTTAATAGTACAAAACACAGAATGTGTATGTCATTGTGTATATTTAGAATGGTGACTACTCCAGGGGTCTGCTGGAGATGGCTCATACCTGCTTGTAAAAGCTGACTTAAATTTTCAGAATTTGTACTAGTCAGTTCTTAAATGCAACATCATGAAATATTAATTATATACACATAATTAAGTAAATTATACTAAAAGCAAATGTAAATATCAAAACTACTACATCTTGCTATTATCTCTGCTCTTGAAGGTATTATGGCTTTTGGATCCACATAGTAGAAACAGTATATTAATGCTAAACTACTAATATCTCTTTCCAATTTAATGTTCAGTGATTTCATGTTGGCATATTGAAATTGGTAGAATTTATTCCGTAGAAATTGGGAACACTACAAATCAGGGTCCTTCTAAACCCCACAGTTAGTGAATAACATCCTCCTGTTTGTGTGTTTGAGGGTGGCTTGTGTGTATTTGTGTTAAGCCTTCAAGATAACCCTACTGAGCATCATAGATAATATACAAACAATATGTGATCAACATGCTAATTTATTTTTGTCTTCTACCATTTACATAGTAGGGCAAGGTACATACTAAGTGCTCAGAAAAGGCAAAATAATTACATATCTAAAAAATGTTTAATGGCAGATTCCAGAAAAAGAATGATTTCTTATAATCATTATACTGGTTTACTTGCTTATATTCATTTATTATAAAATATTAACTATGACTTTGTATAGTTTACAAAATGTATAAGTGGAAGAGGAAGAACAAGAAGCATATTACCAAGAGGTCTACACTGTTAGATGAAAAAAAATGAATTATTAATATGGTAATATCTTTGGTGTTTATAGTTGTATGATATGATTTTTAGAGCTAGGGTTCACACTACACAGAGGTGATAATATTTACCTCTGAGCATTTCTGGGAGGATTAAAGGAGATGAGAAAAATACTGGACAAAGGGCGTTGGCACATTATTCAAAGACAGTTCCCAGCCTCTTTCCTTCTTTTCTCCTTCCCTTCCCAGGGCTGAGTCTCTGCAAAACAGGATGCATAGTGGCCCAAGCTCAGCAGACAGGGTCTCTGCTTTTCCCAGCCTTGCTCCCTCTGCTTGTCATGGGTCTGTGGAGAGAGGATGTGGCAGCTGCCTACAATATGCCCCCACAGGTCACGTGCCTCATAGGAAATGCAGGGTTGGTCTCCCACTACAGAGTCATCTGCTGCTCTCTGCCCGAGACTCCTGATTCTGTCCCAAGTGTTTCAGCCAAAGACCCCTGAGAACAAAGGGGGACTTTTGCCTGTGTGATTAGACTGTGCTTTTCATTGATATCCAAGAAATATAGTGCAATGAACATAAATACAAGGACATTATTTTTTAATATAGAGAGCTAAGATTCAGGAGTCAGACTAAGTAAATATCATTTTTCCTGTAGCTTTCTGTTTTGAGTCCTTTATCAAATTAGTTAACTTCTCTGAGACTTGTCTTCCATATATTTAGGATGGAGATAATAACAGCACCAACCTTGCAGTGTAGATATGAAGACTAAATAAGAAAATTCTCATATAGCATTCAGCATATGTAATACTGTCTGATGCAGAGAAAGTCAATAAATGTATGAAATATGTATTATATTTAGAAACTAAGATAACACTTTGAGAAGATTTAAAGAAGGCTTTTAGTAGGATGTTACTCTAATTAAACAAAAACTACTTGCCTTGTTTTATTGTTCAGATATGAGAATCTAATAAATCTATTCAAATAAGTATAACAACAGGTTTTTAGCATAAAATTACAAATGAATCCTCACAATAAATGTGATGTCAGTAATCACAATAGTAAATGCCATAAAGAAAGGAGAAAATCGAAAAAGCAGAAATGAGAGACAATTCAGATAAGCAAAGCAGATAAAAAACGATGAAATTGTGTTATGAAAATCCATCATTTCATCCCCACTCAGGAAGTTCCCATCTTGTCTTTGTTTTTCCACATCACTCAATGCCTTGGATTTAGCTGCAGGTCACAACTGTGCTGTCTCTTTAATTGGACAAGAATAATTTGTTATTTTTTTTTTTTATTTGTCAGACATGCCAAAGTCATTTGAGGGCTGCAAGCCCTATTCAGGACTTAAAGGCATCCAAGCAAAAATTGCATTCTGCTTGGTGCCAGGAGGTTTAAAACAAGGTGGATTTGTATTTCCCTTTTTCTGCCGAAAGCATGTTGCAAAGTAATTTCCAAAAATTCTCAAAATAGTGCACCTGGAATCAGCATAGACCCCATTACAGACCTAAGGATCTCAACCTAAGGTACATTTTTAATCACTGGGAGCTTCACACACACCTGAGTGTCAATAGTCACAATTCTGATATGATCCAACGGAAGTGCAGACTAGCTTTGGGGATTATTCAGAGTTCCCTGATTATTCTAATTTATAGCTAAGGCTGAGAACTCTTAAGATTCTTACTCTAGGTCTGAGATAGGAGTCTAACAAGTAAACCTCCTCTCTTCCTTACCCACTTTTCTGCTTCTGGAAGAGATTTCTCAACTGGCCCAGAGGTGATCAATTTTAGACAGATCTGTTTTTCTACGAGTTTGTCATTAGCTAAACATTTAGTTATCTGTAACATCTACCATCTATTGGCATTCTTTATTTTATATCTTGATGTGCCTGGGGTTAAAGTCAAGATAAAAATAATGACATAAATCTAAAATAATTTAATAAAATATAACATCGTATCTAAGGGATTTTGTTTGAGTTTTATCTTCAAATCTAGGAGGTCATAATGACTTGTTTACTTACCAGCATATATGGCATCTGTGTGGCATTGCAGTTAGGGTTAAGTTAAAAATATATCTATATGAACATATGTACTATATATACACACAAATATGTATAAATTTATAAATTATAAGAGATATAAATTTAATCTGGTAAATATAAAAATTAAACTAACAAGGGCCCTTTGGCGTTTTCTTTTTATCACTGGTATGCAGATTTGTACCCTGGAATTGCCTGAAACCAAATCTTCATAGGTTTTCATTTGTCTTCATTCTTGATTCGTAATGAGAACATTACTTATGGGAATTGATTAGTTGGGTATCTCTAAAAATGTTTTCAAAGACATATGTTAGCAACATGAAGATATAATTTTTTTTTTCCTTCTAAAATTAGAATAAAATAGAAATGAAACATTCTTGGTGGAATTTATAAATCTATAAATTCATATTGATTTTCAAAGAAAATTCACTACTGAATATCTTTTGTCACAAAAGAATGTCCACCAGTTTTCTTTTTTTTTCATAATTGAGATTTCAATTTGTACACAATAATTAATGTATGTACTGAAAATTTAAAGGCATATAATTGGTTCTTTTCTAAGCAGTTATTCCAGTTTAATATTTGGAGGCAAATTTTTCTTAAGATGATATCAAGTACTAATATCTTCACATTTTAATAAGTTGTTACATTAATTTCACAATTTAATATCATATACACTACATACTCAAATATTTAGTCTTTCATAGCATATTCATGAAGTTACTACAGCAATTGCACTACCACGACAAAGATGTTACAGAGTGTGACAGGAAGAGCCAAGGTCAAGGAATGGGTTTCTTTAGGACGGTTCTACTAAAAGGCAATATGAGATTAGAAGTAATTGTAAAAGTTTAAGACATATTAAATGCACAACTGTGACTCCAAATTGTTATTTAGTATGCTGTGTGTTATTATAGGATATAAAATACTGCCCCTCCCCATTAATGGGATGTTAAGCTGACACTCAAGGCAAAGCCTCTCATATTTCATAGCCCACTATTTTCTTGTTGAACCAAGAAATAAATAACTAGCAAATTATTTCACCCTAAAAAAAAAATTTATTTTCTAATAAAATGAGGTGGGAGTCCCCTCTTTAAAAATGTTTCTAGAACTACTAAAAACTTGCATTTACAAAGTGTTTATAAAACTATTCCACTGAATTGTGGAGGGGAAGGAAGACAAGGACAACTGATAAGACATGGTATATGATACAATCAGACTTGGCTTACTTCTGGCCCACTTTATCAGAGGCCGAGCTCTCCTAGTTTCTTCTTTCTTACTTTTCTATATGTAAGTCTTCTTTAGTTTCTTGGTTACCCTTTAGTTTCTTTTTCCTTGTTTGCATTGGGAGGTGGCGGGCTAGGAGAGTGCATGCCGGCCTCTGTAGGTCTGGCTCTTCTTAGGGATGTGGATACAGCTTATTGCTGAAGCAGAATCAAACAAGGCACCCCTAAAACAGTCCACCCCTAAACAGAATCTCAGACTGGATGGAAAAATGTTAGGGTTAGGGTTATGTTTAGGGTTAGGGCTAGGGTGGCAGTGAGCTGTCTGAAGCTGGGCTGCCTGGCCACTGCTGCTCCCCTTGTTCTGGTGGGACCCAGCATGGGGCAGGAAAAAACCAGATGATCGGTTTCATTATTTTTTACTATATTTTAATGACACTCATCAAATAGTAATGACATTCATGGGTGCCTCCAATATAACAGAGATTAAGTTATTTCAAAGGAGTTTTAGATTAGCTCTTAGTCACTATTTATATGTAAGACAGACCCCAGTTTCTCCTCCATTGATTATCAGTCAAGTGGACCTTTTATTGTTGACACTAGAAATTCTTATCCAATTTTTCTTTTGTTCTTTTACATGAAGTAGAAATTCTTGACCCTAAAAACTCCACTGTAAGACATTTCCTTATAACTGTCTCAAAAGAAAAGGACATCTATAAAGAATTTAATCAACTTATTATGATCATTTTAAGTTGGCAATATATTTTTTTCTCTCCAGGATTTTTCATTCATTAATTTTTTTATGTTTTGCAGTCACAGAAAATTTACTAAAAGTTTTTAACAAGGGAAACCTGATGAGATTACAATTTTAAGAAGATAATACCAGTAATGATACAGAGAAGAGGGGTAAGGACAGATGATAGAAGTAAACAAAATTGCTGGGAGAATAATAGCATATTCTTGGTTAGAGACAATGAGAGAGTGGCTAGAAAAGGAGAAAAGGGAACAGTTTTCAAAAATGCAAAGGACATAAAATTTGGAGGAATTTGTGAGAAAGTGGAGGTGAGAAAATTAGAAGATTCTTTTAAGAAAATAAGCTGTGAAGAAGAGAGTGAACAAATATATGGGAGACTTTTTAGTAGGATGGAAGGGATTGCATACATTTTTAGTAAGAGAGAAAGAAGGAATGAAAAAAGTTAATGGAAAAAATACAAATATGTATTAAGGATTCAAAATTACAGAAGAAATACCAAAGGAATGTGAATATAATTTACAAAGTAAAAGTTAGACATGAGAAAAGTAAGGACGTACCACTTTCTGAGATGAGAGATAAGTAGCTAAAGATGAATAAAGTTATGGATAAATTTTGATGTAGATAGAGGAAAATTCACAAGGATGATACCCTATAGCCTTTATCAGTAAAAATTAGGCACGTGCTGACCTTAGAGAAGTTTCCTGTCCCTCTAGACAAATGCATTGGAAAACCTTGATCTCCCCCCCATCACATAACACACTAACTCCAATTTCTAAATTTGCTATAGCACTCCTATTAGTATCTCACTCTGTTTTCCAGTCCTGGAGGGAAGGGAGTGGAGGTAGGGGGCAGGGAATGAAACAAAATGACTTTCTCAAGAGAGACAAAGTTATAGCAAAACAAAAGTAAGTACTATACTAACAGGTACAGACTAAATTAAAAATAAATTCAAAAGCAAGTGAATAAATGCATGTATAATATATTCAAGCAAATCTAAACTTGCAAATAAAATGCACTATTGGATTAAAATCACCTAGAACCTTGGATTTTGCTACTGCTCATTCTCCATGGCTAACTTTGCTATTGGACACTAATCCATCCCAGAATCATTCCTCATAGAGTTAAAACATACATACATACCTACATACATATGTATATATTTAAAACATATATATGTGGTATTATGGTATCAAAGAATGTAGCTAACAGGGAGGTTCCCTGGATGCTTGTGTAAAAACACAAGGGGTAGCATTTTCTAACTTCTTCCTATGAAGTTGACCATTTGTAAAATCGACAGTCACTTTATTTTCATTGATTAGGCATTCAGTTTCCTATCAATATTATAGTAGGTTCCTTTCATGAATGCCAATCTGCTTTGCTGAGCACTTAAGAAATTCTGATTGGCATTTTTCACTTCTCTCATTAAAAAAAGATAATTGTTTCTATTTCCTATATCTCCATGAGTCCCTGGCCTCAATAAATCTTATTAGTGTTCCATCTGACTAACTTAAATGCCTTCTTGCCAACCTCCCCACACAATTGCCTAACAATACCTGAACTTACCACATTCCTCAGAAATTATAAACATTATCTTCTCAATCTAGAGCCATTCTTTACACCTGAGACGATGTCCTCAACTCCCTGCAGCATCTGTTGATACTGCTGAAGCCTCTGTGATGGCTCAGTAAAATCCCAGGTGCATTTCACTACTACTGAGACAGTCAGAAGCATGACCTTGGTCTCACTTAGCTTTTACTTGAACCACATTAAAAAAAGACCTTCTCTAACTTCTCCATATGCTTAATATATTATTGGCACATGATAGATACAGTGTTTTAATTTTCAATTTTAAAATGTGTGAAAATACATTTAATAAGATTGCCTGATTTCCTAGCATTTTTTTTCTTTTCATTTTTAGTCATTTAGTTAATATTTGTGGATTAAACTAATATTCTGAACAGGTATACAATGTGAATTCTTTGTCATATTCATATGCTCATACACATAAGGCCACCCATAATAATCACTTATAATATTAACTATTCTTTAAAATTATATTCTTTTTATTATAAACTAATACTTATTTGTCATGGACAATTTTAGAAACTAATGTTAATAGCAATACTACTAATAGTAGCTGATATTTATTGAGTTGTACACTACTCATATGACATTAATTGCTCCTCCCAAAACTCTAGAAGGAAGAAATATAATTCCTCTCACTTTTTAAAAATAGATTTTTCTTTTGGAATAATTTTAAACTGAAAAATGTAATTGCAAAGATAGTAAAGAGTTCCTGTAAACCTTCACTCAGCTTCCCTTAAGGTAAGATCTTACATACTCATGATATATTTATCAAAACCAAGAAACTAGCATTACTATACAAACTATAGACTTTATTTGGTTTTCACCAGTTTTCCACTAATGTCCTGTTTCCACTTCAGGATCCAACTCAGAGAAGCACATTGCGTTGGTCGTTATGTCTCCTTGGTCTCTACTGGTCTGTGACAGTTTTTTAGTCATTTTGGGTTTTCCATGACCTTGACACTTTTGAGGAGTGGTGGGTATTTTGTAAATATCCCCCAAAGCATGGGTTTCATACTTTGACTAGGGTTATGGATTCTTATAAATAGTACCCCAGAAGTGTGCTGCTCTTTTCATCATCACAGCAGGGACAAATGACATCATTGGTGACAACTCTTAGTACTTGCTTAAAGTGGTTTCTGCCAGATTTCTCCACAATTAGGATTCGTTCCTTTTTCTACTTTATCCTTTAGAAGTGAATCACTGTAAGCCTATACTTAAGGAAGGGCATTTAACCTCCACCGACTGAAGGGACAGTGTAAATATATTATTTAGAATTCTTTCATCAGAAATACTTGTTCCTTCACCCCCTACTTATTTATTTATTTATTCGATCATTTGTTTATATCAACATTGATTCATGGATATTTATTTTTAAATTTAGTTTACAATCTAACACTATCATCATTTATTTTTCCTTTTCATTAGAGTTTATTTTTCAGAGCAGACTTAGGTGTGCAGAAGAATTGAGCAGAAAGTACAGAGAATTCTCACATACTCTCTACATACAACCCTCCCTGCCCTCGCCTTCTCCACTATTAATTCCCTTCCCCGATTGGTACATTTTTTACAATATGAACTCACATTGACACATCATTTCATCCAAAGTCCAAAGTTCACATTATAGTTCATTCTTGGTATTATAAGTTTTATTTGTTTTGAAAATTGTATGATGACATGCATTTACCATCATACAGTATTTATCTTCATTTTTCATAAGTAAACTGAAGCACAGTTGTTGTTTTTTACAAAAGATGACCTAGTTGGTTAACATTTTATAAGTAATATAATGCATTTCATTAAAATTCACTTTAAATTTTATTTGAATCATTTTATGTATTATTTCCTTATAGATATACATGGTAATTGACTATTTATTTCTGATTTTTACATTTTTTCCATCAAAATACATATGCAAGTAACATTGAGATAAACATCTGTCTTATACTTCATTTTTATGCCTTCTTCCTTTCTCATTTTCCCTTCCACCCTACAGCATTTAATAGTGCCTTACACTGACAGAGCAGGTGATGAATGATGTGTTTGCAAGTGAATGATTACACAATAAGTTGTGGAGTTTAAAGTTTGGACAGGCACACTTTTGACGCTGACATTATGGAGGCCTGATTTTTGAGGTTTCTTGAGCCACTGTCAGAGATAGAAATGTGAGCAGAATGGCTTATTGTTTTGATTTAGTGTCTCATACTTTACCTTCTTAAAAATGACTTCAGAGTTTCACATCCTGGAATGTGCTTTGGTAGAATGTTATTTAAGGCTTATAATATTTAGGGGGAATTTATAGGTTTCACCTGTGTTGAAAACTATCTGCAAATTGCAGCAAGCATGTGATCAAGGGTTAGACCCTTTTGAAAATTCAGTGTATTTTCTGAAATCTAATGTTATGTATAAAAGTGGGAATGCTTCCACAGTAGCCTTATTATGATGGGAACAAAAAGGAACACAAAAACAAAAGGACCTTTATTTTTGGAAAACTACTTTTTAATACCACATATTTTGTCTAATACAATAAAGTCATCTTCTGAGAATTTCTAAAAAGACATGTCCAATAATGAACATCTCTCATTCGTAATTTCTTAATACAGAATGATCATTTATCTATTTTTAATTTACCACTGTTTCCTCCAGAAAACCCAGCTATATCCAGCCCATTTTTAGACACCCCATTCTCTGAAGCTTAATATAACATTTTTAGAACAAAACTCCATTCTTCCTAATTTGAAGAATTCCTCTGTATCGCAGCACTATACATCCTTTTATGTTTCATTAATTACATCTTGCTTTATGATGTCATCTTTGTAGTCATTTTCCTGTTGTTGATATATATACTAGTAAATGGACTCTGCTATTACGAATGCTTCAGCTTTGATTCTACATTTAATCACCTGCAAATGCTATTGTCTTCTCTCCTTTACTAGCAACATACATTATTTCCTGAGAATAATTTGAATACCCGGACTTTTTTGAAGTCTTATATATCACTATGACATATTAAGTCTTTCTGAATAAATCAATTCTTGGGGTCTAATTTAATAACTTTTAAAAATATTCTATGATTGGACTCTACCATCTATAATAGATAAATATGTAATAGGTTATGGTAGTGTATTGGCTATATACTTATATACAGAGTCAGGAGCGGGGGACTGTTATGAATGATGCAGGACAAAAACACTGCATACACACGCAATCTAGAGGGCAGAGGGAGTGTTTTAATATAATTAGTGGTAAGTGTTTGAAGTACTAGTAGTGAGAAGAGTAAAGAGGTAATTGAGCAAATATAGAAAGAGATTAAAGCAGTGGTCTCTAACCTTTTTGGCACCAGGGACCAGTGCTCCTATGAGAATCTCATGCCCGATGATCTGGGGATGGTGCCGAGGCAGTGATGCTAGCGCTGGGGAGTGGCTGCAAATACAGATGAAGCTTTGCTCACTCGCCAGCCACTTAACAACTGCTGTGTGGCCTGGTTCTTAACAGGCCACAGACTGTTATCAGTCTGTGGCCCAGGGTTTGGGGACCCCTGGGCTAAAGAGGCGGTTTTGAAGAAGACTCTGTGCCAAAAACCAAGAAATTTTTTGTTAATTGTATGTATAAGGGAGCCAGCAGAGGAAGAGCAACATAATTCATTTCAGCTTTGCCTTTTATTACATTTGTCTGTCAATATTTGAAAGGATTCAACATAGTGGAATATAGGGAATCTGTGAGGGGTGGAGATGGGGAGGAAAGATGGAACTATATATGATGTGGATGACTCTCAGGGTAGAACTAAAAGTCAAAGCTTACAGAGGAAATTAGGCAGACCTTAATGAGTTATCCATGTCTTCCACTCCAACTGGATTTTTCACCTCTTTTCATTTCCCCCAAACATATTGCTTCTTTTTGATTCCTTAACGTTAGAAAAGTACTCCCTTGCCTCTTCCACTTCTTCATCTGGAGGGATCTCCTGGCCTCTTCACCTGGGGATCACTCACTCATCCTCAGGTCTCATTTTCAATGCCACTTCTCAGGGAAACTTACCTGACTCTTTATATGGGTCAGCAAACCCTACTGCATACTGTGCTCTCAAAGCAATCTAAAATCTCCTTTAAGAGTAATTATCCAAATTGTAATTAATTAAAGTTTTGTGAAATTACTTGTTTTACATGCAATTCTTCTACCAGAATGGGTTCCATGAGCACAGGACCCACATCTGTTTTTGTAGTCTGTCACATTCCGGCCATATCATTGCTACTCAATAAGTAGTTTTTGCATATTTATTATTTTCCTAAAAAAGGAGGGTATGTGCAAGGCATTAGGGTTCTAACAAAATAGAAGATGTGCTTTAAATCAGTTGTCTTTAATAATTTAGTATTTTACAGATGCTTTAGTAATGTTATAAAAACAATGGACTTTCCCCACAGGGGAAAAAAAACCCTATAATTTAATATCAATGATCATCAAATTTAAATTTTATTAGACATTTACAAAATTGAGTTTGAAGTTTATCAGGGAACTCTCAATTTCTAAAAAGAAATATTTCTTAATAGTAAGTTCCAGCTTTTTTTGTGTTTCAAAATGAGTGAAAGGGAATAAAATTTAAAAATTTTTAACAGGAGAGTTTCAGATTATACATAGGAATTGTTGATTAAAATTTGGTAATTACAAACCATTTAACCTCTGGAGATGAATTGTTACATTTTGAATACTGTTCTTTCTAATATACTTCAGAAATGCTCTATTTGGAAAGTGGCATATATGCAATATAGATAAAAAAGAACTTAATCTTATTGATTTAAAATTTCACTTTTTTTCCTAATTAAATTTTACAGTGGTCCAATATTAGGATTAACTGTGGTGAATTCACTAATGACAGATGCCATTTGTGACAACATGAGTAGATCTTGAGGTAATCATACTAAGCAAAATAAACCAGACAGAAAAAGTTGAGAACTGTATGATTTCACTCATATGTGGACTATAAAACTGAAAGCAATAACACAAACAAATAACAACACAACTGTTTGGTGGTTACCAGAGGGAAAGGGGTGGGTAGATAAACCTAAAGGGGGTCAAATATATGGTGACGAAAGGAAATTTGAACACACAATGCAATATACAGATGATATATTATTGAAGTGTACACTCGAAACATATAATTTTATTAATCAATGTCACCCTAATAATTTTTTTTAAAAAGTAGCATGATTGGTTGCTGGGATACAATCCACATAGTTAACTTATATTTGGGGGGCATAGTTCAAGGGCTCTATAAATAGAAGCTATTCTTGCCAGGCCCCCTTCCAAAAAAAAAAAAAAAAAAGCAAACTCTGGAACTTTTTTCTTAATTATTTTCGTTTTTTCAACTTTTTTAGACAGTAAAATTCTGTACTAAACCTCATCGTTCCAGATTTAAATCAGACATCAGAGATATCCATGCATTCTTCCAATCCATTTGCAAATAGTCCTCCTAATGCATGTTGGCCATACATGTAATGTCAATCAAGGTCCTGAATTATTCTAGGGTCTTAAAATTGTTGGTAATACACAGGACTTAAGCATGTCTTAGTGTAATCATTAGTGTAAGAAATAATTTGTTTCATGATTATTTCTGATTTTAACAAGGATTTATGCCATTTTGAAATATTAATAAGCATTTATTACTTATAGAGTAATTAATTCAGTTTATTACAGCACTATTCATATTCAAAACACTTTGAAAACACTAATATTTCTCATGATTAATTTAGAATAATTCTCTTGAATAATTACTGTGTGCTGTTATTTACATTACTTTTACTTTATAATTTATTGCCAACTTTATCTTTCTTAGAAATAAAGTTTAGAAATATCCATGATATACATATATATATACACATATATATATATACACGCACACACATATATATATACACATATATACACACATACATATATATAGATACATATATATATAATTTTAGCTGAATTGTATGGCAATGACTGAAGTTACAAGCACCAATTCTATGAGTAATTATGTCTAAGTTTGTCAAGATGTGAAAAATTATACTTGAGTTCTCTGCTACATAGTGGATAAAGTCTAAATTCAATCTGGAGATCAAATCCATCAACTATTCAATGCAATGTACTTTTCCACTATTGAAAATTTCTCTTTGAATCATGTTCATGTACTATTTTTAGTTCCCACAAGCCTCGTTTGTTCTAGAGCTCCTTTTATTTACACAAGTTTTCTTTTCTTTTCCTCATGTCAAAATCCAATTCTCTAAGACAATCCTCGTCTAGTTTCTAGCCTCAATTCCTCTATCATGTTGCTTAAAACTCTTTTAACTAGGATAATCTTGCTCTTATATAAAATATTTTATAATTTTTTATCCTTTTTTCTTATTTTAGAATCAATCTATCTTATTTTAGAAAAAAATAAACAGAAATCTGCAAAAAAAAAAAAAAATTAAAACAGCATAAAGCAACCCCATAATCCCAACTAGGATACAAAATATTTCACATATTTTCTCTCAATATTTACTTTACACACACACATTTTTATATATTTCCACAGAACAGGATGATACTGTGTATATTGTTTTGTAAACCATTTTAGTTAACAAAATATGAACAATTTTATATCTATATATTATAACTGACATAACAGTTTAATTGTTTAATGTTTTCATTTAACTTTTGTAAGTAATAAACACACATAAGTTCACCAACCAACATAAAAATGTGATTGGAACATTATTACTATTACTGATATTAGCTTTGTATTCATGGACAATTACTATTCTAAATTTTCTATTATTCTTCAATACTGTGTGGGTGTGTGTATTTTACCCCATACACATTTGTCTTTATGGAGTATACCTAGTTTTTGAATGTTTTTGAATTTTATAAATGTAATTATCTTTCTCTAACTTTTCTGCATCTCAGTTTTCACTGAATATTTATTTCTAGGATACATCTGTTTGTGGTTTCTAGTTGTAGTCAATTAATTCTCACTACTAAATTGAAGTAAGAGGTAATGCTACAATTTATTTCTTCATTTTCTACTGGATGGATATTTGATTTACTTCAGTTTTTACTTTTATGAAAGATGAACTTTAAACATTGTATTTCATATCTCTGATAGTCACATATAAGCTAGCCTAAAGTATGAGAACTAGAAAAATTATTACAGTATCAAAAGCCATATGCTTTATCAATCACATCACAGATATATAGAATTGTTTTCCAAAAGTGAGCACTTGAAATTTATTTCCTACAAATATTGAGAATGCCTTATTAATTTTCCCATTGCACATTCTCACTAAACTTAGTATTTTTAAGCCAAAAATTTTGCTAATATAAAATGGTAGCTCACTCAGGTCTTAATCAATATTCCTTGATGATAATGACGAGTGCATCTTTTTCTATCTTAATACAAAATTTGTTATATTTCCCATTATGAGACATGACCGTTGTATCTTTGCCTTTTCACTTATTTAAGTTTTTCATTGCTATTGATTTGTAAGGTCCTTTACATATTCTGGAAACAAATCCTTTGATTTTCAAGTAAATTATTCCCCAGTTCATATATGTAATGATTTTTATTTTTTTTACTATCTTTTTTATGTTTTTTGATAAAAAAAGACTATTTGTGTAGCTGAATCAGTCTATCGATTTATTTTATGACTAGTGCATAAATGCGCTTTTTCATTAAGAAAAGTTTCTTACTTTTAAGTCATAAAATTCTCTATATTTCTTCCGAAATATATTACAGATTATTTTCACTACATAACTAAATCCATGTAGAGTTTGTTTTAGAGTATAGTGTGATTTGGTGGTGCAAATAAAAATTAGTTTAATATGGATCACTGATTTTTTTCAATAACTACCAAATAAGGTCCATTTGACTAGTAAACTTTGCAAGTTATTGTTCTGTTAGATAATATCTGGTTTCCCCAGATATTTTAATTCAGTAAGTTTTTGAAAAGTTATATTTTCTGGAAATGCCACAGTTTCATATGTGATTTAAAATGGAATTCATTTTAAAAGTGTTTATGACTATATTGTGTCTTATATTTTTTAATTCTACTGTAAAATAGTTATACAAACACTCTCACTCCTATAATCATTTTAATTATATTCTACCAATATTTCTTCAACATTGTCTATTTTCACTAATATTTTAAATAACTTTTTTTTTCTACTTATCTTTTCTATTCTGGCTTTGTTTTCTACTTTCACATTTGTTCCTCCTTTCTTTATATCAGCATTTTGCAAACTTTTGATGTTTTTTTAGCTTTTCCTCTTTGCTTTATATAAGTTTGTTGAAATAATTCATTTTCCTACAAAGGGCTATTTTAGCTACATTGCAAACATTTCAAATATAACTTTTATTAGAAATTAATTTAATAATGTTTTTAAATTATTTCCTCCTAGATGTATGAGTTATTTATAAACATGTTTTTAATTTAGAAATATATTGTGGCTTTTTTAGATTACATAGCAAAGGGGAACTAAGATTGCACGTAGGAGTAGAGTTCACAATCAGCTGACATTAGAACTGTTATGCCAGTTTATATAAATGGGCCCAAAGTAAAGAAAAGGAACCTTAAAAGTGGACAAGAGCAGGAAGGAGTTGTGACTATGGAAGCACTGAGAGATATAATGTTGTTGAGTTTGAAGACAGACAATGCAAGCTATGAGCTGAAGGCAGTGAGAGGGCTCTAGTAGCTGGAAAAGGCAAGGATTTTATCTTCTCTGGCACCTCCAGGAAGGAGCACAGCTCTGCCAAAACCTTGATTTTCATCCATTAAGACTTTGTCAAATATCTGACCAATAGAACTTTAAGATAATAAATTACATTGTTTTATGCCACTAAGTGTGTTGTAATTTGTGATAGCAGCGGTAAGAAACTAGTACATTGGTATTGCATCAAGTTTAGTAACATGGCTTTGGACAAATGATTTAACTGTTATCTGAGTTTCAGTTTTCTTTTTTGCAAATATATATATATAATATATATATATATCAATATACATCTTTTTTTCCTCTTCTTATTTTAGCATTTCTGACATGAAGATATATCATAAAATTGGCATATAATTTTAATACCTCCACTCCCGGAAATGTTATTAAATGTTGCTGCATTTTCTTCACTCCCTTAGAATCATAGAGATGCTATCATACCTGATTCAATCTTCAGAAAGTATTTGTGAAAGAAGATAATGATTGAGCTGGACCCAATGGCCCAAGTAGGATTCATTATTGTAGGGTAAAGAAGAAAGAAAATTGGGATAAAAGAGCAAATTGACCAAAAACAGAGAAGGAGAGTAGTGTAACTTGTTTAGAAAACACTGAATATTCCAAAGTTGCTGTAAGGGAAGGGTCCTCTCAAACCAAATCATTTTTGATAATTGGGATAGTGCTTATATTATTTATCACAACTTCTGCTCACAGTAGAACAAAGGGAGATTTGAGCAAAATTCAATATTTGTTTTTCTTAAGAAGCTAGTCAGCTATTTAATTTCTAGGGAATAATGTTAGTTCTTATTTAGAAATAACTCTATTATATGGAATCCCAAAAGAAAGTTTGTTTTCTCTCTTGGTGGCCATTTAACTTTGGCAAACAATGTGAGACTGAAAGAACTGAAGAAAATCCAAATGCCAAGAACCTTTGGGTTTTCAAGTTAAAGCTGTTATTCTGGAACTGCCATTAGAGTGGAAACATAGAGTTAACCAAGGACAAATGGTGCACTTGTTTTCTGCTGAAGCATAACAGAAGGATTTAGTAGAATTAAGAACACAGAACTAGAAGGGCATTAACTCAGCTTTGAATATTATATACTAATTAATGAAATTTCTTTTGGGCCATAGCATATTAACTTACCCTGAGGATAGGGAGGGAGGTAGAGCAAAGAGAAACATTGTCCTTTAAAACACTAGGAGCCAACCTCCTGAAAAAAAATTTATTTATCACTGCAGACCATTTTTCTGATCACTGTATCTCACTTTATATACATGAATTAAAATTTAAGAAGGGATGATTTCGAGAAGATCAGAGGTGGACAATAGTTATCCTGCTCCTCCTTATGACCATCTGTCAACAACCTATAAATATATAAAACCATCAGAAATTTTTAGTAGACCAAAATTAGTGAAGATGTTGAAAAACCAAATAATCTCTATTTGGCAACTTTTAATTTATAAAACTATAAAATTTGTATTCTTTAAGTAGAGCATCATATTTTACTTAATTGATGTATTTATTTCTAAAGCAATTACTTAATTGGCCACAAAGCAAGCCTTAATAAAGTTAAAGCATTTTTTAGCAAACTGGACTTCATAGGCAGAGTATTGTGTAGAGATCCTCTTTCCTCTTTCTTTTTATCTGTAGCACATAATACAGAAACTAGACCCTTGGAGGGTCATTAACTCTGCCAACCACAATCAAATTTAATAGGGAGGTATTAAGATGAAGTTGGAAGAACAAATCGGAATCTGACAGCTTGGGTTAAGTCATTAGCTCTATCGTCCAAAAGATTTTTGATTTTGGTGACTCAGTGGACCTCTCAGAGTCTCAGTTACTGTATCCTAAAGATGAAGCTAATAATATGTGCCTCAGAGGGTTCAGGTGAGATATCACCTGAAGAGTGCTATATTGTTTCTATTTTAAAAATAATATCAAATATTTCCTTTTGTCAACATTGATACTAGTTGTGAGGAGTTATAGAGATGAAACAAGCATTATTCTTTCCTTTAAAATATTTATCATCTCATTTTTGGGGGGGGCAGGACCCTTGGGAACTAAATTAACTAAACAAAATAACAATTTCAATCACTTCATTTATCTTTATCGCTCTCATTTCAAGGGAGATATGGCCCATATTGGTCTCTGGAGAGTCCGCTGCATGTGTGAGCTTTGGCAGAATTCATCTCTCCCAATATTGGCCTTTGGTGGCCATCATTTTCCATTGTTTCAACTCTTCACTACCCTTCTCCTGATCTCTAGTTGCCAATGATTCAGGCTCTGTGCATCTCATCCGTGCCCTGTCTAAGGAACCATGTCCCTTATTCCATGTTGTCAGTTTTCTTAACACAATTATTTCTTCTTTTTTCCAACTTTTTCATTGTTTCAAGTGTGATAGTAAATCCTATCGTTGTTATTTATTCTTAGTTAGAAGTGGAATTCATCTCATTGTGTTCTCAGACAATTAAATCAAATATTGCAGTTAAAGTACTTACCATTTGGATGAATATATTAACTGATATATGATATATATATATCATATCATATATATATCCCATATATATATCATATATATGATATATACACACACATATATGTGTATATTTATACATTATGCATACTTATATTTTAAATTTATTATTGTCATGAAGATACTACTTGATAACCCAAAATTTAAAGCTTTTTTTTGTGTTATTCACCTTTGCCTTTCCTAAATATTTTTCTGGATTTTTCCACTACTAAGAAAAAAACATTATACATCACCCATTGCTATCCTCTCATGGTATCTGTTAAAAATATGCACAGACTATAAAAAAATCTAATTAAATTAGAGAAAAACCACATATGTAATATGCATGCTATGCTTTCTTCAACCAAGCATGAAAATGACTAAGTAATTTTATTTATTCTCAAATTCTTGATATGACAAATATACTACTAGGGACTCTAATATTATTCATTTATGAAAGTTTAATAGAGGTTTTCATGTTTAAGATGAATTCTCAGTACAATTTGAAAGATTTAGGCTTTAGGATTTTTCATAAGAAAAGATAAGAGAGAGGTTTGGTTATTTATTGAGGGAATATTAAATTATTTTGCCTTGAGTGGAATCGTGGAACATATTCAAGTGCTAAGAAAATAAGTCTCTAGTACATTTTTAAATTATTGGAAGGAGTAGTTGGTTAGTTGCCTGTGGTTACTGTAACAAATTACTAAAAACATGATGGTTGAAAATAACGGAAATTTATTATCTCACATATCTAGAAGCTAGAAGTCTGAAATCTGGCAGGATCAAGCTCCCAGTGGAGGATCTGGGGAAAACTCTGTTCCATGCCTCTTTTGGGCTCTGTGAACATTCCTGAGCTTGTGGTTACATCACTCTTGACTCTGTCACTATCTATCTTCACATTATCTTATTTTTTTTCTATGTTTTTGTGTAAAATCTTCCTTTGCCTCTATCCTATAAAGACACTAATGATGGCACTTAGGGCCCACCCATATAATCCAGGAGGATGCTATGGGCTGAATTGTATCCTCCCCAAATCCACATGTTGAAGCCTTAACCCTGATATAATTGTATTTGGAGAAGGAATCTTTCAGGAAGTAATTAAGGTTAAAATGAGGCCACTAGGATAATCATATCCCTGCTCTGATAAGATTACTGCCCTTTCAAGAAAAGTTGCCAGAGAGTTTTCTCTCTCTTCGATGTGTGAGAATACAGCGAGAAGGGGGAGTCTCCAAGTCAAGAAGAGAACCAAAATCCAAACCCTGCAGGGCCTTGATTAGGGGAGTTTCAGCCTCAGGATCTGTGAGAAAATTGGTTTTCTGTTGTTTAAGTTACCTAGCCTATGGTTCTTTTTTATGGCAGCTGAAACTGACTGATACACAGAGTAATTTCCTTTTCTCAGGATCTTTAATTTCATCACATACTTTGCCATGTAATCACTCTTTCGAGGTAGAACATTGCATACATTTTTTTTTTGGAAGGGGGACCATCATACATCATATAGCCTACTACAATAGTCAATCTATTTTTTATTTTTTTCCCTAATGAAAACACTTTATTTTTAATTTATAATTTATAAATTTACAAATGTCAAAGTTTATGATTAGAAAACAAACATTATTTTAACATTATTTTAATGGTATAGCACCATCTTCATTGCTTCTTACACTCATTTCCTTTTTGGTTTTTTGAAATTTTTTAATTGGCATATAATGACATATAACATTATATTAGTTTCTGATGTAGAACATAATTATTCAATATTGGTATATATTGTAAATGATCACAGTAAGTTTAGTTATCATCTCCATACATGATTACAATTTTTTCTTATGGTGAAAACTTTTATAATTACTCTCTTAGCAACTTCCAAATATGCAATACAGTAATATTAGCTATAGTCACCATGCTGTATGTTAGATCCTCATGACATAATTATTTTATAACTGGAATACTGTACCTTTTAACTCTCTTCATCTATTTAATCCACTCCCAAACCCTCGTGTCTGGCAACTATCAATGTGGTCTCTGTATCAATGAGCTTTTTATTTAGTGTGTGCATGTGTGTGTGTGTCTGTCTGACTGTCTGTCTTTCTGTGTGATTGTATGGTATTTGCTTTTTTCTGTCTGAATTATTTTATTTAGCATAATACTTTCAAGATCCATCCGTACTCTTGCAAATGGCAAGATTTCATTTGTTTTACAGCTGAATAATATTCTTTTATATATATATATATATATATATATATATATATATATATATATATATACACATATATACACACACACACATATATATATGTGTATATATACATACACTTACCATATTTTCTTTATCCATTCATCCATTGATATCACTTGTTTTCATGTTTCCATATTTGGATGATTGAAATACTGTAAAAATATGAGGGTGCATATACCTTTTCAAATTAGTGTTTTTATTTTCTTCAAATAAATACCCAGAAGCCCAGAAGTGGAATTGTTAGATCATATGATAACTCTGTATTTAATTTTTTTTGAGGAAACTTTATACTGTTTTCCATAGCGATTGCAACAATTTATATCCCCACCAACTGCACAGGCTTCCCTTTTCTCCATGTCCTTGCCAATGCTTGTTATTTTTGGCGTAATATGCCATTATGGTTTTGATTTGCATTTTTCCGATGATTAATGATGTTAAGCATCTTCTCATGTATCTACTGGCCATCTGTATGTTTTCTTTGGAAAAAAGGTCTATTCAGATCTTCTGCCCAATTTTAAATCAAATTGTTTGTTTGTTTTCTGCTACCGAGTTGTATGAGTTCCTTATATATTTTGGATAGTAACCTTTTCAGATATATGATTTGCAAATATTTTTTTCCAATTCAGTAGATTGCCTCTTTATTTTATTGTTTGCTTTGCCACTCAGTAGTACCTATCCACTTTGTTGAGAGTTCTAATTCTAAATGGATGTTGAATTTAGTCAGATGCTTTCTCAGCATCTATTGACATGATCATTTGAGTTTTATCCTTCATTTTGTTAATGTGTTATATCACATTTGTTTATTTGTGGATGTTGAAGCACATTTGCATCTCTAAACTAAATCTCAATTGATGATGGTGTATGATTCATTTAAGGTATTGTTAAATTCAGTTTGTTAATATTTTGTTGAAAACTTTTGCATCTATTTTCATTGGGGTATTAGCCTGAAATTTTCTTTCCTTGTGGTGTCATTGTCTTGTTTTGGTATCAGGGTAATGCTGGCTTCATAAAATAAGTTTGGAAGTGTTCCCTCCTCTTTTATTTTTTTTTGTAAGAGTTTTAGAAGAATTGGTATGAATTCATCTTTAAATGTTTGCAATGAAGGCATCTGGTCCTAGACTGTGGTATATCCAGACAATGGAATAGTAATCAACACTAAAAAGAAAGGAACTATCAAGCCATGAAAAGACATGTCAGAACCTTAAATGCATATTACTAAGTGAATAAGACATGATGACTTTCTTTCATGAGTTATTAGCCTATGTGGAGAGTCAGACATTTAAACCATTGGCTAGTACAGTATGAGCTATCATACAAGCTGCTACCAAGAACATATTCTTTACAATGTCATGAATATAACCTAAAATTAAAGACACCAAATTTTTTAACTCTAATATACATTTTTGCAAGCTCATTCTATGAAATATTATGTAGACCTGTAAAGGATACTATACCTTTAGATTTATCCTTAGATACTTAAAGCATATATGCCATGTGTATAAAAACAATAAAAATTACATGGGCACTGTAATTTGTGACTATATAAAATATTTATGTATATGGATGTGGACAAAGACTGGAAGACAATGTTTAGAAATAAAATAGCTATTCCTAGAATCATGGATGTGTTTTAATTTCAATTTCTTTTAATGCTGTTATACATTAAATTAAATTTACAAGGGTATGCTGGGGCTATTTATTCGGTGATTTGATTGTTTAACAGAAACAAAATACACTAAACTTCCTCCTTGTCCAATAACATGATTTGCTCCATTCTTTCTGTTTTTGCAGTTGTAAGTTCTTGCTGCGAGTGCCAGGAGTGACTCTCCTTCACTGTTAGTGTTTATTCCCCCTGTTCTTTTAAAGTTATTTCCTCAAACAGTCTGTAATTCTAGGTTATGGGAAGACAAGTGCTGGATGTTCTATAGATTTTAGCTAGATTAAATGGCTACTTTGATTCTTGTTAATATGTTTTTTTTTTAATACTGTTAGCCAATAGTGCCTAGCTGTTTAAGAGTCCCAAGTGTTTTAAATTCTCTATTAACAATATAAAAGTCACTTCTTTGCTGCAAACCTAACTTTTCTTCCAGTTTCTCTATTTCTGTAGAGTTTTTCAATTTTATAGGTTCTAATCTTTGCTCTCAACGTATGATCACTGGCCAATCTCTTTTCAATTGGCAAAATCAATACTGCGGTTCAGCTTTTGTTACCTTATCATCTACTTGGTCATTTTTTATTGCGCCTTTCATTGTTCCCCACTCTAATTCTCTTCTGTTCCACTTTTATCTAAACACTGCTGCTATATCACACAGACAGGGGCTTTAGCCATGTTATATTTTTGCTTTAAATATCCAGTGGACTCTCATTTGACTACTCAATTAAGTACAAACTTTGTAGCTCAATTTTGGGATCTCCTCCCTACTTCGAAGCATTTTTCTAACAACTACTGCTACCCTCTAAACCAGGGGGCCAACAACTAACTCTTCTTACTACATATATTTTCTTATAGTGTTTCCTTCACCTGGAATGTCCTCCCCTCATTCTTTTCCTAATTATTCAAAGGCCCATTTTAAAGATTACCCTTTCTGTCATGCCTTTTCTTATAATCCCAAGTGGATTTGACATTCGTCCTTTCAAAATATACACAACTCGGTTTGTTTCCCCTTTTATTAATCAGCTTTATTTTAGAACTATTTATGCAAATAACAGTCAGATTATGTAAGCTCTATGAAGACAAAAACAGCACCTTTCTCATCCTTATATTCACCAATGACATGTAAAACTTCAAATGGTTTATTCAAAGACATTTTGTTTTCCCGGTTATTTATGTATTTTTTTATTGCTAGGGCAAATACAGAGGGGAGATCATAAGATAAAGGTCTTAAAAAAGAACAGGAGAAAGAAGAAGAGAGAGATGCTTCTGAATCTCACAACTAAGTTAAACTTTTAAGTATAAAGAAAGAAGAATTATGTTTGCTTTATTTACTTATTATTATCTGTAAAGCCCAGGATTTGGGTGACTTGACATGGAAAGTATTTTAGTCAACTAAGATGCTTTATTTTCCATTGTTTCTCTGACGGGCTACTAGCTTTAGTAATTTTTTGCATGTAATATTCCACTAGTTTTATTAAGTATCTTTGTTTTTTATTTTTATACAATTATTGTTTTTGTAAGAATGTTCCTCTGCTAAGGAATGTAACTGCCTGTGGATAAAACAAGCCAGTGCTCTTTACAATGTAGCACAGAAAAAGCCTGAGTGGATTTGAGTGCCCTGACCAGACCACATTCTAGTCTTTGTCTTCTCGAGTCCCCAGCGGTTAGAGTCCTCCCTTTCTCCTCCCCAGTAATCCACCAAGATCAAATTTTCAGATCCAAGCAAGTTAGAATTCACTTGAGTAGAGTTTTTGTTATTTTACAATAGTATCCTCACAGATTGATGGGCATAACAGCGTATTCAAATCAGCTCTGCTCAAGAAACACACATTTGAGTGGAAAATCTTAGACTAGCCTATAAAGATATTTACATATATTACTTATGGCATACCTTTCCCTGGCCAGAACCCGAAAAACTGCCTTTATAATTAATTAATTTTTAAATCTAGTACTCTGAAAATGTGAATTTTAGAATAATATTTAGAGTTTCCAAAGATATAAAGCAGCACTTAATTAGTCAAGCATTGGAGTGAATATAATCCTTTATCTAAATTACAGTAAGATGTCACAAAACATTTTTTCTTTCTTTCTGAGAAAATAAGGTGTGTACTTACTATTTCTCAGATAAATTGGAAGTTAAAATAAAGAGAAAACACAGATTCTTTTTTTTTCCAGGAAATAGAATTCTTAATCCATTGAGCATCACTAATACAAAACTAAGGAGAAATTATTTTATTTAATTTCATAGTTAAGAATTTTTAAGAAATAATTTTAAAGGTCTCATATATACAAGTTTTCATTTTATTATTTTTCTTTGGTATGATGTTGCATTGTATTTTACAATGTCATATGAATCAACTTGGTGAACCCATTTCTCTCTCTGTGTCTCTCTCTAATGTTTTCTTTTTCTTTCTCAAGCTTCAAGAAAGCACTCCTGAAATCAGTGAGAGCTCTTAAGTTGTGACAACAAGGGAAAAAAATCTGAATATCCCTGAGTGTAATTCTGAAAATGTAAGATTAACTTAAAATGATTTTAACAGTATTTAACATGAAAACAAGGACATAAGCATTTTTATAATCTTAGTTCACGCCACCATGAAACTTTTTTATTTATATGTAGTATCTACCATCTAAACATTGTACTTTTAAATTTAAAAAAGCATATGTTCCTGGGATGTGAACTGGGTAGGTGTTCCATTAGGAAGTAGAACCAAACTCTTTGGAACATCATGAACTTGAGTTGTCAGAGGTAAGGGGGTGACCACATGTTCAGCAGTGTGCTTGTTTCCACAACCAGATGATGGAAACCTGTTAAAATATTCTAAACAAAACAAAACAAACAAAGCCACAAAGGATATGATTCTGTAGAGTTTTCCCCATAAAACAAATAAACCTAAAATTATAGAGACATTATATTAGAGAAAGGGAAATACTTAGTATTCAAATGATAATTTTAAAAAAAAGTATAGCTTGTACCCTGTGGGATTTTTAGTTTATTAATCTTAGTCAGTGTAATGAAATTTTAATTTTGGAACTTTGGCACAATGACAGATCTATCATGTCTGCATTTGAGAAACAGCAGATGACAATTGTATTGAGTAGATTCAAAGTTAGGCTTCAATATAGTTAACAGAACGCAAAGTATATGTTGAAACTATTCATGACTAAAAGAAATCAAGCTACAAGAAAGAAAATAAGACAAAACAGTAACATAAGTTAGCCAAGTCAATGTCTTTTTCCTCTATTAGTTGCCAATGTGAATTTATAAATATGAATTTCTCAACAATTTTCCCCTCGTATCTTTAGATATTTAAACATCTGCCAAGACCATACAATTTAGAACATAATAAGGGTAATGAGAAGTAGAAATAAAATGCTCTGCATTTACTTCCAAGAGAAGAAGAAGTCAAGAAGATTTGGGGTAGGAAGGAATATTTTATTGTAGTTTGAAGGACAGGTAGATAGGTCTCTGACAGTGTGAAGAAACATGAAAGAGAAGAATGCACAGTAATGTGGCTCAAAAATAGAGTACAGAAAATGGTGAGATATGTGTCTAAAATAATGATTCAGGACTTAAGTGTACAGGGCCCTGGATTTCCAAGCTAAGGAATTTGGGTTTGAATTAGGAGTGTAGCCAATAGTTTCAAATGTTTGTGTCTAGTTAAGTTATAAGATCATTGGGTTAATATTAAGAGGTGTTTTTATTTCTTGATATATTTTCTTAAAGCTACCAAAAATTTATTTTTGCTTTCTCTCTCTATATAAAATCATTATATTGTACACCTAAAACTAATACAATGTTATATATCAATCACATCTCAATTAAAAAAGAGAAAAGATTCTTGGAAGCTTCTGGCCTTCACACTTATGGGTAATTCCTAGGCTTCATTCTTAAAAGTCCTGCTCTGTGCCTTGGGTTAGGAAAAATTCAGTTACCTTTTTCCTGCCTCTTCTGATGGATGTGTGCTTTGAGCAAGTTGTTCTTGTAATGAGGTAGCCAAAGCATCTGAAAGGACAAAGAATGGTGACTTTATTAAGCTCATCAAACAAACAATTTCCACTGGACGCAAACTTAAAAAGTTCTGTGTTTTTCTAAAATTTCTAAAAGTAACATTCTGGTCTACTTTCCCCCATCAATAAGTCCAGGGAGCAGCTACTATCTTGTTGTGGGTCTCAAACCTGGGTTCCTTCAAAAAACTGCCTCTACCTGCACAAATGTGAATGCTCTCTGTCTAGATTTTAGCCTTTGGAGGCTTTAGTTCCGAGAGTTACACTTTCTCGTGCAGTGTTCAGTGTTCATAGGCTGTAGACTCAATTACTTTCAAAGGCCAAGGGAGTAATATAAATGAGTGAAACAAGACAGATGTAAGCAGTAGGAATTAGTGGGACTGGTGTGAACATTAATTTTCAAATTCTAGAACTATAGTTCTTCGTTGTTCTTACAACAGTGTATCACCTCAAGGGCTCTTATAAAATACTGATGTCCAGGGCCGACATCAGAAAAATTAACTCGGCATCTTAATATGTGGGGTGTAGACATTAGTAGTGGTATGTATGTATGTATGTATTTTTATTTCTCTAAGCCATTCTAATGTGCAGGCCAGTTTCTTTAGCCCTGTATTCCACATGTAAATGATCATAAAAATCATCAAAGGAACTTTTAAAAATTAAGAGTCCGAGAAGTTTCTCAGGAAATTCTAAATGAATAAAACTAAATGTTAGCTTAGTTTTTCAACATTAACCTGACAACCCTCTTCCCAATCTCAGTGATTCTGAAGCAGATGTTTGAAAAATATTCATTTAGGTAGTCATAATCCCTTCAGTATATTGCTCAATAATGGATTTTCTGCTTCTCCTACTCCGTTATATTTGCATTTTAAAGAAGACAGTGCCCAAATAAGGTTTTGTAATGCTGGTAATGAAAGACTGTGGTGTGACTTTTAATTGTAGGGAAGAGGGAATCCATCTCAGGACCTATTATTTATTATGTAACCAGTTCATAAACATGGATTGTCTCTCTATTTATTAATATCTTTTATAATACCTTTTAACAATGTTTTATAGATTTTCAGTGTATAGAAGTCTTGGACTTCTTTTCTTTTCCTTATTCCTAAGTATATTATTCTAAGTAATATTAAAATGGAGTTGTTTATTTAATTTCATTTCTAGATGGCTTATTACTAGCTATAGAAATGCAATTAATTTTTGTATGTTTATTTTGCATCACATTAAAGAGTTTTAAATGACTATGAGCTCTGAGTCAAACTGATAAATTTGCAAAACAACTACATAAAGTTTCAGTGTTGATTTCAAGTTATTATGATGCTACATCCGGAAAAAGGGATAAATTCCTTACATAATTTTGCCTATCAGTCTAGACTGATAAAGTATGTTCCATTCTAGAAATAACACTTTTAAAGTCAACAATGGCAAATGGAATGTGTCTACTAAAGCTTGAAGTGAAAAGCTGCAGAGGAAAGTCAGGAATGTATTGTTGATTAGTTTAATTTATATTTCAACCAGTTACTGATGTGTAACCATGAATATTTAACCCCATTGAGGCTCATTTTCCTCTTCTTAAAAAGAGAATATATTTTTTACCTTATATAGCTTGTTAAAAGATCCAGTGACACAGCCTAGCTTAACTCCTAGCATATTGTTGGCACATAACAAGCCTTCACTAATTATTACTTTCTATGTCTCCATGCAAAGTTATTCCTATTTCTTAAAACCTCAATAATTAAGTATTTTAATTTCTCAAATAAGAAAACTCTTAAGGTGACAAAAGCAACCTTAAAAACTATAAATTGAAATAAGGATTAGTTTTATCATTCAACGTTACTCTGAGGGCAGAACCAGATGCAGCTAGTGATAACAGCTATAAGAAGAATATTTCAGTCAAATATAAAGTGAATTCTTAATGAAAGTATCTGAAAATAAAATTAGCTACCGAAGGACACAGATTATCAGTAGATATGGGTCTCAGCCTGGGAATGTGTATTGTTTTAATAAACCCATCTAGATTTTCCCCTGTCAGTGTTTCCTGTTAAACATTTAGAGGAACTTTGAACTTGATTTCTTTCAGGTTTATCATGATGATTATATATAATAGATATTAAGTATACAGTATTCGATTATACCATAGATATTCTTGTTAGTTCATTCTAAAACAGCTTCAGTTTTAATATTCAAGGTCTTAAAGTAAAGACCTCAAACTTAGAATTAGAAACCATACATATTCTTAGATATCTTTGTAGGTTTAGTCTACTTCCTGCCCAATGCAAGTCAAGCAAGGTCACTTAGCAAAATGACCTCTGGATTCCTTGGCCTTTTTTTTTTTTTTAGTAGACAGAGAGATCGCCAAAGTCTGAACAGCATATTGAACTATCAGTTTGACATATATTTCAATTACTTGAAAGCAGCTTTGCTTAATTGATAATATTGGAGCCACATGGAGAAAGCAAAGGATGTACCTGATTCATTCCATCTTCCTGCAGTTTGCAAACATGCTTCATATTGCTTAATAGCATATCAAGAACTAAAGACATAGAGTATTTTATTTTCATTTTCACTTAGGATTAAGACTTACTACTCAATGTAAATGGGTCTTACAATGCTTCTGACTGTGATAGGCAGCAAACACTTAATTTTTCTTAATGTTCCGAGGAAATGAAAAGCGACAATGTCTTATGTTTAGCATAATGTGAGCTCTTGTGCATTTTCTTGCCATTACATCTGTTTGTAAGTCTCTGACTGAAGGGAGTTTATACAACAGAAAAAAGTATTGTTTAGGGAAATGAGAGGAGAAAATGTGCAGAAAATAAATCCCAGAGCTGCAAGTTGAAAAAGCTGCTAGCTTTTTCTTGTTAAGACAATTGTCAGAGATTTAAGATATCCTAGTTTCTATTTTATCCAATATTCATTGTGTGACACTTGGTCCTGATTAGTTGTTGGCAGACACTTGATTAACAAAATTTTCTAGGCAAGTCATGCTATGCTGTAACTGGGCTGAGAGACCACTGACCATTGTCATTATAGGCTATCCTCCATCAGATCATCTGAAGAGGTTGGCTTCATGCAAGGCATTCTTGATGTGTTACTACGGTGTATTTTAAGGACAGGCATCCCTCCAGAAAATGGTAGATAGTTCCCTAAAGTCTTTAAAACAATTATCTGCTTTTCACATTAGACATAAATTTTCATGTTTACTCTCCTATAATGTCTTAATTCAAACCATGCAAAATGTGAACTTAATTGTTATTTCTTACCAAAAATTATATACAGACCGCAAGAATAATATTTAACTTATTAGTTTGGTAAATGAAAATAATCCACTAACCATGTCGATATGTATTATAAGGATATTGGCCAAACAAGGATATGCAAATACAAAGCTTAATCTGGTCTAGAATTCTTTGACCCTCCTCACCACCATCTTCCTTGCAAAACACATAATGTCTTTCTCCTCTGGGTCCCTATCATGCTTAGTTTATAAATGTATTTTATCTTGTATCACATTTCATCTTGTACATTGATCATTTATATAAGATTCTCATTTTGAATTAGATTAACACGCAACTGAGGAGAGAGACTACAAAAATATTGGTATTTCCCTCAGATCCAAGCAAAAAACTCATGTAATAGGTGCTTACTAATATTTCTTCAAAACATCTAAAATTACAAAGTTAGGCAGGGCTGCATTTTTCAAAATTTTAACTATTTCATATGTAAAGTTAAGAAATTAAAGTTTAGAGAGGGCATGTGCCTTGCCTAGAGGTACCTGGTTAGGAAATACTAGGATTAGGTCCTGTCCGTCTCCCAGTCTGCCACTCTTCCATGAACTGGATTCAGAACTGTCGCCTTCATTCAGCACTACATTGTCAGTCTTTGAACTTCTTGCTTTCTGGTTTTTGACCTTTTGATGATTAATACAGTACTAAAATATCATTCTGTAATTACTATAAATAAATCCATTTCAGACACAAAAATGACATCACAAAAATATTTAGCCAAAATGCATTCATGTTTCTAAGTAACTTATTACTTAATTCCATTTTTTCTACTTTGTAATATTCTAAAAATCATGCTTGATTTTAACCTCTAGCCTGTCCCATATCTGAATTAGATATGTGGAATGAGCTGGACTTTTCTACCTGTCAGAGATACTTTTTGTTGGTAGAATTTTAGGTTGCCCAGTTATGCATTTGCATTAATTATTTTGAGGTTTTGTGTTTTTGTTTTTTTTTTGTTTTGTTTGTTTGTTTGTTTGTTTGTTTTGGTAATGCTTTAGAGGAAGGTCATAAAACATAGCTAATTTCTCTTATGAAGTAGAAGCAAGTGTTTAATGCCAATAACAAAGTCATGGTAAGCAGCAGAATCAAAGCTATAAACTCAAGGAGAACTTTAAATGAATCTCTGATAAGTCACTCTATCTGCTTTAATTATTAAAGTATTATTCTGTATTCCTAAGAGAAAGAATAGATTGTAATTTAAAATCAACAGAATGCAAAAGCAGCCATTCTCCTTTTGTAGACTATTGGTAATTTAGTCATGGTGCCGGTTGTGATTTTTGTTAAAGTAACACGTGTTAAGTAGGCCCCTGGGTGTTCAACAGTGAGCCAATGTCCAAGAAAGATTGCAAGGCAAGGCAAAGTGAAACAGAGAAGATTATGACACACAGGTCCTGGAGGCTATGAAAGACATATCTCCCCGGGCCATGTAGGTCAGGCACAGTGTGCTCAGAAAGCAAGCAGAAGGACCTGGGGCATACCCTTTTATTACTGCGCAGTTGGTGGGGAGGGGTAAAATGCTTTGGGGTTTGGGGCTGGGCCAGATTGGTCAATCAATTCAAACCATAAAGAGGAAAACCCGGGTTTTTGTAAGCTCCATGGGGCCTTATCTCAGGTGTTCACAGTGGAGAAGGAGCTGGGAGGCAGTCGAGACTATCACCAGGGGCACTGGGGGAAGTCATAGCAGGAACTTACTCTGCAGGCCGTTGTCTCAGGCATGAATTCCAGGGAGCGACTAGTGTCAGTTCCAGGCCCCTGCAACCCCTTAACAACACAAAAATGGATCCTGCGGCAGCAATATTATATAGTAGTTTAGCTAAATTCCTAACAATGCCCTTTTGAAAAGGTCATACTAAATACACAACCATTATTTTCATAATTTCTAAATGGGATATTTGCACTGAAACCAAAGATGTGCATGTATCATAATGAAAATCTGAAGTATCTGAATCTCTAAGTTAAATTAGGTGGACTGATCTGATTCTACCCTGAGGAAGAAAAAAAAAAGAAAGAAAGAAAACAGGATGGATAAAGGACATCCTCCAAGGCTAAGATTACTGAAGTATGAGTGGTTAGTTAATGAGATATTTTTTTGTTGCCTTGCCAAATCATAAACAGAAAGAAATGAGAGGAAGAACCAAAAACTCGGGCGGGGAAGGGGAGACAATAACAAATCCTCTGTTAATGTCAAGATTCTCTGATGGCCAGACAACATATAAACACCAGGGTTATAAAATTTCCTCATATGTGAGATATAAAACTGAAAGCAAAAAACGGACAAGAAAAACAGAGATTAATGGACACAGACGACAGTTTAATGATTACCAGATAAAAAGGGAGGTAAGGTAAATGGTTTCAAATATAAGGTGATGGAAGGAAATTTAACTTTGGGTGGTAAACACACAAACAATATACATATGATGTATTATTGAATTATATACTTGAAACCCACATCATTTTATTAACCAATGTCACCCCAACAAATTTAAAAGATTTTTAAAAAGTAACTATCAAAATTTATGTTCCGATTCAAATATTACTGACAACATACAGAAATTTTGATTGAAGGAAGAGAAAGTTAAGGATGGTAAAGGAAGGATAGAAATTAAATTTAACTTAGTGCCTGATATGTGTAAAACACTTCATTAAGAGCCATTCTACATGGGTTTTTTGTTTGTTTGTTTGTTGTTGTTGTTGTTGCTGTTGTTTTTTAATGTAACTCTTCCAATAACCCTTTCGGGCAGGAATTATTTTGCCTACCTTACAGATAAGGAATCAGTAAGATGCAATAACTTTCCCAAGTTTGTACAGCTAATAAAGGCTAAAAAATTCTAACCAGAGATGGGCTAATTCTTCATTCTATTCACCTAGTCGAGTTACCTTACATTATTTCACTTTGTGTCAAGATTAAGAACACAGGCATTATCATCACCATTTTACAAATGGAGAAAAAGTAAGGTTAAGTCTCCATTTCCTGTACATCATTCCATGAGCAATGCTGGCCTATGCTAAAGTTTTCAATAGTCAGAGATATAATGAAATTGACATTGAATAGTTAAGTAACAAAATATTATGTGGATTTTCCCTGAATATATATCTCTCTCCCTTTGTTTCTCTCTCTCTGCCTCTCGAGAATAATTTTTTGACATTGAATCTTTTAAATATTTTTAATATTAAAAGTTCTTTTCTGAAATTTTGTTAAATATAGCAGTGGGTTTTGTTTGCTGGTTTAATTACTCTAATGTCAAAATTTAAAGCTGACAATCCTCATTTTTGTAATTATTATTTAACTTTAGACTTCTGTCCAGGAAACTCAATGTTCATGAATTTACCATTACCAGAGAGTGATAGGTGAAGTTGAAACTCAGATTCCTTTATGTATAACTACAAATCCTGTTACCTTCACATTAAAATTCAAGTCCTGATCATTACTAAGGATACCTCTGTATAATAGCGTCCCCTACCATGTCGTGATTGTGTATTGTTTTCCATGCATAGAAGTAAATAATTAACAGAGCTTGTCTCAACTATATAAGTTCGTTATTACTTTGTCTGCTTTTATGGAATAATATAGCATTTTGTCAGAAGGCAGTTTCAAAAGCACAGAAACAAGATGGTTATTCTGGTGGTGTTGATGAAGATATGTATGTGAAAGAGAGCGTGTAATCACTTTAACCCATTTCCCGTTTAGAAAAAAAAAAAAAATGCAGTGAGCTGCCAGCATATAATTTTACATTAACACGTTCTTTGAGGCGAAGCAAATCTGACTGGTTTTCAATGTGAAAATAAAATATAAAAACTGTTCTTGGAATTATTTTTAAACACAACTTGTCTCTAACCCTAATCCAACAGAAATGTATACATAAATCAGACCCATCAGATGAATCTTTGGCTAACAATTGTTTGAGAACGATGTTAACATCATACATAGGAAGGCTATGTTTTCTAGGATTTGACATTTTCAGTGATTGAGAATACTATATTTTGTAAATGGAAATATCACTACTAAAAGCAGAATGCTGTAAATAGGAAGATGTCATTTGTTTCCAAAGACTATCAAAATACTAGAGCAACGTGAAAATACTAACAAAAGCGAGATATTTTATGGCAAACTTTGGGGGTAAGGTTAGGTCTGTAATCTGTGAGTTATCTCAGGGTAAATGCTGCAGCCACAAGCGCTGCCAGTGAGTATTCTTAGGGCAAATGGGAAATGGGTTAATAAAGATACGTTCATGGCTTGTTCCATTTCATAATTCACAGACCTAGCTTTGCTCCTCCTTAGGTCTACTGTATAATTATATCATTATCCAGTATGGAGGTAGTTGAATTGTGCATGCTTTTCTGATCAATTTTTTATATTTTAGTGCTTGAGTTCCTGGAAATAGGCACATTACTAATCAGGGTGAATTTTATCTAATTGAGGTGAAGTGTTTCGAAGGCCTGTGCTAGGCTTTGATTATATTGTATGCAATTCTCAAAACTACTATTTAAACTTGTTTGTCTATTAGGACAGAAAATAGGTTTTTGTTGTTGTTGTTGTTTTTGTTTTGTTTTGTTTTTGTAGAATTAATCACTCACTATAGCTAGTTACATTTTTATCTATTCTTTCCCAGTAAAATTATTTTTAAAAACCATAGCTGCATCTTTCCTTCAGTTAATGAAAAATAATTTAAGGTTCAAATTGATAAGGAAGAAAGAAACTTTTCTAAGCACTCTTCCAACTTAAATATTGTATTTTTATGAACATATCTATTGTCCTGCAGGCAACTATTTACAGATAAGCAGTTTTTGTATAAATGGCCATATCTCATTGGAAAATGAGAGATCAGCCATGCCCACAAGAAAAGATGAAAAAGGCAGAAAAAAGAAAAGAAGGAAGGAAGGAAGGAAGGAAGGAAGGAAGGAAGGAAGGAAGGAAGGAAGGAAGAGAGTGAGGGAAGAAGGGAGAGGAAAGGAAGTGGGAGAGGAAAAGGATGAGGAAAAAAGATAGAGGAAAGGAGAGAGGGAAGGAAGGGAGTGGGGGAGGAAGAAGAATAGATATAGAGATAAAGATAGAAATAGAAGGTTACAAGGATGGACAGACAAATATGTGCTATATGTTATTCTGAAGCCAACAAAAATGCTAAAGCACAACAATAAACATCTTCCCCAACTGTATTGTTGTGCTTTGACATCTCAGAATATTTTATATGCACTCTCTGTTTTGCATTGTTGTGAAATTGTCTATAAAATTTTGTATTATATGCTTTTAGCTTAAGTATTTTTCACATGAATAAATATCCTAAAATATTATCTTTATAACTACAAAATGTTATTTTATCATTATATAATTAACCAGCTTACTTCCATTCAACTATTATTTTGCCTTTTTTTCTATTATGCAAATCCCCATAATTAATATTTCAGAATACAAATTAAAAAAATTTAAATATATTTTTATTGATAAATTATTTTCTTCGAACAGAGAATATCCTAAGTAAAATATACTGGATCATAAACATATGTTAACCATTTATCTGTCTTATTAAATTATTTTCAAAATATCTGTATCAATTTATTTTCATACCAGCATTTTAAAAGAGAGAGATGGGAAGAGCAAGAAAGAGAAAAAGGAGTCCATTTTATCATCTTTTAACCAACAGTAAATGTATAGTTTTTGTTTACAAAGTTCATCAACACTTTTTGTTTCTTTTCAAGATTTACAATTCCATTCTAGGTTGAACCAGGAAGAATTAAAAGAATGAAAAGTCAGTAATTATTCCAGGCAGTGTTGGAGAATGAGGCAAATAATACATATATATTAGTGTGACAAAAAGTTGTATTTGTGTGCGTATTTAACAATCATAGTAAAAAGAAACTCTCTTAGTCATGCAGGTGACAGCAGAGATTCAATCTTTTAATGCCCTGTCATTTATCTATGAGCTTTTGTTATGGTTTATCAAGGTGAGTCAGACGGCTACATTCCTGTAACACATCTCACTTGTTTAAGAAAACAGTCTCCAACTCTTTCATCTCATTCATCTTCTCAGTCTTCCATGCCTGCCTCTTCACTTATCATGCTTTAAACAGAGTGAGGAGCAGCATGGAAAAATTGGCAGGGCCTGCATTTTTATACTAACAATAAAAAGCTCCCAGGGTTCCAAGTGAACCATTGTTCAAAGAACTGCTAGGGCAGCTGGTTCAGAATATTTGTCAATATGGGTGGCATTTTATCTTCTCTGGGGATCTTCTTTCTCATGTTTTTTGGACTAGAACATCTTCTTACTCTTCCTATTAGGCATGGGTAGCCAAAAGGATATTTGAAGAGGTGACACATTTTCACTTAGTTTGGAGTTGTCCAGATAGTTTAACTCAATATTCTAAGAAGGAAATAAAGAAATAAACCGCATTATCTCTGAAAGATGGAGAAGGAATTATTTTGATGAAAAAGTTTATAGTGTTGCCCATGGAGGACTGCCTGCTGCTATTAACTGCGAGTTTCATTTTTGGAAGTTAAAATAACATAATCCTTGAACAAACATTTCTACCGAACCTACACATAACAATGTAACTATAAAAAGTATTGTGGTTCTTGTTGGTGTTGTTTTTCTTAGATTCTGGTCAATGCATCTAAAGAGATAACTCTCAAGATTTACTACCTTTTGAGTTGAGATATATCATTAAAGCAATTAAATTTTAATGTATCTTTCTTATGATAGGAAGTTAAATGTGCTTTGATAAAATGTAGTGTATAAGTTTCAGGCATGAAGAGAATGTGAATTATTTGAAAAATGAAAACTTTGTTATTGTTTATTCAGTTGCATAGTTTCAAATTCCAACGCCAAATATTTGAGTACTTAAACCTTTTTTCTAAAAAATATTAGCCAAGTTTCACCTGCCTGTCAGCCTGGTGAGAGAAAGAAAAGGGAGCTGCCTTCCCAAGTCCTGGTGACCTCCAGAATAGTGCAAGAGGGAGGAGTAATAAAAATAAAACTGACATGAATGTCCAACTTTTCACTGAAGGGAGGGGATTCTATTGATAGTATTTTTTGAGCAAGAATTTTATGGAATCATCACTTTAAACGATCTGTTCCTGAATCTCTTTAGATTCCAGTATAGAACAAGCACTAACTTATAAACTTTCTTAGAAAAGTAGGCGTATTACTACGGATATTTATACTGTGATTGTTTCTTCATAACTCCTAAATTGAGTATATCCATCACTCCTTGGCCTAGAAGTTCTTCCATGAACTGTCCCTAGTCTAATCATCTCTCAGTAGTTCTTGTCTCAGCTGACCCCGCCACTATTACCTTTGCCATGCCCTCTCTTCACCACGTGTCTCCTTTTACTTCTCTTTTATCTTTCTGACTCTGACATACACAAAATAACATTCTAGCCATGATTCAAGGATTGGTTCCATCATACTTATCACCCTCTGGTACTCTTTTATATATACTTGTTTATGTATTCATTTCTGCTTTCTCCACTAGAATATAAGTTTCATTAAGTACAAAGCTCTTGTCTGTCTTTTTCACTGTTCAATTTCCAACTCTGAAACAGTGTCTGGCTCAGAAAAGAAACTCAAGTAAAAAACAAAAATTAAATTTCATTTTTTTCCCGTAACCACACCTCTCACTCTGTTGTATAGATTCTCTGAATAAAGAAAATTTGTTTTAAGAATTACATTGTTATTTCCAAGCCACCTTCCCTAGAAGTAGACACATTGGTTTAATTTTATATTAAGTGATTCTGAGTATAACTTCAAACTCTGATTTATTAAATAAACCTTTAAATTTAGAAACAATTTTGCATAATCTTACAACCTCTATTTTCTCATCCTCTTTATTCCCAAAGAAAAACATTAAGGGCATTTATTTTTTACTATTATTTTTATCTATAGTGTCAAAAGAAAAGTATTAATACTGACTTTTTTTTGCATCCCTTTAAGTAAGTACTAATTTCTCCTCTTCCTTTCCCTTTCCTTTTCTCTTCTCTTTCCATAAGAACATCCAAATCTGTATAGAATTTTTATAAGGCATACTGGGAAACAAAATCTCAAATACTCCAGAGAATAATAGTTCTGTGGTTCCTTTTATATATTTGTAATTAAGGGGAAACACAAGGAAGATTATGTGGAGGAGGGAGAAAGCAAGGTGGAGATAAGATTATGTGCTCCCTTGAGAGTGGCTATGCCTTTGAGGGGTCTGCAAAAGAGGATTACTCTGGCATTTCAAAGGTGTGTTAACTTAGATGCAAAGAAGGACTAATAGGGCTTGCTTAAGGCAAGTATAAACCCTTTACTAAAGAAGTTATATGCCCAGGGTGTGACTCTCCGTCATTATCTGCCAAGTTATATGAGTTTACGATTGGATTACCCTGATTACTTTCAGTCACCAGACTTGTCAGATTTATCACAGAGCCCCTTTTTCATCCATCTCCTCTTTCCTCTTCCTCCTCTATGTGTGGAAATGGAATGACTGTTCATTCTGTAGCATACTTTATATTTGAAATGTCAGTGTCAACTCATTGTGATTGTTGAGTTATAAGCATTAATGGTAGCAAAATAAAAATAATGGTAAAAGAAGAGAAAGAAAGAGAAGAAAGTTCATTATGTGTTAATATTTATAGCGAATCATTTTATTTGGTTTTTAATTTCATCCTCAAAATAACCCTATAAAGGAGCCCTATTTTACAATGGAATAACCAGAGATAAATAACTAATCAAATCATTTGATCAAAATCACTAATGAATAAACATCAGAACTAAAACTTAAGCCAAAGTTTATGTTACTCCAAAGCACTTCTAACCATTTGGCAAAACTATATTTATACTATAATGTTGGAAATCCTTCTTGCCTTCTGTAATTATAGTTCTCTGGAATTTTTGGCCATTTAGGTGATATTACAACAAAAGTTAGAAAACTCCGAAATGAAACCTCTCTTTTATGTTCTCACCAAGTGAATACCTGCTTCATCAATGACTGTAAAATTGATAACATGCTTATTAAGGCACGATACCTGCACATTATAATTATGTTGCCCTTTATCTGTTGCTTTTCTGAGAAACACTAAGAATTTTATGAACCCCATCTCATGAAGTTTCTCAATGCCTGTGAGGCATAGAAAAAGTAAATTTAAAGGTACTGTTCATTATAAGATCAAAGAACCAAAAAAGGTTCAAGCTGTCTTCCAGACACATAATATTTTCTTTAATGTTGAAATTTAATAAGTTTTCATTGTTCAGATGATCAAAGGCTTGTCTCAAATAGTCAGCTATGCTTGCATTAATGAAAGGACTACTCCATTGAAAATGCTTTAGTATTTTCCTCATGACAATGACCTTAAGTGATGCTCCACACAGAAAAAAAAAAAGGGGGGGGGTTGAGGTCAAATAGATTTGGGAAATGGTTATATCATATCTCCTTCTAAGAGATTTATAATATATTTGTGCATATGAAGAAGTGGCTTTCAAATTTCACTGTGCATTTGAATTGCTAGAGTGCTGCTTAAAAATGCAAGCCCATATGTATAGGGCTGAATTATCACTCAGGAGTATTCTTTTTTTTTTTTTTTAACAAACACCTTATATGATTATGTGGACAGATCATTCAAGACCAAAACTGTAAGAAATTATGTGTTAAAAGTGCTGAGAACTACTTTAAACACACCGTTTTATGTTTGAATCAACTTTTTCTGCAAACTTGGAAGAGCTATGAACTCCATTATTCCAAAATATCTTAGAAATCCTACATTATGCAGTTTACTTTCTGCACTTCTCATGTTTATATTTTCCTACTTTTTAATCCCCACCCCCCCCCCACACACACACTTCTACCCCTGACCTATGGATGTTGCGTTTCCCCTTAAAAATTGGATCTCTGAAGGTGGAGCATCTCCTCCCACATGCTTGCAGGATGCACCCAAGGCCTAGTACCCCTCTCTCCCTCCCCCGTGCACTCATGGGACCTGGTGCTCCCAGGGTATGGGACGTGGCTCACACCTGGGGCACGAACCCAGGACCCTCTGCATGTAAAGCAGACGTGCTAACCACTATACTATGGAGCCACCCTTACCATGTTTTTTTGAGCTTGATTTTATATACTTACTTTAGTTAACTTTTAAAACCTAAATGCAAGTATAATAAAAACAAAGACCAGTTATATTACTATAATAAAAACTCAATAATTATAATTTTTTCAGGATAATTTTAGATTCTAGGTATGATTCAAACTCATGCAACATAAGAAGAAACAAATTTATCTCATAGGTAATGTAGAAGATTCTGCTACATGTGTGCCTAAAGTTCTTGGGAATAAGGTAGTCAAGGTGCTAACTACTGATTTATATTATTATAGTTACAATCTTGCTTTTCCACTATACTAGGCTTATTTAGAAGAAGGGCTATATGTAACAGTTATGGAGCTTCTGTCATATATGCTTTAATTAAATCATATGAAAATCAGGCATATATTAAAATTCTAAGAATTATAATTTTTTCATAGTCAATGTTTTATTCATTTATTATTTATTCAGAGATTATATATTGACCACTTGCCATCTGGTAGACATCTAGCTGAAATCTAGGGCTGATAAACATTGTCTCTGTCTTTAAGAAACAAGATATTGAGGATCCATATATGCTTGCCCATACAAAAACAATATTAACTGCTAAAATTTTTATATGTTATTGTACCTTTAGAACAGGAAAGTGTTGCTGAGTCTAGCCAGTGGTAGAAATGGTGTTCTAGAGAGAGAATGAGTAGCTAGTTTTCAGGACATCACAGTGAAGATAAATTTTTATGAAAGTGGGTGTCATACATATAGGCACAGAAGAGTAAAGGAACATCCGTATGTTTAGTTAAGGGCAATATAGTGTGACAATAGGGAGCATATAAAATAATTCTACTTTACAGTCTGAATCAAAGTAGGTTAAATTTCCTACACAGCCTCATTAGCTATCATCTACTTGTAGAATTTACAGAATGTTAGCGTTTGAAACCAGCTTTGGTATCCTTCTGTTTAATTCCAAAGAAACAAACTGACCTGTTCGAGGTCAGAGCTAACTGGTGGCCATGGACCATTAAACTCCTAGGCTTGTTTTACACATGGAAAGAATTTTGGAAAAGATCAAAAAAATTCATATGCTTACACTTAATGGTTTTATAGCTACTTTAAAAATATTTTTAAAATAAAAAAGAAGAAAAAAAGTGTGGAAGGGGAAATGAGAGGCAGTAAGGAAAGGAGAATGGAAGAGGGGCAGACAAAGAAGGAAGAGAAGAAGAAAAAGAGATTAAATATTGAAGATTTTGCTAGACAGATTGATGATCACATTGTTTAAATTGCTTCCTGGTTTGCAATTTTGATGTTCCTGTATACATACAGACCATGGGCATATTTAAATCTTGTGTAGACATATCGCAGATATAATAGTTTTATAATTCTTTTTTTTTTTTAACTTTTAATGAAGAAAGAATTTGCCATTAAAATTGAGCTTTGTTGTAGCCGACTGCCATGAGCAACCCCGAGATCCCCACACTGACCATGAATGCTTGCTTTCTCCTTAGGTGCCACTCATGATGATTTCCGGAGCTTGCCCTTTCAGCTTGTATCAAAGTGAAAAAAAAAAAATCTCAATGAGACCAATTCAAGGGAGTTTTCTATCTCATTCCTTCATTTGATTTAATTTCATTGACCTATTTTCAATTGCAGGTTTTGCAGAAGGATGGGAACTATTCAACGAAGCATGAAGAAAATCCCCCAAGTACTGACACTGCAAAACCAGAGCCTACCCAGAGGTATTTTTTGGATTGTTGGTTTTGATTATGTCATAAAGCACTTCTTCAACCCATTGGATTCAATGATTTTCTCTCTTGCGCTAGCTGAAGCAGGGTTATTGTGTTGGCCAATACAAGATACCTCCTTCACCTAGTGCTTCTGGACTTTTCCATGACCACTGTGCCTGCTACAAAGCTTTTGGTTTGATTATTGGAGGTCATTGGAAGAGGAAGTGAAGGAGGTGTCCCTTTCCACCCAAGAAGCAAAACAAAAATAAACCACTAACCAAAAAACATGCATTTAATGCTTATAGGACAGAGAAGACAAAAAGAAGTTTTAAGGAAGCAGAGGTCAAAAGAAATACACATCTCCAAGAAAAACAAAAAGCAAACACATGCAACTCAGGAGCTCAATTCTGAACTTATATCTGTCCTGTTCCATATTTGACTAAAAATATTATGATAAATTCTGAGGGTTCATTTCACTTAACACAACATATTTCAAATTGGGGGTTAAATTGATTAGAATTGAATGGTTTGGCCAAAGTTTTCTCAAAATAGTTTTTGAAATATTTGTCATTCGTAGACAATATTTTATGTACTTTATGAAGTAGCAGTATTAACGTATTTAAATTTATTTTATTTCTGTCTGACAGTTCTTTGTAAGATATTTGTTGATATATATGAATTTATATTACTATTCTACTACAATTTTAATTTTTACCTTACTTTTTTTTATTTTTAATTTTGACTCGTCTTTTTGTATTGTTTGATAGGAATTGCAAATACCTCCATGTACTGAATGTGACGTGAAAAAGGCCAAGGAAAAACGATTGACCAGCTTCGAAGGGAGGGAAACTAGAGAAGAAAAATTACTGTAAATACCAAGAAACTGTGTAAAAAACATCCATTTGCTATTGTCTTCATACCCTTTTTAGACCACAGGCTTTATGGAAATACTAAGTTTTTAAAGCATGCAACTTTTTCACAATTTTATGTACTTTATAAAGTAGCCCACAAATTTTCCAAAAGATTTCAGGCCAATTATGATTCTCAAGCAATAACCTAATTAAAAAGGATATCCACAGTCATTAATAGTCATTGTCATCAGTAAATTGCCCAATAACAATTGGTCTGTTTTGAATTCAGATGGAAAATAACACTTAATTCTTATGATTCATTTGAGTATGTACTACTTCTAAGATCTAATTTGTGAAATCAGCTGGAGGATGATAAAATGTTTTGGATCCTCCACATTTTTAGAATCCAAATTGCAATTATATCATAAAGATCCTGGTCCACACTAGTCAATCGAAGTTACTTTCCTCAAGTTTGGAAT
Organism: Eonycteris spelaea; assembly: GCA_003508835.1. Taxonomy (NCBI): domain Eukaryota; kingdom Metazoa; phylum Chordata; class Mammalia; order Chiroptera; family Pteropodidae; genus Eonycteris; species Eonycteris spelaea. The sequence goes on from PUFA01000007.1 coordinate 7,022,372, forward strand.
CTGTGCTGACCTGAATACATATATTTTGAGAGTGATTTTTGCTATTCTTCTTATGTTGAACACATCTAAATAATGTCAAGGCAATTCTGTCAGGGATTTAGTCAGTTAACAGAGTTCACTAAATATGTTTGGTATGATGTAGAAAAAATATCTGGATGAATTACTAAATTTATGACATAATTGCCTAGATTTTTTGGCATTCTAGATATGTCCCTATGGTTGTCTGCTGGAATTACTTCAAGTTTGGAATCAAGTTGTTTGAAATGCTTGACATGATTTTTGGTAGAAAATTGGATAGTGAAATGTGGATGAGATGAGGGTTCCAAAATACATATATGTAAGCAAATAATATACATTTTAAAATGGAAATTTGATAAAAGTAAAACAGCCATGTAGAATCCAGGAAAGTAGGTTTTTTATATTTCGAAAACAAATGTATTATTGAAACAAATCAATGGCTACAATAGTCTTTGTTGTTAGGGCTCTACATAGGAATATCACCAAATAAATTCAGTTCCAAGTAATCTGAAGCTCACAAGCAAGAGGAATTGACACTGGAATAATTATCTGATTGATAGGATCAATATAGCATCAAATGTACAGACTCAAATTAATGGGTTAAATGATCAAGTTACTCTGCACCACATATATATAGATCTGTTTTACAGAAAGCATATAAGACCATCAGTATTACATAATGGATCTGCTAACCCATAATTGATATATTTGGAGCACTGTATCCTGGCTAGTTGCATTAGAAAATAGTATATATATATATTAAATGATATATATATATATTAAATGATATACATAAATAATATATATATATATTAAATGAAATCTGCAATTAGTCGATGAAATTAAATTCTGGGTTATCATGGCACACCTTTGATAATAATTGCATATTCAAAGAAGTTTAGTTATTTAAAAAAACAAACTATCATTAACAATGAAAGTAATATTGTGATATATTCACATAGCTGTTGTACTTACAGAATAATTTAGTGCCATGCATCAGTATTTTTCAAATTATAGGCTACCTAAGAAAGAAAGAGAATTAATTTTGTAGATGATCCATAGAGTTTTCAGATGAAGTAACTGGGCTAGAATAAAAGATCAAACCCTAAAATAACATAAATTTAAATATGCTGACTCCTTCTCAGCTCTAAAAACTTAATTCTATGAGGTGGAAAATTGCTAGTTTCCCAAGTCCCGTTCCTTGTAATTTCTCCATTGTACCCCTAAACCCTAACTATCTCTAAAGGCTTATGAAAGGGAAGAAGATAATTGAGTTTTAATGTAGGTTTACTTTCCTACCCCTACCCTGTGCCCTAACTTCACTCCTAGACTCTATGGATCCTGTGGAAAGTTAATTGCCATTGTACTTTAGCAGTGTTTTGAAGCATTTTGGAACTAATAAAAAGAGTAAGGCTGATATTTTCTGACACTTTTGCAGCATATCATAATGAAAGATGAGGATTTGGCTTAATATTAATCAAATTTGAATAGTTCATTGTAAATTATGTGTTCTACACTCTAAATTCCTATACTAGTATATGATAATATAATCAAGTTACTTCTCTTAATTATTGTCATGATCAAATGGGCGTTGAATGAGTATAACGTATATACTTTTCTTTAATGGCAGTATTATGTGTCCTGGAGAGTTTACTGTGCTATATTCATAACATTATTTGTTTCAAAACAAAAGGAATTTTTAGCGGAAAAGCTTTATATATTTTTAAAGAAATTTTCTGGAAGTTCCTTTTAATAGTTGAGCATAGAATTCTTTTCTAGTATGTTCTATGACTTTAATAAATACATTTTCTTTCTCTCAATGCTTTAATTGCTTTAAAATGGCATCAGAGAGGTTTAAATGTTTTACTTACATGTGTGGCTTTTGTCTATGAGAGAGGTACTATTTCTTATGTCTTTTAATTAACAGCTCTATAAATAGATGGTTGTTTTTGAGGAGCTAACATTCATAGCCTAACTATCCTCGTATGAAAGAAATGTTAACCTGAATGTTGAATATAGATAATACTGTTCTATTATGTACCTGTAATGATAAGCAGTGAAAGATTACTTATGCTTTGCAGAATATGAATTGATTTCTGTTGAGAAACAAACATATTTTCCATTGGAATTACTTAATATAGGAATTACCAGAACTGTAGCAATTTATTTCTCTCTCATTATTTTAAAGTACTAATCAATGTTATATTCTAAGTTAGATGTTCGTTCTAAGTTAGAAATTTGTTTTGGACTTTGTTTCCTTTTATATGCATTAACAATGTAAATTGAACTAGTCCCAAAGTATATAAGACCTAAATGAATGTTGACTGTGTCTATCCAATGCCAACATTCTCGGATGAAAAGTTAAAAATTCAGTAACTCATCTGGAGGAGGTTTTCTATGTGATCTCAAATCTCTGAATATTGAATATACTACATGGCTAACTTCTTTTTTTCATTCTTTAATCATATGTTTAGCATTGTAATGCTATTTCAGACATAATTCTGTTTCATACTAGACAAGTCTAAAGCTGTTATATGTGAAGGAGACATTTACTGTTTTAGATTGACAATGTGAATAGCTAGATTAAAACAATATCTGTGAACTTTGCTATAAAGAGAACTTTTATTTTATAGCTTAAGTCTGTATTTAACATTAACTGCAGCAGAGGCTAAAATAATTATTGGTATTGTACAGTAGGGTCAGCTGGCCAGATATAAAAAATAATGAAAACATATACTTGTTTACTTAGGGGACATTTTCTTAGTCGTATGTACAGTCTTAAACTATTTTTTTTAATCTAGATTATGTAACATAGTATTAATGGCCAAGTGATAAAGAATAAAAGGTACTGAAAGATGGCCTATTTTTGCTCAATAAAGATTTGTTACCAAAACTACAATGCATATTATCCTATACAAACTGAAACTAAACTAACTGAAAAAGCCAATGTTAATGTTAAAAATAGCACTTGGCTCTGTATATCAAGATCTAAGAACCTTTTTAAGATGTCATCCTGGAAACTTCTTTGATTTTTGACAATGTCCCAGAAATCTTTTATGTAGTGTGTGTTTTTTTTGAAATTTCTGTGATGGTAGAGATTTTTGTCTTTTTGTTTGCAAATGAGTCTCAAGTGCTGAGCACTAGCTGTCTAAAAAAGGTGCTCAAATATTTGCTGAATGAATTAATTTAGAACCTGGAGCAGCAAGGGAAGAAGTAAAGGAAGTATATTCTACTATGATATCAGGGAATCATAAGATAAGTCTTTTAGGAAGAAAAAATAAATATCTTTTAGGTTTTATTCTTTTGTTGTTCATTTATTTTATTTTTAGGCTTTTTCTCCTTTGACTTTTTCCTTAAAAGGTTTATCTATGGACCTGTAGTTGTGACTTTAAGCAGAGTAGATATGACACTCCTTGGAATGCAGCTCATGTAATAGACAATTCACATGGCATTTATGTGTCTTTAACTGGAATCTAGCTTTGACATTTCCCTGGATTTGCAAGGTCATTTAATTTCTTTTAGTACTAGTTTCTAACCTTTTGGACCTTAAATGTTGGACTTAAATCAGAGATTTTCCTCTCCATTCTGCCGAGCCCTAATCCTTTAGCAGATATAGCTCAAGGGCTGCTGAGGAGGTAAATGAAGATCTAGAGCAGTGGTCCTCAACATTTTGGGCAAAAGGGACCAGTGCTCCTGTGAGAATCTGATGCTTGATGATCTGAGATGGAGCTGAGGCAGGTGATGGTAGCGTTGAGGAGCAGCTGCAAATACAGATGAAGCTTAGCTTGTTCACCAGCCGCTCACTTTCTGCTGTGCAGCCCAGTTCCTAACAGGCCCTGGACCAGATCCCAGGGGTTCGAGACCCCTGATCTGAGGATGGAGCTCTGGACTCTACAAACACTCACCTTCAGCTAAAGTATCTATTCTTTCATATAATTTATTTGTTTGGCTTACACATTCTCCATATACTTTTAATGGAGAAAGAGAGTTCAAAGTCTAATTTCAAAGTGAGTTGAACATCATGGAATAAGGTCATCTCTATGATCCCTTCTCCCCATTTGTTTGTTCAGTCAACCAGTCATTCAGTCATTCAATAAATATTCTTTGAGAATGTAAAACATGCTTGCCATCTCCCTTTCTTGTTGAGGATCCAATGGTAAGCAAAAGTATTAAAATACAAATATTTGCACTTAACATGTGTCAGCCACTGTTTTAGACTATAACTATATATTAGTTAAATATTTTCAGGTTTATTGAGACATTTATTACAATTATCTTTATTTCACAGATGAAGAAATTGAAGTAGAAAAATGTTAATGAATTACCCAAGATCATATAGCTAGTAAAAGGAAGAGGTGGAATATAGACCTGGCAAATAAGTTGCTGGGATCTGTGTGCTACAGAGAAAAACCAGGATTCTCTTTACAGCTTCCCACGAGGAAGAGAGAGTGTATGAATGCAACTTGGCTGTGTGAGGTCTTCACTGAATAAACATATTAAACTAAGATTAATGAATATATATAATACTATATAATATTTTGTATGGGTGTTCAAAACTTCAAAAATTGTAAGCATTATTATGGTGATGTCTATGTACATTTGTGCTTTCTGGCATTTGTGAACATTTTAATTTGTGGATGCATAAATTTAGTATATGAATGCCCTCATATTTTACATCATTGTCCATTTATGCATATATATGGATATTAATTCAGCAAAATATGCATATATCAGTTGAAGGCCTTTTTTCTTACCCCAATTCCACTCCTAGTCACACATTTCACGTTATTTTAACGCAGGAATTCTAAGAGCACAGTCGATAACTGTGTATATATTGTTAAGTGAACATCCGATGCAGCTGCAATGAATACACTACGCTAATTTAGGCTGTGCAATTGGATACATCAAATTAGCATCTCCAGTCAGCTATTTGATGAGGACAATCATCCCCGTCCCTCAAATGCTTGGCTCATGTTCCTCTTTATATCTGTTCGTTTGTCTTCAGTTAGACCTAGTTTAGGGAATTACATTTGGAGTTATTCACTGGATATCCTAAAAAGGGGAATTTTTTAAAGCAAGGGCCCTCAAAAGAATTTACCAACTGTACTTATTGTCATCAAAGTATTTTTCACTTGGGAAAAAATAAATAATTGTACCAATAATTATATTATCCACTTTGACCACATCAGATCAAAGGCACACTATTAAAGAAATAAATATGAAATCATTAGATGAAGGAAAGATATTTTATTTATCATTGGTAATGAAAAGAATATTCTTATGACAAGAATTTGCTATAGAAGTTTCCAGACATAGACTACTTTGAAATTACTACACTTTTGAAAACCTGTTTCTGTTTATGAGGAAGTACTTTGCCTAGGTTTTATCTTTTCTCTCTCTCTCTTTTGAAATAAAGTGATGCATTGTTACTTTGTCTTTTCTCTATGTGTTTTATTTGAATTTGGGTTAAATATGATTCATTGAATAGCTGTAATTTGCAGAATAAGATACTAATTACTCCATGGTACAACTGCCACAGTTAATTGGTTTTTATGTAATATCTGATGTGTTCTGCATAATTTTGTTTTCTTAGATAATGTGAAGATAGATTTATCTCACTGATTCACACTGCACAGTTTCTAGGAATTCCTACTTCACCAAATGACCTGGTAGGTAATTATTGTTCTTTAACACGTCATACAATTTAAGGTCTCCTATTATTTCCTTAGATATGAATAAACAATGTAAACTCACTGATTCTCTCTTCTAAGGTTAACCTATGTGCCTTGTTAGGCCAAGGGGTAGAAAAGCATTGTGGTAATGGTGAAACTTTTACAGAACTCCTCAGAAGACTTCTTGAGCTTGGGTCTCAATTTTGTGTCTTAAAATATACTACTTCCAGGTCAGCTTTTCCAAAAATACTTCACTACATACACATGTCTAAACCTTTAGGAGTATACAGATAACAACACTACACGTGTTACAACACGATCATGAGCAAAAACTTTGGAGTCAAGCTGTTTGCATTAAATTCTTTGTTCAGCTTCTTATTAATGTGTGACCTCAGAAAATTGGCTAATCTGTGTGTTTCAGTGTCTTCACCAGTAAATCAGGAATAATAAAATGGCATACCTCATGATAATCATAGCTATTTGATTTAGTACTTAGATCATATAAGTAAGATAGTTAACTCTAAATAAACACTATTTATTTTTATTTTAAAGTTATCTATACATACATAAATAAATCCACAAATGCCCAATAGCAAAATTATTATACATATGGAATTTCTCTTCCTCTGTGTATATGTAGTGTGTGTGGTACACAGGAAGTATAATTTGTTTTGCCTACAAAAAAACTCTCATAATTTTATCATGTGAGGAAAAAGACTGGATTTGTCTAGATGATGTTATGTTGAACTCACATTTCTTAAGATGAGTGAGTTGAGACAGGATCATCCTTTTAAAATCCCTGTGTGTGGCATCAACTGCCTCTCTATTCATTAAATGTAATACCATCAAACAATTTTTCTCCTAAAAATATCTAATTGCTCTCTCCTGTTGAGTCAAAAATATTAAATAAAGGAGTCTATTTGTTTCCTAAGAATTGTAAAAGAATCTAATTATTTCCTTTACCCTTCTGGTATAAACTATTTTCCAGATTGCTTTTTAATATTTATCATAATAGGTAATGATTAACATCTGGAGAAACTTGAGAAGAATATTTACCTTAAATTGAAACCAGAATAATTTTAGCAAGATGTATCATAGGTTATCATCTAAGGAGATATGGACAGTACCTTTTATAAATTAAATGAAAAGGTATATGAATAAGATTTTTACATGCTCCAATGGTATTTTTATATAAAAAAAGAAAATATATATATATGTATTCCAGACTGTCTTTTGCTTCCTATCTTTTAAACTTGCATAGGCTGAGTACTAGTTTTGCTGGGACCTTTAAAACACCAATAAAACATTAATCAAAACCAAGCCTCATTTCAGATTTTATGGTAGAAATGATTCTACACACATTCATTACTTTTCTGAAACTAGATTTTTATTCTCATTTGGGAAATAGAAGCATCAACTTTCTTTTTCAATCTTTCTTCATTCCCACATCAAAGCTTCAAAGCCTCATGGACTTCTTTAGACCCTTCCTCTACCCATTCTCCCTTTTATTAAAGGAAAGCACATGAACACACTCCTGTCTAATATGACCTGAAATTTCTTTTGAGAGAATAAATGAAATAAGATCTTGTAGACCTCAAGCCCCTTGAAAAGTTTGGAATTCTTATAACTAACACACTCATTAAATACAAAGTTTTTACACATTTTGAACTCCTCTAACAAGGTTTTCTAAATTGTCATTATGTATCACCCTTGCCCACTATGCTCTATTCACCACATAGTTTCCATACTGACTATTATTATTAAAAAAAAAAAAAAAAGTTACATCATGACATCCTCTTCTTAAAACTGTCCAAATGGTTTCCAGTATCCCTGAGAATGATGTTAAAAACAAACAAACATCTTTATTATGGTTTACTAGGCCCTAAAGAGCTGAGTCCCTCTCACAGCCTCATTTCCCATCACTCTCTCGGCGGCTCACTTGGCTCCATTTTTACTGGCTTTTTGCTCTGCCTTGGACTTATCAAGAAGCTCAGTGCTTAGTATCTGATAATCTCTCTGACTGGGATATTTTTTCTCTAAATATTTATTCAACTCATTCAAATCTATTCTCTACTCAAATTTTACAGTGTAAGAAGGACAGTACCACTATCCTTACTACTCTGCTGCTATCACTGAACATCCCCTAAACTTGCTTGTCTTCTCTGCATAAAATGCATCACCCTATGACATTATAATGCATATATATTTGTATATATGCTTCATCAGTCTCCTACTTCAAAAATGTAATCTCCAAAAAAGGAACCCTCCTACACTGCTGGTGGGACTGCAAATTGGTACAGTCACTATGAAAAACAGTATGGAGCTTCCTCAAAAAACTAAGAATTGATCTATAATATGATCCAGCAATCCCTCTTCTGGGTATTTACCCCAAAAGACTTGGAAACACATATCAAAAAAGATATTTGCACACCGATGTTCACAGCAGCATTACTCACAGTGGCCCAGGATGTGGAAGCAACCAAAGTGTCCTATATAGATGATTGTATAAAGAAAGTGTGGTACATGTATACAATGGAAAACTACTCAGCCATAAGAAGAGATGAAATACTGCCATTTGCGACAACATGGATGAACCTCCAGATAATCATGCTAAGCGAAATAAGCTAGGTAGAAAAAGTTGGAAATCACAAGATATCACTTATATGTGGGATATAAATTCAAAAGCAACAAATGACAGGACAAACAACACAGACTCATGGATATGGACAATAGACTAGTGGTTACCAGAGTGTAGGGTGAAGAGGGCAGAGGAGGTAGATGGGGTAAAAGGGGTCAAATAATTGGTGACAGAAAGAAATTTAACTATGGGTAGTAAACACACAATGTGTGTGTGTATGTGTGTGTGTGTGTGTGTGTATGCCTTACTGTTAAAATGTATAGCTGAAGCTTGACAGATTTTGTTAACTAATATCACCATAAAACAATTAATTAATTTAAAAAATGTAGTCTCCTGAAGAGCAGGGCTTTTTCTGTTTTCTTCATTGACTTACACCCACAGACTGGCACAACTAGGTGTTCAATGGACAGTGGTTGAATAAATAAATATGAAATGCAGTTTCTTCAATATTTCCCTGTCATGGCAATAAGGTGAGAATCACTCTGAAAGGTGAAAAGAAATACTTCACAGGTCAGGCCATAGCTCTGTCACTTGGAGGAAATTCAGTCTAATAGCCTTGGGTAAGCCACTTAAAAGAGTAAGAAGGATGGTTTAGACATATACATTTTCTGGAGCTATGGGTACTGGTAGCTATTCTCCCGCACCCAAATTTTCCAAAAATCTCTGATAGAACTACTTACTAAGAAATGAACACAACTAAATAGTTTGACTCTACGTCTAATGTAGAAAAATAGTGGCCATACCTTTCCTAAATAGAATGATGAAGTAATTTGAAACAAGGATAGGTAACTTTAAGCAAAACAAACAAACAAACAAAAAATTCATAGTGGATCGACTTATCAGATTGTAAATGTAATCAACTGAAAACTTTAGGTGACTTTGTCCAAGGCACATGAAACCGGAACTAGGATCCAAATTTGGAGGTCAGTGTTGCCATACCTACCTAGTATTTAATGTACTCCCTGAATTTAGCCTTGCTATAGCATTACACAAACAGATTTCTGAACTAAATTTTAGAATTACCAAGGCAATATTTTTTTGGGTGTGTACTGGAGCTGAGGACTCTGTATTTTTATTTACACTAAAGATGAACCTGTGAAAACTTAACTTTAAACCACTGCAGTATGTGTGACATGCTACCTATATAATTATTATTGTTTATATCCCAGAACTTTCCCATTTTCCTGTTATATAAGATCTACCTATTTATACAAAATTTTCCCTTTTTCTGAAGTTTTTCCTTGCAGTATATTTACAAGCTTCTTATAATTTTTTTCTTGCCGCTTCCAAATATTGAAGGTTTTCAGCCAGTAGAAAAGCAAAGTTGCATGTGTTCTAATTTCTGTTTTACTTCTTACACAGTTAACGTGCCAGACAATGTCACAAAGTTGGCAAGAGGATACTGTTTCATTTTTCTGCTTGGACATATTGAAATATTGCATGTAGTTACCGATAACCAATAATACTAATAATTATTCTAACAGCAATTATCTAATTGACTGTCATGTAGGATGTCTATAATAGAATCTCCATAGCAACAGCCTCTTTTGGAAGCTACTGGTTTCATTATTTTTTCATGCAATTGTAAACCATTTTGAACTATAATTTTATTTCCCCTTTCAGGATAAAGAGTTTTTGTATTTAGCAATGGATTTTAGGTATTACAGGGACTTTCAGATGTCTTATAGTGGATGAACAAAAACTGTAACCATAATTAAGAAAAGGGAGATTAGAGAGAGAAATAAATTACAGAAGCTAGAAGTTTGCCTCCACTATTGTTGGAGAAGTGACTGTGAAGAAACAAATTGGTCATTATTGATAATTGTGAAAGTGATTGTAATGTGACAATTTTCAACAAGTTTGATGGTGGACATGTCATTAAGAAACCTTGACTCGATCATTTCTTGAATATATTATAGTGTTGGCCTCAGGCCCTACGGTGTCTTCAAAGAAGACTATGGAGTATAGTTGGCCCAGAATTCAGTGAAGCTGCTATTTTGTCTCCCTCAAGAAGTGACAAGAATAACAAAATTGACTTCTTTTTTTTTTTTTTTGAGTGGACTTTCAGTAAAGAGACTAGCCTAGATATTTAATAAAGCGATGGGAACTATGGGAATAAAATGCAAATCAGAACATTTCACTCTTTGTTTTCAACTTTTACATTAACTTAAAGTTCAAACTTCTCACCAAAAACCTCAAAGTCGTACAAGATCTGGCCTCTGGCTATGGCTATTTCATATTTGACCACATTTCCTGCCACTCACTGATTACTCACTGCTCTCCAGCAAAGTGACTGGAAACATACTTATAACACATACTATAAAAATTTTTGCTAGTGCTACTAATTATAATAGCAAATACTTGTACAGTTCTTATGATGTTAGAACGGTCTAACCACATCACATATATTTTAACCCAATCCTTACCACAACCAGTGAGAAAAGTTATATCATTTCCCATTTCATACTTGAGGACACTGAAGTACAAATAATTGAAGTAAGCATTCATGACTGCATACCTATTAAGCAGCAGAGTTGGATGCAGTATAACTTCAGAGCTGATATTCTTAACCACTGTGCCTCTTTACACACCACACCACAACTCTCCCTTAATAATATACATCAATGTCTGGTCATCTTACTTAAAATGAACTCCAGTGGGGTTCTTTGAGCCCTGGTTCCTATCTATCCCTTAAAATTTGTCCTTTCTCATAGGTCTAGTTACATTACATGCAGGTCCAAATGCTGAATGAAAATGTGGAGTCATTGTTCAAACATTATCAATGATTCATGACAGTGACAGGAGAACATCAGACCAAGTATAGGGCCCTTCTGAGATGCAGGGACCTCATGCAGAGGTAGCATATCTATGACGCTGGCCCTTTTCTCCCATTATTCTCTCCTTTATTCATTGAACTCTAGATATGCTCTTCCTGACTGCTCCTTGTTTACTCCAGGCTGCTTCTGCCTGAAGCCTCTATATTTAGTGGGAAGTCTCCTTACCTACAGTCTCAAAATATGCAGGGTAACATCAAGTGTACTAATATAAGTATGACGGCAGTTTCCAGAAGGAGAGAAGAGTGATAAAAGGGCAGAAATAACATTTGAAGAAATAATGACATAAAACTTTTCAAATTTTGTGAAAAAAAATTAAACATCTAAGAAGTTTGATGAGCTTTGTTTAGTTTGAACTCAAAAAAAAAAAAAAAATCAGCCCTAGATACTTCATACTCAAATTGTGGAAAGCCAAAGATAAAAAGATACTCTTGAACAAGAGGGAAGTGACTCAACACTTTCAAGTGATTTCCAGCAGCATTAAAAACCTATTTTTCATCAAAAAATATTGAAAGAAAAAAATCTGTCAACCAAGAAATTTATATTTAGCAATAGTAGATATAGAAAGAGAAATTAAGAGATTAACATATAAAAAAAACTGAAAGATTCGTTGCTAATAAACCTTCCCTACTAGAAATACTACAGGAAGATATTTAGACTGAAATGAAAGTAGCAATAGCAGTAACCCAAATCCACTTGAAGAAATTAAAGCATCAGCAATGAAAATTATATAGTAAATATAAAAGACAACAAATACATTTGTTTGGAACTATTTTCTCCTATCTACTTAGAAGACAAATGCATAGAGTAATAATTAGAAATCTGTACTGATGGGAATACAAAGAATAAAGATATAATTCACACGACAATACCATTAACAAGGGAAGAAGCAATGGAACTATGTAGGAATAATCTTTGTTTACTATCGAAATTAAATTGCTATTAATCTGATCTAGATTATTATAAAATAAAATGTTAACTGCGTTTCCCAGGTAAACATCTAAGAAAAATAACAACAAAAAAAATAGTAAAAGAATGAAACCTAAATTAAGATAGCACACTAGAAAATATCTATCTACAAAGAAGCACTGACAGTATTAGAGAAATAAAAAGACAAGAAATATAAAAAATAATTGGAAAAATTACGCATAAATCCTACTTTATAAGTAATTACGTCAAATGCGAATGGATTAAACACTCCAAAAGTCAGAGATTAGATAAAATAAATCATGATTCAACTATATGTTGTCCAGTAGAGACACACTTAAAATTAAATCAAGAGACACAAATAGATTGAAAGCAAAAGGATTGAAAGATTATTCTTGCAAAAGACAACCATAAGAAATATGGAGTTCTTCTACAGGAGGAATGGGAGTTATTTTTTTTACTGGATACAGAGTTTCAGTTCAGCAAGATGAAAAGAGTTTGGGAGATGGATGTTGGTGATGGTTGTACAACAGTATTAATGTACTTAATACTACTGGAAAGACTAGCCCATTACGTTGATGAAATTATTGATTATTGTACCTAGTGATCAAGAAGTAACAAGTACCCTAGACTTATTGGTAAGATATTTTCTTGTCAGAGGCCAAAAAAAAAAAAAAAAACAACCAAGCAAACAACAAAATTCAAGAATGTTCTAGCCTAGTGGAATTTCTAGAGGTCTAGTAGTTTGAGGCATCTCTTATTAGGTAAGGATAAGTTGTTACATTCGGCTGTTTTTAAAACCAAATACAAAGCATAACAACTAGTGGTGCTCTTTAGACTTTGAAGGAAACATATTCCTCATCTGGCTGTGGTAACTCTGGCCCATTTACAAGTGACCCGAAAAGCTGCTAGTTTTGAATGAGAACCAGAACAAAGAGAGGCTCTACAGTAGGTCTGCCACTCTGTCACTTGATCTAGTTGACTTAATGGAGCATGAAGTGTCAATGACAGATAGAGGTGATTGCTTAGAGCCTTTGGCAGACTCCTGTAGGTGATTCATGACACAACCTTGAGATTTTTCTGGGACATTCCTGAAGGACAGTTTGAAGGGAAAATTTCCTAGTGAGCAGAACTATGATCAGTGCATCTGGTTATTCTTTTAATTTGGAAAGAGAAATGGCCAGAGTTCTAAATGTATGTTATTCATGAGTAGTAGCCAATAGATGGTTTGGATGTTCAGAGACTTGAAAGGAATATGATTAGAAAATGGGTGAAGAGGAGATTTGCATATATTCATATTTTACATATGAATATTCACATATTTCAAATATGATTAATACATTAGGAGGCTGTATTTCAAAAATAATTAATGAATAACAAGTAAGATTTCATTGTAAGAATATTATATACTGTATGGAAAGCAAGCTTAATGGTGAAACAAAATTTATAGAGCAATTAAACATTACTTCAATATCTGCTTTAAAAGCCATATTTTTTGAGAGTACCTTCCCTACTCTTTTTTCTTCTTTAGTAGATTTGAATTTTTCAGGTGGAGAAATTTCATTTATAATGTAGAAAATAAATGCAACACACAAGCAAGTGTATTTTATTCACACTAATGCTACAAACATAAATTTCCACATCATAACATATGAAAAAAGTTCTCTAACTGTAAAACCTCTAGAATGACTGCATCCTTTCTTGAACGATATTTTCTGCATCAAAAGTCACAGGTCAGTTCGCACAGAGTGTGAGATATATCAAATCATAAAGAAAAGGGAAATGATCTTACATTGTAGCAACTCTGAATGACCACAGTTGACTCTGTTAGCTACCATCAGTGGTAAGAAAAATTAATAAGCAGTGACAAAAAAAAAAAAGTCTGTTTTTTAGTGTATCATTGTGGGACAGAGATAAAGAGAGAAACTTAGAAGGTAATAACAAATTAATAAAAAACTAATCCTTACCCTGTGTAGTAGTATAATACCACCAAAGAACGCTCTCAAATCCTAGAAAATCTATGGACCTTTGCAAAGGTTCTCCCATGATTGGTAATGTTTTGACGTGGTGCATGTGATGTCAGCCTTCCATGTTTAATCTTTTCCTTTTTTTCTTGCTTTAAGTCTATAAGCTTTATTGCTACTTCGCTTTTACAATCATTCATTTAATACATTTCTTGCAACTTCCCTGTCCTGCGTTCTTGGGATAAGTTACATCTGATTACCTCTAGGCCTGAAGAAACAAAAAGAGGAAACAGAGTAAATATATGGGAACAATAGAGGAGAAAGTACCCCACAGAAGTTAGTATCTTAGATCGTAACAACTACTGCGAGGGCTAGACGAGAGTTCAGGAATCCCCATGTCTCTTCTCCCACGTTCTCTAGTATTCTTCCAAATTCTCCCTTTAGTCCCCTGCAAACCAAAGGCAAGAGAGCTGAGATGATGCAAACCACAGAGTTCACTTTCCTGGATCTCAGGGGAGGCAAATTAATTTGGAGGGTGACAGAGAATACCAACATAGCCAAATACTTTTCCACCCAGCATCTATTCTTATTTATGCTAAGAAGAAACTAACACCCAAAACCCAACTATAATATTTATTACAGGATGGCATCAATTTAGATATACTTCCAACTGGATTTTAAATCGTAAGGTAGGCTACAACCAGTACTCTTCACATAGATAGCAAAGCATCAAAAACAAATCCACAATTATAGCAGAAGACTTCAACATTCCTTTCTCAGTAAAACATAGAAATCACAGAGAGAAAATCAGCAAAACTCAGGAAGTAGACATGATTCTAGAATCATCCCAGAATGAAGTTTCTACGCTAAGAAACTAAAGAAAAGGACAGCAAAATAAACCGAAATCAAGAAGATTCAAGGAAAACATTGGTAAAGATAACAGTAGAAATCAATGAAATTAAAAGCAGAAAGAAACAAAAGAAAAATGAGACAAGAAAGGCACTTCGTTGTAAAGATAAAGAATGGTAAACATCTGGAACAATTTACGAATGAAAAGAAGTGGAGACCCAATTTAAAGGATAATTTAAGGGATGATATAGTAATACTACAAACAACACTGCACACATAAATTTAACAGCTTATAAAAATGGACTTATGCCTCAAAAACTATAAAAAAGCAAAATTCACTAAAGAGGAACTAGATCATATAAAATTTTATATAGCTTTGAAAAATGAATTTATATTTAATGTTTCAGATTAAAAACCAGACCTGAGGCTAAAGTGGAAAGTATTATAAATGTCATTCCAGATGTGAACCACTGAATAGACAGGTAATGATTCAAAACTATATTTTAAAAACAAAATTTAAATTAATCTGTTGTAAATTATAGTCATTCTTTTTGGGAATAATTTTTGCAGATTTCACTTCTTTTAATTGTAGCTGAGAAAATGGTATGACATTACATTATCCATTTTGAAATGGAAGTTATAAAAACAAATATCATTTACGATGAAAGTCAGTAAGGCTTCTGCAGAGTAATTTCAGCCTACACTTGATAGACTATTAAAGAACAACCTGATGGTTTAATCACTGTCATTGCTGGACTGGTCAAATTAAGACAAGCCGCAAACAGAATCGTGACAATGATTTACATCTGTAAAGTGAGTTGCATTTATTGATTTATTGCCTTGATTCTAGGCAGTTAAGCTGTTTCACAACACATATACGTCCTAATTCACTGAATCTCCCAGAGAAATGGTGTGGATTAATTACAAGGCCATCAATAAATGGAAAGAAGTCCCGGGAAAGATACTGCCACCTATGAAAATGCTTTGGGTACCCAGAGAAACAAGGATTGATTATAGGCAACTCGCTGGTGACTTGTATCTGGGGATAAGGTTCAGCCAGGCAACTGCATGTGATGGAAGTCCGAGAGTGAATCCATGAGAAGGACACTGCCCGCGCAGGCAAAGCGGACTAAGAGTTTGTTCTTTGCATTGTCAATGAGTAGAAGAGAACCTAGCTCAGGAGGGAACGCCCTAAAGCTGTGCTACAATACACCAATGGTAATGACGAACAAATCATATTAAATAGTTCTATGCACTAGGCACAGTGCAATCATAACACTCCATGAAAGGAATTAATTTTTTCCCTGTATCTTGCATAGAAGGGAAATGAGGTCTCTGTGAAACTGATGATATTGAATTTTATCCGAACCCCATGCTCCTGAAAAACAATGATAACTAAGACACCTTCCAGAATTTTTTGTTCTGGAAAATGGCTTCCTGCAGAAGACCAGGCTTCCCTAAACTTCTTAGAGAATTTCTGTCCCTTTCTACCGTCTGCTGCTTCCAGCTTCCAGGTGAAATCTGAAGCCAGCCCTGCCCCCAACGCCACCCGCGCGCGCATGCACTCCACGCTCCACGCCTGCGCCGGAGGGCGAGGAGGGACTGAAAAGAGGAGCTCGCTGTTCCGGATTGGCGGGTGGTAGGTTTAATTAGCAAGAAACGTGCCTGGGAGGCTTGTCATGGGCATTGTAAGTGAAGTAGATCTCTGCACCCACCCGCAAAAGTTTTAAAGGCTTGTATAGTGACGGGTTCAGTGACGTATACCATCCGGCGGTCTCAACAGCACATTGCTGTCTCAAGGCTGCATTCTTCGGGCGGTTCTAGGGCAAGGAAGGGGACCGGAATGAACATCCCAAGGACTAGAGGAGTAGGGAGCCACCAACTGCCCAGGTCCAGTTTGTGGGTCAACCAGCAGTCAACTTCTCTGATGACCTCCTCCAACAATAGCTGTCCACACTGTCTCATGACTCCTATAAGAACCATCGATGGCTCCATTATTTACCCGTAACAAGGTAAGACACATCTCTCACCTTTTGACTGATTCTGTTGTTGAAGCCAGATGGGGATCCTCTGACTCCTGTTCTTTGTTTCGTAAAGAATTAGCTGAACTCTTTGAGACCCGGTAACCAGCCAGACACAATTATAAACATTTTTTCTCTAGTTTACTGAGACCGAGGCTTCTCTTATAAATCACCCCACCTGTAACCACCCGTGTACTCTTCCCTATAAAAGAATGTGGCAAACTCATCTCCCCAGACGTCTACTCTTTGGATGTAAGGGCTTCAACCTATTGCAATAGCCTTAATGCAATCCTTTCCTGGACTTGTTTTTGTTTGCTTGCTTTTTAAAAATATCTATTGCTCCTCTTTTTGCTAAGAATTACACTTTTACCTACAACAGAGATCTCGTTTGATTCTTACACTCATTTTAAAGTCATGGAAACTGGCTCCAAAAGTTATACAACTGTGGAAAAGTATTTCTCATCCCAATAATTGTACAGATTTTTTTTTTTCTGAGATGTACCTGAGAGGGTTCCTTAACCTTAAGTGTAAGTGGTTCATTTCTATATTAAAAAAAAAAAAATACTATTATCTCCAAAGCTAACTTATGCGTGAAGGACAAGACCTCTTTATCTTCAGATTGCTGAGCTGTCATAAGAGCTGCAGGTCTGAGAGCTGCGAAGGATTTTTTAGTCATTTGGTAGCCTATAATTTTGACTAATTGACTGGAGTAAACTTTGGATATTATGCATAGCAACATAAATAATGTGAATTTTAGTAGCATTGGCTTTGTTCTGCAAGAAGTCAGTGTAAAATAGGAAAGATAGAAATGCACCTTAGCCTGTGAACCAGAATAGAGTACATCTTACATGCCATGGAGGTGGGATAGGACCATGCCCCATGTGATTTACTTAGGAGTGACAACACTGTAATTGTTGTTAATTTGGTAATATCATCAGTCAGACACAATTTAGTCTCTGGTGAGAGAGTAGAGACATTTCATAAGGTTTTTTCTTCAGTAGTTTTGACATGTTGTAAAACCTTAAAGTAAAATCTATTATTCCTCAGGACCCATAGAAAGAGGCTTTGAAACCAGGTGAGTACCTGACATATAAAGCACTAGAGATGTATAATAAGAATCATATTTTTAATGGCAATGCCTTAAAAAAGGTGTATCATCATTATATACTGCAGAACAACAACATGTCCACAATATCTTTTAATATCACAATACTTTTTAGACAGGTACTAATTCAATTTTTAAAAATCAAAACTCAGTCTCTTTACGTTAAGTAGCCAGATAAGCCCCATTTCATGAAGATGTTATATGCATCAGTGGTCTAATGTAGTCAGAGGATTGCAGAATGATCTATCCTTATTGTTATTTTCTCTTTCCAATTTTTAAATTTTTTATTCCAAGCCTATTTTATTAATTTTTATTAACTAATTTTAAATACCAGCATGTAACATAGCCAAAATCTGCTAATTATTCAACATAGCAAAGTATAACAAATTGTCTCATATTATTCATTCATCCTTTCATTCATTCAACTACATTCAACTATGTACTTTGCATATCAGTTTACAGATAAAACTAAGTAGCAATGACCTTTTGTTATTTTATAATCCTGTACTAGATTATACATTCCAAGAAAGCAGGGATCTTGTTAAAATTGCTTTCTAGTATAACTTTAGAAATTAATAGATTTGAAGGCACAAAAATAGATGCCTAAAATATACATTTTGATATTGATTGACAGATACAAAGATTTCAGGCAGGTTAGACAGACAGCAGTGACTGGAATTTTACAAATGCATCTCCTCTAATAGCACAAGATACTTTAAATATAAGACTATTAAGAAGGTCTATGCTGAGAGATAACCTCACTGTTCTCCTTGATGAATAAAAAGATTTTGCCTCTCTTAGCCTTAGGCCCTTTCTCATTTGCATACATCAAAAATTGCATAATAGCATTTGTCACCTTTAATTTTAAACCTCACTTTTATACCAGTTATGTAAAATATGTAAAATGAGTTCTGACACGAGCTGCACAGATTAAATACCCAATGAGGAAGTGTGGACAAGGGCACACTGAAAAGGTTTGAAAAGCATAACTATAAAGCATTAGTGTAGTTAGAAATATTATTTTGTATGATATGACAGTCCAAAGTTCTGATGTCTAGCTAGGCAAATAAGTTAACCTCTCTGAGTCTGTTTCTTATCTACATAAGCAATTGAATGGGATGGCAGAGAAGGTTGCTTTTAGCTCTGAAATGCTGTGTTTGATAAGACATCCTAATTTATTACTGTTAACAAGTCATTTACCTTCTGGCAAATCTTGTTTATTAGAAAAGATTTTAAGGTTGCTCTTATTATACTTGGCCCAATATATTTTTTTTTCCTTGTAAAGATCAGGTCCAGCCCCAAAAAAGAATTTTCTACTTCAATGCTTTTTTGAGTATTTTTAAATTTAATTGTATTAATTAAGAGATCACTGTGGGTGCCAACTAATTTATCCTAATAAAAATTGCATCATATCGATTATTCTTGAAGAATGTAAAAACCTTGTAAAGAGTCTTGTAAATAATGACTTATTTTTTTTAAATAGTTGTAAAATGACTCCTTATTAATCTAAAATAACCTCTGTATATCTGATGAACATGTTAGTTGCAGGTTCCTTATAATAGGCAATATATTCATGTTTTCTTTGCCTTTCTTAATATTTAGTATATTTTCTTGAATTTTTCCTTGAAAGTAAATAACGTTATTCTTGGAAACTATCTTGAAATGGCAAAGAAGTATTTGGTGTAGGTCTAGATGCTACTCTGAAGATAAACTTTTGAGATTATGTAGGCTAACAGGGGATAAAGATGGCCAAATAGATGATTTATATATTTTAAGACCCATGGGATAGTAATTTAATGGACAAATATTGCGTAAAATGTATTTGTTTATTTTTTTTCCAAAAATTATGTATTTGCACTACTTTGCTTTGTATTTTATAAATATCTACACATGCACATGACTATTAATATTTGAATTCATAGCTTAAGTTAATAGTATATATTATAATACTGTTTCCGTACTATCATTTGTACCTAAGAGCTATGAAGATCATCAAAATGATAAAACATTTTTCTTTTAAAATAATTCAAACTTATTTTTAAAAGTTGCAAAAATAGTACAAAGCACTCTGTCCTTCAACCAACTTCTTAAATATCACATCTTACATACTTATAGAATAAATGCCAACAATCCAGGATTCCACATCTTGAGTATATTTTTTCTGTCTTTTTAGTACCCTTCTGCTCAGGAAAATTTTTCCATCTTTCTTTGTCTATTATGACTGTGACCCTTTTGAAAAGTAGTGGTCTGTTATCTTAGGATACCTCTCAGTTTGGGTTTGTCTGATGTTTAAATGTGAGGTTTTGTTTTTGTTTTTGTTTTGCAAAATACCACATAAATGATATTTTGTGCCTTCTTAGTCCATCTTATCAAGGATACATAATATCGATATATCTGATTACTGATGGTGTGACCTTCGATCATTTGGTTAAGGTGGTGGCTCTAGGTTTTTGAATTGTAAAGTTAACTAATTTCCTTTTATGATTAAAAATACTTTATTGATGATACTTTAAAAAATGTGATTATGTTATTGTGATAATTTTAAGATCCATTACTGTGGCATTTATTAAGTGGTAAATATATATGTTTATCATTTCTCCTGCCATTATTAATTTGAAATATGCTAAGAGATCTCCATTCTTTTCCATCATTTATTTATTTTCCCCTATGGATCATAATCTGTTATTATCATTGTTATTAACTTTTTTATTATACTAAGAATACTTAACATGAAATTTACCTACTTACAAACTGTTAAGTTCATGGTAAAATATTGAATATAGGCACAATACTGTACACCTATCTCTAGGTTTTATAACTTGTATAATTAGAACTTTATACCTGCCAAACAGCCATTCCTTATTTCCCACTTCACCAGCCCCTGGCATCCACCATTCAACTCCCTTTTCCAGTGAGTCTGTTTTCGATGTCTTGTATAACTGGAATTAGGCAGTATTCATCCTTTTGTGATTGGCTTAGTTCACTTAAGATAATGTCCTCTGGTTCATCCATGTTCTATTTGACAGGATTTACAGTTGTTTTTTTTTTTTTAAGCCGAGTAATATACCATTTTAAGTATATAAAACGTCGTCTTTACCCATTTATCCATGGATAGACATTCAGGTTGTTTCCATCTCATGGCCGTATAGAATAATGCCTCGGTGAACATGGGAGTGCAGATATCTCTCTCTTCAAGATCCCGATTTCAATTATTTCGTGTGTATACCCAGAAGCAGTATTGCTATATCAAATAGTAGTTACTCATGCAGAACCACTAAAACCCCCCAAATCTAAGCAATTTTGGGAAAGAAGAAAAAAACTAGAGGCATCACCATTTCTGATTTCAAAACATATTACAAATCTCTAGTAATTAAAACATAGTGGTATTTGCATATTGGCAAACATATAGACCAATGGAACAGGATAGACAGCTTAGAAATAAACCAATGCGTAAATGATCAAATAGTCGTTGACAAGGGTGTCAAGACTACACAAGGGGTAAAGGAGAGTCTTTTCAACAAATGGCTTTGGGAAGACCATATATCCTCATGCAAAATGACATCGGACCCCTTTCTTACGCGATATAGAAAAATTAATTTAAAATGGAATAAAGACTTAAGTGTGAGATCTGAAACTGTAAAACACCTAGAAGAAAAAGATGAAGGAAAACTTTATGTCATTGGTCTATACCGTGATTTCTTAGATATGAAACCAAAAGCATAAATAATAAAAGTAAAAATAGATTAATGGGGCTATATCAAACTTGTTGTGCTTCTGCACACACAAAAAAGAAGAAAAAACAGAGTGAAAAGGCAACCTATGGGTTAGGGAAAAATTTTGTCAAACTGTGTATCTGATAAGGGCTTAAGGTCTAAAATATATAAAGAACCCCTTCAACTCGATAAAAAAAAAAACTGATTAAAAAAATGAGCAATGGACTGAATATTTGAATAGATATTTCTGCAAAGAAGACATATCAATAGTCACAGGTAAATGAAAAGATGTTCAACATCACTAATCATCAGAGAAATCCAAATCAAAACCACAGTGAGATTACACCTTCTACTTTTTAGGATGACTATTAAAAAACAAACAAACAAGCAAAAACACCACCACCAACAAAAACAAAACAAAATTTAAAAACCTAGGAAATAGTAAATGTGGAAAAGATGTGGAAAAATGGAAAGTCTTGTGCACTTTTCTGGGAATGTTAAATGGTATGTCTGCTATGGAAAACAGCATGAAGGTGTGCCATTGTTATTTTATTCCAGAGGAGTCCTTGGAGCTCTTCCAAGTTGGCTGCTATGTCACCTTGACATGTCCACTGAATTTTTCTTTAATGTCCTTACTTTCTAGCACTAGAAAGTGGTGTAGGCTCACCTTATAATTTCCCTTTCCAATTCCAATACAACCTCATGGGGTTTACTATCTTTGTGCCTTTTCCTATCCGTAACTTTTCTCCAATACTTAGAAACATGGCTCTCATTACCCACAGTATATTTCATTTGCCCAATCTTAGAAATGTAAGATTGCAATTGAAGAACAATATTCCTATGAAAACATGTTTCTAAGTAGAGTACTATATTGTGTAGTTTTTTTCTTCAACTTAGTATATGCAGTCAGAATACTCTTTTGCATGATGAAGGCTTCTCTTGGAAAGTAACATTTAAGCTGAGACCTAAATAATAAGTAGTTAATCTAGTAGGGAATAGTCCTAGGCCAGTGTTCCAGGCAGTAGGGGTGGAGTGTGGTCTAATGTGGAGAGAAACTTTTTGAGTTTTAGAAACAGAAAAAAGGCCAGTATAGACTTTGTGAGATCCTTATCTAGTTCTCAAGAACAATTAATTGTGTACCTTAAACAACAACAACAACAACAACAAAACAACAAAAACAAAATCTTTTAGTGGCACAGGAAGAAGTGTGAAGATGACATTAAATGTCATAGATATTGTTTTGCTTGAACCACAGATCATTCTAACTCCTTTCTCCCATACTTATTCCTAAATGGAAATAATATATGTATTAAAATAACACTGCCAGTCGTAACTGGGAAGAACAATGCAACATTTTCAAAAAAAGACAAAAATATCTACCTACAAACCAGATCTTAGATTGTCTACATTTCCTCCATACTCATTGGCATCACCTTAATTCAACCACCATATTTTAGGTTACTTTCCATTTCAATTATTACAATGCCCTGCTGCTCTTGGAAGTAGATAAAATTATCAGAATATCAATTAATTTCATGTTGCTTTCTCTGTCTTAAAAATGCCTTTTAACAAGAATGTTTTAAATTTGGTATTTATTTTTTGTTTATTTATGAGACATGAAACCAAACATTATTTGAGGCAGCTTGAAATAGAGTAAGATATGCTCGAAGAGAAATCTAATTGTAATTCTATGGACGTGCAGGAAGTGAAAATGATGAACTTACAGATATTAACTAATAATTTATTAAACATTAATAGACTGAAATACCTTATATTTTAAAAAATTCAGATAAAATTAAGTAAACTACTGCTTCTCTGGCTAAATATTGAGCATTAAAGTTAGTGTTGTCTGGCTTTTGGGCCTCTTTGTTTGTGATTACTTTTTATCAACTCTGTTTCTGTTAGATTCACTATCATGCCTTTATCTTCAACTGTCATGTGTTGGGTCTAGGGTTCCTATAATTGCTTTGCCTTTCAAGCTAAATCCTGGTTCTTTCATCATCACCACATAGTCCTGTTGCTTCCATTTACTATGCTCACTTTAAGAATAAGACAGAAAAAAAATTTTGAATCCAAGGGATTCAGAGTAAATTTTATAAAACATTTTCATAAATTCTGGGGCAGGCAGAGGAGTAGGAACCCGGGTTAAAATAAATGTGACTAATAATATTATTAAATGAAGCAGCCTTGTTCTTAATACTATGCAGGTTAAAGGGAGGAAAATATTTTTTCTTTAATACTTTAAAGTTCTTGCCTGGAATCCCTGCAACAACAGAAAGTTTATCAAGAGAAAATCATATGAATTTACTTAACGTAAGTCTTACGTGACACAGGAGCCTTCTTCATAAGGAAATGAAGCTCGAAAGACAAAATTAAACCAGTGTTTTTTTGTGAGGTTCATGAAGAATGGAGGGTTGTGGAAAGATATGAATCAGAGTATGTGCTAAGTGTAGAAACTGGGAAAAATTTACCAGCAAGGCTTTACTATTCAGATTGTTCTCTGTGTCCCTTCATCTTTGGAGATAAGGATGCTCCTTTCCTCGGAGCATAGGGAGGGCACCTCTCCTATGAGGGTTTTATCAACTACTTCAGGAGACTGTATCAAAGGGCTTGGTAGCTTTTATAAATGCCTCAAGGGAAAGTCAAAAAGTCCTTCCTACAGATGCCATTCTCAAATTTCTTAAGCTTGAAATACCCAGTGTGCCGAGATGTCATATTTTAGGGTAGCATTCTCTGAACCCCATTATAGGCAACACCTCTCGACAGGAAATAAGACAATCCTTACACTCAAGATTAATTGGCAGCTTACAGTTACAGTGGTATTTAGTTAACTGCTCTTGCTTTTCTTTTCTTGCTTTGTTGGTTTTTTACTTAATAGAATAATTACTAGTATTAATTATAGCCATTTTAGTTTGCTATGTTAATTATACTTTTGAGGGGTAAAATATAATTAACTGGAAATATGTTAATGTTTTCCCATTTTCAATGCCAGAAGTTTGAAGTGCAAGGACAAAGCTAAAGGAAATGTCCAACTGCTGTGTAACCTGAGTATAGTCTGAGGGCATGAAACAAAAAAAAATCTCTTAGAATCGATCCTGCAGATAGATCCTTGTTTGTATAATGAAAGTAGACATGCTCTTTCCACAAGTATGTTTGGTAATTAAGGAGTGTGTGTGTGCGTGCGTGCGTGCGTGTGTGTGTGTGTGTGTGTGTGTGTATCCTCAGGCGAGATACCATGTGTGCATTTCTGAGATAGAAGGAAGTCTTTGCTTTTTTCTATAAAGAAGGGGATGTATCCTGAAGAGACTTTCTTGGTTTGAAATCTGTGTGTGCTACCTAGACTAGAATAATGAAGCTGAGTGAAATCTTAAATCGTTCCTTGGGACAACTGGTTTCAGCATCTTTTAACTCATGTTACAAATCTCTCAACACAACACAAAATCTGTTATTCAGAGAAGTTGTTGATCGCTCCATGAGTCCTCTTTCTTTCCCCAAATTAATGCTGATTATGTTGGTCTAATGATTTTACTTAGAGAAAATAATTATATAAAACCGTAGAATTTTATAGATCTGGATTTTACTGACTGGTGCATAGTGATTATTTATTCTTAAAAAAAACTCTACATGGGAACTTTAGAAGATTTATGGAAAACTTAGAGATATTTCGCAAGTGAATTTGCAATTACATAATTAGCAAAAAACATTCGAATGTAGTTTTTAGCACATGAGGTTCCATTTTTATATTTTCTCATCTTTTCAGTAATCTACATAATGTGTTCTAAATTCATCGCCATTTTCATGCAAGTTGAAAATAATTGTGAATGAGTCCTTCTGTGCACAAATAAGGCACGAGTTCTTGATTCTTGAAATGGCAATTAAAATAATATAAAACTAGGCACTTAAGTTTTTTTCTTTCAAATATAGCTAAATCAATCTTCAAAGAAATATGCTATGTTACATTTACATTTCTTTAGCTAGTGTTTAAATTTACAATTTACAACCCAGCAGGGAGTCAGTGTGAATAGGGAAAATATTGAATATGAAATCAGAAATGGATTTAAGAACCATCTCAAAGATTTACTTTCTTTGGATAAGTTACTTAACCTCTGTGGGCATCAGACTCCTGTTTTGTGAAATGATAGTACTACCTTTTACACAGATTAGTCTAACAATTAATAGCGGAAAGCATATTTAAAAAACTTCTTAATGCTATAGCAAAGTTTAAAAGAGGTCTTCATTTTTTCTAATATTTGCTCTTTAGGAAGGCAGTAACACAGACATAAACACTTTCTAAGGTTTTTACCACAATGGGCAAGAAAGAACTGGCAGGCCATCATTTATGGGGAAATGCTCAATGCTCAAAAAAAACAAAAAAACAAACAAAAAAAACACCTAATCAATTCTACTTGTAACTGCTATTGGCTGATCTCTTGGCAAAAGCACAAATGGTATTTACTACCAGAAGGGTTCATATCTATGAAATGTTTTTAGCAAGCTATATCTGGTTCGTCTAGGATTGCTTCTGGCTATAAGGACAAACAAACACATAAAAACAAAGCCCTGGAATCTGAGGTATGCACACTATTTAAATATCAGAGTAATAATGGGCATATTTAATTAATTTATAACCAAAATATGTTTCCCTTATGTGTGAGATGCACATACACACATGCATGCACACACCCACATACACACACACACATTCTCTCTCTCTCTCTCTCTCTCTCTCTCTCTCTCTCTCTCTGTCCCTCTCTCTCTCAGCCATCTTTTGCTAAATAAGCATCAGAGAATGTCTTAATTTGCCAAGAAATAAAGTGTGAACAACATGATATCCCCTACATTCTTTGCTTCACCTGTGCCTCATAATTAGTTGTAGCTTTGAACTTAGAATAAATATTGCTGCGAGGAAGATCTTTTGATTCTTGTGAACCTGATTTGGCAGTTTAATTAATTGTGTTATTTCTCACAGATTTTTTTATCTACTATGTTGTGGATGCTATGCTCTTTTGTAGCTTTAAGGAGACAAGATTAATTGATAAAGCTCAGGAATTTCTCAACTTCAGGTGTTATTTGGGGATTAGGAATGAAGAAAGCTACCTAGAGGAAGTCACTTTTAAATGATAATCAAGTAAGAATACTGCCATTGTTGACCATTCATTCAAACAAGGACAAGTAGTAATGAAGACAATTTGTACCAAGTACTTGGGTGAGAAACACAAGGTATATTTTTGGAATTGAGTAGTTCAGTAAAATTCACAATTCTCTCTCTTTCTCTGTCTGTCTCATAAGTAAATGTGTGGAGGCATATTGTCTTTGCTTATCTGCATATTCAGTTAATTTTCTTAGAATAACTCAACATATTATGTATCTATATAAAGAACATTAGTCATGTAGAGAACATTGATGAATAGAAAGGACCTCAATTTTGTGGCACCATGGAGCAAATAACTATCCAAGGAGATTATGTAGCTAATTCCCTACTCAGAATATTCTCACGTTGTAAAGAAGGTTGATTTTTGTTTTGTTCCTCTTTTGTGTGTTATTGTATTTATTTGATAGCCCTCTACTTATTTTGTTATAGCTTTTGTTTTGAAGAGGTTATGATCTGGTGTATATATATTCTCAGTATTTGGTGGGGATGGGGGGGCGGAGGGGAAGTCACATCACATGCATCTCCGAGACTGCTATTAAAATCCTTTCTCTATCCCTAACTAGCTTTGAGACATTGGACAATTTCTTCAGCCTGGTTG
Organism: Eonycteris spelaea; assembly: GCA_003508835.1. Lineage (NCBI taxonomy): Eukaryota > Metazoa > Chordata > Mammalia > Chiroptera > Pteropodidae > Eonycteris > Eonycteris spelaea. Next base: position 7,049,863 of record PUFA01000007.1, read on the forward strand.
GGCTTCAGTATCCTTATTTGTCTAAATAGAGGGTTTGAGTCAGTGATCTTCCTATGACTGCCTGACTCAAAGCGATTATTACTTCTGTTTCTTTGTAGTTCAAGCAAGTTAATATTCAAGTAAAAGTTCTTTATTTACCAGTTCTTGTTCTTTAAAATAGTGGAATTTCAGAGAGATTTGTGACAGCTTTGTGTATTTTCTTCTTAATGTGTCCATTAGCATCTTCTTGGTTTGTGAATAAAAATATTAACTTATGTTGATATGGCTTATTAGATTTGTTTATATAGTGATTTCAATTAAAACATTCTTGGAAAAGAAATAATCATTTATTGAAATCATTGAATTTACCATACATTTTATCTATATTTTAAGTAAACAAAATAGATGATTTCATTCTAATCTTGCAAATAAGAAAAATAATTTTCAAATGCTGTTAGGTTTATGTGATGTGTGTTTACCACAATAAAAATAGTTATTTAAAAAGAATCGTTAGGTGTCTAAAATATGAAAGTACTTAAATATACATATGACTTCAACACAGATTGATATGGAGTCCAAGGATATTTTGTACCATATTTCTTTATTAAAAAAACAGGTTCAATTACATATCTGTTAAACTCTTGACTGTATCTGATTTTATGGAGCCCTTCCATCCCATTATCTCCTTCTTTTGGCCCTAAGTTACCTATTTTCCAGTTTTTATCAGTATTTTCATCTTCCAGGAAACTTTCCTCAGACTTGTAATATCAAGTAGAGAAGGCAAAAATGTCATTGGCCTTATACCACTTGCATCACTAAAATAAAGGAAACAAAAGAGCTGAGTGGAATTTTTTGCATTTGCATCCAGGTTCCAGGCTTTATTAGGTTTGTGATTTGTACAAGTTGGGTGGACTCTCTGTGCCTTCATTTTGATACTGGTAGAGTTGGGATAATAAAAACAGTATGTAAATTGAAAGATTAATATTGGATGAAATGGGCTAATTTCATGAGGACAATGTATTAAATACAGAAGTTTAGGCATTCTCCTTACATCATTGAAAATCTGTAGTAGTGGAGCCTTTAAGCTACTCTCCCCTTGATTTGAGCTTCCTGTACTCATTATTAACAATTTTTTGCATTTGTTGGATTTGAGTTTCAAATTCTTTTTCCTAGTTATTGTTTTTTAACTTTGTACCTCTACGATATCATATCATTACCACAAACTCTGATCTCAGCATTTCTGAGCCCAAATTATAATCAAACCTATACCTGTGTTGCTTCATTTTATAATATGAATCTGAAGTTTTTGATGCCTAGATTGTACTAAAAATCTTAATAACTCTACTGTGATTGCTTTGAAAAAATGCCTGAGCCATTTCCTCTCTCCCAGACAACTTTATCATATTGACCACATCTGTAACTAGAGAGGGGAACTCTGAACAACTGGGGGTCTGTGACCTTGCATTTGGATGAGATGGAAGGTAAGATCCAAAGTATAGGTTGCTTCTAAGTAGAAATAGCCTTTTGTTCAGAGTGTGGGGGATGGAGATACAATCAGCTGGGTTAATGGAAAATTCATCCACAAGATGGTGCACACTGCTTATCTTTGTTTATAGATTTCCCATCTTGAACAATAATATTAGATATTATATTTTGACAGAATTGATTGAATAATCACTTTTGTTTTGACAGATTATATATTATATGTCATATTTTGTATTTCAAACTCTATTATATTTTTGACATTGGCTCTGTGTGTGTGTGCATGCACATTTCTTTCTACAATATGACTTGACCCATATTATACTAGTCCTTACATAATATAGACCTAGAAAATTTTGAAGGCTTTTGAGAAGACAGACACTACAAGAAAACAGGACTGTTATTTTTTGTGAGCGTTTCGCTTTAAGTAGAGTATAAGGATATATCAACTATGTTGCAACAGCAGTTCTGTGTAAAGGAATAGTCTCCTTTTTAATGATATAGTTCTTTATAAATGCAAGATGTATACCTTTTGCTTCCTTTGTGATTCTCTAAAAGCTTTGTGTGTTTGTCACAGTTATTATTCAGATGTGATTGACCACTTAGACTAGCAATAGCTACAGCTGAAAACAGGGAAGAAGTACAGATGCTATAGGAACCAGTTACACAAGAGGATATGAGATAGCAGGAGCAGCAGCACAGAAATGGAACCAGTTACTGATGCATTTAGGACTTGATTCAGCCTGTTCTCATATATACTTCCACTAGGTGGAGTGTTGCTGGGCATGCCCAAAACTATATCTTGGTAAATCAGACGTTACCTGGGGAGGGTGGTCTCAAGTCACAAGATAATGTGATGGACCATGGAAAGCTTTCCACCTTTTCTGAGACTATATAAATCAGACACTACTGTTCCATAGTGTAGTTATATAGAAAGAAATGAATAACATTGCTTCAAAATCCTAAAGCCCTATGCTGTGATTGTCCCATAGGGGCACACCAACAGCTCCATACAGTACCCCTATATATAGACGTCAAAAAAATATCATATAAAAATAATTTTAAAAAAAAAATCATTATAGCCAGAGTCCATGTGGCTCGAAGCACAATAGCTTGCTCAGCAATCAAACCCCATTGAGACTTTTCATGCTTTGAGTCCTACTCAGTAGTGGCAACCTTTTAGGTTACTTAGTGAATGGCTGGAAGAGGATACCCAAAGGGTGTACTATCCTGCAAAATTCAAAGAAGTTTACTAAGTATTTTGCTGCTTTTCACCTTAAAAGATATATATCTATAATGTAATATATAAGTATATATAAATATGTATTTGGAAATTTTATTGATGTGAAAGGCTATTGAATTTCTCTATATTTATTTTCTACCCTTCAGTACACATACGTCTCATCAAGGCATCTAGTCGTATTATTACTTTGCCTCCTCAACTGCAGTGTGCTTGACATTATCAATAAAATGGATGTGCATGGCATATGGAATAGAGAAGGGATCGCTGGCCCTGTGGTTAGATTATGACATTATTGTTGCAGCTTTGGGGTAAGAGAGTGAAGCTGTGTTATTGGATCTGCTAGCTATATGCAAACTGTTTCTGGTCTCCTTACTAGCAGGAAGGAAAATAAAAACAACACATTCACCAGATCAATACTTGAATATCAGGCGCCAGGATATGTTGATTTGTTCCAGCAAAGAAATTACATCTGGGCAGGAGGTGAGATCGAAGTAGTCACCACCCGATTAAGTTTACAATAACCCATCTTCCTCTAAAATCCACTTGTCTTTGGCACAGGAAAATAAGCAAGTGGAGTCAGAACGTGATTGGAATCACCAACCCTCATATTTCAAGTTTGTGATGGTGACACTAATCTCCCAGTCTTTCTAGGAGGACAGCATTGTTTTTGGTTTGTTATTTTAGTACTTGAAGGCAAATCTGGGGCTTCCATGTGTCTTTTTCTAGCATAATAGCCCTTAACCCATAAGTCATGTAAAGTGAGGCTTCTGCTAATTGCTGGGTATACCTGTTCCAACTATGCATGTCAGGATTGAGACGATAACTACAGCATGGGGTTGGGTCCCACCGCATCCACTAGAGATGGGCCTGAAGCAACTTTGTTAATCGTGTGACTCCTGTAACACCCATGCTGACTGGTGGACTACAGTGCCACTTTTTCACTTCAGAAATTAGTGTTAGTTCAAAGTCAGTGCCCAATAATGTCTGAAAACTCATTATTTGTCCTTCCCTAATGAACAAGCACCCCGATATATGATGCAGGTTAATTGGGGAAAGACTAGGAGGAAGATTTATAGAATACCTTTTTGGAAGCGTAGCACTTCTTCCTCAAGGGTATTCATCCTTCCTTTCTTTCTAAAAATTATGGCTTTGTAAACTGGTTCAAGCCTGAAAAATGATAGAGGAGCTAAAGGTCTCTATTTTGATCCATTGAAATAGGACTTTCGTTCACCAGACTTTGCACTGTCAAGTAAAATTTTAATAGGCTGACCATCTATTTCAGTCCCGGGGATACCATGATAAATCAAAGCTCTTTTTCATTACAGTAAGGATTACACAGCTTGTTCTGCAGTTAAGTGTAAGCCACTTTCCTCCTACAGCTTCGGTATTTGTCTCCATTCAATCCCGGGAATTTATTTGATGACAATTCTTACTGTGACCCCTGGGCTGTAGAAACTTGCCATTGCAGAACTCATTAAGGATACTGGTGTTCTTCTACCTGCCAGTGTTTGTTTTAAAACCTTAATTAAGAGATTATCCTCCTCAAAGAGACAAAGTTAGAGTTTGGGTGAGTAAATGTCGTATATATCTACTCTAGTGTTCCAATCTTAATGTGCTTTTGGATACTTTCCTCGAGAGCAGAACTGTCCAATAGAACTTCCTGCAATGATGGGCACAGTTACATCTGTGTTATCTAATACGGTAGCCACTAGCTACATTTGGCTACTGAACACTTATGATATGGCTAGAACATAAGTGAGACTGAACTTTAATTAATCCTAATTTTCTATTTTTTTCTATTATTCTACAAAATTATTTTATTTCTTAATATAAAACTAAGATAGTAATACACATTTTATTACTACATATAATTTATGTTGTTTGTACTGAGAACATTGTTATCGAATATACTTCTTTAAAAAAAAAAAAACCTGTGGTTTACTCTTTGTAGTAAAGCTACATGAAGTATTAATCTAAGTTTGTGTAATGCCATAATTTCATTGCTGCCATAATTGTTACAATATTTATTCAATGTTCATGATTTTATTCAGCTTTAATGACATTTATTCGCTTCTGTTCTTTAACATGAAGATCACCTGGAATATTGTTGTGTGATATTAATTTTAATAACCAAGTGTATCTAGTGCTATCATATTGGAAGGCATACTTTATAGTATAGCAAAGAGGTTTTGGCATCTCGACTTCATTAAACATAAGTTATATTTGTCCACATATCAGGCAACCAATCAAGGTGACTCCCAGCTGCTTAAGCAAACACACTGAAGTCAGACTGTCTGATTCATGCACTCATATTAATAATATCAGCTTGATCCAGTATTATGTTCTCCCTGATCTAGCACCCTCAAAATTCGTTATGTCTTTTAATCTCATTAAATCAAGTAGCCAATTCCACATTAAGGTTCTATTTTCCAGGGCATCACTTTTGTGCTAACAGTTGTTTTAGTCAAGGGAAGCAAGATTTACAGCAACACTATGAGGATTATGTAAGAAGGGATTTACTTGTAGAAATTAGACTTTACGGAACTATTTAAAAAGCTCTGGAAAGGGGAGTTGGAGATTAACCAGACTTCCTTAAGCACTGGCTTGGATGGACACATTGGAGTCTGATGGACACAGGAAATCTGAGGGGTCAAGTACATTTAACTACTGAAATGGGGCTATGAAATGAATCTTTGGATTGGTGTACAGGATGTTGTTGCCTGGTTAGCTGTCACCTCTGTGGGTGTACAGTGAAGTGTCTGATGGTGGAATGAGGCAAACAATTGGGAAGATGAGGAGGATATAAGCAGAGGAGAGAAAGAATAAGCTATAACCTTCCAGGTCCTCTGCATCTGCTTATCACCATATCTGATGGTGAAAATCTGTAACTCACCACTGCTATTTCATTTGTATCTATAAAATTCCACAGTATTTCACTTTTGGCCAACTCTACCCTGAGAACATTCAGGGTATTGGTTCTGGAAAAATATGATTTCCATCTTAACCAAATTAACATTAGTAAAATCCAGCATACTTCCTAATTTGAATATATACTTCTTAGGTTGCCAGTGATATACCCAAAACAATATGTGTCTCAGAGTTTTAATGAATTATTGATTGTAGTTGCTGAGATTTGAGGAGGGGATAATTGGTGTATGATGTCAAAAACTACAAACTAGATTTTTCTTTATAAAATTGATATGGCATAGCATTCTGCTCCTCACTATGAAATAACTCTCTGCATTGAAGAAGGATCTGTTTGTAATGGTATCTGCTAATTCAGTCATACCCACTAGACTGCAAATATTTTAGAAATCCTTGATTTATAGGAATCACCTTTTCTAGGTATACTTTTACTTCATAAAGTTTCCCCTGACTATAACTGATTGGGCCAAGTATGTACACTTAATTAGAGCAAGTGACATTCTATCTTCTGGGAAATTGGAATTAGGAACAAGAGAGAGAGTTGTGCAATTCATAAGGTGAAATGAAAATTCAGGAGCAATGAAACATCATGATCTACCCTGTGGATCAGAGTAGCAAAGCGAATTAATCTATCCTGGAGTAAGAAAAAGGTTCTAAAATTAATTGGTCATGAGATGTGGAGCAGAGAGAAAAAGAAATATTCTTCACTGCTTTTTAGTTATTAACTCCATTTTCTTGCTGAAGTTTGTTTCTTTCCTGTCTTCCATGTAAAACTGTATATTTTTTCTTTTCAGAGATCTCCTCTGCTATACATCAGCTAACTTGGGCTAGTTTCTATTAAAAATGCCCCAACTAATGGCCAATATATTTGAATCCCTCCATTTACAGCTTCATGAAGATAGATTAGGAAATGCTACAAAGAAAAGCAGGATTAAATATTCCATATGAGTGAGTCAGTATAATATAGTAGCTAAAAGAACAAAGTCTAGAGTCAGATGACTTTGAATCAAATTCTGGTTTCTCTTCTTATGAACTGTAAAACCTTGGGCAACATCTTTTTTTTCCCCTCATTTATTGTATATGCACAATGATAATATACCTATCATAAGATTTTTGTGATAATTACTTGAGGTAATACACGTAATACAAAACATGTTAACATTCAATATGTGTTGAATAATGTTATTAATATCAAACATGTTAGCCCATATCTCCAATATGAGGGTATTTTCCCTCATTTTGAGAGAATAATCTTATTAAAAAACTGTATGCACATTATGTTCCAGGGGCATTATTTTGCAGAGACGATGGCATTTCTTAAGTTGAACAGAAGCTACTTTTTTTATATTTCTTGTGCTGTCTGCCAGTAATCTCACTGCAAAGATAAGATCTTAAACCCCTCCTGGATCATGAGTCCCAATTATGCTGAAATAAAAGACTTTGAAAATAGGAGCATAAAAATGGCAATTTTCTAGTTTGTTCATTGGGAAAACCATGTTTCTTAGTTTTCTTATGAAATATTAATATGATACTTGAGTCTTTTGTTTTGATGAAGAGCAGTAAATGGAAATGCAGAAAGATCACCAGCAATCCCAAAGAAATAAAGAAAGAGAACATTTTATTTTAAAGAATATATCACAGATAATTGCTGAAAGACTATCTAAAACCAGGACATATCTTTTGGGAAGTTGCATCTAAGGCATATGCAAGCAGGAGAGGCGACCAATAGAATAATCACCTGTGACAATATAGTTAGCTATTTGCATTGTTTGTAAAATAGTATCTGTATTACATCTCAGGTTATTTGATAATTACTTGTTTTTAACTTTCTCTAGCCTAGAAATCAGTGATGCTTCTAAAATCAATGATATTCAATGATTTTTTTCCATTACTCTCACATAGCTTGTCAATAAACTAGTATGCAAGGAAGCAGTATGTCTGTTTCTAAGTCAGATTGAATCACTTGATGGGGAGCTTTGTTTGTTTGCTGTATTTATATTTCTTCATGTGTATCTGTAAATCTTAAACTTTTTCCATCTAAGTACTTACCGTTTTTATTTCTAGGCATGATAAGGTATGTGAAATGATAGAAAAACAGGATGTCAGCTGAGAACTATGTATTTTTAAGTTTCCTCTCCTAGGAACTCTGTTATCAGTGATGTGATTGGCATCTCAGTTCACTTTTGTAGGACTTGTCCCTAGTATATATATTAAAATCAGTTTTCAGAGTTGGAAGGGGCTTTAGACATTGCATTAGAGTTAAGAAAACTGAGCCTGAAATGTGAATATGAATTGCCACAAGTCAGAAACTGACTAATGCAAATCCTAGTTCCTATTCTGTATCCTGTTACCACTGCCCTCCATTTTATTGCCTTTGCATTAACCAACTTTGTTCACTTGCAACTGACTGTATATTCATAAGGATGAAAAGAAAATTATCAGTTGAATCTATGTTGCTAATAGGTTGACATTTAAAAGATGAGCTTAGAACTGCTTAATTCTGATTTCTAAATTTAGATAAATAAATGCTCTCTTTTCACAGAGTACATTGTTAATTTGAGCTTCTGGTTTGGTTGAAATATGTACAAGATTCTGTGGTTTGACATTTTCTCTTCATTGGTCATGCTCTGAGGAAACTCAAGATGAGAGTGTCATTTCCTCCACGGTCGAGTACAGTTGCGCATAGGAAAATGCTCTCAGATCAGCACTTGGGACCATTTACTTGCATCATAAATTAGTCATGTAAGAGACTGTCACTTACCTTGCTTGTAACTGCCTCAACTCAACACTTCTTCCCTACTGTCATAATTAGCATTGTAACTTCCCAATATTCCCTGGAAATAGTAAGGTAGTTTGAAAACATTTGACAGTGTAAAAGCTTTATGGAGTGCACTGTGTTGAATTTGGGGAGAATTCAAATATTAAGGTTTGTTAATAATGGGTAGAAAAATAAAATAACAGTATCTCCAATAACATATAATTTTTTTTCGCTATTATGAAAAAACAGTTACAGAGAAACATAGATCAGTTACGGTGAATTTACTATTAGGCTTCTTCCTTGTTGTGGATCCTGTATATGTAGCTACTACCTTTTGACTCAAGAGTTCTGTACAAACTTTAGCCATTGCTTCTACATTTTAGCAAATAGGAATGAGAAAGTCACAAAGAAGAAGACACCCCTTTTGTGTTAGAGTGGCAGGGCTGCCATAACAAAGTACCATAGACTGCGTTGCTTAAATAACAGAAATTTATTTTCTCAAAGTTGTGGAGCATAGAAACCCAAGATCAAGGTATTTGCAGGGTTGATTTTCATGCTGAGATCTCTCTCCTTGACTTGTTAATGATTGTCTTCTTCCTTTGCCCTCAGAGTTTTTTTTTTTCCTTCCTCTGTATCTGTGTCCTAATCTCCTCTTCTTATGACCCTAGTCATAGTGGATTAGGGCCCACACTAAACACCTCATTTTATCTTAATTAACTCTGTATAGACCTTATCTTCAAATATGCCTATTTTCTGAGATACTAGGGATAAGGACTTCAATTTATAAAATTGGGTTGGGGGCCGGGGAAGGCATGCAATTCAGCCAGATAATACCTTCTCTTTAAGGACATTTCTCTATAGTTGCTTGTATTGGTGATACTTGCTTTCTATTAACTAGAACTTAATCATATTTCTATTATTGAGCAAGACATTGTAAACAGTTAAGGAATAAATAGGGATCTCAAACACACTCATTGTACAAAAAATTACAATAAGAACTAAAGACGTGATTACCAACAAATGAAAAAGACTAATTTATCTGAAAAAAAGGGGTGGATTTCTTGGAAGAAAATGAAATGAAGGCAAACCAACAGTCAAAGGAAATAAGCTTGTATCAGAGAATATATTGAAGCAGATTCAGAAATATAGATGTAATTAATGAGAGCATCTTCAAGGTGCAACGAGTGGAATTGAAATGACTCCTCAGTTTTCAATCAATTTCACTTGAAAATTCAAATTTCTAGGTTAAAGATTCTGATTGTGTGGGCTATAACAGATCTATTTCTGATGGATGGAGACATTGAAAGAAGCAATACAACCTAATGCAAACCTAACGGGTTCAAGAAGGGGAATGTGGATACTTTGAAGAAAATCAATGTGCTGAAGATGCTCTTAAAAGAGAGAAGAAATGAGTGCTGGACAAGAAGAAAATGAATAAACCAAAAATCAGTACCTAAAGCTAGAGATTCCAAGTTATACATCTTTTAAAAAATATGAAGATAATCTAAATACTAAATTCAAATGTGTAAAACATAAAATTTAAAAATGAGATGTGACAGGAAAGAGAGATTGAACTAGTCTCTCTGTGCCTGAGACTAATGAATGAGAATTAACTGCAATAAAATGATTATAGTACATGTATTTAGAATTAATTATCTTATTTATATAAAAAACGCAAACATGTAACAATCAAATATCCAAAATTAAAACGTTCTTAGAAAATAATGTATACACATGTGTAGTCTTGAGGCAAAGAGGGTATTTCAAAAAGAGATGTCAGCTTCATAAAGGAAAAATAAGTGGATTTGTAAGCATAAAAATTGCAAAAGCCTAAACAGTTAACAAACCATGTACTCTAATCTCATTAGAATTTTTGTGACAACTCTGTGCTTTTTAAGAAGAGTATAAAAAACTAACAAACAAAAAAGTCACATGAAGTTTAAATCAGCCTATATTTTATCCTATGAGGAATTTTAAAAATCTTATTTCTAAAGCTGTTCAGGATAAATCTTCAACTTGTATTTGATACCAATGCTAAATCAAAGTAGCTGCTCCCAAGGGCTGTGTCTGAGCGGGGAATCACTATTAATATTGAGCATTAGGGGTAGTTCCCAGCAAGCCATTCTGCCTTCTGGGTATCACCCTCACCCAGTTTTCCTCTCTAGTTGGTCTTAAGCAGTAGAAATAGAGATTAGGCATACTGTACAATGGATGTTATCTTCAGTAAAATGAATTAATTACGAATTAATGCCAAATTTGAAACATTTTCTAAATAACTTTTTCTTTTGTTAGTGAAGACTCTTTAGAATAAAACTGATATTTAAGTTTGTCATTGTTGTCTTTGATCCCAGCACAAATAATTTAAAGCAAGATTTGTGCTGCCCCGAATGATTCTGGTGGCATCTGGTACTAACATTTGTCTGCTCTTTATGTTCTGTTTTTTAAGTTTTTTTTTTTGTTAAAATTTTCAAATTAAAATCCCTACTATCATAATATATAGCTACATATACTCACATGCATATAAATATGTATGTATGTGCAGTGATGTGTAGTAATATATGTACACAAACATTGGTATATAGACTCATATATGTATGTGTACATATGCTTATAAACATACTGTAAATGTGTGTACTTATATGTAGGTATATACATATGTGTAGATACAAAAATTATATGTATTTAACATAAAAATACATAATTACATATTTTAACATAAATATGTATAGCAGGAGAGATAGTCGTGTATTTTTTACATATCTACTTTCCTCTCTTGTTTCTTTAAGAAATATTTTCTCAGCCTTAAATGCTTTTTTTAAGAATCTGATTAGAATCTGATTTTGAGAGATCATTGTGTGCTGCTGATTCACAGGCCTGCTCCACAATTGACCTGCGCTGGTTTTGTGATGGTCTCCTTCTGAAGCAGGCAAAGAAATAGATGAGAAAATGCAACCCTGTTTATTTACCAGGATTGTATTTTCATTGATTGACAGCTAAAGCCAGAGGAAATATGGTTTCATTTTTCATTAACAGGGTGAATCAAGTTTAACTGTCACCTAATTCTCCTAAGTCAAATCTCTCTCTTTTTTTTTTTTATCATTCCAGAACCAGTAGAATGGTTTCCACTACCCTGACCACAAACCCTGAAGCTTAGTTCCTTGCTCCAATTTATTATGATTTGTATGTAATTGAGAGGAAGCCAATTAATGTACTTTATCTTTTTGCTATTAGTACATATTCTTAAAATATTTGTTGGAATTATAATTTGTTTTAGATTTTGAAAAATTTCTTCTTTTTGCTTTCTGAAATGATATAGTTTTTTTTTTTTTCTTGAAAGATAACTGGAATTCTTAGCTTGAATACTAGCACTACCAGTTGGAAATTGTACTATGGAAATAATAACTTCCCCCACTATTATTTGAAGACTTAGACTGAAAAAGAAAGAATAATTAGTTACGTCTGTTCTGTGACGGGTTTTGAAAAACTATTTTGAAGTGTTTATCTTTTTTTCTTGATGTTTCATATGGGAAGGTAAAATAAACAACTGAAATCAATCATGCAATGGATAAACAAACATTATTTGAGGGAACAGAAAGGTTTAGTTATGGTCAAACTAAATAATGTTCAGAATCTTCTGTGTTTAAAAGAACTTACTGTGCTCAGTCTTGTTTAGAGGATTAATACAAGTCAGCTGCCATCTGTAGCCAAGCGGACAAAGCTTTAATTGGTCTTTATTATAGCTGGGCCATAAAAGGAAACAAAAAAATCCCAGCTAAACACTTCAGATGTTAAAAATGTTTGAGCATTTGAGCCGCCACATGCAATTTGCCAAAATCCATATAACAATTCAACATGTATCTAATGCAAATATCTATTTCAGTATAAGGTTTTACTTCCAGCAATGTTGAGGAAGACAATGAAGGACTAATGCAAAATGAAAGACTGCCACTAAAAGATAGCAGGAAAAAGTCTATGTTGACTTTTTTCTTTTTTTGGGGGGGGGTGTTACAAACCTTGATATAGAAAGCAGAATTTTGTAGCACGTGTGTTAAGATATTCTGCATTCAGGATTTCCTCCTTTTTAGGTAAAACGATTGGCTGACTACTCAAAAGATTTTTTCTTTTTGTCAGGGTAAAGGAGATCATTTCTAACCAGACATCAATTTTGTTTATAGCATGCTCAACAATATTAATAAAGTCAAAGGGGTTAGAGAGCATTTAGATCACCTATTTCAAGCTACAAAGCCATGCATTTAATTTCTCTACAAGCTTGCTAACTTGAACTATGAGCAGTGGATCAGGGTCATGGGCATCATCTAGAAGCTTGCTAGGAATGTAAAATCACACCCCTACCCTTACATATTTTTTCAGAATCATTATTTCAACAAGATCCCCAGGTGATGCATGTGCATGTTAGTCTGGGAAATCCTCATTAACAATATCTCTTCCAAATGCTTATTCTGATCCAACATCTTTAGTTACTAGGTAATTAATACCCTGGGCACCCCAATTCATTGTTGGAAACTCCAGTGACTATGAAGATATTTCTTATAGTAAGACAAAAATCTGCCTCTCTGTTACTAACATCCAGTTAGTCCAAATTCTTCTAGGGCCAATCAAAATAAGGTGGTTTCCTCTGCCAGGGTAGCATTTATATACTTAAATATACTACTTGTTCTGTTTCCTTACTGTTATCCAGTTAATTTTGTCAGTCCTAACGTTACAAAGTAGTTATGACTCCAGCCATATTCAACGCTGTATATGAACTCCATGTTGATGATTTGGAATCAAGCTGTGATCTCTCAGTTTGAAAATAGGGTCTTCCAGTGATCAGTGCAGAGCTGAGCAAAAGTTGCCTCTGACATTCGGTACATTCTTGCTCTATTAATGCAGCCTAAACATTGTGTTGACCATATTTGGAAGAGTAGGGACATTACATTAACCACGGCTCATTACATTAACCTATGAGTCTATTTTCTACCCATTTTTTTAATCCAATTTATGTCAAATTGATTTTTTTGGACCCCAAAATGGAACTCTAAAGAAGCTGACCATGCATTTCTACATATAATGTTTTGCATTCTATGTGAAACAATTTCCCTATAAATGTATCAAATTAGAATGAGTGCATCATTTCAATTTTGAATCATCATTTTTCCATGAGTTTACGACTTCTTTGATTTAAACCTTTTGAAAATGGGTGTAATTTTCTGCTAGCATTTAAAATATTAAGGTTGTGACTTGTCTCATGCTAGTTTGTTCATCTGTCTGTCTGTCTGTCTCTCTTTATCGTCATTGCCTGTCTACATTTTTGTTGAGCCAGAATATATATGCTTTTATTGAAAAGATATAATTTTCATTCCACTCAACAATCAACTAATTATAATTCAGGAGTAAAATTATTATAATGGCATAATGGTCTAAAGGGCGCTACATGGACCGACTCCATTACCTTTTAACTTTGTCTCCTATCACTTTCTCTCACATCCTACTTCATTCTCTTACTCAAATTGTAAACAATATCTGCCCTAACCACCCTGACACTTCCTGACTATTTTCTTATGCTTTTACTTTTCCGTAGCTCTTATCGTCGACACAATACTAAATTCTACCTACTTATTTCATTTATTGTATGTCCCTCCAGCATCAACCCCAAACACATTCCCACAATGCATGCTTACGTATTTTGTTCACAGTTTCATCCCCAGAACCTACAATGATGCATGGTACTTTTTAAGCACTTAAAATTTATATGCTGAATGAATAAATGCATAATTTTTTTTCTCCCTTAACCTTATCTGAGTTTTAGTTTATTCATTTACAGATCGAGGAAAAACAGCACATACTTTGCAGGGTGGTTGTGAGAATTCAAAGCAACAGTAGAGTTCCTAACCCGCAGTAGACTCTAACTGCTGCTACACTTATGCTTTAGAATATTTTTCTCTGTCACTGAACTGAACATCATGCAGTCTACAACTTCCAATATAGCAAAATTGTGAAGATTAATAGATAAACCCATACTCTCCTTTTTCTTGTTCTTCTTGTTCTTTTTTTTAATCACACCATCGCCAATAGTTATAAAATTTTTTTGGAATTATTCTAACTTATAAAAATAGGTTCTATTCAATTTCTTCCTTCAGGCTGTTTTTACTGGAAATCATCTTTCCGCTTTTCCTCTTGGTTTATAAATTTAATGATATGGGGAACTGATGAGAAGTTAATTGCCCAGCTTCTGCCCCTGCAGGAGTAATGAACCTCAGAAGGGCCTGCAGACCTGAGTACAACAGCTTTTGATAACACTTCTGCTCATTAGCTTTCTCTGTATACACTCTAATTTTCCTTTGGACAGTTAGCCTGTCAAGAGTAGAGGGAAAAAAGCTACTATATCTATATGTGAACCCAGATCTGGAAAATATAGTTAGAAAAAATGCAAACTTTTTTCGGTATCTTGTATCCAAATTTTATCTTCTGTGTATCATGCAGAATTGATGGCCATGTGCATTGATTTTTTTTTCTCTGCTAACTATAGACTAAAATAGCAGCCTGAAACAATGAACTCCTGTGACATAGCTAAAAGTTAACCCATCTAGAATGTATGATGTGTATTGTTTTAATAATACTGCTGGCATTCATCTCCAAGTTACCAATGGTGTCTTACTTTCGGTACAGTGGGAGAAATCCGGTCTCTTCAGCAAAGTGTTATTTAGTTAAGACTTAAAAACAGTAGAGAAACATTTCAGGATAAAAGTATGCTTTTTCATAGCTGGGACATTAATTTATGGATTTATCTCTAGTGTAAATTTAAATAGTGTCATGTTATATATTTGAAGTACAGAGAATTTTACATAGTATTTGAAATCTCTTTTAAGCCACTTTATCATCACACACCATGTGCCTAACATGAAAATATTCAGGCTTGAATAGCTCTTTAATTCTTGTGGCTATAATGAAAATAATTTGATGTGTAATATGTGTGTGTGTGTGTGTGTCTGTGTGTGTGATTTTGATTTTAATAGTAATTGATGAAACATGAATGATGTCTATTTCTCCTACTTTTCCTGCTTTACCAGAAACAGATACCTTAGTGAGACTTTGATGTCAGACTCTTATTTTTTGAATTATGTCAAAATCTCTACAGTGGTTCTTACATTTAGAATAACAGATCATTGACATTTTGTGAAAAATTAATGGCTAATATATGGCTTATTTCTTTTTTAATTGTTTTTCTTCTGCTTCCTTCTGTACTTAATTCTCAACAAGTGTCATTAGAGGCATGTGATTTGTAACATTCCTCTTTTCAGAAGGGTAGCGTCTCCTCTGCAGTTTTTTTTTTTATTTTTAACAATTATTATTTAGTATTCATATATTGTTGAGTTTTTAAAGGAAAATCTTTATAAAGAGCTTCTAGCTGTCTTGAAAGGGAGCCAGTCCAGGCTCATGGTCTGTTTTGCAAAGGTGAGGACACTAAGTCCAGAATCAGCCCACAAATGGCTCCAAGTTCTTCAGTGTCTGCCATGGAAACACAAGTTTCTATTTATTTACTCATGCCTGAGCTTCCTCATCACATGAGGGGTTTTCTTAAAATCTCCTGATATATAAAATATAAACACAAGGCAAAAGCATAAGTATCCTACTTAGTTATCCAGTTCGTTAGTGAAGCTTGAAAATAACTTCTTGCTGTTAAAAAATAGGCATTGCTGGAGGATAATATAAAATTCGAGCACTAGCGTTTTCTCCTCTTTATTTTTGTTCTATTCCTAAGCAGAAATTTGGTGAAAATACATTTAGTGTTTTAGAACAGTTTTCCTTGAGAATTGGGGATACTTTATATATATGTTTCTAAGTCTTTATCACTTTCAGTTTGCCCCTGAGAACCAGAGCTATTCTTGAAGTGCTATAAAAGTTTTATTTCCAAAGTTTGCAGGACTGTGGAACAGAGCATGGATTACAACGAATTTATTAGAATAATGTCATTGGGATGAATAACTTGCCTCTACACTTTAGTTTTGCTGTGAAATTTAGTATAAAAGGAGCACATTTTAATTGTTACCTTGTATCATCTTCACCCAGGCCCCAATACAACTCCGTACATAGTAGTTGCTTAGAAA
The DNA here is from genome assembly GCA_003508835.1 of Eonycteris spelaea. Taxonomy (NCBI): domain Eukaryota; kingdom Metazoa; phylum Chordata; class Mammalia; order Chiroptera; family Pteropodidae; genus Eonycteris; species Eonycteris spelaea. The sequence continues at coordinate 7,066,358 of PUFA01000007.1, forward strand.
GTGTTTTTTTTCAACTGTATTTGGGAGTGCTTTCTAGAGAAATTCTTGTTAGCTTTCCTTGGATGAAAGATATGTTAACATGTAAGTCTCATGGGTATTATAGCTACCTCATATGCCAGTATGGCTTGGAGAAACGATGTTTTTCTTCTTAGAATGCAAATCTCGAGTTTTGTAATGAGAAGAACTAAATTTGCATCTTTGCTCTATCATATACCAATGGTATATCTTTTAAGTCACTTTCCTGAGCTTCATTCCCTTCATCCTTAAAATAGAGATGATACTACTCATTTAGGAGGATTGCTATAAAGAATAAATAATGTAGTAATACTAACACTTAGAAGTACTTATGAAGCATGTTTAAATCTCACAACATCCCTATGCAGTGCATATTGCTCTTATCTCCAATTTATAATAAGGAACTTGAGAGAATATTTAAATTGTCCAGGATCACACGCCAGTTACTGATAGAACTGGGCTTCGGATCCTGGCAGCCTGGTTATGGTTTCTGTGCTCTTTTTCCCTGTGCTATGAAAAATACTCAAGTTCACAACCATTAAATATTTGATGTGCTCTCTTTTCCATTGACTCCACTCATATTCCAGACAAGATATTAATTTTAGGATGCATGTAATAGTTTTTCATCACATTTTAATAATCCATGACATTTTTTTGCTAGTTGGATACTGAAGCTATTCCGTTTTCTTGCTATGATGTAAATTTCTTCTTTAGTATCTTTTATTGAATTCTTACGTTCAACAGAAGAACCCCTCCTACTCCCACTGGTGACTTTAGACACTTTCCCTCTCATATTAGAAAGCTTGAAGGATTTATACTTTTAACTTGGGTCTTTTATTTTTCAAGGCAATATTTTTCTTTTGTCTTCTATGATAATATATTCTCCCAATTTTATTTCCATCTTTCTGACTGTTTTTTTTCACTCTTTCTGGCTGATTCATCCTCTTTGCCACCAGACATCTAAATGTTAGAATTCTCCCTTCTGTATTGACCCTCTAATTCTCAACATATTCATTCATGTTATAAAAAGAAAGCTGGGATTTTTTTTCTGATAAATACACATGAAAATTAGGATTGGAACTACAAATACTGAAAAACACAGTGTAGATTTATCTCCTCTGTGGGTCGCATGCCTTCTCGTTCATGTATTATTCTTCCTCAGTGTTCATGCATTCTCCTTCCTGTGGTGACTACAACCGTCTACCTATTGCATCCAGTTGTTTCTTAATTTCACTTTTAAATTGCTCCCATGCAAAGAGACCCATTTTTTAGGTTACCAAATTCAAATTTCCAAGACCGTAAACCCTTTTTAGTGACATACGACACTCTCTATGATCTGGTGGGTACTTCTACCTCTAACCTCATTTTGAGACATGTACTAACATGTTCACTGTACCTTGTCTCAATGCCTTACTGTATGTTAATTGAGTGCCCCAAATTTATCCCATGTTTGGGCTTTTGCATCTGCTGTTTCTTCTGCCTATTTTAATACGGCCTCTTACAACACTCCCTGTTACCACTTATCTTATGTTGGGGTAGGAAAAGGAATGTAAGATTTTATTAGGACCAACCTCTGAGGATGAAAGGAGATAAAGTCACAAAATGGATATGCATCCTCAACACACACCTTCATTAATGAATGTGGGATGCCCTGGGAAGGGCATTGGTAATGCAACTGTCTGCAGTTGAAGCCAACCTTAAAAGTGCTAATAGTTGATTTTCCCTGAAGAAGAATATGGGTGGGATATCTCCATTATCTGCCTAGATCACAATAGTTTATTTTAAATGGACATACTCTAAGACCAAATAATACCTTTAGTGTTATTGAAATGGTTATCTGGGCAATATGAAACTGTGTCCAGTTTAATATCTTATTGAAATAGCTCTAAATTCACATGAAAAAAAACCAAAATAATTTTGTTAGACATGGCAGGAGGTACTAGGGATACAACCATAAAATAACAAATCCTGTAAATTCAAGTGGTAGATGGAAGAATATATACTGAAGATAAACAAAATATGGATAAATAAGATACATTTAAATAATTATAATTGTTATAAATAAAATAGAGGTATATGAAATAACTTTGGGAGGTTTACTAAATGAAGTGGTCAGGAAGGGGTTTTTTGAATGAGAGTCAGCCATGCAAAATTAGAGCACAAGGCTGTTCCAGGCAAAAGGTTTATGTATGGGTTTTATGTGGTAGTATGTGTGTATACAGCATACTTTTTCATTCCCTGCCTAGGGAAAGAATGTACATATATTCACAAGAGGGAATTCATAATTTTCATTCAATTGCCAAAGTGATATGAAACTAAGAAGTCTGACTGCCATATATGCTGAAAAGCATAGTTATATTATTTTTTTTAATGATCCTGGATAACTAACCACTTCAGAATTGTCAAGATAATAATTTAAACAATTGAACAGTTGTTCTACTATGTTCAAATCAATTAATAATATACTTATTAATACATATGGAGTTGAGGATGAAATGGTCATGGGCTGAGGCAAATGTAGGAATGAAAGGTAAATATGCCTCTTTCGGGAACATCCAATATGGATGTTTACTATATGTATATTTATGTTATTTTTATTCATGGAAGTACTTAGGATTTTATTTAATGAGTAAACAAAATACATTTTGTAGTGTGGCCATGAAGCATTTTGAAAGCATTTTCTGGCTTATCACATTAAAACCAAGTTTCCTTTCATATGTTTGAGAATACCAGAGACTAATTTATTTGTCATTTTATTAACAAGTCACAGAAAAAAGTATGCAAATTTAAAACATTATGCTATTGAGATTATTCCAGAATATCCCAAGATCTGACAGTCACCTTAATGCCCCATTGCCTTTTAGACTCAGTAATTAATCAGCTATGACTGACTTTGAAGAAGGATCCCAAGAAAAGATCACGTGCATGAAGATGCAGTAAGTGTTTTGTAGCACTGCTTTTAAGATTTAAATGAGCCCATTCAGAATCTTCATCCAAAAATAACGTATATGTATATGTATTTATATATAAGGATTAAAAGTTATATAAGAATTAGAGTATCTTTGCCCAGTCCACTATTTTCATAAAAGAAGTAATAGTTACTCTATATTAACATGAATTGAGTTTTTAATCAATATGTAAAAATTGTTCCTTTATTTAGAATTTATTTCATTGATGCAGTACTATGATGATATACATTGAAAGACACAAACAAAGCAAAACACTAAAGGTTGGGGAGATATATCTTCTGATTATTCTATCTTATACTTTCCTTTCTCTGAAATATTATTAATCCTGTATTTAAGAATGACATGTGCTTCATGAGATTCAAATGTGGAAAATTATGTTTAAATTGAAGAAATTTCTAGATATATTGTTAAGAGCACTGACATAAGAAAATGCTTAAATATAACCCAAATATAATTGACATGAATTTGAGGGACGTCGAGGCTTCCAAAAATAGGGAAACTTTTCTAGTGAGAGAGGTCCTGGCATATGTTTATTTTCTGCCGTTCTCATAAAGAGTCAGGTGAATAAAGAAAAGTCAGTCTTAGTAGCACTAAAATAAGTCATCAGTAACAAGGTATTCTAACTAAAGAAAAATGAATTTGAAAGGCAAGTAAAAGCATAGTGTATCTGTATGTGGTGGGATGGTCTCATTTGCTCTTTGTAGCATTTTCAGTTGGAGGTATCAGGAAGGAAGCACTGATAGAAAGTAATAATTAACCCATCTAAGCATCAGTTTAAGGATGGGGAACCTGAGGCTCCTCAAGCAGATGGGCTGATCCAGTGTGGTATTTTTATATTTCAATCAAGCAAGACAGTAATCCAGCTCCCAGGCACTCAGTCTTGACCTCTCTCCATGATCAACCACCAACATTACTTAACTTTTCAGTTTTTAAAACCTATTTTATGCTGTGAAATGTGTACTTCTACATCGTGAAATATTAGATGGTTTCACATGTTACATTTAATTATTATAATATCCTTGTAAGAAAAGAATTATTGTCTCCATATTATAGTTAAGAAACAAAAATGAGATTTACCAGGGCTAGTAATTGCACAGGTATGAGAATGATATCCAGGTATGACTCGGTTCTCCATTCTTAATTATGAAAATCTGCCACTTTGCTACCATTTAGATTTACAAATTTAGGAATACCCATTTAGAACTGCTATATTTTCCTGGTATATTCAATATTTTAACTATTAGAAATGTTCTCATATCTCTAGCAATGATTTCTGTAAGAAAGTCTACTTTATCTTATATTTCTATAGTATCGTATATTACTACTTTATCTTAATTAGTACAGTGTTAATATAAACATTTGCATGGTATATAATTGTTCATCATTTCTCTCTGTCTTTCTCTGTCCTTATATTTAAGCTGGTTGGCTGTGTTTCTTTTGGCCTACATAGTATTAGTTTTATTTTTATATATTTTTATTTTTATTATTTTTTAAGTTTATTGGGGTAACATTAGTTAATACAATTATGTAATTTTCAGGTGTACATTATAATTTGACATCTATATATTCTATTTTGTGATTACCACCCAGAGTCCAGTTTCCTTCAGCTACCATGTATTTGACCCCCTTTACTCTGTCTACCTCTTGGATTGTGTATTGGATTTATTTTTATTAATAATTTTCATTGGTTATCTTTATCTGTGGATTCCCATCTTATATCAGGTTCTGAAAGTTTTCAGCAAATATAACTTGCAATATTTCCTAGGCCCATGATCACTTTCTTCTTTTATTCAAATCGCTTATGTTAGGTGCCTTCATTGCATATGCCACTCTGTCTCCTCTCTTCTGTGTTTACCTGGGCTGAAGTTTTCTTTCTAATTCTGTTGAGCCCATTGTACTATTCACAGTTATTTTTATATACTATTTGTGCAGAGATCATTTCTTTTTTTATGTAAATAAAACTTTTCATGACCAATTATACACATTTTAAAATGTTTCCATATAAATACAATATAGGCTTGTATATTATGTATATATTATGTATATATTATGTATATTATTGTATATTATGTATATAAAATCAAATGTGTAATTGATTTTATATTTTTATTAGTATCTGCTGTGCAACATAAGTAAATTAACACATCCATAACTCACACAGTTCTTTCTTTGTGTGTGTGTGAGAACACAGCAAATTTTAATCACACAACACAGTATAATTAACTATAGTCATCATGTTATACATTAGATCATCAGAAGTTATTCATCTTATACTGAAGGTTTATACCGTTTTACCATCCTCTCTCCATCCCCTCAGTCCCTTTCAACCACTGTTCTGCTCTCTGTTTCTATTAGTTTTTTTCGATTCCATGTGTAAATGATACCATGCAGTATTTATCTTTCTATGTTGGACTTATTTCTTAACAACCTCATTTCAGAAATGCTATTACTACTAACTTTATCAAAAGTTTTGAAAACAATGTAATTCCTCCAAAATTTTCCTTTTTTAAAGTTGTTTTGTTGTAAGTCCTTTGCAGTTCACATTTTATAATCAGGTGATAAATTTCTAAATCAAAAACTGCTGAGATTTTGAGATTGTCTTGAACTATGATGTGTGAATTAATAGTTTTAGTCAGGGTTGGAAAATTTTTCAACCAATATTTCTTAAAATGTTTTCTTCTATTATCTTTTTCTTTCCCCTATTTTGGAGACTCTCATTTCATGTTTACTAGGCTGCTTAAATATCTTATTGCTTAGGACAACAGTTTTGTTTATGGTTATAAAAAATTTTATGTCTTTTTTTAAAATTGTATTTTTTGTTCCTGTTTCTTCAGGTGCATTAAAAATATTATATTCTTCAGTATTCAGTCTGTTGTCATTGCATTCCATGTATATTTTTGAAATTTAGGCATTGTCTTGTAATGAGTATTGTTTTTTAATACCTTCCTTGTCTCCCTTTATCATACTCATGCTTTCTTCTACCTTCTTGAACATCTTGTTGGTAATTATATTAGTATTAAGGGGGGAAAATTTTCAAATGGTCAACTTCTGCTTGCTTGTTTAATGTTTAATCAGGGTGTAGTTCTAGGAGATTCTGTGCAAAGATATGCTAATGTTAAGGGTGTAGTTATCCTGTGCAAAGATATGCTAATGGCTAACTTCTGCTTTTGTAAACCTGCTTGCTTGTTTGATGTAGTTTTAGGCTTTATAAGCTGCCTACTCTGGAAGCTCAGAGGCTGATTCTCTAGTGGGAAGAGTCAGTCGCCAGCCTGCTAATAAAGGCTCGTTATTAATCTCAATTGGCTACGTGGGTCTCAGTTTTGAAGTGCCACAACATTAGCTGTTTTATTATTATTTCTATTAATTCTATCATCTGTTATATCTCTGGTCTATTGATTTATATTTTCTGCATTATGACTTACATTTTCCTGATTTTTTGCATATCTTATAATTTTTGATGATATGTGAAATAAATAGTTTTGATTATCTGTCAAATTATAAATTTCACCTTTGTGGGTGCTATATAGCTTTTTTATACCTTTAAACATTCTTGAACTTTTTTTCTGGGATATAGTTATATGTACATGTTAAAATTAACACCAGTATAACAATGTGAATACAGTATATATTACCAAAGGTGAGACAAGAAGGGAAGACATTTATTAGTAAACTTTATTGAAATATATTCAATGTATTTCAATATATTCAGTAAATATAAAAATCACAAACATAACTAGAGAGAGGTTTAGGATATTTATCAGACAGAATTAGCAAATGAAAAACTGTCGATAGCTAGAATGTCTGGGAGACTGAGGAGAGAAATGTGTAATTGATTTTATATTTTTATTAGTATCTGCTGTGCAGCATATGACAATGATAACAAAACAAACTCTTATTACAGCAGTATTTTAAAACCCTTAATAAAATATACAACCAACGTGTTCTTTGTTATAATGACATCTGGGGTCATTAAGGAAAACATACAATTGAGTTGGTATCAGTCAGACAATTGCAAATCCACAAGTGTCAAGATAGAATAATTTCCAACGTAAAAAGTAAGAGGAAACTGAACATAAATTTTGTGAGGTCTGAATTTCCTATAGAATGCAGGAATAATTCTCAAGAAGTTTATAGTAAATGAAATGGTTACCCCCAATGGCTTGTGAACTTCTGAGTATGAAAACTAGAGACATTAACATTAGAATTTTAGATATTAGGAGACTATTTAAAAACCTTTGCACAAACTATGATGGACCAAATATATAATTTTACAGTGTAATCTTTTGGAATCAGAAGAAATGACTTCTCTTTTTGTTTCTCATACCAGGTCACTACATGATTTAGGAAATTATTTAATCTCCAGATCTGTAAAAGTAGTATGTCTAACTTGTCATCCTACTCTACAATGTTAGAACTATAAACACCACAAAATTGTTACCAAATATGGACTAGGAGAGCCCAGAAAAAAAATTATTATTAGTTCTTTCCTTTATCATTAAATTATAAATTTATTTCCAGGCCTGGTCTAAGTTTTTATGGATCCAGTTGTAGGAAAGCAATAATCCTAGAGTTAGGTATTAAAACCTTTTTAGAGTGATTCAAATTAAATAACAGTTGTGATCACTTATTGAGCACCTACTAAGTGCTGTTACATAATAAATTCTTAGTCAATTGATCGTTAATATAGTATCATAGAGTAATTTTTGTAAACATGTTTGAAATATGAGAAAAAATTAGATGTGTGAAAGTTTACGATCAAAGAGAATACCTGTTTACTGTATATGTCATAGAAAGAATTGAAAACATATGCTTAAACTTTATAATTTCATCCATGGATTGCAGTGAAAACAAAAGGAAAACTAAAAGACTAATATTGCTCCAAGAGTCATTTGGTACTCTCTTAACTTTGCTAAGCCGAGAGGATATTCTGTTCCCTGGAGCTCTTTTCACATATCACATGGCAGCATTTTTATTCCCTAGGAACAGCTTGAAACAAAGTGACAGCAACCCTTAAGAGAATTGCCTGCATGTTTTGCTAAATTCTTAAATGTAATGCTGCTTAGATTTTCAGATGTCCTGGGAATATTTCCAACTGTTTCTCCATATTTCTGCTTGCTTCAATCAATACTCCATTAGGCACAATAGTTTTGTAGAACTCAGCCATGAAATTTTATGACTAGATTTTCCACTCTCTTGCATCATTAAAAGACAAAAGGTCTCTTTGCACAATTTACTAGAAAAGTTCAGAAAAAAAAATTTTGATTATAGTGAATTAAGCCAAATTTGCTAGATATTGTCTGATATTAACTTGAATGAAAAGCAGTCCTCACTGTTACTATAGATGACTAAGGATCTTTCTGGGTTTAAACTGAACTTTTTCAAAGAGAGGTCCTTGGCAAATTTACATGAACTTTAATATGGTTGCTTTGCCTGGATTACATCTAGAAAGCTGGATGAAATACTATTCAAAGTAGTTAAGTGAGAGATTTGTGAAATTTGTTCTTGGTTTTGTGAAAAAATAATTCATTTAGATTTTATGTGATTCCGAAAGTTTTGAAGATAGCTAATATTTTGATTTCAAAATAATATCTCCAATATACTAAAAGTTACAAATGACCTAAGAAATAGTAATGTCATATGCAATGTTGCTTTACTAAAAATGTAAACTGAATCTTCTCAGTAAAGAGGTTGAGGAAATTTACAGGACATATGTAGTAGGAATTATAAAATAGAAAGTAAACAAAATGCACAGAGAACATATGTGAGTTGTTATCTCTGAAAACTAGGCTCATACATTTATTGCATTTGATTATTAACTTTATTTCTGAGACTTTTTCAAGTCTAGGTTAAATAAAGAATACACATTCACATATAATATTATATATTCTATATTTCATCTTATGCATGTTTGTATATATAAAAATTTTTTATAATAATCGGAATGTATTATGTTAACATTTGCTGAGCATAGTCAGATTATCACCACCTCATTTTAATTTTCACGACAAATCTGTGAACTACATATACTCATTTTTCCTATTTCATAGGCAAGAAAATACAGCTTTAAAAAGGTTAAAGTAATTTATCCAAAGTCACACAGCATTGTATATGTCAGATATAGGTTACAAATTCAGATGTGCCTGATAAAATAACCTGTGTATTATTTTGTCAGATGATGAGCCCTAGATCCCTGGTGGTTAATTTTGTGATGAATTGAATTTATATTAGGTTATTGAATTCTGTAATAGGCTATGTTAACAACAGTTGTATTTCTATTACTGAATTTTGGGGCAAGAGGGTTTGAGACATCTAATGGTATCAATTTCAAATATTTAAATGTTGCCCTTACTATCTAATCTTGCAATGACAAATATAAAATTAATTTCCACACATGGACATGAAATAAATTATATAGATCATGTAAGCCTCAGTTTCCAAATATCTAGAAAGAGGGTCATAGTAACTAAATGTACGTGTTTTCAGAAAGTTTAAAGGAGACAATGTATAAATATCCTAGTATAATTATTCACATTCTGTTGTGTTCAATAAATACTGTTTCCCTTTGCTATTTCTCCCACTGTTTATGTGAGTGAATAAATGTCTATGTGAACATAGACTGGAAATGTTTAACCACAGCCGACTGATTTTTCTGACCTTATTAACAGTGTTGATTTTGTCCATCGTTAATTTATATAAACATATTGTGCTGGGTAGTGTTAGATCAACTTATGCTGGGAATTACATTTTCTTGGACCACTTTCCTGGTATATTTCCAGATTATATCTTGTGAAAAGGAAACCAGCATTGGATTGGGAGGGCAGGAGAAAAATAGCAGTCATCACTATTGGAAGTTTATCACAGTCAGATACAGTAACAATCTTAGTGATTCTCATTGGATTCTAGCTTCTCCTCTTCTCCACACTGTATACAGATCTTCTCAACTTCTGAAATAGCAGTGAACATTTTTTATTTTTATTTTTTCACATAAATATATATTATTTTCTGCTAAAGGAAGCTAATTATTTGCAGGACCATATGGTAGCTTTAGTTGCATTTATTAAATACCAACTATATCTCCACATTTGCCCTGTTTAATACCATTTTAGTTACAGACACCTACTCAATCTCGTTAAATAAAAGGGAAATCTATTGGACAGAGAGACTGAGACATCTTTTAGAGCACAGGTAGAGTTGGGTATGCTTAGTACCAACATCTCAGATTGGAAAGTAGTCAGGGAACTGTCACAGCTATCTCTTCTACTCTGCACTTCTCAGTGAGATATGCCTTTTCTGCAGTCCTTCGTTACAGATAGACTTTTTCTGTTTCTCTATATTTAAATTACTTGGTTTACCTCTCTTCAGTTCTACTCAAAGGTATTTCTGAATCTCTGATTCAGATTTCTTAAAGACTTGGCCCTCTGTCCTACAGAGGATAAAATAATGGCTGCCAATTTACTTCCCAAAGGGAAAACCCAGAGAAAGGATATCATCGTGTCCTGTGGAGAGATGCTCCTAGGATGTCTTCCACAGCATTGTGCTAGATGGCTTAAATATTAATCTGAGCAATATTGTTAATAACCTTGCAGACTAAACTAGCTAGGAACCAAAAAAAAAATAGTCACTCAGTGAATGACTCAGTTCAATGATTTGAATCCAGTCTGTTGTAATTTTTAAGACCAAACACTTAGAATCACTGTAAAACAAATCTAGAGACATAAGGAATATGTGAAGGAAGAGATTTTTTTCTCAGATATGAGCTAATATGAATACTGCACTCAGATATTGAGTTTGCTCTGAAGAGAGAGCACGTGAGCACATGAGAGCATGCCAAAGGGGGGGGGATGTGCATGTATGAACTTTCTAGAAGTTGAACCGTACATCAAATTACTACACTTAATATGTATCTTTCAGCACTTATTCATAAGGACCTGAATTCATGTTTTTAAATTATTTCTTTGTAATGATGGACATTTTAAGAAAACTAATAAAACATTTATTACCAGGGTAGAAAATTTTAAACTTAATTCCAAGGAGCAAGGGGGAAAATAAATGACTGTGTTCTAGAATGGATTTTGTTCGCTTTTTGCTTATTTGTTCATTAGGTTTGATGGAATTGTGTATGGATAAATGGCATCATGAAAGAATTGGTCTGTAGGGCTGAGAGTTATAAGTGCATAGTCATTTAAAGTGCTGTATGCCTATGCATTAGGAACCACATTAGCTATAGTGTAATCTTAAAATGTAACCTGAATGACTCAACAAAGGATGGGGAGTACCTGATACCTGAAAGGTGGACTTCAGGGGAAAAGGCAATTCATTATGTCTGTGTAACTTCAAGGATGCCATAAATCATTCATCTCCATATTTCATCCTTTAGCCCCTGCTCTGATTCATATATAACTTGAAATGTCAGGTGAAAGTTCAGATGTGACAGGAAGTAAGGGGGGAGGAAAAAATACATAATTAATTTTTAAATTAGTATATGGATGCTGTATATGTGATTAGCAAGGAATTCATAATAGTGATATATGAAATGTATTTATATGTCCTGAAATACGTAGTAAATTTAAGTAGTCATGATTATCTACAACAGTAAAATAATGCAGTTTTATGATTTAAAGTTTTAAGAATCATTCAGCTAGTCATGACCTTAGACTATCAAGTTCAACCTATTTCTAGTTGCAAATGAAGGTAAAGTTTGTGAAACATCAACCAGTCTACAGAGTAGATGCTCTCTTGAAATAATAAGGTCAGAACATGAATTTACTGAAATAAAGTAAAACTTTCTTCAGTAAGATGATGGATTTTCTTGAATGTACTTCGTGCATCCCTCCTATTATAGTTGATGTGAGGTCAGGGAGGACTTTAGAAAATAATAAATATTTGAGATATAAGAGCTGCTTTGTTTTAGACAAAAATAAGCACAGCCAGAGTGAAGGACCCTTATAAATTTTTTTTTTTCAAAAGTTGACACTTATGCCCCAAACTCCACCAAGTTCCACTAGCTCTGAACTCCCATCTGAGGAGCCCAAGACACTGGTAGACAAACTATTTTAATATATATAGCAATATATAGGCAAAGATGAAGACTAAGACATGGAGACAAAGACTGAGACCTAGTTACTCTTCAGGAAGGGTTAGAGAATCCAGTAGTCCAAAGGGGTAGAATTCTAGCAAGACAAAACAAAAATTAGAGTGACCAGTTCATCTTTGTTAGCCTGGGAATGAAGCTTTTCCTGAGACGGGACTTTCAGTGCTAACAGAAAATTCTTGGGCACATCAGAATTATTGGTTACCCTAGAAGAGAGAGATAGAGAAAGAGGTAAACATGTAAAAGGTTCACTGAAGACAGCTGCTGAAACCTTAAATGGTTTTGACTTGGGTCTTTTCCAAGCTGACTTGCATTCTTGTGCATTAAGGCCCAGTCTGTTATGTTTAAGAGTTAAAAATTGAGACGAGGGACATAATTACTTCTACATTCTCCCCCAGATTCTAAAAGATAAATGTATCATGTAGAGCTTTGATAAATTAAATCAAAACCTTTAGTAGCTATCTCTTTAATCTTTTTAGAAGTTCCCTCACTATGCATTTGCTTTGGGAAAACATGTGTGCACATGTGATAATTATACAATCTTAAATATGTTTTATGATTCATGTAGCATTATAAAAGTCTCTTTGCTCCATAGTTCTCCTAAGTCTTTATATAAATATCCATCATATAGATATGTAAACATCAATTCAATATGAATTTGCATTTCAGTTATGAGGTCTTTTTTAATGATAGAAAGTCATTAATAAACATCTTTTTGTAACATAACATGTGTTTGTTGAGTTATAACCTCAGAATAAATTCCTGGGACCAGATCACAAGGTCTTTAGACATATATGTGTTTATAAGCATTGTGAACTTGTACCTTGTTACTTTCACATTTATACCACTTTGAATGCTAATGATACTAAATATATGTTTCAGTTTTACTGAAACTGTGTTAGAAATGTATTTTAAATTTTCTAATTATTTTGCTAGTATAAAAATAGTAATTAAGGATTATTTTAATAAACATTTCTTTAATTATTCACAAGGGTGAATATTTTTCCATGTGTTCATTTCCTCTTTCCATTTTTTTTTTTTTTGCATGAATTGTCTCTGATTTATATAACTTTTACAATTGCACTCCTATATATAGACGTTTACATTTAGGCATTTTCTTCTTTTGGGAGTTATAAATTGCTTGCAAGGCTAAAAGAGGAAAAAAAAAGTTTTATTTGGCATTTCCATTTGCAACGCTGTTACATCCATTAGGATGAATGACACATCGTGTCATAGTGAGTGATATTTGACAGATGACTGGGACAGTTGGAGAACAAAACTCCTTAGATCATGTTTAGAGCTTCAATGATGCCAGATGCTCTTTTCCTAAACCTGCCTTATTGAGTGAATTTCAAATGGCTAACGGGCAAAATACAATTAAAGAAAAAAAGTATGATAAATGGGTATTTAGAAGGCGATGTCAAGGATATAAACAGGTAGCCTTTCCCTTGAAACCACGTTTTAAAAGACAGACTATAATTCTTCTGAACTACATAATGTAAATAGCATAAAAAGTTGGCTTTCAAATGTAATTGATTGCACTGTTTACAGGAAAACATAAATCAGGAAACAGGCAAAACAAGGTGGGACATATAAAAAGAAGCGGAATATGTAATTATGGCATGAGAGTGATAAAGAGAGATCCCTGAGTTCTTAAGGAAATCATAAGCTACTCATTTTCACCTTTCAATTGTTTTTCTAGATAGTGTCTGTTAAAGTGATTAACACTGTATGGTAATTGAATAATAGCATGCCTGGGCTAAGAGTTCTCATGAATAGGCTATAGTCTGCAGTATAATTTTATTTGGACATAATTAAGCACCCTCTCTCGATTGTAATGGAAGACAATGGATAAATGCTGAAGAAAGGTTCAGAAGCAGTGGAAAGTTCTCCCACAGTTGTCCGCTTTGATAAAGCAGCCACTGCAAAATCTGATTCTTGCATGGAGGCTGACCCATGCTACTTGGGACTTTCGGATCATCTCCACTTGTGCTGTATTTGCCATCCATCTAACATGGATAAGAGTATTTATTCCTTCTGTAGCTAGGCCTGTCAAAATAGTGCCTTTAATACCTTTTTTTTTTTTTTTTTTGGTGGGGGGTGGGTGGGTGGGGAGACAGTTCTGAGTATAAATGGTGGTATGTCGTAGAATTTGTTTTTGCTTGTGATGATTTTTTGAGGCAAAATGGAGACTGATGTTGTGAGAATTTGTTTGAACTTCCAGATGATCTAGATTTCAATGTACCAGGTTCAAACTCTAGACATACCTCCATCCCAGGTGGTGCGGATCCTGACAAATTAGTATTTCTGTGTCTCATTTTTTTATCCCCACATGTACAATTTAGACAAAATGCTGGGTGACATCATTGGGAGGATTCAAAAGAATTCTCCTTTAGAAATATTCTAATAAAGAATAACAGCAACATACACACTTGGCCCCTGGGAGGAAAGTAGCCCTTTAAATGTAGTATGTCCTTTTCTTTTATTTATATTTTAGCTGATGGTAATTTAGTTGATCAACATTTAATGTCAATATATTTCATTTGCTCTCACTATTTTTCTGTGTTTTCTGGATAATTGCAAAAATGTCAATAGACTTAGGCTATGCAAATATCCTACGGTTGGAAGGCTGGCCAATGTTTCTAACAGAATCTGAACAATGGGCCAGTCTGCTGAAGGCCAAACCTGGCTAAATATAATTCAGAGACTGACAGTGTATATTTATGCTTATGTGTATATAGCCTCAAATAAACATAGTCAGAAAATGAGTTCACCATATATACATATAGTTACCATGTCTGATTTCCTCTTTGTAACACTGATTCCTGAAAAACACCCCATCCTTTTTTTTTAAAGTATTATTTAAAAACACTATTTAATGGCTATAGAATATTGAGTGTTTGAATATATTAAATCCTTATTAATTCCTTTATTGAGAGATATTTTAATTACTCTGGATTTCATAATTAAAATCTGGAGGAAGATAACCTTTAAGAAATTGCATTTCTTTTTTTTTTTTTTTTTTTTTTTTAGGATAGATTCGTAGAAGGAACATTATTATCTCTACAGATAGAAATGTGCTAAATTATAAGGATAAACATTGCCAAATTACCTTATAGTGAACTATATTTTAAATGCAGCAGCCACAAAGATAGTTATAAAAGGTAAATAACATTTTGAAACTTTCTAGCTTAAATCTCTCAGTGGATTTCCATTGCTCTCAATACAATGCACAATCTTAAACATCAATTAGGTATGAGGTAGTGACTAGTTTTCTATAGGTAACAATTTTTGGAATATTCTCATTGTGAAATAAGTCATACACTCTCTGTTGGTTTGAAATGTGTGGAAAACAGAATACCATCCCTACCCCAAATGTCCATGCCCTTATCCTCAAAAGCTGTGACTACTACCTTTGCCTTACGAAAGGGGTATTGACATGAGGAAATTATCTTGAATTGTTTGGTGGAACTAACATGATCATAAGAGTTCTTAGAAGACAGAGGCAGGAGAGTCAGAGTCAGAGAAGGACGTGTGATAATAGATGCAGAGGTCAGAGAGATTTAAAAATAGGATGCTGATGCTGGCTCTGAAAATTGAGAGGGGGCCATGAGCAGAGAAATGCAGGCGACCTCTAAAACTAAAAAGTGCGAGTAAACAGATTCTCTCCTGGAGTAGGCAATGCAGATCTGTTGACACCTTGATTTTAGCCCTGACTCATTTAAGACTTCTGATTTCAATATTTTTTTTTCTAGTAAATTTGTATTAAGTCACTACAAAATATAAAATAGTTATTTAAATATCTTATGATCTAATATGTAGTATAAGTATGATTGTTTATCATCTATCATCTATCTATCTATTTATCTATCATCAATCTTCATCTATCTATGATCTTTCTCCTTGGGAAGATTGTATAAATGAAGTCTTCTGCAGGCTTTTAAGTTTTTGTGTCTTCTTAGAGAAATAATACCTTTTTAGTTATTGTAAATGTAAAATATGTAGAAAAGCATTAATAGATTTATACATATACACACATACCTATATACATATATATGAATATGAACAAGGATTTTCCTAATGAAATTCCATATTTTATTTGGGGTGGCCTTGTGCCCAATTGAAAGCATATACTTTCTATTCATCCTTGCTAATAAGTGTAATCATAGTATAGACTATGGAATGGAGAGAGTTTCCAGGATAGCTGTGGATTTCCTGAAAAACTGGGATGGACCCAGCTGGCACTACTTTTAGCCTTTATGCCCCCCATCTAGAACAGAAATGGGATTTCTCCCACAGAGTCTCAGCCAGTTTTGTATGAAGCAGAGACATGGTAAGATGGCAGAGCCTTGTTTGTTTAAGATCATATAATCTGAGGACGAGTAGGTTCAGCTCAAGCCAATCCTAACTGATACAGTTTAGGTTTGCTCCCCCAATCCTCCAACGTTCTCTTAACTTCTGGACCTTGAAAAAAAAATGTTTGGTTTTTTTTTCCCCCTAGATAAACTTTCAAAATAAATCTTTTTTTTTATTATTATTTCCAAAACTATTTCACTGGCATTTTGTTGAAAACTGCAGTAAACCGAGCAATAAATGAATGTGAGGAGACTTGATCAGTTTACAGTGTCTGGTCTCCGCATCTAGAATCACACATGATATACTTATTTATTCATATGTTTTGTTTTCTGTCTCTCAGGATAATTATTTTATTTCTTCTCACAAGAGTCCTTATATAATTGGTTTACCAGTTCTCCAATGATATTGATTTTGATTGAACTGGTGGAAAAGAAGGAATTAGTATGATGATCATTTAAAAATATTGTGTACTAAGGAAACCAAAATGAATAAACTATAAATTATTCATTCTAAGGGAAATTATTATCATAAAAAATTAAACATTAAAAATAGATATATATTTTTATGTATAAGTAGACATCAAATGATGATATGAAAGACAGTTATGTTCCCTATGCATAATAGTCATGCAGTCATTCAAAACAAATATTTAAGAAAAAAAAATTTCCTTATGCTTGGCTATAATATTATGTGGCCAGTTTTGAACAATGAGATTGATAACTTCTGTTGTGCTGGGATTGTAATGAAAACAAGTTTGTATATAAGTAAACAGAGTCAAATTTATTTAATGCTAAATAGCTCTTCAAACTAATTACTAGGCAGATAAAAGCTTGTACAGTAGCACCTTGGGTCTTGACAACTATTGTACTTTTATACAGAAATGTGGTCCTGCTTTTTTTTTTTTAATTTCAAAATTATTTTAAATGTGACCATGCAGTTTCTAAAATGTGTGTTAGGCTTAGCTCATCAATAACCAATTTTTTGACTGGTTCAGCCCTGTGCTTTTTATTATTACTGTAAGACCTCAGCAATAACCATCAGGAAACTTTGTGAAAAAATGGTGTATTACTCACAGGTCTTAGATAGCACATGGCACACCTGGGGCCACACATTGAGGTCATGGATAGAGACAGAGGGCATGTGCCCAGGGTTCTTCTTTTATTGGGGACAAAAGCGGAGACTTAGCATTTTGCAGGATCACTCTTTATTGATACATTTAAAACATATGAGCAGGAATTTAAAGTGCTGGAGGAGAAAAAAACAAGGGACCCGAAAGGTCAGTTATAAAAATCAATAAAGATCTCTAAAACAAATGACCTGAAGTGGGGCGGTGGCACTTGGCCTGGCTCTTTATCTACTTGTGTAGATGGCCATGTGTTTATTGAGATAGACATCTTTGAAGTGGATGCCTCTGCAATCAAAGCGTAAGTAGGCACTTGTATTACAGAAAAAGAGAAAACCCAACTGTCAGGGCTTACACTACACCAAACTGAATTTATTTCCTGAAAGTGGGAACTCAAACAGCATTATAAAGAGCCACATTGCAAAGGCTTGGGTTTCACGCATAATGCATTAGATTAGCAGTGGAGCACAGCATATTCTGTGTAATCGTCTTTTGAAACCATCCTATACTGACTTTCATTCTTCTCTATATCAAGAAACAGACTCTTTTTATCAGTGTGTAAACACTGGCTGGAAAGTTCCAGTAAAGCTCAAACAAAAATGTATTATTTAGACCTCTTTCATTGACTTTTCTCTTATTTTCTTAGCAATCTCCAATGTTTTTAGAGTGCTTTACTAAACATTAATATACGCATTATCTTATTTTGTTTCTAATTATAACAGAAAACTGCAAAATGAAAACATCTATCTTATGATTCCATTTTTAAATATAAAACTGAGAATTAGTTTTTGCAGAATATGCAGTTCAGAGCACTACATATTGAAGTTCTCTAGGGAAAGGCCCTTTACAATTTGCAGCTACTAATTCGGACACTGGTTACAAACCAGTATACTGTACAAAACAACATATATACATAAGTTAATTCTCAAAAAAATGTTTTGGAAAAGCACATTAATATCCTTCTTCCACAAAAAAAGAGGCTAAGAAAAAGCTTGTGAAAGAAAAGAGGTAATAAGAAAGAATAGATGTAAGAATAATACTTCTATAATTTTTTTCCATTAATAATACAATGGAAGAGGTTGCCCAGAGAGACTGCTCAGAGGGATAAGCAAAATCTGTCAACTCCTAACCCAGGTCTGTTTATTAGTTGGGGATGATCACTTCTGTCTATATCTTAGTGGGAAAAATGTGGGCCAGATTTGAGGAATGAAGAACATGGGTCTCATTTGATGAAAAAATAATAATTCAGCACTATAGCAAACCAAGCATGAATTTCTTTTCCAAGAAAAATAACAGATGAGGTGTTCTCTAACTTGAGTAACTAGCATAAATCACAAGATGTTGTTAGGTATTTCGGTAGGCATGAGCAATGGGGGAACAAAAGAACAAAAGCCCAACCAGGTCTTTTAAGGTTGTTTAAGGTCTTTTAAGGTCTTTTAAGACCTTTCCCAAACTCCCATTTTATAGTTATAAATTGCATCATAAGTCACAAAGAAGTAAGAAGCCATAAAATAGCAGCTGGTGTAATCCAACCACAAGTGCATGCGCAATCCATTCTCCCCATGACCTAGCCTCATTATACTATTATTATAATATGCTTATGCCCGGAAGTTCATGAATTAATTATAACAGACAGAACTCTTGGTAACCACATGTGCAGTAGGCAAAGGGTTATATAACAGTCAAATATCAATTAAAATGAGCTCATGTGACAATCATTTAGCACCACTCTTGTAACCTCTCATCACGGCCCTAATACAATATACAGTACACCCCACTTATGCTGTTACAGCCCTCTTTGCTGTAACCTGCCCCTCCCTTGGAGTGTACCTCAATCAAATCTTTTGTTTCTGCATGGTTACAGCCCTCTTGGGCATGACCTGCAGCTTCTTTAAAATGTGCTTTCATAAATGTCCTTTTTCTAAATCTTGCGATTTGTTATTTTTTACTGAGTTAGTGGGGAAAACGGAGGACCCCAGGGCAGTGGCAAATTTCACATTGCCCCATGCAGTGACAATGTTTAAGCCTGATTTTAATCTAAGAATATCAGCAAATGGCAACTTTATGTCTTGTGTTAATGGTAAGTTGTAAGCATATCGTTCTCTCAAGTATGGAAATTGTGTAGAATATATTTTAGGTATTTAATATATAATATGCATTACATATTACATTGTTTCCCTCTGAAGAATACAGATTTATTCACAGAAGGATTGGTAATATCTTTCACAGGACTACATGTCTCAGTTTCTAGAAAAAGAGAAAATCTGGGAAACAGTGACACTTACCTATTCCAGCCAACGAATCTTATCTTGCAGAGCTATTCTTAAACTTTGGTATTATCAATTACAATTGTGTTTTTGAATGATGACTCTGCCCTCTTGGCTTTTATGTTGCAAAACCTCATTCTCTCTGTGCAGTTAAAACATCTGTGCCCTTTGTTTTTAATCAACAATGAAGAATTCATTTGGGTTCACCACAATGCTCAGTGACTCATTTGGCTTTCCATTCAAGGATGGGGATATGCATATACTATGTGCTCACAACAATATGATTTAGACCTTAATTGAATAAATCGTTAGTGGTGGGTAAGGGTTATTATGATTCAGAACCCATCCCTTGAGCTCCAACTCTCAACTACAAGGGTCTCAGGAAATTTTTGAAATCATAACATACCTCCCTTGTGAAAAGCCTCAAAGCCTTTCTGAAGCATTTTATCTATATAATAAATTCTAGATTAGATTGTGTTCCAGTTATTTTATCTATCTTGTTTTCACACAATTTAAGTATACTTAGAAAGAATAACAAAATAGATGTGCAAAGAATAATAACAAAAATATCGAGGTAAGTATATGAATGGCAAAATTCTGTAGGTACATGTTTTATAAAGTACTTTGATAGAAATAAAGGAAGCTGAGCAAACAAACTTAGGCAATGGCTCTGTACCCAGACATTGAAAAATAGGGGGCTGAGACATGTTTAAGAGAGGTTAATTAAATTCATTTGTTCATTCATTTATTTATTCATTCAACAAATGCTTATTGTCCAATTATGAGTCATGCACTATTGAATACTGAGCATAGGTAAATAAGTCCAAGTACTATAACCCCTAACCTTATGGAATTCAGTCTAGTTGGAAAACAGCCATTAAATTAAGAAGTCCATTAATAATAACAATGCAATTATAACTGAGTGATTCAGGCCAAAACATTTTCAGCATGCTGTGTTGCACTTTGAAATAAAGTCATCATGGATGGAGCCGACATAACACTATGTATTGTGGACATTAATTGGAAAGCTGCCCTGTAGTCTTGTAGTGTAACTATCCTGACAGAACTTACTATGCATTTCTACCTTGAACATTCATATTTCCTCATATCTCTTTTGAACAACAGAAAGGAAAAGGTGTGATATATCCCCTCAAAACAAAGAAATTGACATCATAATAAAAAAACTAGAGCTAAATTATATACTTTATTGTTTTCACTATGGCTGACACATTTCTTGTCATGTTGTGATATTATCAAAATTTTAGCATTAATGACTTCTTCCTCAGATTTATATTGATGTAATAAACTGAAGAGTCCAATATTTGAATGTATTTAATTTGACTTCAATTATTCTGAGAGTCAGAAATTTATCACAAAATTAAAATTTTATGCATGGAAACAGATCAGGATTAGATAAATTAGTAAAACATTAAATAATAAATATTCTGATTTAAAGGTGAAATTCTATCAGTGACAGAATTATAACAAAAGGGGCATTTCTAGGTGATGTGGGAATCTCACATGTAAGGCAACATCCATTTTTAAACGAAGATGAGTGATTCATGAAGCTGAGCTCTGTCTTGGAGGACCTTATTTGGAAGTCCTCATGTGTGAGTGGTTGGATGTCCAGCATGTCCACCAGTGAAATGTTGTCAGTAATGCTCAAATGTCTAAACTAGCCTGTAACTGCTAGAACAGAAGATCTGAACCAAAACCGAACTGCTCTTTTCCTCATTGCCAAACAGCTGTAGAGAGATGACATGCACTGCATTTCAACATGACTGCACTTACAGTGCTATTTAGCTATTGGTTTTCTCTTAGGAAATTAGGTTAAAAAGTTTATTGTGTTATATTTTAATAAAAAGTAACTTTAATAAGAATGAAAACAATAATGTATATCAAAAGAAAGAAAGGATTCCCTCAGTATTAGAAATCTTTTTTTTTTTTTTTTTTTTGGACATAATTGATGTATTAAATGGAAGGAAAAAATCTGTCCTGGTCGGAGTTTCATATTTCTCTACTACTGTAATTCCCCCTCTTCCTCCAGACATGATAATGACTTTTCTTGAGTGCTTACTATGTGCCACATCATTTCTAACTGTTCCACACATTGATCCATTAAATACTTATATCATCCCTAAGCTGTATGTACTACCATTCTCTCTATTTTACAAATGAGGTGACTGCATCACAGAGAGATACATAATTTGAGCAAAGTTGGACAACAAGTAAAAGCCAACACAGGGTTATGCACCTGTACTTTCTGGCTCCAGTGTTTATGCTCTTTTATTATTATTATTATTATTATTATTATTGGTTTCGAATAACAATACATTGGTTAGACATCTGTATAGTTCATAAAATGATCCCCCAATTCTCCTCCATCCCCTGGCCCTCCACCTAGCCATCATATTAATGCTGACTGCATTCCCTCTGCTGTGCTCCCCATCCCCATGACCAACTATCAACTACTAATTTGCACTTCTTTACCCTTCAATTGTCCCAGTCTCCCAATCCCCCTCCCTTCTGTCTGGCACCAAATTGTCCTCTGTATTTGTATCTATTTTTGATTAGTTCTTTTTGTTCCTTAGGTTCCTTATATAAGTGAAAGCACATAGTATTTATCTTTCTCTGTCTGACATATTTCACTCAGCATAATAACCTTTAGGTCCATCATGTCATTGCAAATGGTAAGATTTCATTTTTTTTGATGGCTGAGTAATATTCCATTGTATACATATGAACCATAACTTCTTTATTCAATTGTCTGTTGATGGGCATTTAGGTTGCTTTGGTATCATGGCCATTGTAAATTGTGCTGCCATGAACATTGGAGTGCATAGATCTTTACGAATTAGTGTTTTGGTTTGCTTTGGGTAAATACCCAGAAGTGTAATTGCTGGGTCAAAAAGTGTATTCATTTTTAAATTTTTGAGTTGCCTCCAAACTGTTTTCCATAGTGGCTGTACCAATTTTCAATCTCACCAACAATGTATGAGGGTTCCCTTTTCTCCGCATCCTCACCAACACTTGTTCTTTGAATTATTGATGATAGCCATTCTGATAGGTGTCAGGTTATATCTCTTAACTATTCTTCTATCCTACCTGTCTTATTGTATTCATGCCTTTGCCATGGTTCTGTTCCTGCCTGAGATATTTCCCCTGTAACTTCCCCTAAGTAAAACCTAATCACATTTCAAACCAAATATGACCTCAAAGAAACCCAGTTTTTTTCCTACTCTAGCTGGATAAGAAGATGCTTGTATGTGTTGTTAAAGAACTCAGTGTAACAGCACTCATTACACTATATTTTAATTACTTTTTAATCTCTCTGTCTTCCCTGCTAACTTGGCATTCTTAAGGGCAGGCATATTACACCCCAATAAATAGTTGCTAAATCTATACTTGAGTGTGCAGGAATCATACGAGATAATTTGGTAAAACTTTTTTGAAAATGGTAAGTGGGACATAAATACAGATTATTATTCCTTTTCACCATAATAAATGTATCTATGGCAATAAGCCATCTCAGAAAAGTTTTTTTAAAGATATATAAATTATAAAAATAAAAAGAAGGTAAATGATTCAAAAATGGTGAACACTGTCATAAGAAACTACTGTCAAGCCTTCCTCATAAAAGCTGAAAGTATTATGACTTTATATTAGGAGGCCTTGGCAGTAGTTTCTTATCCTGACTTGCTAAGAAATAATTGAAGGAAGCATGGAGAATTGTGAGTTAATTCTCTTTATTCCATTGAAATCAAGAATGCTATAAATTACTTTAAATTTTCATGTATTCAGATAAAATAAGGATACATAATATAAGATACTGGTAGTGTAGAAAATAAGCATCAAATAAAGACATTTTTATGACAAAGAATGTCATGTAATATATAGCAAAAGTTGAAGAATGGTGATATACATCCCAGCTTAATAAAATTTGTGTATGTAAGGAAGGTGACCAATGGCCGATTTTGTGCTTAGATGTATGTCGTAAGATAGAAATACCTGTATAATCAGAAGTCCATGGGGTATACAAAGAGAGTTGATAAGGCCCTGTTTCCTAAAACAGATGGATTAAAAAGTACTGCCTACATTTTAATTACCACTAAGAATCTAGAGATCCTGAAGAAATGTTTAGCATAAGAAAAGTTTTTTTTTTTAAATAAGCCAGTCTTAATAAAGATACATCTTCTTAATAAGAGTATCCTAAAACAAGTATTGCACAGCTTCCTAATCTTTATTTTGAAGGTAGTTACAGCCTTCTAATCTGATTCTTAGGGAGACTGAAGGAGACAATATATATCGGGTTTGAAACAGACATGCGTAGTAGGCATTCTAAGCAGATTTATTGTAGCTATTGTTATTAACTTCGTATAGATGATGATGGTCCCAGTTCTTAGAAAGCCAAAGTGTCAGTTATTTCAATCTCCAAAGTAGGTAAATAAAGACTATTGTTTAGTATGAATGTGTGTATACATATATATGTGTATATATGTGTATACACACACATGTGTGTATATATACACATGTATACACACATATATGTGTGTATATATACATATGTATACACATATGTGTGTATATATACACACATATATGTATATATGATTTATTATAAAGAATTGGTTCACACAATTATGAAGGCTGGCAAGTCCCAAGATCTGTAGGATGAATTGGCAAGGCAGGGCCCCAGGAAAGCAAATGGTTTAGTTCCAATCGGAGTTTAAAGCCTTAGAATTAGAAGAGCTGATGTTCACCTCAACTCTAAAGGCAGGAAAAAACCCGATGTCCTAGTTTGAAGAATATCAGGAAGAAAGAATTCTTTCTTACTGGAGTTAGGGTTAGTCTCTATGTTCTAATCAGGCCTTCAGTTGATTGCATGGGGCCCACCCACGTTAGGAAGGGCTGTTTTACTCATCCTATAGATTTAAATGTTAACCTCATTTAAAACACCCCCACAAAGTAATGTTAGACCAAATATCTGGGCACCTCGTGGCCCATTCAGCTGATGCATGAAATTAACCATCAAAGTAAATTTCCTGATTTTCTTTATTACCATATTTGTTAGGTTTTAATTCATAAGAACAATTAACATATTGTAAAACAATTACTCTTAAGGCTAGTACTTAAACCATCGAGAAAAATGTATATTTATTTGTGTCTTACTGTGTGTTTATCTTTTCCTGATAATAAGATTACCATGACACATTACTTGTAAAAAAAAAATTATAAGAAATTTCCAATGCTGTTATTTCAACCAACATGTTTGTATGGAACATATTTATATTTATATGTATATGTATCAATCCTCACAAATGCCAGCTCGTCTAAGAAACAGTCTTTCAGTTTTTAAATCATATGCTTTACTATATTCAGCTTCAGTAATAAAAAATCACTACCATTTATTGTGCCAAAACTTGTGCTTGGCTCTCTTGCAATGATATCTCAGATAATCTTCAATATCCCCCTATTATTGTGGTTGGTAAATGAGGCTACGAAGGATTCAAGTTCAGATTTATAAACTCAGAAGAGCCTTGGTTCTTTACACTACATCTAGCTCCTTTCTTAACTATAATTATCATTTCATTTTTCACTGATTATGAATTGTACATATTATGAAACAGGATTAACTTTCCAGTATTTCTTAATCAATTCTACTTCTTTGTATACACTGGTGCAATCACTATGATAGTCACCTAAGACAAGATCGTAATTGCTCTCAGTAGGTGATTATATCTGCAGTTATTTTATTCAGCCTTGATTCTCATTGGTAATCTTTGTATCATCAAATAGTGCACTAACAACAGAATAGCAACTATTCACTGCAAAAAATAGAATCCTATTTCCTAACAATAAGCTTAAAATGGACTAGGTGAAAATAAAAGGATAGAGTTGAGAAAGACTGTGGTGGGTAATATGACTCTATTTGCAGCAATATACACTCCCACTTTAACAGGTAATTTATAATTTTAATAAGATTAGCACTTTTCCTAAAAATTGCTTGGTGCCCATGGTGAAAATCATCCTCCTAGTTACTGAGAGAAGTGAATTAGATAATAGATAGTAGGTCTAGAGCTATGAATGCTTTTGTCTAATTAAAGGCCATGGTATTCAGGGTGCCATGAGAAAGCTGAAATATGGAAAGTGAAACTTTTATTATTCATTCACTGTTACAGGTATCAACACAGATATCAAAGGAAGATAATTTTTCTCATTTTTATAGGGAAGATTTATTGCCTTGACGAAAGTAACATAGAATGAAGAAAAGCTTTAAAGTTTCTAATGCCTGTCAAGCCAAGAAGAGACAGTAAATTGTCTATGATAGCAACATTGAATGTCTAAAATTGCCTGGCACCGCCCTAATTGCTGGAGACACAGAAGTGAACGAGACAGATTCCTTGAATTCACAGAGCTCATATTTTGGTGAGGAAGGTAGGAAATGAAGAAGACAACGCATATATAACTATTATACTTCGGAATGGAGTGTGATGAAAGTACCTGTATTTTAGATTGTCAGGTCATAAGTTTCACAGGTGAAATTTGAAAATGATTCGAGTGATATTAAGGAATAAAATTATACAAAGACCCAAAGCAGGTCTTTTAGGTCCAGACTGTGTTGGAAATGAGCTCGAGTTGTTCTGGGAATTGCAAGAAAACCAGTGTTGGCTAGACCAGGATGAGCAAAGGGAAGAGCAGTAGGATGTGAAGTCAGAGAAAAAGGCAGCAGTCTGATCACACCTGGCCTTGCTGGCACTTTAGGTGGTGTGAGCAGGGTACTGGCATAATATGATTTTTTGTTAAAGCATTACTTCTAATATAGTGTGAAGAATAGACCTAGGTGGTAGTTAAGTGAAGCTAAAAGTAATGTGAAGGGTTGTATTATAAAATATTTCTTGAAGGATGAAGCAACAAAGTACGTCAACGAAATGGATTAGGTAAAGAGGAAAAGAAAGGAATTAAGGTTCTAGATTGACTACCTCCGTGTATAGTACCATAAATAGGAGAGGAAAACAGATAATTTTTAAATTATTTCTTTGGTTGAGCTAACAAGTCTATTTTAGAAAATTAATCATGCATAATTCATAGGTTTTATATACTTTTATACATTCATGTTTAACTAATTGTTAATATCTTAGCATAGAGAATTAAGAACCAAAGGACCAATCACTCAAACCGTAGGACTGCTTTTTTCTGCAACTAGGTTAGCAGCAAATGTGTGGAACATCACGGGAGTATCTTCTTCCACGGAAATATTCCTGCTTAGAGTGCTAGACAGTCCAGACTCAACAAGCTTGAGCTTAAAAGTACAAGAAACAGAATTACTTAAGTGGGTTACTAAGTGAATGATAATAGTGCCACTCTCTTCTCTACTTCTTTTTTTTTCTTTTTAAAAAATTAAGTTTATTGTGGTAACATTGGTTAATACAATTATATAGTTTTCAGGTATTCATTATAATTTGACATCTGTATATTCTGTTGTGTGTTTACCACCCAAAGTTCAGTTTCCTTCAGCCACTATGTATTTGATCCCCTTTACCCAACTTTACCTCCCTCCCCCTATATTGACCCCTTTACCCCATCTACATCCCCCCTACTTCCCCACCCACTGCCCTCTGGTAACCACTAGTCCATTGTCCATGTTTATGAGTCTCTGCTTGTCCTGTTCATTTGTTGCTTTTAGGTTTATATTCCAACATATAATGATATCATGTGATTTTAAACTTTTTCTGTATGGCTTATTTTGCTTAGCATGATTATCTCGAGGTCCATATATGTTGTTGTAAATGGCAGTATTTCATCTCTTCTCATGACTGAGAAATATTCCATTGTATATGTACCACAGCTTCTTTAGCCAGTCATCTATTGTAGGATACTTCGGTTGCTTCCATGTGATGGCCACTGTGAATAATGCTGCTATGAACATCGGTGTGCAAGTATCTTTTCAGATACGGGTTTTTAAGTCTTTGGGGTAAATATCCAGTAGAGGGATTGCTGGATCATATGGTAGATCAATTCTTAGTTTTTTGAGAAACCTCCATACTGTTTTCCATAGTGGCTGTACCTGTTGGCAGTCCCACCAGCAGTTTGAGGTTCCTTTTTTTTTTTTGCATCCTCTCCAACATTTGTTATTACTCGTCCTGTTGATTGTAGCTATTTTAACAGGTGTGAGATGGTATCTCATTGTGGTTCTGATTTGTATTTCCCTGTTAGCGATGTTGAACACCTTTTCAAATATTTGTTGGTCATTTGTATGTCCTCTAGGGAGAAGTGTCTGTTCAAGTCATCTGCCCATTTTTGATTGGATTATTGCTTTTTGTTAATATTGAGTTGTAGGAGTTCTTTGTATATTTTAGATATTAGGCCTTTATTGGAGGCGTTGCTTGCAAATAATTTTCCCATTTGGATGATCGTCTCTTACTTTGTTGGCAATTTCTTTTGCTGAGCAGAAGCTTTTTAGTTTGATGTAGTCCCATTCATTTATTTTAGCTTTTACTTCCCTTGCTTTTGAGGTCAGATTTAAAATCCTCTTTAAGTCCAAGGTCCTTGAGTTTAGTTCCTGTTTTCTTCTACATTTTATTGTTTCAGGTCTTATTATTCAGGTCTTATCCATTTTGAGTTAATTTTGGTGTGTGGTGATAGACCACAGTCTAGTTTATTCTTTTGCAGGTGGCTTTCCAGTTTTCCCAGCACCATTTATTGAAGAGCTTTCCTTTCTCCACTGTGTGTTTTTGGCTTTTTTGTCGAAAATTATTTGCCCATGTGAAATGGTTTACTTCTGGACTCTCAATTCTGTTCCACTGGTCATGTGTCTTTTTCTGCCAATACCATGCTGTTGTGATTACTGTCGCTTTGTAGTATAATTTGAAGTCAAGCGGAAGTGATCCTCCAGCCTTGCTCTTTTCTCTCAGGATGGCTTTGGCAATTCGAGGTCTTTTGTGCTTCCATACAAATCTAATGGTTTTTTGTTCTATTTCTTAAAAAATGCCATGGATTTTGATGGGGATTGCATTAAATCTGTATAATTTTAGGTAATATGGTCATTTTAACTATGTTGATTCTTCCAATCCAAAACATGAATATCTTTCCATTTTTTGTATCTCTTCGATTTCTTTTAATAGGGTCTTGTATTTCATTATATAGGTCCTTCACATGTTTCTGTTAAATTTATTCCTAGTATTTCTTTTTGTTGCAATTGCAAAAGGAATTTTTTTTCCATTCTTTTTCTGACTCTTCATTATTAAGTATAGGAACACTATGAATTTTTTGAACGTTGATTTATGTTCAGAACTTTACTGTATTTGCTTATTGTTTCTAGTAGTTTTTGTGGAGTCTTTAGGTTTTCTATATAGAGAATCATGTCATTCACAAATGGTGACAGTTTGTTCATTTTCCTATTTGGATGCCTTTTAAGTCTTTCTCTTGTCTAATAGCATTTGCTAGGACTTCCAATGTTCTATTGAATAAGAGTGGTGATAGTTGACAGTCTTGCCTTGTTCCTGATCTTAGAGGGAAGGTTTTAGTTTTTCGTCATTAAGTATAATGTTGACTGAGGGTCTGTCATATGTGACCTTTATTATGTTAAGGTACTTACCCTTCTATACCAATTTTGTTAAGTGTTTTGATCATAAATGGGAGTGTATCTTGTCAAAGGCTTTTTCTGCATCACTTGATATGATCATATGATCTTTATTTTTAATTTGTTTATGTGTGTATCACATTAGTCGATTTGCATATGTTTAACCATCTCTGTGCCCCTATATGAAGCCCACTTGATGTGGTGTACAATCTTTTAATATGTTGCTGTATTGTATTCGCTCATATCTTATTTAGGATTTTTATATTTGTGTTGTGAGAGACATTGGTCTGTAGTTTTCTTTTTTGTGTGTTATCTTTACCAGGTTTTGGTATTATTGTAATATTGGCCTCATAAAATGAGTTGGGAAGTATCACCTCCTCTTCAATTTTTTGGAAGAGTTTGAGGAGAGTAGGTATTAACTCTTTGAATGTTTGGCAGAATTCACTATTGAAGCCATCTGGACTTATTTACTTTTTTGGTAGGTTTTTGAGGGATTGTTTCAATTTCCATACTGCAATCAGTCTACTTAGATTTTCCAGTTCTTCTTGATTCAGTCTAGGGAGATTATATTTTTCTAAGTACTGGTCATTTCTTAGCTAGGTTATTAATTTGGTGTTACATACTTTTTTCATAGTATTCTTGTATGATCCTTTTGTATTTCTGTGATGTCAGTTGTAATTTCCCCTCTTTCATCCCTGATTTTGTTTATTTGTGTACTTCCTCTTTTGCTTTAGTAATTCTAGCCAGGGATTTGTCAATTTTATTAACGTTCTCAAAGAACCAGCTCTTTGTTGCATTTCTTTTTTCTTTTTTCTTTTTTTGTTTGTTGTTTTGTTTTTCATTTTCATTTATTCCTGCTCTAATTTTGATGATTTTCTTTCCTTCTGCTGACTTTAGGCTTCATTTGTTCTTCCTTTTCTGTTTTTTAAGATGAAGCATTAGGTTGTTTATTAGGGCTCCTTCTTATTTTGGACATAGGTCTGTAATGATTGAACTTTCCTCTTATGACCACTTTTGCCATGTCCCAAAAGTTTTGATGTGTTGTGCTATAGTTATCATTTGTTTCTATGTATCTTGATCTCTCTTTATTTCTTCTTTGACCAGATATTCTTCAGTAGCATGTGGTTTAATCTCCATGTATTGTGGTTCTTTCAGATTTCTTTTTGCAGTTAATCTCTTCCTCTCTACTTCTTGAGTGCTGGACATGAGTGTTTCAGATACAGAGATACTGTGGATATATTGTCTACATATTTAAGTTATGTACCTACGTATCCTATTGGACAGTGCTCCTCTATCCTGTATAGTGTTTTCTCCCAGTTGGTACTCCGATTTTAGAAGGCCATTTCACAGTCCCAGCAAGGCAGTTCTTCCCAAGTGATACATGAAGGCATACATAAAGGCTGTTAACACAATTCCAAGTACTTGAACCAGCTCATTAATTCTCAGGCAAGTACTCCATGTTTATAAATCAGCCTAATTGAATTGTTTTGCTTTTGGTTTCTTTTCTGCTTGTTTTTGTTTGTTTGTTTGTTTTTGTTTTTGTTTTTTTTGTTTTGTTTTTTGTTTTTGTTTTGTCTTCCAGCACCATTAGAACTCACTCTCTCATATATGTTCTTCAAATTTTTCATATTCGGCTTGCTTGGCAAAGTCCGCACTTTTCCATCGTTAGTCTAGGTCTTATTAGATAAGGCCTTCCATTTTTGATCTGAGCTTGCTGGATCCAGCCCTCATTAAGGCTTGGTGATAATGAGGAATGATTAGAAATGTGTCTCTTTTGGCAAAGAAAGTTTAGGGGATTTTAGAATCCAGATTTCTTAGCCTGTCTATATTTGTTAAAATGCTCCATTTCATTTATCAGAGTCCAACTCCTTCCCCACCATTGCTGGCACTTTTAGTAAGAGATCTGGTATGCTGAGCACTTAATTGTTTCTGCAGTCCTAAAACCTTTCCATTCATGCCTTGGGACTACCAGGTCATGTCTATTTTTTACCCACCTAAAATGAGAAAATTTTTAAAAACTGCTGTAGAGACTTTCTGATTTTCCTCTTGTGCTTGATTCGGCTAGTAAATCATTTTTAACTTATCTTCCCCTTTGTATACATTATCTATGTTTGCTGGGCAGTCTCCTTGGTTGGCCACAAGAGCAAGGGAGGTTTGAGGATTTCAACAACAGGAAGAGATTGGTCAGCATTAGAGACAAAGGTTTTTCTGACGCTGGCTATGCGTTGGGACAAAATAGGAATTCATGGGATGCTTTTTAGGGTCAACCTGTCAGCAAGGTCCTTATGGAAGAGAAGAAGAGTCATGCCTGGACCGTTTTACAGAATGACCCAATGGAAAGAGGTGGTGGGATGATAAACATAAAAATCCTAAAAATCAAAAGTCCTGAAGTATGTCTGGAATTTTGTATTAGCTAATGTTCTTCAGAGAAGCAGAACCGTGTGTTGTGTGTGTGTGTGTTGTGTGTGTGTGTGTGTGTGTGTGTGATTTATTATAAAAACTGTCTCGTGTATTAAGGTGGCTCATAAGTCTCAAGATCCGCAGAGGTGAGCCAACAAGCTAAAGTCCCAGGAAAGCCAATGATGTAGTTCTAGTCAGAAGGCTGACAGGCTGGAGACCATGAGCCAATAATACAGTTCAAGTCTAAAGGTGTGAATAAAGCAATGTCTATAATTTGAAGTCAACCGGCAGAAAGAATTAATTTTCTCTCACTAGGGAGTCAGCTTTTGTGTTCTTTTCAGGCCTTCAGCTTACTAGATGAGGCCCCACCCCCTTTAGAGAAGGATAACAGTCTACTTTACTCAGTCCATCAATTTAAAATAGTATGCATCCAAATATATTGTCACAGATACACCCAGAATAATGTTTGAACACATCTAGGTTTCTCATGGCCCAGTCAAATTGACACATAAAATTAACCATCACAGTTTTGATAACTGTTAGTTGTATAAATCTGGGCAAACATTGCAGATATCTGGGCCTAAATTTTCTAATCTATGTAACAAAAAAGATGGAATTAATGATCACCATGTTTTCTTCCTTCAAGTTACATATTCCTACAATGTCAAAAGAATGAGATCTTCGGTAATTTGAAGAAAGCTGAGCAAAAATCACATATAAAATTATTGTCATGTCTTCTCTCAGCTCTAGTGTTGAAACTTTATACAAATCTAGCACTATCTAGTTTTGCACAACAGTTTTACATATTCTATCCTTTCTCTTCAAGAGTGTCAAATGAGATTTTCATAGCACAGATTATATTATTTATTTTAGATAGGAAGAAACTGAGGCACCAGTTGGCTAGAAATTTTTCAAATTACAAAGTATGTAGTACAGACTACACTTTCGTTTATAGCATCTTGATCTAGTCCAGGCAGATCGCCATTTCCGTTAACTGTTCAAGACATTGAGTTCTCTCTCAGTGATCCTCCCTCATCTATTACTTAAAAAAAATAGAAAATAAACTTAAAAAGTTTGTCCTTCTTTGCTAGTCCTACTTTTATCTTTTTATTTTCTTGAACGTCTCTGTGCTAACCTACAAAGGTTGTGTTGATCTGCCGATGTAAGAAATGTCCAAACCTGTAGAGAATTTTTATGAGTTTATTTGAGCCAAACTGACAACATATGCCAGGGAGCAAGATTTCAGGTGCTCCAGAGAGTAAGTTTTGTACCTTATTTTATGCATTTGAAATTAATAAGGGAATTTAAGGAAGATGAAATCGAGACAGGAAAAAAGCAAGATGGGGATTGGTTTGCAGGACAGTTAACAAGACTGTGTGCTCTCTTGAGAGTGGTTACAGTTTTTTTAAAGGTGCGTTAACCTAGATGCACTAACAATGGATGGGGCTTGCTTAAGGCAAATATAAATCCTTTACTAAAGAAGTTCTAAAGTGTGACAACCTACCAAGACCTTTCCATTTAGGAATTTATGATCAGATCACCCTTTGAGGTTACTTCCATAGAACCTCTTTTCTCATCCACATTCATTATTCTCTTTTATTCCTTTTTAAGCAATATTGTTGTTCTAGGTGACATGAGTACCAAAAAAAGTAATTACAGTTGACCCTTGAACAATGCAGGGTTAGGACTGACAACCCCTGCGTAGTCAAAATCAATGGATTACTTTTGGCTCACCCCAAATTTAGCTACAGTCATCCCTTGATATCCAGTAGGGTTTGGTTCCAGGATCCCTGTGGATACCAATATCCACAGATGCTCACGTCCTTTATGTAAAATAGAGTAAAACAGTGCATACATTTGGCCTCCACATTTGTGGAATCCGAACTACAGATGTAAAGTACTGTTCCATTCATGACAGGTTGAAAATACAGGTGCAAAACCCTGGGATATTGAAGACTGACTGTATATTTATTGAAAAAAACCTAGGCATAAATGGACCTGCAGTTTTAATCCTATGTTGTTCAAGCGTCCACTGTATAAATGTTTCAAATAACACAGTGAAAACTTTGGACATTAGTAATGTATGTTTTCTTAATTTTTCCCTAATATTACTTAAATTTTCATGTATTTGAATAAACTTGTGGTTTTTGGCGATGTCATTCCTTATTAGTGGTAGCAAAATCTTTTAAAAATCTTAGTTTGATCAGGTGATAGTGCCAGGTATGTATGATAATTTTCAGCCCAAATGGTGGCCTAATAAGGAAGACAGAGCTATTTATTCACAGTGCTCAGAGGCAGCCATCACTGGAGTATCTATTCTGATCCACATCAGAACTTACAAAGCCTACAGAAAAATTATGTGCAAATCTTCAACATGCCCAAGTTAGCTGAATTGATGGATATAATACATTTTATAAAGAATAATAAGCTCACTTACTGAAATAAAAATGGAGAGTTTGCACTTTTGAATAACAACCCCTGGGTATATTTCTTCATTTCAGTTTAATCAGTTTTAACTACTCTAATTTTGGTCTAAGATGATCATTGCTTGTGTGTTCATGCTTGGTTATTTATGAGGTAATTAGTTTCAGCTTTGATCATATAAAGCAAGAAATGCCTCCCAAAGCTCAAATCAAAATTTGCCTTCTGCAGGTTAGCTGCTTTTGAGCTTAAAGGTTTTAACATGAAACTCTTTATTTCTCTTATATATTTTAATAACATTGTCAGCTAAAGTACTTAAGTATTATACAATTTTAAATGCTTCACAGAAAAATAATATGGGATTGACTATGAAACTCAATGATGCTGATTTGAAAAGCTGCACTTTGGAATTTTGCTTTCAATCTGCCACCTGAGAACATGTCCTACATAAAAATCAATAGGAATCAAGATCCATTAATTCTTCTGATACACTTATCTCACTTAATATCAAAATTTCCTAGTCTCAGAGTCCATCCTTGATATTAGGAGTACGTATGAAATTCAATAATTGTAAGTCGGGCCATTTTTTCATAGACATAGTCATACACAAAATAATAGTCATGGTAAGTGTTGCAAAGATAGCTCTCCTTGGAGAGAGGCTATTCTAAGAACATTTTCAAGCTATGATGCTAATGTTAATGTAGTTGACAGAAAAATAATTTATTTAAAATTATGCAAAAAGAAGATAATCACAAGATAAAATACATAAATCATTTGAAAAATAGAGAAATAATGTGGAGAGATCATTTGAAGAGAGGAAAAGTTAAGTGGACAATAACCATATTAAAAACAATGCTAACATTCAAAGATAGATAAATACCTAACATCAAGCCTTGTTTAGCAGTTGCTTTTGTAAATATTCAAATTGATGGAACATCATGTAAATGAGTATCTAGATATTGCAAACACTGATCATGAAGGCCAAAATCTGGATGTATTTAATTAGATAATTTTTGTCATTAATTTTCATCAATGAACATTGCTTTGAATTTACTATTGGTATTTTGTTCCTGATAATGTAATACTGAACAACCTTTATGGGTTTAATCTGATATTCTTCATATTGTGAGTGCATGTATGGTAAATGTGATGTCAAAATTTGAAAGGCTGCTGAATAAAATTAAATAAATAATAATAATGCTAGTATGCAGTTGCTCCAATTTTGACATCCATCAGTCACGTACATTTTTGGAGTGTCTTCATAATTTTACACAACTATTCATTTGATTGTCATAAATATTGGAAAAGTTTATGTCCTTGGCTTCTGTTTCAGTCTTTCATCTGTAGCCTTTCTCATAAACCTAGGCAAAGTATGTTTCTTTTCATTTTAGATACATGCTACATATGATAGGTTTAAGATACTCTATAGATAGATTTTTAAGTTTGATTTCTGGAGAATAGAAGAGAGAGCTGTGCTTCAAAGACCAAAGTCGTTACTGGAAAAAAAAAAAAATCTGAATGTTACTAGAACTGTTTTCCATACTCCATTTTTATGGAAAATAAGGTGATGAAAAACACGTGTATTTGATAGCATAGAGGAGAGTATAGATATAGTTGTTTATGGCCAAGTGTATATAGCTATCTAAGAGAATATAGAGTTAGCAGGAAAAATTAAAAATCCATCAAAACTTATTTCCACTTAGAAAATAAAGCTTTTGTGTATTGGAAACAGAATTAAGCGTCATCTCCCTGCCACAATAAGCTTTTAGGAAGGATCTTCAGTTTGAATTGATTGAATCGGTAAGGAGATGGAGTCTCTTGTCTATGTATGTTAGGTTTTGGTTGTGAAAAAAAGGGCAAATGAATATAGTTTAAAATTGGCTACAACTGTTGTATTTCTGTGGTAAAAAGTATTTTCAATCATTAAGGACAATGAATAATATCCTATGAAAATAGTGTTAGTTTTTGATATTACAATATTTTATTTAAAATATGTTATGTTTGAAGTGATTGCTTTTTGATTCAAAGCACCTATGTTCAGATCAAGACCCTAGGGTGAGGAGTTATAGAAAGTCTTTCCCTTTGTCACTTTCGATTTAAGTAACTTGAATGCAAAATGAAGAAGTAAAAGCCTGTACTAAAATGTCCAGTCCTGAGTGAAAATTGGGCATACAAAGAGGTCACAGGTGAATACAAAAGAGATATTTTTGAACATTTGTAAAGAAGCCTATGGCTCTAAAAATGCCAATGAATCATAGTCAATGTATTGACTTTAACTGGAGAAAAATAACTAATGATTAAAATGGAAATATTTATAATATTAGTAGGTCATTAGGTCAGGAAAATCTATGTATAAATGTTCTGTGCTTTCTATGAGTGTATCACAAGTAAAGCCTGTCAGATTTAGAACCAAAAAAAAGAGTTCTTGTTGAAAAGTGAAATGATGCTAGTGTCAAAATATACATTTCTTTAGCCTTCTGTATTTAGGGAAAGTGAAACAAGAGATAGAGCCCAATTACAATCTCTGTCAAATTATTGCCTCTGCGGTTGCGGGCTCCTACGCAGAAAGGTGCCTCTACCTTTGAGGTATTATGGTTTTATATTATGAATAACATTGATGCAGAGTGATGAGGGGGCACCATTTGCAGGATGGCTAATATGTCATTTACAGGACTTGAATTTTTTCAGTTTAGAGAGTATGGTGGCAATTTTGATCCCAGTATCTCTTACCCCTTGACTTGCTGATAACTGCCCTCTCCTCTCCAACGCCATTGGTAACCAGGACAGGCCAAGATGCTCTCTGCTCCAGTAATCGGATTTAGAAGACACTTATTGAGCATTTACTCTGCGTAAAGTCCTGTGTTAATCTTCTAGGATAAAAAAATAAAAGGACATGGTCCTGCCTTCAAGGAATTATTTTACTGGTTTGAGTGACTAATATGTAATTAAATAAAATAAAGCCCAATATGGTCAGAGTAGAATGATAATTAAGAATATAGAACTGAACTAAGAAGGCGTAATTATTTGAACTTGAGTTGGGAGAATACGTTTGTGGCAGCTTGTGGGAAGAGTTTTAGCTGACTATAAGATCTTGAGGAAAAATAGGAGTTTCCAAGAAAACAGGGAGGGAAAGGACGTTTTAAGATAAGGAAAACATTCGTGAAGTTATATTCAATAAACCACCAGTAGTCAGATGCTCGTTGTAAGGGATAAGAGAAGAAGGAATTAGGATGATTTCCAGAATTCAGCTTTCATCTGTGTAGCGCTATATATATCAGGATAGGGATGTATAGGAAATAGAACAGTATCCGGAAAAGGGCAAAACAGTGAATACTGTTTAGGTTTAAACAAGCAATAACAAAAAAAATGGAAATGAGTGGTCCAGTCATAGCACAGACAAGGCAAAAGCCAGATGGCACACCAAAATGAAGCAATTTACTGAAATTTTATATTAAAGACATTATTATCAAAGGCGTATGAAAGATAGCATTTTACCATGACTGATCCTGTGGGTGATGGAGGGAGCAGTTAGCTGCATGAGGATTCAGATATGTATGAAGAGTGGTGATCATCTTTGCTACAAAAATCCAGTTTTCTGGGAAAACCTACAGGGGAGGAAGCCATGGAATAAATACCATGACCTCATCATTTTCTCTTGGTTGTGTGTATTATAATACATCTCCATTGGCTAAACCAAACCAAAATAGAAGCCCATGAGTACTTAATGTAGTCCACCCTGGGCACAAAGCAGAGCAGAAGAGGATAAGAGTTTCATCTGAAGAGGCAGGGGTCCGGGGTTCGTGTCCAGGGCTTAACTACCAGTATTAGGTTTACTGCTTATTATTAAAAGGTGGTGAAAGCTGCAAAATAAACTACTTTTTCCTTTGAAAACATATAAACAATAAACATTTTAGGATAGTTTATGTATACATATTATAAAATATCATATACATGTGAATGTGTTTTATCTAATTGTCATAGTAGCAAAACCAATTGATAGAAATTCCTAGAAAATAGAGTCTCTCAAGATGGATTCATGAAGAAGGAAATCTGAACAGACTGATTACTAGTACGACTGAATAACTAATAAAAATCTCCAAACAAACTAAATACCAGGTCCAGATGGCTTCACTGATAAATTCTACCAACCATTCAAGAAGAATTAATACCAATCCTTCTCAAATTTTTCCAAAAAATTGAAGAAAAGGAAAACTCTTTTGAACTTCTTTATGAGGCCAGCATTACCTTGACAAGTATGCCACAAGAAAAAGAGGATTTCAGGCCAACATCCCTGATAAACATAGATGCAAAAATCCTTAACAAAATATTAGCAAACTGAATTCAGTGTATTAAAATGCACCATGATCAATTTGGATTTTAATCCAGGGATGCAAGACTGGTTTCAAGATCTGCAGATCAATCAATGAGATATACCATGTTAACAAAATGAAAGATAAAACCATATAATCAGCTCAATAAATACAGAAAAAGCATTTGACAAAATTCAACATCATTTATGTTAAAAAAAAATCTCAACAAAATGGATATAGAGGGAAAGTAATAATAAAAGCCTTTATGACAAGCTCACAGATACATTATGCTCAAAGATAAATGCTTTTCCTCTAAGATCAGGAACAAGACAAGAATGCCCAGTCAGTCACTTTTATTCAACATAATATTGTTTAGTCCTAGCTAGAGCAATTAGGCAAGAAAAAAGAAAAGATATCCAGTGGAAAGGAAGTAAAAATGTCACTATTTGCAGATGACGTGATATTGAATATATGGAAACCCTTAAGAATCCATAAAAAAAAACTTTTTGGTTTTTATTATTCTGAAAGTAAATATTGAATATTTGGCTACATATAGTGGATTTTTCCACAGTAGCATCAATAACAACATTAATAAAATTTAAAATAAAAACATTAATAATGAACATAATTTATACTTATAAACTATTTCAGACTGGTCAGACTCATTTATGTGAAGTAAGAAGCACTTTAGTGATTTGGTAGCTGTCTCTTGCCTTACTTGGCCTATTCTTAAAATTTCTTCCCATGTAGTAATGGTCTCAGTTGAGCTCATGCAGATTCAGGTTTTTCTTTTTTTCTTTTTTTCTTTTTTTGGGATAGATTGACTTTGAAAAAGCCAGTTTACTATTTTGAGACCATTTACTAAATACATGCGATAAATTTGCATTGTTGTTCAACAAATATTTTATTCATTTTTCCCTGCCATTGTGGCAGAATTTACATCTCACTTCATTGATATCGGCCTTGGATCATGACTTGTTTCAGCCATGGAAATGTCAGTGAAACTGAGAGAAACTGGGACACAGATGTGCTTTGGCTTTTGAACTCCAGTATGCCAGGAAGAGAAAATGCCTTAGTCATTTTCATCCAAGTTTTGAACATGAGACATATTCAAAGTCCTAAACTCTCTCAGTAGGGAGTTAGCTTTTGTGTTCTAAACTAACCTGCAGCCTGAAACATAACAATCTCAATTAACACTTCAGCTAACCCAGAGATCCATGAGCAAAAAATACATGTATATTGTCACTAAGACTTTTGTTCATTTTTTATAGAAAGCTGACAGTACACATTGTTAACTTTTATCTCATTCAGTTTAATAGATTACCAAACAATTCTATTTTGGGGACTTATTTCATCAAAGTTCACCTATCTGGATTAGACATTTCTGTTAGTGCTTTATCTGTAAATTAGCTCAAATCCAATGAGATTGTATCTGGCAAAGCTATAACACTCATTGACTTGTGGAAGACCTTTTAATCAAAATGAGACCACAAGGCAAGTTTAATAAGATTACTTTTATTATTTTAATGTGCTAAAGATCTAAGAAGTAAGATAACCTTATAACTCTTCAAAGAAACTTCTGGTTTGATTGAAATTAAGTCCTGGATTGCTGGTCAGTTGATATCCTGCAGGCAATATTGCTAGTGATGAAATGGTTTGTGTCCAAAAAAAAAAAACAGCATCTCGATACAGCCATATATGTATATATATGTGAGAGTGTGTGTGTGTGTGTGTGTGTGTGTGTATACACACACACACACACACAACAACAAATTATTTGTTGTTTTGTTTGATACCAGTCAATTTCTTTCTTCAGTCTTTATCCAATTGCTCTATGAGCATAAATTCATTCTAAAGAGCTAGGAGTACAAACTAATAGCACCTCCTTTTATTAGCTTGATATCAATCTTCTTTATAGTATAGTATTGTTAATCATTGGTATTTACAAAAAATTATTTCCAAATGTCAAATCAATGTAATTCCAGAACCAAATTGCTTACAAGGTTTCCAGCTTAATTTTTATGTATATGTTAAGCACACATTGATTGCCTATCAGATTGCATTTACCCTTCGCCATAAGGAAACTATAAGATTAAGTTGGAGCTACATAAAACAGAAACCAACCAACAAAATACTCTGCATAATTTGATCAGGGTGTCAAGGAATTATTGCAGAGCTGTCAACTGCCAAATTGTTTACATAGATAGACACATTTTTTTTTTCTTCCCATGAAGACAATATAAATTTGAAACTTGAAGGGGCACTTTTTAAATTCTAAAGTCTCCTTTACCCAATAGAACATTTTTCTAGTACTAAAAACTTAATCTTATTCTTGAACAAATATTTTACCTCAGGATAATAGTGAATTAGGTGAACATTGAGGAGACCTATGAAAAATATTCTCACCTTTTAATTCCCTGTTTTTTTAAGCTAAAAATGTCTTATAAAATATGTTAATAAATACCAAGTCAGAAATTCTTACAGACCTCATCTGTTGTTTTTTGGCCTCATCACCCCATTTTATCTACTTTAATACAATTAAGTGTATTGAGATCCAGTAAGGCCCCATAGCGTGCTAGATTCGAGATAAATCCCTGAACATGTGCAAGCCTCTACTCCCAAGGTCTT
Source organism: Eonycteris spelaea (assembly GCA_003508835.1). NCBI lineage: Eukaryota > Metazoa > Chordata > Mammalia > Chiroptera > Pteropodidae > Eonycteris > Eonycteris spelaea. Next base: position 7,107,518 of record PUFA01000007.1, read on the forward strand.
CAAAGTCTGACAGATTGGTCACAAAAACTGCCTGCTCCAGTAAGTGAGGAAGCTTATGTAATACAGAAAGGATCACAGAGTAATTTCAAAGGAGAATCTTCTTTGCTAGAAAAAGTCTACCAGGACTTCTTTGAGGTTCAGGAACCTAAATTGAGCAGAAGTTTATGAGCAAAAAAAAAAGAAACCCTAATTGTCAAGACAGAAGTACAGAAGTATATTCACTGATGAAAACAGCAGAGTTTTAGAAATGAGAGGGATTTAGTCCTATGGGATCACAGTACAATACATGAAACTGAGAATCTACTTGGATATATTTGTATATAAAGGATACAAGTTGGTGAGAGCTTTATTCTGGCTAAAGGTTTTGGATAACTTACTTTGCCTCTGGAAATTGCTAAGTGAAGAAATGATTTTAGGTCAATAAAAGTCAAAAGAAATGTTTAGCTTTATTTGTAATGATATTTTAAAGCTATCATATTCACCTAGTACTCCTGTAATATTTTTCAAATGGTGATTAAAATAAACCGTGCTGGTAGCAAGTATATAAAAATTTTTAAGACAGTTGATTTTGAAGTTAAAAACAGGCAATTTTTATGATCTTTTAAAAAAACATTTAAATATTTTTCAAGTTTTTAATTTTAAAAACAATCAAAGACAGAAGACAAATGATAAAATTGGACATTTGGATGTCAGGTAATAAAATTAGAAAAGAAATATAAAAATATTAATTCGAGTAAGTGGTGTTAAGATTCTGAATGAAGGCAGTGGTCTGGAGAAGACCTAGTTTAACAGCTCACTTCTGTATTATACCAGAAGACGAAAAGGAGAAAGAAGTGGAGTAGAAGAAAGAGGGGTGAAGAAGAAAAGGAAGAAGTGATAGCCTTTTATAAATGAATCCTTTCTATCACTATGAGTTTAAGGTTTCCCTTCATAAAAGGAGACATATTTTTGCCTTTAATATTCATAATTTTTGTTACTGTCAGAAAAGAAAAATATTATAAAATCCAATGAGTCAAATATGATAACTACAAATTATTTTCTGAATTTTTGCAGGTAAACTTCTAAATTGGTAAAGTTGATGTTTAGAAGACTTAAAATTAAGTTCTAAGAGAAATCTATCCAGTCTTTAAGCATTATCATAAGGATAAGGATGTTGTTAGCCTTAATGAATCAGGAAATGAAGAAAAATATATAGTTACAGTTGTAGCTCACATAATTCAGACTTGAGTATTATACTTTACATCTCTTGTCTTATGTGGACCCTTTGAAACCTTACGAGATATAAATTTTTTGTATATTATTTAATTTCAAATATTTAAAAACAGCTATGGCTCAGCCTCCAACTTTCTACCTCTTTTTAACTCATCATTTTGTGGGAAATGGAAAAATATGGTAGGCCATGAATGGGTAACAAGTCAGCTGGTTTCATTTTTCTTTTACCCAGATCAAAATGAAGCATGTGGAGTGAGTTCAAATCATGGTTTCTAGCAATAACCAAATACCAGAGGAACATCATTAAGCATCAAGTTCAGGAGTTTAAGAATAAAGACAAGGGATCAGGAGCTAAGGATAGGTCAATAAATTAGAGCTCAAAGCAGGATGAGGTGACTAGATTTATTTTAAATGTATTATAAATATAGCAAAAATAGTAAAGGCCTGTTTTTATTCTTGTTCGTTTTTAAACTAGTGATGAGTATATAAAACTACTATGTCATCCTGATTTATAAACACAGAAACTGACAGTCGGACTGATGTGGTATCCAGTTTCATTCCACAAGGTCATCCCTGTTTTAATTCAAAGTAAGTTTTTCTGATTTCCATGTTTGTAACTTATAATAATATATATAACCTTGAGAAATGTTAAAACCTTCTGGAAGTGTGAATATTATGTGATTAGTTTTGATTTTTAAAAGGATCCTGCTGGCATAGTTTATAGGTAGAAAAAATAGCTATATACCTCATTTCCTGCCTAAACAATCTTAGTCTTCTTTTATATTTTTTATTATGCTTCCTGATTCTTTGAATACCTCATTACTTTCATTATTCACTATCCAATTCTGCCAATAGCTTGGATTCTAGAGTTTTATATAAACATGTGGAAAGCTGTCAAAGCTATTCACTCTATATATTATAAGTCTATGATTGTTAAATGGCAACGTGTATACCGACTTATTCACGACTTTTAAAATATATTTTATATACCTGGATGATTCCGTGGTAAACATTTTGTAAAGTTTACTTAAATGAGGACAGAGTTAAAATTTTACTCTCAAACGTGATTTGAAAATGAAATAGAAGGAGCAAAACGAATGTATTGCTGAAGGCATATTTATTTTTCAGATTGAATTACCTGGTAAAACCAAAAGCATTAATGGATCCATGGAATATTGGTTTATAAATAAATTTGCTTCCATAGAAAAAGACAACATGCAGAATTTATTAAACTTCTTCAAAAAGGTGGAAAGATGATGAGATTGAAAGGAAAGACTAACACTTTTTGCATGTCCTCTATATGCCAGGAATTCTAAGGTGATTAAATTCTTTATTTTATTTAATCTTTGCAATGACCATTATAGAAAATGATTTTAGTCACATAAATGAATTAAAGCTCTGTAACACTGCTTAGGGTCGTACAGCTATGGAATGGAAGTCATCCAGATAGGTCATGGCAAAAATCAGATTTAAACTAAGGTAGCATGACTCTGAAACATAATTTTTCCAATCTTAGAAACTTTCGTTTGTTCATGAAAGACTTGTGAGGTAACTATTGTGTCACTAATATCAATCTATACACTATGAGGATACAAAGACTAATATCGTTTTAAATTAATCCTTTTGTCAAAAAGGTGATTTAATCAGAAAGAACGATCTCAGTATAACAACCTCTGATTGTGAAATACAAACTCAACCAAGTCCCATGTGATTAAGAGATTTAATCAACATGAGCTGAAATCATTGTTTAGGGCTTTATGATAAATTTTCAAAGAAGAAAGGAATTAGAAACATTCACAATTAATAATGCAAATATGCAATCACCTGTAGTATAGAAAAAGAGTGCTATACTAACCTAGAAAGAAATAAGATTGATTTTCCATGTAATCATTAAAACACAATTATATTATTTGTTATATAACTTAGTTTCTATATCTGCAACATAGAGATTTTAAAACTTCACAGGATTGTTAGAATTACATAGGAAAATGTACAGGAAAGCCAGAAGTGGACTGTTATTCTAAAATTAAAAAATGACCAGAAGGCATATTAGAATGTGAAATTCCAGCCACATTTAGAATAAAAAATAGTTAACAGAGATTATTAAAGTTTCACAAAAAGGAAAGAAAAATGCTCTTGAATTTTAAAATTCTTCTTTAATTTTTATGATCTATCAGTCATTAAAATGTTTGTTTATATAACTCATTGATATTCTAGAAAAAAACCTATCTCTTAAATAAGGTCTTGAAAAAAACTGACATCTATACTCACCCAAAAGATATTCAAAAACAAACAAGACAAGAGAAGGCACATTTCAAAATAAAAAGTTAACCTTGTGTTTCAAGTAGATATAATGTACATTGAAAACTTGAAAATTTTAACTAGATTATATTCTTTGGGAAGTGAAATTGGATACCATATACAAAGCATGATGTAAATTTTATATTTAAATGTATATTCACATATATTTGCAGTACATATATATAATTAAATATATATAGAATCTATAAAATCTATAAAAATATATGCATATATTAGCATATATATGTATAAATTGATATGCATATGCATGATATGGATATATGGATACGTATGTTTTCTACATGTGAGCATAACATAAATTTTATATTTGAATATATTTTATATTAAATGTGGAACACATTCATATATCAATATCTATGCATCCATATAATTTATATACATATATACATATTTATATATATGTATCACACATCCATTTAATTTTCAGAAGAAGATTTTGAGATATTTGTATTTGTTTTTTAAATGAGAAAACTTAGGCATAGAGAGGTTAAAATGTTAAATTACTTGCCTGATATAAAAGTAAGATGTAACCCTGACAACTTGACTCTAGCCAGGGTCTAGCACTTAGCTAATGTAGTAAATTTTAGAGTACAGGTGTAATAGAATGTCTCATAGTCCCTGTAACAGCAAACCTTTTTTTCTATACAGAATATTTTGTAGGATTTTAGCTGAAAATTAACAAAATATGTGATTTACGTGGTATCTATGGTATAGAGTAAATAAGTACTTTATAGAGAAAGATAGTCTAAGCTTAAGATCTAAGTTTTAAGTTTTACTACTTATTGACTGTGACATTGGGTGATTTGCTGAACAAGAGCTAAAGATTTATGAGATTTTACCATTAGCAAAATTCTACATAAAATGGCTTTATCTCTATAATACTATATAAAACGCATAAAAAATTCTGAGGTTGACAGTATTGTTATTTTCATTTCTTCATTGGAAATTGAAAAGCAGAGAGTGTAAGAACTTCCTGTGGTTACCCTAGGGAGTAGACAGATCAAAATTTTAACTTTACTCCAGAAACCCAGCTTTTAGCTACTCTAACACACTGTTTCTTATCTTCACTTATCAACCATTTCTCTTATCTGCTAAATGAGGATAAGAGCCTCTACATGTACGATTATATGATGATCAATGAAAGAACTTAAGAGACTATGCCCTAATAGTGTGGCTTGAGAGATCCTGGAGGGTAACAGCTCTGTAGAGAAATCCACATTCTAGCCTTTCTCCAGTTCTGCTTAAATGTCATTTCTTGAATTAAAGTGCTCATTGTAATAGTACAGAGAAAGACTCTGGTGTGGCAGGGTGCTTTGTTCAGAACATTGCTGTGGATACCAATGGCTTTGCCTGAATTTGCTAGAAACTAGGTTGAGGACTAGCCACCTGTTGAGAAATTAACCTCCTGAAAAGTCCCATTTTTCTATCTTCTGTATTTGTCTCTCTATTTAGAAAGCTGCATCTAGTCTTGAAGAATAAATGGAATAAATAATTTTATTAATGGCATGATTTAATAAATATATTATGTTAAACTCATAAATATTTTAAAAAGTAAACAGTTGAGTTGCATTAACTGATTTGAACTAATTCGAATCAAAAAGAAAACTAAGGAATACATTGTGCAAAATGAGTATTTTTTTCATCCAGAATATTTGCTAGGATGTGTCTAAATTTAAGGTTGAGATCATGTGCCAATGAATAGGTAAGGATAACTTATAAATCATTAAAAAGTGTTAATAATATAGTGCAAATACATCTACTTGTTGAAATAATTAGAAATAGTTACTAGAAAGTCTCCTTTTCAGTTTTGGTTCTAATTTTCAATTAGAAAAAATATATGTATGTGTATGTATATATATATAAACATTACCCAGTAATCCCTTTTAAATCAGGTAAACATTGCAATTATTTTTAAGAGAGAACATACTGTACAGTTAAGAATATTCATACTACCTTCTCTGAACTTTAAATTTTATAAAGTTGCCACATGCAAGTATCAGATGAAATCAAACTGTATTATTACTATTTTATCCAATTTGAAGAGGGCTTTTACCAGCTAGTAACACTATTTTTGTTAAGGCAGTCTACTATAGAGGTTTAGTGCATAGGCTCCAGAAAAATCTTTTGAATGGGGATGATGATCATAATTACAGCCACCTCTTAGAATCACTGTTTTGGCATAGAGTAAACATTCTAAAATGGTAGCTGCTGTAAACCTGAAATTATTCTTGACATCTTTGTTTTTTTTTCCCACTGTCCATAGTGATTCCACTAACATATATTGTCAACTACAGTTTTTTTTTAATTTATTGGGGACATTGGTTAATAAAATGATACAGATTTCAAGTGCACAGTTCAATAATACATCATATGCATATTATGTAGTGTTTTACTGCCCAAAGTTAAGTCTCCTTATGTCACCTTCCATTTGGCCCCTTTTCCCTTATAACCCTCCTCCCTCCCCACTTTCCCTCTGGTAACCACTAAACTGTTGTCTGTGTCCAGGAGTCTGTTTATCTTGTTTTGTTTGTCGCTTTCAGTTTTATATTCCACATATGAGTGAAATCAATTGGTTGTCAACTTTTTTCTGTCTGACTTATTTCATTTAGCATGATAATCTCAGGAGCCATCCATGTTGTCACACATGGTAGCATTTCATCTTTTCTTATGGCTGAGTAATATTCCATCGTATATATGTACACATGTACAGTTTTTAAATATATATTTTATCACTGAATCCATCTCACTACAGCCATTACCAATACTATGACTAATCCACCATTATTCTTCACTTTCATTGCTGCATTAACCTTCTAATAAGTCTCCCTGCCGTTGCTCTTAGCAGTAAAGCCTATTTCTGCACAGTAATCATAATGGTAGTTAAATATATAAATCAGATTATGTGACTTTCCTACTCAAACAATTTCCTTATTAAAAAAGCTACAAGAAAAATTCAAAATTTTCATGTACGGCAGCCCAGTATGATTTTCCCCTTGCTCATTTCTTTCAGACTCACTGACCTCACACATTTCTAGCACATTCTCTCTCCATAGACTGCCTGTAGGGCTGGTCCCCTAATGCTTAATTGTTCACTTCCTTCTAGTCTCTCTCAGGAAATACCTCTTGGACCCTTCTGTGACTCCTTTTTACATACTATCTCCTTACCCAGTTGTCTTTTTTCTTTGAAGGGCTAATCAGTACTGATGTTTTACTACAAATTTTCTGCTGACCATCTTCCACACCAGGATACACACACTGCATGAAGCTCAAATGGTTGCTGTGAAAACCAACGTTTTACTTATGCCTAGAGAATTCTAGGCAAGTAGTGGACTATGTGCCTGTGTTGAATGAATTGCACGGTCATAAGCCAAGCACTGTGCCAAGTGCTTTGAATACATGACGTTTACTCTTCAAAACATCTCTGAAATGATGTAACATTCATCTCATTTTTCACACCTTAAAAAACTGAGTATAGAAGTCAGATTAATTCTCTGGATGCACACCATACATCACTGTAAGTCAGTATGTAAAATCCAATAAAATCTTAATGATTTCAGAGTGCCCATTATTTCCATCTTGCTATGCTCCTTATTTCATCTTTCTGAATCAGAAGTCAGGCAAATGATGCTTTTATCTCTGCAGCAAACCAGTATTATAACACCATAGGTCAGTGCAAGATCCCTATTAAGCACGGTCTATAAATTTGCAAGAATCTCTTCTTCCATTAAAATCAAATTAAGGTTACTGTTTGTTTTTGACAATATGTTTTCATCTGTCTTATTAACTCTATCAAAATATGCAATAAGAATACTTCATTTTTAAAATTGGTGCAAATTTTGTGCTGGGTACTTCATATTTCTCCATGACCTCATAAACCTCAAGACTGACTCAGTACCCAGGGCACTTCCTTAAGATGGAATTGAGAGTTAATATACCCTCTCTTTTGAAACCTTGGAATCCTGTCCCACTTAATCGAAAGCTACTGTTTTCTTCTACTTTAGTTCTCTGTGATTATATTTCATGAAACTTTTTAACTGTTCTCAAATTAAAAAAAAAATCATGACACAGACCAATGCCTTTTTTTTTTTTTTTTAAATCAATAGCTGATTGCTTGGCACTAAAACTCATTTTTAAAATACCCAAATCCTCATTTCTCCCTTATTGAATGAGCATCTCTGATTTAAGAAACCATTTATGGTTAATTTGAGAAATGCAGATGTAGATTGATAAACAAGTTATATTTTTCCTAGGAGATGAGTTGTAAAATTAATGTAAATATTTCATAGGACTTGTGCATCCAAATAAATAACTTTTCCATTATGTTTGACATTTGTGATAAACTGGCTAACTTAAATGTTTCCACTGGAGGTATAATTTTTAAACACCCAGCATGTGTAAGATTGCTTTATATTTTATTTCTGAAAACTGTTTTGAGGAGCTCAGGAAGCAGAAACTCAATATTATGGAAATATGAATCACCTATGTACATGGTGTGTGCTAGTGAAGGTCCAAATGACAGTTTTCTAAGTAAGTGATCATTAAATTTTGAGGAAATGCATTTGCATTTAGAATCAATTTGATTGATTATAGAATCCTGAGAAGTTGTATTTTTGAAACATGTGAGAAATTGTACAAAACAAATTCTGAAAAAATTTACTAGAAGGAATGAGTGATTTTATATTTGGAAATCAAAAGACATATTGTTTGAAGGGGATAAAAATCATGTAATTAAATGACAATCAGTGAAATGACTTTTTAGGACTTGTCTCTGATTATTCTGTACACCAAAATACACTGACCGCCTTGGATTCAGGCTAGATATTACCCTTGACCTCTTTTTTACTAACTGATTGTGAGAGTTTAGCCAATCTGCAAATTTTGGCAAATTTACTTGACAGGATAAAATTACAATTTTAGGTTCTTTATTTCTAAGCTCCTGTAAAAATCAAAACTGAATCTGGAACTAAGTGGAATAAAGGATACAGAGTTTTGTATCAAAGTATTTTAAATAACTGAAAGGCTCTTGTTGGATACAGTATTAAGAATTCTTTAAACCAGGATTATGCAGAGAGCTGTTGAAACATGCATCCTTCCAGTATCAATCCCAGAATTTCTATTTCAGTAAGTTTGAGATGGGGCAATGGAATCTGTAATTTTCAGCATGCCCTCCATAAACTTTTGATCAACTAAAATTGGAAACCACTAATTTAATTTAAACTCCATTTACTAGTTATGAGAAAACTGAAGCTCCAAAGATTTACCTCAATATTTTAATATCTTTTGCATCAGTCTTTAGGAAGTAAAAATGGGATAATGTAAAAGAGAGACTGTTTGCTTGCTTGAATATTTTATACCATGAATTTTGAAGAAGCTGAAAATCTGATGACGATACTGGTGGGGAGAGGGAGTAAGGGTTTTACATCTTGTCTGTAAGAATAATCAGAAGTTGAAAGAAGATTTCAATGAAAGCTAGAACAAAACTTTAGGTGACATTATATAGAGAATACTCAGGATTCTAAAACATGTAAGCCAGCATTGTGGTTACTAAGTTTGAGTTATATATGAGAAAATTTTCATGTTTTATAAGCATTAACTATTATGTTTAACAGGCTGAATGCTATGTAATTTTTTTGTGTATATATTTTAATTTATAAGATTTAATAATCACAGAAAGCTCACCAAGTCCAGGTGATTTGATGAGTTAGGAAGTGAGGTTAGCCAGTTTAGAAAACCATTTAGTTTGAATTTAAAAAATGGCAGATCTGGGGAAATAAACAACTAGAAAGCATTCTTTCACATTTAGAGGAACATAGATGGCCCTGAAAATTTGCTTCAAAAACTCCAATATAGAATTTTATTTTTAAGGCTTTGTGCCTCATTGGGATCGTAACCACATTTAACTCATAGATTGTTCTTTTGCTCTTATATAAATTCATAAGCACCATGAAATGAGGGAAGAAGAGTCCTCCTCAAATCCAAAGGCAAAAATGCAAATTAAAAAAATGGAGAATGTGTGATGCTTAACTACACATCAGACAGAGTTTAGGCTGCAGGTCCCAGAGGACTGCTCATATGTCCTGTTAAATATATTTTCATTCAGAAACATTCACAAAAGAAAATGTACCATAATGAAGTTTAGAAAACAGAACACTAATTTCTTCAGTGATTGAGATCATGTAGAATACTACAAATTCCTTTTGTTCATCCTCATGTTACATTTTTTCTATACTTTTTGAAATACCTTATCACAGTTTGTTTTAAAAAGTAAAATACGATAGATTTTATAATATTCAAATGGATGATATAATTTTGTTAATGACCTTAGTGAGCAAAACAATATATTCATTCTAAATTTCTTTAAAAACAATGGTGACTTTATCCTTTTCACAAGGGAGAGAAATGAGGTTCAGGGAAGTCAAATGACAAGCTAGTTCTCAAAAATTTGAGTCTAAAACTCACCTAGGTAACTACTGATGTAGAGATCAGTTTTTATAGATAGTTAACTATGAAGTTGTCCTGGATAGGGGAGTCTGTGTTTAGGAAAAGTGTGAGTCATTACAGAAAAAACAGTTTGTGGGATTGAGTGCAAGGACCCATTTTGTAACTAAAGCTAAGCCCAAATTCACGTGGCCTATATCCTAGGTTATCAGGATTGGTTCCAATTTATGTCTTAGTGACCTCATTTCCTATGCTATTTGCATTTTTGGTCTTTTTTCTTTTTTTCATTTCTCACAAATCATCACCATTAATAGTTGCATTGCAGCTGAATGGGCTTGGCAGATCTTTATTTTACACTTGTAGATTTGCCAAGGTCTCATCTAACAGCATGAGCACATGTGCAGGCAAACAGAATTCTAACACAACGTTAAAACTTGAAAGAAAATTCATTTCAGTGGCATCCTTTTTCTACCACATATTTCTACATGAAAATAATTTAAAGCATCTCTTTTAAGGAGGTTGCTCTCTGATAAAACAAAGTACATTCTGTGCAGGAAGCTAAGGATGTGTAACTCCTTCCAAAGCAGGGAAGACAAGTTTTCAGGGGTGCGATGTTTTATGTGACTGCACTTGCAGACTACTTAGTTCATAAATGTTAAAGCCTGCAAGAGGCATCATTCAGTGAACCACAGTCAAGGGAAAAATATAGGAAATTTTATTATTATATTATGTATTTGTAATCTTTGTGTGACACAAAAAGTTTAGCCGGCCTTCTATGGGGCAGTTAATGTCTAAATTCTTGTACTCAGAATGCTGTTCTCAGACTAATTCCGTAGGCTTTACCTTGTTGCAAATGCAAAATCTAACCTTAAATATATAATATATAGCTTTTTGGCTATCAATTTTACTTCCATAAAATGGCTCCAAAAAAGAAAAAAAAAAAACAATAACAAAGGAAAGTAGAATCACAGGTCTAACACCAGACCTATTGCATTTTATCAGTATCCCTTGGTGATTTGTACTTTCATTCAAGTCTGAGAAATGCAAATATAAACCTTCATACTAGAGATTTCATGATTTATTGAATGACAAATGGACAATTGCATGTAGTATATGTGTTCTTATTTTGCAGTTAACCTATTTGACAGTAATTAGCCAAAAAAAAAATTCCATGTTTAATAGATAGCTTTTCATTAATTGTAAATAGTTTTTCATGAATGGTAAATCAGAAATGGTTTTTCATTTCTCAAGCAAGTTAATAATAAAAAGTGTAACTCATAAAATACGTAGGTTGAACTTCTACTGAAGGAGTTATAATGGCAACACTGGTTACATGCAACAGTAGTCAAAATCTGTCGAAGAATCATGGATGGATATTTATTTCAAAAGTTACTGGTTTTTTTCAGAAGACCATGCCCAAAGAAAGTAATTAAAGACAAGGAATTTGAAGAAAGTGCAGTTGTATATCACTCTGTGAAGTAGAATTTTCATTTAATACTTGCTGGGAGTTAATTTTAGTTATGCTATTTCTAATTGTGAAACTTGTGTTGGTAGAGTGTTTATGTATACATTTATGAAAATATAGCAATTGTGTTTATGATGACGTTAGCACAAGAAGTTTGCAAAAAATTACTTGATGGCTGCTTTATATCATCATCATATACTTCAAATGAAAAAAACAAGATTTGATTTTTTAAATCTAATAAATTTAAAATAATGCTTTGAAAAATTTGCTTTGTAAAAGATGAAGTGCCTGGCATAGTGAATTCTATTGAATAGAAATTTAAAAGTTTAAAATTCAAATTAAAAAAAAAATAAGTGAATTTTGGTGCAGCAGAGGGTCACTTAAAAGTAATGCTCTTAATAAACTAACAGGAGAGAAATATACTTGAATTTATTTGTAGAAGACAGATAATCTAAAATTTTATTCAAATGCAGTGAGATAATCTGCTTTATAAATAGAAGCAATCTCATATGTCAGACATGTAACATTTGAATATGAATTCTTTATATTTATGAGTAAATCATAAATTTGGGGAGCAAATTGGTGTTTTAAAAGTTAGCATGACAGTTTGCAGTTTTTCTTTTGCAATTCATCTTCACTATAATTTTAGAAATTGTTCTGCCTTTAGAAATGATTCTTATGTCAAATTTAAGTGCTTAATGGTAAATAGGTTATTTTAAGCTAGTTGCAATTTATTCAAAATCAGTTAGAAATCTTTAACCAAACATAATATAATAGAGCACCAAAAACTTTGTTTTTGAAGCTTTAATAATTTCCTTGAACAATATAATAGCTTATAAACAAAAATTGATTAAAATATAATCCTTTCAAAATCAAAGAAGGAATTGAACTGATTAAATGGTGAGAGTTCCAAAGAGAACAAGATCTAGACTGAAATTCTATTATTCCATATTGGAATGTTTTGACTTGAGAAAATAGTATTTTGAGGAGACTCAGTTTTAATTGGTTAAATTTATTTTCTGAACTAAAATAGAATGAAGAATGAATGCCTGCAATTTTGTAGTACCTAAATTCTATAAAACTTAAATTATAAATATAGTTAGCAAATAGTTATAGATATTTACTGAAGAAAATATTTTGAAGGGGATGCAAATAGTAGTACTTGTGAAAATATTTGAGCTAAATATTTATATGCTTGAGTGTAAAATATATGGTTGAAAATTTCTTTTTAGCAGAATATGCTATGTTTTTACCCCTTTCATTAGTACCCAGAGAGTCTAGTCTCACTTAAAAATATCATTTACTATCAATTCTTCTAGTAATGATGGATTAGCTTGCTGTAGAGTTTTTCCAAAGACTAATTTGAAAAGCTGGACAAATACAAAAAAAAAAAAAAACCCAAACCGTGTTTTATTGTTGTCGTTTTGGTATCGGAGAGCTCCAAGACAGCCATGTTTAATAAAAAAGATGGAACATAGAAGGAAAAAATTCATTGAGGTAAAACTAATATTTTGCATTGCTTTTGTTCTCCAGCCATTTGTTAGTTCGCATGTTATGGAGCTGAGACTGCTACAAAATCAATTGAGAAAAGACAATTGGATATGTGGGACTGTGAGCAGAGCCTGTCCTTTCATGAACCTGGTGGGGATAAATTTGAATTGGAGCTACCTACCAAGGAACCCGTAGCTGGAGACAAAGATGTGAGTGGAAAAGGAGTCCACTGAGGTAAGCCCAATATTTACTCTACTTTTCAAAAGGAACTTTCCAATAAGTGGCTCATATGTAAGAGGCTGGGAAGTAGATCTGAAAGCTTCAACTAGGAGAAATAGGCATTTTCTGAGCTTGGGTTGATACGATTAGAGTTTGTGTGTTATGAGAAGAAAGGCCCATAGTAAATACTACAGTCTTCTAGTTGAGAACTGGAATGACTATATTTGGGAATAAATGAGAACGAGATACAGAGCACTTCTCTCAGAGATTGGGAGTATTAATAAAGCTATGTTTTCATATGAATTAAGGTAATATGTCCTAAGTCAAACTTTCTGTCATGAAGCACAGATAATTGACTCTGTGGGAAGATAAGTGTATCCTCATCTTCAGGTATCTCTTCAGATTGTAAGAAATTATTTTCAGGTTTGCCAGAAACAAGAAAAAAGATAATTAAAAAAACACATCTAGATAATAACAGATACAAAAGTGAAATTGCCAAACACAGACTTCTGAATAACTGATTAATATGTTCGCAAATAAATCTTGGTCCAATAGCTAGGTTTTGGTTGAGAAATCATTAAATCTATAGTTCACTTTAGACTGAATTGATATTATTTAAAAAGGTTTGTGTTTTGTATCTAAGGCCATGATATGTTTTTCCATTTATTTAGATATTTGATATTATTGAAATTAAATTTTATTTTATTTGATGATTGATTATTACTAGCTTTAAAATTACAATTGATGTTGTAATTACAACTGTTTATTATTTGGCTTTTATATTGACTTTGTATTCTATGACTTCGCTAAATATAGGTAGTAGGATAAATAGCTTTTCTGTAGATTCTTAAAAGTATTCTATAAACAAGAACAAGTCCTCCACAAATTCAATAAATCTTTAGATTGATTTTTTTTTCAATTTGAATGCATTGTATTTATTTTCTTCCTGTATTGTACTGGCAACAAAATTCAATACAATGATTTAAGAAACCATGATAAGACAACTTCCTAGTTTTTCCTTTCTTATAATTTGGTTAATTATTTTTAGATATCCATTATCAGGTTGAAAAAGTTTATTTTCATAATTTGTTGAACATTCATTTTGTGAATTGGTGTTAATTTTATCAAATGTTTTTACACCTAGCAAGAGATCTATTATTTTGATATATTAATCAAGAGGGTCATATATCTCTACCTTAATCTATTCATATAATGGATTCCACTACTTGTTCTTCAGATGTTAAAATAACATTGCATTTCAGGGATAGATGTGATCTAGTCATGCTATATATATTCTTTTTATATATTTATAGGTTTAATTTGCTAAAACTTCTAAAAAATATTTAGCTTGCATTCATGAGGGATATTGATAGCAATTTTCTTCAAATGCCTTTGTCCAATTTTTGTATTTAGGTAGTGGCAATTACATAAAATGAGGTGGCGATTATTCAGTCTGCTTTATTTTCTGAGAGGTATTACAAGAATTATGCACTTTATTCATAAAACACTTCATAAATTTACCATCGAAGCCATGTTAGTCTAGATTTGTTTTATGAGAAAGTTTTAAATTATAAATTAAATGTGTGTAATAGATATAGGTGAATTTAGATATCTATTTCTTCTTTGAATTGTTTGGAATTTCTCTCATTTAATAATTTTTTCCACTTTACTTAATTTGTCACATTTGTCATAACATTCCCTTATTACCTTTTTAGTTTCTCTAGAATCTATGTTGCTATTTTCTCCTCTTTTTGGAACTCCAAAAAAGGTGTATACCAGGTTGTTAATATTTTTCCATAGGTCAGGCAACTTTTTTCCTTTATAGCCTTTTAATGCTTAAATCTGGATAGTTTCTATTGCTATATTTTGATGTCACTGACCATTTTTTTATAATATTTGTTCTGCTGCTAAGCACATGCAGTTGATTTTTCATTTGGTGAATTATATTTTTCAGCTTTGAAATTTCAATTTTTATGTATATTTTATTAATCTCTTATTTTTACTACTACTTTTGACATTTTTGGGATATTCTTATATATTCCAGTGACTTTGCCTGACATTCTGTCACATCTGTCATACTGACATATTTTTCTTTATTTTTTTATCTTGGCTATTGTTATATTTTCATATTTCTTCACATGTCTAGTAATAGTGATTGTATGTTAGATATTATGATTTTCATATACATTCACTTTTTATATTTTAAATGAATGTTAAAAATGTTGTGAATTAGAACTATCCTATGTATATTCAGAGTCAAGTCCAGGTACATTTCTGGTGATTCAGAGGTCAGATATTCTTTTATCACAGTGAGAATATACATAAACAGTGCACAGAAAACTTACACAATAGTAATGCCTCAAATATTTCAATTTTAACTAGAGTCATTTATTTTTTCCCCCTGAAATTTCCTATACACGGGCATTACTGCAGCATTTTACCAATAATAATCGACAAATTCTGACAGGGGAATATATTTAAAAAACGATATCAGTGACCAAAATTTTTGAAAAATATTGCAATTAGCATCTCCTCCTTAGAGATTCACAGTGCACTGTTTCATATTGCAGATTGCGAGAAGTGCTGCTTTAAAGAAGCAACTTGATGAATTTTATTCTCTCTGAGTGACAAATTTTAGAGTCCCTTATGATGCCAAATAAATGTTAGCCATTCAAAAAAATGGCATTACGCTCTCCAGCAGAATGCAGGGCACGAAATGGGAACTCTTTAATACTGCTGAGTGAACTCTGATACACAAAGGCAGATTGAATTATTGATGAGGGTTATATATCACTCTCTGAAATGAAGAAGTTCACTTAGCATTATGGTATTTATCTCTTACACTGCACTTAATGAAACTGAGCAAGTTATGTATAAGAAAGTCTTTATTAACATTGGAGAAAACATTTTTATTATTATTTAGCAGTCATTGGACATTTGCACATGAACTATGTTTGAAAATTAAAAAAATTAGGAAGACTAGGACTTTTCACTGAAAAATATAGAATCCAATAAACCTCATTACAGCAGGACCTTTTTTTTTTCTTTTCACCCCAGTGTCTTTCTACAAACCACACTCTTCACTGTCTATAAACTTAACAGCTGTTGAATATCCACCATGTCCCAGATACTATATAATTTTATTTGATACTGACAAAAAAAATAAAACATACATTTTTATTTTCATTTTACTGTTGGAAACTAGAGTGAAAGAGATTAAAGGACTTGACCAAATTCAAACATGAGATAAAGATGGCAGGACCCGGGATCTAATTCCAAAGCCCGCTGTATTAGTCAGCTAAAGCTGCTATAACAAAATACTGTATACTGGGGCTTAAACAACAAAGATTTATTTTCTTGCAGTTCTGAAGAGAATCTTAGATTAAGATCTAGCAGAATTGCTTTCTGGTGAAAGTTTTCTTTCTGCTTTGCAGCTAGCCAGCTGCCGTCTCACTGTGTGCTCACATTGCTCACATCGCCTTTCCTTGGAATTCATATGTGTGTGGAGAGAAAGATCTCTCCCTTCTTCCTAAGTCACCAATCACATTGGTTTGGACCCCACCCTTATGGCATCATTTAATTTTAATTACCTCCTAAAAACCCTGTCTCCAAACACAGTCACATCATGGGTTAGGGCTTCAACTTAGGAGTTAGAGGGGAACACAGCTGAGTCCTTAGCACCAACCTTACCATTTGGGAGTTTTTCTATTCTGTTCCACTAACAAACAGGAAAGATGAAAGGCCCAAATTTATATTACTGAGAACATTGTTCCTGAGCCAGTTTAATTTCCATTTTTCCTCCTAATTGATCACTTTATACTTTATTCTCCTCCAGCCACTCTCAAAAGGTCTACATTTCTGAAGATAACTCAGAATACTCAGAGGATTAAGTTGCTCTACCAACATGTTAAATATGCCTGGTTGTTAACTAAGAGTCTTAATAATTTCTAATATCTGTAATGTTAACTAAAATTCGACTTGGTCAAAGATAGGCAATATAACTATGTTCCTATAATCTTTGTTTTGTTTAAACCCTATGAAGATTTGTATTGCTTTTGGCTAAGTGAGAAACTTAGATTAGGTAACCCTAGATACCAACGCTTTATCAGCCTGCCCTGTGGCACAGGGAAGTATGAAATTTCCAAAGTCTCAGAAGCTTAAGGAGCTTTGGAGATGCTCTAGCCATTATCTGCCAGTCTGTCCACCTCCCTCACGGTGCACATACTAATTACATTACCTATTCCAGACTTGGTTTTTATCATTTGTAAAATAAAAACTATCCCACAAGGTAGTTGCATAGGTGTTTATTTCTCATATTAGTCACTGAATACTAAGGATGAAAACTGGATGCTGCTTCCTCCCAACTCTCCTCATACAGCTCAGCGTGTAAATGAGGGTGATTTTAGTATTCCATTGTCTTCACTATGTAACTTTATGATTCCCTGAGACTCTTGACAAAGTAATTGTCTTCAATGTTCACTATAGAAATTTCCCCAAATTAGGATGGAACCTAAAAAGATCCATCAGTTTCTTCAATAGAGAGCCTTACCAGATAATGTATGACCTAAGGCTTTTCTGAAACTGACACCTCAAAACCATCACTTTGATGTTTTCACCAATACTAAGCCTGTTGAGAAACAGAAAAGCAGCCCCTAGAAGATCTAGGATCTTCCCTGGTACATCAGCTAGATCTTGTTGTTCTACTTAACATAAGCAACTTCACAGAATATCTATTTTAGACAAGGCCATGCTGTGCCCATGATACATCCGGACAAAATCAGACCAACTTGTAATGAACCTGTAGAGACAAAAACATGGACATTGACCAAGCCAGAAAATGCTATATATTTTCTTCTTTCAGCTAAAATGAATAACTACCGTTTCTTTATCAGTATTTTAGTTTTAACCTCAATCTGCTCTTCCTTCTTCCTAGATAAGATTACTTGATCATACTTAATCATACAATTTCCTGCACTTTCTGAAATCATCCATTCCAGTGCAAAGCTCCTCTTCCATGGACTCTCACCCAGATTACCTAACACAAGTCTGAATCCTATAATAAATTATTTCTAACACTCTCTTACTGATAGGACTCCTGGCTCCCCATGGTGTACATTCTGCCTTTCTACAACAAGTAATTAACAATACTTGTACAATTACAGTTTGTTCTTGCTCTTCTTTGTCTAGAAGACTTTGGCATTGTCATATCATGGTCCTTACCCAGTCTTAACCTAGCTCCACTTTACCTCCTACCCCTCATATTCTACCCTTCCAGCTCACATCATGATCCCTGATGTTGAAAGCCCTGCCTCAGACCAAACTTTAAATTCTCAATAAATTCTGATCTAACTTTCCCACCTCAGAGATAATACCAAGGCTCTACTGAGGTGGTGCTCTCCCTATAAACAATAAATCTATTTTTGTCTTATATACAGATTATGTAGTTGATATTTGACACCTTTCTAAAATAGGCATTCTGCTAGGCTCATAATAAGAGCCAACAAATGTAATTTAAGTAGAATAAAGTCTTTTAACATTTTTCCTAAAAATTTCTGGTGTAGTGTGTGATCATGCTTATTTAAGGCAATGTATAGTTATTTAATTTACTTATAATTTGTAATGTTTATGAGGACACAACTCGAGTTTCTAGAATTAGCTTTCTCTCACATGGCAGTCTATGTGAACTAAATTGTTCATGTCATGTGCATTTTTTTTTAACCTAATAGTGGCTTCCAATAGCGCTTAAAATGGAATCTCATTTCTTACTTTGGCCTACAAGACCCTAAATGACATGGCACCTGCTTTTCTGTCAACTCCCATCTCTTGCCACATCCTCTATTTGCTCCTCAGTTCAGCCCCATTGACCTGCTTTTTCTATCTAATGCATATCAAAATTAGCCCTGCCTTAGGTCCTGGCACTCATTACTTCCTCTGTATGGAAATATCTTCCTCCAAAACTGCATGGTTTTTTAGCATTTAGCAGTTATTCAGTGAACTTTTCAGACTCCCATATAGTACCACTAAGCAAACATTACTTTGGGCATTTAGCTCCATTAACATTTTTTGCCACTTATTTCAATTTTTTAAAAAATCTCAAAAACATTAATAAAATCTGCAAAATTATATCTTCAGGTTTTTGTGTAGTCACAAATTAAGATAATATAGCAGTTGGATCAAATTTACCAAATCATGCACCCCAAAAGTGTTGATCAAAAATCAAAGTTAATGTTGACTTCCATTTGTGTCATCTGCTTTTATTCTTTATTCCTTTATCAATTTTTTAAAATTTAGAAATACTTTAGGAGAAACTAGACTTCTTAGGTTTTCCTTTTTTTAAAAAAATTTTTCTGTGATCAGATTGACTATCACCATGAAATATTTATCTTAGGCCATTTCTGATTAAAGTTAAGAAATTAACAAATGAAATATAATGACATAACTAAAAATTAGGTGTGGCCAGTCAATTTTTTTCTTCCTGTTAAAATATAGTCTTATATTATGACTAAGATTTTATAAATTTTTGAAGTATCCATTTGAGCTTCTGGATTATATTAACTGACTTGTGTTTGTTTCCAGTTTGTCCATGTGATATAATATAAAAATAGAATGAAAATGATGACTTAAAATGCTGTCTATTCTTCTTTTTATAATTATTCTTAACAAAAGCTTGGGTGCTGAACTTATTGAAAGGCATTAGATGGAGAATATAAATGATCTCATTATGGAAATAATCAAAAACAGTTCTCACTGAGCTATTAGTATGCTTTGTCTATTTTAAAACTTGAAAGTTATTATGTCATTTTATTGCTGCTGATGAAGACCAGTATTTGCTGATAGCATTTTTGTTTTAAGTTTGGTTTAGAGGTAGGGCATGCTCAGTATGGGACACTAAATGACTCTTTCGCTGAACCAATTATAACAATACTGCTTTATAAAGAAAATAAGCAACATGATAAAAACTATTTTTAGAAGAGTTGGCATATTCAACTCATGGTTTCTTTAAACCATGCTAGACAAATTCTGTTTCCAAGAAGATGCATGTATCTTAATACTCCTGAGTAAACAAAGCCACTGATATGATGAGTACTAGTTAAAAGTGAACATAAATTTAAATTTCAATGCTATAGTTTCATTGACCAAATTTTTGTATTTATAATTGCATATCCGAATTATATTATATTTCTTAGTACTTTTCTTTGCTATTTCAATCTGTCTGCATTAAAACTGTTTAGGTTTGTGGAATTTCAGATAAAATATATCAACTAAACCACTAGTGAACAAAAACAGGAGTTGCAGAAAAATTTTTTAAGTTCCTGACTTGCCAAAAAGGAAGATTGAGAATAAAAGAGAGATTTAGTTATTTGGGTATTGCCACTAACTTGCAGAGTGAACATTAGAACATTAATTCACTTCTTGTGGTTTTAGTGTTCTGATATGCAATACAGGACATTAGGCTTACATCAGTTCTAATAGTCTATTTAAATTTTTCTTTCAAAGTGCCAATAACAATGATAATATGGGTATTAGTTGCTTGGATATGTTTAGATTTTAAATATTTATTTACTTGTACACTAACAATTTGTGCTTCACTTAGAATATAAAAATAGTAACAATACCTAACACTTAAACATAATGATCCAGATACTCTTTTAAGCATAATATTACAAAAGCTCTGATGGGTAGGCACTATATTATCTGCATTTACAGATGAAAGCTGAGGCAAAGAAATGTTAGTTTAGTCTAGGTTACTCAGCTGGTAAGTTACAGACTTATATTTGGAAAGGAATCAGTTTTGTTAACTGAAACATTATATTGTTTTATTTGTTTAGTATATGTTTATTTGTCTAGTATATGTTTATGATACATTGCACTGTACCAGGTGTACAATGAATAAAATAGATCAGGTCACTGCCAGTGAGTAGCTTACAGTCTAATAGAAAAAGAAGGAAAAGTAGACATTTCTAATGAGTAATGGCGTTCAGGCCTTCTTCCTTCCTGGCACCTGGATGGCAGTCCTGCCCAGTTAATTTTGAAGTCAAGCCTAAAGTATGACTGGTTCTAACCAAGGAAATAGGAATAAGAGAGAAATGTTTTGCATGGATCCTTAGGCAGAAAAACATTTAAAGGCTTTTGCCTTTTCTGCTAAGGTGACCTAAGGGACGTTTTGTTACAGATTTTGCAGCTTTAAGAGGGTAGAATTTGGATCACACTGGGTGTCTAACTCTTTTGGAATAGATCTCTAACTCCCTCAAGCTACAGTGGACATGTGAGTGAGAGATAAACCTTGGTTGTACAAGCACGGACATTTGCTGATGTTATTTAGTCATATTAGGTAGCCAGTCCTAACAAAACAACAGACATTGAACCGCAATGAGTATGGTTAGTGAAGTTAAGAAACTACAGTTTGTTCTCTTGAAGATGTCACGTGTAAAATGAGTCCTGAATCACACATAGGAGTTAGCATGGTAAATGGGAGAAATAAGCATAAATTAGTGCTCCAAGCCAAGGAGGAATACATAGATAAACATGAATACATGAGTAGGGTAAAATCAAATTAAGGTTTGAATTTTAAAATATCACCCTACTAGCAATGTGGCAAATAGATGAGAAAGCAAAAATGCATACAACATGTAAATTAATAATGTTATCAGTAGTCAAGTAAAAAATGATAGTGCTAGTACAAAAGTGTTAGCAGTGAACATGGGGAAAGTGGGCAGGTTTCATAAATATTTGGTGGATGAAAGGGGATTTGGTCACTGGTGCAATGGAGGGGAAATTGTTCAGTGTGTCAAAGGTGATGTGCAAATTTCTAGTTTAACCAACTTTTTTTAAAAAAAGTGACTTTAAAAAAGGGAATGTTGTAGGAATCTAAGGTACCTCATGACATCCAAGTGGAGATGTGAAGGAGGTGCATTCTGTTTTCCTGTGTTGTATAAGATGGAAGAGGCTTGAGTATATTTAAACTCTATGGAGATGTGTCTAATAGTGGTTTGTTTTTTTTAAAGAAATAAATGCACAGAAGGAAATTATGATCCCTGATATAGTGGAAATTAAAAATGTGCAAAGCAAACTCTGTCACATCTCCAAACTTCTCTAGCAGGTGTTGAGACATTGCCACAATTAGGTCCTTCTGTAATTAATTATCAGAGAAATTCTGACATTCAGTATCTTCTGTGAACAACAGGGAAAAAAAAAATCTGTTCTGTCCAAAAAAAAATAGCAATTCTTCCATCATTCCTGAATTAAAACAATTTTTTTCTCCATTTTTTTCTAATCATTTTCAATTCCATCTCAATCTGTATGGTTTTAAGTAATTCAGCACACAACAGGCTCTTCTAAACTCTCATCACACTATTTTTATACATCTAGCTATAAATTCCTGCAGTTGTTATTTGTGTTTTTAATGTTTTTTTTTTTCCAGTTTGATTATAGGATAGTCTGTGTCTTGTACATGAGTTTTTGTTGTTGTTTGGCTACTTTATTTTTTTATTATTATTTTTTAAATTAATTTTTATGGTGACATTGATTAATGAAATCCAATAAGTTTCAGCTGTACACTTTAACAGTAAGGCATATATATATATATATTTACACTGCATGTTCACCTCCCATAGTTAGATTTCTTTGTCACCATATTTTGATCTTCTAACTTCAAAATGTTTACCATGTAAGTCACATACTAAATGATGTTGCACATGAAAATGCTCTCTTGAAAAGAAGTCAGCAATCTTAATTCAACCAACTGTGACAGAAACAACATATGCCTTTCCTCATACTGTTTATAAGTTAAGGATATACATGTTCATTTAACATAAGAATGATTCAATGATAAAACAAAATAGAGCATTCCGATTGCTATACCATATGTAAAAGTTGCCATGGAAATAAAGGCTAGAGTGACTGGTATTTATAAACAAAAACAAAATTTGATGCCAGAAAACCAGATGCTCTTGGTCTAGGACTACTTCTTTACCAATATGGGGCAAGTTGTGTGTGTGTGTGTGTGTGTGTGTGTGTATCTCTAACTTCTTTTTTCCTTTCCATTCGATAGGGATGGCCATATCTAATATATATTTCACAATGTGAATTGAGTAAAATAATACATGCAAAATAATAAACATTACATATATAAACTGCAAAGTGCTGCACAAATGTCAGTTATTAGTCATTTTAACTGATATGCCAGAATGCATTTTATGAGAGGTAAAATGAGCTTGAGTACTTAACAAGATGGCAGCCACTGGAATAATATTTTTTAATAATTTGTAGCGCCAACCCAGAATAATTTCTTAATATCTAACTTGGTTCCCAAGTACACACTTTTATGCACTTTTCTACCTTTGATTTTGGTACATTATAAAAACATATCTTTCAAATTAGTCCCTCTTTTTGGTGCCAAGAGGAATCTTAGTGTATGCTAACATGAAAAATTGTTCAAAGGAGAAGATGTGGAAATGCACAAAGGTCATCAAATAAATACCTTTTGACAAATGAACATAGTTTTATATTTCTGCTATAAAGCTCTTTTATAGATTGTGAAATGTGTAGAAAGACAAATTAGTCATTCTCAATTATTATCAAACAAAATCATGTAACTTAAGGTTAGTAAATAATTCACTATTTTAAGGAATAGTTCCACTATGATTTGGCATTTTTAGATATTGTGTATAACGAAATATTTAGGTGGGAATCAAGTAGTTGAATAAACATTCTGTGTGACTATGTTAATATGTAAAGTTTACTTTTAAGAGTGTAAATGGCTGTTTAGTAAATCACTCCTTAGCTAATGGTCTGGGGATTTTCTCCATAACTGTAACGGTTTAATCATTAAAACTCCTAGGAAAAAAAAAAAAGGCAATTTTTTAGCTATAGCTTGAGTTATATTGTTTAGAAATATTTGTCTTTATTTTAAATTCTAAGTGATAAAATGTTATTTAGATTCATATACCTCTACTCTGCAGCTCAAATTTAAAATATCCTTTCCAATTATTTTAATCTGTTTCTTATTTTTATTATAGTAATATAATAATAACAAATAACAGTTACGTTGTGACCGCCACAGTTCTAATTTATTTTGCTCTCATGATGATCCAGTTTGTATGTACTCTATAGAGATGAGTGCTGAAGTGCAGTTAACAAACTGCGGCACAGTTAATACATTTAATAACCAAACAACCATCGATAAAGTTTTAAATGTACAATGGTAATATATTTCTTTCCAGAAGGTTGTTGTGAACATAAGTTAGTTAACTGGTTAAAATTTTCTGATACACTATGAATAAGCCATGCAGCTGTTCACTATTCATAGTAAGAATTGTAAAAGTATTAATAAAACTAGTTCTCAACAATTAACACAAAAACATCAGTTTTGTCCACAGCCCTTTTGTTCTGCTTTATTTTAACAAGGGAATAACTTCAGTTTTACTGCCAACAGTAGATTCTTTTCATAGTTTATGGTGTAGCTGTTTCTGTCTTGACAAGGTCACAAAGCTGACTTTGAAGTTCAAGTGTGAAGTATGACAGAAAATAGCTTTTCAGTGCTCCTCAGGAAGGTTGAATTTGTGACAAAGTCCTCCTTATGGTCCAAAAGAAGAAAGACTTCATCAGTTGAACTGACCAGGAGTTTATTATCCTCAAATACCTGCTGTGTATAAAGGTGCCTTTCACCTACCTGACCTTGCCCATTGATGACATTCAGACTTCTACACACTTGAAAAGAAAAGCACCAAATCACCAGGGAATAAAATGCCCTTTCAGTGCAGCGTTGTGTTCATATTTCTCAATGGCTAAGCTCCCAGGTGTATGAACATTCTATTTTAATAGGCTCTCATCCAGGATGCCACTTAAGCATAAATGGCTTGCTCGTTAATCAGAGAAAGCAGAAACATGATTCTGTTCAGCAAAGTCATTGCAACCATATTCAGCTAACGTCGGAGAGTGTCTTGAGATAGGTGGGTCTCCCAGTAGCCTATTTTAAGTGGTATATAAAGGTCAATTTTTTCCATTTTTTCAAAATCTGTCTGTTATTAGAAGTACAGTGGTTCTTGGAAAGTTTTTTTTTTTAATCTTGAATTACTAATTCTTGAGCCTCCTTAATTTAAGGAGAAAAGAACAATACAGATTTGTTATGTCGATTGTTTATAATGATATGTAACATAGCTAATATATTGCCTCTAGTAGTAAGGGTGATTTATTTTAGGGAAAGTAGGTTTTTTTTTTATAACATGTGTATCATTGAGACAAGATGATTGTTTGTTAGTCAGTATGATCTACCAGTTACTACTTAATCCTTTGTTTGATCAAATCAAGGCTAATAGAGTTTTAGAAATGTTTTGGTGTGAACAATATTAATTCATTATGTTTCTAATGTGGGAATGAAAAATTTTGAATGTGTGTTAGTCAGTACATTTAAGGAATTTATAAAGTATATCTAGCTAAGAACGAATATCCCCCCTCAGACTGGAAACAATAAATTATTTCATCTTGGTTTGATTTTTTCATCTTTTCAAGACTTATTGTGTCAATTTGAGTTTTTCGTGAAGCAGGATCCTAGTAAGTAGAGGAGATTAACTGGAGGTAACACATATGAAAAATGAGGACTCAGGAATAGGCAGAGAAGGACCTTAGAAAACAGTGCAGATCTGATAACTGTGAAAGAAACCGGGCAGGAAGGAAGGCCAGTTAGGACTATCCTCACAGTGAGTGCAGCTCACAGAAGTTTTAGCCATCCCAGTGAGGACCTCTAGAATAAACATTGCCCAGAGAGGAGTTTCTTTTTGGGCAGAATAGCTAGAACCCACCATACGTCCATGCACAGTGGTGGTAGACAGAATAATGACCCCCAAATATACCCACAACCTAATTCCCCAAACATGTGCCTATGTCATGTTACATAGTAAAAGGATATTAAAGTCGCAGATGGAATTAATTTTCTTCCTAAACAGCTAACTCTAAAATAGAACAAATATTTTAGATTATCCAGGAGTTCACAGTGTAATCACCATGGTCCTTAAAAAGCAGAGGTTCTGGAAGAAGAAGGACAAGAAAGAAAAGGAAAAGGAGGAGAAGAACTATAACTTTCAAGTATTCAAATGTTGCCAGCAGATTGGAACATAGAAATCAAGAGGTACAGGTCTTTCTCCTTTTTTTTAATGTATATATAAAATTTCTAATTTAATCCTATTGAGATAAGAAGATATGCACTGTATGATTTCAAAGCTACATTTAATGTGTCTAGTTTTGTGCGCCAGCATGATATATAGGTGAACCAGGTACACCTGGAAATAAAGTGTACTCTGCTCTTGCTAAGTAAATACAGATTTGCATGATTATCAGGCAGTTTGAGATGGTTGTCTTTACTGATACTTCACCTAATTATTTTAACTGTGCAGAAAGACAGATGTAAAATCTCTATTATTGAGAAATTGTATCTCCCTATGAAGTCTAATATTTTGCTTCATGTGTTTTGAAGCTCTTGTATTATATACACACTTTTATGTTTTTTTTATGAGTTGATCTTCACATTATGAAATAGCCATTTTTTCTCTAATAAAACATTTTCCCCAAGTTCTGTATCATCTGATATAAATGTACCTCTCTAGTCTTCCATTATTGATATTTGTTTGGTATAACTCTAATTCATATTACAGTTAAATTACATACTTTTATATAGCATTGCAGTTGACTTTTACATATAAAAAAATCTATATTGACAGTTTCCTGCCTTTAACTGGAGTGTTCTGCCCAATACCATTTACTATAATTTTTTTAAAATTTACTATGTCAACTTGACTAGGCTATGGTGCCGTTATTTAATCAAACACTAATTTATGTTTGCGGTGAAGGTATTTTTAGATGTGGTTAGCATCAGTAATCAGTTGACTTTAAATAAAGGAGTTAGTATGGAAAATATGGATGGGTTATCCAATCCATCGGAGGTCTTAACAGCAAAAGATTTTCCATAGATGAAGGTGTCAGCCTAAAAACTGCAGCATCAACTCCTACCTCAGCTTCCAGGCTGTGAGCCTGCCCTACGAATTTAGTATTTGCCAGACCCCACAATTTAATAAGCCAATTCATTTTAAAAATCACTTTATAACTAGGTCAATATTAATCAATATTAATTAATGATATAGAGATAGATACAGATGTAGCCATAGGTAGATATAGGTAAACACTATTTTGTTCTGTTGATTCATCTGTTATTTATGTGGTCGGATTTACGTCTGCCGTTTTATTACTGATTTTTTTGTATAACCCTTTTAAGTTGTTCTTTAGTTCTACTTTTTCAATATTGTTTTAAATTATTTAAAGGATTTCTAGAATTTGGTTATAATTAATCTGTTGGCTATTTAGCTATATTGTTTTGCAAAATTATTTACTGTTTGCTCTGGGGAGTAAAATTTATACAAACCTTAGCATTCACAGCCTACTTAGAATTATATTCTATCACTTCTTATAAAATGTAGGAACTTTGACTGCATTTGGACCCATTTACCCTCATACCATGCTGCACTGTAGTTTTCATGTGTAATATATCAAATACATTATGTTTCTACAAGTTAACAGTACAGTTTTTCCTTCAAAAGTTATATGTTTTAAAGAAAGATGAAAAATAATATATTTACCTAGATAGTCATATTATTTTCAATGTTCTCAATTCCTTAATGAAAATCTATATATCCATCTCTTACCAATTTTCTTAAGGCCTAAAAATACCCATGATCATTTCATAGAGTACAGACTTACTGCTAATGAATTCTCTTAGTTCTCTTTTATCTGCAAATTTCTTTATTTCACCTTTGTTCCTAAAAATTATTATCACTTGGTAGACGATTTGGGCTTAATGTTATTTTAGGCACTTTAAAGGTGTCTTTTTACTCTCTTTTGGCCTTTCCTAATAAGGAGGGCACATCCATTTGAACTGTTCATTGGAATTATTATATCTCCATGTAATATGTCATCTTTCTTGGTTGTCTTTTAAGATTTCCTTGATTTCTGATTTTCAGGAGTTAGACTATATTGTACGTTGGCATTGTTTCCATCATAGTTATCCTTCTTATAGTTTGATGGTCATCTAGAATTCGTCAGTATATATATATTTCTCCATATTGGGGATATTTTGAGCCGTAATGTCATCAAACATATATTATTTTTTTCCAAACTCCTTCTGGCACCTCAATTACAGATATGTTAGAATTTTTGATATCGTCTCACAGGTTCCTGAGGTTCTATTTATCATTTTCAATATTTTTATCTTGATTTCTCGCTCATAGATAAATGGCAAGGCATTTTTAGTAGAAATAGCAGCATATGATTTATAAGGCACAGAAACTTACATAAAATCGAGATTGGGCACAGAAAAGAAATAATCCCCTAACCCTTTATACATACACTATGTAATTATAGTCTGTGGTATTTTTGTTATAGCAGCCCAAAGACACACCACTTTTGCTGAAAATTATGCCATAAAAGGATAAGGAGAGTTAGGCAGCTCATAGTTTGTTGGGGTTTTTTTTAATAATTATTTTTAGTCTTCTTTTTCATTTACAAGCAGAAGATATAACATGTCATTAGAATATTTTTATTTTCTTAAGTCATTTTTAATTTGGATTCTGTCATTTGCAAGCAGGAGATCTGAGACCAAATTAACTCAATGAACATGATGCATTTAACTGCGTCTGTTTTGTTAATCTAGTTTTATAATCCTCTTACATAGTTATTCATCAAATATTTATTAAACCGTTAGCATGACAGCCGTTCTTATAGGTGTTGGCAATAAAAAGGAAATACAATATTTTTAGTATTATAGGAGGTCCTTGAAGGACATACATAGACATTAATTATATTTTAAAGGGATCTATCACAGTTAGGAGAATAGAACATCTAAAGAATGGATGGGAGAAAGGCCAACTTCATGGGCATGGGACCCATGCAATTGCACAAAGCTTTACTCTCAGAAGACTTCACACTTAGTTTAATCCTTTACTTTCATTGTCTTGAAATTATCGATAATTTCATCTTTGACCTTGTTGTGTAAGTGATGTCTACAGAGACAATAGACCAGTCTCATGATCAGGAGAGATATGTATGGTATGTGTTTATTGTTCCTGAACTCATTCACATAGAGCATGTACAATGCCCCATGAGTGAAGAGAGAGACCACAGAAGAAAGGAAAAAGCTTTATATGTTAGTGCTTTTCTCAAAAACAAAAACAAAAACAAAAACAAAAACAAACAAACAAAAAAAACAATTGTTTTAAAACAAAGCATCTCACATTTTCATCTCGCACTGGGATTTGCAAATTATGTAGCTAAACCTGGATGGAAACAGGATGTCACTTTGGAAGGCTGAAATCACTGTAACATGATGGCATTATTAATTTCATATTAATTCTAAGAAGTCACATCAACAAATGAAAAGGCTTTCAAGAAAGAACAACCTAAGGAATAGAGAGGAGGCTAGTTAATCTGGATTTTTGAAATCCAGAGACAGAAACACATAAGACAGATTCAAGAGACAGGCAGTGTCCAGGTCATACATACTCTTTTAAGCAGAGTGTGCATTTTGACTTTTTTTTTCTAATTATGATAATGAGCTATGAGAAAATTTAAGCAGTGAGGTGTGGGCGACAGAATTAGACATGAAAATTTTAAATGATTTTCTGTTCGTTGCATGAAGAAGATATTAGCGAAGGAAAAGAGTGAAAATCAGATGGTTAGACCAAAGTCTCCTGTTGAATATTATATAGCCTTCTCATTAATCTATTAACTTAGTTATAATTAATAAATTTGTATATGGAATAATCACTAATGATTTAATTACCTTTGTATACTTATTCTAATGTTAATTGACTTATATCAGTTTATTCCTTTCTTTGTCTTCAGAATTCTGCTGTGCCTTTAACATGGACATGTATTCTGTTTCATATCATTTTAGTTTGTTTAACTGAATTTACCTGATTTGTGATGGCTTTTTTAAATAGCTGAGCATGGTTATCATTTCTGTTATTATATGGGTTAAATAAATATCAGGGAAGTTATGATGTATTGAAAGTAACTACAACATACAGAAGATTGTGAAATATACAACAAATAAACAGTTAAAATGATTTAGAAGTTTAGCTAAAAAGCCAGGAAGAAATACAGGTTTCTGGATCTAGAGAGCAGACGAAGTTCTAGATGTGGATTTCTGAGAGAAGTGAAAATGGAGAGAATCAATTTGTGCCAAAACTGTTAGAAAAGTTAAGAAATGCCTAAAGAAGAAAGAATTTAGGTTATATTTTTAAAAGTTCATTTTAGACTACATATTCAGGTGCAGTGTTTAGTTAAGTTTATAAAGTATCTTCTGTAAATCTGTTCTGAATGTTAACAATATCTGTGGGTCACTTGCATAAGAAATATAAAAGAAAATCATGACAAAAGATATACATATATATGTGTATATATATGTGTGTGTGTGTGTATGTGCATATATATATAAATATATATGTATATCCATTTCTTATTCAGAGATGAGAAAAAGACTCAAGCTGTTAAATAATTTATTCAAAGTTATAAGAGACAGAAGCAGAACTTCAGTCCACACTGTGCAAATTCCAAAAAGTCAAATGGCTTTTTACTATAATCATTTTCCACAGCATGATCACATCTGTGAGATGTTTGTTATTCCCATAAATGCAGGACACACTCTGTATTATAGTTGCCATGCATGTACAGGAGGTCTTGGTAAGGTTTTCAGTAAAGAAACATATTTGATTTTGCCTGATACATTCTTGTCTGAATTTACCTGGTCATGAACACTGTTTCTTTCTGCATAACATTTTTTGTACTTAACAACAGCATATAGCCTCCTTTGGTATTTTTAAGGAATGTATTTTCTATTCTGGCACAGATATTTCAGAAGGGGGTCATTGTGGCTAGTCTTCTTGAGTAATAAGCATTCACTTTTACAGAGAAAGAGAAAAATGAGGTTTCAGATAATGTCGAGTTATTCTTATTTGAGCGTTGACTTTTCTGAATAGGCCAAAATATGCTTGCTTATGCCTTATATTCTGGCTGGTATAAAATAAAATAGTTTGAAGAGCATGTCTTACCATTCCCTAAATCACACAAAACAACTTTTCTTCTTGTTAGAGAAGTTGATTTGGAAACGATGGCCTAGTGTTCTCTTTTTGCAGATAAAGAACTGAGAGGGTTTGTCTGGAGTTACAGAACTGAAATAACAGCCTTTCTCTGGGTCTTCATACTGATGATAAGAACCAGGTATGTTTCTAAATAAACTCTTCTTTAATTTATCATAGAAATCACAAAGAAGAAATTTCTACCAAAATTGTGTAGCACACCTATGTTGCCTGTATACATTTTAGAGATTCATAGAAAGAAAAAAAATACTATTTTAATATTAAAATATTAAACTAAAATATATTTAACAACAATTAAGCTTGTGGCTTAATTTTATTTTTAAACGTAAGTTGACCAAAATATAATTAAACCTTCCTAGAACCAGCTTCTAGAAGAATCTTCCTCAGTTTGAACTTTCAGAGATGAGCATTGCCTGTTTCATTAAGGAAGAAAGGGAAAGCAAATCAGCTCCTTTGGGAGGCAGAAACACTGTTTCAAATCCCATCTCAGTGTGTAATCTCTAGCTGGGTAACCTTACATGAATTGTTAATTGATCTTTATCTCAATTTCTGCACTTAAAAAAAAAATAAAAGTCAAGTACTCTTTACAGAGTTTCATTTGTTTGGACAGGGGGTTGGGTGTGGTTCAATTAAATATTTTCATCACATAGGGCAGTGAAGCATACAGAATAGGTATTCTGTAAATGTTCGGTCACTGTTATTCCTTTTCTGAAATTTAAGATGTTTTCCCTAGATTCTGGATCTTTTTTCCATTCTCCAGTAATACTCTTCCTCCTATTAGAACTGCATTGGTTTAGTGGGCTCTTAATCATTTACATTGCCTTTTTTTTTCCCCTTTGGCATCCTAAAATATTTTGTGTTGATTTTCCATTTTAGTATTAAAGGATTAAGGTTCAAATCATCAGAAAAACAATAAAGTGAAATTACCCCCCCCCCCACACACACACACAGGCACAAAATATACATTAGAGACAATTGGGGTAAGTGGGAGCTTCTGCTCTCAAAATACTTCCCTAGTAGAAATGCTTGAAATAAAAGAGTGTAAAGATAACACCGAAGGATTATTTTGGGAGTAGAAAGAAAGGTGAGAAAATGGCCAAATTTAACTGGTGTCTACCTGAACAATAGATCTGGCCTGACTACAGCTGATTGTTGAAAATAGATTTCTGCTCTTTATTTTTAAAAGAATAAAATAACATTATGGAGAGTTATAGTAATTGTACCCAATAAATATTTCATATCCTCTTACCCGATAGCAGTATTTTTAGAGTAGTCAGCAAAAGTGTGAACAAAAGATTATTTTGTAAAATTACCTGCTATACTAGGAGTAGAATAAAGGACATTGAGAATGAAGAAAAACGATATTTCAGGTTATAGTTTCACAACATTTATGCTGAAATATAAGGATTCTTAATATAAACTTCCTGTAAATATAATGTCTAGGTATAAAGGTAATCACATGATTTTAATTATTAATGATAAAAATTTTGATAGGAAGTTTGGAGTAACAGTAAGCATTTAATTTTAGTATGTTCTATACTTTCTTGTAAGTACTTAAAAATTTTGTGAAGCTCTTGATAATTAAGTTTGTCCCATTGCACATTGTTTCTTGTTTGTTTTTATGCTTGTGTCCTTCTTAAGCTTTATGTATGTGAAAGTCAACTTTTTAAAGCATCATAAATAATAAGTAACTTAGTTCTTAGAGAAAAGTTATATTTGATATGTGAATAAACTTTTCATATATTTGTCATTATATAAGCTCCATTTTAGCAGGAATATGATCTGTTTTGCTTAACGGTGTAGTCTCAGTGCCTAGGAGAGTGTCTGGTATGTATTAGGTGCTCAATAAATAAGGCTTGAATATGTTAATAAATGCTGTAAAAGTACTAACTCTACAAATATGGTAGAGTTCTAGGAAAGGAGAGAAGGAAGGGAGAGAGTTCAAAAGAGCTGACATCTTAGTGTGAGTAACATTGAAAGTACTTTGTTTCTAAAATTGAGGGACTTAACAAAGTTAGACTCACAAATCCTCCTGGATAATTCATAGATGGATTTCATGTGTCCCAGAGTAAACATCTAGTTCTAAGACTTTATGGGGTCATATGTATCATCCAGAAGATGAGAGGCAGAAAATATCTTTGAAAACATGTCTCTTGTGCCCCAGGCAGATTATGAAAAAGTTGAGCTAACAGTGACAGGCAGATTTTTCCATTCTTTGTGAAGTTTCCAAAGTATACTACTTAGTTAAAATTGTTTTAAAATGTTTGTTGGCATTTATTTCATTTATCATTGACCACTTCTGAAATGTAAAAATTTTGCCCTTGGCCTTTTCTTTCTTATAAGTTGCATGCATTATATGTAGGAGACACTTTGCCCTGAATAAATTTATACCCCTCACCTGTGCTCTGAGAAGGGGCCTGAGCCACTACAGAGCTTCACTTGGGAGCCCCTGTCATTTTTCATGTTAAGAGCTACTAAAATGAAAGTAAACTTTTGCCCAAATATTAGATTATTAAACTTGTTAATGATATCCTACATGGCTATAGCAGTCAACTAAATATGGCTTTTCACGGTTGTCTTGATGGTGTTGCTGGTGTAGATAGTATGTGTGTTTGTCATTGCTTCCAGAAATCCTTCCTGAAGGCCGTGAGGCAGGCACCTCTGTGTCCGGTATTAGTCAACATTCTACCATTAGTGCCTGTCATAGTGCCCGGTATACAATAGCCAGTCAATTATTTATTGTCGTTGAATTAATGTATATAGTTAATGTTAGCCCTAAGAGGTGCCAGGGTCAGTGGTGGTAATATGAAATGGGTGAGACAGTCTTTAGTCAGGAACTCTCAGTTTCATGGAGCAAATAGATGAATGTGTGATTATTATACAGTTTGGTCAGAATTACCAGTGCTGCCAAGTAGCCTAGTCCCATGGCAGCATATGGAAGGCCTTCAAGTTCAGACTCATGTAGGTGGCAAGATCAAAGAGGGTTTCCTAGAAATGGTACTAGAGTTAATTGTTGAAATAAATCCAAGACTTAGCCAATTAGGGAGAAATAGCTATTCTAGGAAGAGACAATACAAATTTTTTTTTTTTCGACTGTCCTGATTAATACGTACGTGAGTTAAACATAGCAAAAGAAACTTTTCTATCCCTTTTCTTTTCTTTCTTTTCTATTCCTCACTCTTTCTCTTCTTCTTCCCTTTATTCTAACAGGAATGCAACACCACCACAAATATACATTTCCTCCAGGGAAATTCTCAGTTACTATAAAGCAAGAATCACAAGCATTCCTCAAAATGGCGTAAAAGTCAGATTCTATCCTAGAATGTGTGAAAATAGAGGTCCTACATAGAGTACCTAACACTTTAACTGCCCCGTGTCTTATTAATGTGGTTTTATCACATCACTTAGGGTTTATCTGGAAAATTTGCTTTTGTCAAAGCTATACAGTACTTGCTTTCATCAGAGGCACTGGTTTGAAAGTGTGAGCATTTTTCCATGCAATGATACACCACCAAGCTTCGTGATTTAATTCATTCAATTAAAACTGATGGTTAAATTGCATTCTGTTCAATCCATGGTTAATTCTTCTAGTTTTATATCTCAAATATTATGAAAACATACTTTATTTTATGATTTATTCATCATTCATTTATTATCAAAATGCACAGTATTTCTTTGAAATATTGCGAATTTCCCAGTATTTCAAAGAATAGTACCAATAGTATATAATTTAGTTCTTTAATGATGGTAAATGATCTAGTGTAGAACTAAGAGAGATTGATTTGTGACATTGTAAGCGTGCTCATATATTATAGATATGTATAGATATGTATGGCATATTTTGTGTGCGTGTGTGTGTGTGTGTGTCCCTCAGGAAAAAAATGCCAATGTACTAGTTCATGCTTTCCCATTTTTGATTTGTGCCACTGTTTCCTAATCTTTTCAAATTTAACTTTCTTTTTTAGCTATCTACTTGATCCTTATTTCCTGAGAATATTTAGAGGTTTATTGTTAATAAAATTCTCTGTGATAGAGTACATTTGAGAAATGTTATGTTATACGTCCTTCTTGGAGATTTAGAGAGTGTATTTGTATATTAATGGTTCTGAAAAGTACTGTAGTAAATTGTCCTGTTTATATTTATTTAGTCAGTGATTCCAAACTGTTAAAGAGAAGAATCACATATCCCTAATGGCATCACTTGCACTAAAGCTAATGATAACAAACCTAGGTAGGTGCACTACCTGACCTAATTGCTCTTCCAGACTTCTCCCAGAAATAGAATCCTATGCAACCAGCCTGGAATGTTTGGTCAACACCAGTGTGGTAATCTGTCACCCCCAAGCCCCCGGAGAAAGAAGAGGGAATCTGTATGATAAAAACACCTGCTCTTCTTTTGCTCCTAAAAGATGATGTCCTGGTCTAAAAATAACCCTTTCTTTACTTTTTAAAAACCCACTTGTGTACCCTCCTTCCTTTAAAAAGCTTCCATTTTGTATAACCCTCGGAGCACCCTTTTGGTTGCTAGATGGGGTGCTGCCCGATTAATGAATTGCTTGAAATGAATTATGTGAGATCAAGATAGTCTTTAAGAAAATACATATTTTCACTTGAAAATATTTCAGGAAATCCATATCTGACCTTGAAAGTTCTGCTACCTTTTATCATGTCTCTAAATTCTACTCTCTCGGAGACTGTTTTTAAGGTAGAAACAAGAAAATAGAAACCTCTCCAGGTATTTGAAATATGAGGGGATTTAGTTCAGAAAATTAGTTATGGAAGTGCTGAGTAGCTAAACAAGGGATGGGGAGAAAACCCAGGGCCATTAACAGTCAGAAGCCACTATCACCCCTAGACTGCAGAAACTGAGGGAGGACGTAGTGTTATTGGAGCCAGGGTTGTGGTCTCCTGTTTGAACCTGAATCCATGACAGGTTTTTACATTGTTTTGAATGGTGGCGTGATTAAATAAGAGTAAAAGATGACGAGAGAATACCGATGAAGCAGCAGGTAAGAAAGAAAGCTGCTGTTATTAGGGAGTAGAGGATCAATGCCTAAATAGTAATAGGTATTCTATAGCTGAGGTAAGGACAGGCAATAAATACACCTCATTTGTGTATTCATTCATTCAAATATGCCTTGAGTATTTATAGCATTGTGGGTGCTGAGCTAAGAAAGGAAAACAATGGAATCATAATGTCCATAGGCCAACATAGTTTACAACCTCATAGAAGAGACTGGGATTGCAACGTGAATCTCAATACATGTGTTAAATTAATAGAGGTATTCTTGATGGACCATAGTTGTTTATTAAAATGGGAATTAAACCAGAATAAGAGTTAAGAAAGGAAGTGACTCTAAATCTAGATTTAAAAGTATTAATAGATTTAGCTAGTTGAAAATAATTGCTAAGAGGTGTGCATAGCCACAGAGATAAAAGAAAGTACATTTGGCAGTGGGTTCATAGATTTGAAGAAATTTGGAATGACTAAAACAAATAGCGTTCTCATCATATTGGTTAACGCTAGAGAGGTCAGCAGAGCCCTGTGGGGTGACCTGCAAGGATTATTATGCATCAGTTAAGCCCTGCCATGACCAACTATCTTCCTCATTTAGACTTACTCCATAGATTTGTAGAACATGCAATTATGAACAATGAAAATGACTTTGAACTCTTTAATACCTTATTCATTGTTAGAAAATCCAAAGAACGCATGCCAATTATCATTTTTTATGGCCTCTACTGGTCAGCTTTGTAACTATTCCCATTGCTCCAGGATCTAGATAAAGTTTCATCAAGTTAATTTAAAATCCTGTGTAGTCTTTGACACTCCTAATATCCACAGTTGTGACCTACATCTCTCCCTTTGGTCTGGGCAAACATTCTAATTCAGTTGCCCAATAAAATGCTGAGGAAAAAAGGCTGTGCGAGTTTAGGGACCAGGCCTTAAGGAACTGTCGGACTCTATTCCCCATCTCTAGGATCACTATTTGGGAAAACTACCTTATCATGTAAGAATTCCACCTA
The DNA here is from genome assembly GCA_003508835.1 of Eonycteris spelaea. Lineage (NCBI taxonomy): Eukaryota > Metazoa > Chordata > Mammalia > Chiroptera > Pteropodidae > Eonycteris > Eonycteris spelaea. The sequence goes on from PUFA01000007.1 coordinate 7,144,835, forward strand.
CTCTGAGAGCAGGGAGTGTAGGCACTCTAATTGAGAGATTCCAATCAGTCGTCCTGCCAGCCATCCCAACAATGATACTAAATAAATGAGTAAAGCTAGCGTGGATGCTCCAGGTAATCCTATTTTCCAGCTGACTAAAAACTTTAATAAAAATAGTAAATTTTATATGTATATATACATACATACATTGTGTATGTGTGTGTGTGTGTGTGTGTGTGTGTGTGTATGCCTTACTATTAAAATGTACAGCTGAAACTTACTGGATTTTGTTAACCAATGTCACTGTAAAAAAAAAAAAATCCTATAAGGGAAGAATCATCTGGTAGAGCCCCACCTGAATTTTTTTGTTTCTTTTTATAAATACCTCATTTTTTTTGTTTGTTTGTTTGGAATGATTTTAGGTTTATAGCAAAACTGATGAAAGTGCAGAGATTTACCATATGGCTATTGCCTTCCATATATGCATAGCTCTCCATTATCAACATCACTCCCCAGAGTGGTACTTTTTTTTTTTTTTTTAAACGAAGGATAAAACTGTATTGACATATTTAGTCCATAATTGACCTTAGAGCTCAGTTTTTCCTATCCCGATGCTGGTTCTATCGTAGCTTCTTTGCTCTGGTCATCTGTATTCACCTCTCTTCCCAGTGTTAGGGACAGTCATTTGACTTGTGCATTCTCCTCTTTATGGATCAAAGATTAGTTGATTTTTTAGTCTGTCATCTGTTAAGACTGAGTAGCAACTTGCAAGCTCTTTACATGGGGAAATAGAAATTTAAAGTGCCTCTGCCTAACTATTTGACCCCCTAAAAATGCACCAAACATACTAAAATGTGTTGTTTAGACACTGTCTTGGGTTGTTTGTTACCTAGCAGAAATTAACCAGAAGAGTTGACTAAATAAAAATCTTTATGATCCAACCAGGTGTGCAAACCTATATTAAGCAATTGTTTGTCCAAAACAAAATTGTCCTCTTTCTTTCAAGATTCCAAGCCTCACTTTTTTTTTTTTTTTGGTGATAAACAAAATTAACAGTGTGAGATGGGTCAGTTTGTCGGTTGCTGTCACAGTCACAGATTGTGAAATACATTAAGGAGGAACTAAGGACACCTGTTCCAGGTAGTCATGAATCAATATTCAGATAGTAGTTATTAGGAGCCTGTGAGCAGTACAGGAGAGAGGTGGGAGATACATATAACTCAGAAGGAGAGCTGCAATAATGAGGGGGATAGGAAAGGCAAGAAAAGTGGATTTTGATAAAGAGAAATTGGTTAAAGACCTTGAAACTTAGTTAAAACTTTGTGAGCCAGTTTCAGTATACATCCTGCCAGGGTCAAATCTTCAGGGTATTTAGATGTATAAGGGGTAAAAATGATATATGTTTTGGTGAAGGGCAAAAGAGAGAAGGAGGAGACAGAATGCTGTTTTTAAATTCCTGGGAATATATGTTCACAGAATAACACAATGTTATGTGGGAGATTTGCTTTCCAGAACAAGCAAAAAAAAAAAATATATATATATATATATATCATCCCAAAGTGACCTAGTAAATGAAACTGGATGGATAGCCCTAGTTGGACATGTTCTTTAAAACAAATTTCATACTATTTAGAATAATCCAAATGTTAAGTTGTTTTTGGTTTGTTTGTTTTTATGATTTTCTCTATGGAATGTTACATGTATCTTGGCATGAGAGAGGTTTCTTCATGGAAATAATTATGTTCTGCTAAACCATGTGATGTGCTTATATATTTTTCTTTTGTTATTCGAAGTTAAATTTCTGCAAATAGATGATGATTGTTGAGTTTCTGTACCTTTGTGATTTCCACCTACACCACTGCATTAAAAAGCTTCTTCATGTCAATTTCTTACATACCAAGAAGAGCCTCCCCAAGAATCTTCAGACTTTCTCCTGTTCTCTGTTCTGTTCTGTTCTCTTCTCTTCTCTTCTGTCCTGTGCTGTTTTCCATCATCTAATGACCATGTCACTTTTTTCATATACAAATAATTGTATTTGTTTCTTCCAACTGTAAGATCAATACTAACCATGTATTTAGATTTATTACATAAAAGGAATGTATCTCTCTCTATTAGATTAAAATAAATGCATGAATTGTCTAAAAGGCAATATTCATGTAACATGTAAGTGGAATATCTAAAAGACAGTAACTAGTAAATCATTTATAATAAGCACTCAGTTAAGTTATAATATTATTTCCCAATATATATATTTTTCTTCCTTAGCAATAAGAACATGGATATCATAAAACAAATCTATATATTGACCTCCAGCACACTTATGTATGATTCTGTAAATGACTTTTGTCCAATAGATTTAATTAACACTTGTGAATTTTAGGAAATATCTGTAAAGGATAAGGTCATTCCCTTCATTTATCTTTTATTCTTTTCCCCTGGCAGAATTGTGAGTATGATATTGGAAGTGGGTCATGTAGTAAACTTAGGAATTTACTACATGCCTAACAGATTAGTAAGGCAGAAAGAACCTGGGTCCTTGACACAGTAGAGTCATATCCAAGCCTCTGACGCTCTACTAAAATAGTACATGATAAGTAAGTTAATTCTTTTCTAAGTCATAGTTACTTTTTTTTTTTTGGTCATGCGTAGCTAGACCTTAGCATAATCTATATTTCCATATAGATAGATAACCATGTTTAATATGTATACACACACACACACACACATATATATATGTATGCATATATATGTATATATGTGTATGTATATGTATATAGTATGTTTCGGACCATGTTTGCTTTCCATAATACAAAGATAGTGCAATTAATTGCTCTTCTGTAGTTCATAGAAACTTGTGATTTTTACTAAAAATTGTATAACTCCTTCAAAAATTTTTAAATATCATCAGAGATCCAATACCATTTGCATTTGGAAAAATGAAAGAACCATCACCAGTGTCCAACTCACTGCCACAATTTGCCAACCTCAGGGATAGTTCTGCCATTGATAGGGAGACTACTCTCTGAATTTCTTCATTAAAAACAACCCTTATTTTAATGGAATCTTAGCAAATTGACAAATAGAAACTAATGTTGGTATAGAGGATAGGACTTGTATCCCTACAGCCCGATTAAGACCAGACTCCTCTCATTATAGGATAAAAGAAACATGTTTTTCATTTATGAGTTCTGCCTGATATTAAGATGTTATTTCCCTCACAGACTAAATTTTTCCTTTTTCATTCATTGAATGCACAGTTTTACCCAAAGAACCAAAAAGCATATAGACATATGATGAAATTTGTTAAGAACTCACAGAGAAATACATATATTTGCTACCTTCAAAGAAATAAATTACTATTAGTGTCATATTATGAAATTAGGCAAGCACACATATCGTAACAACTCCCCAATCAATGTCATGTGCAAAACCATTATCAGGTCTAACATCCTGGATTGGAATGATAAGGAAATGATTGAGATTCTTTAAATTTCCCGAGCACCTGTTTTCAAATGATCTAGTGAAATAAAAAATAGACCACAAATATGATAGAAATCATTGCTTCTGAAACTTTTAACAGTTAATTTTTATCTGCTAATATGAACTAGATCATTATATTTCAACTAGAAATAAATTAAGAAATAATTGTTCACAGCAGTGAATATTTGGTCAGGTTCAAGTAAAGCAAAACTTGTAAACCAGGTGTGAATGTATACTATCTAACAAGTTAACTGTGATGCTCTTGGTATATCAAGTTTACTCATAGCAGTGGTTGAACATAACATTATTTAAACAAATGACAGGAATATAGCTTAAGCAGCTAACACATTTTTTCCCTGTGAATGTGAAAATATGTAGCATACTTTATACTCTGGGTCTGAGAAAAAGGAAATGACTTTGTAATATTAAAAAAAATAATTTGTTTTATGCATTATTTGAAGGAAGAGAAATCTATTTTCAATTATGGCAGTAACTTAGTATACTCCCTAATTGGGTAGGTTGGGGTGAGAATACCCACAGCAGTAATTCTTATGAATTAGAATCCTTTCTAAAGATTTCACATCATATTTATTTTTCATTGTTTCTAGTTTAAGAACAAAGATAATTATAAATTATGAAATAATTATTTACATTGCCTGTCCACGGGGCTGTATTATCAGGTGAAAACTGTAGCCTTTTTGGAATAAAAATTCATTAGCGATCAAATCAATGGATATATATTTTTATTCATTGAGATATAGCTCTTTTGTCCATGAGTTATACTGTAGACCCAAAATGCTTGACTTCATTTATTTTTTTCAAGAGAGAGAAATTTGAAAAGACCATATAGTTCACAGGGAAAATCCTGGGCTTTAGCAGCAGTTAGCCAGAATTTAAACCTCAGCTTTGCAACCCAACATCTGAGTGGTAATGGGGAAAGCAACTTAGCTGAGCCTCAGATTTATCCTCTACAAAATATAGACTGGAATAACATTTGCCTTGTAAGGTAGATATGAGCTTCAAATAAAGTAACATATTAAAACACTGCAGTGCCTATGCATTAGTCATCCATTCTATACTTACCAAGCTTCAGTGGCTTATCGCAGTAAATACATCTTCCATAAGTCTGTGCATCTGCTGGACAGATCTTTTCACCTGCACTACATGCAACTGAACTCAGCTAAATTTCCTCATGAATGTATGATCAGTTGGTAGGTCAGGGAGGGGCTAACTCGTTTCAGATGTCCTTAGCTGGGATAGATTGGCTCTCTTCCATGTCCTTTTATTGTCCAGCATTCCAACATGCTAGCTGGTACATGTTCATATTGTGATGATGCTGCTGGAAGGAGAAGTGTAGGGTTCAAGAGTAAAAATAGAAATGTATAGTCTTTTGAGCCCTTAGGCTTAGAATTAGCACACAGGTATTCCTGTTGCTCTCTCCTAGTCAAATCAAGTCACAGGGACAACTCAGATCTAAGGTGTAGAAAAAAGACTCCTCTCCTTCTTGGGAGAGTTTGTGAAGTCTATTAAAAGTGACAAAGATACAGATAGAAAGAATCGGGTGCATATTTGCAATCAGTCTACTAGAACTTAGCCCAAAGGAGGCAAAACATGAACAATAAATCTCTAAACTGTGTAAAAATTAACTGCCGATGCCCATAAAGTGCAACATTTGGTACATAATAATACCCACATTGTAAGCCTTAAATTTGATTAATTAAAGATCTGGTGAGAATTGAATGAAAGAGGATACATGTAATGGGGAAACTATAATTACCAATACTTGATAGTATCTAAATTAGAAGTAATGGTGTATACTTGTGATGGGACTTCACACAAATTGTCTGAGTGAGGAACCCACAACTTATCAGCTTGTTTAGAGAAGCTTTCTGCAGGAAGTAGAATATGCCTTGAAGGAAATGTATGCGAAGGATCCATGTTGTTGCATGTATCAATAATAATTACTAAGTATTATTCTATTGTATGAATATCATAGTTTGTTTATATATTCACCTGTTGATGGACATGTGTTATGATCAGGTTTTGGTCATTACAAAGCTGTGAACAATCATATATAGATCTTTTATGATATATATATATATATATATTTTAAGGTAAATACCTAGGAATGAAATGACTATTTTCCAAGGTGATCGAATAATTTTATATTCCCACCAGCATTGTGCAAGATTTTCAGTCCTTCCATAGCCTGCCTCGCTAATAGTTAGTATGGTAAGCCTTTTTAATTTTTATCATTTTAATTGGCATGCAGTGATATTTAATTACGGTTTTTAATTTACATTTCCCTGGTGACTAATGTTGAGCATTTTTTTTTTCATGTGCTGTTTTCCATTCATAAATTTCCTTTGGTGAATATTGTGTTAAAATATTTTGTCCACTTTTTTAAAAACTTAGATTATATGTTTTATTGCTGTTGACATAAGAGTTCTTTATATATTCTTGATAAAATTTATTAGGTATATGCTTTACAATAATTTTCTTTTGATTCTTGGCTGGCCTTTTTATTGTCTTATCAATTCCTTTTGAAGAAATTATTATTTTTATTTTGATGAAGCATGGCCTTCAATTTGGTTTTTTGGGGTAGTGCTTTTGATGTCATTTTTGAGTGATTCTTTTCCTAACCCAAGGTCAAAAAGTTGTCCTGGTATATTTTCTTCCAAAATATTATAGTTTTAGGCTTAACATTTAGTCCTGTGAACCATTTTCAGCTAATTTTTTTGTATGTGATGTAAGGAATGGATCAAGGCTCATTTTTTTTCCCTCCACATGTAGATGTCCAATTGCTCCAGCACCATTTACTGAACCACTTGTTATCCACATGTATTTGCTGTATTATTAAAAAAAAAATCAATCAATTGTTTAGGCATGTCTGAGTACATCTCTAAACTATATTCCATTGCATGGATCTATTTAAATGGGCTGAATTTAAGTTTTAAGAATCCCATAAAATTGGAACATCTTTTAGTCATTAAAATAAATTGGTGTCTGGGCAAGGGAAGAGAGGTGAATAGAAATGATAGAATAAGTTATAGGTATATCTAAAACCAAAGCTGTTGAGGGCTTTTGTGCTTATACAGAGAGAAGAAAAAGAAAAGTCTCAAAAAGAGGTAGAAAATAGTAAAAAAGAATTCAGACAAGCATAATAAATTAATGAAGGACAAAGTTTTTCCCAGGTCAATTTTGATAAAGAGATTCTCAGAAGTGCCAGATAATAGACAAAAGTCCAGGTGATTTGGACAATCCACATATTTTCAACCCTTGAAAAGAACTTCATCAAAGATACTTACTTTTTCTTGAGAAGAAAAATTTTATAAATGAATTACATATATTTTAATTTTAAAACTGTAAAAATCACAAAGAAATTGAGTCCATGGGGGAAGGTAGTTTTACAAAGCAGAGGAATATAAGGTAAATGTTAAATTCCCAATGGCAAACTTTATTTCATAAGTCTTTTGGGGGCCGTTATCCCCTTGTAAGCCGGGAGCATGAAGACAGCTCAATATTGTAAGTTTGGAGTCAGACAGCTTTGGAACCAAAATCTAGTTCTAGTTATTGCTTTGTCCAGATATATTCATGCAGAAAATGTGGACACTAGTAGCTACACTTTAGGGTTAAATGAGGTAACAAGTGTTTGTTGACAGATTCCTGCCACATACTTGCTAACCACAAAATGGCCTTTATAATTATGTAATATAACTATGTTATATTCTCCCTTGAAAAAGGGAGAAAGAAAGGCAAGGGCAGAAGCAGGATATAAAATCCATCACTGAAAGAGGAGATGGAGCAGATCCCTCTATTCCCCTACAATATATACCAAAAATAAATAAATAAGTAAATAGATTACATACATACATACATACATACATACATACATCATAGGAAAAAAAAACAGAAAGAACACTGTTCTCTTTAAATAAAAAAAATTGATGCAAGGATATCATAAGAAAATACTCATAATTTTAGATTTTATATGTCCAAAATGTCACATATATACACACCCCACTTTAATAATAAAAATGATCACATTTATAAAAATTTGTATTACATATAATTATTACATTTGAGAAAAGTTTAATTTGTCTGCTCTTTCTTCCAAAGGAGACATATACAACTTTAACCTATTAAAATGAAATTCATTTTTGGTAGCACATTAACCAGATGTTCTGCTAAGCTATTTCTGTGAAATTTAGATACTAAATCGGCTCCTTACACATATGTTAGTGATTCAAGGCCAATTCTCTCAATGCTAATCACAAGAGATTATCTTTGATAGGACCAGATGTCACAACAAAAAACCTGAGGGTCAGAGTTAAACTTAATTTTAATGTTTTACTGTGTCTCTGTGTATGTGTTTGTGTTTGTGTGTGCACGTACACACTTAAGGATTGTTGACCTTCCACACCTTTAAAAAGATGGTAAACTGGGAAGCAGACGTGATCTGCATATGTGTGCTATATATGTCAAGTATTAACCACAGCATTTAAATTAGTGCTACTGAACAGAAAGCATGTGTTTAATAAATACCTACAAAGGCGCCAAATCATGTATAATAGTAGTTCAATCTTAGCACTGTTCTTCCAACCACTATTAAGTACTCCCATTTCATTAATTCATTAGCTTCATTAGATGAATAATCTTAAACACATTAAGATAGTCTGAATGTTCTTCAATATTAAAAAAAAAAATTCCTGTTAAATTTCTTGAGCACACACCCCAAAATGTGTTTATATTTTATTAATTATGCGTTATATACATGTGATCTGGTAGTGGTCAGGAGCACCATTCATGAGCCAAACTGCTTATATTTGAATTGCAGCTCTGCCACTTTCTAGTTTTGTGAATCTAAGTTATTTTATAAATAGGTGCCACTGTTAACCTCATCCTAAGAGGTGAGTAATGGCGATACCTGCTTCATGCAGTTGTTGTGAGGATGTAATTTTTAAATATGTAAGTGCTTACAAAAATGTTGGACCTATGTTAAATGAGAAGTGAGGGATATCATTAATATATTATTATTGTTGTTGTTTTTATTGTTCTACTATTACTTTATAAACAAGTCCCCCAATAGAAAAAATAAAGGAATTAAATGTATACACACACTCATGCACACATATATGTATGCATGCATATATATATATACATACATGTATTATATAATACATTATATGTATATATATGTATATATAATCTATATAGAGAGAGATAGAAGAAGAGGTAAAAGGAGTGGGAGTGGAGGGAAAGGAGGGGATAGAGGATGGGGAAGGAGAAAGAGAAGAAGTAAGAACAAGAGGAAGCTCTGGCATTTTTTTTCCCCACAGCCCATTTTATGTGCCTCTAGGTAACTACAACCTAGTTTTGAGACCGTTGGTCATAGTTCTAATTATTATATTGAATCACATTTGTGTTGTTATTGGTCCCAAGGTGACCTATAAGTTACATATTTTTAATAATCGTCAAAATAACACCTTCATGTACATGGAGGTTTCTCCTAGAATTTTCAAACCTTGGTTAACTTTGCCAATTACAAACCTATTGCACATTCTGTACTCATTTCTTTGTCTCTAAAGGGCTCTTAATCATGATGTTATAACCAAAATTCCTGATGGATGTGTCATCAAAATTCCCCAATCTTGGGAAAATCCCGTACATCTTTATTATGATTTTGGAGAGGCCATGATGCTTGTAGTAAAGCCACGATTCCCTGGATCTGTTTTCAGCTATGTGTTCGGGGAGTCAAATCTGCTCAACCTTCTGAATCTTACCTGCAGTGGTACAATCCCAAATCGTGTCTCCAAGCAGGAGGTAGTGCCATAAGGACTCTATGTGGGCATGAATATTCCTGATACTTAGCTTTTATAGTTTCGTACTTCCCCACCATATTTTGTCATTGAGTAAATTAAGAATTTAGGCAATATTCAGAAATCCATGTTTGCCCCTACATCCCCTAAGTTTTGTCCAATATAATTTTAAAATATCATTTTAAATTATTTATACAAAAATATCTCTTATGGATCAGACACCGCCAACTATTAGGAGTCCAATAGTGAAGACAATGTTCTAGTCTCATATCAAAGAACATAGAACTGACTCTCCCTTGCTTGTGAGTGAAAAGGAGTGAAATAGAGTGCATACAACAGAAAAAATAAACAGCTGCTAACTATTCATCCCACTTGGTGTGCTTTGGGAGGAAAACCATTAAATTATTGCAGCTTTATCCTTGGTTTAAGAGGAACTATGAGTTTGGACTATATCCTCTTTGCTTATGATTTTCTTGAGCTGAATCATGACCTTGGTTTGCGAGAATTTTATTTCAGGGCTCATTGTTTGCAATAGCTTTGTTCCTTCTATGTCTGGTGTCTTCTCTATTCCTTCCTGTTTATACTTCACCCTAGCTTCAAGAAGGTTGGAACTAAATTTACAACTTAGCCACACACATACCTTGACTACTATGATCTTATTATCAGTATCATTTGCTGCTGCCCTCCTCTGCATCCTTATCCCCATATCCCGGGTCAACCTATATATTATAATTTGTTTTCTCTAGAACTATTATGTTGCTATTTGCATTTAAGATTTTATTTGTGTTTGAAGTTTTACAAAAAAAGACTATATGTTATGTGATTTATAATCTATAAACATCAGAGAAATTTATACTAAGATTTTGCATTTTTTTAGTTAACTTCATTTAAAAAATATAAAACAAATCTAATAAAATCCCTTGGCCCTCATGAGTCTTCTGTTGGTTTAACACGGAATTATGTTCTTTTGATATGTGTTTTTATGACTTAAATGTCAGAATTAATACAATCAAATAAATCTTTTGATGTATTAATTCAACTAATTAATACAATCAAAGGAATAGGATTAAATCAATCACAATGTGGGAAATTATCTACAATTCCAGTAATCATCTTGACTTACTCTTTTTGTAATATTCCAACTCCCAAGATCTCTTAGCTAGTTTATGCCAGGTTCACTGAGGCCCGAAACAATTTAAATAATGAAAATCCTGGGAGCTGGTGGCACCTTAACTTTAAAGACATTTGCTGTTCCTGTTGGAATCTTGTCCCTGCCAGATGACAAGCTTTTTAGATTGCTTATTTTGACTCTTTTTATGTTATGTCAATAGCAAATAAAACTAGAGACCATATTCATTTTTACTTATCAAATATTTATAATTCACTGTGTATTGGATATGATTCTAAGTGTTTTATGATTTAATTCTCACAACAATCAGGTTTCTGTCATTATCTTAATTTTATGAAAGTGGAATTTGAGGCATAGAGAGGTTAGTTAAGTTGCCGAAATTAGTGTTAAGAGTTAGTATTTAAACTCCAGCTCCATTGTTCCAGGTCCATCTCTCACTGACTCAGCTAGTGTCTCTCCAGAAATAATGAGCATCACAGGAATTAGCATGTTTAGAGAAAGAGAAAAGGCAAGTTTGATTTTGTATAAGTAGTTTTGTATATTCATGGTGGATGTTAAGAAAGCTGGATCTCAGCTGTAGCGTGCAAGTTCCCATTTACTCCACAACCATTTCCCTGTTATAACATCATGTATGAATATGTTGCATTTGACACAACTAATGAACTAATATTGATACATTACTATTAACTAAAGTCCACACTTGATTCATTTTTTTATATATATTTTTTACCTATTATCCTTTTTCTATTCCAGGATCCCATCCAGATACCTCATTATATTTAGGTCTCCTTAGATTTTTCGTCTATGAGTTTCTCAGATGATCTTTGTTTTGATAACCTGGACAGTTTGAGGAGCACTGGTTAGGTATTTTCCAGAATGCCCATCAAGTGGATTTCTCTGATGTTTTTCTCATGATTAGACAGGATTTATGAGTTTGGGAGAGGAAGACCACAGAGGGAAAATCATTTTTATCTCATAATATCAGGAGTGCATGCTATCAACAATGACTTATCACTATTGATGTTGAACTTAATCACATTGCTGAGATAATGTTTGTGAGTTTCCCCACCATGAAGTGACTTTGTTCCCATTTGTGTCTGTACTTGGGAAAGATGACACTGTGCACAGCTGACCCTTAAGGGGTGAAGAGTTACATTCTGCCTCCTTCAAGACAGTATGTTCATGAATTATTTGGAAATCTCCTACACAAGTTTCACCTATTATTTATTTATATAACTATGGACTTGGGGATATTTATTTTATACTTTGGGCTCAAATAAACCTGTTTTATTTCTTTTATTTAAATTCTTTGAGCTTTGGTGATTGAGAACTCTCAGTTTCAGTTGGTTCCTGTATGCTATTGATATATACTCCTGTAAGATTATCATGCATATTTCCTGCCCCAGTTCTAGAATCAGTCTTTTCCCCAGGAACCCTAGGACTCTTATTGGGGATGGCTTTAGAGACTAATATTTATACTAGGTGTATGCATTGCCCTTGGGTGTCATTGTTTCTAGTCCCACTCAGCTAACAAAGAAAATGTATGTGCTAAAACTGATCCATGTATATACATACCTTTAATATTTCCATATGTAGCTATCTGTAAATGTGTTAAACAAAATGTGAACCCATTCTGATGTCTCCAACTCTAAATCGTTAGTCTCTGGATCATTCAAAACTCATTTTCTTGCTTATCTGTAAATTCTCACTCCGACAATAAAAAACTTGGTTCCCACCATCTTCTATCTTTTACTTAATTGTTTAATCCCCTTGTTATAATTCTTAAAACAACTTTGCCAACTAGAGAGCACAGTGCTTCTGTATAGTTCCATTTACCATAAGTCTTACATATACTCCATTTATTTCCAAAATGTTTAGGTCAAATCTTTATAATTCCAATCCTTTCAGTAATATTGTTCCATACATTTGTAACACAGCTAGATTGATTTTTTTATAGTCTGCATTCCATGCCATGATTTCCTAATGTCTTAAATTATATTTCAAAATGTGTATGTACATTACATTTCACTCTTTGTGCTTGAAGTTCTATGGGTTTTGACAAAAGGAAAATGTCATGAATTTCCCCATTACAGTATCATGCAGAATATTTTTAACACCTTAAATATCCCCCTGTGCTTCACCTGTTCAACTCCATCCCTTCTCCCTCTGAACTCTTAGAAGCCACTGATCGATCTATTTACAATCTCTAGTTTTGTCTTTTACAGAATTTAATATAAGGAATCATTTAATGTAGCCTTTTTAGACTAGTTTCTTTCACAAACTATTCATTTAACATTCATTCATATATTTTTATTGCTTTCTGGCTACAAAAATAAATTATGATTTAATTTTTATGGGTCATTTTTTGTTTTATAAAAATTATTCATCAACCAAAGGCCACAAGTTCTCTCTTATTTTTCTTCCAGAAGTTTTACATTTCTTTATTTTTCATCTAGATCTAAGACCTATTTTCAGTTAATATTTGTGAAAGATGTAAATACTGTTTCTAGTTGAATTTTCTGCCTATGAATGTCCAATTGTTTCAGCATCATTTCTTGAAAAAGATATCATTCATTCATTTGGATTGTGTTACTTATTTTTTATTTATTTTATTTTTTAACAATCAGCTACTAGTGTATGTAGACCCATTTTCTGTTCTGGTCTGTAATTGGTCTATATGTCTATACTTCCACCAATGCATATGCTATATTTTTTATGGTAGATTTATAGTAAAATTCAAAATTGGTTAGGAAGTATCCTCCAACTCTTTTCTTCAGGCATTTTTTATGATGATGCAGAAATGATATAGAAAAATCCAAACATAGCACTTTAAAAGTATCTGCTTACATTATGTCTGCTGCATCTCACTTGCCAGTGTAAGTTAAATAGCCAATTTCAGGAACAATAAGAGAGAAAATACTTTTACCTCTTGATGGAAAAAAAAATCCTTAATTATATGCAAAGCGATGGTTTCAGAGAGCAATGAAAAATTGCTTCCATCACTTAAATCTACATTCTGGATCCTTTTGCAGCTTTATTTTCTTGATAGCACTTACTGTTATCTAAAATTATCTTTTTATGTTTTATGTGATTTTCTGTATTTCCACTGTAACATAAGCTCCATGAAGGGTAAGAATTGTCTTCCTTATCATTATACCTGTAGCGCAGAGAAGTAATTGTTTTATATTAAGAACTAAGTGAACATCTGATGAATGGAGAAATTAGTAAATTTATTCTGATAACATATAACGACATTCACAATACATATTTTTCATGTTGACATTAGGTATTTAAACCATAGCTAAGGATGGCTCTGTTCCTAAACTTTGACAGGGAAAGTGGCCATTTAAAAACAATTTAGATGTAGACAAGGACAGAAAGATAAAAAAGAATTTTAAATTAGGAAGACAAATTAAATGGCTTCTCTTCTCACTGTTCCTCCTAGAATTCTCTGTAGCCTGTCACCCTGTGGATATAGCTGCCTTTTGGAAATTTCTTTTCTCTTACCATCTAGAATACCTCACTGTCTTGATGACCCATTTATGTGTCTGCCTATTTATTAATTGGCTTCTCATCCTACTCTCATGGACAACTTGTGAATTTCACAGTATTCTCTGCTCTGATTTTCTCTGCACCTTCTTCTTTACTGACCACATTCATGAACATAGCTTCTGTTGTATTTTAAATAACATATTTATTAATTTTCCATCTATTCACCCATCATTATTTCTGAATCCCAGGCATTCATTTCTAAGTAAAAGCTAGTTACCTGCACCTGAACTTAACACTTGTCCAAGCTTATTGTCTTAGTTCCACTGTCTTTATAATGGTCATTATTTTTTAGCCCACCCCCCTCACCTACATGCCCCTCATTTATACCAGTACTGCATCAATCACTGAACCCTGTACAATTCCAACACTGGGATATCTGTGCCAGATGTTTCCTTGTCATTTGCTCTGCTTCCTCGGTTAAAACCTCTCACATCCAGCATGTCTTAATTTCTTAACTCCAGTCTTAAGACTTTTCAGATGATAAAACACTGAAAGCTTCCTAATTTTTACTAAGTAACAAATTTTAAAACTGTCATTTAAATCCCTCTGTGATCTCTTTATCCACCTGTACGGTCTTCTCTATGACTACTGTCTCTACTATCTTTATTTGGAAGGGAGCAAAAAGGAATGTTCAGGTTTGTGGGTAGTGTTATTTTCTTAATCTAAGTGTCGTTCTGCATATGTTAAGTTTGGATGATGTATAATTTGCAAACCTATGCAATGTGCACCCTTTATATGTACATTATACTCACTAAACATTTAAAAACAGTGGTTAAAGTGAAGATGAAAGGGGTCATGTTAGTTGAAATATTTTGATTTCTTATACTGTCCAGGAAGAGACTAAAGCTGTGGATTACATTTAGCTCTATGCTAACTGTATGATCAAAATAGTTTATATTTATCCATAAAAGAAAGGGAAAGAATTTGCAAGGTTCAAATTAGTGAAATTTTAAAGAAATCAAACAAAATTCAAAAAATAAAAATATAGTGGAAAAAGCCAAACAGAAAATATCACAGATAAATAAAATATACTAATGATGGTACCAATAAAACTATTACGTGAGTTCTTTAGAGAGAAGTATTGAACAATATTCAAAGGGTATAAACAATACAATAATATTGAAAGAGTATTAAAGAACCTAAGTAAATATGAAGAGGTCTAACTTTATAGAGAGGGAGATAATTTTATAAACATATGAACTTTAACCCATTAATTTACAAATTCAATGCACTGGAACTAGATAAACTACTTTGGGAAATTGTTGCCAGTGTCTCTGTGAGCTGTACATATGCACACTTTATGGCACAGCAATTCCACTATTAAGTGTGTGTATGTAGGTAGATAGTAGAAGAGATTTCACTCTAAGTGTATATTCATAAATATATAAATAGAAATGTATGCATATACAAACTAAAAATACAATTGTAAGCATATGCAGAGTAGTAGTATTTATAATTACATTAATAACAAAAACTGTATGCAATTCAAATATCCATATAAATGGAATGCACAAAGAATATATTAATATAAATAAATATAAGCAATTAAAATAAATTATGACTACACAGAAAAACAGGGAGAAGTATCCAAACTATAATATTGACCAAAAAATGTAGATAGAGTAAATACTGAATAATTTCATGTATTATGTCATGACAAACCAAATCTCCTGAGTTATATATCAAGATAGTGGTTACTTTTTATGGTAAGTAGGAACTGGAAGGGGATAGGAAATGGGAAGGCTTCTGTGGCATGTTCTATTTTTTCTTCTGTGTGGTTGTAACATTTTGTGATTGTTTTGTAGAAGTGATTGAGGAATACTAACTCATGCAACTTTCCTTTAAAAAATCCAATTAAAATATGATAAAAAAATATGTCCAACCCCACTAGCAACCTGGAAAATAAGAATCGAAACAATTGACAAAAATGATTGGCAAAAGTGGCAAATGATTAGCAAAAATTAAAAAGTTTGATGATATCAAATTCTGGTCAGGATGCTAGGGAACAGGAGCCACATATACTTTGTATTGATCTGGCAACTCTGGAGATTAAAAATAGTTTTTTGGGTTTTTTTTTTTTTTCACATTTTCATATATGACAAGACAACTGCACAAGGATACTCATTACAGCCAAGTTTAAAATAAGTAAAAATGGAAAGTCATTTACATATCTTTCAGTTAAAAAACAATTTGCCTTTTTTGGTTTTTTTTACATAATGAAATTGTGTACAGGATTCAAAACTAATGAAACCGATATGTACATACCAGCACTAAAAAATCTCATGTAGGTAATATTGAGAAAATAATACATTTCAGAATATATATAGTATGTTAACACTAAACTACATATTAAATACATATCTTAGGATTTAAATCTCTTGGAATCTGTGGGCACAGAAAATCAGCACATCAGGTAAAGGGGTCACATATATGGTGATGGAAGGAGATTTGACTCTGTAGTGAACATAAAATGCATTGTATACTTGAAACATATAATTTTATTAACCAATGTCACCCCAATAAATTTAATTAAGAAAAAATAAAAGCTTCTGAATTCTGGAGAAAAAAAAAAAAAGAGGAGAATGACTGAGTGCTGAGCCTCAAGGTCAGGACAAAGCTAAAAGAAAATTACATGTGAGATGACTTAATTAAGAAGTATTTTATTGATAAAATAGATTCTAGGTGCTTTGAAGAAACAGATCTCGTCTAGGAAAGGGATGAACAATTCTGATAAAGGAAAAATATCCCTTAACTTGATCATTCTTAATATAGAGTTGTTTCTCCTTCCTTCTTCCCCATCTGCTTTTCTCCTCCCAGTTTCCCCTCTTTCCTGTCCTTAGCTCTTCCTCTGAAGGACTTAAGTGCACATGTGAAACACCTTAAAGCTTCAGTGTAAAATGGAATGATCACAGAACCTACATCATAGGTCTCATGCAAAAAGTGGATGAAGTAATAAATGAGAAGCACTTAGAACAATGGGAAGAGCTCAGTAAACTGGTAGCTATTATTATTGCTGAACAAGATCATACAAATTGCCCTCTGTGATAACAATTCCCGCCTTTGGAGCTTCCATTCCTTTTTGATATAGTGAGTGTTAGATTCCAAAAAAAGCTCTTGTAAGTTTTCTGTGGGGCTCATAAACTTTAACCATAAAGCCAGAAAGAAATGCTATGAAATAGACAAAAACTATAGTTTAATAAAATAGCTGCTCACCTTTCTGTATCATATACATGACTTTTTTATATCTTTAATTGTGTACCTTCTACAGATGTTGTAACCGCACTAAATATCTTAAATAAATCAAAATATTATAAAAACATTTTAACATTCCAGAATACTTCTTAACATGTAACTGAAGAATCAAGCCTTTGTTTTCTTTCCTGATATCAGTAATTTTAACTTCTAGGTCGAAGAATTAACCTTGAATTTCTTCCACATTTGATTTTTTATTGGACAATACCTTATGAATTGTAGTTTGCCCAAGCTACTACAAGAGTAAAAGACATCTTTATAATGGAAATCTTGCTTTCTCAGGTTATCCAAGCTATCAGTATTTATTGCACTTTTTGGTACTTTATACTTAAAAAAAAATACATCATGTTTGACTGTCATAACAACTTTCAGGGAATTTACACATTTATATAATCATTTTATAGCTGAAAACAATTCTGACAAAAAGCACTGGAGAAAAAAAGGAGACTTTATTCAGATAACATTTGATAAATGGGGAGACACAGTTTCCAGGAGAAATTGAAAGTACATCTGCAGAAAAAAAGGAGAGGCCATTTTTTACAGAAAATTTTCTATCCATAGTTCCCATATGAGGTTTCCAAATATACAGTTTGGATGGATTGGTACAAATGCAAATAAGGGTATATATATTCTGTATAATTCTGATTGGTTGGGTGATAGCATGGCAATGAGGAAACAAGGAATTTCCCTGCAATGGTTGGCTCAGATGGTGTAGTCAGGCAGGGCATATGTGGGCACCTGAGAGTTCAGCTTGTGGTTCTTCCCAGAATACAGAGTACTTAAGAGGCCACTAGACTCATTTTGAATTTAGGCCCAGTTAACTATAGAAAGTTCAAGTTCATCTGAAAATATAAATTCCTCCTTGGGGATCACATTAGGCAATATAGCTAATGAACCTAAAACACAAAAAAGTGAGGTAACTTACATAGACTCATAGGGCTTGAGAGTTATAAAATCATAACTCTTTCTGCAATAGCCATTACCTAACAGAACAGCTAGAAACAAATGATGTATTTTTGAGTTATGTAAATGAATGCCGGAGTTAATAAAGCAATATACATATGATTAGTCCTGATTAAATTCTGGAAAGAACCAAACAGATCTTATAAATGAATATAGACAGCCGTAAGGTTAAATGAATTTGCAATGTTTGTATAACTCTTTCAATAAAACAGATAAAGTAAGGTTAAAGTTTTATGATCCCATTGTACCTGATTGTCCCATGGCCAGGGCTGATTTTGCACCCAGATCATCGTGAGGACTTCGTACACTCATGTAAATAGTTAAAAGTATAAATAAATTCTTCTATTTGTTGATTTCCATTTCATAGAAAGCTAGGAGTTAGGGTCATGGATGATTTTATCCCCAGACAAATTGCATTTTTCTGCTGTGACTCAAAAAATAATAAGCTTTTATCTCCCTTAAACTAAAATATACCATTCTAAGATTTTTTTTTTAGCCACCACAATGATTCTTGAAATATTTTTTTACATATCTTATAAGACATGTATGTCTGTAGCACAAGGGGATTTAATATGTGAGTTTAAAATTGCTTATAATATTTACTGTACATTATAGTAGCTTGTATGATAACTATATTCTGCAGCACAGCACCAGTTTTACTCTAGTTTGCATTAAATTTTTGCTTATAATATTTAAAATGCAGAATGAAGTTATTTGTAAACATCTGATTTAAAACAATAGCAGCACATTTCTTTTTAATTTACTGAGCCTTCTATCTGCCAGTTACTGTTGAAAGTAAACATGCCAAAGAAAGTACTTGCCCTCAAATAAATTACATCCTAAGAGAGTTGTACAATAAACACATAAATAAATATTTTTCATGATGCAGATTAGTGGTGAGTTCTATAAGACATCATCCAAGAAAATGTGATAGAAAATGACTTATAGGCTATTATGCATCAGGCAAGGATGATTAGGTATGTATCATCAAGAAGACAATATTAGAAATTAGACATAAATACTTCGTGGAAGACAACTATGTGAATTACTACAAGAATAGTATTCCAGACAGAGAGTCGGAAGCCCTGAGATTGACATGAGATAGCTGTATGTGAGGAAGGGGGGTGGCGGGGGGGAGTGTAATGTGGTTTGAACATAGTGGGTAAGTAAAAAGAAACATTAGAGAAGTATTTGGGGTCTACTTATATAAATCTTTTATGTAAAGAGTTTGCATTTTATTGTAATATTAATTGCAAAGCAGGCTGAAAAGACTTGTTGATTGGATACGGGGTGAAGGAGGCAAGTCAAACAGTAAGACTGCCTGTGGAAAGAGCTGGAACATATACTGCATATATTATAGAAATTGGATTCTAGGGAACCTCAAAGTGACAGTTCCCTATAGATTCAAAACATTTATACCCAGCAGTATAAAATGAATATGTATGTACATAAATAGTATAATGAATGTTCAAATCCCGCGGTTGAGACTAAGTCAGCCAAGCCTGAGTAGTGCATGTTGTTTCTTTTCAGCATCTGAATGCAGTGATATCTTATTTGTGAAAATGTATTCTTAATTAAGATAGATCAATTAAGGCAAACTATACCTGAAGACTGTTATAGGTCTAACTCTCTGGATGCGATGTGGTAAGAAGTGCCAAGATTTGTCAAAGAGAATATGTGGTTCTTGGACACGAGCTAGTAACCATTCTTGCCCCCTGCCTGATCTGAGTTTTTAATGTCTGCATTGCAAAGCATAATCTGTGGATCCAGTCCAAGACCTGCTTGGCCCTATCACGTTGACTCTATCCCCATTATCCCACAGCAATATGCAAAAGAGAGAACATGTTTAAATTGCTCAGTGCCAGCTGGCTGATTTCACTCCCGACATAGCAATCTGAGATTTTCTGGCTTGTTGTGAAAGGAAGGGAGGGGCCAGCCAAAATGATGCCCATAGAAACAGTGATTCAATCTGTTTCGTTTTGTGTTTCTTTGCCAGTGAAATGGTTTATAACTTTCTTTCACTGCCATAATGGAAAATAATATATATTTCATGTGTATTAAATTATTCACTGAGAAAACAATATGGTTAGTCCTATTACCAGAAACTGAGGTAGCACTGATTATACAATATTGAAAAAGACAAATTGTATAAATTTATAGTTATATGTTTATCAATTAAAATGTGGTAATGATTACAATGGTAACGAACAAAATAATTAATTGAAAAAACAATGTCAATGTGCTATTCATTTCTATTTAGCATCTTCCCTACCATGTTTCACCACCCTCCATTCATTTTTTGGGGGGGTGCTTACATTTTCTTAGACAACTTGAGAGGCAGAATCAATGAGAAGTAAGAGCATGTCTGTCTAATTTCTAGTGCATGCCTAGTGACAACAGTAGCTGCTTCTATTACAGTGGCTCTGAAAGATACTTTTTTTTTTTTTTTCATATGCCAAATATGATTAGAAAACATAGTACCAGAGACTGGCAATGACTTATGTTGTGGTTTTAACCCTCAAGAATCTGGTAATTGAAATGGAGGGTTTATCAAATGGCCATAATTGAGAGTGTTTTAAGAAGTTTATCCTGGTACATGTAAAGCAGGGCTGTAATTGGTTTGCTACATTATTTTATCAAGCAGAAAAAAAGCTATATGATTTCACTGATGCAGTAGGTACAGTAATGGGGTCATATCTTTGTACTAACTCGTGCAGAGGACTTGGTCCCAGGAGCTAAGACCCTCCACCATGTCTCTCTTTGCCTAAGGTCACACATTCTCTCCCTGAATGAATGTTAACGAGCCACCCAAATTGCTACCAAACTCATGAGTTTTCACCTGTTGTGTTATGTCCCTCAATATTTTAGTGTCTAGAATTTTACTTTCATTTTAGCTCAGATTTTATTTTTGGTTATATTTTATCAGCATTTTAAAGTATTTTTAATAGTGGAAGCTGGACAGGAGAGAAGAGCATAAGAGATTGTTTACATTAGTTCATTTTGCCTAATTGCCTAAATAAGAACTTACCCATGCAAAACCTTTGAGCCCTGTTTTTTTTTTCATATATAAAATTCTAATCATTATGCCATATTTATAAGACCCCTTTTTCTTGTTTCAGAAAACAAAAGCACCGTGCTTATAAACCTTAAAAACACAGACTTAATTTCACCCTGGGCAAGAAGTATGTGCAAATACGAAGACAAATCATTCTAGGCCACCTATTCATTATTGTCATACATACTAAAGAATAAAGATCAGTGTCTGCAAAGAATATTTTTGCTCTCTTGGGGCTAGAATACTGACACATCTCCAAGGGACCTGCTAGTTAGCCAGGGTCTCTCCTCCAACTAAAGCTTCCCCACTACAGCAATGTTCAGAAGGTATGTCTTGCCTGCTACCATCCTACTGGGACATTATTTAGGAACTGTGAGGTAGGGAGAAATGATTTGTATGAAAATATGATAAACACACTGAACCCAATCTTTATTCTAAAAAGATGTTAGGACTTCGGTTTCTGTTCCAACATGCAAAGAGCTTAGAAGTCCTGTCATCCATCTTTGCACAACAAAAGAGGCTGAACAAACTAAAACGCAAGGACTTTTTTTTTTTAGATCCATCAAAGTGTTGAGGTCACAGGACTAACTAACCTCTAACCTGAAAACTGGTGAGACAGGCATATATAGAGACTACAGATCAGTTTACCTGAAGCAGAAGCTGCTGAAGCCAGCAACCAATAGGAACACTCCCTCAGCTAGAGGCTGAGTGTGTATTAGCCTGACAGACAAAATCTCCCTGATGGGGGTAGTCTAAGGGGATCCCCACACTTTCATGTATTTATCTCCAGGAACTGCCCTCCACCCACTCCCCAGGTTCTAGAATATATAAAAAAGTTATAAGATTTCTTGGAAGAATTAGGACTTTTTAGATGTCCTGAAAGAATTAAGAATTAGGAATTCTTCAAAGGGAGGACATACATATTTGCTTTCCATTGGTCATCGTACATGTCTCTTAAATTTATGCTTTTTCACTTCAATTTCGGTTTTTACAGTCTTAGGTCAGGTCTTGATCATCAGTCACTTGGCCTAGTGTCACAGCTTCTGATCCCCTCTTCTTCCTCTTTGTCTCTTGCCTCCTTCCAGTCTCCTTGGCCACACTCCTGGCTTTCAGTGTCTAAATCACTTGTCTATATTATGCAATTTTTTAATCCAGAGACCACCATCATCTTCAGCAGCTACCAGATCAGAACTAAATATGGCTCATTACAATCTGGCCCCAGTTTGGGGCTTGTAATTTCTGACTTTTAGTCCTACTAACCCCAAAGGGTAATACACCATTCACACCTAAATTCAAATGAATGACTTTATGTTTTGGGACCCCAATTCATTTTGTTCTCTCACCTTGGAGTGTCCAAAATTGAGTAAATCAATTTCTAGATGACATCTGCTTGCAGAGCAAGCTCATTATAAATCGGGTTTTTTTAGAGAATGCTCCTCCTCAATTACCAAATTTAATTGTCCAGGAACTGTTACCGTGCCATCTTGATAGCCTGAGGGAGATTCTTCATGAGTTTCACATTATGCAGCCTGCATTTCTTTTTAATATTTATGAACTCAACTTTACGGATTTAAAATTGAATTCCTGTTGTATGAGCATTTTTTTTGTTAGTTGCTTGTTTCCCAAATCTTTTAAAAATGTTATCTAACGTAAATGCTCGGTATTTCATAGAGTAATCCCCAAATATGTTTTTATCCTTTTCTTAAAACCCAATAATAATAGTTTAATATTAATTAAAATAATTATTTGCTAGAAACTCGTAATGAAGTACTATTCCAATCACTTTTCATGAACGGACTGATTTAATACTCATAATATAATCCGTTATGATCTTCATTTTACAAATGAGAATACTAAAACACAGAGTACGTTTATTGCTGAATATTACAAAACCTGCCAAATATTGAGGCTTGGATCTCAATTCAGACTATTTGGTTCCAAATTCTGTGAATGATGAATTCTCAACCCGCCTAATTGGTAACTACTATTAGCTAGAAATTACCACAGTTGTTACATAACAATTTCCCTTGTCATTTAAATGTAAAATAGTGAAGTTTCATCTAAATATGTATATCCTTCCAGTATCTAGCATAATGCTAAGAACTTATAATAAATGTTTATTAAAATATAAATGTAATTAAAATATACGTAAAGCTATAATGCTTTGCCTTCACATGATTATTCAGAATTAGTGGGGGGAAATTGCTATTTATTAATGTTTAAGCATAACCATTATTTTAAATTAATTTATTTTGCTTAAAGGGACTATATTATAATTTCAAGTGGTTAGCATCCCCCTTCCTGATCCACTTGTTCTTATTCCAGTGTAAATCAAATAGAACCCTGAGACAATCACATTAAATGTCATTTAATTTGAACTTCAGCCAAAAAGGTATTTTGCTATTTTTGGTAAATTATATTATAATTAAACTCAGAGTGAATGTGACCAATTTTACTTGAACTGCCTCTTTGTGCCCAATAATAACCAGCCCTCCTGATGTGGGGTATCACATATTCTTAAATCTTAGCTATTGAAAAGCAAATTAAAATTGACTCTTTTAGGAATATTAATTATAATTCTTTATACTCTGTTAGTACCTTTCATCCAAAGACTTCAAAAAGGTACAGAAGTGGTAATTAAACTTTGCGGGATTGTATTTCTTTTCAGACATGTGTGGATAAGGATCACGATATCATTATATATTATTAGACATTAGAATAACCCAAATAAGTTTAACCCCACTCTTTTGCATTTTCTTTTTCTTTGAATATATATGAGAAACTCGTGCAATATCTTTCTTTAAAAAGCTCAACGTATTAGATTCGAGTATTTAAAAATTGATCCAAATGATGAAGAGCTATATCTTAGTGAAGGAGGAAAAAGAACTTTTCACTAAATAACACTTTGGTCAAAGTTAATACAACTTTTTTTTTTTTTTAAGTCATTCCAAGTATGAACTTCCTTCTTTTTCCACCTTTGGAACTAATTCAAAACAACCCTTCCCAGTTCATTCCTAAAACCTAATAAAAGCAAACCTTCCCTCGACTCTTTGGACTTGCCTATGGTTCACTGTAGCCTGCTTGTCCAGAATTGCCATTATTTGCTATGCCGAAATAACCTCATTTTTCAAGTGCAGAATTTGGCTATTTTGTTTTTTGAGGTTGACATTCACTTGTAAAGAATTTTAGATATCAGTTATTGCATTTCCTTTATTTTATAGAAAAATATGTGCTAAGATGTAGAAAAGCAGATACAATTAGAGCAAAATAATGTGAAATCTGCATGCTATGTATTCTAGAGCTGGGCTTAGGAAGAAGCCAAGACGTCATTTTTTTTTTCCTGAAAATTTGGATTTGACAAGCACCCTACTATGGATTCTATCTAGATGGATAAGTTTATGAAACATTTTATTTAAATGAAACTTTTAAAATACTTGACATGGATCCTTGGGCAGATTTTAAATGCTTTACTTGGGACAGAAAATACAATTGAAACCCTGAGACACTCTATTAAGGAAACATTTAAACGTATAGCTTTGAATTTGGGTCCTAGAGTATATTCATAATTCAGGAAATGACTCTCTAAATGTTTGACTAATTACTGGAAGGAGTATTCAATTCTTTGACACATCCCAGGGAGTGCGAAATCTCTCTTGATTCAAATAACAATGTCTTCAAATAAGAGTTGCCACAATGCAGCATCTATCAGGTTCCAGGCATTGAATGTTTGTTTCCTCCATTTATAACAAAAAACCTACAGTGAAGGTTTTCTTGTCCGCATTTGACAGAGGAAGAAAACAAGACGAGAAGCTAGCTACACAGTTTGGCTGGAATCTCTTTAACCAGAACAGTATCAAAATTTAAAATAAAAAAAAAATTTTTTTTCTTGGTTTCTTATGCTGTAAAGAAAATGTGAGAATAGAGAAGTGGTAAGTAATTATTTATCATTGTTTAAATTCATATAGGACTCCCCTTCCCCAGTTTTATTGAGGTATAATTGACAAAATTGTAAGATATTTTGTGTACAAAGAGATGATTTATGTAAACAATGTGAAAGAGTTCCCGTCATCTAGTTAATTAGCTTATCCATAACCTCAGATATTTATCTTTTGTTGTTATGAACATTTAAGTTCTACTCTCATAGCAAATTATGTAATACAGTGTTATTAACTATAGCAATGATCATCTTTTACCTGTGGCTCTTTTTTTTAAAGTTAAATGGATGAGATCACTTTACTGCTCTCATAGATGTACCAGTTGCCAATGGGTAGCATTACTTGACGAAGGAAAGTTACAGCGATATTCCTTCACACTTGCCCACTCTGTGCGCCACCATCATTAATTCAGCTCTCTTAATCCTCTATGGTTAGCAAAGACTTCATCTCAGCATGAAAAAAAAGTTAAAAATAAATTTTAAAATGAAACTGACAAAGGTGCCTTAGATTATGGACACATTCCTTCCTTCTTGTTCTCTATTAAAAACTAGATTAACTCTGAGAGCTGGGTTAGGTTTCCCTCTTGTGGTTTCCCAGTGTAAACTTCTACCATAGCACTTCCGCTTTCTTAGTTTGGGTTTATGGGTTGGATTACCTGTTTCAACAGATGTCTTTGATTACAAGCAAAAACACTGATTCTGGCCTAGTTAAATCAAAGGAGTTTATTGACAGAAGATCAGGATTTTACAGTATCAAAGAGAGGAAGGGAATGGATTGGAACAAAGACTGTTCCAGAAGCGTAGGAGCCAAGACAAGAAGAAAAGTCTTGTAGCTTGAAATCTTAGCAGTGCTCCCTACTGGAATGAATGTACCTAAACGTTTGTAGATGCTTCATATTCTGTTCAATATTCAAGTTTCAGGGAAAGGAGCATCCAACTGATTTACCTTCGTTCACATGCGCTTATGGGTAGGGCATGTGTTACCACCCAATATACATGGGGTGCTTATCATGAGAAAACAGTAAGCCTCCAGAAAGGTATCAGTGACTGTTGGGAAAGAAGAAGGAAAGTAACAGTAGTTATTAACTGTTTATAGTGTTCTTTGAAGTCAGCTTTTATTTTTTATTTTTAAATTTCTAATTGATAGAATCACATAGTCGCTACTTAACAAATGTTGATTCATATTGTGTGTGGTAAATTAAATCACCACATCTTGACCCTATTCTACTACCCATAAAAAATATTTAATTTCCCTTTCATTAAGTATTTATTCTTCATTCCCCTCTTCTCTCTATTCTAACAAATGAATGAAAAGAGAAAAACACATTATACAAAACATTTATTAGGTCATGATATGTGTGAGTTACAGCAGATGTAGTGGGAACAAGGCAAGATGCCTTTCCCAGCAGGAGATTAACAGCCTCACATGAAGATGTAAACAAAGTCAGAAATCAATTAACTAATTTAGAAATACATTGTAATATGCAGACCGATGTTCTTCACAACATTAACTCTAATCATAAAAACCTAAAAAGAGCCTAACTCTTCAACCATTGAATAATTCTGTTTCTTGACAATTCTTTTTGTTTTTAGACGAGGCAACCTTTGGTTGACCTCACAAATTGCAAGGACCTTATCAGTTTACAATCCCTTATTTTATTATTTTTTATGCCTACACGCTAATCTTCCTAGGTGGTCTCCCATCAAGTACTAACAGGCCCAACCTGCTTACTTCGAGATCAGACAGGATTGGGCTTGTTTAGGGTAGCAGCTGTAGACTCTTGACAATTTTTAATGAAAGAATATTAAAATTAATTTATTAAAATATAAAATATTAATATTAAAATATAAATATATAATCCACAAAGAAATGTTAGAAATACTCATGTGTATGAAAAATAAAATATCAAATGGTATAACCACTGTGATTTTGACTGTTTAATATGCACATATAAGAATATGGACAAGAAAGTTGAGAACCCAGATAAAAATAACTAATGCTAAAATAATAGATGTGTTTTATTTTTTAATTTATTTCAATGGAGTTATAATGCTATTATATAATACATGTAATTTATAGAAATAAGTTTGGCTATTTATTCAGTTGTACGATTATTCAACCAAAAAATTGCTTAAATTGGTCTGGTGCCTGTTAGTGTAGTTTAATTCCATTGTTAAACTTAGCTTATTTGTAGCTAGGGTTTTGTTGTGAATGTCAGGAGAGACTGTCATTGTAGTTTCAGTGTTCACTTAAGCTTCGGTTCTGAGTAGCTTTATACAGTTTTTTAGCCATAGGGAAAAAAATGTTGAATGTTAAATAATGTAGTTAGAATAGTGCTTCCTTGACCCTTTCTCATGCTATGTTTTTTACTTCTCTCAATCTTTCCTGGGAATTGTGAGTGCTTTAAACTCTTATTATTTAAACTGAACACATAGCATTCTCCTTTCATCATTATTCCGGGTGAATTTTCCAAACTATGTAGGTTCTATCCTTTTTTTCTCCAAATAAGGAAAGTGTGTAGTAATCTCATTTTACTTGTGGTCGTACTTTCTGTGGTTTCAGTTACCTGTGGTGGACCGTGGTCTGCAAATGTTAAATAGAAAATTCCAGAAATAAACAATTCATAGGTTTTAAACTGTACACTATTCTTAGTGTATTACCTCGAGCCATCCCACTCCATCCTGCCTGGGATGTGAATCATCTCTTTATCCAGCATATCCATGCTGAAGACAGTCCCTGCCCTTAGTCACATAGTAGCCAGCTTGGTTATCAGATTGGCTGTCAGGCTATCACAGTGCTTATGTTCAAGTAACCCTCATTTCACTAATAATGGCCCCAAAGCACAAGAATAGTGATGCTGACAATTCAGATTTGCCCAAGGGAAGCCAGGAAGTGCTTCCTTTAAGTGAAAGGTGAAAATTTGTGACTTAAGGAGAGGTTGCTAAGATATATAATAAGAAAGTATCTTATCTGTAAATTTGTGAAAAAGGAAAGAGAAATTTGTTTTAGGTTAGCTATCACCCCTCAAATTACAAAAGTTATGGCTACAGTGCATGATAAGTGCTCAGTTAAGATTTCAGAAGCCTTTACATTTGTGGGTGGAAACATGAATAAAAACGTGTTCTGATTGACAGCAGCATGTTGTGCTAGGAAACATTGAGCCTATAGGGACTTCAGCAACAGAGCCCCCGGCATGAGTGACTATATTCACATTACTTTTATTACAGTATATAGTTATAATTGCTCTATTTTATTATTAGTTATTGTTGTTGACCTCGACTATTCTTCATTTATAAATTAAACTTTATCATAGGTATATATGTATATAAAAACACAGATACAGAGGATTTGGTATGGTTTTAAGCATCCACTGGGGACTTGGAACATATCCCCTGCTGACAGCAGAGGACTACTATACTTTGGCACATCACCCCTTAGTTTAAATTAAATTTGGATTTGCCCACCAAATTTTTTCTATTCCCAATCTTCATACGGACTTCTGCCATATCATTCTGGCAGGAACCTGGTGATACCAACTCTTCCTTGCTCTCAAGCATTATTTGAGAGAGTGTAGATTGCTTAGATTCACCTGGTCAGTTAACAGAGAATCGGTATTGAGACCCCCATACTCCTTCCCAGTCTAAAACTGTACTTAATGGTTTTGTCAGTAGACCTCAGCTGTACTACTTTGATTCAGAATTTTATTTTCTTTCTGTAACTTCTTTGTTCCCCTCTATTGTATTCCAGTATCTGAAGATTTCTGAATAGCTAAATGGTACTGAAGTGCTACTTTGTAATACAATGCAACAAATGGTGGTCATATCACAGATAAATGTCCCAAAATGCACACATATGTCAAAGCAGCTTAGAATTTAATTGTATTTTTTTCTCCTTTGTAATAGTCTAAAAAAAAAAATGCTTAATTTCAGCTTCTAGTTTCATCTGTCTTTTAATTAAATAGAGCGTTTGGATTTTGTTCTGTCATAAATAATTTCAGTTGCTATAATTTCTGTTTAACAGTTTCATTTCGATTTTGCTGTGTTTTTTAAGAGTTTTACAGAAAAAAAAATACTTAGACACAATTTATTGAGCTTCTCTTGTAATGTAGAACCAAAGTAATGCAGACAGGTAACATAGATACTAACTCAATAAATGCCTGTCAATGAATCACCATGGAGTCTAAGCCCCCCATGTTTTCCCATTTTTTTTAATTCAGGGAATTAAGTCATATAAAAAAAAAAAGAAATGACATTTAAAGACTTCAAAAAATAGGACTTTTCAAAAATTAAACTACTAACCTGTTTCAGAGTTCTTTGGTATATGTCCTTCTTAATATAAATTTGATTCAACAAAAATTTCCAAATGGGATATTTGTATTATAACCAAAGATGTGCATATATAATAATAAAAATTTTCTAAATGATAGATCTGATGTTCTGGTTTGATGGCCTCGTAGCTATGTTTTAGCCAATGTGATGATAGCAAAAATAGCAATATTAAAATAAATAAATGTTGCTGTTTCACCCTAATAAAATCCATATATTTATTGTTAATATATAGACATTTTGGTTGAAAGAAAAGAATGCTTGGAAAAGAAGAGGAATGAAACAAACAAAACAATCACTTCCTATGGCCAATACAGTTTAGAAATCTTCATATATTTTTATTTAATCTAATTTTCAACAACTCTTTTAAAATGGCATTATTTTATCGACTTTACAGAAGAGTCAGAAGATCAGTGAGATAAGAAACTTTCCCAAGTTGATACAGCTAATAAATAGTAAAGGAATTTGAACATGGGGTGGCCAAACTCTTCACTTTTTTCACTGAATTATGTTAACTCCAAAAATGGGCCAAAATTAACTCACTTTTGTTTTGTACCCACTGTACATTACCCAGATGTGTTGCATTCATTATTTGCTTTCAATCTACTGGTAATATTTTAAGAGTATGCATGATTATACCTATTTTTACAAAAACATTAAGTCTGTTTCCTAAACACTAATCCACAAACAGGAAATAGTTTTGTGATAATGATTTCAACAATCCAAAGGTACAGAAAAAAACCCTGTAAGAGTGAGAAAATGGGGACAAAATAGTGACTTCTCTATAAATCAGTTCATTTTTTTCTTTTTTTAAATTCAAAAATGCTAATTTTTTGATATTGGATATTTCTTATGTTTTGGATGTTATGATATAAAAGGTGATAGTTGTATTTGTTTTTCATTTTGTTTTTATGTCAAATTTTGCACTTGGTGATCTCAATTTTTTGTTATTGGAACTTAATATTACTATTCAGTACAATACAATTATTTGGAATCTCCACATTTTTAACTTGTATTTTCACAGCTAGTACTAGGTAGAATTGGGACTCAAGTCCAGATCAAATCCTATTTTCTCCTCTCTGCAAGGGATTTATGATTATTTGTGAACATGCCAGTATAACACTCCTACCATCATGGATTGTGTGCTGCCTTTCATGCAGAGCTAAGTAATTAGGGAGATTTACTTATCTATATAGTTTTAGTGTTATCTTGCCTGCTTTTGTTGTCAGATTTTGGATGATGGCAGATTGCTGTTAAAAGCTCAGAAACAAACTGATTGTCTGATAGTGTTCATGGTGATTTGTATGTAAGAGAGAGGATGTGTAATCATTTTAATAAAGATGCATTCATGGCTCATCCCATTTCATAATTTACAGACCCATCTGTGCCCCTCCCTAGGTCTACTGTGTAATTAAATGGGCAAGCTGCATATAGAAGCAGCTGAATTTGTGCACTATTTCATGATCAAACTGCATATTTTTTACTTGAATTTCCAAAGGCAGGTACTTTTTCTAATCAGGCTAAATTTTTAACTAATCAAGATAAGTGTTTTAAAGACCTGTGCCTAGAATTTCATTGTTCAATAAAGTTGTATTCTTTTGTTCAATTCTTAAGCATACCACTTTATTTTTTTTGTTTCCATTAATATATAAAGTAGTTTTTTCATAAATATAGCCAATCACCTACTATTTCTCGATACATGCATATCTATTACTTTAAAATTACAGTATGTTGCTTACTTTAATGTGAATGAAGAAAAGTGAGATACTAAATTTCAAGAAGATAAGCTTTGGTTCAAACTGATGCAGGATACAGAGCCTATGTTCTCAAGCACTATATTGGTTTAAATATATGTATGCATAAGTATGTAGACCATCTATAAACAGATAGATACTTTGTGTTTTTATAAATACTTCTTTTTAAAGTAACAGAACAATCCTTTCCCCATGAAAATTATTTTTAAAAGCTATAGCTAGATTGGTAGAGTACAATATGCTAGTTTAAAAATAACAATTATAAAAACATAAAGAGAGTGGAAGAGAAAGAGTAAGGGTTAATTTAGAAAGGAGAGAGAGATGTCAAAATTAAACTATTAAATTATTAAATGGTACTTTATTTTTAAAATTTTTATTTTTAAATTAGAATTGACATTCAATATTATTTTATATAGTTTCAGCAGTAATTAGACATGTATGTAATTTCTGACATTATCCCCCCAGTAAGTCTAGTACTCACTTAGCACCATACATGGTTATTATAATACCATTAACTATATTCTCTATGCTGTGCTTTACATCCCCGTGACTATTTTGTAACTACCAATTTGTACTTCTTAATCCTTTCATCTTTTTCACCAAGCTCCTCAACCCCTCTCCCATCTGGCAATCACTAGTTTGTTCTCTGTATCTATGAGTCTGTTTCTGCTTTATTTGTTTGTTTATTTTACTCTTTAGATTCCACATGTAAGTGAAATCATATGGTATGTCTTTTTCTGTCTGACTTATTTCATTTAGCTAATACCCACTAGGTCCGTCCATGTTGAAATGGTAAGATTTCATTTTTTTATGGCCGAGTAATATTCCATTGTATATATGTGCCACATCTTCTTTCTTTGATCATCTATTGATGGGCACGTAGTTACTTCAATATCTTGGCTGTTGTAAATAGTGTTGCCATGAATATAAGGGTGCATATATCTTTTCAAACTAGTGTTTTAAATTTATTCATATATTTACCCAAAAGTGGAATTGCTGGGTAATACTGTCCATACTACCCAAAGTAATCCATAGATTCTGTATAATTTTTTCACAGAACTAGAATAAATAATCTAAAAATTTATATGGAACCACAAATACCTTGAATAGCCATGGCAATCTTGAGGAAGAAGAACAAAGTTGATGATATTACGCTACCTGATATTAAACTATGCTATAAGGCTATAGTAATCAAAACAGCATGGTGTTGTCATTAAAACAGATATGTAGATTAATGGAACAGAATAGATAGCCTAGAAATGAATCCATTCCTATGTGGTCATTTAATCTGTGACAAAGGAGGCAAGAACATGCAATAGAATAAAGATAGTCTATTCAATGAATGGTATTGGGAAAACGGGACAGATACTTGTAAATAATGAAACTGGACCACCTTCTTACATCATATATATGAATAAACTCAAAATGGATTAAAGACTTAAATGTAAGACCTGAAACTATAAAAGTCCTAGAAGAAAACATGGGCAGTAAACTCCTCATAGCTCTTAGTAATATTTTTTTCTGATACAGCTCCTTGAACAAGGGAATCAAAAGGAAAAATAAACAAATGGGACTACATCAAACTAAAAAGTTTTTGCACAATTTTATCTTTTCATTTCCATCATTTTATATAAAAACCTTGTTTTGCATAGTTATAATGCTCACCTTAGTAATTTGCATTTTATCCTTCCATGGTAAGCATTTTTCAAATTATTAAACACTCTTAAGAATGCCATCTTCATGATTAAAATCATTTCCTGTTATTGTTGTTATATAATTTAATTAGCCATCCTATTTCTATCCAACCATTCATTTTCATTTTTCTTATCATACGAAGTTTTTAGCATAATCGAGGATTATTCCACTTCAAAGAGGAAATTCCGAAGTGAAAAAATTTGGATAATAAACATATTTAAGGTATTTTTCTTAAAGTTATATCCAAATTGTCTGTGTTAATTTATTATTACAATGAAATTGCAAGAAAAATTGCAGAATAATTTCATCATGTTCTAGCCAACAGTACATATTTATTGTGTTTGTGTTTGACAAGCAAAAATGGTGATGATGACAACAGATAAATATAAAATATCTTGAAAAGATTAACGCAGAACTAAATCTCTCATAAATTGGGCAGGCCACATTAATAAAAATAAAAAGTTACCATTTGATGAATGTGTATGTCTAAATTTCCGTGTGTCTGTGTGTAAGGAAAGCTTTCATAATAATGACAATTACATATGTCTTACTGAGAATATAGCATGTTCCAAGTACTTTATTTTGGGGAGGGAAAATTTTTTTTCTGCCTTTCTTGCTTCTTTTGGCTCTTTTAAGAATTTAAATTGACATGAGACAGTTAACAGGAGGAAAAAATTTAATTTATGTGTACAGAGGTCTCTTCAATAGAAATGGGACCTAAAGAAGTACCAAAGCAGGGATCCTTTATATTTTTTGAGATAAAGAAACCGTAAATTCCTGACAAATTGACAAAACAAAGAAATTTAGGCTTGGGTGTTTAATTAGTAAAGAAATCACAGGGTTTGTTTATATAGCCTTCTTGGCCCTGAAGTCCCTATTTTTTGGTGATAAGGATGTCTCTGTACCTTTCACGTGGGAGATATATTTCCTGCTTTCAGAGGGATAAAGAAGGGCCAGATTGTTCTTTGTACCTGCTGTTTTTCAGGTAACTTTAATTCAAAATAATCAATATGCCACTTTGGCATACTTCAGGGCAGCCTGCCCTGAGCCTCAACATATATAAGTACTTCGTATTGTTATTTCACTTAATCTTTACATCAACCCCATGAAGTGGTTTCGATTTTATGCTCTTTCCTTCATTATGTGGGAAAGGTGGACAACAAAGCATAGGACTTACAGGAATTAACTAGCCCATTGTTGTACAGATAACACGTGGTAGCTCGCTAAAAGCATTATTACACCAAGGAACTAGACAAACTTCACACCCAGGTCTTTCTCTTCCAAAGTCTACCTTGCTGGATGTTACAATTCTCACTGAGTTCTTTAAGTTCTGAACTGCCATGTTAGTTTTAGTTTATACCACACCACATACTGTTTTACAGTCTTTCACACCTTTACCATCTCTATTGATTTTCTTTGAGAATAAGATACATTTTACACATTTATTCTTTACCCATAATGTTTAGCTCAATTATTAACTCTAAATAGTGTTGATATACATTTTATAGTGTTTTAGATAAGATAAAATATATAATGTGTGTTAAGTTACCTTACTTTGACTGTTGAATGTAAATCTTCCTCATGATTACTTTCCTTATTTTTTTACTTGTTCATTGTATAAGAGAAATCACTTAGGAAATGTGAGTAGAATGTATTTTCTATACATGAACAAAACAAATTGCAACAACTTGAAGCCAGTATTTTTTTTTCCTTGATAAAATATTATTATCAAATATTGGGAAATATGTTTGAGCTATGACACTGAGTAAATCAACATGGCAAACTTTTTTATTGTAATATTATTTTGTGGATTTTCAAAGTTAGGGTCAGGGCAGGGTAGGGGGGTAGAACCTTAAATATGATTGAATGCAGCTATTGCATGAATTTATCTTATGATAGCCCTAAGAGAGACCTAGTCTGGCTTGGCATAAACATTTACAGAGACAAGGACTACAATTTTTCTTAAAGTAGTTCATTCCATTTGGAGATATATCTAAATTTAAGAAATGCCCACTTGGAAAAGTTTCAATCCAGCTTCCCCATATCACCCACTCCATTATCCTTGGAAAATCTATGGAGGAATACCTACTATGTCTGTCTCTTCTTTCCTCATGACCACCAATTTAAACATTTGAAATTCAGGTACACTTCGGAGATATTCTGGGTTCTCTGCCAGACCATAGCCATAAAGTGATTATCGCAATAATGTGAGTCATAATCTCTTCTGGTGGAGATTTGTTAAATTTGTTTTTTTAAAAAGCAACATCTGTGAAGCACAATAAAATAAAGTGCAGTAAATCAAGGCATGCCTGTATTTTTCAAATTTATAATATTTAAGTGACTAGAATTGCCTAATATGACACAATTCTTCGAATAATAGCAATTACCTTCTACTTTCTAAGAGATAATGCAATAACTTCAGACAAAACAATAACACTAACCAAATACCTAGACCAGTAGAATTATTATCTTTATTTTATAAATAAGAAGAATAACTTATCAAAGACAGAGATTTAGCACATAGTAGATCTAAGAACTTGAACATTGGGTTAGCCAATGAGATTAATACTATATACTGGTTCTGTCAAAATATCTTCTATAAGACATTCTCTGCACCTTTTTAAGAGTTATGTTTTTTAATAGACCGACCGTATCAGGCAGAAGTCAAAAAATGAAAATTTAAGAATTACTCTAGTCAGTGTTGGTGAATAAAGTGAAGTGTATTAAGAACTATTACATGTCTTGTTTATGCTTGTTCTTGTATTTAAGGGTATAATAAGTAAATGTGCTTCTAAATAGGTGAGTGCAGATTTTTTTTTTTTAATGTGGAGTATCAGTGTCATGATGCCTTTGCTATAATTTATCAAAGTGTGTATGTTGGCCATAATTCTGAATCTCATCTCATTTCTTTAATAAAAGTATCATTCATCTTTTTTTATTCTTTGCCTTCATCTCTCATTATTCCAGGTGCACACAGGAAGATAATTTGCATAGATGATTTGGCAAAACATGCTTTTATACTAACCATAAAAAGCACACAGATTTCCAAATGTACATTTGCTCAAATATGGAAAGCTAGAAAAGCCAGTTTATGATGTTTTCTCAATGGGAAAGGCATTTTTATTTTTTAAATTATTTATTCTGTCCTTCACACCCAGTCTTTTGGGACTTGAGAATCCCCTGCTATTCCTTGGTATAACACACTTGAATATTTTAGGAGGAGACAAATTTAGAGTTTGTTACTTTGACATTTTGTGATAATGTTTTCTGGTGGAGGAGCAGATGAAATAGCAGGATAGAGAAGGCCTATAAACCTTTCAACTCTACAGAAATTGTTAGCCTTGGGGATTTGTCCCTTAAATCACCCATGAAAATAGAGTCATTAGCCATGTGGACCACCTTAGAGAGAGCCTCAGCAAAGTCTTGGAAATGTGAGCTTGCAGAGCTGGATAGAACAAGTTACATGCAGAGTTTACAGAATTTACTGCACCTTTGTTATGGGGACTAGGAGCAATTGTGTTCTTGGATCAAAGGCTCTAGCTGTAGATAAACTGGATTATGAAGCCCTGATGCCATCCTGTAGGGAAATGAGCACTTTTTGTCCTGTTTTTATTTGATTTATTGTTTTATGTATTACATAATATAATAACATCTCTGATTTAGGAAAGCATCTTTTAAAGCTGACTACAGATAGATTAGAGAAATATGTGGTTAAAGAGAACGAGAAGGTTTAATGAAACAATTTAGAAAAGAGATGTTGAGAACTAACCTAAGATGTTTGAAGGTGAGAGGAGAAGCAGAACCTAAAATAAATACTAGTTAGGAATACTTTAATATCTAATCTTCCTCAATCCCAACTCTACCCCCATTTTTATTAGAACTCTCTAGGAGATTCAAGCTACATTTATAAAACTGTCCCAAAAATCTGTTTTAATAGGCACACCGTGGACATCTATAAAAAAAACTCCAGTGTGCAAAGTAGAAAGTTTATAAAGTAAGAGTTTCTGACACACTCATCACAGTCTGTTAAATGTGTGACATTCTAATTAAAATAACTTTATTTACACTGATAATCTTGGGCCCTTCTACTCAGAGCAGAGAATAGATGCAGTAGCTCAGGGTTTTTTGAATTAGTTTCATGAAAAATAGTTGACAGCCTTGCTCACTAAAGGACAGCCTCCTGTAATCACCAGCAACATTTATTTTCTGTTTTCAAGACAAAACTTTATGTTAGAGTAATGGAGCAGCAAATTTGTGGCAGTTAAACTAGATTAAGTTTGTTGCTTGTTTGTTTGTTTGTTTGTTTTTTTCTTTTTCCCTCTTAGGGTCTTGGTCAGTAAATTTAAAGGTTGATAGTCTCCTGGCTTGTGATAAATAAACTTTAAAATTATGAGCTAGTGTGATATCTTGCTTGTGCAAGTCCATTGTATTGTGCAAAAGTTGAGGAGAGAAAGATAATTGGAAGGAAAGATATGTTGGAGAATAAATCGAGCTTCAAATATATTAGTTTCAGTCACAGAAATAAGATGATTTGGGAAAGGGATTTCATTGTTGTTATTCCTTCAGTTGTAAAATGGAACTTATAAATGAATTCATCAATGACAACTCATTAATTTAAATAGTTGCCATTAATACTAATAATTTACTACTTAAAATTGTCATATTTTTCATTATAAAGTATATAGTATATAAATGCTAAAGCATTATTATATATGATTTTTCTTTTTTGACTACATTCCGTTATCTAAAATCTACTTTTAGTTGTTTCACATCATTGATTTTATTGCAGTATAAATGAGAAGGAAATAAATGACAGATTTAGGAAGCTGAAATATTTTCAGTTTATGTGGAGTAAGACCCACCAGATTGATTTCAATGTTAGATTTTAGTAAAAATTAATTGGGTGTATTTGTGTAGCTCTATACCTGAGTGCTTTATTCTCTTTCATAGATATTCATATTTGTCAGCCAGTTCCTAGTCTTAATTATATCATTAGGAAAAATGTTTCTTCCCATTTCATTTTTATTTTCTTGAAAGTCGTTTTAGCTATTCTAGGGACTTTTTCTTTTGATATGAATTTTAAAATAAAATTTTCTATGTCTAGAAATATTTTGTTGAAATTTTGGCAAGAATAATGTCAATTTAGGTAGAATTTTCATCATTACTCTGTTAAGCCTTCCAATCCATAACCTGCATGTTTCTCCAATTATTTAGATCTTTTTAATTTATTTTGTCAGCGTTTTGTAATTTTTAGAGTGTAAGTCCTATATATCAATTGTTACATTGACAACTAGTTATTTCATTTTTGGATGACATAAATGGTGTTGTATTTTTAATGTCGGCAACCTTGCATTTATTGCTAGTCTATAAGAATATGTTCTAAAAACTGAAGTCACCTATTTTGACTTTTTTTTTTTTTTGGTAGGTAGCTTGGGATTTTCTACATAAACAATTACGTCATCAGCAAATAGGGAGAGTATCTTCTCAGTCTTTTTTTTTTTCTTGACTTACCGTGATGGTTAAAACCTGAAATATTCTGCCGAATATCAGTGCTGAATGTAGACAGTCTTACCTTGGTCCTGATCTTAAGGAGAAGCATTCAGTCTTTTACCTTTAAAAATGAAGTTAGCTATAGTTTTGTTGGTTTGTTGTGGATGTTCTTTATCAATTTGAGGAAGTTTCCTTCTATTCTTAATTTTATGATCGTTTTTTTCTTAAGACTTTTTTTTTTTTTTTGGAGCATTTTAATGTTCACAGCAAAATTGAGATGAAGGCAAAGAGATTTTTTATATGCTACCTGGCCCCACACATACAACAGCCACCAGAATGGTATATTTGTTGCAGTTGGTGAACCTATTGGACACATCATTAAAACCAAAGCCTACAGTTTATATTAAGGCTGACTGTTGGTGTTGTCACTTCTAGGGGTTTGGAAAAATAATACTGATATTTATCAGTCATTGTGGTATCTACAGAGTATTTTCACAGCAGTAAAATTCCTTGTGCTCCACCTATTTATTTTCCCTGACTCCTCCCCCACCTCCACACCCCAACTGCTGATCTTTTTATTGTCTTCAATTGCAGGAAGCACAGTGCACAAAACTCTGAGAGTTAGAAGTGCCAGGGGGACCCAGTCATGTTGGGGAGGGGGATGTACAATAATGTGAGATTAACTCCAGAACCTCAAAAAAATCCCCACAGTAAAAAGCAGAGAAAAACTGTCTCCTTTTTCCAACAGAGGGAAAGAGGAATCATTTAATCATTTCGAAATTCTCCAGTGCATTTTGTTTTGCATTTTGCATTTTGCAAATGTCATATAGTTAGAATCATACAGAATGTAGCCTTTTCACACTGGCTTCTTTCATTTAGTAATATGCATTTAAGCTTGATAGCTCATTTCTTTTTAACGCTGAATAATATTTCATCTAGACTTTTTTTGTCATTCCTTTTGTATTTTCTACATAGATGATCATGCCATCTGCAAACAAAGACAGTTTTATTTCTTCCTTTCCCGTCTGCCTTTGTTTGCAGATGACATGATCATCCTATACCCCTGCCATGTCTGGTTCTGATGCTTGCTCTGTCTCTTCAAATTGTGTTCCTTGCCTATTGGAATAACTCATAATTTTTTTTTTTCTTGGTAGCCAGAAATGATGGAAAGGGTAAAAGGAACTGTTATGAGTAGGCCTTTTGTAATGTGGTGGTGATGTGAGGGAGAGAAGAAGCATTTGGTAGTCATGATTAGGTCTCAGTCTTAGTGGGTCTTTGCCTATGGGCATGAACTTCACAAGTGTTTCTCAGTTTCTTCCACCCTCCTTAGGTAGAACATGGATGGAGTGGGCTGGAGTGGGGAGTCACCTTTGTCTCACATGGAGGATTAGCACAGGTTGGAGTTTAGTATTTCCCTTCCTTCAGGTGAGTTAGGCACTGATAATATCCTGGTTGTTAAGACACTGGTTAACTAGTTTCTCTTGGAGGCAAATTATTTTAAAATAATTCCTCTCTCTCACTCTAAAACAGGAGGGTATTTTTCTCTGATATTTATCGTGGAAATCTTTTTGAGCTCCTGCAGGTAATCTCACAATACTGTGTGCATTTCTCTGCTGCCCCCTGACCCTCACTTTGCCTCATGACTGGTTCCTTATGGAACTTTTAATTCTGAATTGTGTACACTTAGGCTCAGCAATTTGTCAATTACAGTTTAGGTTTTCCTGTCCCTGTACTACTTCTGGGGGCAGTTTCCATTCACGAGTCTGTGCTCTGACAAGACTCAACTCCCTGTATTCATCTACTTGTCCAATCTCGGGGGTAACTGTTTGCCCTATGTCCACCTTTCCCTTATGGATCAAAAGAATTCATTTTCATCCACTTTACCTTTTTACTTGTTCTTGATAGAGTGGTGATTTCCAAACTCCTTATATGAGAAACCAAACTTTTTTTTTTTTTTATCATGAAATGGGTGTTAAATTTTGTCAAATGATATGATTATGTAGTTTTTCTGCTTTAACCTATTTTTTTTGTAGAACATGTATTGCTTAATAACTTTTTTTTCTGATAAAAGGTTGAGGGTTTTAACTATTTTTTTTAAAAGAGAATTTTAAATTGCTTTTGGAAGCATTTTCATGATGGCTGCTTTAAGATTCTTGTCAGGCAACCCTAACATCTGATTTGTTTTGGTCTTGATGTCACTCGATTGTCTTTCCTTATTTACATTGTGGTTTTCCTGGATTTTGTTATCAGTAGTGCTCTGCTTATACTTAGGAGTCTAGGAGAAATCTTAGAGATGTAGATTATTACGTTAGGAGAGTTTCTGAAAACCATTTAAGTCTTCCATTTAGCAGGAGTTGCCCTAAATATGTGTAGGGTCTGGACTATCTGTTGAGCTTTAGTTTCAACTACAGTTCCGTTTTCTGCTGTTTTGATCTGCTGCGGCTAGAATTCCCATTTAAACCCTGTTAGTGCCATCTGCAGGTGACGTTGCTTCCCTGGGCAACACGTTGTTCCTACGGTAACTTCTCAGCCAAGGTCTGTTTTTAGTATGACAATGCTGCTTTTTTTATCATAATAGAGAAAAAGGGGCACGTCTTATTTTTATTTTATTTTTATTTTTTCATGTATTATGGTGACATGGATTAAGGAAATCCAGTGTTTCAAGTGTACGATTCAACAGTAAGTAATCTATATATATAATATTGTATTGTGTGTTTACCACCCGTAGTCAGATTTCTTTCTGTCACCACATATTGAAAAAGGGGCAAGTCTTGATTTCAGCATTTGTAATCATCTGGGGCATTTTTCTTCGTGTTTTGTTTTGTTCTCCCCCCCCCCACACACACACAGACATACACAAGGCAGGGTGAGTGTTATTAAGTGAACTTTATCTAGAATCTAGATCCCATTTGTGTACTCACAAAGTGAAAGTCAGCTTCAACAGTAGCTACAATGCTGATAAGATACTTAAAACATGATAACTTGCAAGTTATAATTAGTTTGGTTTTATCTCTTGCTTTCTCTTTTAGAAACACTGAAAATTTTATGAACACTATCTTGCTAAGTTTTCATAATGTCTGAGGAGCACAAAGAAAACAAATCTGAAGGTGTTTTTATCAATAAGATCAAGGTATCAGACAAAGTTGTTGCTGATATCCGGCTATCCATCATTTTCTTTAATTTTCAAATTTAATAAGTGGTATTTGTTTGGATGAGCAAAGTATTTTATCCTCGTAATTATCTATGCTCACATTAATGAAGGAACTCACACCAAAATGTATCTTAAAGTGTCCTTTTCATGACTGCGGTTTCAAAAAATGTGCTACATCAGAAAGGTTTCGAGGTAAAAAAATAGATTCAGAAACATTTTCATACTCTATCTACCTCTTGAGATTCATATATTCCACAATTATCAAGTAGTGGAATTCATACTTCACAGTTTCTGAATTGCCTATGGTGCTTACTAAAATGCAAGTTTAAGTCGTGAATACCTTGTGTGCTTTTAGAATAAAAGCACTCAACTGTATTGAAAAATACCAAAGTTGATACATAAGATGATATTCATGATAAACAAAAGATTATGTCTTAGTTTTCAGTGATGCTAGTGTCTTTTATAAAATGTTGGGGTTCTTTCTAGAGAGATTGATGATTGCTTTTAAATTATTTCACATCTCCATTATTATATTTAAAAGTGTACAGAACATCATCATTTTTAAAATTTTAGTGTCTAGACACATTTAGATTTACACAAAGATTCATGTGTTTCTAATTATTTTATATTAAAAATATTTTACTTATTACAACGACAGAACTTTCCAGTGGAATTGAACTTGTGTGTTCTAACTAAATGCGTCAATATCTATTGAAAGTCACAACGAATTCTTGATTTCTTCTTGTAGACCCCACTAACATTGACATCTGTTGAAAGCCACTGGGAATACTTGATTTCCACTTGTAAACCCCACTAATATTTGTGATTTTGTCTCTGTTTTATCCTTCCCACGTGTATTAAAGTGATAGGACTTTCTCAACTGTAAAGAATTCAAGTGAGTTTGTCATTCCTTTTCTTTCCTTTAATTTTTTTTGGTCTATCTCCATTGAAACACTTATAGGACCTGGTCAGTGAAGCACAAAGAAAGCCTCCCAAGCAACACTGCTGCTTCAAGCTAGTTTTGGTTTTGATTATAAAAAGCACTTCTTAGATTATGATAGTAGATCCTTTCCTGTGAACTTCTAGCAGGGCTATAATGCTAAAATGAGTCACAGTTTCTTTCCTGGTACCTTACAGGTACTCTGCCTGGCACTAGGCTTATGTTGTGTGGTCTACAAAAGTTATAAAGTGAGAGA
Source organism: Eonycteris spelaea (assembly GCA_003508835.1). Taxonomy (NCBI): domain Eukaryota; kingdom Metazoa; phylum Chordata; class Mammalia; order Chiroptera; family Pteropodidae; genus Eonycteris; species Eonycteris spelaea. The sequence goes on from PUFA01000007.1 coordinate 7,187,610, forward strand.
AGTGCCTCCCTCCACATAAAAATGAATAAATAAAACAAAATGTGCACACACTTTTTTTTTGAAACAAAATAGTTAAAGTATTTGAAGAAATGGAGAAGGTAGAAGCACTTAGACCCCACTCCTCAAAGAAAGGCATCTTGAGAAGGTGAAACTGAACTTCCATGATCATGTTCTTGGTTGAACAAAACTGTTTTTCAGAAACCTAGCAAGATTTAGCTTTTATTTCTTTCAATATAACATTTGTGATCTCTTTGTTTAGATAAGTCAGAGCTGAATGGGTTGTCTAAATTCTTTTCAGAATAGTTATTAAAATGTCCTGCCATTTGTAAATGAATTATTTTTGTGCATTTCATCAGTAGAAATATGATATTTAGATTTTAAAAAATATGTCTAGTTTTCTGTGCAACTTTATGTTTTATAATTTGTTGAGACTAATGAATTAATTGTCAAATTCTGTTAAGGATCTATATTTTTATTTATTAAATAATACTAATTTTGACTTTTCTGTTTTTGTAAATATTTTTAAAGAAATTTCAAAACTCTTCTTGCTCTGAAAGTGGATAAACACACACAAAAAGAAAAATAATTGAACAACTTTTAAGGACTAGTAAATAGAGAAGAAAAACTATAAATACACAAAAAATAAATAGGCAGAACCAAAAGCTTAATTATATACACTTAGCTGCTACTTTTAGACTGTAATCTTGGTGAAAAAGCATAACATTTAAAAAATAATTTTATATATCTTTATAAAGTAGTTGATTTTTAAAAAATGTTTGCAGACCAATTTCACCTTTCATAAATAATCTATTTGAAACAGATATTCACAGACATAATTTCATAATAATATTGCCTTTTTCAGTAACTTGAGAATTATAAAGTAGTTCGCTTTGAATCCAATGTTTTATAACAATGAATACTTTTAGTTCATTCTATTTTCTAGTCCTGTGATCCAGTTGTTGAAATCACTATGTGGATTATGAAATTCTGTGAATCCTCAGCATTATTAGAATCAAGTTTATAGCTATCTCATAAATGTGTTTGGTCCACAGCAACAAATTAGATCCACTTTTCTCAAGTCTGGATTCTGTGCTAGCTTGATGTGTTGTTTGTTGTGGGTTTTATATCTATGCATGTTAGTATTTTGGACACAGTCTATATAATGTTAAGAAAAGTCATTAAATAGCAGTACTTAAGAACTCATTGCAAGTGATATTTGGCAGGCTATTTGAAAAAAGTTGAACGAATGACTCAATTAATTAGGCTATTTAGCATTCTAAAGACAGTTCTCCCATGTATAGCTCATGGAATTATGCCAATTTAGGAAAATTGTTGGCTTGTTAGAAATGCTTAACTTTTTTTTTTTTTTTTTTTTTTTTTTTTAATAAATTCAATAGTGAAATGTAGACTTGGGGAGAAGAATTCTAGAAAACAAGCAGATAGCATGCTATATTCAAAAGAGAAGTTTAAGAGGATTTGAAGAGGGAAAAACATTTATATACAACCAATAACTTTAGACTCATACTTTTTCATCTCAAACATATTATTAAAATTTTCATGACTTTAATAAAAACTGAAAATTGGAGTCTTGGGATGACCAGACTAATCAAAGAAATGCACTGTGAAACATTCTGGAAATGACTGCTAAGTTTAAGAAAATTTGCATTTTAATAATTACTTGATTGATAGGATTGATAGGGCCTTAAACTTGTAGATTCAAGTTAAATGAAATGGAGTAGCTTAAATGAAGCAGTTTTGTTTTCTGCCCTAAATATATTCACTTTCTCTGGATAGGTAGTTTACAAAAACAAAACCATGAAAAAATATACCAAGGCACAATAAACACATTCAAAATAATGTAACTGGCAGGTCTTGATCCAAGTAAACGAACTCAAAATGACTTTCAAGCGTGGGAGGCAGGAGTAATAGAGAACTTTGTTTATAAAAGAATATTAAATAAATGTTCTAGACAATAGGTAGCCTTCGATTTTGGAGTGCATAGATTAGGTTATAATGACATATCAAAATAATTTAGTGGTTTGGAGACTTGGAAAACTATTATTGACACTAAATTATTGTTTTAAAATATAAAAACTTTACTGGAAAGGTGATTTAGTGTCATTTATAATATGTTTTTCATATTTTTCATAGCACAACTAGAGACAAAGAGTAAGAGAGAAAAGGAGCGAGAACCATTTTCTAAATGATACATACAGTTGCCAAATGAAATGACTAGCGTAAAATAAGAATCAAGGTCCAAAGTTTCAGCTGGCTCCCGAAAATCCCTCTCAGCTCTTAAACATACTTGATTCTGTGAGTGAATATTTCCATTCATGTGAGACCTGCTAATTTTCTTTTCCACTATTCTCAGGTGAGAGGCTTAACTATCTCTATAGGTTTAAGAAAGGGAATCAGGGAATTTAGTTTTAATTGTAGGTCTACCTCTCATTCAACTCCACTCTACCCTATGCAATGTTAAGCAAAGTTTGTCATCATTTCCATTAATGTGACATATTTTTGAAGTATTTGTAAGACTAGACAGGGTGGGTGATACAGACTGATTTTGCCTTCCATGTCTTCCTTTCTATTGGTAAATTTAGTTTAAAACATGTTTTAACATAAAAGATTTTTATCGTTGCCTACTAGGCCTTCTTGTCCTTTCTGCCTTTCTTGGCCTTATATTTATTCTCCTTATGGTTATCCTACTCAAATCACGCTGGCCTCCTTTTTGTTTCTTTAATTTGCTGGTAAACTGCCCCAGGACCTTTGTTTTTACTATAATCTCTTCCTCAAATATTCTTGCTCCTGATGTTTATACACTCACTTCTTTCTAGTCTCTGTCCAAGTAACACTTCATAAAAGATGTTTTTTAGAGGACTTCTCTATCCGAGAGAGTCGTTAGCCTCGGAACTCCACTTTTACCACATGTTGTACCCTTATCTTCCTTTACTTATTTTCACAATCCAAACACAACACACACACACACACACACACACACACACACACACACACACACACTTATACCTCTTTCCATCTTACATAGTAATTTTACCAGACTATCACCAAAATCTTAGATTACAGATGATTAAAAAAAAAAAAGTTATGTCATTTCTGAGACAGCTATCCTTAAAAAAGTCTGCTTGAAAAGTTGCCACTGATTGGCATCTGGAAACTTGAATTTCAAGAGGATTCCCACACTTTCCTAATCAGGTAAAAGTGGGTCATTGTGCCTAAACAGTCTGTGCAAACAATGGTTTATGCTGACTCACGCTTTCCTTCTGAGAGTCGAATTTTGCTACATGTAAGCAGAAGGACCTATGTGAACAACCCCCTCCATCCATATAAACCCTGGCACAGTCTCTAATGAGTTTTGCTGGTAGATAACGTTTTACCCTTGTGTTTTCTTAATTCATTGATGGATGAATTAAGTACACTCTGTGTGACTCCACAGGAACCCTTCCAACTTTTGTAATCTTGTGCTGGGCTTGCTCAGAACTTTGCCCGATATGCCCTTTGCATCCTTTCACTACAATAGGTCATAGCCATGAATACAACTATGTGCTGTGTCCTGTGATCCCCTTAGTGAATCACTAAACCTGAGGTGGTCTTGGGGAGCCCTTACACTGCAACTTAATGATTTATTTCTTCTTTAGTCTGAAGGTGAAAGCTATTAATGGCTGTACTGAAGGTGGATACCAATAATCATTCTAATAATACAATAATCTAATCATTAGCCATGCAAGATGACTATGTGGGATCTCCTAGGCAACAGCCTCTTTTGAAATGTAATTCCATTATTCTTTCGTCGTTGTCAGTTGTTAAGAACTGTGATTTTATTTCTCTCTACAGTGTAAAGAGTTTTGGATGTGATACTGTACTTTAGGCATTACATGAGTTACTGGATGTTTTCTTGAAAGAGACTAGTGGGTACCACAGATAGACTTGATCAAGAAAAAGGTGTCAAAAAAGAAGCAAACTCTGGGAGCTAAAAGTCTGCATCCAAAAAATTTAGACAGAAAATTATGAAATAATTTGCATCTTCTCACTGATTCTAATAGAATTAACAAAATGGTGATCTGAAAGGTGCTACCTGATTGGCAAAGATATTACAGAACTTGAACTGGGGTCATTTCTTGAATATGTCATGGTGTTGTCCTCAGGCCCCTCTGTGTCTACAAGGAAGATAATAAAGTGCAGCTAGGCAAGAATTCACTAGAAAAGCTGCTATTTTGCATACCTTAAGAATAAGAATGTATTCTAAAGGTGACTTTCACTTCTCATCAGAAAGTGCTCTTCTGAAGTAACTTATACCTGTAGTCTCTGAGTTGAGATGAAGAACTAAATCTTTAATAAAGGAATGTTTCATTCCTTTGCTCTTAAGTATCTTATTCCTTAAGTCCCACCTCATCACCAGTGTCCTATTGCTCTCCTCTGCTCACAGTGGCCTCCTTGATGCTCCTTGATTGCTTAAAATTGCTTCTGCTTGGGACCTCTGTACTTGCAGACCCTCCTGCTGGAAAGGTCCCTCCTCCGTGGACTCATGTCTGTACTCATCGTTACCCCACCAGTAAGATTTTTTCACTGACCAAATCTCAATCAGAACACTGTCCTGTGCTTCTTAATCCCCTCTCTGTATCATTTTATTCACAAGTGTCTGTATATAGAAAACTCCTTTTGTGTCTCCTAATTAGTATTAAGAATCCATTAAATATTTTTATTCTTTTAAGTGGAAGCACTATTTGTTTTAATATGAAGGTTATCTTTTAAATTACTCATTATGGAATAACTGTGATACTTCATAAAGTAGAGTCAGAATTCAAAACAACAAAGCTGTATGGATTCCTGAAGCACATTTGAAACATCTCTGTAACTACAATTATCATATTTACTGTATCAGTTATCTACTATAAAACAGCTAATCATAAAATATCAATGCTATATCATGACAAGTTTGTATTCCCTATGTGTTTGTGGTTAAGGATGGCTTGGCTGAGTTCTAGCACTTCATGTAGCTGGTCCCATTGAAATTAGATCATTACTGTACTTAAGCCCTAATCCACACTACATGAATTCATTCTGAGGCCAAGGCTCCAGGGGAAACTGAAATACCTTGAAAGCACTTCTCTTCTCAGTGGCAGAGGCACAAGAGGACAAGTCCCACTGCACAAAGACATTTCAAGCCCTTTTGTCCAATCATAATTGAACATCTCATTGTTAAGAAAGCAATTATTGGAAGTCCAATTATTGGACTGTTTCTAAATTTAGTTGCACTTATTGACTATTATATGAGACAATATATATATCAAATAATGTTCATATTTCTGTCCTTTTTAAATTAAAAATTAAACACAACTATTATGCCTATAGGTGCAGTAGAATAAAGGATAAACATTTTTTACAGTATTGTAATGCCTACACACACAGAGACACATGCACACATATGTATACATAAAATTTTCAGAAAATACTTGCAAGTATTACAGTTCTTTCCTTAGCAAGATCCATCACTATCTATTCTTTGTTTCCTTGGACCACAGGAATCACTTTAGCAAGTTCAACTTTCTCACTTAATATGAAATACAGCAAAATTTCATTCTTTCAAAATCTAAGCCCTTAGTGTTCTTGACTGCATTATAGTTTTAGACCTCCCTTTATATTTATTGCTAATCATAAAAATGCTAGGAGGTGACCCATAGGATCCTTTGATTGCAGAAATAGTCCTTATGCACACATTTACATAACCAAGACATACAGGATAGCTGCTACTTCTTGTTGATCGGTCAAATTAACAAGATTTCATTATTATAATAGAACAGAATAATGCCCTGTGTATTCCCCTATTTTATGTTGCATGTTATTTAATCATGACCATTGAGAAAAGATAACCTATTTCTATGACCACATTTCTGTTCTTCATCAATGACCTACAGATTTCAGACGCTACAATGGTTTTTAATGATCCTGGTGTTTTTCTCCTTTACTAAGCTTCCTATTACAAGATAAACACTTTTTAGTATTCCTGCCTTTGTTTTCCTTTATCACACACACACAAAAAATCTTGTGTCTGAATTTAACTTAATGTAGGTCTTAACTCAGAAATTTCAGCCAGCTCTCAGATATCTGTTAGAAGTACCCTTAGGTTCTTGAGCTAACACATTGGATAGAGAATCTTCAGTATGTTCACAGACATCAATAAATATGGACTGATGTAATTTTATATTTCTTTCTTCCTGATATGACTCCTTAGCATCCATCCACATAAATATTCCTGGATTTACTATTCATTAACATTAATAAAGTCTTATAAATATTTTCATAGCTGTCTACTTCTGGGTCAGTCTTTGTACTTTCTCCATGAATGATGCTGGGGTCTGACTCCAATTATAATCTAGAGTCAGAGAGGATGTAATCTTGTGATGAGGAATACTGCCTTTCTCTGGCTGGGTAGTTACTACAGGGGAGATAATTTTATGTCATCAAGCAAGTGTTGTCATACCGCACAAAAAAAATGACTAATTCTGCTGGGAAGACCTCAGATGATTGAGAGATTCATATACTTAGAATTCACCCAAATTATTCCATTTCAGTTTTTGTAAACTCTCACATTTCCTATAATTTCACCTAAGAGTTCTGGCAAGCCTATTATTAATTTAACATCATAATAAAGCAAATTAGAGGAGGAGATTCTAATTTTTAGTTAATTTTAGATGGTATCAACCCTGTGGCTATAAGATACCTGTTTAAAAAAAAAAATCCTTTCATACTAGTTATAGAAGCTCTCTGATCTTCTGACCATGACTTTTTCAGAGAATTAAATCCTGAAATGTATATTATTGTCCTTAGGCTTCTAATACTGCCAGAAGCAACTATCCATAGCCCCAACTAACCCATGCTCCAATTTGAATATTTTTTTGCTTCCACGATATAATCTTAAATGTACCATTGGTGCCTTGCCTTTTGTGTAAATCTTGTTCTAAGCGATTATAAGCAAATTATTCAACTAAGTCTTTTGCCACTTTATAACATTAAGCACTGTTAGCACATGCTCCACTATAATAAGGTCATCACAATATTCTAACTGGTCAGACAATCAATCCCAGATTTCCATCTGTGAAAGTTCGTTTCCTCCAATTCTTTCACTATAGTATAGCATATGTATCAGGAAAACTGCAATATCTCACTTGTGAAACCCAAACTCAGATCTCTAATTACAAGGGAGTCTGGGAAATGTCACTTTTAGCTTTCCAGTCAATGTGATCAAGAGAAAATTAGAAAGGATAGTAATGAGTACCAAGAGTCAATAAACAATATTTTTGTAATTTCACTATTCTCAAAGTATTTTAGCGGCATTCCAACTCACTCCAAATTTCTTTTTAGTAGCCAGCGTAGGCCTACATGATCTGGCCTAACACTTTCTCACCTCTACTAATACTATCCTTTTCCTCAACCTACCACAGCAGCTCTTCCTTGATATTCCGTAAACAGGATAAATGTATTCTTTAGTCAAGATTTTGAAAATACCTTTTTTTCTGCTTTTAATATTCTTTCCCAAGATATGCTATTATCCTCCCTCATTTGCTTTTGTCTTTCTACTCAAATGTTACTTATCAGTGAGGTCATCCCTAACTACTCAGTATAAAATGATGACCCACCTCATCACGTTCTGTATGCTCATATGTGGCTTTATGTTTATAGGAAATATAAAAATCTAATATACTATACATTTACACATATATTTGTTTTTTGTCTGTTTTCCCTGGAATTTAAGTTCTATAAGGGCAAGACTTTTTCATCACTTCAATGCCTAGAATGGAGCCTGTTAGACTATAGGCCACCAATGAATATTTGTTGAATAAATGAATGGGTGAAATGCCATTCCATTGTATATGTTTGTCCTCTTACCTCAAATGACTATCTTCCTCCTCATAACTCCCCAATTTTTAACCAATCTTCAACACTTTCACCTTACATCTAACCTCATTTTACTTTCCTCCTTTAATGTAAAATCTTTCCTTTTTTAAAGTTTGATTGCTTCTTTAGTCTGCACTATATCATGCAGTCACTCTTACATCCTTAACACATATGAATATACTGTAAATATACTGTAAGATTTATTTCTTTTATTTCATGATCCATGAAATATTTAATTTTGGACATCCAGTTTTGTTTAAATGAATACATTTCATAGTGAAGTAGTTTGATAACATGAGTAAGTAGTCTAGTAAACTTTTAAAGGGTTTGGATTTGTGCGCCTATGAAAAGCAAGCATGTAATAATTAATCACTATGTGCCAGTTATTGCTTCAAGCACTTTATATGTAATCATGGTGGTTACCATATAAGATAGACACAACTATTATTCTTAATAGTATAGGTAATAAAGTTGAGGAACAGAACTATTAAAAATGCAAAAACAAAACAAAATAAACAAACAAAAAATTTCTCCAACCAGCATGTCTCAAAGGTGGAGCCAAAATTTGAATCAGGTTATTTGGAAATAAAGTCCACACTCAACTGCTATAGAGTACATAATTTCACTAACAAATATAACACATTTCTACACATCAAATAATTTAGAAATATTTTATGATAGAGTTTTGAAAAAAATAATGGATATTTTAATGACTATTCAGTGTTAAAAGACTCCCTGACAGTCCTACAGTCTGAGTCTTCCAGGAATGCTATCGCATAGACTCAAACAGGCCAGGCATCCTGACACAGGTAGTTGAGGGCCTTACTACATAATTTGTTCCTCAAAAGAATGGCAACAAGAAGTTTGATGTCATTTGATTACACTCAGGGTAATCGACTTGTGAGAGAACAAAGACACATAACACCAGTCACTTATTTAAAGCTTGTAATACCTTGTTCTTAATTTAGTTATATGTATGTATTTAAAATTTTATATTATATGTAATAATTTACATATCTTGCCTCTGATTTATTTTCTGTATGTAGGAGAAATCTCTTTTCTCCTACATCTTTACAACCATCTACTCTGTCAAGGTCATGACTACACTGTAATTATCTTTGACTCATTTACTGCAATTCCCTGAAACACCTCATCTTTTAGTTCATGAGTGTTTGAGGCACAATATTTAAATCATTTTAAAAGTTATCATTGGATGGTTTAACTCTAACCACAGGTATCCATTCATTTAACATAAGGACATCTATCCTATGTGCAACTATTCATGTTTTCCACATTGCAATCACATATTACATTTTAAATTTCATTAAAAGCTTAACCACAAATAAGCAACTGTGAGACCATATTACTGGAAATAATTATTAAATCTATGTAAAATCTGTTATGCTAACAATTTATAAGATGTCAAATACACAATAGTATATTATTTTTTGTTAAATTTATTGGGGTGACATTGGTTAATAAAATTATATAGGTTTTGAGTATATGATTATATAATATATCATTTGTATATTGCACTGTGTGTTTACCATATAGTTGACCCCTTTAGCCTTATATACCTCCCCCAGCCTTTCCTCTGGTAACCACTAAACTTGTCCATGTCCATGAATCTGTTTGTTTGTCTTGTTTGTTGCTTTCAGTTTTATATCCCACATATATGTGAAATCATATAGTTCTTAACCTTTTCTATCTGACTTATTTGCTTAGCATGATAATCTCAAGAACCATCAGTATTGTTGCAAATGGTGGTGTTTCATTTTTTCTTTTGGCTGAGAAATATTCCATTGTACTACACTTCTTTACAGTAGTATATTAAACATTACATACTGATGTACAGTAAACAGTAAGCACTCATTATATGATCCCATTCAGACTTTAAAACAATTAGCATATTATTAAATACTGTTCCAGATGATTAATGTATCACAAATATGTGTGAAGTGCTAGATGAGAGTCATGACTATGCAGCATCGTGGCAGAGTTTAAAGATGAATTAAGTACACTTTCTAGCATATGTGGATAAGTGTTATTTCAAAATCTGCTTTAGAAAGTTATATTTCTTTGAGGATATTTTCTCCACTACCTTTTCCTCTTTAATAGGTTTTCAAAATCTTTTGAGGTGATAGTGTTCATTGAAGAAAACACAATTGAAAGAAACACACAAGGTAAATCCATTGCACCTAATAATAAACAAGATGACAAGTTCAGTTTTTCTCATGTCCTAACAGATTTTCAAAATAAAGTTCTCCCTAAGCAAAATACACCTAGAATTACTGCTTCTCTGACTCGGGATATTTTCTGCATCAGAAGTCATAGTTCACAAAGATGTGAGAGATATATCATGTTAGAAAATAAAGTGAAATGATTGCATAATACACTGAGGATGACCTTCTTTACCTCTGTTAGCCAACTTCATTCTCTAAGAAGATAAATAGGCAATGACAGCACACCTGGTCTATAATTTAGCATATAATTGTGAAAGCATGGGTGGAGGGTTGGCAAGAGAACTCTAAGAAAATAATGACAAATTAATTTTTACCCACCAATTAAATGATACACGATTGAATGAAAATACTATAATGAGGCACTTCTAAGTTACTGGGGAATCTTCTGGAGCATCACAGAAAGATCCATTCATAATTGGTAGTTTGTTTTTTCTAAATTTTAATTGTAGTTTTCAATTATAGTTTTGATATTGGTGTGTGGTACCTGTGATATTGGCCTTCCATCCCTTGAATGTATTTCTTGAGCAACCTTCCTGTGCCCTGTTCCTGTGCTGGGTTCCAGTTGCCCCTAGATCACCCACTGTGAAAGTAAGGGTTAGAAGCTTTCAAAGACAGCTGTGGCAACTTTAATCTAATGGCACTCTTTGCTTCACCTTTTTTTTTTTTCACACCTAGCACCTGGTCTTCCTAGGTGGTCTCCCATCCCAGTACTAACCAAGTACTAACCTGACCCTGCTTAGCTTCTGAGGTCAGACGGATCAGGTGTTCAGGGTAGCATGGTTATAGACTTTGCTTCACCTTTAACTGTAGCAAAACTGACAGTCTGAATCCGAAATTATTTTTAAAAATAAACTACAGGCATACCATAGAGCTATTGACACTTCAGTTCCAGACCACTGCAATAAAGCAAGTATCTCATTAAAGTGAGTCATACAAACTTTTTGGTTTTCCAGTGTGTAAAAACGTTATGTTTACACTATACTGTAGTCTGTTAAGTGTGCCTTAAAAAATCAATGTACATATTTTTTTAAAATGCTAACATCTGAGCCTTCAACGAGTCCTGATCTTTTTGCTGGTGAAGGGTTGCTGGTGAAAATGCTGATGGCTGCTGACTGATCAGGGTGGTGGTTGCCGAAGGCTGGGGTGGCTGTGGCAATTTCTTAAAATAAGACAACAATGAATTTTGCCACATCAGTTGATTCTTCTTTTCATGAATGATTTCCCTATAGCATGTGATGCTATTGTAGCATTTTACCCACACTGGAACTTTTTTCAAAATTGGGATCAATCCTCTCAAACCCTGCCACTGTGTTATCAACTGAGTTTATATAGTATTCTAAATCCTTACTTGTCATTTCAACAGTCTTCACAGCATCTTCACCAGGAATAGTTTTCATCTCAAGAAACCATACTCTTTGCTCATCCATAAGATGCAACTTCGTGAGATTTTAACAATGCAGTCACATCTTCTGGTCCACTTTTCATTCTCTTCTGTTGTGTTCACTACATCCGTAGTTCCTTCACTGAAGTCACCATAACAAATATAATTAAAACTTTGAAATGTTGCGAGAATTATCAATAGGTAGCACAGAGACACAAAATGAACAAATGCTGTTGGAAAAAAATGGCGCTGAAAGACTGACACAAATCAGGGTTGCCACAAACTTTCAGTTTGTAAAAAACACAGTACCTGTGATGTGCAATAAAGTGAAGCATAATAAAATGAGGTGTGCTTATAATTGCTTCATAGGTAAAGCATTGTATTAGAATGTAAAGGCATGCTTTCTATGTTTTTTGTTCTTATTTTTTAAAATCAACTTTTTAATCAAATTCAGTCTGAACAAGCCTCCTGCCAGGTCACTTTCCCTCCACTCTCTCCCATTTTCTTCAAGCTGTCTACATGTTTTTGCTAAGCTCGTCCCCCTGGGCTGATTGCTGGAGTCTATTAGTGTAATTTGGTCAAAGTTATTATTCTCTGAAGACATGTGTCGAATTATATTAGACAAGATCTCTGGGAGGTCTCTGAGACGTTGGTAATGAATGTGGTTGCCTTCAGGCCATTCACAGTTCTTGTATTCTTTCATGTTAAACCCAATCCAAAGGCTATAAAAACGAGAGAACCTGTTGGCTTTGCCAGAAGCAAGGTTATTTGTAGTTTGTCTGATCTGAAGAAAGACAGTTACTGCAGTGATTCAGGGAGCCATTATTCCATCTCAGAAATTCCATTTTTAAATCAAAGCCCATCCTCCTTGACTGGCAGACCATTTAATCCCTGGGTTTATCTATATATGTCTATTTATATCTGTAATTTTCTATATCATGGCCCTCATAAATGCATTTACACTTTTTTTTTTAATTTAAAGGGATATGCACTTATTTCAGTAGCACAAGTTTTATGCAAGAAGCAATGTGTCTTTTCCAGAAGTAATATGCCGCCAATGTATTGGGAGTGAGGGACCCAACCTTGCTTCCCTGGCATTAGTTCTGGCATTAGTTATGGCATCTTGAACAAACTACTTGTCCACTCTTGACCTGTGGTTTCCTGGCTTATCAAATGAAGAAACTGAATTTGGTTAATCCCCAAAATCCTTTCTAGAGTTAATATTCACTGATCCAGAAAAATTGAATTAACTCAGTGATCTTGTTTAGCAAAAATGTATAAGGAAAGATGTTTAGGAAAGGAAAGCCCTCTGAGAAAATTAAAATTCCACTAGGCTGAAGGAGTTCTATTATTTAAAGTTTCAAAAATCCCTCGTTCATTGTCATTTTTAAAGAATATGATTTTTATGTCTGATTGAGATATCATGTAATTAAAAGTGATTATATAAATACCATTTCATCTATATCAAAGAATAAAATCACCTGTTTTTGGAACATTTAATGCAGGTGGAGATTAGATAGAGGCTTAGGGAAAGACAGTTGGAAGAAAGGAAGATAATTTTCAGGGTGAATTTTATGGGTGTCTGTAGCAGTCGCAATACTGGTAGGAAACAGGTGGCACACTTAAAGATTTAACTGAAAAGAATTTAATGAAGGTCTGTTTACAGTAGCGAAGCAATATGAAGTCCCCAGGGTCTGGGAGCATCAATAAATTGTTGCCACATCTAGACATAGAGGAACAAGAAGAAGGGAGAGGTTGCTGAAGGTTAATGAAGCCTGGAGAGAGCTTAAAGCCATGAAAAAGCCACCTGCAGGTGCTTGCACCTTAGAATTTAGTGGAACCCCATTTGTAATTTAGTGGAAATGTTCATATCTTGGTTAGTAGGCCTCCATATCCATTGATTGCAAAGTAGCAGGCGTAGATATTTCTTTGAGGCAACTTTACTGTCCTCTTCCTTCATATGTTTATTGTAATAAGCCTACATCTTGGTGGTGGGCAGGTCTCCCTGAGTAATGCAGTCATAATAGGAGCTCAGCACTGGCCTCTGAAATGGCATTTCTGGCACTTAGAAACGGTAAAAGCAAGGCAGTCTTCATGAAATAACAACGTTGTTAAGGAAATTAATATACCCCATTCCTGCCATCATAGCCATTTTTTAACCTGGAGTTGTTGGATAAACTATGGAGTTTCGAAAGAGGCGGAACAACTTTAAAATAATGGACTATCTTTTTCCTCTGATTATGAAGAGATCATGGATGGCGTTTGGTAAATATTTATGTTGGATAGATATTTTCATGCTTGTGTTCCTTACAAGAGGTGTAATCTTATACTTTATCCTAATATTTTTGCATCAATCTAATTTTCATTCCAATTTCCTAACCAGCTAGTCAACCCATTATACAACGTGCATCCGTGAGTGTAGATCTGCACTTTTGGTCATCTGTTTATTGGAGGAGGCAACAAGATGTAATGCTGTAGTTTTGCTAACCAGGAGAATTTTTCTTTACCACTGTCTTTCAGAGACATCTCTGAAGGAAGCTATAATGTATAACCATCCTTTTCCTGTTGGGTACCAACACGTGATACATAGCCATCTGCAAACTAGGGCTAACTTTTTTTTTTTTTTTTTCCTAATCAGCTCTTCATGGAGAGTTGTCTGTAAAGACACAGGATTGTGTCGAGGCAAAGATAAGAAAGGTAGGAATAGGTACCATGATAGGCTATGCTTGCTATTCATCCTTATGGATTCCAAGCAAACTCAATCCTTGTTCCATTTATTTTTCCTCTTTAATAATAGAATGCAAGTATGTACATCCCACTTTATTATTTGGTTAATCAGGTAACTCAAAGTTTGTGATACTCATCTCAGTTTCTGTAGTCACTTGATATCCCATTGGGCATTGATAAGTCTACAAGCATCCAGAAGCAACCCCAGAACCACTTTTCAAAAGGAGGCTATTTAACATAGGAAGCCAGTGTTGCATTATTCAAAGATCCTAAGGGAGTCCACTCTGTTTCTCTTATTAAACATTCCCAAGGCTCCAAACAATTTACTATCTGCCAGGGATACCTCAACACTCACAGATCCTAAAGTCTATAAAGGCCAGACAATGCTATTGTTTTGTCTACTACAAAACTTTCTCTTGCTCGGGGCCTCATGGAAAGCCATCAGCCTTATGGTTCTCTGATAAATGAACTGGGACATGATACCAGAATGTGATATCTGGATCAGAGTATAACTATCCCAGATGGAGCGAGTGAGCAGAGTTAACTGTTGAAAAATGAAAATAAAGACCCCTCCTCTCAATATCTTTCTCTTTTATTCCTAATATCTACTACCTACCAAATTCTTTTGCATAGAACAAAGCAGAACAGAACAGAAAGGGGATCTGGTGGAACAAATAGAAAATCAACCAGTACAGTGTACCTAAAAAAGGATTTTTATTAGGAAAGGAATAGAAAATGCTTTCAAAGTGGAGAAAATATTACAGGCAAATGTTCAGAGTACCTTTTAATTTCCTTATGTGCAACTTATAGCGGGTTAATAGAACAAACCTTTACAGAGTTGCCAAAAATAATTTTAAAAATTCCGGTACAGTATTGACTCTGAGTTTATATTTTATATCGTAGTGTGATCTAGCTGGGGACTGAGATGCAAATCTAATTTTTCATCATAGAAAGAAATTAGGGGGAAAAAAGTCTTCACTATAAATATTGGGGTAGGAGAAAAGAATAATTATTATAAAGTTATTGAAGAATTAGAATGTTCTTATTGCTTTTTTTGCAAAAAAAATAATTACTTGCTTTTATTCTATGCTTTTTTTTTTTTTTCTGGTTAACATAGAGAAATCTGTCCACTCTGTGGAGTGCTAAAGTATACAGAAATAAAGTGTGTATCAAGTTAGTTTGCACTGTTACAGCTATATCAGTTGTTTATGACCCAAATCTATTTGTATTTGCTCTACCATTTAATTTGGAGAGTACTTGTTCTTTTCCACTTGTTAAACACTTTGGTACTATGTGTAAATATAATAATAACCCTTTATTCTCAGGTCCCTCTAATGAATAACCTACAGATTTCTCCATATAGTTGGATAATATATTTTTGTACTGCCTCCCCCCTTTTTTGTATAACCATTAAGAGCATGATGGTTTGCTTAACAACCTCCTCTCTCTTTACTACCTGATAGGAAAATATATTGGCACGTAGCTTAGGTTTTTGTTAAAGTAACATTCCCTTTGTGTTATTAGTTTCTATATTTATGAGGTTTAATGTTGTATAACAGACCACACAAACTCAGTGACTTAAAGCAATAATTCATTCTCTTATCACAGTTATACATCTGCTAAGATGTTAGCTGACACAGGCTGGGCTTGCTTGAATGGCTCTACTTTTGCTCCATATTTACCTGTAAGTTTCATTCGGATATGCTCAAGATGAATTTATTATACTCTCCTCATATCTGCTAACATCCCATTGACTACAGCAAGATATATGGTCACCTCAACTGGTAGAATAATCTTTTCATAGCAGTGGGAAGGGAGAAAAAATATTTTGAAAACAATCTAATTTGCCAAAATGCCTAAATCTAGATATATGGGTTTTTTTTTCATAAAAAAAAAACAGTTAAAAATTTCATTACTCTCTATAACTCACTGGAAAATATAGCCTTAGCCCTCTACAGAGCAGTTTCATGCTAGAGCTCATCAATACATTTCATTTTATTCTGACCTGCCAAAATTAGCTCTATCTTATACAAATGTTAACGCTGTCCCACATTAGACCAGGATTCACTCCAAAGGTTTGGGATTTCTTTGCTTCAACATTATTTACCAAGGCTCTCAAGAGAAAATATTTCTTTCTGTATTGCTTGGCCTTTCATCTGTATTTCTTGGATTTTGTTAAACAGCTAGCTTTCTCTCTAATTATTTTTCCCAAAGGAACTTAAGTATATCTTTTAGAATCTTAGACAGTATATGATTCAATGCATGATATAAATAGTTTATAATAATTATGGTTTATTAGTCACCTTTGTATAAGTTAATTCCATGAAGACAGAGATCATGAATGATGCCTTAGTTCATGACTGTCTGACCGGTGATTGGCACACAATAGGCAGACATTAATGCATGGCTAATAACTGACTTATTTCCTGTTTATTACGTCACCCAATCAGCAATGTGCTCCAATCCCTGTATAGTCAAAAACATGCATATAAATATTGACTCCCCCCAAATTTAAATTATCCCTTGGTATCCATAGGATTTATTCCAGGACCACTGTGGATACCCAAATCAATGGATGTTCAAGTCCCCTATGTAAAATGGCATAGGTAACACATATAGTCAGCCCTCTGCATCTGCCAACTCTCAAACACACTTCAAAAATAATACAGGTATTTACTGAAAAACATCCAAGTATAAGTGCACCTGCACAGTTCAAATCTGTGTTGTTCAAGTGTCAATATATATTTTATATATATTTACTTACATATATTCATACTTAATAAAGAAACCTGAAACTTGAAAATGTACTGATAAAAAATGACTGCCTCAAGTTCATAGTTTTTGTAAGGAGCAGAACTATGCAGGAATGATTATTTCAA
Organism: Eonycteris spelaea; assembly: GCA_003508835.1. NCBI lineage: Eukaryota > Metazoa > Chordata > Mammalia > Chiroptera > Pteropodidae > Eonycteris > Eonycteris spelaea. The sequence continues at coordinate 7,204,751 of PUFA01000007.1, forward strand.
ATTTTATAATCCTTATAATGTAACCTGAAGCTTCTTATCTGGTTAGGTTCACCATTGTTCCAGTATATTCTACATGTAATAAAACATCAGTTTGAGGAGTAAAATTTATTTAAAATATGCTTTAATTCCAGTGGCAATTTAAATTGAAGATTCAGAAAGGAACTTTGGAACTAATGAACTATACTATTTAGTGAATCAAGATCATGACAGAATGAAGTTCTTTAATCACTGTAATTCCACATAGAGGAGCTTAAAATTACTGGAGTGTGAAATCTTACAAATGGGAGATGTTCTAATATTGTAATTATATTCTAATATTGTAAACTGAGCTAATAAGATATGTAATGATTTAATACTGTACTATGTTTTGTAAACTATATGTAGACTAATTTAAGAATTGTAAATGCTGTTTTTAAGAATAATATTTTGTAACCCCTTGTATTTAAAATTACAGTTGAGAAAATGGTATATATTTAAAATCACTTTATCCAGTTTTACTGGAATTTAGAGAAAGAAGACATTCAATGAAAACTCTCCTGAATTATTTGAGCCAGTGATTGACACATCGTTGAAGAGCAGGTTTGCTGTTTGAGTAACTCTCCATTATGAATGGGCCAACCTAACTCCAATCTGTCCAAACACAGTACTCCCAAGTAGGGTGATAATGACTTTTTAAAAATGTGCAGATTATTTATATGTTCATTTTTTGGCCCTCAGTAGTAAATATTTTTACTTTATGTTTATGATACATCAACCCCTAATTCACTGATAGAATCTCTCAGGGAGATTATCATGGGTAAATCCCTAGGCAACAGATAATATGTGAAATGAAGCACTTTGGAAACATTAAGGATTCCTCATGTGTTTGGACTCTTCAGAAAGCTAAGAATTCAAAGAAGCTGATTGGAGTTTTAAGACTGTGAAAGAAGCTGATTGGAGTTTTAAGACTGTGAAATAAGGTCAACCAGGCAACAGCATATCACAGAAGCCCTGTCAAAAGTGTACAGTTTTGCCAAGACAACTTGAGTGGCCAAAACTTATTTTCTCCACTATATGCAAAACAAAGAAGAGATGCTACTGTAGGAGATAATGCCCTTAACTTGAGGGCATTAGATAGTATTACTTGATTTTCATGCCCATGAACTGTGCTGAGAGCTTCATAAGTCTCACTTAATTATTAAAATAGCCCTGTAAAGAGGATTCTTTTATCAACCTTATTTTATATATAATGAAACTGATGTTAAGTGGGGTTTACTACTTCATGAGGTTACTGGTACCAAATAAGCATTTTTTTTTTGGCAAGAATTATAATTTTTTAAAATTCTTCATAAATTATCTCATTTGATACTCAAAACTATCCATTTTAAGGTCCAGAAACTGACACAAAGAAGATAGAAGTTTAAATGTGGAAGTTGTTAAATTTTGGGGATATTTGTGAGCAAATTGTTAAAGTTGTTAAACACTCATTATTAAAATTAAATTATATAAACTTAGACTAAAATATCTTACATTAAAATCAAAAGTAATCCATACATGAAACTCATAATTTCCTAATATTTTACTACATTTACTATAGCTTATTAAGATTATTTAAATCTACTGTATGTATGATGAAAATACAGATCTCTTTTCAGTGTGAAATCTCACTGATGTTATGATAGTAGGTTGAAATAAGCTATAATGGAAATTTATAAATTTGAAAAAAAAGAAATTAACAAATACTACAAATTGGAGCATGATTCTTTGTTTTGTTGATTGGATAGTGTGATGGGCAAAATTTTAGTTTTAATAGTGCAAATTAAATTTAAAGGTGCATCACATCTTTAGCAATTATATTGTGAATAGCAAAAAAAATGAGGAAATACCTTAACAGTATTCAAAAAGAACATATAACTCAGTAAAGAGGTAATTTACACCTGTTTTGAGCAGTAGAGATTTGACATATGTTGTAAACAATCTAATTTACAATTGCATTAAAAAATAAAATCAAATGCCTAGGATTAAATTTAACCAAGGAAGTAAAAACTCTTTACATGGAAACTTTAAAACGTTGAAAAATTAAAGAAGGTACAAGTAAGTAGAAGAATGTACCTTGCTCATGATAGGAAGAATTAACATCATTAAAATGTCCATATTATTCAAAGTAATCTATAGATTCAGTGCAATCCCTATCAAAATACCAATGGCATTTTTAACAGAACTAGAACAAATAGCCCTAAAATTTATATGGAACTACAAAAGACCCTGGGTAGCCAAAGTGATCATGATAAAAAAGAACAAAGGGGAATCCTTGTGCATTCTTGGTCAGATTGTAAATTGGTGCAGCCACTATGGAAAACAGTATAGAAATCACTCAAAAAATTAAAAATAGAACTACCATATGACCCAGCAATTCTACTTCTGGATATTTATCTTAAGAAAACCAAAAGACTAATTTGAAAAGACATGCACCCCTATGTTCATTGCAACATTAATAAGAGTAGCCAAGATATGGAACCAACCTAAGTGCCCATTGACGGACGAATGGGGGGAGAGAGAGAGAGAGAGAGAGAGAATGTGTGTGTGTGTGTGTGTGTGTGTGTGTGTGTGTGTGTGTGTGTGTGATGGAACATTACTCAGCCATAAAAAGGGATGAAATCTTGCCACTTGGGAAAACGTGGATGGACCTAGAAGGTATTATGCTAAGTAAACTAAGTCACACTGGGAAATACAAATACCGTAACATTTCACTCATATGTAGAATTTAAAAACCAAAATAAACAAAACAGAAACAAACTCATAGATACAAAGAATATTTTGATGGTTGCCAGATGGGAGAGTGTTTGGAGGATGAATGGAAAAGGGAAAGGGATTAAGATGTACAAATTGCCAGTTATAAAAAGTCACAGGGATGTCAAGTAAAGCATAGGGAATATGGCCAATAATATTGTAATAATTATGTAGGGTGTCAAATGGGTAATAGTTTTTTTATTGGGGTGATTACTTCATAAATTACATACATGTATAATTTCTATATTATACACCTGAAACTATTATAATATTGTATGTCAACTATAACTGAAAAACTTAAAAATTAAAAAGGTTTGGTGTATGTCTTTCTTTTTTCACTTTGGTTTTACACAATACCATAAGTGAAACAATCACTATTCATGTCAGATCTACCCTTGGTACTTCATTGCAACCAAAGGTTAGCTACAAAACAACAGTTTATTAAAAGGGTAATTAATACATTATGGAATGTATCAATTAGCTATAGAGAAATTAAAATAAAGAGTATTGTACATTTATTATTTGTAAATTGTTTCTCTCCCCATTGTTTCCTCAACCAGAATGGTGACAATGATGTCCATCAGCCCCAAGTTAAATTCTATCTGCTTAGTACCTTAGCAGGAAGAGAATATGTCTTCTCCAAAATGTCCACAAAAGTCTTAGGATTGATTCTACTGTCTTGGTTTAGCTCATAATCAGTCACTGAAAATATCAGATTGGCCAGATATGAGTTACCGTCAGCACCCTCTGGAGTCTGTGATGGGTTTTAGTCTCACCAGAGCCGTAGTAATTGTGTTGGGATGTGTCAGTTCCCCCAAAAGAATGCTGCATAGGATACAAGCATCTGTCTATGATACATTCATTGGGAAACCCAGGGTCTAGAATGTGAAAGTAATTTGTCTCGTCACAAAGTGAATTACCAAAAGACTTGGCATAGCTTATTCCCAGATCATTAATCTTTTCCTTACTCCAGGTTGTCTAGAGTAGAGATTTAAATTTAAACCTGAGGTCATAATAAAGGTGTATTCTTTGAGAAGTGTAGTGGTGCATGTTTAATGCTTTTTAAAAAGCTAATCTAATTCAGAGCCAAATTTAATTGGTAAGAGTTATAATCAACCTGAATAAATATAAGACAGGGAGAAAAACTTACTGTAATTTAATAAATACTCTCCATATGTCTTAAAAAATAACTTGAAAGATAGTTTCAAAAAGATTGACTAAGCTGAATTTATATGCATATATATTTTTGGTTTTGAGTAAAATGTAATGTATCTTTACAATCATAGTCATTTATCATACAAAATAATCCTGCCCCAAAATAAAATTATTTGTAATTTATATACAGAATTATTGAGTCATAAAAGCTAAAGATGGTAAGATTAGTTCAATGGTATATAATTTCGATTTGAAAAATATTTTAAAAATATGAATGGTGAAGCCTGTTCCTTAATTGTAATAGTATTAAAACACTAAAAAACACATAAATGAATAAAAAACTTTGAAGTGATCTCTTTTATGTACATTGATGCAGAAATGTTTTTAAAATATCAATATATAAAATAATTATCCATTACTAAAAATAATAAATTATCAAAAATATGAAAAATTACCAAAATCTGAGTCTTTAACAAGAATTTAAAATTTGCATAATGGAAAGGATATAATGTTCTTGGATGAATACTGAATATTATCCCCTTTTTTTAATTTTCCTAATTGACAAGTAAATTCAGTGTAGAAATGCAATACCAATAATATAATTTTATAGGCTGAAAACATATGCATTGAAATGCATTTCAAAAATAGATTGGAAATGATCAGAAAATATTTAAAAAAAAAAAGCAGGCTAATTGTTAAAAAAAAAAAACAGTAGGCTGTTAAAATATTTTCATGTCTACAAAAAAAAGTTCTCAGAATTCTAGAAATAGCCAATGTTATATATAAGTTTAATATACGCTTGTATATCTAACAAAAGAGCCAAAAATAGATTTAATTCATTTTAATAATTAGATATCCTGGGAAAATAATCTGTATCTACAATTTATATTGTTTATTAAAAGATACTCAAGATTAGGGGTTCCCAACCCCCAGTTTCCGGTCCATCCTGTTAGGAACCAGCCCACATAGCAGGAGGTGAGTGATCAGCCAGTGAAGGAAGTTTCATATGTATTTGCAGCTGCTCCAGAGCTAGCATCACCGCCTCAGCTCCCCCTCAGATCAGCAGGCATTAGATGTTGATAGGACCACTGGTTCCTCTGCCAAAAAGATTGAGGACTGTTGCTCTAGACGGATAATGGAATATTTTTTAAATATAAAAATACTTAACTGTAGCAATTTCTTTTCAAACAGACATCCTAATGAATATAAGCCCCAATTAATGATCTAGAGAAAAGACTTCATGATAAAAAGTAAGACAGAACCATGACTGACTCATTCTCCTCTCAGATATCCACATTATTTAGTAACCTTTTACACTCATGAAGAATGGCAGTGGGAGGAACCTATTTAACTCTGTTTAGCCCAAATGTTGCCAGACATATTTGATTATTGAACATGTTGCCAGTAATATTTACTTTATCTTATTTTGGCACAAGTGTCCAGGGAGGCAACACTTTGAGGAATGCAAATTGCAGTCATTAAAAAATTATTCTAAAGATATAAAAATTTAGAAAACTTAAAAAAGAAACATTTGTATGATTGACTATAAACATTGTTTATATCTGACTGGACTGAACATTAACTCCATGAAGAGTGTGACAAGATTTTTATATTCACCGTATATTCTCAGTACATAGTTCAGTTAATAGTTACTTCATGTCTGATGATTTCTGGGAAATAAATCAATTAAAAAGAGACATAAGAATGAGGGGGTGTATTTCTTTTCAGACTATAAAACCCAAACTACTTAAAATAGACAAATGATCAAGAGACAATTCACATGAGAAATAATAGTGCAAAGGTAATGTATAAAACAATGTTTGACCACACTAGGAATGACTCCACTAGAATTTTTTTTAATTACAGTATTAAAAGATGAATTATAATTTCCTTTACATTAATCTAGAAAAAATGTAAAATAACACTTAACAATGGAATTCATTCAAATATTCCATGTCCTGCAAAATATACCATTCTTTATGAAAACAATAAGGAATTTCATAAAGACATGGAAATGTGTGTGCATATCTATTGATTTCATAAAGGTTTTCTAAGTGAGTATTCAAGGTGTCCTAAGTGAGTATTCAAGAAAAGAAAAAAAAAAAATGTTTATTCTTAAAAATGCTTATAATGGATCACTTCTTGTGTTTTACTTCCTATTTTCCTTTATTCCATCATATAGAGGAATAAACATTATCTTTGATTTTCTATTGGGAATTAATCCTAACACAATCTATATGGTTATAGTATCACAGAGAATCCTCTCCACTTTACACACAAACAAAAGAGGCAGGGACTTAATCCAGATGAATTTATAAGAGTACTTCATTCTTGTGGTCCCAGTTATTGGCTGGAGGATTGGTGTGTGACCTTAACTTAGCCAATGAGACTCATCACTAACATCTGATAGGAATTTTCTGGGAAAGAAATAGTCTTTCTCAATACTAGAATTAGGAACTGTCAGGACATTCAAGCTGGACTTGCTTGCATTCATCTTTATGGCCACTTAGAGTAAACTGACCACCACAGAATGAAACCAATACTAAAAGGAGAGCAGACCAAGATAAGAAAAGAACACCCTGGCATCAATTGAGATCCTGGATTTAGTGATAACTGAAGTTAGATGTTCTCTCTACTCTCTTCCAACTTTTTGTTTCTTCAAAGGCTGTCTGCCAGTTGTGTGGTTGTAACTCTGTATGATAGAATGATATATAATATATATCATATAATATATAATAATATAATACATATAGATAATCATTATAATTTTCTTAATTCATTATTTAGGAGCATAACCATAATTTAAAAATAATTTTTATTTTTAAAACCAATATTTACGTTTAGTGAAAGGATTTTCATATGAGCTAAAAATTGACACATCAAACAAAATGGCATTTTGAACTCTTTCATTGTTTTAAATTCTGAACAAAAACAACCCAAATGATATTACAGAATTTCAGAATTGAGTAATCAAAGATTTTATTTTATGTTCCTTATAATCACTCTGCTACCATTGTTTATTTTGAATTTTCTGCTTAAATGCAGGGATATATAATGCCAGTGTTTGAAGGCACAATTGAATCTGAAACAAGGCCAAATGAATCTGAATCATTGTATACTCTCCAAAGAAACAAGAAAAGCTGTCTCAGTGTGTCAGAGGCTGATTGTCAACTGGGAGATACCTGAATTAAGTTCCATATTGATAAGAAGTTTATTATAAGGTAACTGAAAAAAAATTCCTAATTTAAACTTAATATATGTAAAAGCAATGGTAATCATAGAAAATATTTCAAATTTAAAGCAAAAGATTTTTTTCAGGGAAAATATTTTTTTATCGCAGACATTGTTTAGGTTTCTCATTTCATGGTTAAGAAACAGACTGAATTAATATATTTTTGTGAGTTTCTAGATTTTCTTTTCTCAAAAAGTCCATCTACTTATTACCTGAACCAGGCAGATCATTTCTGATTTGTTTCCTTAGGTGTACCATTGGTGCCTGGTACATGTTAGTAATAAAAATATTGGTTGAATGAATTAATGAGAAGGAATACAGAAGGAGCAGTTTGAGGAGGTTAATAAACTATAGTTCTGTTTTAGCAATTTGAGAACTACCTTAAATATTTAAATCAGAAGTCAAGGATGCTGTTGGATACAGGACATCAGACTTCAGGGGAGAATCATCAATTTACTCATCTTATTAAAAGACCAACATTCAATGAGATTACACATATAAAAGGACTGGTCATGGAGCACTGGAGCAAGCAAACATTTGGAGGTCTCCTGGAGAAGGTAATGAAACAGATGGAACAGACAATAGAGGAAGAATAATATGGATGGGTGTGGTGTCAAGGGAAGTCTAGAAACAAAATCCTACAAAAAAAAAAAAAGGAGATGCCAACCATATTAATCGCTGTTAAGTGATTGAACAGGAGGAGAATTAAAAATTATCCACTGAATTTAGAAACATAATTGTCACCGAAGACCTTAATAAATATGAATGGAATATGTGGAGGAAAGAATGAGTTGTGCATGGCAGATAGCAAGTGTAAGCAAATATTTTGAAATGTGAAATAATTGATAAAACAGGCACTATATGGAGAGCTGGGATGGAGAAGTGATTTTTTTTTTTAATGAAAGTTGTTTTTAAGATATATTTGTGTCCAATGAAAATGGTAGAATAAACACAGGAAATTAATGAGACAGTTGAGAGACAAACTAATTCCAGGAGACCAGCCTACTTGAAAACAAGAGATAATTCAGTGCTCTTGTGGAACACAAAAGGAGGGACAATTCTATTGTTTCAGAAAGGAATGTTACTATAAGTTAAATTATGCATAGGCCAGATTGAAATGAATTATTAAACCAGGAAATTATTAAACCATATTATTTTTAAAATGATGTAAAATTTATATGAATAAATAATTTAAGGGAAGATAAATTATTTCATTCAGAAGGAAGGAAGGAAGGAAGGAAGGAAGGAAGGAAGGAAGGAAGGAAGGAAGGAGGGAGGGAGGGAGGGAGGGAGGGAGGGAGGGAGGGAGGGAGGGAGGGAAGGAAGGAAGGAAGGAAGGAAGGAAGGAAGGAAGGAAGGAAGGAAGGAAGGAAGGGAAAGAAGGAAGGAAGGGAAGGAAGGAAGGAAGGAAGGAAGGGGAAATGGATTACTAAATATTCTAATGACAGACCTCTTGGCAAACACACTAATGGTAATAACTAGTGGGAAAATAAGTATGATGTTTTTAGTAGGATGAACCTGTTATGTCTAGGATTGGCTATGATAAATAAACATGGAATATACAGATTGATGTTCTCTACATCACTACAAAATGTCACATTGTATAATTGTCAAATTATAAAATGAAGATGTGTTGTCACCAAAATTCCTTCATTCTCTGTGAGTGGTGCTCTGTTTGCAACATTTTGAAAGATCCATAGCAAAAATCTGAGCCAGAGAACATTTTTATGTGGGTAGAAAGGATCTAAGATGTTCCCTGTTTTTCCTGGGCTCAGAATGACCTATATCATTGAATTTATTAGCGTTGTCTGACACTAGATAAGTTATCTGAATTGCTTATGTCTGATTGGATAATTAGTGTTATCTTACTTTCATAGATAATGAAATATGGAGCATAATTGCTTTGAATCTTGGCCCTCAGGATAAACACCTAAGAAATTGGTAAGCTGTTTTTCTGATTCCTTTCCAAACATTTACCTTTAAGTAGGCATCTTATACACATCGATAATAATAATAATAATAATAATAATAATAATAATAATAATAAAGTGGTTCTATTTAAGACTTTCTTCTTCACTTTCTTCATCTCTCAGTCTCTGCATCTATCTATAAATCAATATCAGCTCTCTGTTTCAACCCTTTGGCCTACAGACGTCTCTGGCCTGCAGGGCAGAAACATGGCTCTTCATAGCTCCTAAATTTCCATGTACAGTAAGGCTGACTCTATCCATCTTTGTCCTAATGCCTATCTCCCAACACAGATTCTTAAGTCAATATATTGACCTCAAATGTCTTAGGGTGGCACTAAGAGTTGACTGGTTAGTTAATCAAAATATATCCAAAGTTGGCTATCCTGTATTAAACTGAGATCTCATAACTCCCTTGGAATACTGTAGAGAACAGTATCCAATAGCTTAAGGAGATAAGAATTTTAGAGTAGATATATTATGTAAGACTTAACTCTCCTCCAACTTTATCACCTAGGATGCGAGGCTTTGAAAATATTTTAATAAGGGGAACAATGACAACAAAATCTTTAAGAGCTCATTAGTGGAGTTTTTCTACAGATAAAGCATTATAGCGCCGCTAGCTAGTCAGGTAACCACCAAATTTTGGAATCTCAGCAGCTGGATTCCCCCAACTTCATGGAGTAGGAAAAAGCTATTGATGTGCAGGTAAATTTTAAGGTGTGAGGGAGTGGGGAACCCTTGTTTGTAGAATTTGCCAGTTTTCATGGTGTGAAAATCCCCACGATGGCTATTTGGGTAACTTCAAGCTACATGGCATCACTGAACATGAATGAAGATGAGAAGAGATGCAAAAGGCTTTCTCTAGTCAGTGATGCCAACTCCAGCACATCAGGAAAAAAATAACCACCCCTACAGTGTTTCTTAATTCCTCACCTATAGAATCCATGTGCATAATAATTTTTTTTTTCTGTTGGAGTGGACTGTTATACAGAAATAGAATAGAATAGGCCTTGGGCTATTTTTTTTTCTTTATTCAATGCTGTTCCCTGTCAAAAGTAAACAAACAAACAAACAAACCCTACAAAAAGCTAATATTCACTTAGCCATGCCCTAACAATCAAAGAGAAGTTTTTTCCTCCCATAGCACCTATGCACACTAATTTTTCCAAAATCTGTTACTTAATAAACAGCTGTGTAATAGGGTAATGACTTTATAGTACAGTATAAAACACACATACACAATAAATCCCATATATAATAGGATTCTCTTTTTTTACTTGATATATATTTTCTGCACTTCTAGAAGAATGCATATTTGTGTCTATTTGGCCTTCTTCTTTTGTGATCTGAGTTTTCAAACCCTTTTCATATCCAAATTTTTTATTAGGTTTCTTGTCTTTTTCTTATTTCCTTGTAGGAATACTTTAGAAAAAAAAGGGGGATACTTTAGAAAAAAGGGTAACAATCCTTTGTTCAATTAGTGTATTGGAAATTTTTTCTCAATTCTGATTAGTCTTCCAATTTTGCTTAGTTATGTTTACATAGTAAAAGTGTATTGATATATAATGTAGTGAGATTTATCAACCATTTCCTTGATACGTTTTTTTGTAATGTATACAAGGAATCCCTTCAGTTTTGAGACCATGAGAATCGCTACTTAATAATTTCTTCTAAAAGGTTTTACAGTAAGGTACTTGCATTGAAGGTTATTTTTGTTCAGAATGTTTTTCTGTGTATATAGTGACATGAAATTTTTTCCTCTTCACATGATATAAGCCATATTTATGAATTATTTATTATTAACAGGTGTACTATTTCTTCATTACATACTATAATGTTAACTTTTAAATCCTATATTCTATTATACATTTGGATTGTTGTTTTTTTTTTCTTGGGCTCCATACATTATTTGCTTCATTTGCTTATCTCTCTGCACAATACAAACTTGTCATTTATAGCCAGCTTTGTTTACATCCCATTAGAATGGAGCAGCAACAAAACGAAATATTTTTAGCTCCTGGATTTAAAATTGTGGAGAAAAATAGGCAGTAAAAATAATTTAAGAGATAGTGTTTAACCTTTAAATTAATAAATCAAGAATTGATAATGGAAGAAATTATTTTAGTTTTTTTTTTAAAGAATGGACAACATATTCATCACTGGGAGAATTGTATGTAAGTAGGTATAATGGGGGTGAAAAGTGAGCCACGTGTATATTTGAGGGAAAGACTTACAGATCAGTTGAAGGGCAAGGAGACCAGATCTGAGATAGGAATGTGCCTAATGTGTTAAGGAACCGCCAGATGGATAGTACAGCTGCAACAGATTGAGACTCCATTCAGTAGTTCATTTTAACAATTTTCACTTTTCCTTTGAGAGAAATAGGGAGCCAGCAAAAGACTTTTGAGCAAAAGATTAATTGCACTTACATATTAGAAGGATTACTTTGACTGCTAAATTGACAGTAGAAAGTAGGATACAAGAAGAGGAGGAAAAAGAAAATTTATGAAGCTATTGTAATAACCCGGATATGAAGGCAATGAAATAATTGACAGATATTATATATTTTGAAGGTGAAAATAAAAGTATTTTCTGGTACATCGGAAACTGCTTTGAGTGAGAGTGAAAAGTAAAGATGACTAGAAGGGTTTGGGTCTGAGAAGTAGAAGCATTTTCATTTTGCATCTGTTTTTTTTCGAAATGCATAATTATAAAACTTATTAGATATAGATGTAAATGGGTTGCTCATATAGATATAATTGCAGTTTCATGGAAATATTGCTTTTTTATTTATATTGAAAATCATTCTGGGAATTCTTGGCTCTTTAATCTTGCAAAGGAATTTTTATATTAGCTTATTAAAGTCTGTGAAATCCTGATTATATTTTGACTGTCATTGTTTTAAATATATTAACAATTTTACTCTCCCAAGGAGCAAAATACTAATTATTTACCTCATCATGCATATTAATATAGCAAATTTTATGTCTTTTTGCCTAAATAGAGATCTCTCGACTAAGATTAGTTTCAGATAATTTCCATTTCACTGGACTAACCTCTTTTAAAAATATTTAAATTAAATTAAAATTGACAGTCAAGTAAAAACTATAGTTTCATATTTAACCAAGAAACTGAAAACTGTGACCTTTGCCCTTTTAATTAAAACAGAAGGAAATAGGCAATTGGAATCTAAGGTAAAAAAGTCTTATTTTTTAATAAAAGAATTAAGAATTAAAAGTCTGAAAATTATGTTAGAATAAGTCATTTAAGTGCTCTGAGTAGGAACTCAAAGATAGACATAATTTGATACATGACCTTTCATACTAAAATGTTTCCTTTTGGTCTACAGATATAATTTCTACTTGACATAGTAATTAAGAAATAGTCCACTTAATTGCTGTAATTGAGATTAGGTTAGATTTTCAGATGATTTTAAATACATAGAGAACATAAACTTCCTGGGATAGTTATAAGTTGATATAAAAAAAAAAATCAATGAAAACACTTTAGACTATTTCAAATGGGACTTAAATTTTTGAAAAAAAAAATTATACATAATTTTAGGGTAGAAATAATTTTAAAAACTCAAATTCAGTAATTAATCTTTCTTCTCTAATTTGATATTCATTTTAATTAGTATATACATAATTTAAAGACTTGGATCTTTATTGATTACTTTGGAATTTTTAAAATAAAATACCTAGTTGGTTTTTAGTCCCAAGAGAGAAAAAGAATGAAAATTTAGAATAAGTTATTGCCCCAAGAAAGTATCGCCAATAATTGCCACTGACTAGAGAGCTAGGATTGTAACCAGGCAGACCACTCCCACAGACTCCCCTAGATGACTCTTCTAGATGTGTTTAGTCAAAGGCATGCACTCTCCAATTGATCATACTTCCAATACTCCCTACTTTCTTATACCCTCACATAAGCATATATGTAACATATTTGCATGTTAAATGAATTAAAAAAAAACAATTTGTGAAACGGTAAAGGATTTTAGACTTAACATACATGAATTATTTTTCCTATAGCCAGGTTTTGCAACAAATTCTGGCTTAAAGTGGAGTGGGTTTTATGTCCTTCTCCATAACTCGTAGTCCCCAAAGCTACCCTAAATTAACATTCGGCCCCACTGAATATGATTTGCTTATTTTCTTCGTTTCTTCAAGACATTTCCTGAAAGGAGATTATGGTTCCTGACCCTTCTTTTATGGAAATTATGTAAATGCTACTGATTCAGGTATTCCATAGGAAAGATTCTTTCAGTATCTGTTGCTACATCAAACTACCACATGTGAAATAACACTTATTATGTACAGCTTTTCTTAAGAAAAATGTCTTATTTCCCTTACACTAACTATAGTATTAGAGGTATGGGCCTATTTACATTTCTGATCACTTTAATACCAATTCGATGACAAAGTAAACACAAAGTAATAAATATAAATATTACTTGGAAAACAATTTAAAGACTAACAATATTGTTATAGGTAATTATAGGCTCATGTTATATGCTCTGTGTCTTTACAATATGTGTTCATTAGACTGTGATTTCCAAAATTATGCCCTACTTTATATTTTTGTACAACTTTTTTGATAGCCACAGAAATGTACAGTCTTCAGTCATAGTAGCAGTCATCATTATTATTAATGCTGATTCTTCCGAAGCTTCTTTATTTTCTTTGGTGATTTCACCAAAACCTGTAGCATATTAGTATGTGATAAAGAAATAAGGAACAATGAAGGGTCCTGCTAAGCCAGTAGCTCATCAGCATTAGGATACTATTTTTCTCAAAGACTTATACACCAATATAATTAGGTGGAGTTTATAATCTTAGAACTATTGAAAAAGAAATAACAGGCACTGCAGAGTATGAAAAGATAGTCTCTTCAACTTGTAAAATGCCATCATCTCTGCAAAACAGAATGTTATATACAGAGTTTTCTGATAATGTAGTTATTTGTCAAAAGCATGTTTGTGTGTGTGTATCTATATATTTAAACATGCTTATCTATATGTTTAAATGCATACCATATTAAGAAAGGGGGGAGAAAGAGATGTGCTTTGTGTGTATGTATGTGTGTATTTCTTAACCTGTCAGATTGGTTACATTTTTATTGCCAGATAGCACAGAGGGATGCATGATTACATGATAAATGTGAAAAGGCAACAAATTTAACATTGTGTTATGTGTTTACTGTGTCCAAGGCACACTTCTAAATGTACTTCATTTTTTTAATCATTTAATTCTCAGAACTCTATGAGATAGGATTTATTCTCATCTATAACTGAAATATAAGAAAAATGAGGTTCAAAGATATAGAATAAACCATGCAAGATCAGAGAGTTCATAGATTCCAGAGTGGTAAGAGAACTTAAGAAACACTGCAAAGAAAATAAACTCCAGTCCCTAACCATGACCTTCACCCTAACACATTCACATTCTTTCTCTCTCTCTCTCCTCCTCCTCCTCTCTTCCTCTTACTCCCTCTCTCTTTCTCTCTCACACACACATTCTATATATGTAACACACAAATATATGCATATACACACATATATACACACATATGGATATGCCTATATGTGTGTGTATATATGTATATATGTAGCAGGATAGTTTTATATATTTCTCTATGACTTAAAGCACTCAAAAGTTTATTTTCCTCAATGGGTTCTGAAGCAATTTTTCCGCCATATTTCATAAAACAAAATTTCTACAGAAGTGGTTTTTGACAGATCATCTTGAGCTTCTGAGACGTGAACCTGTACCAAAATTGCTCTTCTAAAATATTTTTGTGACAGTCTCATCCTAAAGCAGACAGGAAGATAGATGAAATAACAGCAACAACGAAAAAAAACGTATTTGTAAGAATTGTTTTTTCATTGATTGGCATCTGAACCCAAAGGATATATGGTTTTATTTTCCTCAAATAGGGTGAGTGGAGTCTGTCAACCTAAATTCTTCTAAGTCAAATACCCTTTATTTCATCTGATAAACTAGAGGCTGGTTTCTATGACAAGACACAAAGTTTGCAGCATAGATTTTTGCTCTAAAATAAAATGATCATGATATGTCATGCAATCTAACACAGGCCAATTATTCTCTCCCGCTTTTCCTTAATTAGTAGATATTTTGGAGACTTCTCTTAAAAAAAAAAAATTAGAACCCTTCTAATTTTACTCACCTCTTTCTTCAGCTTTCTGGAACTTATTGGTATAAATTAGTGTCTTAAAAATTACTAGAGTTCTTAGCTTGGATATTAACAAGAATGAAATATAAGTTGAAATAATGAGTTTTTTTTTTTTTTTACTATAATTTAAAGCCTCAAAGTGAGACAGGAAATGTGGTTGATTGTTATGTCTTGGAATTACCTTGCATATCTTACTCCTCAAACTTTTGGAATATTTGAACTGGGTTAACAGGAAAACAGACATCATGACTGCAAGACTGAAAATTAAAGAACTTTACAATTAGTACCACCATGTATAGCTAAAAAATGACAGCTTATTGGTATCTCTAGAAATTCCTTCCTTCTATTTATCCAATTATTTCCCTTCCCTTTGCCTTCACCTCTAATTGAGACACTATATAAGTTTCTGCCTGAATCAGTGCTTCCCAGAATTGAAATTCCTTTGTATCTCAAATAAACATTTGTTGCTTCTCACTTTAGCCTTTTAAGTTAACAAGTGCCATATGTCATAAGCAGTTAACCATGACCTTAAGTCAGATATCTTAGTAAAAAGTTTCTCTTCCAACAATATTAATAAAAGTCGAGGAGTGGTGATACAAAGTGCAAGGAATTTTTTTTAAAGGCACCTAGAAATGGCATATGAACAGTGTTTGGTTTCCGAAATTTCAGTATAGAAGGCAAAAATAATGTATCGTGTGTGGTAACACATAATGGGATGAAGAGTCATCCCCTTAAGCAATGTAATCTAGCTTGTTCTTCTGAAATATTCTGTGAAAAAAAAAAATTACCTCTTTTTATTACCAGAGTGGGACAGGAGAGAAAATCTCCAAGCTGAGATATTTATGTGTTCATGGTATTTCCATCGGGATCTAGTAAAATATCAAGGTTTAAAGAAACATTCAAGGTGTCTATGAAATCCCTCTACAACACTTTATTCCAAGTGTGGTCCATAGACCAGCAATAGTAGCATAAGTGGGATGGTTTAGAAATACAAAAACAATCCCTTTAGTCCCCACTTGCAAAATAAAGATCCGCATCTTAACAAGGTCCCAGGTGATTTTTGGACAGGTTAAATTTGAGGAGCACTGCTCTGCAATATCGCCTTCGAGTGTTCATATTACCTGTAATCTAACATTTTCCAATTACTGGAACATCATCGTTGGGGTCACCTATTTCATTGTTGAACAATGCTAATAATTTTAAAATTCTTCTATTATGGCAAATTCTGTTTTTCTGTTACAACTATAAATTAGGCAAAGTTTTCCACTCTAGTTTAACTCATAGTAAGTCTACTACACTTTTTAGGACAGATAGGACAAATGATCATTCGTCCCCTCTCTCACTCTTCCTCAGTTTTTTTCAGTCATTCTTCCAATTACACGGTATTCACATGCCCTAGTCACTTTGGATACTCTACTTTGAACTTCATTTTGTGACAGTCATCAAACTGAGAACTTCGGAACTGAATCCATTGTTCAAGGTTTGGTCTGATTAAGGAAGACATGAGAGAAATTAACATTTATCTTATTCTGGACAATTTAAATATAGAACATCCCACAAAAGCCTATTAGACTGCTCTGCCTAAGTTTTATAATCTTGTCCAATATGTTACGTCAAATGTCTGGCATGGGATATGTGATCATTATGCATTGATTCACACATTTTGTTTTGCTTAGCAAACCCTCAGAGTTATTATTATTAAAAAAAAAAACAGAGCAGTGTCAAAAAAAGGAAAGAAATATACCACTCCACACTCCTCTAATAGAGCAAAAGTGTTGTTTGCATCTTAAGACCTTTTTATCTGCCTAATGTCTTCATGGTCTGCATGTTGTTTTAGGTAAACTGGTCAGACACCCTTTTATATAAGTAAATAACAACAAGCATATTTCCATGTATCAAATATTACAATCTTAGGACCATACTGGGATCTTAAGGGTTCTAGGAATTTCCTGAAATT
Organism: Eonycteris spelaea; assembly: GCA_003508835.1. Classification (NCBI taxonomy): domain Eukaryota; kingdom Metazoa; phylum Chordata; class Mammalia; order Chiroptera; family Pteropodidae; genus Eonycteris; species Eonycteris spelaea. The sequence continues at coordinate 7,222,029 of PUFA01000007.1, forward strand.
GTACATAAGTTAAAAGCATTTGGGTTTACATGTGCGTATTTCATATTTGTGTTATGAATGCTGTTTTTCCCAAACATACACACACACACACACACAGTATCAGGAGAGAATCCATAGTTTTCACCAGTTTTTCAAAGGGATCTGAGCCCAAAGGAACATTGAATCACTGACCTATAAGCATAGTTATTTAATCAAGATGCAAGATATCTAGTTCCAGCTTGAAAGAATAATTGCTTTAATACCTAAAGACTCATTTTCTAGATGTTCAAGTCAACTTCTGATACTTTGTATCTGTAACTACTAAGTTTGAACATGGAGGATGAAATGGTCATGATATAGAGGTATTTTAATGAAAGATGAATAAACTCCCCCCATTCATGTCCATTATAAATGCTCATTATATTAAAAGAAGTATATGTATATTGTGCATGAAAGTGCTCAGAAAATATTTATCCCATTAATGAAGAAAAAGCTTCACCGGTAGTAGAGTGGTTGCTTATTACTTATTTATCAAGTGAAACTCCATTTCTAATCATAAATTTGCAAACAGGAGAAGATAAAATCTTGGTAATTTTAATAATAGACCATACTATTATTAAATTTTATTCATATTTTTTGTCAGTTGAAATTACTACTTTGTAAATTTTATTCATCATTTTATTGAGGTAACTTGAACATGACTCATTGCCTAATACTCACTCTGACTTCTAGATGTCCCATACCTTCTAGAATTCAGTAATTAATTATCTTTGATTGTCTAAGCTGTAAATGACTTTGGCACTGAATGCCAGCCTAGATTCACATGGAAACAATGATTTAATTGTCTTACATCACTGTTTTTTAAAATTATATGAGATTATTCAGGTTCTTAATTTAAAAACTATGAAAATTGTTTAAAATATCTTTATACCAAAGGAATGGACTAGAATATTGTTTTCTCATTGCTGTTTTCCAGAAAGAAAAATAGTTTTATTATTCAACTGTCGATTGCCTTTTTAATTATCATGCGAAGAATGTTTGAAATTATTCCAGTAATAAGCATCACAGTGACATGCATCAAAAGAAAAAAATAATTAGAGTTTACTAAGCATTCTCTTCTAATTAACTTTACAGTTTTATATTCTTTTCATTTCTCTTGAAAATGTAAATTCTGTAATTTAGAATGTGATACAGTAATTTCAGATTTGAATTGGAAATTTATGATTTCAAAGGACTATTTAGAGACCTTGTTAAACTCACTGATATAAATATATGCTTAAGTATAACCCAAACTTAATTGGCATTGAGTTTGGAAAATTTAGACATCCATAAATTCTCCAATGAGAGGGCTCTTGACAGGTGTTTTACTTCTGCCTTTATTATGGTGTCAATTAAAAACCATTTGGAAAATTCAGTTTTAGTTATTGAAAAATTATCCATGTGTAAGGTGTTATTTCAGCTATGAAATGATGAGTTTGGTATACCGACACAGATTTCTCGCAGTATGTCACGGGCTACCTCACATGGATGTGGAACATACAGCTCAATCTGGGAAGCAGTGACTGACAGCAAGGAACAGGATGCCTTAATCAAAGATAAGGAGCTGCAGAGCGGAACATTTTAGACGGGAAAAGGCAAATTATGTGCACAGAGGCCTTGATTTTATCTTAATAGCATCCTTGGTTCGAAGTAGCAAGAAGAAGGAAGTAGTAATAGAAAGGAGTGGCATAAGTTAGCACCACATTACAAGTGGGGAACCTGAAACCCCTCGGAGATATGGGCTGACCCCATGTGGCATTGTGTTCATAACCAGCCAAGTCAGTGTCAAAGCCCAGACCAGAACCCAGCTCCCAGGTGTCTCACTCTTGATCTTTTTTCCAATTTATCAGTCACTAAATTATCTCTTAGATTTTTCTATGTTTTTTTTTTTTTTTAACTATCATTTTTTACTAAGAAATTCTTGGGACTGACTTTTGATGAACTGCTACTCTAGGTTACAGCAACTATTAAATGACTTCATGTAACTGTGCGTAACTCTATGGCAACCTTTTGTGAACTATGATATAGATATTATTGTCCTCATTTAACATGTGAAAAATGTGAGATTCACAAATGTGAGGGCAGGAAGGCAGTAATTAAAGTGCTGTAAGAATGATTTCCAGGTCTGAATAAATAACTGCCTTTGCTTGTTGGTTCTTGCAAGTGATTAGTAGTGATCACCTAAGCTAAAAATGGGCAGCTATGAAGGATGCTTATTCTAGAGACTAGTAAAACTATATCTAACATCAAAGTGGTTCTTTCAATAATCATCCAAAAGCATAACTTGGGATATTACCTCTTCTTTGACATACAGAGATTTCTTTGAGTCTCCTTTCATTAAGGATCTCTGATTTTATAATAATTGTTATCAAGCCAGTAAATTATACTTTTGGGTGTCATAGAGTTTTACCTAGATTTATAATGATTACTAGTGATTACTTAAGCTTTAATCTCAGTAAACACAGGAGTGCTGTCCCGGGCTAAAAATAGCTTAATTGCTAGCCAAATTTGGCACAGAGAAACCTAAAATTCTGTCTATGGTGTATAAAGCCTTGGGCATATTTTATGAATGTACATATTTTAAAGTTTAGAAAATTAGTCTTACAGCCTCCTATAACAGAGATTTTCTTAATTTTTAGTTTATTCTTATCTTTTCACTCGGTTTTATTTTTAAAAATTTATTCATTCAGTAATTCTTAATTGAGCACCAATGATGTGTTAGACTCTGTTGACATCTGGGATTCATTTGTGAACAAACAGGGATCTATTTCCCATGGTTTTTACATTCTGTTAAAATTCGCAGATCTCTGAAGGAAGAAACTTCAGAAATCAACTAACATTTGCAGCATTTTTCCCTCCTAATGAGAATCAGAGGGCTCAGTGATATTGATGCAGTGTGTTAGGGTATTCGAATTCCCTGAGGAGCTCTTCTGTTCACCTACGCTTATTTTGATTTCTAGGATTTGACTCTTAAGAACCAAGTAAAGTACTGCAGTCTGGACATTTTCCCATTGTGATACCTAGACGGTTTTTAACCTTTGATTGTGCAAGATGTTCAAGGGATGGATTAAGAATAACTGAATATACTTAGTGATCTGTTAGTATCACACAAAAATAAATAAGGGGGTTGAGATTTGAGAAGAGTCGAAAAACTCATGCTATTTTTTCATACATAGTGTGCTATAAGGGGTTAATGGGACAACTTATTGTGTCTAACTCAGAAGATCAAGGAAGTTTACTCAGAGAGAAAATGGTGAATGCACCCTCTTAGTGGAGAATAATAATGATAGTTTTTAGAAAGTCATTCACAAAGGGAAATATTTACTAAGGATCACTTTTTGACCTTAATACAGCAGGATTGATAAAACAGACTTCCTTAAGATTTGAAAAGAATCATTAGAAATGCAGAGATGTGCACACATCTGCCTTTCTCAATCCAATTTGCTAAAATAAACTTGTTTGTTCAGTAAGCTGTGTATCTGTATCTCATCTTTTTTTGAAATCCAATCTGAAGGGTTTGTTCCTTTTTCCGAAGACAGCAATCTATGGGAGCAAAATCTTTAACTGGCTTCCCAGATACTAGTATAGTTATTCAAGCAAACAAATTATAAAAATTCTTCCTGAAACAAAAACCAATGTTGGTTGTATGGCTTTGGCCTGATATTTGTTATCGTGTTTTATGATGGTAGGTTTGCCTATGTTGGTTCGTATTATCCGATGGGCAATCTATTGTAAAATAAGGTAGAACACATTATAAAAATAGAAAACCAAAATGAGAGGCAAAAAGCATTTATTTGGAATCCAAAAGAATTGCAGTTTGAGTCCACAGATTCAGACAGAACCAAAACTATGTCCCAATTATGAGGTGAAAGCAAAGATTTTTTTTTAATGTGAAAAGGAAGATACATAATTACATGAATAGAGGAAACACATTTTTATTGGTGCTAACAAGCTGAGTTACTCTTTAGCTACATAGGTCTGGTTACTGATTCCATCTTCAGAAAGACTATCCGTAATCATTAGTCCTTGTGGTGGAGATGTCTGCTTTCCTGTCAGCTTTATAAGAGGTTGTTTATAAGACGATGTTGTTTTGGCCCAGTCCAAAGGTTATTTTGCCCAGTTCAAACAATCCAAAGGTTCAAGGAGCAAGACCTGTGAAACAGTTTTTCTGGAATAGCTGCTGTGGCTCTGTTTCGAAATGGCTCCACTTATGTCAACTTTCATAAACACCACCTTCCAAAAGCTTAGAAGTGACTGGCCTCAGAAGACTTTCCCATCTAGAATGTGAGTGAATATTATTTTTCTGCAAATTTTAAATGAACTTGGCTACTGTCCATATTGAAAACCTTTTTTTTTTTAAATCAGTTTGCCTGTTTTTTGGGGGAAGTCTACCTTTTATTCCTTACTACTGTGTTTTTTCATTAATAATTTCTTTTTTCCACATTTTTGTTCTCTTTTAAAAATAATATTTTAAAGTTTTTATGTGCTGACTTTTAAAAAGATTTTCCTTTGTTATTATTAAAATGGGAGCTAAATCTTAGCTCATTGATCTTTTAATCATTAATTTTACATTTATATGTGTGCATTTTATATACATCTGTTTCATACAGTAAAATATTTAGTGAAGCATTTGTGGAATGAGCTAGTATTTGTATTAAGTATTTAGACCAGTAAATTCATTGCAAAGACCCAAAAATATCTTTGGAGCCCAAGAAGAGCAATAAGTTTAGATTGCTCTAAAACCAGAAGCTGCAAATGTTCAGGGCAATGCTTTTTCTCTTTAATCTGTTTTTCTTCTTGAAGTGTTTCATTCTAGCTCCTTTTGGGTTTTTATTTATTTGTTTGTTCGTTTGTTTTAACAGAGAGACTTTACTTTTTAAAAATACAGCTTTAGGGAGGGAGGGCATGTCCATATATTCATGTGACACTTTAATGGCATAAGTCCCTTTTCTCCTGTGGCCTTAGTACTCTTCTCTGAATCACCCAATACATGCTATGTATAACATGGTCATGCAAATATGAAAGAGAATAAAAAGAAAGAAAGGAAAGGAAATTCTATATGAAACTAATTCATCCTGCCCCCTCCTCATTTTATTACTCTCATTGGCTCAGAGCAGATCAAATCAGGTTGTATGGTGACTTCGCCAGCAATGTGACAACAGACTGTAAGCAGGAAAGTATTATGAACAGAGGTATGATTAGGGAATGTATAGCATAGTCACTGGGTCATGAAAGGGACACAGTAATGCTAGTGTATTTATGCCTGTGGTAAAATATGTTAATGCTTTTTTTAAGGAATTTACTAATTATATGTCTCATTTAATATGATTAGTGACAAAATTATGTTTTTCTCTTATGTAAGAATGGCCATACGATAATGTGTCATAAAAGATAAATGTATTATTCTTAAAATTCTAAGTATATAGTCTTTAGTCAGAAATAGCCCAATAATTAGATCTTTAAACTGTAGAAAAGTTAGATAAAATTTATTGAGACTGGCACATTTTTTTTGTGTTAAAATTTATACTTAGTGCTTGTAGAAGCATTCTGGCATATTGAGTTCTCAGTTGTTCAGGAGTCGGCCGATTTTGTATGAAAACAGTCAATTATGGATGCAAAATATGAAAATGCAGATGCATTCAAAAATGAACATTGGAATTCTGAGCTGCCAACAAAACATCATTTGAAATGAGTTTTTTCCATCAGCCTGGCTTCAAATTAAGAAAATTGGCCTTACCAACCCCTTTACAATGCTATTTGTTTTCAAGCCCTACAGGAATGATTCAAATTTGCAGAGTAGGAATAAATAATTACATTGTATAAATAATATAACATCTATTTTCACATTGACCTCTACTAAGAACATGACCTCTTCAGAATGAATTGTACGAAACAACCGATGTCTGCCAAGAAATACCTGCCTTATTATAGAGGTGCCATGCCAAAGTATGACAAGCATCTCACCAATATTGTTGGACTTCCCTCAGGTCCCCAAGGCACCAAATGCCTGTCCTTTCCCAGATATAACCTAAATGAAATCCACAATTATTATTCACACTGAATTATGAATAGGCCTGTATTTATCTTCTTAACATGGAACATCTTAAACATAATCAAGAGAGGAAGATGAGAATTGGGAAAATATAGATGAAATAAATAGTAGAGTAATGAAGGCTGTCAAAATTGGGTGAGGGCCGCATTGGTGTATTCTGTTTATTTTGTATACATTTGAAAATTTTCCCCATAAAAATACAAAATGAAATGTAGAAAAGATATATAAGAGCTTGAATAGTAGATTCAGGATCAAATTCTCTATTACTTAATGGCAAGGCCTGTGTCTTTGGGTAAGATGCAATCTTTTTGAACCTCAGTTTCTTCAACTGTAAAATTTGTATATCACTCCTTCAAAAAAGGTTGTGACAAGAATAGATTATTTATACTTTCTAAAATGATGTCAATTTCTGAAACTATATCAGTGCTTGAATTTTACTTCATCTTCTAGCAATTAGTATTGTAATATTTGTCTAGTTTTCACAGCAAAAACATGGTGCCTCAAGGTTGATTAAATATGCATTTTGTTGATTATTCTAAAGGGTGAATTTTTTACTTCTGTTTACTATTTGCCTCTCTTCTTATGTTAATTGACCTCTTTGCATTCGTTTAATTTTAAAAATATTCAGCAACAAATGTAGAAAAGTACATTAAGCATTTTCTTTGTATTTATCATTTATTTGCAGGAGTGAAAGAACAAAAAAGTTTCCTTTGCATTCCTTTCTAAAAGAAGTGTTATGTTTACTCACATAATGTTATCAAAATGTGATTACATGACATTTGATAAATAATTTTGACAGTTGCAGAATAAAATGAGTGTGTTTAGAGTACACTTAAACTTCTTATTAACTAGGGTTAAATTGAGACAAAATAAAAACAAAAAGGAAAAGCATGTTTTTTAAAAAAGCATCTTAAAGGCAAAGTCACAAAAGTAAAAACCAATTACATTTCCTTTCTAATGGCGTATTTAAAAGAAAGATCGTAATTCCTCTGAAGTCTATAATGCAAATAGTATATATGTCATTTTAAGGTATAATTCGTTTCAATATTTACATGAAAACAGAAATCAAGATACAAGCAAAATAAGATTAGGACAATTAAGAAGAAAGAGAAAGGAATGATAGCATGAAAATAATGAAAAGAAGACCCGAGTTTTTAAAAAATAAGCCATGTATTTAAATTTACCAAATATTTCCCGCAGTAGTTATGCCTAACATGATCAGACACTATAAAGGAACTGATGAATAGAAAATCTGCAAAGTACAGGTGTGCTATGAGTACATGAGTTTCCTCAAATTTTTGCTTTGGGATGATTTCAAAGCAGAATAGACATTAGTGAGATGAAGACTCAGTTCTCTAGGCTTTCAGGGTTGAAATCCCAACTGAAATCCCAGCTCCACCCTTCTTGGTTCTGTTGGTCTGGAAACTGCTTAAATTTTTCTCACATTAAAAAAAAAGATATAAAATACTGCATTCGAATTTGGGAAGATTTAAATGAGACAACTAATAAGACCCTGGTCCCCTTATCGTGTCTCTTCTTTTTCATTTAAATCCATAAAGATGGCAGTGGTGGTGCTGGTGGTAGGCTGGGATACTTTTTGAGCGCAACTGACGCTTATCACTGAGAAGCTGAATAGCATCTAAAACTCCTCCACTCAAGGGAGACTCATAATTTGGCAAAGAAATGGACCATGTAGATCTATTCTCTCTCAATAAATGAAGAAACTAAGGCCCAGGGAGATTCAGGGACTTAGCAAGGTTACGCAAAGACCGAATGTCCAGCTTTTCTGCTTCCCTAAGTGGGTGTGTGTATCCTTGAAAAGTCTTTTCTTTGTGTGCACATGGTGCTTTAGATGATCCATATGTTAGCATATCAGATGTCATATTTACGTTCATTAGTCCTGAATAAATATATAAACTTTAATCCACCTTGACTAAAGAAATCCACCTGTGTTTGGTTCTCTCCTTAATGTCTTGTAAGTATTTTGTGACAAAACGAAAGAAGACTATCTGACTCTTAAAATTCTACCAGCAGGATAAAAGCTGACAAATCTACTGAGCTATAAATATGCTCTCTTCAAAAAAAGGGAGTATGACTATGAGCATGGGAGGGAGGAAATGTCAACTCAGAGTTTGGAGTTTGGCACAGAGGGTGGACCTGTTGGTTCAAGGACACCTCAAGTCACAGAGGATTATTCTCAGCTTTGAATCCTAATGGAATTTGCCCAGTTAGATTTCAAAATTTTCAGGAGTCAGTGAATCTTGTCTTCCATTTATTCTCCGTTGGAATGGGAATATTATACTCTCATCCTATGCCTGTCCCATCATTAGAATTTGGAAGCATATAACGTAAATCGTTTTCTATAACATGTTAACAAATGGAGATAAATTTTGCCCCAGGGTGAATTATACGCAGAGTCTCACTCCTACCTGATTTAGATTTAAGTAAGGATTTGGGGACTTTTGAAATCATGGTACTTAGGTGAGATATAGGACTTTAAGTTGATTTTGTAGAGTTGACACTTTAGGGGACTGTGGATTAGAGTGATGAATGCACTTTGCACATAGGTGGCCATGAATCTTTGTGGACCAGAAGATGGATTATTATAGGATGAATAATGACGACCCCTAAAGATTTCTGTGTCTGAATCTCTGGAAACTGTGAATATTAACTTATATGGGAAAAGAGATTTGAATATGTGAATAAATTAAATATTTTGGGATGAGATTACTCTGAATTATCTGTGTGCTCTGTAATTGTAATCATGAGTGTCCTCAGAAGAGGGAGGCAGAGGGACATCTGACTACAGAAGAGACGAAGACTTTGTGAAGACGGAAGCAAAAAGAAATGTGAAGATGCTGTGCTGCTGGCCTGGAAGATGGGAAAAGGGCCATAGGTAAGGAATGCAAGGGATGCAGCTCTAAAATTTGTAAAAGGCAAGGAAACCAATGTTTTCTCTAGAGTCCTGGAGGAGGTGTGGTCCTGCGACACCTTGATTTCAGCCCAGTGAAACTCACTTTGGATTTGTGACCTCACATCTTGGGGGTGGGGGTGGGGGTAACTGTGTTGCTTTAAGCTACTATGTTTATGGTAATTTGTCGCAGCAGCAGTAATAAACTAATTTTCTTTTCCTGTATTCCAATCATGTAACAAAGTTAAGAATTTAGTTATCACTATCAAGGAAATTACAGATTATTTGAAGGGATACACAAATGTATGTGTAACTAGATAGTACAAGAGAAGGCCAGAATTTTGCAGAGATGACAAGTGGTATAGACAGAATTTAAGGATGGTGACAATAATGATATGATAATGATGATCATAAAGCTATTAACAACTAAAACTTGTTGAGCATTTAACATATAACTATGAGCTGCTAATGTGATTTACAGAAAATTTTGCTGACAACTTTATTGGAAAGGTTCTGAAAGTATCCTCATTTTTCAGGTGAAGAAATTGGGATGAAAGAGATTAAGCAACTTCCCAAGTTGCACAATTAATAATGGATAAAGTCAAGATTTCAATTCATGTAAGTCTGCTTCCAGAGATACAGCTATAAATTTCATAACTTCCGCTGGGCTCTAGAATGATCAAAAATAGCTTTCTGAATGGGGTAGAACATAGATTTTGAAATTCATTATGATTTACACTGGGAAAGAAAGGAGAAAAAAATAACAAATCCAGCCCAGTGATAGAGAAGTAAATATTTCACCATTCCATTTTAGCAGTATTCAGAATGTTTTCTCTGAGCTTGTATCTTCAGGGTTTCGCAAAGGAAGTGGATTGGTAGATTGAGAATAAATAGCTTCATATTTACTGTTGCTAATCACTGGAATGAGATCAAAAAAAAATTGAAAGATATTTGGCTCTTTGACCTGATACTGATTTTATGATCTGAATAACACTCAGGAGAACTGAGTCTGGAAGGAAATTTCTTTCTCTAATGTTCATTGTATGAAAGTGAAAAGAAAAATTATTTTATTTTGTCCAAAATCATGAAGCCTGAATTCAGGGCCAGAAGGATCCATCATTCTGTGATGCCAGCTGAATTTTCACAATTTGTGCATAATCACTGCCAAGGCAGATAGAAATGTTGGTGAAGACACTTAAGAACTATTTTAAGTTTTAATAAAAAATTCAGTTACTTTTTCGTAAGATACTATTGTAATAAATGGCAAAAAATGAGCTATTATGCAGTTTGTGAAAGACTAGAAGTGGCAAAGCTTTGAAAGCCCAGACTTGGCTCAATGCTTTAGTGATTTGTTTCCACTTATGACAGAAAGAAATTTGTTCACATGGATGATCAGCCACCATCAGCTCCTAACTGTATGCAGTATTGAAAGATGAATCATTACCTAACATGAAAAAAAAAAAAACTGGCTGTTTTGAATCTGGCTGTTAGCAAATCTGTGGATCATAAAAGAGAGGAAAGATATTCCCTGAAATAAATAGCTAGCACAAGTAACAGGAAAATTAAGTTAAATTTTAATCAAATAATTAGAAAAAAAAACGTATGTTTTTTGTTCTAGTTAGTTGTAAGAACTCAATCCCACACCTCCAGCCACAGAATAAACACACTCATAAATATGTACATGATACAACATGAATGAACCTTGAAGACATTATGTAAGTGAAATAAACCAGATACGGAGGGACAGTTATTATATGAGTCTAATTGTTTGAGGTACCTAGAGTAGTCGCAGAAAGAGAAAAGTCAAAGTAGAGAAAGAAAGTAGATTATTGGTTGTCAGGGCCTATTTGGAGAGGGGGGGGATTATCGTTAATGAATATGGAGTTTCAATTTGGGAAGATGAAGCATTCTGGAGTGAATGTCGGTTGGTTGCAGAACATGCAAATGTACTTGATGCCACTGAACTAAGCACTTAAAAGTAGTTAAAATGGTATGTTTTATGTTATACATATTTATGACAACTTAAAAAAGAAATTCCTATGTTGAGCATCAAGTCTTCTATATTCACTGAACTGAATGTTAAAAGACAAGATGCAACTCTTTCTTAAGTGAATTATTAAATGGAGTAACAACAGGATGGTAACTACACCTGACAGGATAAAACTGGAGAAAACTGATGGAAGTGCATAGTGTTCTGAGGTACGGATCAGTCATTCAAGTCTCACCTTTTGATTCGTGGACAAATGTTCCAGCTGCAGGGGTGACTTCTTTAGAGTATATGAATTATACGTGGAGGTTCAATGTGGTCTGTTTAATGGTGATACAAACTGCTTATTATAATCAAGTATGTTAGAGTATCTGTGTCTATCTTGCCAACAGACAGTGAGATCTACAAGGTTATAAGTAGTTTCTCATGATTCTTTTGATTCTCTTCATGCCTCACAGAACCACTTAATGTTTGAGGAATGAATGAATGGTGGAATTAAAGATGATGGAAAACAGATTCGTTATACTCCAGAGCACTGACTATAGTGGTGATATTTCAGGCACTACTGGAAGTGAGAACTGAGATAGACGTAGGTGGCTGTGCCATGGAGTGCATTATCATCATCATATCAGGAGCTGTCTCTTCAAAATGTGCTCTGAGCATACTTTATTCCTCCAAGAAGGAAACAATCATTTTTATGCAGAAAACCTGTACTGTACAACAAATGTCTTTTTTTTTTTTTTTAAAGAGCACTAGTTCTCAACACAGCATGCATAGCCCACTCACAGTTCAATGCTATAAACTATTACATTCAGTTGGTGTAAGAACTATAAGGGGACAAAACTGGCAGTATACTTATTTTTTAAAGATTAGGAACAAAAGCAAGAAGACAGGAATAAGCAAGCTTGTGCTTCCGGACAGACAGCAGAGGGATGTGATACCTGGTATCGTTATTTTGATTTGGGTCAAATTGCCTCAAATTTTCCAATGCTTTCCTCTTAAGTGATTTTCGTAGAAAATTCAAAGTAGTTTATCTTAAGGTATCTGTCCTCTCTACCCAGATTCAAGAATGGTTTCAATAGACATTTAGATAAAATCATCTAACCAGAGGTAAAGTCTAACACAGATTAAGTTTATCTACCCTTCAGTTCCAATGGGATCCACATTGCTCTGTTATAAATGAAATATAACAGTGCTAATGTGTTTTTTAAGGAACAATAGTTTTTAAATCAGTGCAGGCTTTCTTAACACTGCTATAGCCCAGTAGATCTTTTTACACCCATTTATGACATTGGCATTACCTCTCTGAAAGAAATCTTACTATCTCAGGTCCCATTTTTCCTGTGGCCTTGCATTAACCTTTCAAAGTTTCTCATTATAAGAACTCTTATTTACTTCTTCCTCTCAATAAACTTAATTTGCAAATGTATATTTGGATTTGTGCTGAGAACAACTAATACAGTGCACACTCCATAGCATACTGAATTTTATGATTGCATTTGTAATACCTTTGGGTAGATTAAAATAAAATACGATTTTATCTTTATCTTTTGAGAAAAAAAATTCATTGAAAATTATCCGTCAAAAGAGTCTCTTGAGGAAACATTGCCTTTTTAAAATTGTTTAAACTCATCCAAACTATATGCAGCATTAAGGAATAGGATATCAGAGCCATAAATCGTATAGCTTTGTGTATTTTGAGAATTATCGTAATAAAATGGTTGAAATCCATATGTTATATGGTCCCCTGTAAACCTTCAGGCTTTGAGTGTAGATATTTGGCCAAGCCTTTATTAAGTGCATTATGTGTGAAGAACAATATATCAGACATTGAGGAAAAAAATGCTAATGAAGTAATAGGATTTAACATTAAGGAATGTACAGTCTATTAAAGAGTAAAAAATAAAAAAGTCACTAGAATATAAAACTGAAAAATAGCTTGACGTGAAGCTCAATCAAGTGTTTGAAAATGGACTTAAGGAAAAGGCAATGATATAGCACTAATTAGAATGGAAACTTCTTAAAAGAGGCAAATTTTCACTAGACCTGGAAGGGCATGCCTGAATTACAAAGATGCAGGGAGGGGAAATAAAATAAATTGTAGGCTGTTGCTTATAAGTCAGTAAATGCAGACAGAAATGAGCAAGTTATTGAGAATAGAAGTGATATATATATGAAGCATTGTTAATATTTATTTAACATCTGCTATATGCAAAACACTTGCTAAGTACTTTACCCTCATTATTTCAATCTCTTCAATTATTAATCACATTTTAAAGATTAGGACACCAAGGCTAGAGAAATTAAGTAACTTGGACAAGGTCAAATAGCTGGTAAATTCCGGCGTCAGGATTTCAACCCTTGTTTATTTAATTGCGGATCTCACGCTTTTCAACATAATATTTTCTATAGCTTTTTATTTAATTACAAGCAGGTGGGTTTTAGATTAGATGCTTCACTTTTGTAAAAAAAAAAAATAATAATACCTAATAGTTTATCTGATCTCAGTCAAAACTCATGGAATCAGGATACCTCCAAGACTAATTTATTCTGATTTGGATTAATAAGGAAAGTGATACTGTGATTTATATACCCCAGCCCATCACACCCAGCAATCAAATGATGCTGATGGAAGAAAATAAACTAAATGCATTACATAAACATTGTTTCCACAGCAGGAAACATTTTGTTTGAAGCATGTATAAGTTCTTAATAATCACTTAAGAAGGAATTATCCAAAACAATAAATGTTTGGTAAGTTTCAGTCTATACACAGGTAACAAAGTGTTATCTTATTCCATCTAATAAATTGGCTTTGATGCCCTTTATATGTCCTGTTTACTAATCATTAGTGTCGGAGCATAACATTCTTAAACAAATGATATTTTGTTTTATGCAGCTAACAAGTTTATCCTGTCAATTTGGAAATATATATTTTTATATCCTTGGTCTGAAGAATAACGAAAAGTAATTCCAAGAAGGATTTCCCACAAAGTTGAGGTAAGAGTGATATTTGCTTTTAATCACTGTTGTCACTCACTTATGTTCCTGGGATACAAAGGTTTTATTGTCCAGGGGATTCCCTGCAGAATAGCAAGGAAATGGTGGCAGGCATGCAGACATTAGTCAGGGCAAAAGTATCTTCAGCAATAATTATGGTGAATTAACTAATTTTTTTAATGATTTCACAGCAAATTTATCTGACTAGTTACTGCTCTAGCTATAAGTTGCTTCTTGAATCATAATTCGTTATAGAGGGTTGCATTGGCTTTGTGAAACTGCAGAATTCTCACAATAGTAGCATACTAAAGTTAAATTTAATACATACATACATTTTGGTTATAGAGAGCAAGCTCTTTTCAAGCTCTTTCAAAACAAGAGCTTTTGGGAATCTTTCTGTACATCATTTCTCCTGCAATTTGCATTTTAACTAAGATGTTGACCTACCAACAACCATCTAGAGTTAAAGAAACTATACATGAAGTTTTCAAATTTTTCAAGCTGCATCAAAACTTTAAATGTAAAAAACTGCATATCTAAGAATTGATTAAGTAAAATATTTCCTTTTTTATATTAATCACTATACATTATGAATTTCCTTATATAGAAACACGATTCCTTATCACTTGCAAACTTACATCTTTGAAAGGCACATGTCACTTTTTAAAGAATTTTAAGAAACATTTAAATATATGTAGAACCCAAGCAGTCATATGAGGTGGCTCTGCACAGTCAGTTCAGCATGTTTTAAATAGGAGATACTTTCCACAGTAAGACATGGCAGACTCTAGTTTTAGATTGAAAGCTTCTTCAAGTTTTTTGCTCTTATCTTGAATTTATTCATACTTAGGAAATCTAATGGCATGTTTTCAGCTGAGCATAGTGATGTTTCATTTAGATATAGACATAATGTGATAATACATTTTCATAATTTATAAAGTATGCAACCATAATTAGTCTGAGATTCTGAAATTTGCCGTGAAAATCTATGGGAGTTCAATTATTCTACTTTACAGTTATGTATTGTGCTTTAATCCCATCTCCTAACCTTAGTTGTGTACTGAGATGCTCTATCTTTTGTTTCTTATTCATTTTCTGAGCCTTGGTCTCCCACTTTTCTTTTAATTCTATTCAAAATTCTTGTAAAAGAACACATTGGTAATCAGTAGCCTGAAAGTATGGTATAAATTAAAGGCTCATAGTGATTTTGTAATTATTAAATTTTCATGCAGATTAGAGACATTTACTAGAATCATATAACTCTCTTCTGTTTTTCAGACCACAAACTTTTGGAAGATTTCATCTATGCACATGTGCTTTCTAAGTTTATAATATTTTATAAGGATTTGATTTTTAATAAGAATATCTTAAATAATTACTAGATTGAGAGATTTTTATGTGGATAAGGGAAAATATAATAAATGTAATAAGTAAATATTGTTAAGGTGAGGCAAGACTTACAAATATGTAAAGTTGTGTTTAAGAAAGATTGTAGTGGGCAATTGGTCTGTCTAGAATTTGATTACACTTTATATTTGGAGGCAGTCCATAAATATTTGCAGGAGAGAGTTTCCTTTTCTTAAAGTAGAAATGGAAGGAAGATATTCCTTCTTTCCCTTTTCCGACAGCTATGTCATAGATATGTGATCTAATCTTGGCCAATTGTATATTCCTGTCTTCTATTTGGCTTTATAGTTTAGTGACAGAACATATATAAAAGTTCAAAAATATTCATGTCAGGGCAAAAGTAAATACTGTGAACAGTGAAGCAACCAGAGATGCTGGTTGTAGAAACGCGTAACTTAAAACTCCAGTGATGTAGGGTTTCATGTATAGATGTATCCAGGCATGATATATCGCCCCAAGTCAGTATTTCTGTTTTTATAACTCACCTCTGCTTTCTCCTTTGTTAGATTTATTCCTTGATTAGCTGTATTATAGAAGTAATCTCTAGGTTTTTCCTATTAATTCTAGCAAAAGCCACATATTTGCTGCAAGATAGTTTCATGCAGTAACCTGTGAACTGGGGTTTTGAGTGGCTGGATCTGTGCCATAAGGTACTCATCAGTTTAACGAGTGGAGTGAATGTTACCCACATCAGACAGGTTTACTGTGGAGAAGTATGTCCCCTGGAAAAAAATCACGCGGGATAACCAGAAGAAGGGACACTAGAGACTAGCTAGCAGGTAAAAACAACAGACATTTACTACATTTGAGGAAGACTCTTCTAAATTACTTTTCCTTATATCCCTTCAAACAGGACATGAGCAGTTTCAGGGGCTTGAGACACAAAGCCTGTAGTAGAGAGCTGTAGGTTACAGGGTCAGTATAGATACTGGTTTTAAAAGTATAATGAATGTACTTTTCATTCAAGTCCACAATATAAGAATATCTAGAAGGAAACAATTTATTTCTTTAAGTATCAGTATATCATTGCAGTTTGAAAAAAAAATATGAGGCTAAAATTGATATCATTTAAAGAAATTTCTATAATAAAAGGCATTGCTAAGCAAGGAAACATGAGGAAAATTAGTGTGTGTTCTATACCTTGAAAATAATTTCATGGCACTTTTTAAATTCAGCCAATTAATATGTCTTCCAACTTTTCCCATCCTAACATTAACAAAGAATTCCTGTTGCTCTTTGAATCATAGTAGAGTGAATAATGATAATGAGATAATGCATTTGTGAGCACTGTATAGTGCATTAAGGTTTATACTTACATTGGTCCAATGGAACATAAGCTCCATGAGGGCAGGGAATTTTTATCCACTTCTATATCCCCAGCTCCTAAAACAGAGTAAAGAATGAAAAAAAATGAATATATAGTTCTATTAGTGTCAACTGACAAAGTTTAGTTGCTGAGCTAGAAAGAAACACTTTTGTTATTTTCTAACCAATCATGTTTTCTAACCAAAGGTGTTGATTACTAGGCCTAATTTTATATATATATATATATATATATATATATATATATAGAGAGAGAGAGAGAGAGAGAGAGAGAGAGAGAGAGAGAGAAATGTTTATATATCTATATTTCTATCTGTATATACATCTTGCTTTCCCTCTCTCAATATCTCCAAAACTTCTAAATCAGACTTGTTTTTTCTTAAGCATCCATCATCCTAATTGTTAAGGATAACAACTTTAAAAGTCAGAAGGCCACTAATGAGTTTTTCAAGCGCCAGGAATTGGAGTTGTAAAAATTTGCCAGTTATACACAATAAGGCAAAACAAAAATAACAAAACTTACAGTTAAATGGGAAACATAATAAGAAATGGCAAAATTCATTTTCAAAACTAAATGTCAATTGATGCTTATTTCAGTCACACAGCAAATAAGTTATAGGGACATTTCTGCCTTCTAGGATGGATTATGACTAATTCAAGGAGACTTATTTGGAAACCAGTTATTTCTAAAAGATAAATACAAGTACTGAAAACTATTTGGGTAACCTAAAGAAGGATATAGTTTAGAGACTTAGAAAAAGTTTACTTAGATGAGGTGTCCTCTCAGTTGAATCTAAAGAATAAATAGGAGTTTTTCAAAAAACAAGGTGAGAAGGTCATTTCAAGTGAAATTTCCACTTATTTGGAGCACATATTCTGTAATTGGTTGTAATTAATTTTACCTGTTACTAGTTTACCCATGTGTGAATTCATGTATAGCTGTTCTAAGTATGAATGGTTTCATCTTCAAAAGGTATTTTGAAAATTGGTGATAATGGTTATGGCCATGGGAAGATATACATTCTGTAAAGCTCAGAGCTGTCCTCCACAAAAGAAAAATATTCCATAGCTCATACAACTTTCAAATGTCTTGCCAGGCCTTCACTTAGAAAACTAAATCAACCAAACAAAAATAAAAGAAGGTTGTTATAATTTTCTTAAACCTAGATCCTACCTCTCATTTTGTATTAACAAAAAGATTTTTCATGATTTTAATATACATGAAATTTTCCAAGATGCAACTACTGTCTGAGCTTGAAAATAATCCTTTTGGGAAATTCTTTTGTTCAGAACTTGACCAGGTTAGTGCTGCTTATGATAGTTTAGTTGCCAATACAATATGTCATGACATTCTTCATTTAAAGCTCTTGCATTCATGTTAATTCTACAGGTAGGCACAAGCCTCTACTTTATTAGTTTTTCCAGAGGGTTGTGCCTAGAAATATATATATTGAGGTACATATTCATATGTTCATTATATATCACTTTCTGTTTATTTCTCCCTTACATGACAACTGGAGCTTTATTTTCTTTTAAATTTTAATTATGTGAGTGTGGCTCAATAATGTATGAATTTCCTATCAGCAGAGTAAAGAAAGCATCACAACATATTTATTATCTAAATGGAATAATAGGATTAAGAACTGCTATCCAGAATACAGATGAGAATGATACAAGTCTTTTCAAAAACGTGTAGAAACTAAATTCTCAAGGCTTATATATAATTGAACTATATATATATATAAATAATTCCAATATATATATATAAATAATTGAACATATATATATATATTTCTGTAAATTAAAACAATAAAGTTTGCACTGATCATGAGAGTAGGTTATATAAGCCAATGATTTGAATGTCATCACCTATGTCATCTATGCCTCAGAAATGACTGTTTCTAACCTAAGAACAGCCTCTTAACAAAAGGTAGCCCTGAGTCTTGAGCTTTCAGGCTCAACTGGCTGAGCTGTGGCTGTTCTCAATAATACACAATTCTGGGAATATTTTCAAAGGGTGACATGGTCTGACACTGAAGTTCTGGGAACAGCATTCGGCTTAATGGAAGAATTATACTTTGCACAGTTGCCTAGAACTACTGGCTGCTGAATAAACTGTGGATAAGCACCAACATCACTGCCCATTTCTGGATGGCCATATGCATATCCATGTCCAGGCCTGACAGTCTTTCCAGTGCCACTACAGCTTTGTGGAGCAAGTGTGTTATAAACGTTCATTCTGAAACCCTGTGCATTATGCTACCTAATCATCTTGGAATCTGATAGAATGAACAGAGGGGGCTATCAGCGACTTTCTCTTTGCTTTAACTGAGACAAATAACTTTATTTTGTTGTTATTCTAACTGAAGTCAATATAGTATAGTTAGATGAAAGTGACTGTATTCTACATAATATACTAGGTTCCTTCCAAATGTATGACATCCCTGAATCCAAAAAATCCCCTCAGTACATTCAAAAATTGGATGACTATATGCAAATATAAACCCAAAAATATTTTAGGGAAAAAAAAAGAGGGTTTTAAAATTATATTGGAGCATAATTGTGATAGTTAAGTATGTAGGCATCAAAGCAGATAGCCTGCATTTTAATAAACAAAATAAAACAAATATTAAACATGAAAACTTAATGAAGAGTCAATGTAAGTATGTAATCTATAAAGATACACAAATTAGTTTTATTTTTAAATCAAAATGGCATTTTCCTTCATTATTTTAGTTGAATGTTATATAATTGACCAAATTGGCTATTGTTTATCTATGTGATCTTTATGAAGACCATACTTACCCATAATTCCATTGAATAGATTCTGAAAACCATTTAGAATCACCATTTATAAACCTACCAATTGCATGGTGTCTGACTAGCAAATAATTAAAACAATCAATAATACAGACCTGATTTGTAAATGAAGAATTTATGACAGCTAAATCAAATGTTGAGGTGGGAATAAAAAATTAAAGAAGAGGATAAGGGACACTCTTATATAAATTAAACATATTGAGGCAGTGGGAATCCTTTAAGCCCTAGAATAAACAAAATATTTCTCTAATAGTCATATAACCTAAATTTTTAATCTAAAAATTATAAATTATTATGCCTATAATTATGACTGTAATATATAGATATTTAATAACATTCAAATAAAATACATACAAATGTACTTTTATATTTATATATGGATTTTATATATTATATATAAATAAAATATTGTATTTTATATTTATAGTAGTAGGAGAGTCTAAATTGAAAAGAATAAAGCTCTTAACAGAAAATATATGAACACATACACAAAGAGCAAGACATTGGACATTTAAAAGAGTTGCAAACATTACTACAAATCTCAATAGCACACAATGATACCAATATTAAAGTGTGGACAGGAACTGGTGACCTACAGCCCATGGATAAATATGGCCTGTTTCCTGTTTTTGTAAATAAAGACTCACTGAAACACAGCCATGCCAATTTTTAAAAAATATCGTCTATGACTACTTTTGTGGTATGACAAAAGTTGAACATTTGCGACAGAGATCTCATGACCTTTAAAGCCTAAAGTATTTACTGATTCTTTCTACAGAAGAATCTGTAAATCTCTCATCTAGAATATTAATTTTTATTCATAGTTGCCAGCCATAGAAGTGGCATATGTTCAGTATATTGTATTATTCTATTTAATGAAATAGAGACATGTATGACCTTTTGTTAATGATTCTATATCCAAAATGTTACATTCGTAGATAAAACCTACAATGCTTCTTTTAAATGATAATCTCTTGAATGTGTCTTGACTCAGCAGAGTTGATTATTTTCCATCCGACTACCAAGTCATGTGAATATTCGTGACTTATTTATGTGTTATATGTAAAAAGACTTCTCACAAAGGTTACGGCATATTCCATTGTACTTAATTTACACATTCAGCACATATATTGAGCACCTCCTTGTGCTATTCACTGAGAACATTTCCTGACTATATATGTTTGAAGGAAACAAGATGCTAAACAAGATGTCAGCCCAGTGAGAATTGCCAAAATAGGAGTCATCACACAATCCTGTTTGGTTCAAGCTGATCATTCTCTGGAGGAACACAGTGCAATGTTTTGTAAACCTATTGTAGTTTTCAGGAATTCCAAAATATTATGTAAATAACATGTCTTAAATCATTGCATAGTATTTATAGACCAGTTTTTCTCCTTTATGTTCTCTAGAAACAAAATGTAGACCAATGTAGTAGACACTTTTGGTGCTTTCAAGGTACAGATTAAGGTATTTAGTTTTTGCCAAAAGAGGTGATACAATAAAATAATGTTCCCCAGAGACACTGAATTTCTAGCCCCTTATATTAAGTATTAAAATTATTTTTAGTGACAAATCTCTCTTGAACATCAATGACAAATAGAATCCTCTTTCGGGCACTTAAAATGGAGAAGAAAATCAGAACTAGGATAAGCTTTATGTTTAGAAGAGGAAATAGGACCTAAATAAAAACAGTAACATTAGCAGAATCCAAGCTTTAATACTTCCATATTAAATGCTTTTTTATATATGCTTCTAGAAGTATGTAATTCTAGCTACTACCTATTTTTTATTTATTTTGAATATCACTTAAATTTAATTCCAAAAACTATTTTGAAACAGGTGATTTAAATTATAAAAAATATAGTGAAATAGCTTTTATTAAATTTGCAACAAAGAATCATGAAAAAAAATACCAAAGTCATGCCACTTGATCACATAAAGCTCTTATTTGCCATCATAAAATCTAGTTGTTCAGAGTCTGCTTGTTCAACGATTACATATTTGAATTAATATTATAGAGAGGATTTAAATTCCACATTTTAGCTCTAAATTTTGCAATAACATTTAACAACCTTTTGTATGATCCTCCTCATACTTATCAAATTTGTTGTAGCCACACACATATATGTGTAAATATTAATCATTTAAGTATTTTTTGAGAAATGAGATCATAATCCAAATATTTCTGTCTGTAATTTTTATATAAGAAAGAAATGCCAGCATCCTTCCCGAATATTATTTATAGGCCCTGTTTATTGTTTTTAATAGCTATATGATTTACAATGCAGATACTATGTTTTAATTGTGCTCCCTATCTGACTTCTCACTACTCCAAAATGAGAACTGTTTCCATTTGTGTCCCAAGACCTAACTTATTACATGCCCGGGAAGGGATGAGTGAATAAATGCATTATTTGCTAAACATAAATGTAAGTATAAATAAATGTGGCCGAAATTCAGAGCAGGAGGATATTACAGATGATAGATGGCCACAGAAAACATCCTGAAGGAAACACAGACACTGAAGGAAGAATAGGCATGAGACTCATGTAAGGAGAAAAGGAAAAATATGCAAATGGGAAAATGATTGGGGGAACCAATAGCCAAATCAACTTGGGCTAGATGCTTCACATATTGATAATGTAAAATATTGAAATGCATGGCAATATTCTCATTTTTTTCTGATGAAATTCCCCTCTATAACTACTTAAAAATAATATTTAAAAAATATTTTAAAGGCAAAATAAATTCAGAGATTGAAAAAATTATATAAGGTCAAACAGCTTCAATATGAATCTTGCAATTCAAAGTTTATTCACTTATTTATTTTTTAAGAAATATTTACTGAGACTCTGTTGTCTATGAGGCAATGAGAAGTACTCTTTATAGTTAACAAGATGCCATCTCTTTAGGAAGTTTTCTTTGCCTGGAGTCAGTATATACATTTGTTCCAATTTTCTATCTCTCTTCTATTCAGTTTGCTGATTTGAGAATTCAAGTTGATGATTTCATTGCCAAGTTGATAGTTATGTTAGTAGCCATTTAAGAAATGGATTCTCAACCAAAAATAGCTAACTCATAAGTTATTATAATATTTAATATGTATATATATATAACATACAGTATGCATGCATTTATATTTTTCCACTAGTTCACATTTTGAAGAAAAAATATTTTCATAGGAAAATATAAATATCAACTAATATAATCCAGGTATGACAAAAATAATCTATTGATATATGTATATCCTACTCTCTGCCTACAGACCTTGCTAAGGGGTCATGGCAATCTTTCCTACTGAGCTTAATTAGATCCAGACTCAGAATATTTCTCAATCTAGGACTTTGAGCGATTCCCAAAAACCACTAAATGTTAGAATTCAACACTGAACTATTATCATCTCTGGGTGAACTCTAGTTATGTTTTCCCTTAGCCAGCCTTGAGTCCCCAGATAGCTCCGCTATGATTTGCTGTCCATTGTCTTATGGAGGTAGTAAGTCACATTCATTAGTTTCACCCAAATGTTATATAAAATATGGTTAGTAATCTACAAAATGTGAGATAATAGGACACAGTGGAAACCTTCGGTCTTGGAAGCAATACAAAGAAAACAAGAGTTCAGACCAGCTACAGAGGGAACATTACTTATGGTTTCTGGGAAGAAAAGGTCAGCTATAGTGTTGGCATTCCCTTCCAAATGGGCTGTGTGGGTATCTTTGGTTAGCATACTGTCCCAGGTGAGCCCACAGAGTAATACTACAATTGATCAAAGTATGAAAATGCCACAATTGAGAATATATAGTAACAGGAGAATTCTCATCACCCTTCTGGGGGAAACTACCAATTTGTGGAAATTGCTTTTATTACCACCATCTCTATCTTAAGTAATTCATCATTTAATTGGCACACCATTTCTTCTGACCCACCTGCTTTTTTGAAATCACTCTTTTAAAAACTTAAATTGTAATGCATCTTCTAAATCTTTTGAGTGACTTAGAAGGTCAGTGCTTTCTCAGAAATTATATGCCACATTCTGAAATATCATTAGCCATTATGGCCTTTTATAGAGTTGCAGTTAGACTGTAGAAGTACAAGCCAGGGAATTATTACATCTATAAATAGCATATAATTCTTGTTTGAAATGAAGAATATTCCAATGTGGACTTGCATACTAAGCAGCAGTTTTTATTGTAAAATAAAAGAAAGGTCATTGAAGAAAATGTACACTGGTTTCATTCACTAAATATTGTTTAAAATATGCCTTTGTACCTTAATAATGATGCTGTCTTAATTTCAGAAAACAAGCAAATTGGACTTCTCTTTTCAATGTTATTTCTTTAGGCACTTTATTAAATCATTCTCTTCTGTATGTTAAAAAATGATATTCAAAAATATACAAAGTCCTGACTATCCTACAGATAAAAAAAATAAACATGTTAAAAGATTTTATTTAACACTTTATTAAAAGGAAACCAGGCAGATATTATAACACAGTGTTAGAAAACTCAAGAAATATAGCTATTTATAAGTCACAATACTAAAATCAATTTAGAAATAAAAGCAAACCTGATTTCTTCTGCAATGGGATAGACAAGTCAGTTGAAACTCCACCAGACAGAATATATGTGCATGTCTATCTATAGTCAGGAATTAGTTTTTTCATTGGTATCAGTTATCAACAACTTTGAAAGTTGTGAAATAGCCATAGCCAATGAAATGCATGGAGTATCTATGGAATAAAAATCAGATAATCCAAAATCATGTGCTCTAAAACAATGCACATCTTCACATTTAAGCACATTTTTTTATTCTTTTCTGCTAAGTTCTGACTATCATAGACTCCCATCCAATATACAGTAAAAACTGGTTTTATAGGTTCCTGCTGGAAAACCTAGCTCTCATCTAAGAAAAGAGAAAAGTGTGTCCTCTTCCCCCAGGTGTCTACTCTTGGTCTCTACTCTTTGCCTCTATCTACCTATTCTGTTCTCTATGTTCATTTTCCCCACTGAGAATTCCTGTGTAAGAGGTTTCCATTTTTATGCTATCGAATGTGTGGAAACTCTGTGTTTATAAATCGCCTAAGCGTTTTTATGCAATTAGTGCCTCCCGATATCAAGTAGGAAATCTACTTACCACAGCTAAGAAGCACCACCCTGGGCCCGGGACTGTAATGCATGCTGAAATGAATAGAGAGAAACAGCTCTAAGAAAGATTGCATCACAATGTCAACCAAGTGTTTCCACGATTAAACTACACAGATATTCTTAATTCCATCTACACTTAACATTTTATTCTGAAGATTTTTACTTCGCTGATTGGTTAGCAGACACTTTTTACATGGTGAACTAAATACATGGTGAAAGTCTGGGTTCCCCCTCAGTTCTTTCACTTTTCTAACAAGTTGGTTTGGTCACATCTCTTACCTTTGCTGCTCATCGATGTCCATGGGTGTAACTAGGATTAATATGAACAGATCCCACCTAGACCTGTTTGACAGGAACAACTGTGATTCTATGTGTAAATACACAAGCGCAAAATATTTTACTACTCACAAGAAAAACATTTTCAGTTCAAGATGTGTAAACGCTTTCTCCTATAGCAATGCTTTGCTTTCTGTTTTTCTAAGAGGACTGTATCTTCAAGAAATTTTATGACCCCTTTTTCAGATTTTAAAACAATAATCTTTCACTCAATAAACATCTTTTTCAATCAGGGTCTTTACTTTTCAATCTCTGGAATGTATATAAGAATATTCCAGGACATTTTGTCCCCCGACTCCACTTCCAATTGAGCTTAAGAGAATGATTCACTCAGTTCACCTGAGGCAGAGTTCTGTGTCTAGTTTAATTTAAAATTATAAAAGCAAAAAGCCTTGAACACATTCAATAGAGTCCAAAACTCATGTGCTCAGTTATTTCTTAAGCTATCACAAAGGAGGCCATTATAGCTTTTTATAAATAAGGTTTTTGTTATGATTTTATTTTTCTGTTGAAGAGTTTCATGAATCTCCTCATTAGAGAAGAGTAATAGATGTAGATGCCAAGATGTACATTCAGTTTATTAGTGTCACCGTTGGGGCCAATGGAGTTTGGTGTCACCCCACTAGTAGTGGGGAGGGAAAAAGATGGGCACAGGTCTGTCGTTAGCATTTTTCCTTGATCTTCCTCAAATGATGCAGTGAGGAATCAAAAGTCATTAAGATTTAATAGTTTTATTAAAAAGACGTTTTAGAAAGACAAAGAATGCCGCAAGGAGGCACATGGTCCCAGCACTGTCACCAACACAAAAGGGCCAAAATGTCCACAAAAGGGCAAAAAGGCCACAAAAGACCACCAAAAAGAGAGAGAACCCAGAAGGGCAAAAAAGAAGGGGAGAGCCCAACAGGGCAAAAAGGACTCATAAGTCTTATATTTGGGCTGTGATGGGGTGGTTCCAAAGGCATTCCTAGGTGATTAGCAATTGAGGTAATTTTGATTGATACCTGGCTGCTATAACGTTGCTTAGTGCACACGTGAGTACCCAGAATTCTACTGCCATTGTAGTGTTCTCTGGGCGGTCTGTAGGCTGGGCCCCTATTTCTTTGTTCCACCTGTCTGACTAGCTTCCTAACATTAGCATGATTTCATTTGACTAGCACCCAGAGATAGAGATCTGAAAGACTGAATTCTCATTTCCAATTTCCTTTAACGATTCTCTTTAATATAAGAACAAACTCTTAATCTTTCTGAGTCAATTTCTCCAACTAAATGAAAGTCATATGTGTTGTATGGGAATATTGTGAAGTTCAAAATAGAAAGTGTTTATAAATTACTTAACACAAAACCTGGCACATAGTAAACACACTAATCAAATGCTGACCCCTTCCATTTCTTTCAGCTTATTTTAACAAAATTACATTTAGATCATTGCTTATTATTAAACAAAAATATAGAGGAAAATAAAATATATATATATTTTGATGATACTTCACAGGTAATCCACAGAGAATAGTGTTTCATAGTATTTCATTATCTCAAGGTAAATGCTTCAAGTCCACATCACTGTGGCGCAGTCATCCATAATTGCTTATGAATTTATTCTACTTCGTGACCCTTAACGTCATATTTTATGGCATGTTTGAGCTAGCATTTTTCCTCTGTATATTATGTATTTCCAAATTGCTAGTACACTTATTTCTATTTTTAGTTCAACAAATGAGGAGGATGTTTATTGTTTCATTGTTTCTGCTTACATAGAAAATATTATTATTTATGACTTCTAAATGTGAAAATGAAGAAAAAAGGAATACTTTCTATAATATAGTTGTACAGCTGGGTTCAAGCAAAGATTAATTCATTCAACAAATGTTTATTGAGTACCTGGTCATATAACACTAATGAAGCTAATTATGCCATTTTTACATTTTGACATAGTCAAAATCCAGAACACTAACAACACCAAATGCTGGCAAGGGTATGGAGCTAAAGGAACTGTCAGTCAGTACTGATAGGAATACAAAATGGTACAACCACTTGGAAGACAGTTTGGCACTTTTTTACAAAACTAAACATATTCTTACCATACAATCCACCAATTATACTCCTTAGTAGTCATACAAATTAGTTGAAAAGTTATGTTCATTCAAAACTCTGTACATAGAAGTTTATAGCAACCTTATTCATAAGTGCTAAAACTTAAAAGCAATGTAGTCATCTTTCAGTAGGTGAATGGATAAACATCTTTTAGGTGATGGAATAATATCCATCTCTAAAAAAATAAGACATATTAAAAACTATATTAATTAAAGCACTGGTATTGGCATAAAAACAGACACATGAATCAATGGAACAGAATAAGAGAGCTCAGAAATAAACTAACACATGTATGGTCAATTAATTTATAACGAAGAAGTCAAAAAAAAAAATGGGGAAAGGACAGGCTCTTCAATAAATGGTGTTTGGAAAACTGAGCAGACATAAGCAAAAGAATAAAACTGGACCACTCTTACACCATAAACAAAAATCAGCTCAAAATGGAAGACATGAACATAAGATCTGAAACCATAAAACTCTTAGAAGAAAGTATAGATGATAAGCTCCTTGACATCTGTCTTGGCGATGATTTTTTAGATTTGACATCAGAAGGAAAAATAAAAAAGTGGACTACATCAAATTAAAATCTTTTGCACAGCAAAAGAAACCATCCACAAAGAGGGAGAGGTTGGTGAGAGAGACACCTAAAGAAAAGATATTACCTAATAGTGGTTTGTAGGATTTTTTTTTAAATAGGTTTTTCTTTAAAATTGGGTAAATACAAGTATTTGAAGTAGTTTCATTACAAGTATATAAAAGCTCACGATCAAAATAGTATTGGAGAAAATAAAGATATACATATCTTTTTTTTTTTTCCTTTTAGAGTGGGAGAACAAAGCAAGTGAAGGACGGCCACTTAAGTTGTTGAGAGGCTACTCTAGCTCTCCTGATGCGAGATGTGAGTAACCTGGACTAGGTTTTTGAAATTGATATGGAGAAAAGGAAGAAATGGAAAAGAATGACAGAAGTGAAGGACATTTAAGAGGTAAGCGTACAGGACTTCTCCATGGACTAAGGACAGTAGATAAGGGGGAGAAAGATATCAGGGTGATGCCAGTGTCTGGCTTAGTTAGATCAGCAAACGGATCTGTTCTGAAGTACAGGGTAATTCCAAAATTAAGAAATGGCTTTAAAAGGTGAAAGACTTATTTCTACTGATAAATTGAAAATATTTCAAAAATAATGGAATTATTAATACATGTAAGTATGTATTAGTATATAGAGAAGTGAGGGTTGCTCCAAGAATACTATATAATCCCACTGTTTCCACCTTTGTGATCTAAACCTATTGAAAATGGACACAAATGCTAGGAACTTGGGAGTCTAATATCAGGTTATTGGTGAATTGGAGAATGGGGTTATGAGCTGCAGGCTAATTTGGGCATTCTAAAACTTACCCAGCTGACTTCCAATCTACTCGTCAAGTCCATATTTGCATAAGGGAAATGGGTCTACAAGACAATACCAGGCTAACTACAAAGCAGATGGTACCTTACATGCAGAGGATCCCAGAATCAGGAAAGAGATATGAGCTCCAGAACTGACCCTAGAAGGCATATGGTTGGTCCTTATACAGGTAATACTTATGCAGGTAATTCAGAGTCTGGGAGTGGACAAATGTTAGCTTCTTATAGTAAAGAAAATTTCCAAAAAATGGGTATAAAGGGAAGCCATGAGGAAACACCATATGTATTTTAATACCTTAACCCTGATATATATTGAGAAAGTGAGCAATGCATTTTAGACTCCAAGCAGCCCATCATCCATAATTATACCTTCAGCCTGGGTAAGAAATGAAGAGTGGGTCTAGAAATGGTTTCTTCAATATCACTCCATCTTGGAAAATGAAGGGAGAGTTTTCTCATGAAATCATCCAGAAAAATCTATTCTGGAATCTAACATTTATTTTCCTTTGATAAATAAGTAAGTTCCAAAATATTACTTTTCTCCTCATTAATGTCAATGGATTTGCTTTTCATTTTCTAACAAAATATATTTACTACACATTTTCAGTATGTTAATATCAAGCAATAAATTTAAAATTATCAAATAAATATATCCACTGGATGCTAAAAATGTTTAAAATACACGTGCTGTATTGACCTGTAACAGGGGAAATATTATATTGAATGAAAATTATGTCATATGCTTGTTCTCAGCCAGCTGTGCTGATTGTTGAATGCACATCAACATCTCTATGCAAGTATATGAAAATTTGATACCCTATCTAAGCTGGGTATCTGCTTTGGGACATTTAATTTGAAGCCTGAGCATTTACACTTTTTTAAAGTTCTTAGGATTATTGGTCTGTGCAGCCAAAGTAGAGAAGAGTTTGTTTAAGGATTTCTAATTTAGGAAAGTAAAAGATAATGACTGCATTTTGATTAGAATTCTTTGGAAAGCATTTGCAAAATTTTCGTAATTTTCTAAATAAAGGAAATCAAACATCTGTCCTCTCTTGTCTAGATAAGCTCAATGAAATTATTTCTTGAATCACAAGTGTCTTCCTAATGTCTAACTTATAATTTGCTTTGATAAAAGTTAGGTGGGAAAACGAATGGGTGGATCAATTGGCACATGGGCCAATACAGAGGTAGAGAAATGGATATATACAAATCAGAAATTGGGAGATGGGTGAGTGAGTACATGGATAGATGCATGTACAATGGATTTGTAGGTGTATAAGTGAGTGAAAAGGTAAAGGAAGAATGAAGGAGTGAGTATATGGACTTATGAATAGGTTGTCTGCTGAATGAATGAGAAAATAAAAGATGAAAAAACAGGAAAACCTCTCAACTTTCTAACACCTCCTTGTAGTGTCCAATTTACCAGCTTTCCCAGAATAAACCAAATTTATATTTGACTTTTCTCATGCTTGGTAAAAATGTTTGATTTTGGAGATGTCAGTATTCTGGTTATGGACTACTCAGAATTAGATCGTGGTTAAAATATTAGTATAAACTCAGTACCAGTAGGAGCTAAAGTAAAAATAGTTTGATGGCCATGTGCAAGAATGGGTTGACTCAAGATTTTGACATCTGAAGTATGATTTTAAAGAATGTTGTCTATCTGAACTATAAAGACTAGGAAGAGATGAGGCAGACACACAAATGAAGCGGGCCTTTAAAAAATCACTTGGGAGGCAATTAAAGGGTTATAAAAGTATGAATTTAGCGCTTAGACTCTAAATCCCAGTTAATTAGCCCAAAGATAAAAGAAACATTTTATTATACATCAGTTTTTAGTTCCCCTACAGCTCACAGATTTTGAACAGCCTAAGAGACCGTTATAAGCCAAGAACAGTATAATCGTGATTCATCTGTGTATTAGGTTCTACATAAAAAATGACCTCCATGTGTTTTTTTTTTTTTTTTTGTGAGAGGGGTCTTTATAAATACAAAGAAAGATTATATCTAAGTCCTATAAACTAAAAAAAAAATGTTTATCTTGGTTCATCTTTAAAAGTTAAGCAATAAATTTAAAATAATCAAGTATCTCCATTATTTTATTTGCATATTATTAATTTGGGGGGGGCAGTTTTACATTTAGAGAAAAACTGCAGAGTACAGAGAGCTCTCATATACTCCACACCCAGGTTTCCCTATTATTAGCATATTACATTGGTATTATATAGTGGATACAATTAATGAACCAATATTGATAGACAATTATTAAATAGGGACCATATTTTATTCACATTCCTTAATATTTACATAATGTCCTTTTTTTTCGTTCCAGAATCCTCTCTGGAGTACCACATTACATTTACTCTTCTTGTCTCCTTAGGTCACTCTTGGCTGTGACCATTTCTGACTTTTTCCATTTTTAATGACCTAGTAGTTTTGAGTATACACTAGACAGATAATTTACAAATGTCCTTATATTGGAATGTGTCTGATGTTTTTCTCATTATAAAACTGAGGTTACATGTTTGGGAGAGAAAGATCACAAAGTAGAATTTTCATTATATCATATCAAGGGTGCATATTTTCTACATGACTTATGATTATTGATATTGATCTCTATATCATGGAGCAGTTTTGTCAGGTTCCTCCACTGCAAAATTACTTTTTACCCCCTTTTCCATACTGTACTTTTTGGAAAATGTCATTATGCATAGCCCGTACTTAAGGAAAAGGAACTTATGCTACACCTCTTTGAGGAAAGAGAATCTACATGAATTATTTGAAGTTCTTTTGCTTTATTCAGTCACTTAATTACAATTCTTAGAGAGCCAGTTGTTTTTTTCCTCCAGTACTAGTAATGCAGCCTGTTATTTTCACAACTGCCACTGAACAGAGGATGGGAATGAAATTGAAGTAAGTTAAAATGCCATAAAGTTCTCTGTTCTCATTGCAAATCAGTCTGATTGTGATAAAATTAGCACCAAGAAAGCAAGTGATAGATGCATAAAACTAGTATCATAATAATATCTGAAAGCTTGGGTAGTACTATGAAAAGAAATAACAAAAGGTTCTTTGATAGGGTGATTGTCTGCCACCGAGAAATTAAACTCTTACCTTCTTTTGTTGTTCATGGGAAAATATATCTAAACAATTAAATATGACTGCAGTTTTCTTAAAGTACAGCATCCTCACAGTATATTTAACTTTAGGGATATAAGAGCATTTGCTGTAAAATACAGCAGAAATAAAAGATAGGAATAAAAAAAAATTAAGACAAGGAATGCAAATTTTAAAAAAGAAACAATAACATAACATTATCAGAATCCAGAATTCCACCTCTCGCCCCAACCCCAAACCATTTTCTTCACTCCTTTGTAACTCACTGGCTTCGATTTAGTGAAACTACAATTTAAAGGTCATGACTATTGAACCTGCTTAATTGGCCAAGGGCTATTGTCAGTTTTTCAAATTTGTTTAGTAGAATGTAAATTCGTGTAGGGCATCAAACTCTATCCCAGGAGCTTCAAGGCATTCGAATGCCAAATTACATTTCTGCTTGGCACCTGCAAGTTTAGAATAAGAAGTTTTTGTATTTCTCTTTCCGTTGCCAATAATCTACTGGAGAGAATTTTCCAAGAATTCTTAATAGATGCACCTGGAGTCATAATACAGCAGTAATTTTCAACCTGTGCCATGCATTTTAATCACCATGGAGCTGTAAATATTCACATGCCAAAGTCTAATTTCCAGAGATGCTGATTTAATTGGGCTGGAGTGCATTCTGGGAAATCAGATTTCAGAAGCCTCTAGGTATTTTAATTTACAGCCTATTTGTGAACAATGAACATCCTTAAGCTAGGAATTAAAGCAGACTCTAAGAATAAACCAGTTTATTCTCACCATTTTCCTGCCTCTATTAAAATAATCTTTTGCCTTGCCTAGGTATTGGTTATGAGTATTCAATAGCTCTTTCTGAGCAGTTGTTTACTATTAACTAGTTATCCTATTTCTTCTAGGAATTACCATATATGTAGCTACACTGTCTACATACTATTTCTTTAAACATATACATTTAAATACTTATCCCAAGATATGAACAGGGTAATTTTGAGGATGACAATAAATGTATAGGCATAAAGAACTTCTGCAAGGTATTACATAAATCTAAGGATTCATTTATTTTCATAGGACTTGATTTCTATCTATATCTCAATAGACATGGTATTTTAGAGACAATAAACATATTTTAATCCTAAAATAATTTATTTTTCAAGTAAATGTGTGCCCATGAATATGTGTATAATATTTTAGGTTTGATGTTTAAATAGTAATATCATTGATTAAATACATTGACTGAAACTAACTTTATGACCTTTTAAAATGGCTATAGTGGTTAGTGTCAGAGAATAGTTTCAAACCATATGCTAATAAATTTCCCCTCTTTAATCTACATTGATGAATATCAAATAAAAACATTACTTATAGAACTTAGTTCCCTGGGTTATAGCTTTGAATTATTTTCAAACAAACGTGTAGCAATCTGAAGAAAAAGTGAACTAATCTTCTAACAATTAAATAACTGCATAGGGAAAATCAATAACTTCCTAGTGGAAATTTTATTGTATATAATTCTAATAAGTAATATTTAAATTCAGAGTAAATATAAATATCACTATTGAATTCCTATGACTATCATATAATCATACCTATTTTGTTTCCATTTCCTTTTAATATATTGGCATTATAATTATTATGGAATTCCTCCTAGAATAAATGGCTTCCTTGTCACTAAAGTAGCAGACACCAAACAATTATAAAGGTGTTTCAAATTAATCTTTGTTTACCAATTAAGTGAGCATAAACTAGAAAGACCCCCCTCCACCCGCCATATGTTCTCACCGATAATGAATCAGGCCTTGGGCTCATCAAACCTAAGGGCACACTTTGCTTTGGAGATGGAAATTATTGACCCACTTTTCTTCTGTTTCTTTTTCTCCCCTAGGAATCATTAAGCATAAAAATGCTAACAATAAAATTTTATTTATTTGTACCATGTGGAAAGGATATTCAATGTGATTTTTTTTTTCCTTCTCTAGGGCTTAACTACCAGCCTATTATGTAGCCATACCAGAAAGCCACTAGGACGTCAATAGATGAACTTAATCAAGGAAAACACTGACAAAATTAAAGTTTTAGGAAGATACCTCAAGTGATTAAAGGAAAGGATCAGAGGGCAGGAAACTAGAGGCAGGGCAAATAATAGTGTAACATCCCTACAGCATTTGGTAGTTGACATTCTACAGAAAAGCTTTTCTCTACTCATTTTATTATTTATTTGTTTGTTTGTTTAGTAATTTATTTATTTGTTATTTATATCAATGTGGTTCAATTCTACCCCACATGCTTTTGTCAAATACATGTAGGAATAAATATGAAAATTCTTATTGAGTCTTTATGCTGACTTGTAATGGATGACTTTTGCTGCAAAGAAGTATTTGAGAAGCCCTATTATTGCAGTTAAACAGGAACGGTTTTTTTTAAATGTAATAAGCTAATGTTAAGCTTAAGAAAGTGCTCTCTAGAGAAATATCTTTGAAGCAATAATAGGGTCAAACTTATAGGAAGACCCAGATACCCAGTGTTATCCTTGGGGGAACACCCCCTGTGTTATTTATTGCATGGATGATGAACAAAGAAATTGATACCAACATAACAATATTTGTATTCACCACTATGTTTTCAGATTATTTTTTCTTGGTAACATGCAAATAAGAATGATGGAAGAAATTTTAGTTTATTTTAAATTATAAGCCATGACTTTAAGAAAGTTTATCTAAAATTTAAGGCAAAGTTAATAGTTTATTCTTTATGAAATAACAGTAACATGTTTACAAGCCAACCCAACATTTATATATTCATACAGGGGGAATATCTTATTTAAATGGCTATTTATTAATAATTAAGTACTAGATTTTTTGAAGCTACATGTTAATGGACAGATCTTGTCCTGTGGATATTTAAATTATTTCTGTATAATAAAAAAGCTAACCCCAAATTATGACTTTATTACCTATATGAAACTAATCAGTTTAGTGTATAACTAAGCAAACATATCTTTTTATTTTCAAAATTCTTAGAAATATGCCATTTTTCAAGATGTTCTTGGTTCTAGTTTTATTTTTTTCTGGTTTCCTTATTAACAAGTCCAAAAATAAATATTTGCTACATGTTCATTTTATATTTGCATGAAAATCAAATTTTAATCTTTTGAAAATTATTCTTTGATAATATTAAATATGCAATATAATGAATTATATTAACTTATGTTGCTGTGCCCTGTCCCTGTAAGGTAATTAAAATAAATAAATGTAGCTTCTAATCTATAATTCCAGTAAAACCTTATGCTCTTCCCTTTAAGTGAAAGTCTATAAGACTCAGTTACTCCTGATTCCTTAAGCAAACTCGGGTTTGGAAGTCTATGTCTGTCTCTGGTAGGGACACAAAAAATGAGTGCTCAGCAATGTTTCTGTGCTCTATTTTTCATTGCTGCAGAAGGTACATTATCCCATAGTTTTAATCTTCATAATGTACAAAAAAAGAAAATTATAGTTCAGAGAATAACCTACTTGGTCCTTGTATCTTTACCAAGTTCTCACTGTAGATAAATAGTATGACTGTTATTCAAATCCAACTATGTATGTTTTCACAGCCAATTTCCCCCCAGTACTATAAACTATATATTATTGAAAGATCTCTAAATCTGTAGGATGCAGAATGCCTACCAATCTTACACAAAAGACATATTCAGTAAACCAAAGAATGTGACTGTGAAATGTGGTCAGTTATATCCTAGTAATAAGAAGGCAAATATTACGAGTTTCATTCTCATGTTGCTGCAGTAACAGCCCCGGTCAATGCCATTCAGTCTAACTGCCTATACTTCTTTGAATCATATACTTACATTATTTATCAATAAATATATCAGTGTGCTAAGCTCTGGCTTGAAATTTCTTATATTGTCGTCTCTGACTGCTATCACTCTGAGATGAAGACATTGTTTTGTATTTTTACACTTAAGAAAGATCACTTACATTTTTAGAAAATTCCCTCTAAGCTGTCGGACTATATTTTGCGATGATTTCTAGGGTTTTAACCACATCGCTCCGATCCCTGAATGCTCTGGGATACTTGCTAAGTGTAACTCCAGAAGTCGAAGGGAAATCCTCCTCTGTGTCGTACTAGTTTTATTTAATTCCAGTATTTACATGGTTCAAAAGTTGCAACTGCCCATAGGATGGGCGATTACTAGATTGACTGTGCATTTCTATATCCCGTTGGTTCGAAGTGGCATTGAATGCATATAGATTGTCGGCCATATGAAAGCAGAATTGGCAGGTAGTTTTTTTCTGGTTAGAGTTATTATGACGTGCATGTATGTTTCACACATGTATGTCTGACTCTCTCTCAGCTATGATATACCCACAGATCTTTAAGAACATTTTTCTTTTCTATGTATCTACACTTTATCAGTGAATCTATCCCTGTATATACCTATGTATCTATGTATCTGTATAATGTTCCACAACATTTCCTTCTTATATCATCCAAAGGGGAAATCAGTGTGAATGTGGTATATGGACGTGTAGGATCATGGAGGCTGAGCATCTCGAATTTCTAGACGTTGACCTTTAGGCTTTTACTCAAAAGGGAGTACTGGTGTGCTTATTCAAGTTGCTTAGCTCAATACTGTAAGATTAAGCAATTTACAGAACTTATAGTGCAGATCTAAGGTCTGCTAGCTCTAGAGCCACCAGTTTTCTACTTTTCTGTGTTACCAAAGGAGCTATAAATCATCTACTCCTGCTAATATGTCAACTGATTATTCAGTATTTCTAAAATTTAGTATTCCTCTCTAGAAAATGAAACATTCTTTAGTTATTGTGACCCTTCCTCTTCCCTTCCAACATTCTCTCAATAAATATTTATTAACTTACTTATGGGTAATTCAGTATGTCAGGTGGCGTGCTTATCGATTAAGCCGTGAGCTTGATACAAAATACCAAATTGCATGGATTTCATGAATTTAACATGAATCACATTTTCAAAATTCAGTTATGAGAATTGTTGCAAATGAAAAATACAACAAAAGAAAAAACAAAGGAATTAAAAGAATAAAACTGAAGACTTGCCCAAATATGGATAAAGTCATGGCCAAGGAAACCTTTGAGTGAATTGTTAGCTTAACTTTGAAGTATGAATAGAAATGTATTAGCTAAAAAGAAAAGAGAACAGTAGGGAGAACAATACCTTTCACAAAAAGCCTTGCATTGGGGAATAAGAGCACATTTTACTCTGGGGATTCAAACAGGACCCCTGTGGGGAAAGGTGTGGAGGATTGGGGGTGGGGGGGCAGGGAAGGACCTATGCCATAGAAAATTATTGGAGGTTTAAAATGAGAATGAAACTTCATCATGAAGATATTTTTAAACTTCAGTATAAAATATGGGTCACCTATTTAATGACATGCAGGAACAAAATTAATGTGAAATGACAGAACGATAGCTTTTTAGTTAACAAATACTGTAAATGATCAGTTTTCAAACAAAAGTGTTGACATGTAAAGATATGAAAAAGCAGCATTTAATTTTAAGAGCCACAGTTTCTAGAGAACATACTTTTAAGTTAGGATCTGGCAGAAAATGCCTCTTTCTAAGTGCCACGAACAGCATTGTCAGTAATGCTATCAGCTTTTGCTTTTCCTAGCCATTCCCACATGAGCTAATACGATGGAACTATGATATCCACAGTTCTTGACATTACTGTTTACCTTTCCTTCTCTTAATATTTGGAACGCTGAATAAAAATATTGACTATTGCTGCTTATATTAACCTGTAGTAACGATATTTGACATGTTAGAGAATTCTTTTAATCTGCTAAGTCTTGAATTGGTTTTTCTTTTCCTCTTTTCTTAAATGACTCAGGCATTTTTAAAATGTATAAACAACTTTTGAATATTTGGACAATACCGATAAGCTAAGAGAAGTAAACCACACACACATACAATACACAACACTACACACAGATATTCATAATACCAGCAGAGAGAGCTGATTAATTTTAAATATGCATGTTTGAAATTATTCTTATAACATGCAGACATTTAAAACTAAAAATAATACAGTATTTAATATCTAAAAATATACTAAAATATATATTCATGCTATTAAAGGGCCTTAACTTACATCATCCATTTAATGGCTACATAGAATCCCACTGCTTTTCTCTAATTTTCACATTGTTTTTCATCTCTCATCATTTTTTTCCTTTGCCACAGGGTGCATTGATAAATCATTATCTTGAAAGCTTCTTGATGATGAGAAAATTGTAGTACATACAGAGGCAAAAGGAAGGAGTGCGGCATTCTTGATTAAGAACACCAGGAAACAGCTGTATTATGTGTAGTCTCAGAATATCCTATTCCTAGCTTTTCAAATATAGTAAATGCTAACGTATTAGCATAAGTAAACTGCACAGAGATTTATTTGCAAAACCATTCATAATAAAATTATTTATAGTGTTGAAAACACACCAAATACATATTTAAAATAAGGCAGATTAAATTAAATATTCAATCTGCATTGAAATTTTATATGGACATTTTACTTTTAAATATTTTTTGTCAATTTGTGTTATGTTATTTAACAGAAAAAAAATCATCATTAAATTAAAAGAGTCTTTCAATAGATGAGTCTTCATGGCATCCTACACGATTTTATAGAAAATCAAGAAGTTATGTTAAATGATGTGTTTGCATATTCTCTTCCTTGCTGCTAAAAATATCTCACCCTCACCCACAATTTTGCCACATGCACATGCACATGATAACACAGAATGCATCATTTCCCTTTAGATTTACGCACAAGTAACACACTATTTGGTTATCATAAAAACTTGTATCTCAGAAAGCACCTTTGAAACCATTTCAATCCCTTTTCTTTCCCAATACTAAAAGATTGGCATGTTCTCATTATATTTTAAAACTGTTATAATTGATTTAAAAGACAAAGCTTGTTTCACAAAAGTTTAATGATTATTCTTAAAATTCTAATAAGATAATGGTTTGTGAGGTTCAGTTTAGTTTCTAGTAGAAACAATCGAAATTGGAGTGGCTAAAAAATAAGTGATATAACATTTTGAGCACACAAACAAAAAAACTCTTATTGCCATAACCATAGCAGGAAAACCTGTCAGTAATTCAAATTCAAGCTCTAATTTGTGTCCTTATCTTTATTACTATTTGTCAGTTTCAGAAATTAGTTTTATATTCTCATGCATAATTTTAAGGCTCTGACCATAAAGTAATTGTTATCTGACATGTAATTCCATTCAGATATTGTTAAAATAGTATAGCTATTCTTATGAAGTAAAGTGGGTAATTCAGGGCAAAATTTCTTCCAGAGAAAATTACTCCTTTAGTTTATGTCATCATGTGAGTCCCCAGTTTCCACGTAATTCCACATAATCTCCTAAATTGACAGTTTATTGTTTTCTGTGCAGATATCATGGTAGTCTGCATTGTTTTTCTTTCATTTTCATTTTATTCAATAACTGAGGCCATATTGCAAGATTATTAGAGCTCTGGATGATTAAGCCACTCTCCCTTATTCTGGTTTACTCTTAAGCAACAAGGTCAGATCCACTGAGACCTGGGCTGGTCAACTATGAGCCATGTAGAATCTTAAAGGGATGTTATTAACATCTTAAAGGTATGTTATTAACCTGATTTAACAGGTTAGCGATTATATAAATTGTTAGGAGTATAAATCTGGTAAATATCATTACCAAGATTTGAATCTGTGTCTGTGTGATTCCAGGATAATCAACAACTATTACTAATTGCCCAGATAAGTAGACATAAGCACAAAAAGAAGAAAATTAAAAAACTACGAGCTGGAAGAATCATTAGGGATACTGTTAACTAGACCAATACCTTTTGACCCAGGAGTTGCACTTCTGGGTATTTATACAAAGAAAACCAAAACAATAATTTGTAAAGATCTGTGCACTCCAATTTTCATGGGAGCACAATTTACAATAGCCAAGATATGGAAGCAACCTAAATGTTCATCAACAGACCACTGGATAAAGAAGTCATGGTTCATATATATGATGGAATATTACTCAGCCATTAAAAGAATAATGAAATCCTACCATTTGCAACAACATGGATGGACCTAGAAGTTATTATGCTGAGTGAAATAAATCAGGCAAAGATAAATATCATATATGATTTCACTTACATGCAGAATATAGGGAACAAAAAGAACAACTAATCAAAAATAGACTCACAATACAGAGGACAACTTGGTGACAGAGAGAGGGAAGGGGGTTTGGGGGCTTAGGAGAATGCAGTGAAAGGTTAGAGAACTATAAATCTGTAGTTGATAGATGGTAATGGGGATGGGGAGTACGGCATAGGGAATGTAGTTAGCATTAATATATTGCCTAAGTGGAAAACCAGAGGAGAGGAGCAATTAGGGGGATCATTTTCATAAACCATATAAATGTCTAACCAATGTACTGTATACTTGAAACTCATAAAAAACAAAAAAAAGTTTCTGAACACAAGACAAAATCAGAAATAAGAGTGGCAAATTCATGAATGAAACAAGAAATGAGAAATAAAATGAAAGATATGAAACCATTATTATAAATATATTTGATACTAATGTGTATTGATCATGGGATCTAGTCAGACATAAATTCACCATCAAGTTTTTGCTCTCTAGTAGATAAGCATTAAGTAGTTTCAAGTGTGTGGCTAATGAGTGAAAGTGATGGAGTAAAGAATGTACCCATGTGTGTGTGTGTGTGTGTGTGTGTGTGTGTGTGTGTGTATGTGTGTAGAACTTATTAGGAGTGCATGTGTCCATTTTTACTTTTTCTTGATCTATTCTTTGGCAAAAATGCAACTCATGGCATAACCACTGGAAAACCATTAACTGGCTCTAGTGAATCAAACAGTTTGATGTTACAATAACCAAAGCCAGTCTTTCATCATTTTTTAAGAATGCTCAAAAAAGTATATGCTGTTTTATGGCTTTAGCCCTAAATATATATAATTACATATATATATATATATATATATATATATATATATATATACTATATATTATATATATAAATTATATATATATATGTAATTTGATATACCATTTTTCCACTGAAAATTCAGTTTGCCTTTTTTCTTTAGTAATTAAGAAACTATTAAATAGTTGAAGTTGAAATTAAGCTTAAATATCAACATCATATTTGATTCTCTTTTTTAAAGTTTCTCAGGGTCAACTCTTCTGTTGTCATCTGCCATGAATATATTCAAAATGTTTCTGGGTACAACAATACTGTTTTGTGCAGTTATTGAGAATCTCAACATCCATTGTCTCTCTAATACAGTATATTTTCTTCTCTATTTCTTTCAAATGAACATTGCCTTTTAAGAAAAATTTAAATGCATGGATGTAATTTTGAAGGCTTTTACATTTTTATAATGCGTTAGTGCTTTCTGCTATGCAATTTCCTTTAGGATTTGTTTAATAGCTTCTCAAATTGTTCCATTGCCTATGCTTAACTCCCACATTAGATCCAAAATGAATGTCTTATTATTTGCATAATAAAATTCTTCATGAGTATATTGCAAATATATTTAACCTCTACAACTCATTTTATATTCCTGAGCCTCATTACTATGTATATAATGGGTATAAAAGTATTTATTTTATTGGTGCTGTTAGGCAACTATTGTGAAGGGCATATCTCTTGCCTCTAATTTCCCATTCAA
The DNA here is from genome assembly GCA_003508835.1 of Eonycteris spelaea. Taxonomy (NCBI): domain Eukaryota; kingdom Metazoa; phylum Chordata; class Mammalia; order Chiroptera; family Pteropodidae; genus Eonycteris; species Eonycteris spelaea. The sequence goes on from PUFA01000007.1 coordinate 7,263,363, forward strand.
AACTGAAATTATCCTGATAAGAGTGATATGACATTGTAAAAATAGGAAAACTAATAAAGAAGATAAATAGATCAGTGGTTGCCAGGGATTGGTGGAGATAAGGAGGAGTGTTGAATAGGTGAAATATAAGAGTTTTGTGGGGAGGTAGTGAAATTGTGTATGATATTGTAATGATGGATATATGCCACTACATATTTGTTGAAAGTCACAGAACTTAACAGGCACAAACAGTGAAACAATATATGCAAACTTTAAAATAAAATAATTTAGAGGTTGGTTGATGAAAACAGAATGTAATAGAACAATCTAACTGTATTTACAAATGTATTAAACAATCTTATTGGAAGGTGTAAAGGAAAAATGTTTCCATAAGCAATTTGAGAAATGAATAGAATTTGTAAGACTCTACTTAATAAAATTGTTTTCCCTAGGTATACACATTAACACTTTGGAAACAATTATGATTGATTGTATACTGGAATATAACTATTAAGTAAGTAAATGAAAAATAATGGGAGCCTGGTTTCCCACAGTTGGAAAAGTTACAGATAAGCAAGAAGAGAAGGCTAGAAGGATACAGCTGATAATGGATTAGAGTTAGAGACATCATTGACTCATGCTCATCTTAAAAAAATGTAAACAAAATTTAAACATGTGTATATACATAGGTTAGTATAAACATATATATTGACTTGTTCTGTCAGCTGAGAGTTCTTATAAAACAATTACACTCCATTAGTAGTGTGCAAACGTAGTACCAAGATCTTTCTAATACCATTCTCCAATAAAATGGACCAGGACTCCTTGAAGAAGTGACCGAATCTAGGGCTGGGGCAGGAAATATACAAGGTGAGCCTGAGCATTTTGTAGTGCCATAAACTAAAGAAGTGTTCAAAAGAAAGAATGAGGATATATTAAAAGGACACAAGAACCACCTGAAAGAGCTCTCAATGACCAAAGCTGGAACGAGTTGAGCAATAACTTAAATAAAATAGTACCTATTTTATTCATATACATATAACCTATTGTATGAAATAAATGTTCATGAGTCAATACTAATAAAAACAATTGTTGAATGGACATATAAATGATGGAGAAGACACAAATTCTTCCTTGGAAACAAATTCCAAATAATTTATGCTGATAATATTTAAGGAGGTGGAGTGAAATTCCTTACTCTCTAAATGTAGAATGCATATAGTGACTTCCTCTGAAAGAAATATCAAAAAAATAATTTTACAATGGAGAATCCTAACAAACACCATCTCACCCAGGTAATCAACATTTGCAATAACAGTGACATCGTGTTGATAGAACCTGCCTTTGATCTTATATGAGGACAGCAACACTTTACTTCTCTGTGTTCTTCCGCCCCAGAACCCATCATTTCAGTCTCATCATGGAAAAAGAGAAAGTCAAACTCCAGTTGAGGAGCATTCTATAAAATATCAGACCAGAAAATCTCAAAATTATCAAGGTCATCAAATGCATGAAAATCTGCTAAAAGCCTAAGGAGACATGACTACGAAATGTAATGTCATATACTGGGGGTGGGGGGAGGACATTAAACACTGACAATATATTAATAATGCATAGACACTATTAATAATATATCCATATAAGGTATTTGTTCTCTACTGAAATTTTGTAAGACATTTATATATATATAATATATATATAATGTATATAGATATAATCACTTAAAACCAGTATATACTGAACATAATAAATTTACATGCATGTGAATGTAGCCAAAGATTGGTAGCACCACCAAGAAATGAAAATAGCTAGCTATTGCTACAATAATAGATGAGTTTAATTTCCAATTTACCTTAATGAAATATAATACTGTTAGACAATAAATTAAATTTATATAGAAACATCGAGATTTTCTTTTTTAGGTTTTCAGCAAAATACAACAAAATTGTCCACTTGCTGTTATTATAATTTAATTACATTCTTTAATTTACCCTTTTGGTAGCTCTTATTCTTGGTCTGAATGCCTGGGGAGACTTGCCAAGTGCTGGTGTTTAATCTTTCTGTGTTCTCTGGTTGGCTTTGTTCTCTGGCTGGCTACCGCCTGCATGTGTTTGGGGCAATACAGAAAAAATAGGGAATTCATTTGATTTTAGCTAAGGTAAATAAATGTTTTCTCTTGCTAAAGTTTTGTTTTTCATTGCTCTTTCATAGTGTATCTAGGCGCTCCAAAGTTTTAAACTATTTTTATCTAAACTGAAAGTATATATTTTATAATCATACCTTTCCATTAAATTCTGTATTTCTGTTGAATTTTCTAAATTTTGCAATTTCTAAATTTTTTTTTTTTCCCAGCATAAGAGTAGTTTCCACTTTCTGCAGATTTTACCTCATTTCCATTACCACTTTAGTTCATTCCTTTGGTACCTCATCTGATTTATTGTTTGTTACTTTTTTTTTTACATCAGTTTTAGGATTATAGAAAAATTGGGTTGAAAACATAGAAATTCCCATGCACTCTTTGCCCCTACATGCACAACCTGCTCCACTATCAACATCCCATACTACTACAATAGTATATTTGTTCTAATCGATTAATCTACATTGACGCATCATTATTGCCAAAGTCAATGATTTACATTAGGGTTCATTCTTAGTGTCGTGCATTCTGTGGATTTTGACAAATGTATAATGCCATGACATGTATCTACCACTGTAGAATCATATAGAATAGTTTTATTGCCCTAAAAAATCATCTACGCTCTGCCTATTCATCCCCCCCACCCCTCTCCTAACCCTATTCTTTTCCAGAATGCCATTTAGTTCGAATCAACCAGTTTGCAGACCCTTCATATCGATTTCTTTTACCTAGTAATATGCACTTAAGGTCCCTCTATGCCTTTTCATAGATTGATAGCTCATTTCTTTTTAGCACTGACTAATACTCCATAATGTGGGCCTACCATAGTTTATTTATCATTCACCTACTAAAAGACAACATGGTTGCTTGTAAGTTTGGGCAATTATGAATAAAACTGCTATAAACATCTATGAGCAGGATTTTTTTACATATATAAGTTTCAGTTATTTTTAGTAAGTACCAAAGAGCGTGACTGCTGTGTATTCATATAATAAGAATATACTTAGATACATAAAAAACTGCCAAACTATCTTCCAAAGTGATTGTACCATTTTGCATTCCCACCAGCAATGAATGAGAATTCCTGATGGTCCACATACATTCCAGCATTTGGTGTTGTCAGTGTTTTGGATTTGAGGCCATTCCAATAGATATCTACTGGTATCTCATTGCTCTTTTAATTTGCAATTCCATAATGAAATATGATATTGAACATCTTTTCATATGTTTATTTCCCATCTGTATATTTTTTTTTTGGTGAGCTGGTCAAGTCTTTTGCTCATTAAACAAAAATCAGGTTGTTATTTTTTTATTGTTGAGTTTCAAATTTTCACTGTGTATTTTAGATCACAGTCCTTAACAAAAGTGTCTTTTGCAAATATTTACTCCAGTCTGTGGCTTATCTTCTCATTCTCTTGAGAGTGTTTTTGCAAAGCAGAAGGTTTTAATTTTAATAAACTCCAGCTCATAACTTATTTCATAGATCATGACTTTGGTGTTGCATCTAAAATGTCATCACTATCCCCAAGGTCATCTAGATTTTATCCTGTTATAATCTGAGTTTCATATTTTTGCATTTTACATGTAGGGCTATGATTTTCAATTTGACTGCTAATTTTCTTGTCTACAAACTTGATTTATTTTTAAATTTTGTAAAATTTAAAGTCAAAAAAAGCAATTCAGACTTAAGTTGCTCCAAAGATACTTAAGTTTTCCTACAAATGAAATGTGTAGTGGTTTTTAAATTTAAATTCATTTAAATTTGAATAATTTAATAATATTTAAAATTAGCTTCCTTAGTTGCACTAGTAAAGTTGCAAAATAACCACATGTGCCTGGTGGCTACCATACTGGAAAGCACAACAGTGGAACTTCAGTCCGATGTTGTCATTCCTGCTGCCACCTGCTTTTGAGATATTTCAGTGTGTGAATAGGGGAATACCATAGACGAAAGCCAAATCTGTACATTAAATAATTTTAGTCATTCTGATTGAAAGAGCTATGAGAGCAAATACAAACCATAAATGCTTAAATGAGCCTTGGAATTCATTTAATCTAAACAATTTATTTTATAAATGAACAAACAAAGGACTGGCAGAGAAAAGCAACTTGCTTGAGGGCATATAGTGAATGACTGGCAGAGCTAATAGTACAGCCAGGAGTTTTGAGCCCCAGACCATTGTCTACAAGACACAGTGCTACCAGATGCTTCTGGTATACTGCCAACAGAAAAAACGTTTCCAAGCATTTACTTAAATTGACATTCCAAGATTAAGCTTTATGGGAAAAAAATCTCTATATTAGGCTTAATATTTGAGAGTGGGCATATGTTCCCCTCTGACCTGACTTTTCCAGGAAAAAAAAAAAAAAAGAGAGAGAGAGAGAACTTTTTGGAAATAAAAAATCTGGCAATGCAACACCAGTGCCAGTCCTGAACTTTACAACTGTCTTGATGAGTCAATGCTTGAATGTAAAATAAATTGTAGTAGTCAAATCAGTATTGTTTTCTCCTATCTTCAGAAAGTAGGCAAAGCCCCAGAATCAGAAACTTCTAAGATAGCCTCTATTATGGTTCCCACATCCACTTTCCAACTTCTACTTAAAATCTTGAATATTGGAATTAATCACTGATAACAGGCTCTAAGGATTTTTGCAGTGTTCTTTTCACTAAATGAAAGAATGTTCCATCGGGATAGAATTATGTGATGCTTTTTTAGAGTAGATACATTTACTTCAATTTAATTTACATTAATGATCAGTGTTATTTGCTGTTTTACAACTCCAGGGAGGCTAGATCTATATGTTTGATTTCTACCAAATCCTAGCATGAAGACTTCAGTACATTTCCATGGTAAGGGAGGGAAAACACCTACTGGGAGTCCATGAGCTGCTTCTAATTGTGCATTTGTACACTTTTTTTTCTTTTTTTTTTTGCTGAGATGTGGTCCACTCCTTTTTTTAAAAATTCAAGTGTTCAAACCATAGACCAGTTACTTAAGAAAAATAGCATGCTCTTAATTTATATTTGGCAATATAAACTATCTACATAAACCACAATGGTATTGTATGTAGCTAATGCATTCTTTCCTTTGAATTAATCTTATTCGTGTAAAAATAATATTTATATGCATGGAATGAGAGCTCGCAAGTTTGGGATCTCAATGTATTGTGGCAATCTATACAAGTTTAATACAAGTATTTTCACTGTAAAATTAGAGAGATGCAAGAAAATAGAGATGTTTCCATCCACTGTTTATAACATACTATCACTTGGAAAAGCTGAAAAATGTTGCAACTTTTTCTTTAAGATTCATTCAAGAGAATGCGTTATAAAACACAGACTAGTTTGCTAGTGAAACCTAAGTGCCAATGTGATCCTTTGTGTATATTTCTATGAAGTAGTACAAATTATTCTATTCTTAATTTAAAAAGGAATATTTCAGCACTTGCTATGTCCTAGGCATTTCGAGGGTTACAAATGGCAAAAGAAGAGAGGACTTCAGGATAAAATAAATTTATGCAAAGAGTGTAATTATCTCATTTAGAATATAATGTCATTGAACAGCAGTGGTTCAGATTTGAAACTATATGATTTAATTTCAAAATTGAGTTGTTTATAAGTGCACCACTCAATGTCTCCGATACATAAAACATATACTTTAACTTCAGTCTTCATTTGCAATTGTATCATACGTTACATCCACATATATCTAGTTATTGAAACTAATTCTATATTTTGTTCATTATTTCTCTAATTTTCTTTTCTCAAGGCTTTATAGTGTATTGCTGAGACATTTCAAGTTGAATCCAGCATGGGAAGAAAACCCAAGAACCACTCTGTTTGACTCTAAAGATGTACAATTTAAAAACAAGCTTAATGACACTCGATGTGAAACTGGCATAAATTTAGACAATGCTAATACATGCCACCATGAGACTTTCTATTCATTATAACGTAAACTACCTAAACATTTTACTTTCAAGTGTGAGAAAACAAATACTTTTTAGATGTGAAGTATGTAGTTACTTTAGAAAGTGTGGCCAGGATTTTAGTGTTATAGGAATGTGAGTCTTCAGAGATGAGTATATAGCAAGCAGGCTCAGCAACACACACTTTCCTTCATCCACTGCATGAAAGCTGTTGAAATATGAAGAAAGTAGGGTGTAATGGAACAGTACTCTCTCTGGAAAGTAAATATAATCTGTATTATAGAGACTTGATACTACATCATACTAAAAAGAAGAGAACTTTTTTTTTTTTTAATGTGAAGTAGAACCCTGTTTTATTTATTTTTTTTACACAAAGGGAATGTGATAGTTATAATTCTAGGACTTTGGCACAACCGGGGTTATAGATCTACCCTGCTTGGACTTGAGAAAAGGATAATCACATTAAATAGATTCAGAACCAGAGCTTCAGTAAAGTTCACAAATCTGAAACAGTCTGCTGAACTTTTGGATCCCCCAAAGACATCAGATTGCAGTTAAGAAAACAAGACAGAAAACATAAATAAATTAACCATTTAACCTCTTTTTCTCAAGATAGTTATCAAAGATGATTTTTAAAAATGAATGGATCAGGGATCTTCCCATCAAATTTCAGATATTTACGTAAGTACATCAATGATATAGGTAGAATACATATACCAAGGTTAACAAAAAGTTGACATATAATGTCCCACAGTTTAAGGAGAATGCAATTTAGATTTATCGGGCAAAAGGAGGGTGAAGACAGGAGGGCTTCAAACAAGAGAGGACACCAGTGCTGTACTTTCAAAGGTGGGTGTGTCTTTGACAGTGTGAGTGTGCAGAGGCAGGAGATTTCAAGACTGCATTCATTATGGCTAGAGCATAGCGTGCACGGAAATGTATAGTGGGATATGAGTCTAGGAAGAAGAGAATTTGACTAGTTCGTGGAGGGCCTTGAAAGGCACGCTAAGAAATTTGGACTAATTAGGAAGACATCAAAGGTTTGTCAAAGTTTGTGTGTAACTGAGTGACAGGACCAGAATTTTTATTTTAGGGACAGGGGCAGTTTCGGGTGCATGCAACCTGTACCTTTGCACAAGGCTCTCTCACTCAGGAGGGCCCTGAACTTCTGTAGTTACTGTCTTAAGATCTGTAATATTATTTTTTTTTTAAGTGAAATCTGATGGGATAATGGACTATGTGTGGCAGAGAAAACAAACTTGCAATATGCCCCATTCCTAATCATCCCATTTGTGGTGCCCATGAGCACAAAATTCTGGTTGATGCAGGCTGTGTGGTAGTTCAGCCATAATTAAAATGAGTACAAGGTAAGCATGTTACATCTATGACTGACTAAGATATGGCACAGACAGCCCCAAGAGGCCACACTTTTTATTTAAACTTGAATGTGCATCAAACGCAAAAAGAAAGTAATTATGTTCTCAAAAATGCAAATAACAGGGAATCCTATCACAATGTTTCTTACTCATTATAGTTTGTATTAGCCGATCACTTTAACATTTGAGTTAGTTTTGTTCAGCATTTCATTTTGATAAGAATGAGATAGATATATGTACGTGTTGTAATTATATATATAAATGTATAATTTTGATGATTCTGTATACAGATGAAATGTTCTTATATTTACATTTAAAATTAGTGTAATGAAAATGAACAGGAAAATTCATGCTAATAATTTTTTAATTTTATTTAATTATACCAACTTTAAATAGTAAACAAACAAAAACATGAAAGCAGAAAGCATAGAGGGATAGAAGGGTTTTTTTTTTCCTTTTCTCTCTCATTTACAATTAAAATCCCTAAACATTATATATATAAAGCAAATATAAGAAGATTGAAATGAGGAGAGAAAAGTAGAACTAGAGACTATGGGATCCAAACAAGGACAATGTTGAGTTTTGGGGTTTTTTTTTATGCCTTGTATATCCCAGACATGGAACTGAAAACAAGCCAGCATCCTATAAATGCCAAAGGCTGCAAATAACTCAATGAATAAAAAGACCCAAAGAGATGAGATGGAGTTCTAGGTTGCCAGAGGTCAAGATTGGAAAGGGTAAGTCTGGGGAGAAAGTGCAAAAGACTATAAATGTCCTATATGAGAAATCTTTATAATGATGGGAATATTCTCTACTTTGTGTCAGTTTAATATCTTCGTTGTGATAGTGTTTTACGGTTTTGCAAGATGTTACCTTCGGGGGATATTGTATAAAGAATGCATGGGATCATTCTTGGATTACTTCTTATACCTGCATTTAGATCTGTAATTATCTCTACATAAAAATTTAATTAAAAGCCATTAAAAAGAAACAAAATAAAACAGAATAAAAATTGCCATTCACAGTTGAGATCGCATAGGAAAAAGAAGCAAGCTTTATGTCGAGTACATTTAACAGCACTTTTCCCTGCCTTTTTTTTTTTTTTAATAAAAGGAGTCCCCATATTTTAATTTAGCACTGGGGCCCACAAATCATGTAGCTGACACTATTTGGGGAACCTGTCTTCGTATTTTGTCCTATTTTTCTGAAACTTCCAATAAGTGTGTATGGCCGCTAAGTGTGATTCTGATAAGACACACCTTAGAATCTATGTGCTGTCTTCTATGGTTATCTTAAATGACTTTCAGTTTCTGCTTTATGTAGAAGGGATGGTGCCTGCTCAAAACTGCACTTTAATTCCCAATTCATTCACTATCCTTTCTTTCAGGTGTCCTCCCCTCTCTCTTATCTGTTCTCCCATCACCAAGTTCCACAATCATACTACGGGTCATTTCAGCAACCTCAACTCCACAGATACCATTTAAAAGTGCTGTCTCTACACTTGTCCAGTGAGTCCATGTCTTTTCTATTTCTACATCCAAGAATATACATCTTCTAATGTAGGGAATGTTCAAAATTCAGAGGCTGCAAGAACAAATACACTTAAGGCCAAGTGAGCAATGATATTGAGTGAAATGAGCCAGAAATAAGGAAGGTATTGGTGGGAAAAATGTTGAATCTGTTTGCGAGGCTAACAGATTCAACATTATCTCTGGCTGTATGGCTTGTTGTTGTGTTTTGTTTGTTTGTTTGTTTAGGATAGACGGATGTTTAAGAGCAATCCTAAACAACTAAATCAGAATTTCTTAAGGTAGAGTCAGGACATAGTATTTTTAAAAAGTTTACTAGAACAGATGTGCAGATACGTTAAAACAAAACAAAACAAAACAAAACACAACAACCCATAATCAATTGTTCTCAAATGTAAAAGAGCATAGTATCACCTGAAAAAGTTTTAAAAGTGCAGATTACCCAGGCAATTTCTCAGCAAATTCTAAATGAAAGAAATCTATGATACTCAGAAACTGTCATTTTAGCACCCCTCCACCCCCAACATCACACATTTCAAGAGGGATTCCAAACAGTTTTAGATAAACACATCTTTCCTAGTATAATATTCACCAATAGGAGCTCTATATCCCCTTGCCCTGGTATATTTGCATTTTAAAGCAGTCAAAGTGCTAATAAACCCTTAAATTTGGGGTTTGTTGTAGAAGTGATAGATTATGGTTTTTGAAACTATAGTCTTTAGACTATGGAGTTTTGATAATGAGAAGGTGGACCCTTCATTTGTTACATAACTACATGTAAGTTATGTTCTATTGCCAGATTGTAAGAGTAATGCCAAAGTTGGTATAAAATACGAATCTTTTATAACTTTACCCAGAGAATCACCTTTTATAACTTTAAGAACCAAAAGCAAATTTGGAGTGAGGATAGTACCTCCTGGGCAGAGACAGAGCTGGCCTGTTTGTTTTGCATTGAGCACAAATGAGCAACATATTCAGATTAGCCCTTACATTAATAAAAACCATAACGGGGTAGGAAGCGAGACCACAAGGCACCTGGCACACAAAATAACGTAGCATTTATTAAGAGTCTGCTCTTCCCCAGGTGTTTTGTTAGACATTCTTACATAAGCCATCTAATTTAATTCTCCTCTATCTTCACACAACCATGCAAGAAATGTTATTTTATTTTTGTAAGATTCCAGAAAACTCATGGAGTTAAGCAGTGTGCCCAAAGTCGCATGTTTGACATCAACTGACCATAATAACTGTACTATAACTACTGCAAGCTGAGGCATTATTCTGTTCAGTAGTTTATCTACACAAACTGTCTCCTTTCCACCTCACAACAATTCTGGGACTAGTGTGAAGAAATAGATGCTTAGAGAGATGAAGAAATATGCCCAAAGCCTCATAAATTTGACAGTGCTGGGAGCTGAACAAAGGGAGTCTGTCTCCAGAGTCTTTTTACCATTTCCCTGCTGTAATCACAAAATAGGCTTGGCTTGCATTTTCCTACAAGGCAAATGATCTGCAGTTCTATTCATGACAAAGTAACAGGGACCATAGAGATTCCTGGCAGGAAGACTCAGTATATGAATAAAAGATGGAAGATTTCTTTTATTTCTACTTGCTCTGTGCTAACTTATACTAGTTAACTTGTACAAATAATGGTATATATACAAGTAGAAGATCCGTGTTTGAAAGGCAGAGAAAAATCTGGGTTTAGATACTTCTCTCTTTACTTGGGTATGCAAGTGTCGGTTTCTTTAAGTGTGTTTATGAGTGTTTTGTGTGGGGCAGTACTTCCAATAGGTCATTGGAGAGTGAGAGGTTAAATTAAATGAGTATGCCTAGCCTAAATCACATAGTAGACACATGTTAAATGCTAGTTTCTACATTTTTTAATGGTCAGTATTTTATAATAGGATCTTTAATGATTGTTTCGAATGAGCGTATCTGCCAATATTTATCTATTTTTTTTTATTTCATTTTAGTTTTTGGACAGTACATGGAGGGCCTGTAATAAGAAAACATACTACTGAATAACAACATATATATATATATATATATATATATATATACATCACAGTGATTATATATATACACATATGTATATTCATACATACATACATACATACATATATGTATATATATATACATTATATATATATATATATATATATATATATATATATATATAAAATCTTAGTGAGATTTATATACGTCACTAAGGGATGTTTTTAGCATGAAGCCTTGTAGAAAGGGGAGAGAACTATAGATACCCTTTCAACTCTGAGATTCTGAGGCCACCAGAAACTTCAATGAAAGCTGAAAGGAGCATATCTGATCTTTCAGTGGAAATAGGTTGCTTCTGATTCTGAACTGAAGCACGGGACAAATCCATTCCCTGTTTCAAACTATAGTGATCATGGTTGTCTTCCCTTAAGATCACTCAGTTATTCTGTTCACTCTCATTTAGGGAAGCAAAGAAGAACACAAGTTAAATAAATACATATATTTATTGCTGTTCAATATAAGGGAAATATCTTTGACTAAGGAAAAAGAAAAAATTAAACAAAATGGCCTTAAGAGTTACCTGGACTAGTGACTACACAAGGTACTTGCTCATATGAGAAGAGCATACCTGAGTTCTCTGTGAATAAAGAGAAAAGTGAGTCATCTGACCACTGTTGTTTAAATGTGAGACTGAACCATACAGCAGAGAACGCTTTGGCCTTGAACTTGAGGCATACATTGTAATCCTGCATTTGATGACTCCTAATTGTGTTACCTTGGGCAAGTGGTTTCAATATGCTGAATTTCTCCTTATCTATACAGTGTAAAACCATAGTTCTCAAATTTTATGGTACTTTAAAAATCCCCTGACAGACGTTTTTAAAAAGCATATGCACAGGTTCTATCCTTTCCTATTAGAATGTGATAGGTCAGGGGTAGGGCCCAAGAATCTATAATGCTTTAAGAAATAGACTTAGATTATTCTTTAATAAGTGTTTTATGCTCATGCTTTAAGAAATGTTGATATCAATGTCTTTTAAGTTTTTCTTCATTCTATCTATCATTTATCTATCATCTATCATCTATCACTTATCACAGTTATTATTATTAGTTCATACTAAAATTATGATCTGGAATTTCAATATTAAAGATTTGTGACCCATGAACAAGTTTCTTGGATTGGTATCATGGATCATGCTCATTCTTAAATACTTTTCCAGGTTCCAAATGCTGCCTGTACCCTCTTCAAGGAATATAGGGATTAGCCGTGGTCTTTGAGTTTCTTTAATAGACTTAGAAAATTTGAAATCGATCATTGAGAGCTTATGGAAATACTACATTTTCAGTTCGAGGTATGTTTAAATTACTTGAAAATGACTTGTTATTCTCAGTAGTTTTGCTTAAATAATAACATTTAAGTCAAATGAAAGGAGAAAAGAGTACACCAAGCCCCATCCCCTTTTCTTCCAGCTCATAAATGTGTCTCACATTGTTTAATAACATATCTTCAATTAAACAAATTGTGGATTTTAACTTAGGGATTGAGAGTTAGTGTTCAATTTAAATGAGTCTTGTAAGTTTCCAACTACTAGAGGTAGAAAACATTCAATTTTTGTTAATGCTCTGAGGAAATGAAAGCAACAATGGCTTTGCTTAGCACCGGGAGCCCTGCTCAGTTTTCTAATGTTACACTTGCTTGCCCATCCTTGACTAGGGGGAGTTTATTCAGCATGATATTGTCTAGGGACAACGAGAGGAGAAAATCTGTAGAAAGTAATAAGTCCTAGAGCAGAGAAGAGAAACTTGTGCCAGGTTTCTCAAGTTAAAACTCAAATTTGGCAGAGATTTGCGAAATCTTTGTTTGCCACTCTGCCATGTTTACTGTGTGACATTTGCAGCTCACATAAGTTGTTGGCAGATGCTTGGTTAAAAAAAAAAATTACATAGGCTTTTCACACCTTGCTGTATTGGACAGAGACCACATATTTTCATTACTTTGGGCAGTACTTCATAAGGCCATCTGAACAGGTTGGCTTCATATACAGCATTCTGACAACTGTGGTTTTTGTTGTTTTGTTTTGTTTTTAAGAAACAGGCATGCCTCCAGGTATTGCAGAGTCGATGCATAAGATATAGCTTCCAGGATCTTTGGATCAACTCGCTGCTTCTTATTGAATATCTTTCATATAACATCTATCTTACAGTGTGTCATAACATTACTCCAATTTTGTATTCTTATTGTAATGGATAATTTATTGATTGAGCAAACAAAATTGAGAATATAAAGTGGGCTAAAATGTATGATAGGAAGATGGCCAAATACAAAGCTCCATCTAATCCATAATATTGTGATCACTCACACCCTAAAACTTACCTCCAAAGTCATAACAGTATCTGTAGAGTACTTGCTTTATACCAGTATTAGAGCCAGTATCACAGCTTACGTGCATACTTGTATAAAGTTTTCTTAGTTACTTTTATAAGACCTCTCTTCTTGCATATATTAATTATTAGTAATTTGTGATTGGTTGGAATAAAAATGTAGTACTAACTTCATCATCTAGCAAAATATTTCAATTTAGCATATATTTAATAATATTAGTTGATGATAATTCTCAAGATAGATGGCACTGTAGATTGTAACACATTTGCTCTTTCACTTTACAGATGAGAAAATTAAAGTTTAAAAGGAAGTACTGAAGTATTATTTACCTGGTGTTACTTATACAATTAGTGTTAATTCTGTAAGACAATCCACATGTCCTGTACAGCCCATGCGCCTAACACTTAACAATATAGGCTCCACAACCAGGTTCAATTATTGTTTAGTTGAGCATTTAGTATTCTATCATGAGATTTTTTTCTACTTTTTTTGTCAATTTTTTACTTTTTCCAAACATTAATACATTTAAAAAGTGTTTAATTAAATGGAATGTGAAAATTCCATTTGCTACAAGCAAAAAAAAGAAAAAAAATTAATGAAAACTGCTCAAAATGCAATCATGTTTCTGAGCAACATGGTTCTTGATTCCAATTATTTCACTTTAGAATAGTCTAAATATTATTGCGTCTAGTCTCTAACTTTTCCTATTCTTCATCGGATACACAGAGGGTATTGGCATTGGGCTTTTTGTTGTTTTTGCTACTTTGTTTGTTTCTTTACTTGTTTCTTTTCCCTGGTATATATTTTTCCTGCATAGTAGAACTTCTGGTTGCTTGATTATATATTTAACTGAATTATACTTAGTTATTTAAACATGTTAGAAAGAAGTCATAAGAGATTCAACTAGTCTCCTATGTAATGTAGAACAATAATAAATGCAAAACAGGATTAAGGCAATGGTAGTGAGTAGAATAGGCAGAATGGTAGAATTCAGACAAGAGCTGGTGATGACAAATTGATAAACCATTCTATCTGCCTTATTACAAAAAAAAAAGAAAAAGAAACAAAATTATCTGTCTTTATGATTTGACATTTAAAAAGATAGTTAAATATAAATGAAAAACAAAAGAACCGACTTTAGATTCTTTGGGATAGGGAAGAAAAAGGCATCCACTGAGGAGACATTTCTCAAGAATGCAAGATGCTTGATTGAGGAAACTTTTCTTGCTCTGTTGAATCAGAAAAAGAAAAACAATGAGAAGCAAAATATACCGTACATGCTTGTAAGAAAAAGAAGAGTAAATCCTTTGATAATCTTAAAATATTTAAAGACAGTAGTTAGTACATTGACATTGATATCAGGGACTGTAGAAAGTAAATAATAGCATGATGCCATTTCCGCTGTCATACATTTATTATTATTATAAAAGATTTTAATATAAGGCTGAAAAGGGGGTAAAAGGAAAGTAATTAAACTTCTATTATGCAAAAATCTTCAATGAGAAAAAAATTATGTTAATTTAACCTTCTAACTACCCTTTTAAATGGTTATTATTTTCCTTGCTTCGCAGTTGAAAAATCAGAACATCAGTGGGATGATATAACTTTCCCAAGTTCATACAACTAATAAGTGTTAAAGATATTCTAACCTGATATAGCCTAACACAGCTCTTCCCATTATATTGAATTACCTTACTGAAGTGGCCTGAAATTAATTCATAGTTTTGAGCAATTTCCATTTACTTCTTAAGTTGGATTTCACACATCATCTCATTTCACTGTGATGCTAACATTGAGAATACGTGTTATTTCCCCCAACTTGTAAATGAGTATGAGAGATCAGTAGAGGTTAAATCCGTGTTTCCCAAACACTAATCCACATTACTTGAAATTCTCCACATTCCTGAGATGTAGAAACATGAGAAACATGATAATGAAGTGATTTTTCTATGAAATTCTTTCTCACTCTGTTTTGAGAGTTCAGATGTCATTTCCTTTTCATTTTTGAAATATTGGTAAAATGGTAGCAGTTTATTCTGTATACTTACTGTTGTAATGTGATTTCAAAGTTAGCAATTATAATATTATCCTTGTTCAATTTTACTCTGTTCAGTAACATACAATTCTAAAAAGAAATGCAAAGTTTTTTAAGTTAATATGAGTAAAAGTTTAAAGTTACAAGTTTCATTTGACATTTTATAGAAAAAGAGACCTTTTCAAACACTGATAAAACAAAAAAAAATTAAATTTTATGGTAAAATGATTCTCCTAGATTTCATATTTTTTTTTCAAATGAAATTTTTATTCTCATTTGGGAAATTGAGCATTTACTCTCTTTTTCAATCTTTCTTTATCTCAACTTCAAAGCTTCAAGACTATTGTAATAACTTTTTAATTCTTTCCCTCCACTGCCTCTTTTTAAGGGATTGCTTCTGAATAGAATCCTCCAAAATACACATTAAAATATCTTTGAATGAGTTAAATGAGACAGGGTCTCTGTGGAACTGAACAAAGGTTTGGATCTCACAAAATCCATCAAAATCTTAAAATTAAAACTTTTAAAACTTACTGAACAACTATACTTGCCTGTTAAATTGTTCTTCTATTTCATCTCTTCACCTAAGTCCATATAATAAAGTCCATATAAAAAAAGACATAATAACTCTCTTAAAACATAAACCAAATCATGGCACCCCTCCCCCTAAAACTCCTTCGGTGGTTTCCCACTTAATTGATGAAATGTCCTTACCATGTCCTACTGTATTTCTCTTACCCTCATCTTGTACTACTCTACCTATGGCTTACTTGGCTCTAGTCACACTGGCCTCCCTGCTGTGCCTGGAACTCCCAGATATATCCTGCCTCAATACCTTTACTCTCTTTTCCTTCCATGGCTTTTATTGCTCCAATGTCAAACGTCTCACTCCTTTGCAGGCTCTATTCAAATATCACCTTATCTGAGATGTGTGCATTAATTATCCTATCTAAAATAGCATCTCCAGTCTACCATCACAGTTTTATCACTTGTTATCTCCAGGTCTTCTTTATTTATCTTTATAATATTTATTATTATTTTACATTACACTCTATATTGATTTGTTGATGTGTTGACTGTCTAAACTATAATCTCCTGGAAAGCAGAGAGTTTCTCTCTTTTGTCTACGGCTGTGTTCCCAGAGTTTGGCACAAAGTGAGGGCTCTTTAAATAATGATGGAACAAATTAATGAAAAGCTCACTTTCTCACTGGTCCCACTGCTTCTTTGTCAAGCACTATACTGAGAATCACTCTAAAATTAGCTTAATATATTTTCAGTTCAAGCCCTGGTTCTACCCCTTTGTAAACTAATTAGCCTTGTGAACTGAAGCAAGTCGCTCATTCTCCATGAAATTAATTACCCTTGCCTGTAAACTAAGAAAATCCACACCTGCCTTCCTTACTTCACAGGACTGCTAGAAGGATGAAATGAGATATCAAAGGTAAAAATGCATTAAAAAATTTTAAGTACAGTTTTAAAACGATTAAATTTAAAAGGGTGACTGATGGTATAAGAGGTACAGCTATGGTGTGTATATAATCTAGTCTAGTTTTAGATTTCGTTTAATAGCTTGTTAATAGAAATACATAGAATGATGTACTGAAGAATTTTTTCAGAGTATGGCTTTTATATACCAGTTTTCTAGATGTAATTGACAACACTTTTTTTTTTTCCTGTTATAATCAATACTCTATGTTTACATGTTTGGTATTCCTAGTGGATTTTACTCTGTGTGCATGTGTGCATGTTGGGCATCAACGATTCTTTAGATAAAACAGTGGTTAGACATATCCACTATAATAATGAACAGACATATTTAAAAGACTCAAAGTTCCATTCCAATGGAAATAGAGTTGTTGTTGAGTAATGAAGTATTTAGAAAAGCCGTGAGTGTTTGAGATAGGTATTGACATTTTATGTACATGTGAATGTACATTCTTCCCATCCACATCACTAGAATATTCCAGGCAGAGTATTAGAGAAATCAGACAAGATTAAAGAATCTGCATACGTAGAAAATCAAGGGAAGAAGACATTTAAATTATCCTAATCAGAATGGTGCAAGGACTTGAAATAGGAATATATCAGTAGATAGATAGATGGATGAATGTATAGATAGATGATAGATAGATAGATTATAGATGGATGATAGAAATACATATTAACAGATATATATATATATAATATATATATAATATATATTTCAAATTAACTATTACTTATGTTACTCATACAAAGAATATAGGTGACTTATTCAAGGTTACATGAAAGTAAAACTGAGATTAAAGTAAGAAAATCAGTGCTGTCTTAACCACCATAGCAGTGGGTATTAGATATGACACTTGCATCTGATTAATCAGAGGTTAGCATTACAAACATAGATTTCTGGGTCACATCCTAAATTTACTATAAAATATTTTCTTGATTTAGATGCCAGAAAGCAGTTTTATTATGTATTCATAATGAAACCGTACATACTCAATTTAAGAATCACTATCATCTATATGCTATGTTGCCTATGTAATCAATACTCTTTCAGACACTTTCCCTTTATATAAGCTCTACTTTGTTATCCAGATTTTCTCTGCTCCAAGGAAAAAGTAGTGGATTACAAGTTCCCTACAAAGGGGGTATTATTCCCCAGTGTTTTTTCAACTAGTATGGAAGCAAATTTGCGTTTTTCCTCCCCGCTGGTCCACCTCTTGCATAGCAAACAGCATGCCAGACTGTGTCATCAAGTCTTCAAACTGGCAACTTAATGAGCTTTATGTTCTATTCTTGCCTGGATGTATAATAATATTGAAGGTGGTAACTGATAACTGAAAATAATAATAATCATCCTAATAAACATCTAATCATCCTCCATGCAGGATGTCTGTGATGAGCTCTCCATAGCAACAGCCCCTTTGGAAACTATTGGTTTCATTGTCTTTTGCTATGTACTTGTAAATCATAATGAACTGTGATATCACTTTCCCTTAAAATCGAAAGGTTTTGAATTTGACACTGTATTTTAAGTATCATGAATACCTGAGGCTGTCTGTTGGGTTGGGAATAAGAAGAACTTAGAGCTTTGATCATGAAAAAGGAGATCTGAGGGATGGTAATGTATAATTTTCAAAAAGTGAAAATCATTACTCTATATAAATATAAAATGTATATATACCCAAGATTTTCCTCAACTCATTAAGGAAAAAAAATCACCAGTAAGATATTATGACCAGTTAACACATGGGAAACTAAGTGTATGTAGAAAATTTAACAAAGAAATATCAGACTAAGAGTGCTGGTTTCTATAGAAATCTAATTAATACCCATCAGGTCATAAACCATATCCTCTGAGGTTATCTGTTATACTATAAAGAAATTATTTGCTTCTCTCCCTGACAAAAATCTTCAAGTTAATGTCTGTCCTTACACAATTATAAAATAGCCCAATTAGTTTAAAATCTATCAAAGCTATAAGCTCGGAATTATACTGAAAAGGTACACCAAGTAATGTTTGCCTATTTCCAACTTTCAGATTACTTTTATGACAGAGGGGGATAAGCTTCAGGAGCAAAAAAGTTTATCTTTCTCTGATTCGGAGAGCATTGTGAAAGAATGATGAGGCCAATGTCAGTAGTTGTGAAAAAGGATCACACAGTGACAAGTTGCGATGAGCTTACTGTTAGGCAGATCATTAAAGGACTAGAAACTGGGCAATTTCTTGAATATAATAAAATATTTGCTTTAGGGCCTTCTGTGTCTTCAAGAAAGATTAACAGTTACAGCTGGACTGAAATTCAGTGAAAAGTTCTGTTTTGTATCCCTAAGAAAAAGCCAAATTCCAGAAGAGATTCTCATTCCAATATCAGAAACTACTCTCTGAGAGGCCATTTATATGGACAACTGTGAGCTGAATCACTGACTTAAATCTTTAATAAGGGGATGGAGAACTAAAGAGAATAAAGGAAACAATCAGATCATGTCACTCTTTGTTCTTACTTCCAGAAGCACCCAGTCTCTGAAGCTGCAAACTCCTCCAATGGCCACATTAAGGCACTGCAGGATCTGACTTCTAGCTATTTCTCTAACCTCACCTCCTGCCACTCACCGCTCCCTCTGCTTTTCAGTTACAGTGGCTGGGCACAGGCTTTTTAGAATATACTATGACTATTCTTAAGAATCATGAACTACCATACAGTTCTGCAGTGTGCCAGACACATTTCTCTTTCTCTTTATTGTGGTAAAAACAAACAAACAACAAAAAAACCACATTACCTGAGATCTGCCCTCTTAAAATTTCAAGTGTACAGTACAGTATCGTTAACTGTAAGCACAGTGTTGCACAACACAACTCTAGGACTTTTTCATTTTGTAGGGCTGGAACCCTACAGCCCTTAAATAATTCCTCATTTCCCACTTCCCTCAACACCTGGCAACCACCATTTTACCTCTTGCTTCTATGAGTTTGACTACCTTAGATTAGTCATCTGAGTGGAATCATGCAGTATTTGTGCTTCCGTGACTGGCTAATTTCATTTAGCATAATGTCTTCAAGATTCATCCATGTTACAACATTACTATAGTTTAGTAATATATTTCGAAATCACAGTGATACAGCTTTCTTCTTGCTTGAAATTGCTTTGGCTATTTGAGGTGCTTTTTGGTTTCATAGAACTGTTAGGATTGTTTTTCTATTTCTATAAAATTGCCGTTGAGATGTTGACAGGGATTGCATTGACTCTGTAGATCGCTTTGGGTAGTATGGACATTTCCACAATATTAATTTTTTCTGATCCATGGATATAAGATATCTTTCCCAGTTCCTAAACATTGGGTTATACTTTATTTTAAAAAAAGTTTAAAAGCATCTTGATTTTGAGGACTGTGGTATAACATTAAGTCAATGTTGAAGGTTGAATTAAAAATTAGTTTCAGCGAATCAATTTAATATCCATCTTATGCATTATTTTTGAATATTCATATTAGTGTTTAACTTTTCTTAAAAAATGGCATTTTACAATGCACAAGCTCATATCACCTACATATTAATCATAATATACATGCAAAACATATTCGAAGCCGTGATTTGTCCTTAATGTCTTAGAAACCCACAAATACCAGAATACAACAAATGAGAATTTAGTCAAATATACGTTCAGCAATCCAGAGAGATTTTTCTGTGAACTAAAGTGGAATTTGAATATTTTATGGTATAAAGAGAATAGAGATCAATATTAATTATTAATCATTGCGATACATTAATCTCAATCAATATTAATCTATTAATCTTTAATTATCTCTATATTAATTTATTTGTCAATCCACACATTACTCTCGCATTTAATTCTATATTATTTAATTACAATGGATTCCATATTACATCGAACACAGTACTTAATTTTAATGACTGAAATATATAAAATATTTAATCCAGAAATTGGTGGGAATTCCCAGAGTAAAATCCATACTCAAGGATTCTGATGTTGAGTACTCCTGATAGCAGAGAACAATACTGAAGAGAATATCATGCACATTGGATGAAATAATTTAAAATAATAATGATGATCATCATCATAAAAATATGGTTTGAGTGGAAAATTAAAAGACTTAAAGAAGCCCGGCAAGAATTCGCTATTCCTTTTGCTCCAAACACATGCATAATGTGAAGTTAGCCTTTTTTCAATGCCTTGAGGATGAATGAGTAAGTGCTCAATAAATATTTTCTGAAGGAGTGAAACAAGGTTAAATAACAAAATGGAAAATTTCTGTTGTCTTTCTTGGGGCCATTTATTGATTCATAAATGGAAGGTGATCTTGAGTGACCAAATTCTGTTATAACTTCTTATTCCATTTATTCTGAACCACTTCATTTATAAAATCTGGTTATAAAAACAGACTTCAAGTTTTGGAGTTGGTTAAAACCCTAGGGAAAATGTGCAAAAATAGGAAGAAAGGAAGGAAGAATATATAGGAATTTGTTACTGATTTGTGACATATAAAATCAGGGACATGGGCTAAAGGAAATGTCAAAAAAAAAAAAAAGACTAGACAATGAAAAAAAAAATAGTATCATAGACTCTTTCAGATGAGAGCCAGACTGGGAAGATAATCTAGCTAGTCTTTGCTGGTAAAGTCCCATTCACCAAGAGAGAAGCAAGCTCTTGGCCAAATATAATAAGGTTTTTATAAAAAATCCTGTGGAAGAATCTTTTCTTACACTGAGTTCCAGCCAGATCTGTCCAGCTTAGGGGTGCCAGTGTGCGGTATATGAGATTTTAGCCTTTCACTCATGTAATCATTCCTTCAATACATTTTTTGAGCACTTCCCTTGTGTGCTATTCCTGTGTTAAGCTCCAATCACCTTTATAGCAGGAGTTAGATGCTGCTGCTAAAGGAAGCTGTGTTTTAGTACTGATTTTGCCCTTTGTTTTTGTTTCATTGTACCTAAATTTGTGGCCTGAATCCCAAGGTTTTAATTTTTTCCACCATAAAACAGTAAGATTTAAAATATAAAGTTGTTATACATTTTACATTTTGTTTTTAGCAGCTTGCTCTTCAGAATCAACCTGTAACAAATTCAAAACACTTCCATGTCATGTCCCTATCCATTTCTTCAGCTTTCAATCCGTTTTATTTCTGAGCTCATCCCTCAGGCTGTCTACTGTCCCATCAGCTTACAAGAAATCTGAGTGCAGTTTACTCAAAGCTCTTGCTCTCTGAAAAATGCCTCTCAAGCGTAGCCTCAGCAGAATCTCTTGTAGGGCTCTGATACTTTGATGTTCAGTCTCCATCATGGAGAGGACAGGTAATTAATGATCTGTGGTCCCTTCAGGCCATGCACAGTTGTCTTATTCCTTCTTGGTGAAACCAGTTGAAAGATTTTTAAGAATGACAGAGCATATTGGCCTTGTCAGAGCCAGGGCTACTGGCTATTTCTCTGAAATATTATAAATGAAGTGATCAAGCCTGGCCATTAATCCTTTTCAGGAGCCTTCCACTTTAATGAACTCCTTCCTCCCTTAATACTGGACCTATTAATTCTAGACAAATATTTCTGTCTTCATATCTATAGCTCTATATTTTCATAGCTATACCTATCCTTACCTCTTAGTCCTGTTAATGTATCAAAATATATTATCACTTAACTATATATATATTTAAAAATATATATCTATGTATATTTATATATACATCTACGTATATATAAATGCATATTTAAATATGCAAAACACATTTATTATAAAGGCAATTTATAGATAAGAGCCATATGCTTTATCTCCCATGGATGCCATTATTGCATTAGGAGTCAAGGACCCACACCAGCTTTGCTGGTTATAAACTGCAAGGTCATGAGTAAATCTCTTCACTCTTGGTCTGGGCTTCTAGGTCAGCCAGATGAGGAAATGGACTAAGTGATCACTAAGATCCATTCCAACTCTTATTATAAGTCAATGTGTTAGGAAGATTATAGCAGCTCAATAATCTTGTTCAGCAAATATGTAAGAAGGATCTGTAAGTAAGAAAATTTCTATGAGAAAGGAAAATGTCCATGAAGCTGAAGTAATCCTAGTGTCTATACTCTATTGTCTGTGGTTCCATCCTGGATTCATTTTCACTTTTAGGGAACAGACTAATTAACCACATCATTTTTAGTGCCCTTTAACTAAGGTTATTATTTAAATAAAGTTTGTGTTATGAAATCTTACCAATAGTAAAGGCTAAAACTATACCCTCTTGTAACCATGAAAATCTTTACTTCTTTAAAATGACTTTTTCTCTTTTCTTCCCCCTATATTACCTATCCCCTAAAGGCCATCAAGGAGTCAGGTGTTTGAGCACTAGCTCACCTGTGTTTCCAGGCTTGGTGCCATTTCTTTAAATAAACCTCTACTTTCTTTGCTGCAAATTCCTGTCCATGTCTCTTTTGGGCGATTGACGCATGCAGGCAAAACAAATCCCTTGAGCTTGGTAATATTCTGAAGAAAATTTCAGTCTAGGTGAAAATGGACAGCGGGTAAGGGAGAAAATAGTGGGAAGACACCATGTGTTGAGAAGCATCTTCATTGACTGATTGGTGTAGTAAAGTACCCAGCAGACAACAAGGCAGATGCTCGAAGGTTTTCTCTGAAGGGGTCTAATGAAAGGACTGCTTATAGAAGTGTATGTAAAGGTAAGGATTAGAGTTAGGTACTCAAGCTATGTATAGTCAAGTATGAAGAGGACAATATCAAGCATCACAAAGACACCATTACCACATCTAGACCTAAAATTAAAGAGGCATGAACAAGGTTACTGCAGGAGGGAGAGAAATGATGATAAGCCATTCTACAGAAGCTGGTATCTTAGAACTTAGTCATTATCAGAGCCATTGTAAAACAAGATAAGAATGGCAAGAACAGGGCATGGAATCATTACCCCAATCTTTCTATTCACTTTCTGATACTCTGCCAATCTCTTCTGTTGGCTCCTTGCATCCATAAGATGACAGAACCTAGATATGCAGGTTACGAAAGACAGATCAAGTTAAAGAGAGTGATAAAAAAATATGCAGTGTAATCAGAGAATAATTGGCACATCCAATCTTTTTCTTTTTCTTTTCTTTTCTTTTTTTTTTTTTTTTTTTGCCTTCAGATTCACTCATGTCCTTTACTTGAAAGAAAAAACTCATATTCTTCCCTGCAGATTAAGCCCACCAAACAGGGAAAGCACAAAGTCCCAACAACCACCACAGTAATGGTGGGATGATGCCAATTTAGTCATGCTTTAAACTGCAGTTTAAATTGTAAAATGAGTATCAAGGATACTCTTTAGATAAAATTAAAAGAAAAGCATTACAGTAAATAACAACAAGAAAAGCATAACTGCTATAATTCTTCTCCAGCAGGATGCTAGTCTGAATTAGATCATCATAGACACCTTTTATCTATCACTCATTTAATTTCACTCTTACCCCTTCCAACACCTCAGCAGATCAACTTCACTATTTTTCTGTGAGAACTTTCTCACAGAAATAACTTCATCATTGAGGTGAATGAATCACTTCAATCATTCATTTCATTATTAGTGAGTAAAACTCTATGTTCATTATCTTTCAGTGAGAACTATAGTTATTATTTAGGAATGAAAGTAATATGATATATCCAACGAATGTTATAAAACTCAGGCATAGTTCTTGTTACCATTTTGAGTGGCAAGCCCTCACCTCTTTGGTAATCAGAATCAATTGTTCCCAGAAGTGCAGCAGCCCCTTCAATGTCTGTTGGGTCAGCTACATGAAGGGGCTAACATGGTTTACATTACACACCATTGTAGACAGAGATTCTATTCAAGCCTTAGGGTCTCTTGCCTCAACTTTATATTATTCTTATGTCTTTAATGTAAAATATCTACACTTACTCTGCCAGGCATTTCTTTTCTAGCTCTTCTATGACCATGAATTCCACCTTTTCTAATTATTCCCAATAGTAACTTAAGATTGTATCTTAGACTCTTGATGGTATGAAGATATTAGCTGAGCTTATAATATTAACAACTTATTGAGTATCATTTTATAAATTAGAATGTTTAGTCCATAATAGAAGGCAATGCCATTAATGCATGCTGGATGAATGAGTGGTACATACATAAAATGTGATCCTAAGCTACATAGGAAACTGAATATTATATAATATTTACATGCAAGGAACATTATTCATTTAATTATCATTCTGTTGTATTAATTGTGTTATTTCCTTGAGAACTATACAATATTGATATATTTTTGTTTACACACTACTGAAATGCAAGACAGCAATAAATTCTCATAGCTTTAACATTTACAAATGGCGGAATGGTGACCTGAAGGTAAAACGTCTTAAGTTTTATTTTCTTTTAAAACAATACAAAGTTGTCTATATGCAAAAATGTTGTTTGTTATTTATCTAAATTATAAAGTTATAATTTGTAATTTAGTGGAAACTTTAAAGATATTTTAATTCTACTTGCAAAGTGATTTGGAAATTTAGGAAGAGAATCGTGGCTAATGGACTTGAGTATCATGTCAGATTGAGAGTCCTTAATCACTATAATTCCACACAAAGAAGCCTGAAATTGCCTGAGAGTAGAAGTTTAATAGTTGAGGGATGCTCTATAAAAAATGCTAAAGCTATACATGGCAATTCATATGTAAGCCAATAAAGAGGAAGGTAATAATTTAAAACTATATTTTAAAATCTGTATTAGGGCAATTTGTTAAGAATTATAGTTTTTTGGAATAACTTTTATATACCTAATTCTTTTGAAAATTGCAATTGAGAAAATGATATCAGTGTGAACTTATTTTATTCAGTATTAAATGAAAGTTGTAAAAATCAATATTATTCAGGAGAAAAGGACATTATATGAAATAATTCCATCCTGCATTCAATAAGCTGTTGAAGGGTAACCTGCTCTTTGAAATGCTGTCCAGGCTGTATGGAAAAACCTAAAGCTATTCATACCAAACAGAGCACATTCGAACAGAATGATGATCATGATTTACTTTTTTCAAGTGAACTGTATTTCATTTATTTTCTTGGCTATCAGCAGTCAAGCTCTTGCAGAGTTACCTGCATTACTTCACTGGCAGAATCACCCAGAAAGTAAATGCAGATAAATTATGAAGTCACAGAAGATAAATGAAAAAAAAAAAAATTCACGTTTCAGACAAGTGATAGATTTATCACTGAATTCAGACTGATTTCATCCAAAAGGTTCTAGTCTACTCAGGCAAGCTGTAGAATAAATTGTATTTAGTCACAAAGTATATTCCATGCCATTTTTGTGTGCTGTGCTGAGGAGTTAAAAAGACACTTTTTCAGCATGCTTGTAGTAATGATGATGATGATGCATAATTTGTACTGAATGTTTTCTATGTCTCACTCATAGGCTGAGCACTTACAACAATGTAACAAAAAAAATCCTTTTTGTTATCACTATTTAAGTATAAGGTAAGAAGAGGGTTAGAAAGTTTAAATGACTTTCTAAGGTTTTTGTGTATCAGACGAGCCTTTTCTTTCCATTGGAATTACATAAATATAATTCTAGTTCTGCACAGATATTTTACTTGTAACTCACATCTACCCATTTTAAAGTAAAAGAAACTATGAGGCAAAGAAGATATTTGTCCTAGAGCGAAAATATGATTGCCCACTTTAAATGGTTTTAATTAGTGATTAATCTGAAATGTGTTCAAGAGGGTCACCCATCACTATGAACAACTAGCTCACTTCTTCAAAGAAAATGTTATTTCTTGAGATAACTCATGTTTGGAGGAGAAAGTCTCTTATTCTTCACGTACCGAGTGACTGGTGAACTGCACAGAGAAATTCTCAGATTGAGGGCTGTGAGTAGTTTTTATTATTATTATTATTATTATTATTATTATTATATAATCAGAGCATATGTTCTATTAATTATAAAACATTGTTCAAAAGTAATTTTAGTCTATATAGTTTAGTTAATTGGCTTTAGTTAGTATACATATTATACTTAGAGATATAAAATTTAAGGGTTAGTTTTATACTTTTGGATGACAAAAGCTATAGATTAATGCAGTTGTGAAGAAAGTAAAATGAAAACTAGCCTAAGAACAAGTGCCCTCTCTAGCAGGTAACATGCTCCTTCCTGCAAAGATTTTTCTCTTCAGTCTGGCAGTTTTAAAATTCTATACATTTTCAGAAAATAGGCTTTGAAAATCTGCAATTTTTTCAAGAATAAACAAATATATCAGAGATTTGAAATAAAGGACACAATTTTAGTGGTGATACATTGAAAGGGTATGTCATTGCAAATATAGAATTCTATCATGTATGTAATATAATATATAATGTCCAAAGTGAATTTGAGACAGACGTAATTCTATTTGATTTTTTTGTATGGGAAACATGAAGCTCATGTAAGGTTAAACTGCCCCTCATTGATAAAGTAGGGCACCTGAACTCTGTTTGTATCAGTCAGAGTAGAGTCAGGACATAGAACCACTCTATAATTTAAATGAGAAAAATAATATAAAATAGTATTAAGTAGTAACAAGTCATTAATTCATAAGAGATTAAAAGAACTGCAAAGGTTATACAAAGCAGCTACTATCGTGATGGCTGAGACAGTGTGTCCAAGAAACAAACTTGGAAAACAGCCACCCTCAGTATAAACAAATTAAGACCTTGTTGGATAGGCTCTGTCCACTGAGTAGTAGAAAAGTTTGTGCAGGTGCGATAGGCTGGGGCCTGGCAGGAAATCCCCCATTGTGATGCCAGAGGAACTCTGAGAAGCTGCTCATTGGGGTGCTGCTGACATTCATTAAAAGGGATTACCACTACATGTTCCATACACTACTGCCTGCTAAGTCATGCAGGTGCTAAAAAGAGAAGGGCACACCTGAACGAGTAAGAGAAATGCTTTTCTTCTTCAGTGCTCATCCTGTACCTTCTAATGAAAAAGCATAACATTATGCCAGCTGGCAAAGGAGAAGGTTTATAGGCTCCAGATCTGGTGTCATAAAGCAGAACAAAGGAGATTAAATTTGAATTGAAGAATAAATTGGTAACTGGCAGAGCATCTCATAAGGGTATTTTATGAATCAAATATATTAAGGTATTTCAAAAATTACGAGGAGAATAAATATAAGATGGCATTATCAGTCTGCTATTCAACTGCGAAATCTATGTAGCATAACAATATATGGCTTTTTGTTCAATATGGCCAGATTATACCAGCAATTCATTTATCCATGTGATGGTTAATTTTATGTGTCGACTTCACTGAGCTAAGGGATGCCCAATATCTGGTAAAAATATTATGTTGAGGTATGTCTGTAAGGGTGTTTCTGGAAGAGATTAGCATTTGAATTGGTAGATTGAAGGCAAAGAAGATTGCCCTTGTCATCTGGCCTTTGGACTCAGACTGGGACTTGCAACGTCAGTCCCCCAGTTTTTAGGCCCTCAGATTTAGCCTGAACTATACCATCAGCTTTCCTGGGCCTCCAGCTTGCAGATGTAAGACCCCTGGATTTCTCGGCCTGAACAGACTCCTCATATGAGTCAATCCTTCATTATAAATCTCTTTCTGATGCAGAGGGCAAACTTCCCCAAGTGATGAGGAGACCAAGCCCTGTACCAAGAGAAGAGGGCCCTTTGGCAGAGAGTGAAGAAAGAATTCGACACACATGCCAAAGTTAGAGTCAAAAGAAAGTTTTAGAAAAAGGATAACACTGCACATATAAGATATGGTCTTATCTCAGAGGCAGAGAGTGAGTGGGAGGGACAATGGGAGACAGAGAGAGAGAGAGAAAAGGCACTGAGAGGGACAGTGAGAGATAAAGGTATTGAGAAGGCCCCTGAGTGTTCAGGAAATGCAGTTTATATATCATTTTTTAGTTCCCATTTCCTTTGATATGAACATACAGTGAGGAAGGGGAAGGGTATGTATGTGAAAAGGTAAGAATATGAAGACTATGAAGAGTGAAAGACCTGCTTCCTGGCCTTTAATTCATAGGTTCCCCATGGTTTTAGGCATAGGGAATGACCCTGCTGATTCCTGTTTCCCCTTTACAGGTGTGGGGAATGGGTTGTTAGCAATCCGTGTAGAAATCTTCCTTTGTTCTGCAGGTGTCCTCCTCGCCTGGCTGCGGGCTGATCAGCACATTGCAGCTTTGATATGCCTCTGAATATGGCTCGGTTAACATTTTAATTCTCTTGCCTCCTCCCTACAAAAAGAACAAACTCATCAAAAACAGATTCACAAATATAGAGGACAATCTGGTGATGCCCAGAGGGGAGGAGGGTAGAGAGGCTGAGGAAGGGGTGAAGGATTAAAGAAGTTCAAATTAGTAGTTGATAGATGGTCACAGAGATAGGAGCATGGCATAGGGAATACAGTCAGCAGTAATGTAATAGCTAGGTGGAGAGCCAGAGGAGAGAAAGAGCAATCAGAGGGATCATTTCGTAAGCCATATAAGTGACTAACCGATGTACTGTATACTTGAAACTAATAATAAAATAAAATAATGAACTAAAATGAATAAAATAAGCAAAGCTAGCTAACTTGGCTTTGATAAGAAGGATTTCAGGCGATCTGGGCCTATGTGCAGCTGGTCACTCTGGGCATGTCCATTGTATCAGTTCTGAGGTAGCTGGATGACACCAACTGGCCCAGTCATCTACTGATCTAGAATCTTAAGTGACATTGGCTTTTAAATTTTTCTTTCTTCTCTTGGTTCTCCTTTCCTCTAGGTGTTGATTAAAGTATAGAGTCATTGGTTCTACTTCTCTGGTGAACTCTAATATACTGCTTTTTATTAATTTATTTTTATTCATTTATTCATTCATCTATGTATCAATTCAGCAAATATTTACTTACCTACTTACTGACATTTATTGTCATTGATTAACCAATACATTCGTTCATCCTTTAATCCAATAAATATCTCAACTCCAACCATTTGCAAGTCATTGTTCTGAGTCTTGAGTGTTCATTGATGAATAAAAAATATTTAAAAATCTTGCCAATAGCATTTTGATAACAGTCAAAGGTGGAGGAAATAATAAAAATAATGAGGCATTTGATCTATTGTTTGGAACTAAGTGATACAGAGAAAAATTAAGCAGAGATAGGGAATATGAATTTCAGGGGATTTTTCAATTTTAAATTCAGTAGTCAAGGCAATCCTCACTCACTGAGAAAGTGACATTTATGCAATACATGAAAGGAGAGGAGGGAGAAAGTCTGATTATATTTGTAGGAAGAAAAAATACAGGCACCCAGTTGAAAAATATATTTAGAATATTTAAGGAAAAACAAAGCCATTATGGCAGGGTGAGTAGAGGGACAGTGGCAGCTTTTGAAGCCAAAGAGCTGTTGGAAAATGACATTATCGAAGGCTACTACAACATTATTAGGGCTTTTTAAATTTGCTCTGAGCAAGCCATTAGGAAGATTTGAGCATAGAGTGACATGATTTATGTTCTAAAACAGCTACTTCATACATTGTTTTAAGGAAGACTATCTGGGATAATAGATAAAAAAGAATAGTTAAGAGACTTACTGTAATAATAGATAAGACGTAATAGATAATTGGACTATATCAGTAAAGAGATCCTTAGCAAGTTTATTTCTGTTCCTTATATTCTTCATATAAGTGAATCATATGGTATTTATCTTTGTGTGACTTATTTCACTCAGCATAATAACCTCTAGGTCCATCCATGTCATTACGAATGGTAGGATTTCATTTTTTTTTAATGGCTGAGTAATATTCCATTGTATACATGAACTATCACTTCTTTATCCAACCATCTGTTGATGGGCATTTAGGCTGCTTCCATATCTTGGCTATTGTAAATAGTGCTGCCATGAACATAGGGGTGCATATCTTTAAGAATTATTGTTTTGGTTTTCTTTGCTTTTGAGTAACAAATCTATCAACAATAGAGCCCAATCCCAGGTCTCCAGTATGGTACTATCTTGAGGCAATCAATTACCTGCATGACAACAAATCAATTACAGTGTACTCTCTCCATCCTGGAAAGGCAAGGAATTCCATATCACAGTAAGAGCACCCATGCCCAATATGGAATTGCTCTTCCTGACAGAAGGGCTTCAGACAATACCATTAGGCAGAAGCTTATTGAGTACCTCACCCACAAGTGTAGAATACCACACAACATAGCATTTGACTAGGAGACAGACGTCACAGCAAAAGAAGTATAGGAGTAAGTCCGTAATCATGAGATTCACTGGTCATACTATATATTACACCATATAGCAGCAGCCAGTCTCATTGTGTTCAAATGACTTTCTAAAGGCACAGCTGAAATAGCAGCTCAGAGGGAACATTGTGTGAACATAGCATTCTATTTTGTGTGGTGTGGTGAATGTGCTGATTCAGAAACCTCTATATGGCATTATGTCCACAATTGGAAGAACACAAGAGTAGAGATAGAGAAGGGTAGAACCATGGCTTCATTCACCGTGATTCCCCATGAGTCACTGAGGGCTGTTGTACTTTTTGTCCCTGCAGCTCTGAGGTTTGCAGGAATAGAGGTCTTGGTCCCAAAGGGAATATGCTTTTGCCAGGAAACACAGTAAAGACTCCGTAAACTAGAAATCTAAAGTTCCTGCCTGAACAATTTGAACTCCTTTGGCCAATAAACCAGCATGCAAGAAGAGGAGTCACCATCTTGCATGAGTAATTGACCAGGTGAGCAAAAGAAGTCAAGGCTGCTATTCCATAATAGGAATAGAAAATTGTGTGTACATACAGGTCATCTACTCAGGTACCTCTTGGTAATCCCTTCTCCAACTGGGACTATGAATGGTAGATACAAAGAATCTAGTCTGAGCAAAATGTGAATAACAGTGTCTCTAACCCATTCAGAATAAGGTTTTGGACCGCAACACCAGGCAATACATTGTAAGCAGCAGAGGTCTCAATGGGTAGAGAAATTAAGAATGGAAAATGGAGGAAGAGAATAATGAGCAACAACTGTGACCCAGAAACCAACTGCAGTGAGGGAGGTGTAGTTCAGCCCACTAATTTATTTCTTCTAAGTAGCTCTTCAGGAAGAAAGACCTAGAAAACTCTGTGAGAGCCATCCCTGATATTTATAGACAAGTGGATTCATGCAACACAAAGAGATGCATTCAAGGCCATCTGCTATTTTTATGAACCTTCAAAAAAAAATCTGTGCTGTTACAAGAGTGAAGTTTTTGACCACCTTCAGTTGGAAATGCAATCAGTATCAATCTCCATTTTCAAGCCAGTGACATGGTCATGACAGGCAGCCTTGAGTCAATAATGTCTGACAAATGGCCTATTCATTTCTGTCCTATGCAGAACTCTAACAGCAATCTTTGTGCTGGATCTCCACACTGACCTGATCAAAGCTTTGTCAGATCAACATCTTCATGAAGACTCTCCCTGCCCATTCCTTCCCTTTCCTTTCACAGATCTCAAATCGGCATAATACTCTGAAGGCTTCCTTTGTTCCATCCTGCCTTCTCTCACTTTTGCCTTTCATAGGAATCAATCGCCAAAAACTCATGCACGCCTAACTTTGTTTCAATGTCTATGTTCTGTGACAATTGACATAGAAAATGACTTTTAAGGGAAAAAGCAAATGATTGACATATAAAGACAGAAGATAATTACTGCAGAAAAGCCCATGAGTATAAAGAGGAAACAATAAGGCCCAGTATATGCTCAGGTCGAGTAAGGAACACTGGTAATAGGAAGACAATTGTAAGAGGGATAATTGTAACAACAAATAAATTATGATACAGAAACCAGATGGAATGTTACAATTTCATTAAATTTTAAAATGAAATTTGTAATATAAAGCTAAAATATAAAAAGAAAAAATGTATGTATTTTTTTAAAAAACCTATGTTTGGTGTGCATATATATGAACAAAGACTGCAAAAAAGACAGAAACGTGCCTATTTTATTCTGTCTGGAAGCTAATTACATGAATTAATTTTCATCAGAATTTGCATCATATGATGATACTCTTCCCTAATTACTCTCCAGGGAGCAATTCATAATCTATTTTAAGAATGCATCTTTGTAGGCATGACAAAAAAAGTCTAAGTAGTTCAGTAAAATTGAAATAAATTTAATTCTTCCATAGTGTGACTGACATGTAAAACAGCTAATTTCATAGCAGGAAATGAGATCTTTATCAGTAGTGTTTTTTATTCTTTAACCAATAGAATAAGTTCCTTATTTTAATTTTCAATTTTCAATTAATACTACTTGTAAATGTGAAATTTCTTTTGGGTTGGTAAAATAAGTACAGTCATGCGCGCTTAACAATGGAGATACGTTCTGAGAAATGCATCATTTGGCAATTCTGTCATTGTGCGAACATCAGGGTGCACTTACACAAACCTGGATGGTAGAGCCTACTACGCACCTAGGCTATATGGGATAGCCAATCGCTCCTAGGATACAAGCTGTACAGCATGTTTCTGTACAAAAAACTCCGCAAATTAAATCAAGCACAAGGGAAAATGATGCCGTGATGTGACGCTGTAAATGAAATGTGAGTCTGATGCTGGTGTAACATAGCATACTGTTCTGCAGCAAACTTTTCAAATAAGTATAAAGAGTACACATTAACATAACAATAAGTGCATAGTGTCATAAATACACAAACCAGTAACAGTTGTTTATTGTCATTATCAAGTATCATGTACTTGATATGCTACGCTTTTATGTGACTAGCAGCACCGTAGGCGTGTTTACGCCAGCATCACCTCAAACACGTAAGTGATACATTGCACTACGCTGCAATGGCTACAACAGTATTAAGAATAGGATTTTTTTTTTTCAGCTTCATTATGATGTTACAGGACCATCATGTCCTTGGTTGAAACATCATTAACACATGACTTGTATAAAAATTTAGTGTCCTTGGTGCTAATTTCCAACTTTTTTCACCTTTTTTTTTTGTGACAGATACTTTACCTTTATGAATATGTAATTTATGATGAAAAAGTCAGCTTGTAAATATCTTTCATCTGTTTCCATGATTCCTAAACTGTTTCATTAATTTAACCTACCCTACCTTTGTGCTTTGCCTTTACCATATAGGTGATTTCACTTTGTATCTAATGTGTCCCATTAAAGTTATGTCAATTCACACACCATAAAAGGGCCTCTAATAATGAGTGAAATCAATATTAGTTAAAATTTATATATAGTTTTCTTTTCTTAAAAATCTCTTATCAAATGGAATCTATGTTTCTGAGTCCAGAAATTAGAAGTAACTCTTGACTTTTCCCTTAATTCCATATCCAGTGGACTAGCAAACTTGCTGAAACTACAACTTTCTCATGCGTTGAATGTTTCTCCTCATGAATTTTTTCTGAATAAGTACCTTAGATTATACTCACTTTAGCTTAGGAACACAAGAATAATACCTCATGCCTCCCGTCCAGTGCCCCTCCAAACCCTACTCTTTAATACTTAAGATTCAAGTAGTTTTTTTTTTTTTTTCTTATTTCACAAACTAAAGAGATTGACAATGGCAGCCATTTGCAGTACTTTCATCACGTGGAATTGAGACTTTCTAAGAGCCAGCAGCTCTGCTACCTATAGAAATACAGCAGGGAACACCCAGCTTACATGCATATGAAGTTCAAAATGTTTTTAATCTGTCCATATCTCACCATTTCCATTGCTGTCAGTCAGGCAAAGCCACAATCTCATACAGATATTGATAACTTTCTAAATTGCTCTCCTACTCCAGAAATAAATACAACCTGTATATTCTACATAGTATATTCTTCTCCAGCTAATTTGTATCTCTTATCTTAAATCTGGCTTCTTTGGGGAAGATTTCCTTGACCTCAAATAGATTAGTCATCTTCATTATCTCAAGGCTACCTGGATTTCTTTAGAGAATATACCATAGTTATAAGGAACTGGTTGAAGACCTGTGTGAGGATCTCTCTCATTTTTGTATTTCCCTCACCTGACAGCCTTACAAAGTTGGAATTTTCTCCTTCCTGTTCTCTGTTATATCTCACATGCATAAAAACACACCAGATAGTTCTTAGTAAGTGCTGGATTTCAAGTGATGAAATAATCACAAATGGCTTCCATATTGTCTCTGATTGTGAAATACAATTAACCTTCACTCTTTTCTTGTTAATCCATTCTTTGATAGATGTACTAGAGTAACAGTTTCCTTTCATCAGTGAATGAATAGTGCTCATTTGAGAACAGCACCTGTTTTAAAACAAAGACATTCTCTGAGTGCTTAGTAAAAGCATTGGTTGAAATATTTTCTCCTACACGTACAGTACAGTTTTTTTTTTAAAGAGATTATGGATAAATGCCTTCTGTAGAGGTGGAAGATAAGATACAGCCTGTAAACACGTGCAGGACAGTCTATATATCATTTTTTTGAGGATGAATTTGTCAAGTAAAATGAATACTCTCTGAATACTCCAGAACTGTGATTTTTGCAAATGTCTGTGTGGCTAGATAAAGTTATAGAATCTGTGAGTTTATGCTAATCTTTCAGGCTAACAGTTACCTGAATCACAAAGGGAAGAACTGAATAAATTTATATAAGGGCAATTAATTTCTGGTAGAAGAAATGAACATTGGCTTGTTCTCAGAGATTGTCCTGGCATAAACAGCTGAAGGCAAAGGAGCAAATTGACTTGATTTTAGCTTCCATTTCTACCAGAAAAGATGGGAGGATTTTAAGGTTGACATGACACTTTTAGGTTGATCTCAGAGGACAGGTAGGAACACATAGGTTTCTTTATTCAATTAAAAGAAAATCTGGCATAAATGGTAAACTGGCATAAATGGCCATAAATTGCTTTGTGTTGTGTATATCTGTTCTGTTTATTTTCTTTCTCTTTTCTCCTTCCTTCCTTTTCTTTCTCTCCGAATCTGTCTCTGGCTCTCTCAACAAATTTTTCTGTCTCATCTCTTAGAGTCAGTTTTCATTTCTTCCTGCTAAAAATGTAATTTTGTCCACTCAAATCTCCTACAGGCCAAAGCAGTAAGTAGCTGGAACCATTAAAATGATTTCTAAAATGAAGTAAACAGGTTTTCAGTAATAGTTTTTGTGAACTCTCCAGTTGTTCACAGACATAGTTTTTAGTGCCTGGTCTTTATGACATCTATTGATTGGTCAGAGTACAATTTTTAATACATTTTGATTTTGTTTTATATTTTAGGTGACAGAAGTAATTTAAAACATTTTTTCTACCTAAATGAGAAATTGTGGATATAATATACACATATATTTTCTTAATAAATGGGCATTTTTATATTACAAAGATATATGCATTATTCAATATAGTCTATCTTTGAACAAATTAGTTCACTGTTTATTGTGATACTTTTATTCTGATTCCAATTATTTAGCTAATGGCTATTAGTTCATAATAATATTCTTCAAACTGAAGGGGCATTTAATGCAACAATTAAATAACAATCAGATTACATAGTTAATTTATTCAGTCACACCTTAAAATGCATTTTGCAAATTATAGTTTACTGTAAATGAAATACATTTCATTTAGAGCATTTTACATACTACATTTTTGGCTTTATACTAGCAGTAACAGTAGGGATGAAAAAAAAAACAAATTCTGTTTTTGAGAGAGATGCAGGAACTGGAAGTGAGGAAAGCTATATAGAGAAGTACCTTTTAAGACAGCTATCCAAGGATAAGTGGGGATACACATTTTGACACTTGTCTCCTAATAAGATGAAGATCCTAACAATGGTGCTCTATGAGCTCAAGTAGGAAACACAAAGTACTCATGTGAATGCAATAAAAATATAAGCTCATATTAAGACTACTTATTAGTTCCACTTATGTAGCTATTTTAATGAAAAAGATTTAGAAGAAAAGTGGTTATTATTTATTGGAAAAGCTAACACTTCTTAGCTTTTACATATACATTCTAATAAAGCAAGTGGTTTTATCTTCACTTTACAAAAAAAAATAATTTTAAATATTGTCATTAAAGATCTCAAAATATTAAAGATTTTAAAGTATTAAAAAAGAGTCCACATCTGTATGGCAGTCAAGTCTGTACTCTCTTACACTATTTATCTATTAATAAATGAAGTCAGTCATGGCTACGATAGAGAGTGACATTTTGGAAACCCTTCTAACCCATTGATTCATTTGTCTTTCTCCCTACCCCCAAATTCTCTGTTTTACAGTGTGTCAAAGATTGGCAAAATTTTTATTTTTATTTTTGGTAAAGATCCTAATAGTGAATAGCATGGGCTTTGCAGGCCATGCACTTGCTCTTGTAACTACAAAACTGCCTTGTGGCACGAAAACAGCCATAGTAATTTTATCAAATGTAACTGAGAAGGAATCCTCAGCTATGAAAGGAGAGGGAGGGACATGCACACATTCAGAGAGAGAGATCAGTAGTATGTGTCACTCAATACCAGGATATACCTCCTTTGGTGGTGTTAAAATCTAAGATATGTACATGGAATGGCAGAGAATATGAAATAAGAATTCATAACCACCTATAACAATATTATTAGGTTTTTAAATTGTTCTTATGTGTTTATGTTTATATTTAATATGTTTATATTTAAGGCAATTTGACAGCTCCTTGTTTTTAATTTCTCCAGCTCTAGAATCAGTAATGTTTGTGAAACTGAGAATATGGAAAATTATTACTCTCTTCCAGCATAGTTAGTCCATTAGTTGGTATGTCTGAAAAGAGACCAAATTTTGTTAAATCGATCAATGGAAGGCTTGTTTCAACTGGAGACATTTTTAATGTGTACTTATCAACCATGAACTTTCATTATATTTTTGATAATGCCATTACCTTAAAACAAACACAACAAAAACACCTTTTGCTTAGCCCTCACCTCTCTTCATGATTAAGTCTGTGCAACATAATAAAACAAGAGGTAATACCTGCTAAGAAGAAGGCATTTAAACTCCTTCCTCTTTCTGTCATTCAACTCACTGACTGACCATAGCACTTTAATCTCCTCAGTGTATCTTTGCAGGATCCCTTTCTGTTAATGGAATCATAGAATACTTTATAAGACAAGAAACTTTAGGAATTTCAAGAGGAAATAAAACTCAAAACTGTTTCTGAAAACAATAATAGAAATCCAAATTCTGTTGAAGGGATAAAAAAGGCATATCAAAGCTGAATGCATTTTAACCTGAGCTATGAAAGCCTTGAATGGAAGAGTGGGCCTCGATTGAGGAATGTTGAGAAACAAGTAGGAGTTCCATGTATGTAGAATACTTGGTTGTTATCCAATCAAAATTAAATTAAACAAATCTAGGAATAAAATTATTTCATTGAAATCTCAATTCAATTTTCAATGCAAATTTATATTAGCTCAATCTCATATATATATATTTATATATATATACACATATTTATGTGTGTGTGTGTATGCGTGTGTGTGTACACATATATACATATATATACATACATATATATACACATATATATATATATACACACATATACATATATTATATATATATGTTTGTGTTAGACTAATCTTATATAGGCCTTAATCCACCCAAATCAATTAGACCTTCCCATCCATCTTGGTTGGTTTCTGTGGAAATTTTATTTTCTCAATTATTCAAAAATTAAAATTATTCACATACAAAATCCATTCCTGACAGACTATTTGGGGCCTCTGAGACATGGATTTGTATGTACCAAGATTATTCTTCCAAAATGGTTTTCTGACAGTCTCCTTTTAAAAGCAGACATGGAAGAGAGGCTATAACAAGAAACCATTTATAGGGATTAATTTTTCAATGATTGACATCTAAATGCAAAGGAAATATTGTTTCATTTTCTCCCAATATGATAAATCAAATGTCAAACCTAAATTCTCCTAAAGGACTTGTTTCATTTCATCATCTTATAGTTAAGAGAATTGTTTCCATTAATCAGAACACAGAGCTTGAAGCTTAGCTTCTTGTACCAATTTATCATGATTTTTCTATATAATCTGGAACAAACTCATTAACTTATGTCCTCCTTTCTCTTTCTAATGATTAGTAGAGACACTGAAAAATAGGACATCTCTTAATTTTTAAAAGTATTTTTTTTCAGCTTTCTTGAACTGATGGGCGCAAATTCTTTCTTTGAATTTTAGTGGAGTTTTTAGCCTAGATACTGCATTAGGAGCTGAAAATTGAACTATAGTAATAATAAAATTTTTTACTCTAATTTGAAGCTACAAACCTTTAAATTAGGCTATCAGGAGGAAGAGAGAATAACTGGTTGTTTAGTCTGTTTGTGACAGGTTTTGAAAATTATGTGATTTTTTTTTCTTTTCTTTCATTTGACATTCCTGCCTAATGCCAAAACAAGTAATTGGAATCAATTGTATAATGGTAAACAATTACAACTTTCTTTGAAGAGAATTTTCTCAATGTAGCAGAAATGCCGTTGCATCTTAGAGACAAGATTTAATTATGGTCAAACTACATGTGGTTTGTGGTCCATGTGTTAACAAAGATAAAGTGCTTAGACATTTCTGTCCAGAGGAGTTATACAATTAAGTCTCTATGCTTCTGCTTTATAACCAATGAATGTAATGACCCTCTTTAATGGCCTTTCATTTATAGCTAGACCATAAAAAGAATAAAATAACACAAAAGTCTTTGGAAGTTAAAAAATATTTCAGCTTCTAGCCTGTAGCCTGCCACATGTAATTTGCCAAAATTAATTTGACATTTAATCATGATCTAAATATAAACATCTCATTTAAGAATTTTATTTCAAACTTACTAAATAAAACCAAGAAGTAGTTACACAAAATAAAATACTACTGAAGGAAACACAGAATAGTTTCTGATCACCATTTGCTGTCAAAAACCTCAATGTAAGGGACATAGGTAATATAAAGTGTGAAGAGGTGCATTCTGAGTCCTGGACCACCTCCTCTTTAATCAAAGTAACTTCACTTTCTCTGACTTGTGAAGATTCTCCTGTTTCTTTTTCCAAAGCGGAAAGGATAACAGAAATCGCCTAACGCATCAGTTGTGTGTCTAATATACCCAATAGGCTTTATTAAATTATCAGCGGTGAAAGGAACCTTAGCTCACCAATGCTTTCTGCTATACAATGCATGCAATCTTTCCACAAAATTGCTAGTCAAAGCCGGGTCTGAGGATGAGCAGCAATCTGCATCACCTGGGACTTATTAGAAATACAGAATCTTATGCCCATCTTGGACCTGCTGATTCAGACACTGCAGTTTTAAAATCCCCAGGTAGTTGGAATGTGCATTCAAGTTTATAAAACACTCCTGCTCTATAATATCTCCTCCAAATTTCATTCAGACCTCCTTAAACATCTCCACTTACTAATAAAGCACTCTCTGGATAGCTTTTTCAGTACTGAACATCTCCTAAATTAATGAGTTACTTCTTACATTAATTGAGGCAAAAATCTACTTCACTGTTACTTCCACCTTATTAGTTAAAAGTCTTCCATTTAAGCCACTCAGAAAATATTCAGCCCTTCTTTTTCTTTCATGAAAGTCTTTTAGATAACTGCAAATAGAACTTAGTCTAACCCCTTCCTCTTCTCAGTTATTTCAACCATTCCTCAAATGTCAGATTTAATCTCCCTTGACATATGGATACTCTTTTCTAAAATCCACTATATTTATTCCCATCAAAGTGTGATTTCCAGAACTGAATATTGTAGGTGTAGTTTGACCAATGTAGAATTGATTGAGAGGGATTATCTCCTCACTTCTACATATTCAATTCCTATTAAAACAGCCTAACAATTACATTGTCTTTAAGAAGGAAGAAAAGAGAAATAACATCATCTTGTAAACTCAGACTGTATGTACAGATTTCTAGAATCCTAGTTATTTTCTACTCAATGAAGGGCTTTTTTTCTCTCCATATTACCCAGCTCAAATTGATTCTTTGCACCCAGATGTGGGTTATTAAGAAGCTAGACAATCAAAGACAATGATATTTATTGCTTTTTTACCTGAAGCAACTGCTGTTATATTTCTTCCCTTCATCTCTTCAAAGTTATTAGACTCAGTACATCAACTGATTCGATTTAGATGATTTAGATATTGATCACTGCATATTATAAACTTACTATTTCATGCAGGTTAATGATTTTTGAAGATGATGTATTATGCCATATTTCCTCATTAAGAGATTAAGATATTGATATATTATTCTATACAATAATTTTTAAATTATATGAGTTGAAATATTGTGCTTTGAGGACTTACGGGTCAAAATGTATTTTTTTTTATGCTACCTGATATGTATAAACACTTTAGTAAATAAGCATGGTTGGAGAATATGCACTTTGATTTCCAAACAATTATGTGCCTTTAATACAGGAGTCTCTGAAGAACTTATATGGTAAGCAGAATGCTCCCACCTCCACCAAAGATGCCATGGCCTAATCCCTGCAACCTGGCAATACGTTTTGCTGTATGGCAAAAAGGACTTTGAAGATATAATTAAGGTGACTGATCTTAAAAAGGGAAATTATTCTAGATTATCTGAGTGGGTCAATCTAATCACAGGAGCCCTAAATACAGACTTTCTCTTGCTGGAGGCAGAAGACATGAGGCAGAAGGAGTCAAAGAGATTCAAGTGTCAAAAGTCACTTTGGCTGACTTGAGAATGAAGAGGGAAATATGATGAAAAATGCAGGTGGCCACAGAGTTGAGAGGTTCTCTCCGAGAAAAGCCAGAAAGGGAATGGGAATATCTACATGGAACCAAATTCTACCAACAGGCTAAAAGGAATGCAACCAGGCTGTCACTCTGGTTCTAGCCATGTAAGACCTATGTTACAAACACAGGTCCTAGCTTTATCGTGCTATACTTAGACTTCTAACCTACAAAAGTATGAGATAACAAATGAATGCTGTTTTAAGCTACTAAATTTTATTTGCTATAGCCGCAATAATCAGTACAACTGAGTTAAGGGTTTCAGGGGCTGTCCCTCATCAAACCCCACACTCCATTGTTTACCATTGGATATGATGCTGCCTAATTATTATGAGCATGTATTAATGCATAAATGCATATATTCAGTGTGTGTCATTGATTATAAGAATAGCGGCTATGTTCTCTGTCTCTCTGTAGACATGTAGTCATATTTGTCCAGTGGGTTTTGTCTAATGACAATGTCAGAGGTCAGTAATTTTTATTCATTCTTTACCCAATAAATTATTCCTTATACATATAAAATATAAGAGAATGGTCTATCTATCTGATACCAAACTTGCACTTTACAGGAAGACTGTATTTGGAAGTACCTTTAAATCAGTCTAGTAAAAGAAAAATAAACGATAAATTGATTAATTAAAAAAGACTCCACCAGTTGAAACTTGGAGAGAAAATCTATTCCTGCAGCCACAATAGTGTAACTGATAACAGTTATAGCTTTCTCCTCTACAAGAAAACTAGGTGGAAAATATCTATGAAACTTTTTCTCAAACATTGAAAAATAAGAATTG
Source organism: Eonycteris spelaea (assembly GCA_003508835.1). NCBI lineage: Eukaryota > Metazoa > Chordata > Mammalia > Chiroptera > Pteropodidae > Eonycteris > Eonycteris spelaea. The sequence goes on from PUFA01000007.1 coordinate 7,305,741, forward strand.
CAGGGCTGTGATCTCTAAGAGGAGGGAAAACATGAGGTGAGACCATGTAATCAATCCTGGCTTTCTGCCTAAAGGCAATTTCTGAGCCACATCACAGGAAGGGAGAATCTAAGCAGCACACAGTGGCTTTGCTATGTTGATAAGAGAAAGTCTGTAGTATGGGGAGGCTTTCGTGGCTAAATATGTACAGCACATGTTCTGTTTTCCAAGGGATGGAGCTACTCTGAGAAAGAGCTCCATAAATCACACACATGCACCCAATATTGAATATTATGCATAGGAGCTTGGGTGAGTTTTCCAAAAAATAAACAGATAAAGTCATAGGCACAAGTGAACATTACAGTCTTGACAGGAGACCTGCACCCCCCACCCTCTAAAAAAACCACAAAACAAAAAAACTTTAAAATTTGGGAAAGAGGCATATATAAAATACATACATACATACATACATACATACATACATACATACATACATATAAACATTTATATGCACATAAATATGTATATACACATAAATATATATCTACATTTCTAGCATTTCCATATCACTCTTAGACTTTTTTTTTTTTTGAATTACTGAATATTCTCAAACCACTGTTTTTGCTATCAGAGATGAAATATTCTATCTATGAAGGCAACTGTACATCTCCGAGGGGCACCATCTCTGACTTCTCAGTAGTCTGCATATAATTAACAGACAATTGGGACAACTTTGTGATTGCCCTTTATGATGTCTATAGAAGCCTGTTGCTTCATGTTGTCTGTCATTTAAAATCAGATGGGTGGTTATACCATAAAGCAAAGCAAGCACAATCTTTCAGCAGACAAAGAATTGACTGCATGACCTCAGCTGTCATTTCCATTTTGAATGTGTATGTATCCATGATTTTTTCTTTGTTATATCAACTCCGATGATATAGCTGCTAAAAATCTCCTGTGGTTAGAACCCACTTGCCAGAAGTTTAGTTAAACCTTTCAAAATCTCTGTACTTTCATCACTTTCCACTAAGAATATATGTATCTTTTTTTTTTTTTTTTTAGTTTCATATTGTTTTTTCCCTTCCTGACTTGAAAAATTGTCAAGGAGATCAATCTAGGTTCACTTCTTTTCTAACTAATTCATATGTGTATTCACACATTTCTCTTTCATAAATAAAATAGTGGAGGCAGCTTAAAATTCAATTACGTACTATAATTAGATTCTTTAAATCATAAGATTAGGAGCCTGGAAAATATAAATTAGAAGAAAATGTTGGGTAAAAGTATAGATAAAAGACGATAACATGACTATTAATAGCTAGATGAGTGTTGGATACATGGAGATTCAATACAGTTTGTTTTAACATTAAATGACATTAAATGACTTTTGACCTTCAGATCACTTTTTAAGTTTCCTTTCTAATTTTAACAATTGTGCTTTCTTTTCTCTATTAAGTTTTGCCTTGTTAGATGCTTCAAGTTATTTTTATTCTGAAAAAATGGGATATTTAAATAAATATAATAAATACAAATTCCATTTGAAGTGGAAAATGTTTCACATTTCCTGGAATTGCCACACGGAGAAACATTCATTTTATGAACTGTGGGACTATGTTGAATAGAATACTCATGAGATGCATTCCCTCAGACATGCACCCCTGTACTTTCTGGAATTGATATTAGAGGACAGCCTAAGTGGTATCTACTGACTGTCAACAAATGAGTGACATTATCCTTGTTACTATCATATCTCTGCTTTGTTATACTCTGAACCAAAGTCACGTGAACCTTTTACATCAACAAAAAGTACAAAGCTGGAAATATAAATCGAAAGAGAATTATTTCAACCCTTTATATTTATTGACCCTAAAGCTCATTTAGAATGTAATTGATTAATTTTAGACACTTTCTCATCATTACTTTAGAATGTAATGTATTTGTATGTATAAATTGATTTTATTTTTATTAATATTGGTTTTATAAAGAAAATAATGCCTTCTAGAATTTATTTTGATTATATAAAAAGACTAATTCATTGTTTTACTTTTTACTACCTAATCTTTAAATATTCACATAGGATTTCTCATCAATCTATAATCAATGTAAACTTAAATTATTAATTGGCTTGATTTAATGTTATCAGTTAGGTCTATAATTATATACAAGTGTTATGTTAGGAAATATAAAAGTTCATTTTAGCACAAAGAATTGAACAGTAGTACATACATTTCTCATGTAACATGTGTCAATGTTTTTAAATAAGATATTAGTAAAGATATTATTTTTTAAAACATTTAACTTGCATGCATTTTCTCCTTTAATAATAACAACCTGATGAAATAAGCATCATTACTATTTTCAACTTATGAATGAAGAAGCCAAGGCATAAAATAAACAAGTAACTCTCCCAAAGTCTCCAAGCTAGTAAATGACAGTTATATAACTACTGGCTTATATGTGTGCCTTTGCTATTAAATATTTCTATGTGCAGTGGAATTTAAGCTAAAACTTGATTTAATAAGGTTTTAAGGTTACAGTCTCAACTTCCTGCTATCCTATGCTGCTATGTACCTGGTAACTATTTTAACAACAACCTATTTAGCACTCCCCATATGAAAGCAACCTTGCACTACTGTGTACAGTTGAACAGGTTGTGTATAACAGCCAATCATCCACCAGTCATAAGAAACCCATGTTATCTAGTACAAATAACCCAAATTCTATGAAGTTCAAACTGAAATCAGTCACTTCACAAGAATAAGAACAATAGCCAGCATCTACTGTAGGTTTGCTATGAGCCAGACTACTCTGAACACTTTATAGGTATCATCACATTTCATCTTCCCAATGAACCGAGAAACAATGTTACCACTACATGCATAAGGATAAAATGAGACATACTCTTATACACACATACATAGATTTATATAATGCATTAATATAAACTTGTTATGATTTTAGATAACATAATAAGCCCATATCTCCTCTCACTGTTCTGTTTTGACTTTATAATAATTAAAAAATTAAAGGCTATTCAATAACAGAGGACTAAGCATATTGATTATTGATTAAAAGAAGTATAAAAATTGAATAATCATGCTACCTGATTTTGAGAATTTCTATAACGCTAAAGAAATCATGACAGTGTTGTAGGCATAAGAACAATCAGGAACAGTATGACAGAATATAGGTTCCCTATCTCATCATATCCCTATTCGGTCGATCTTTCAAAAATGCAGACAATTTCATCTAGAGAAGAAAAGAGAATCTCCTTAAATATTTTGTTAGAGCAATTATATATTTCATGTTAGAATTTTATTACTAAAATAACCTAGAACTCTGCTTGCATAATACTAACATGTAACTCTAACATATCATATTCAATACCTAAAAATGTGAAACTTGAGAACAGTCATCTTTTAAAACAAAATATAATTTAAAAATAAACCAATTTGCAACCTAGTGTAAGAAACTATTTCTTAGATAGCATACAAAAACATAAAGTATAAATTTAAAAGTGATAAACTCAATTTAATTTAATTTGAAAATTCTGCCCTTCAAAAGTTACCATTAAGAAAATTAAAAGGCAAGACAATGATGGGAAAGTTTTTGACAAGTGTACATTTAATCGAAATATCTTACTAAAATGTACAAATAATTCTCTCATTGCAATAACAGCACAAAATACCTATCTCAAAGTGGTCAATAAATTTGCACACACACTTCACATAAGAAGGCATATCAATGGCCAATAACCATACAAAAATGTGCAAATCATTGGTCGTCAGGAAAATCCTAATTAAAACTACAATGTGATGCTGCTACACATTTATTAAAATTGATAATATTTAGGAGAATGGCAATATCGTGTTGTCAATGACACGAACCAACTGGAATGTCTATACGCATTGCTGTTGGGAAAATATACTGGTAGAACACTTTGGAAAAAAGTGAAAATTTAAAAAGTTAACCACATACTTAATATACAACCCATAAACTGTACCACTAGATGATTTTTAGCTAAGAAAAGTGAAACATTTTAGTCAAGATACTAAAAATATTTGTCAACTCAAAGAACAGCACATGTATGGATTTCAAAATCTGATTAAACAATGCACTGTTCCATTGATAACGCAGTATGAATCTGACAATTCTGTGTTGCCTTTCATAATACCGTATGAGTTTCCTCTTTCATGAATTCACTTTTCCTTAGGAAAGGACTACTAAAATCTTAAACTACTTTTTCAACTCACAGAATTTAACTGAACTGGAAACTCACTTCTGTAAAGAGCACATAGGAACCAAATCAGTTGCTAAATGTGGTTTATATAAAGGATCTGAACATTGGTTACTGTAGTGGAAGGCCTCTTTATCCTATTAAATTTGTACAATAAAATAAAGTCCCTTTTGGTTTGAGGTCATGAATAATAGCAGAATATGTATATCGTTCTCTGCTTTACGAGATGATTATCAATTTTTACTGGATATTGTTAGGAAAATTACTTTTTCCCCCTCTTCTGAGATTTTTAGTGATCTATTATGGTGATGGTAATAATTTAAAATAATCTTCACCCCCACTGCCACAGCTTACTGTTTCAATGCATGGATTCCAAGCAACATCTGCCACGTATAAATAATCTCCTTGATTTGCAACGGCAATTTCTGCCAAATTTCTTGATCAAGATGAATTACAGTGCTAATGAGACAGTGAGTGGGAGATAGGTTTACTGTGAGAAATGTTTTGTCACACTGTCCTCAAGTTTCGGAAATTCTGCTATAAGCTTCAGCATTATAAGATAAAGTTACTCTAGTGACTTAAGCAAAAGATATTAATTACTATGCCTGGCAGCAAATAGCACTGAAAAATTTTCAGAGAATTATTCCTTCTGCCCATTAGCATCTTCACAATGAATTACCTCGCAGCCTCTTGAATGGGATGCTACAGTGCATTGTTCCTCCCATTTAAAGATTGGGGTTTCCTCTTTGGGTTCATGCATGATTAATTGATTCAGAGAATAACCAAAAATAATCCATTCATATCTTTCCTTCTCATCATCATTTTTGAAATGCTTATGGGTAAACTGTATGGACTAAATTCACTTGTTTAAAGAAATATTTATAAACAAGTGCTAAGGTAGTTGACAAATTCTAATGCAAAACTACCAGAAAGAGAAGCCTTAAGTTTTTTTGTTGTTTTTGTTGTGTTGTATTGTTTTTTGTTTTAAGGCAGTGGGCTGAAAATTTCAAATCGAAAGCCATATGTCATCCTTCAATTACTTTCTTCTTAACCTCCTTGTCTGACAAAGCAGGTGATTTAGAACACACGGTGATTGATGACCCCGCTTCAACACAATATATTACTGTTCTTCTGAAATATTTCCAATGATGAGTGGAAATCTGATGTGTGCTGTCCAACCTAAGAGAATGATTAAATCATTTCGAAGAAACTTAGAAATCGTAGAGGTGCCATAACTGACAGAAAGTGAAGATATCCTGCTATTTTCAGAAAGATATCTGTTTTATGCCATCTTTTGGCCACACCCTTTACATGTCTGAGAGAAGCTGGTGTTTGAGAAAAAAGAAAAAAAAAAACACATGCTTTTCTGAATGTAAAAAGACAAAGGATCAGCATTTAGAGCACCACTGTTTTATAAAGGCCAATTTATAAAGCATCAAATAACTGTCATATTAAACTGGGAAATGATTTTTGCCAGTGGCTCAAATCCATATCTCTGATTATTATGTATCCTTTCTGTATGAAGAATTCAAACAAGTTGACCATTGTTCTGTGCTTATTAGTGATTCATCGTAGGCTTCTTAGAAGTGTATGACCTTGAAAAATAAAGTTAGTGAAGTGTGAGAGGAAAGTAATATTTTGCAAAGACCAAAGGGAGTAGTATAAGAAGTAGTATAATTTTATTGGAATGATCCAAAATTTATTTAGGCATGCAGTGACTTCCTTGGTTAATGCTTCATCTCTGGTGTACATTTTTAAGTGGGTAAATATAGATGCTTTCTGAGTAAGTGACATAGGTCTCCAATTTTCCATTTTTTAGCTTCACTAAAGTCAGAAAGATCTTCCTTTTAGTTGAGAATTCCCTTTCAGTGGTCAAAGCTTTGATTCTGATATGTATACTTTTTAGTAATTTGCACATTGGTATCACAGAAGTGTAGTAAAACTATTACTTAGCTGTAATAGAAAAGTAAAAAGGTTTATCTTTTACTCCTTCATTTTACAGATTCGGTCAATTGCTTGAATTTGGTTTTGTAGGGTATTCTTTTTGTTTTTTAATAAAATAACTAGTTTAAGATCTCCTAATTGGTATACACAAAAGTTTTAATTTTATCAAATATATACAGACTTTTATTTACCTTTCAGAAATCAGGAGATAGTATTTGTAGTGGTATATAGTGCCAATATCAAATGAAAAAATCCTTTTGTAACTCATTCTCTACTTTGGTATCCTAAAGACTAAAGACAGAGCCAAGAGCTTAGCAGCCCTACAGTCTAACTTGTCCTAATTAACCTTCACTATGGTAAAAACCAGAATGACTTCAGAAGACACCAGGGCCAGACTCCAAATTATGGAAAAACACACTGGTGACCTTGAGCAAGAATCAGTCACGCAGATGAGCTCAGTCCTGTGTGTTTGTGTGTGTACACATATAAAGAACATTTGGGAGAAATTTAAGATAATCTAAGTTAAATTGGTTATTATGTAATACTAAGGGCTTTTTGTAGGTCTATAAAATGGTATTATGTTTATACAGAATATCTTTATTTTTGAGATATGCTTGCCATTGTAGACAAGGGGGAAGTGCCACTATATCAACAATTTACTTTGACATCATCCAGTCAAATGTGTGTATTTACTCATTTTGGAAAAAGACAGGTGTTTAACACAAAATATTACTATGCTTAATTTTTGTCTGTGATGTCTCATATGAAACAATCAGTTTATCCATAATTAAATCAAGTGAGTTGTGATTTTTACTCTGATTTATTCATTCAGTTTAATATATGAATGAAGTGGACCATGATGGATAAATGCTGAGAGTATGTCCGGAAGCAAAAACTATAATAAGGACAACTTTGTGCACCTGGGATTTGAAAACAAGGAAATAAAATCCAAATGACCGAGAAATACTTATTTAAACTTTGACTTAATGCATGTCTTAGCCATACTGAGTCCTTTTTTCTTTATGGACTTCATGGTCAAGTCTAAGCTGTTCCTTTCATTTCATTTGATCTCTGCAAGGTCAGTAATGGTATACCTTTCATCATGCCTGATTTTAGTATCTTGGGTATTCTTTCATTTTTTTTTTCAGTCTAGCTTCTACAAAATGATTTGTCAATTCCCTTTCTTTACAAATGACCAAATTTTATATTGATTTTTCTATTGTATGTTTTAGTTTTATTGAAATATAATTGACATAATATACATTCACACATTTAGTGTGCAATTCAGGATTGTTTATACTATATTCACAATTGTGCAATGACCACAAACAATTGTAGAATATTTCATCATGCCAAAAAGAAATGCCATATCTTTAACTATCACCTCCAATTTCCTCTATTTTCCTCAGCTCTAGGCAACCACTAATCCACTTTCTCGGTAAATAGATGTTCCCTATTCTGGACATTTTATACATATGGTTCCACACAGTATATGTTCTTTTGTGACTGGTTTCTTTCACTTAGCATAATATTTTAAGTTTCATCAATATTGTAACATGTATCAGTATTTCATTTTTTTGTGGCCAAATGGTATTTCATTATATAGCTATACACTTGTTATTTATCCATTCATCAGCCGATGAACATTTGAGTTTTCAGCTTTTGCAAATTATGAGTAAGGCTGCATGCTATAGGCATTCATGTAAAAGTTTTTATGTAGACACATATTGTCATTCTCTTGGAAATGCACCTAGGATGAAAAGCCCATTGAGTGTTACTGCCACCTAGTGGTCTTATCATTTTTCTGGCTCAGACCTAAAGTCCCTCAAACTCACTACATCCCTCTCTACAGAAAGAGGTAAAAACTTGCATTTATTGAGTGTCTAACAAACTCTAATCCTATTTTGCATGTTATTTAAAAACATTAAATCTATATTAACTCCTATACACAAGCTAAATGTCTGAGACTACAGAAATTATGACTTACTCCCTGTCACACTAACAGTAAATGGTAAATGGTGAAACTGGGTTATGAAACTGAGCCACTGAGCTTGCCTGAAGCTTATTCCACTTACCTGAATTTCTTAAGAATGATGATGGCTAAAAAGTATTCTTTTAATCTCTTCAAAGAAGATATTGTTTTTACATTCCATTTTATACATGATTAGAATGAGACATGGGAGATAAAGCATCTTGCCCCAAATCAGACATCCGGATAGTTGAGGAACAGACTGATGCCTGAGTCGAGGCTCATTCAGAACCTGACTCTGCTGCTTGGGGAAGGGGAGTAGAAGGGACTAACTTTTACCGGAAAGCCAAAAGGGACATTCAGTTTGGAGAGAAAAAATTAATATACACACAATGATAACGGAAGAGGAGGGTAGAAAGTTAAGGTGAAGAACTGAATGTAGGAGCAGCCTCCTATCTTCAAATAAAGCATGATGCTATGCGCGAAGGAGAAAACCACATTCAGTCGAATTTCAAAGTTTTCATGAAAGAAGAGAGAAATTCCCAAGTCCTGTAGCTACATGACTTTATGACTCTGTGAGCATCACCTCTACTTTTTGAAAATGTATAATTGTTTTTTATTCTTTATACTCTTGAAATCTATAGTTTCCATCTAAATTTCAGATAAATGATCTCCCTACATTATTTGCATAAGAACAAGGAATGAACAGATGCCTCAGTGTCTTTTGTATTCTGAATGTAGATATAATTCATCATTATGTATAGCCTCTTATAGAAGCTTCAAACAATACAAATTGAGAAGACAAAAAAGTCTTTGAATACTAGATAGCTGTTAAAGTTTTTGAATTAAATTAAACAAATATTATTGGTGGATAGATATTCTAAAAAGATACTAAGGAAAATTGAAAGGTGCAGAAATATATGTGTAGTTAGTATGATAACATTCATGCACATTAGAACAATTCACAGAACCCTACTTGCCTATGACTAAACATGTGGAGCAAAGATATAAAACAAATGGCAAATATATACTTCACCTTAAGGTCAGTGCTTGATTCTAGAAAAGGATTCTGAAGAAGTGTAAAGAGGATTCAACTGTAACTGTATTATTTTATCTCTGAAAGAAAATATCGTTAGTGAAGATGACAAATATATTAAAATGTTAGCGTTTCAATAACATAAACTTGTTAAAAATATCTACATCTTGATCTAGTAATTTAACTCCTTGAAATTTTTACCATTAAAAGAGTCAATGCATCAATACTGAAATGACTCAACAAACTATGTTAATATCGATACTATACAATGAATTTTTAAAATATCAGATGACTTGGAATGATTTCCATAACAAATCATGATTTTCATATTGAGGGAAAAAAATCAAAAGTTTGACCAGTATGCATATGATAATCTTTTTCTTTAAAGTAGTTTCAAGTATACAGTACACGTATATTATAATCTTTAAATCTGCCAACTTCTTCCTAGCCATGAGGCCTTTGAACCTACTATTATTTTGCCTATAAGTTATTGTAAAGCAAAATTATCAGAGATAATTAAATTAACAGGTTTATGATAAAGAGATGTATACTGATATATAAACAAAGGAAAATGAAAAAAAAAAAACAACCTTAAATAGATAAGAATTTGTCGTATAGTAAGAAATCTGGTAATGTGTGGTCCAATGCTACAACAATTACTCAAAAATGTCATTAAAAATCCAGACACCATCTAATTTTCTGCTCCCAAATCCTTAACATATGACATTTATTATCATGTGTTAGGATATATGCTGTCATCTCCAACAATGCAATGTGTAAATAATATAGTAAAAATGAATAAGGGTATAAAGGGCAATGTCAAATGCAACTTTCCTCAGATATTTCTGACTACATTACACTTGCCAGCACTTATTTATGATGAATAACTTGGCAATATCCAGCTGCAAAAAAGGTAAATAAATTGAGTATTTTATATTTCCAGGCTTTATTGTAGAATCAAAGAGAAGTTATCTTTGGATAACTTTTGTTGTAGCCAATAGAAGAAAAACGAAGAAGGGTAAGAGGAAAGTGAAAAGAATATGATGTATTTACAAACAAAGAAAAACATTTTCAAGTTGATAATCAATAGTGTTTAAAGTTGCTGAAAGTTTAAGCAAAACATAATTAAAATTATCTATTGCATTCATTGACAAAGAGGCCAATGGAGATACATATGAGAATTGTTGGTACAGAGTGACAGTGAAGCGGTCGGACTGGACTGAAGAATAAGAGATTAAAACACAGAAGTAGTAAATGTATGTAATCCTATGTACGTAATCTCCTTCACTGGCAAATTGGCGGTGAAGGAGAAAGGATCATAATTTGGGATCAAAGGGAATTGGAGAGGTTTTTTTTTTTTTTATTGTCTTTTTGATCCATTTACATTTAATATGTGCAATACAAGCATGTTTGCATCCTAATATTTAGCTCCATATGGATTTTCACAATGTAGAAGAGGCTGACAATCCAGGGGAAAGAAAATGAGCAAAACATAATCTTACATCCTTTAAGTGATAAAAAGAAGTGACATTCAGAGCAGGTGGATGAGAGACTAAATTATGTAGACAGAGGACAGCTCCCCGCTCCTCCATTAAAAAAAAAAAATAAGGAAAAAGAAGAGTGTGAGCCCAATTTCAGTCATGTATGTAGGTTTAATAGTAAAAGTTGAGGATTCTGATTGATAGCTAATTACTCTAGGAATAGAATATGGGATTTTCTACCAAGACTGTAGAGAATAATGTGCAAGTTGGGAGGGAGAAAACATAAGCATTTGGAGGAGATGAGAGTGTTTAAAGCAGTTGTTGAGCAGTAAAACTGGTTGACTAGAGAAAAGTAATAGAACGTAATAAGATGGTACCAGACTAAGGCACCACAGGGATCCCTCCTTAATGCTGGGGATAAACTAAACAAAATAATTTGATTTGGCACATTTTGTTATGCAAAAGTAAACTAAAATCCTGGGCTTTTTTGGTGTGTGAGTGTGGATAAAGAACGTCTACTCAGTGGGAACTAAACTGCTCAATGTAACAAGTTTGCCTATTTTAAATAGCCATGGTATTGTGGAGAGTGACAATTATGATGACTGTGATGATCATATTTCTAGAGAAACTTGGAGTCTGGACGCTTGAAGCATACGTATGTTCTGGGGCATTTACATTAAAAAATAGGAATATTTTTCTGAACACAGCAGCAGATTCAAAATGGAGGTGTTAAGGAGTAGCCAGTATGGATTTCTTACTCTGCGAAGGGACATGTCACATGGACTTGGAACGAGTGATTTCTGATATCCAATTTTATATTTACTTTTTCTGTATTTTAATTATTAACTCTTTCCTTAAAAAGCAACTTAGTATTAACCTACTATGTGAAAGGAACTTTTTCGACAAGGTGCTGGGATGAAGTCAGATGATTTCCTGAAAATTTAACAGTATGAAGCTTTGAGGCTGCTCTCTTAGATGGACCTGCTCTGACAGACATTAGGAATGTGTTCATATGGTCACCCTTGTGAGGTAATCATGTGTAAAATTTTGAAAAAAAATGAAGTATTTTTAATATAACTGATTAAGACTCTTTCTCTTTCAATTACAACTTCCCCTGCATCATACCTCTCATCTTATACGTTGATTATAAAACAGCCACAGGCATTTTTGGGATCCAATTAAGGAAAAGTTGAGTCTGGGCTTGAAGTGTTCATTTAGTTTGGGTTTAAAGGAGTACATTTTATAGTTAGCCAAAATTTTCAATATATAGTTATCTAAGGATATGTTTAACATGCAACTGAACTGAGGTAGTTTTATGTTTAGCTCCAAGGGATGTTTAAAAGTCTAACACTGACTCTTGGCCAAAGTAAGTATGAAATATGCTAGCTATTGACTTTTAATATGCTGTTGAAACCATATATATATGGTTTGTACTTACATAGCCTGGGTTTAGCCACAAGACCAATAGAGTATAATAGCCCCTTCAGGGAACTCATACCTTTATTTCCCTTAAAGCAAGGTGCCTTTCCCATATTTTGGCTGTTCTTAATCGAAAAACAATGCATGCCCTATAAGATTGTAAAGAAATCTCAGGACTGCTAGACTATTGCCTGCACTCTCTCCTGCTATAATATTTTCTTTACCTTTATTAAATCCTATGCCCTAAATAGTCTCGTAAGTCCTTCAGTTATTCAACTCTGTACTTTTTAACCTATTTATGACAAGACACATGTATATTAAAATGACATCTGATAGCCTGACATTGACTGTGATAATAAAATAAACAAAAATTTTGTGTTTTGTAGAACATCAAGAAAGTGAAAAGACAAACCACTGAATGGAGGAAAATATTTTAAATAATATATCTAATAAGGGACTTAAATCCAGAGTATATGTAGAATTCTTAAACTCCACACATACATATGCACAAAATCTAACAACCCAATTTATAAAAATAGAGAAAAAATTTGAATAGAGACATCTCCTAAAATATATACAAATAATAAATATGCACATGAATAGTTGATTAACATCAGTAATTAGAGAAATGCCAATCAAAACCACATGATACACCACTTCATAGTTACTAAATGGCTAAAATAAAAATTAGAAAAAAACAGCAATCTTTATGAAGTTGTAGACAAATTAAAACCTTCATACATTGTTGGTCAGAACGTAAAATGTTGCAGCCACTTTGGAAAACATTTTGACGGTTTATGCAATATTAAACATAGAGTTATCATATGACTCAGTAATTCCACTCCCACATATATCCTCCCAAAAATGAAAACCTACATCTACACAAAAATTTATACATGAATGATTCATAGTGGCATTATTTATAATAAGCAAAAAAACTGAAACAGAACGAATGTACATTAATTGATGAATGGATGGATAAAATGTGGTATATCTATATAATATTATTCAGCAATAAAAAGAATGTAAAAAGAAATGCTGCTAGTCTTTGAAAATATGGTAAGTGAAAGCAGTTGGTCACAAAATATCAAATATTTATGATTCTGTTTATATAAAATGTCCAGAATAGATAATCTTATAAAAACAGGGGTTGCCAGGAACTGGGAGGAGTAGGAGAGAAGGAGGACTATTAATAAATCTGAGATTTCTTTATGAAGTGATGAAAATGTTCTAAAATTAGCAAAACGATTGCACAACAGTAAATATGCGAATAGACACTGATTTGTACAGTATAAAAATTTTAATGTTGTGGTATTAGAACTGTAATTCAATTAAGTCTTTTTTAAGTTGGCTATTGTTAGATTAATTTTATGTAATTATTGGAGGAATCTGTGTAAAAGTTTATAGCAAACCAATACCAGAGAGCTACAGTAGCCTAGAAAAGCTGTTAAATTTGATTGTGAAATTATGGATGATCAGGAGATATAGTCAAGAGCAGCAGTATAAAGTAATCTTTGGTAGACTAACATTGGGTAAATTCATCTTTGTTTACTTCGGTCTTTTATTTACAAAATGCTTTAATGAGTTGATAATGGAAAAATTTAAAAGGAAATAAGCATTGCCAAGAGTCATTTAAAATAGAGTCAGGAGGCTATTAAGGAAGTAGAGTCTATACAGCTTATGCACATATTGTGCCTCAGTCCTCAGAGCTGCTATTAAGTTACTAAACCTGTTAATAACTCAGCTCAAGGCTGAGCCATAAATATGCTGAACAATAACTGCTGTATGGACACATACCTCCATACAACAGCCACCTCCCCCTTGTAACCTCCTGTACGCATACTGGAACTAACCAACCCTTATTAACCTAACCAGCAATCTTTCATATACATGAAAGACTTACACTTTGTGGTTTTTGCCTTTAGAAACTCTGCTGTTCTATGTTCTCTTTAGAGTGTAGTTTGGGTTGCTACCTGAATCTATGTCTCTTGAATTCAAACCCTTTAAGACTCCAGATAAACTTTTGTTTTACAGCCTCAAATCTTTATTGGTCAACAGAATGTATAATGGATGAAATGAAATTTAGTAGCTAGTTAATTTTCTCCTGTTTTCTCTGTTTTATCCTCTTTGTGCATAAAGTTGTTGTAGAATAAAAATGATACGATTAAAACATGATTAATCCTAGGGTAACAATAGAAGAAACTGAAGATCGCCATTGTAATTAAGGAAAATTTGTAAGAGGACATTATCTTACCTAGTTAATCAATTAGTTAATACACTTCGCAAAATTTAGAGTTAAAAGGTTAAGGATTTCTGCAACACTCATATGACCAAAATCACACATCTTTACCCTAACGTCACTTTTCTTTATAGAAGTGAAATTGCAAGACATAGTTTTTCAGTTTTCCTTGCTCTCATATGTCTACTTGTGAAAACAAATCAGTAATCACTAACTTTAGGGGGGTATCTTGCTCACTGCCCAGATCACATTCCTATTTCTTAAGTAGTATTCCTTTCTTGTGATCATTCTACTGCTTGCAACATATAAAATATCTCTAACTGCCAGATGTCAGGATAAACTCACTTTGAACTGACTGTCCTACCGAAACAGCAGTAAAGCTTTCTCTTCCCTCATCTGTTTCTTAGTGGTTTTACTTTATAACTTTCAACAAAGAGAATGGTAGAGTATCCTTTCATCCTGGTGATCACAGGACTGAAAAGTACTGCTGGAGTGCAGCCAGAGAGAGTGAAGGTCTTTCTAAGTTTAAATCTGTAAATGCCTACTGTTTTCTTGTTGCCATAAAGTTAGTCTTAACTAAAAAGTTTTATTCCTCAACATATGAAATTTTAATGTATATCATGAGGTTTATAATGACCTAACAGTAGTAAAATATCTTTGCTAAAGGAAATTGCATCCTTGATTTAGCTACATGTTTGTTTCAGGAAGTTGTATTTGTACTTTTAAACTGCAAACATTTTCACCATATTTGTTATAATTTACCCAATATTGAAGGGGATCTAATTATCTTTATATACTTGGCCCACCATTACATCTAGGTTCTCTTATTATTAGAAGGCATTTTCTTTCCTTCCTTCGATTTCTCTTCCTTCCTTCCTTCCTTCCTTCCTTCCTTCCTTCCTTCCTTCCTTCCTTCCTTCCTTCCTTCCTCCTCCTTCCTTCCTCCTTCCTCCCTTCCTTCCTTCCTTCCTTCCTTCCCTCTCTCCCTCCCTTCTTTTTTCACGTTTTTCCTTTACTTTCATCCTAAAGAATAAGAGAATTGAGTCCTTCTCCTATATTCCAATCCAAACACTTGAAACTCCATATCTGTATGAGAAGAGCAGTAGTTCAACCTGTATTAAGTTAAAAATTTGTAAACACTCAGCAAGGGGTTAGATCTTTGATGGACAAGGCAGACTCTGGGGCCACTGGAACTTTGGTCTGCAACTCTTCAGAAATTACTTGCTAAATTTAGTGTCTAGATTCTGAAGAGTATCTGTGCTTCCCCAAATAAAAATTATAGTGTTCTAGAGAGTATTTCAATACATTATTACAACAGTGGTGGTGTTGACAATGGTGATGGTAGTATTCTAGAAAGATGATTCTCTAAACCTTATATTATATCATGACTGATGTCGTATGTCGAGCTGAGGCTTTGGAATCTGTTATAAAATATCCATGGAGGATTTTCTTGCAGCCAGTAAGTAAACTAGCAATTAGAAACAAACTGGCTAGATCTTACTACACCAATAACAAGGAGTCTCTTATTAGCTTGTATGTATTTTAGCACATTTATTGTATACTTAGTAGGAATTGAGCTTGTACTAATTGTAGCTTCTACTATAAAATATTTTCTAGATCATCACAAATATAAAAGAAGACTCAAAATAAAGACTGCATCATCCTGTATGTATTTTTTAAATAATTTTTCTATCTGAACTAGTATCTTTTAAGAACAAGTTATAAAATCTATATTAATAAAAATTAAAAAGAAAACCGTTGATTTGATTTAACAGTGCCTATTTAGAATAATTTACAAATCAGCAATGGGGTCAAGAGAAATTATATGACTTTTCCAAAGTCACTCTCATGGTTTCAGAATTGGGATTTTAACTCTTGAATTTCTCTTAATATACCATAGTGTTTCTTATATAATTTAAGAATTAGAGATTTATTTCTTGAGTTATTTTCTGATATAAAAAAATCCAGCAACTTCTTTCAAAAAAAAAAAAACTTGTTATAAATATCATATCCACAGGAATAGAACAGTCTGCACATTTAATAAATCTGTAATAATGCAAGGTTTTCAATCTTCACTATTTAAGTTTCCTTCGCAACCTCTCCTGACATGTTGTCCTAAGGCCCATCAACACTACACTTTGAAGCTCCAGAATAATTAATTATATTATTATGAATTAATTGAAGGTTAACTATTTTATGCCACTTTTAGTCGTTTAGAAATGGCTTGTCATTTTTAATAAGACTATATAAGAAATAAAACCTTTTCAAAAGTGATGGCATATTTATAACATAAAAAGATATGTATACATATGTACCCTAATGCTAGTGTTATTAAAAATATATATAAATGCATTTTATGAAAAAAATAGTTGCTTGGAAAATGGTCTTTAACTATTTGGAGACAATAAATCTTGAAGTGGGGGGGGTGGCCCACTAGAAGTATTCACGTGGGCCTCTCCAAATAAATATTCAACATTTGTTGCTTTAGTCTGTGTCCGTATGAAAACATCAGCGATTCTCTGGCTTCAGGCTGTTTAGATATGACAAGTGGTGAGTACCAAAAATAAAGAGAGAAAAAAAAATAAGACCAGCATGTTTATTTCCTAGGCTTCCTTCTTGGAGGGCCACCTGGTAAAGCTTGATCAAAGCTTGATCATTCCTTTCAGATGGTTCTCACCACAGAGGTCTATCTCCACATTCAGTGAATATCTGCCTGCCTTTATGCATAGGGGTTGTGACCTTGGCCTGCTGTTAAAAATCCATCGGTAACTCACTGTAGCTTATGACTTATCTACAACCTACCCATCCCTTTGTATATTGTTTATTGTAAATTAGCCTTAAATTACCCAAATTTGAGTATGCCTCTGTTTCTTGCAATGACAGTGAATGATACAATGCATATCCTTTGCTTTGCTTAACCCCTAAATGGAGCTCATTATGTTACTCATTTTCCTGCCCTTCCCTCCCGTTTCTGCTCCCCTGTTTATGCTCTATTTTATTGCTTCATTATCCAGACAAAGTCTGAAACTGAATGTCATTCTAGACAGTTCCCTTTTTTCTCTTCCATCTACTACTTATCCACTTATGATTGATACAACATTTTTTTTATGCTCATTACTCATCTTAGATATTACTCATCTTAGAACATCTTCTTTGTTTTCTTGGAAACTTACTATTTTAATTTTAAATACAACTTTGGGTAAAGTGTCAACCAGAGAGTTGATCCTGAAACACTCATGCATGCCAGATCTAAATGATGGCTCCTATTGTGCTTCAGAACCCCACTCTTGCTTCTATATTTTATTGGGTTGCATTTTATTTGTTTGCATAGCATTTTTCCTGAACCAGAGAGCTCCCTGAAAACAAAAATCATGTCATATTCACTTCCTATCCCAGAGGTGTATCAAAGCACTTGGGAAGAATAATCACTCAAAGAACATTTATTAATTAAATTAAAGTCACATCGATAACTGGTTTATTATTTTCCATGCAACATTCTTCAGATGTTGGAATTCATGGGATCTAGTTCTATAGATGAAGGAATATCTGGACATTCACTTCTTGACCTAAGGCTCATAGTGGAAAAGGAGGGTGCTTACTAAAAGAATACAGAGATACAAAAACACAGGACTTAAGAATTACTCTAAAGTCTCCAACTGTGACAAAACTTGAATATAAATAATGTTATAAATAATTCTTGCAGATAGTATCCTAACCATCATTTCAATACCACTGTCAGTTTGTTCTCAGAATAAAACTCTGGTACTTCAAATGATGTTACCTTTATGAATAAGGTGCAACCAAGTGTACAGATAATAACTTGTCACACTTGATTTCACTGGGTCCTACCTCTCATGCTACTTTGCTCAAATATTATAGGCTAAGTAAATGTCATATTTTGACAACTACATAATTTATTTTGGCAGCGTGCTCTCTCCCTTGATGCCGTGTTCTGACAGGCTCTACTTAGATGATGTGTTAATGGGAAAAAAAACATTTTACAGTCAAATTTACCAGTCTTTTTGAGGTTTTAAAATATAATAAATAGCTCTACATTTTAAACAGTGTTCTATTTTTAGCAACAAAAGTAAATATTGTCTAGGGCACTCTGGCATTCCAAACCATAAACCTATTGTAAAACGTTCAAAATCATCCATGTCCACGCAGGGGTAGCATTTATTTGTGACCATCTGCCCCCCTCTCCCATTTACACCCAGGCCTATGCATTTTAATATTGACCTGTAAACCATTTAATCATTCAGTTATTATTCAGTTACGTTTATGTGAAAGTAACAACAAAAAAGGACTTTCTATAAACTCCCTACTTCACATTCCTGATCTGGGCTAGATACTGTGAGTTCAAGAGTACTCATTTCTAATCTATGAACAATTTTTAGAAATACTGTAGTATCAGAAACTAAGAATGCTTATTCCCGTGTATAGTTTGCTTTTTGTTATATGATTTCAAAGGAAACATTTCTTTTTATCATAGACAGCTTCAGTAGCAGCCTAATTTAAAATGGCATTTTATGACTTTTTTCATATTAAAAAATAACAAAGTTAGACGCTTTCTCATGCTCTTTTATATTTAGTGAAATGAAGATGAAAATGACCAATTAATTGCTTATTGAAACAGGGAGAGGGGTGTTTAACTAATCTACAATCTGTCTCCACAAAGACACACAAAACTTACTTTGTAAGTAGAAATAAAGTTTACTGGAGTCTTTACCTGACTTCTCTGCATATTCTCTTTACTTAATGAATTCAGTTGTAAATTTTTATTCTTATACTGTTCTCCTCCAAGGCTCCTCTTTCCTAGGCCTCTCCCACCTTACTCTTCATAAAATCTTGTTTTTTTAAAAAATCTATTTAATATCCAAAATTTTTTTCATGACCTTAGGTTTCAAAAGTACTATTCTCTTTTGTATTCTTCAGAAAATAAATGTAGATATTGATTAATAACATGTTCATACATGATATCTATTGTTTAAGATTCTAAAGAAAAGACCTTTTTATGTCATGAGAAATTCCAGGATAAAAGCTTATAATAGCAGTGGAAAATGTAAGGAAAGATGAAAAAATAGATGGATAAGTGGATAGACACATAGATAGATGATAGATTATGATATGATATGATATGATATGATATAGGGGTAGATATAGACAGATATACATATATATACACTATATATACATACATTTATTTCCATTATTTATTTCTGAAAGGACTTGTGAAGAGAAATTAAAGAGAATATCATGCCTAACTATGATGCATTTAATGAATGTGTAAAAGGAAAAAACTAACATCATTTGAATGAACTCAGAATCCGTTTGGATTTTAATATCAGGGTAATTGAGTTTTCACCCAAATGGGAGACATATCATAATAAATTCATGAAACAAACATCAATTCCAAATTCAAAACAATGAATCATTAATGGAAAATTTAATAGTGGAAATCAACAATAATTTTTTTGACTTCCAGTCCTCATGATAACACATTTAAAATATTCCTTCAGTTTTTGATGATGAGATGATGATGATGATGATGATTAAATTCAGGAAGCTCCTGAGAGGGTATTAACTAAGAAAGATCATTGGTTTTATGCTGGAAAGAAATATAGATAGAAAAAAAACTTGCCATCATTCCCTTTGTGAACTATATTTTTGTTAATAAACAATACTCCCAAGAATGAGTTGACAAAACAATTTTATATAGGATAATGCTATTTTGCAACCAACCACTAAACTATATATTCCTTCTCACATACAGGTAATTTCTTCTGCTTTTTCCTCCAACAGAATGTCTTTCCATTTATTCTACTTATCTGGATTCCATTAATTCTTCGCAGTTCAACAAAACTTTATGTAATACAACTTATTACTTGATTCATAAATTTTCCTTTAATGCATCATGTCATCTCTTCAAAAGTTAGATTTATAATATTCAACTGAATTTTCAAAACTGTAAATTCTTTGAAGACTGAACTTTCATCCATTATTATCCTTTATGCTGACATTTTTTATCCTCCAGGGTCCATCAACATACTATAAACATAAACTTACACATCGGAAATCCTACTCTAAACCAGATGTAGGTGTAAAGCACCTCACAAGGTAGCTGCTGTATATTAATCAAATAATTTCTTAAAGTAAACATCATGAAATTATAAATAATATTTACTTAACACAGAAACAGAATAAGAATGGTGGAAATGTAACAGGTCAGATTTTGATACATGTCTTGTACGTTGAGACAAAGTTTGAGATGAACATGAAGACTGCAGAACCCCCATAGGGTCTTCATGTTTGGCTAGGTTTGATTTTCTCTTTAGGAAGATCACCTTGGGTCCTATGTGGTGAGTAGATTAATGGACATTTAGATGGAAGAAATACAGACCAGAGAGATAATTATGATAGAATAAAAGAAAAATCAGGAAATCCTGAATTACAGGAAATGGCAGTGAATGGTATTGGAAAAGAAGGAAAGGATATCAGGAATTTTGAAAAAACAAAACCAATAGAATTTAGCAACTGATTGGATATAAGGTTATGACGGGAATAGGAAATTTGAAATAACTTTGGGTCCTGATTTTGTGGCTCACTTAACATTATACAATCCTGTAATAAAATTCTAGAACTTTAGTGAGAAGGAACATTTTCCTGAGGAGCTAACGATGTATATTGAGTGACTCCATTCTTATCCCTTGAAATTCTTGTGGATTCCAGTTCAGGTTGAAAACTACTGCCCTTGGTAGCTTAAGATGGTATTACAGTTAGTTTTCAAGTCCAGTATTACAATATATTTCCTAAATGCGGATTGTAATTCCAACATTGGTTATGCAGTTTTGGGATGGATTACTGCCTGCATTTAAAAAAACAAAAACAAAAACAAAAACATATATACCTACACTCCCAGACTGTACAATCTTGCAAAGATGATAGGTAAACAGCAAGGCTCTTAGATAATTTAAAAAGGCAGTAAGTAATTAAATGTCAAAGTTAATGGTTGTAAATCATTGAACTCTACCACTACACTGGCTTAAATGACTAAAATGTAAATGATAAGGACTGTCCTCCCCAAATATATTTTCCTGGCCTATAGTTACTGAGGTCAATAAAAATCATGAAAACATTTTGGCAGTCTTAACGCCATTTCTTTTTTGAGAAATAGTACTGATCTTCTCAGTATATAAATATTGATTCCACTTTCTTTTTTGTTTTACTTTCTAAAATGCATAGGCCTGCCATGCAGAAACAAACCCATGCCTAAATTAAAATGAAGATTTGTGCTTATTAATACCTGCTGTTTTGAATGATGTATCATCAAGCTTTCATTCTTTAATTATTACTTTCAAACACAATAAGGACTAACATTTATAGAGTCGTTTTGTAGGCATTTCTGCGTAACATAGTGGAGTTACTAGAGATGAGCAATCCAGTTAAGCATATGAGTAAAAATGAATAATAGCATTATCAGTTTTTCTGGCAATCTAAATGGCATTCGTAAAGAGATTTTGTTTTTCCTGGGATTCTCTGTAAGTGCTGATGAGAATTTTAGTGTCAGACAAATGTCTGCTAGAATCATAAGAGCATTTCATCATTATGATATTCTGTTATGACTCCCTAGATAATCAACCCACGTCACCTCTTTAGAAAACAAATGTCAGCATTGGTGATGAAGTTCATCTTATCCAAGAATGGTCCTTTCTGATAAGTCAAATGTTATGTGACAGAAGCCTCACTTGAATACAATTTAAATAGATCAGATGTCTCATAAAGCTCTGAACAAGACAGGTCATTGCTATGAAAGAGGTGTCACAAAGTTGCTGAGTGACTCGAAGAATTTCCTTAACTCTCTTCAGATAGGACTATTATGGGCTGAAATGTGTCCTCATAAAATTCATATCTCGAAGTCCAAATTCCTAGTACATCAGAATGCCACAGTTTGGAGATAGGGCCTTGCAGAAGTTAATCATGGTGAAATGAAGTCATGTGAGTGGATCCTTGTCCAACAGGACTGGTATCTTTTTTAAGAAGAGATTAAGATCCACACATACACAGAGAAAAGACCATGGTAAGACATAAAGAGAAGATTGCTATATAAGCCAAGGAGAGAGGTTCTCAGAGGAAATCAACCCTGCACCTTGATTGTGGACTTCCAGCCTCCAGAATCTTTAAAAAATAAATTTCTGTTGTTTAAGCCACCCAGTCTGTGGTATTTTGTTTGGCAGTCCTCACAGAGTTAGACATGAGCATAAGCTCTAGCCCAGGTGGAACTTCACGTTGTCTGTCATGTAACCCGATCTTTATAGAGCATGTCTCCCAAGGAAGCAAGGACTTTGTCTCGAGTTTTAGGACATTTGATGTGACTCATTTAATTAAAACCATATGTCAGTGTCCTTAAATGCCTTTGCCAGTGCTCGCTAGGCAGTGACTGAAAACCACCTCTTTTTTGACATTCTGAAACAAGAAAAACAGTCATCCTTTGGTTTTAGGTCTTTTAGACCTAACCATTGGTATATTGGTATATGTTGCCTGTATATCTTGGCAACCAAACCAGTCTTGGAATTTAAGAATAAATTGCAGTACTATGT
The DNA here is from genome assembly GCA_003508835.1 of Eonycteris spelaea. NCBI lineage: Eukaryota > Metazoa > Chordata > Mammalia > Chiroptera > Pteropodidae > Eonycteris > Eonycteris spelaea. Next base: position 7,328,642 of record PUFA01000007.1, read on the forward strand.
TTTTATCAGCAAGCAAGTGTCCAAGAAAATTAACCTCATTTTGATTTATAAGGATTTGGAAGAGTATAACCCATGGATATGAGGAGAAAATAATAAATTCAATGGAAGTTGCCAAATCTGTAGAATGAAGAGTAGGTGTTAAAACACAGATGAGGAAGCTAAGGTACATTGAAGGAAGAAGTGTGTCACAATGCGGAGGTGAAAAGCGATGGGATTTAAGGAGTAGTATACGTAGAGAAACATGATTTTTTAAAAAATGTGTAATCACTTCCCAATGGTATTTCTACATTCTTATATGAATCCAATTTTATATCTGGACTTATTTTCTTTCAGCTGAACACTTATATTTTTTTGTTGTTTTGTTTTTTGTTTGCTTATGACTTCTTCTATTGTAGATGTGCTGGTGAAAGATTTTGTTGTTGAAATATAAATTATTTTTGTCAATTTAGAAAAATAGTTTTACTTGATATAAAATTCGAAGTAGACTTTTCTCTCAGCATACTAGACAGGATGTTTCAATGTCTTTTGGATCGTTTTTTTTTTTTTCTGATGATAAGTTATTCTTCATTCTTATTTTGGTTCTGGTATTCATAGCCTACATTTTTTCTACTGCTACTTTTTTTTTTCCTATCATTGGTTTAACAGTTTGGTTGTGAGATTTCTGTTTTGTGTTGTGCTTTTATTCTGGTTTGGATTTATTCAGTTTCTTAGATCCATGCTTAATAATATTCATAAAATCTGGATTTCTTTTGCCATTAGTTACTTAAATATCTTTTCTGCTCTTTGCTTACCCTTTTCTTCGCTTTGAAAATCATTTTAAATGTTTGGTTTCTAATACTGTCTTCAATTCATGAATCTTTTCACTAGAGTCTAATTTGTATATGTTCCATTCAAATTTTTTTTACTTAAGACATCTATTTTAATTTTTAGAAATATTCTCTTTTTTTTCTATTTCTTCATTATGCTCTTTCCCATTTTTGCACGTATTTTCATTTATCTTTCAAACTCTTTGTCTTCTGATTCCATTATCTCTGCATTTTTGGTTACATATTAATTTTTTTTTGTCTCTGCATGCCTGGTAATATTATATTATACCCTGGATGTTATAAATGCTGTTTTTGATTGTCTGAATTTTGTTTTTCGTAAGAGAGTTTTGGGAGTTGTCCAAAGCAAACTAGCTTGGACCTTTCAAAGCTTATTTTTGGTTGTGTGGTATTTATTTATTCATGTATCTATTTACTTACTTATTTTTGTAGCTTATGTGAGGGGTGGAGGTGTTAACTAACTTTATTGTAGTAATCAAGCCTTATTTTAAAGCTTTTAATTATAAGACCAGAATAGCCTATATTGCCAGATTAGAATATTCTTGTCCTTCAAGTATAGTTTTTATTTGTATTCTGAACACCGAGTGTTCCAGAAATCTCACCATTCATATTGGTTAGAACTTGAATATTTTTCAACCCTATATGAGGCTCTAGGAATTGTTACATGCACCAAGCCTCAGCATTTTCCCCTCCTAGGCTTCTTCCAATGCTCCTTCTACCAGAGCCTCATCTTATTGCCATGATTCAACATATTGGTCATGTTGCTACCTAAGGTGTTTTTTATGTCTTTGTGCCTGGAATGCTTTCCCCTAGATATGAGCTTGACTTATTACCTAAGTATTTCAGGATTTTACTCAAATATCACCTTCCAAGTGAAGATTTTCCTGAATACTCTACTCTAAATTGGATTTCTCTTCCTGTAATTCTATAGCCATTCCCTGATTTGCTTTTCTTTATAACACTTAAAACTTCCTGAAATATTATTTTTATTTTGTTTTTGTCCTTTCTCTTTCTCACTTTCCTAGTTTCTTGTGACTCACAATGTGATTCCTGATCAGACCAGCAGCATTATTACTGGTTGGGGTTTGTACTAATGCCAATACCAGACCACACGCTAAGCCTACTGAATCTGCATTTAAACAAGATCCCAAGGATAATAATGGGATCACGGGGTGACCATATTTGTCTGTTTTTGTTTGTTTGTTTGTTTTGTTTTGTTTTTGTTTTTATGGCATATAGACAGTGTTAGTTCAATATCTGTTAAGTGAATGGATAAGTTCCTTAGCCCTCATAACATGTAAGTATTATCAAATCTCACATTCTACTCTAATAGGAAGGATGAACTAAGAGAACAAGAAATGATGGTACCGGGCAAGGTAGGGACAGTAGGAGAATTACAAATCGAGCATTCTGTCAAGTTTGATGTGGCTTGGCCTTTTGTATATTGAAAGCGAAATTCTAAAGTGCATTCTCCAAACTTTAAGATCAGCATTGTGCCCTGATGCAGTCAACTCCACATTATTTCTCTGTACAATAACTAAAATTGTAGAATTCATAAGCACATAAGCTGAGTTTGCAATCAAAAGAAAAAAAAAATCTAAAACAGAAATAAAGCATTCTATACCGAGACTGCTAAGCCCAAAGTCAACAAAACTGCTAAACGCAAAGAATAATTTAAAAACAGTTTGAGCCTTAGGAGAAATGTATTGCTTTACATACTCAAAACTGGACCTAATTATCTTATAAATAACCAAGCATGTAAACACAAGCAGTGATCAATTTAGGCCAATAGTAGAGTGGTTTAAACAATTATATTAAAGGAGGCAATACACCTATAGGTTTGTTTTCCAAAGGTACCTATCTGAACTTTTCTCCTAGGCTTCTAGTAATACATTTTTTACTTAGTGAGATTTTCATACCGTGTAGAATTTATTGTGTTCCTCTCCATCAAGTCAGCTAATTTTGGTCTGTTGATAATTTGCATATTATTTTGCTGACGGCTTGGAAATTCTGCATGTGTGGTTGATACAGGAATCTAATAATTGCTCCCTCTTAGCATAGCACTGGCTTCAACTGTGAATAAATCGCCATTACTTAGAAGTGGGTCAACAATGGGCAAGAAATGAGATATTTCTAAATTGTCGCTGCCCAATTAAAATTAGATTTGCATATTTTCTCACCATTATTAAGAAGTAATATTTTTTAGAATTATAAGCTTTTTTTGCTATAGGAAAATTAAAGCATAAAAAGGCTCAGTTCTAACTTTCAAAATGTGTTGATTTTGATTATATACTATTATCGGCAGGAAACAGGAAATTGAAATTATTGATATCAAAATTTCAGTGTGCTGATACTTGAAATATTTATAATTATATTTTATTGGTATTTATATCATTCAGAACAATACAGCCTAAAAAAGAAAAATAGAAATACTACTCCCTGTAGAATTGTAAAGTAACATTTAAGAAAATGAGAGGATAAAAGTAAAAATAACAGAAAAGGACAAAACATTTTGCCAGATAATGGATGAAAGTACTTACTGAGGAAGAAGTTAAATTGTGAACTTAAGCAGGGAGATAGCAGCATCTGATCTAGATCAGTGAGGTTAGAGGCTGCAGAAATTCTATTCTGTAAGATATCTTTGCTTATTTTATCACATGGACTTATTTCTTAACCACGTGATTTTCAATTTCCTTTTCTCTAAAATGTGGAATAAAAACTCTACTCATTGACATTTATAAAAGTAAATGAACTACGCAAAGTTGTTACAGAAAACTAGACAGTACTAAGCTCATAAGGTTGTAACATTCAGGTTAAGGGAATACTGAAGTTTAAAAGACTTTATGTTCAGCCCCTTTGTATTATCTGACTTGTCATCCTTTGGAAATGACAGAGGTGAGAAGTTGCATAACAGAGAATAAGGGTTATCATAGAAACAAAGAACTGGAGCAAGAGGTGATCAAGAGAAATAAAAATGCCACCAGAATTTCCTGAACTATTAAGAGCAAGAGAGTAAGAGCTGCAATGGGATGGGAATCTGACCCTATTTTTGAGCCATTATTACTCTATTATGTCAAAGGTGTTAAGTACTTGAGGCAGCAATCACTTAGGCCAACTTCTGAATAATATATAAGCCCCTATCAGGCTACCAAATATTTAAACAACTAATCAAATATACCAGATGAAAACAGTGGTTTCAGTAAGCAAACTCCACACATACTTATAGAAGCACTTCTCATCTGACTACTGTTCATGGTTTAAAAAAATGTCTTCCATTATCCAAGCATAAAGGAGAATGTCTGAGTATGTTTCCCACAGAAGAATCAATAGCTCTGTGAAATTCTCATGCTACCTGTATGTTTATTAATATTGGTGTTAGTCTACTTAAGAATAAGCATACTTAACATTAGTATAAACTTAAGAGTGTGTAAAGACCTTTCTCAACTTTCATCTTGTCCACAAGGTAGGTTTTGCTATCCTCATTTTACATGTAAGGGAATTGGGACTCCAATGGTGAGATGACAGGTCCAAGGGTTATCAGGTAAACATGTAAAACCAGGATTCACACATGGACCTTTTTACTTATATTAGTCTACAAACATTTTTTTTTTTTACCACTCGATTTCATTTTTCCTTTGATTAATGATAAATTTCTGATTTCGACCAAAGTTGGTGCTGCAATTTTTCTGAAATTATGGTTCATAGTCAACTTGATATTAGGGGAGACAGAGTGATAACTTCAGAAAACCTTGTGAGTTAAAAATTCCAAATACCAATAAAATATATTATTTTTCCTAAAAGGCAGTGAATTCTAACAGTCAAAAAAAGTGAAACTATATATAATAAAACAAAAGTTAACTTATAGAGGAAAAGGAAGTTCATTGGATATGGATATTATATGTTTCTTTAGACTGATCCCAGTCTGCCTTGTTGGGTGCATGATTCAAATTCATTACAGGCTGAAAATAGTACATGTAATAAATTGTATTCTTCTCTACAATTTCTACATGATGTTGTCACTAAAGTCATGTTTGGATACTGATATTTTAAAAAATAATTTCATTCCCTCATTGTATTTTCTGAATAAAAGAATAGTTATTTTTATATTTTATCGAAATCTGTATCTTTGTTCTTCTCGTTTAGTCCCTAGATCAAGTCTTTCTCTAGTGTACATTTCTATTTTGCCTGAAAAATAAAAAAGTAAATAAGTAAAACAATTGAATTATTTGCCCAATATATTTGCTAATATTTTGGCTTAATCAAAAGAGAATATCCTACGGAATCCAAGGAAATTAATCACATTGTACACTCACAGTGAATGATATTGCTTCCACCATTATACTATCATGAGAAATAGTTTCACATCCTAAAAATCTCTTATGTTCCACCTATTTCTCCCTTCTTTCCTACCTCCTGGTGTTTTTAGTGTCCCCAAAGTTTTGCCTTTTCTAGAATGTTATATATGCGGAACCATACAGTATGTAGCCTTTTCAGATTGACTTCTTTTAATTAGCAATGCACAAGTTAGGTTCTTCCACATTTTTTCACAGTTTAATCACTCATTCTTTTCATTATTGAATAATATTCCATTGTATGGATGTTCTGTAGTTTGTCTATCCATAACACTTTAATATTATTTACTTTTCTATTTTTAACGTGGCACAAATTTGCATTTATTGACATTCTATAACTGCGCAGGGCAATAGTTTGTATTTTCAGTGAAATGTCTTGGATATCCTTTTTAAGAAATATTCATTGCTAAGGACTTCATATATTTTATCTTGTGAAATGTGTTTTTAAATGTTTATCCCAATTTTACTAAAAAATGGTTGACATACATCACTGTTTAAGTTTAAAGTATAAGCAAGATGGTTTGAATGATGAATTGATATTATGAAATGATTATCATAATAGGTTCAGCTGACATCCAACTTCTCATATAGACACAGTAAAAAGAAGAAAAAAGGAAAAAAAATTCTCATGATGAGGACTCTTAGGATTCACTGTTTTAACAACTTTCTTTACATTATACAGTAATGTTAGCTGTAGTCATCAGGTTGAACACTATATCCCTAGTATTATTTATATTATAAATGGAAGTTTCGTCTACCTTCTTCAAATCTCCCCTTCTCCACCCTCCTGGTGTGGTAACCACATGTCTGATCTCTTTTTCTGTGAGGTTTTTCTTTTTTTAACTTTTTTAAGATTTCACATATATGTGAGATCATAAAGTATTTGTTTTTCTCTGTCTGACTTATTTTACTTAGCATAATGCCTTCAAGGTGCATCCATGTTGTTGCAAATGGTAGGGTTTTCTTATTTTGTATAGCTGAATACTATTCCATTACACATATACATGCATGTGTGTATATATGTGTATATATATGTGTGTGTGTGTACATACATGTGTATGTGTGTGTGTGTGTGTATGTCTCACGACTTCTTTATTCATCCATCTGTGAACACTCAGGTTGTTTTCATGTCTTGTCTCTTGTAAATGATGCCGCTATGAACGTGGGAGTACATGCATTTTTCTGAGTTTGATGTTGTTTTCCTTTGGATATATTTCCAGAAGTTAGAATTTCTATATCATATGATAGTTCTATTTTTAATTTTTTGAAGATCCTCTATGTTGTTTCCATATTGGCTAAAGCAATTTACAACCCCACCAGCAATGCACAGGGGTTCACTTTTTTGCACTCCAGCATTTGTTACCGCTTGTCTTTTTGATAATGGCTGTTGTAACCGATGTGAGGTGATATCTCATTGTTGTTTTAATTTGCATTTCCCTAATGATGAATGACGTTGAGCATCTTTTCATGTACCTATTGGTCTTTCACATTATCTTCTTTAGAGAAATGTCTGTTCAGGTCCTTTGCCTATCTTTTTAATTGTTTTTCTGTTTGTTCATTTTGCTATTGAATGAGTTCTTTTTAGATATTAACCTCTTACCAGATATGTGCTCTGCAGGTATTTTTTTTCATCTCATAGGTTGTCTTTTTAGTTTATCGACGGTTTCTTTTGCTTTGCAGAAGTTTTTTAGTTTGACGATTATTTAAAACTTTTCTTAGTAATTGTTTTCTTACACATAAGGTCTATGATGAAGGTTTAAAAAATATATACATATATATTTTTTTATGTACACACATACACATACATACATACATACATACAACACACACACACACACACACACACATACACTGCAAGGAAATCCCAGGCCAGAAAGGACAAAACAAATTTTTTTAAGTAAAATATAATTTCTAATATTATTGAAGTAGATAAGTGAAGCATATATCTTGTAAACAAAAAATGAGGCTACTCCTAAATTGTTATTTTGTTATGCATACTTTTCCTAGAATACACACACACAGAAAAACCTCTTTCCCAAAAAAATAGTGGTGAATATTTTTCTCTCTTATCATCTTTCAAAGACATTTTATAGTGATCTGATTACCAAAAAAGGGCATCTGAAAACTGAAGTAAATAGAACAGTAAATTATAAGAGTTTGTTGGGCATAACATTTTTTAACTATGGAACAATGATATCAAGTTTATTTTAGTTACTGTTGAATTAAAACTGAAATATTTTTCCTATAAAAATTGTGAAATAATTTTCTTGGCATAGTAAATGATTAACACTGCAGCACTCTTTGGGGCTACAAGCTTCTTTCGCTGTAGTTTAGAATGCCACCCATAAGCATTCCATGCATTCTATCACCATCAAATTACTAAGCAGATGGAGATATAAAGAGAGAAGATTTAAACCCTATCTCTTAATAAGAAGATTGTCAAATAATTTTCTTCCATCTTAATTTACCAGTCATATTTACCATATAACATAATAACTTTTACATTTAACAGTGTAGTATATTTTAATTGTGTCCCAAAGTATTCCTACTATGATCTGTTTTGAAAATAACCTAGCATTTCCCAAGAAAGAGATAAATCAGGGAGAAAACCTTAATGTCAGTGAAAGTAATAGAAAACAGCAATAACAATCACAAAATCTTGGCACAAAGTATTGAATACTGCCTAGAAACTAAAACTTTGAAGAGAACAGGCACAGAAGAATGATAAATACCCTGTCAATCACGTCTTGAAGGGAAAAGAAGCAAAGGCAAGCAGAGGCTCATATACCAAATTGTTTATATTCCTGTTCCTCTCACTGTACATTGGATTAGAACACAATGTCTGGACATATTGGTTTTCAAAATTTTAGTGTCATACATCCTGTGATGGAGTGAAAAAGAGTTTATATAGTGCCTGGAAAAAATAATATGCCAGTGTGTTGGTAATGACAAACTACCTCACCATCCTTCTCATATAGTAATTACAGATTTGTGTGGCAGTATTTCAAAATTGTGGATAGACTCAGAAACATAAAGGCACTGTGTCTCCTTTAAACCAATAAATTAATGAGTAAGAGAAAGATGGAGTACCTAGACTGTCTTTTAGTTAGGCTGTCTAACTAATCACTTTGAGTAAATTCCAAAAAGAATACTCATAGGACTACTTTAAACTATCTCAATGCCTATCTCCAAAAATACAAAGGAAAAAAGTGAGAAAGTGTATGGAAGAAATGCCTGATATAAGACCAGACACAAAATAAGCGATGTCAGTGAGAGCTGTTGTTTTGGAACATCTTTGAAAAGTCACTGATTTTAGATATTGAAACCAAACTCTTGTTGAGTGAGATATCTGTATTATATTATGGAAATGCTTTGCCACACTATGTAGATCAACATAAAAAGAAAAAAAAAAACAAGAGAGTTATAGTTTTATAACTTCTAAAACTGTATGATCAAATAAATTATCCAAATTAAAATAGCAAAAACATAGATTTTTTTCCCCCCTAATGTTGACTAACTGAAGAAACTAGACAGCCACCAAGCATTTACTAGGTAAAGTAGTAAAGATAGCAGCTAGCACTATTATTAACACTATGATTCCAAAAGAACTATAGGGTTCAGTTCATGCTTACAAAGATTTCACAGTCTATTAGGAGGGAAAATAATAATAAGAGGAATTCTTAAAGATCAGTTAGAATACCTGAAAAACATAGAATCTTGGAGTAAGGGAACACTAACGTACTTCAGTCATTCAACAAGCATTTGGAAAGTGGAGATACATATTCAGAGAGACACGGTTATGATGAAAGACAAAATACTCCCATGGAAATTTTCACATTTTGCAAAGGGCTTTATGAGTGAATATCAAACATGCTTTGGAAGGTAGAGATAATATATCACTCTAGAGGGATTTAAATTCATACCTCTCCTGGAGCATTTGCTACTTCCAGAGTAGAAATGTTTCCTCTTCACAGAGATGTTTTGTTAATATTCCAAGGCAAAGATGCATCTTCTTCTTTCTCTGGAAGAGAGGAGGGAAAGATGCGCCAGTGCCCTATATATAAGCTGCTGAGTTTTATACTTTAGAAGTCTCTCTCCTCCTGGTACATCTGGCCCTCACTGGGTCACCCTGTAGTGAATTTGGAGTGGGAGAATGACACAGGGCACAATGTGCTCTGTGATTAAATGATCTGTTCTTTGATCCAGAGGTCTTTTGTCTGTATATACAGGCATATACAGCATAGTATGCATGCATATGTGTCACACACATACATCACACACATACACACACACTACACACTATGGCAGGCTAACTTATTGAAAGTAGGATAATATATGTGAATCTTCACAGCTTCAAACTTACCAAGTTATCTTCCCCAAAGAGCTTACTGTTTGGTGGGGTTTAGGTACATGTGAATATCAAGATAGCTAAAAGATTCATCAGCATTTGCTATGAATTCTGATAAGTGCCTTGGCAGAAATAAATATTTTATAGGAAGACAGACAACACACTCATAATTCCAGGAGTAATGAAATTTCTTGTTTTTGTCAGTTTATTTCCTGAAGATTAAAAAATAAATAAGAGTAAAAAGCAATAAAAAGGAAAGAAGGCTTTCCTAATAAAATGAAATTGCATGCATAAAGGTAAGGGATGATTGTATAATTCCTTCAAATAACACTAGATATTAATTTTCTTCTCCTGTGGCCTGTGCTTTAGAGAGATACTTATCTTCAATTGTCTAAGTGGAGTCAGATTGCATCACAAGGGAAAGAGAGCATGCTATTTTCTGCGGATGTTCCTTAGAAGAAAAGAAGGTTTTAGAAAAGGGAGCAAAAGGAATTTTCATTTTTCCTAAATGATTTCACTCACAACTTACTAGAGTAAATGGCTTCATATATATCTGAGACCAATGAGAGAAGAAAAGGTACATTTTGCTGTCATTGTATATCTTATCACGACCTTCTGGGGAAAAAAGGTAGATGAAGAATCCTGGCTTTTATCTCAGCAAATATTCCTAGTTTCATCTCATCCTTAATAGAATACTCTCGTGTAGCTTAGTTCTATGACCATCTATCCACTAAAGGAGATCATCATGGCTCTCTCTCTTGAGATTTGTTGTGAAGATAAAGGTTGCGCCTGCTACAAGATGAGTATGAGCTATTAAAGATGCCAAACATATAGTAGATGCTCACTAAAGTATGAGAGGCCATTACTTTAATTGTTACTTTCCCTTGGAAGTTATTTCCAGATTCTACCTTCCAAACTGTTACTTCGTCTTTACTGTATTCTGTTTCCCAGATGCTCCTTCCTAGATGTTAGCATTATCTATCCCTTGTTCCATGTATAACAAAGTATCAATTCCTAACTGGACCTGACTTCAGCATGGGTAAAGAATAATACTGTTTCTCTCCTATCCACCCTACCACATTCCACTAAAAGTAAAACAAAAATTGAAATGTATTTTAATGAAAGTTATCTAAGTTACTAAAAAATCAATTTAGTCAATTTATACAACCAAGTTACAGAATGCTAGTTAAAAAAATGAATTATTTTACTCATTTTCCATGTTTACATCTTAATATATATGTAATTCTCTACTTTATTTGAGCATAGCATTGAAATGACAATAAACGCATTTATTATAATATTTATAATTTTTTATTCAATAACGACTCATTGAACACTTACTAGGTCCCAGATATTATTCCAGGTATGTGACAGATTAACATACAAGTTAGAAAAAGGTCCCTGTGTAGAGAGTTTCCTTCTGGTACTAAAAAAAAAAAAGTGTAATAAACAAGTGAACTAATATTCAGCACTGATAGGTGCCATAAAGGAAATATTAGTAACTTAGAGATGACAGCTGGAGGTGGGAGTGGATGGAGTGGACTTCTTTAGATGGGGCATTCAGAAAGGTCTCTCCATGTCTGCATATGTCCTTGACATAACAAACTGGGGACATAGTAGTTCTGACAAAGGGAATAGTAAGGAGAAGAACACCTGGAGTTGGAGGAGTCCTTGACATGTTTGAAGAGGAGAAGGAATGTCAGTGGGGGGTTGGAGAGGGAGTGGTTAGTAAAGTAGTAGAGCTGAAGGGATCAAGGAAGACAGAGTTTAGATCATAGAGCACACAGTAATGCAATGTTTCACTTAGAAATTTTACACACACACACACACACACACACACACACACACACACACACACACACACAGAGAGAGAGAGAGAGAGAGAGAGAGAGAGAGAGAGAGAGAGAGAGAGAAACTAAACCAGAAAAGAAAGACACACACACACACACACACACAGAATAGAAAGAAGCAACTACACTATTGGGACAACTAGTAGCATTTCAACATATAGTCTCCATCTATGAATATTATTATATTTGTGTCTTCTCTAATTCAAACTCTTTTTTTTTCTATTTCTTTCCCCATCTGTACTTTGGGATCATAAGTTCCTCAATTATTTTCTCTCACGTCCTAATTTTTAAATGCCTTTACAGTTTGCCTGTATATGAGACACAGAACTTCATGACTCTCCCTTAGAATCCCCTAGTTTAAAGCTCTAAATATACAGTACCAGCCATGTGCCTGGCCTGAACTAAGTTGTCTGAACTATATAAATATCTGAGACACCACTGTTGCCCTCAGAAACTGATTTCTAGTTATTTATCTCTTTTTGTTAGGCATAGCCCTTACTTCAGACTCTACCGATGCTGGCATGAGCCAATGGCTTGGGCTTCACATATTCCCTTATTTCAACCTAAAAGACAGGCCCAGATGGTATTGGCTTTATCAGATCATTAAGGACTTTAATTATATCATCAAGGTTTTTGAGGGAGAAAACTCCAGAGAAGCATGGATTGCATCCTTACATGGCATTCAAATAAAATATTAAAATGATTATAAAATGATAGGTGTTATAATCTGTCACTTATTTACAGTTCATTTTGGACCTGTTTATAAAAGTATTTACTCTTTTAAGAAACAGTTAGTACAGACAGTTACTACAGAGCCACAGCAGTTGAATATGTGTTTTTTATGTATCAAGTTTGAAATTTTGGGACTATCTACTTTTTGCAGATTCTGACAATTTTGATGTTACAGAAAGAGTATAGCATTAAACCTCCTTTTCAATTGAAGGTCGTTTACCCTGCATTCCATCTCCACTTTCAACATTATAAGACTTTTCAAGTAATAAAAAGTGAAATGACAGAATCATAAATTTTAAGACGTAGAAAGGCTGTTAAAAGTCAAATTGCCCTATGTTTTATGTGTTGGGTGAGTATCTCCTATACCATAAAAATTCAACATAGTCGACTGGATGTTGGCAAAAACTTTCACTCTTACAACTTGTGACAGAAGTAAGGCATTAGAAAGACAACGTCTCTGAGAACTGTTAAATTATTTCAGTGTGGTCCTCATCTCCATCTTGTCAGTATACCATAAATACAGGACAATTAACTTTGTTCTGAAAGTTAATTAGATTGGGTAATGCAATCTAACATGAACAAAACAGAATAAACTAACTATAATTTATAGTCATTTCTTTGGGGCTATAGAAAGATAATAATCCCTCAAACCTTAAAAACGAAATGACAGAAATAATATTGTTCTCTACCAGGTAAGTTGCAAGATCAATATATAATTGGGCAACTACTAATCTACTTTCTGACTCTAAAGATTTGCTTGTTTTAGATGTTTCATAGAAATGAATCATATAATTTATGGTCCTTTGTGGCTAGCTGTTTTTACTTCGAATAATGTTTTGGAGGATTATCCTTGTCTATCATACACAAGTATTTTATTTATTTTCATTGTCAGATGATACCATACTGTATGATTATACCACATTTTGTTTATTGATTTATCAGTTGATAGACAATTGGATGGTTTTCTTTTTTTGGTTACTATGCATAATGTTGCTAAGAACATTTGTGTACACATGACTTTGTTTATTTTGGGTATGTATCTAGGCATTGCTGGGCCCTAGAGTAAGTCTATATTTAAGCATTTGAGAAACTGTCAAACCATTTTCCAAAACTCCTGTATTATTTTACATTCCTTCCAGCAAAGTATGAGAAGCTTCCACTTTTTCCCCATCTTCACCAACAATTATTATTTTATGTATTTTAAATGCTGTAACTTCAAAGACAAGTTTTGGGACTGAATTCATACTTATGATTTGATTCATAAAAGTTGGTTTTAGCAAGAACAATCACAAATAATTCTGATTGTGTATGTGTTTCAATCTAGACATAAAGACAAAATGAGTCAACAAGGAGCCATAATCCCATCTCCTAGAAAAACTTCAAGGATGTTGGTGATTTGAACATTTAAAGAAAATTAAAAATTGTTATGAAAAGTAAGTGAGTCTATGGCAATGCCACCCTGATCGAGCTCGATCCCGTCTGATCTCAGAAGCTAAGCAGGGTCGGGCCTGGTTAGTACTTGGATGGGAGACCACCTAGGAAGACCAGATGCTGTAGGTGTAAAAAATAAAAAAATAAGATATTGTAAACTGATAAGGTCCTTGTAATCTGTGAGGCCAACCAAGGGTTGCATTGTCCAAAAAGAAAAAAAAAAGTAAGTGAAAGCCCTTCTATAAAATATTAGTACTTTTATCTCAAAAGCAATCCCAATAAAGTTATTGTTTCTTGCTTTCAGAAGTATTCTGGTGTACATACAACATACATATATAATACACTACCATACACATATCTACATTTTTCTCTTTTGTACAAAATATATCATGCTTTGCATACTCTTATGCCCCCTTCCTTTTTTTAACTCAATAATATTTCTTAAAATGTATTTACTATCTATACAGAATGCTCTAGTTCACTTTTAAACTGTTGCGCTTAAAAGCTTTCATTAGGAAGAATATATCATACCAGATTTAAACTGTTCTCTTTTGATGGACATCTTGGTTGTTTTAACTATTTACTGACAAAAAGAATGCCCTAATAAAATCCTTGTACCTATGTCCTGGTACAATGTATCAGAAGGGTAAATTTCTTTCAATGGGGATTGTCAGGTCAAATAATATGAATATTTTAATTTCAGATATATAAAATTATTTTTTTCTTTCAGATACAATGTCTCAATTTATAGTTCAACTTTCCTTCCCTGATTATCATAAAAGAAGATTTGTAATGTTTGTACTTGGCTTTACTGTTTAATTAGAGGTTTATAGTCTTTAGAGTGACACATTGAATAGGGAAGTATTGATAGTTCTATGTCTTTTTCTTAAATGGGAACTGTAAGAAAATTAATATTGGAACAAGAAGGATTTACAATTTCTACTTAACCACTTCCTAAAATGCATGGATTAAATCAGGGTTGAGAAATTTACCTTCTGCTTTGATCTTTATTTGTACACTTTAGTTATTTTCAAGCTCCAGTTGATTGGCACACTGTTCCAAAAATACTTTACATGAATTAAACAGCCATCATACAAAAAATGTATTTCCATAATTTGAGTGGATTAAAGGGTTATGCAATCAACCAAGAAACACAGAAAAATAGCAGTGGTAAACATATAAATGCACTCCTGGGGAATCATGGGAACTCAACTTGAGCATTCCTGTAATGTGTGTAAGCCTAATAGGTCCCTTCTCCTCCCTGGTCCTTAATTTCTTCACCTTAAGAGAAACAGCAGATATGCATAACTCTTTCTCATCCTCATTATGACTCTCACAATGAGAAAAGGATATTCAATAATGTTAGACTCTGAGTCTCAGAGAACTGCTCTGGAATACACACCAGCCCTACTGCCACCATTCCCACCACCACCATCTTTTAAGTATAAATGAAATGTAAGAAGATACTGTATTTGAAGATTTCTTTTTCCTCCTAAGGTTGGCAGATTTAGAAGAAGATTTCTACTATTAAACAGACTTTAATCCTGCTGACAACTTGTGTGCAATTTTCTCTGTATTTTTAACGAGGAGGAGAAAACAAACCCATTAAGAGCCATGGCAGTAAAGATGGTGGTATCGGCATTCAAATGCGTGTCTGTCTGACTCTGGTAGCTTCAAAACCTGGCGTGTATAGCAGGACAATTGAGATCCCATCCCACCAATCTATGTTTTAGCTCAAAAATCAATCCAAAAATTTCTGACATATATTTATATAAAGTGCTGTCTTTTCTAGCTATACAAAAATTTGTTGGAGGTGATAATCGGAAAAGAAAAATACTTATTCACATTAGATAGACAGAAAACTTAGCTGAGGTACATCTATCTATTCCACATTTCTTAGGAGTGTATTAGCCACAATGGTGGAATCAAACTGTGCAGTTTTTTTCTCAGCCAGAAACAAACCGTGCATGGGGTTTTTCTCAGCCCTAGGAAGACTTCTTACTTTTTAAAAGTATTCTTTCAGGTTTTACCTTTTGCTTTATATTACAGGCATCAGAAAAGCATGTTTAATTGTGATGATATAAAATTATGCTCTGGGATCATTAACCTCTGAGAATTTCTCATTCAGGTATGTTATTTATCTTTATAGGAACTATTATTAGTGGTATAAAGGATAATTTAAATGAAGGGTCTATAATTTCTTTAATAACTTATACCAAAATCCCATTCACACCTTCTTTTTATGTCTCTCTTATTTTGCTAGTCTCTTGATTTATGTTTTCCTGCAAATGCTGCAATCAATTACATTATAAAGTGGCTATCTATGTTATTTGTGTTATATGCTCAGGAGAATTATTGTCTATCTTTTAAAAATGTGTGTTTCAGGGAAATTGAACCTGTTTTGTTCCTTGATTGCTTTTTAAATGGTAGGGTATAAGCTTT
Organism: Eonycteris spelaea; assembly: GCA_003508835.1. NCBI lineage: Eukaryota > Metazoa > Chordata > Mammalia > Chiroptera > Pteropodidae > Eonycteris > Eonycteris spelaea. The sequence goes on from PUFA01000007.1 coordinate 7,344,621, forward strand.
ACCCTTTCAATTTTATTCTACCTTTTAAACCCTTTAAGCCCTCTCTAGAAGGCCATTTTATCTGGAGTCATGGAAAATCCCAATGTCTTCTAAGAAGTCTATACAACATTCCCAGAGATCTTTCAAATCTCTGGCGTCCTGTCATTATGCATCATTTATTTGAATAGATATATCAAGGCTGCACATGAAAATGCAAAGTGAATTCTTTTTTTCTGTTTAACTGTTGTAAGTAGTTCATAATAACCAGATACAGAGTAAATGTCTACATGTAATCTCCCACATTTGGTGCTAAAATTTGAAAAGTTAAATAAATGCAAAATGGACCATTGACATAAAAAAGGCAGACAGTAAATACACACAGTTAAAATGTTCACCTTTGAGAGTGACAATAACGTGTGTAAATGTACATGTCAAAGAAATCTGTGTAAGTGCTACTGAGGCATTGTTTTTTACACTAACAAATTGTAAAAATATATAATTATAGTGTCCATTGCTAGTGAGATGCAATAAAATTGAAGTATAACTATACTACTTTTTTTCATTGTAAAGTTCTATAAACTTTGAAAAAAACAAGGCAATATATAGCAATAGTTCTAATTACTTCATAATCTCTTCCTAGGGATTTAAATTCAACAATTACAGTTCAACCGAAGCAGAAAGCTTAAAGCTCAGAATTGCTCACTATTTCATCATTTATTGTTTTAAAAAAGATTATGAAATATTAAACTGTACAATAGCACTGAAATCATATACTCCTGACATTGCATGTCCATTAAATTATAATTACTATAAAGAATAAAGAACACCATGAGGGAAATGTTTTATACTGTTATAGGAAATCATAAAATAGTCATATTTAAATAATACTTATAATTGTATGTGTATGCATGTGTGTATACCTACGTTTACACCTCTATATATGTGTGCATATTTTTGCATCTGATCTTCCCCATCAGGAAAATGGATATATTTAGTAATAGTAAATAGTAATAGTAAATAGTAAAAAATACTATTTACCTCATAATTGTGTTGTAAAGGTTAAACGCAACGATGTAAATAAGGTGCTCAGAGCAGTTCCTACCTCAAATAAGCTTTTGATAAATAGTCTATTATTTTTGTTTGTTATAAACTGATAGAAGTCAATTTGAACTTCATCATTGTGGGTTATTTTGGGTAGATGTGCTAGACAAAGTCACGCAGACTCCAAAATCACATAAACTACATGACAGACATTAATTTTTAATTTTAGTTCATTTTAGTTCATTTATATTTAAATAGCTGTATGTGGCTAGTTTCTATCAAATTGGACTGCATGGCTCTGCACAGGGTGTGGGACACAAGATCAAATCTGGATCCAAGGCTGAGAGTTTCACCTGGGAGAAGTGGCTGCTAGTCTCACCAGATTTTTGTATTTTTAGTAATATCAGAGTACAATATTTTTAACAAATTCTCATATCTTAATAGCATTTACTTCATCAATGCATATTATCATCACTTACACAACAGTAATTAGCAAAGTCTAGTGAAGACCATCTAACCATACTAAAGCAATAGCACCACTGGAGGGTACATTACTGATTAGAGAACTTCCAAAATTAACTATCCCACGGTGAAGATGAGAACTATCATAAACAGGCATTTCACATAGCTTATACTGAAATGACTTAATGCAAATTACAAATAACATAATAAACACAATTATTGTTGTCATTTACAATTTCGTTTCATACAGAAGAGTAGAAACAGTAAATAAACAACAAAATCCTAGGCTGTTGTGGTGAGACTCGATATTATAATATATGAAGTAATAGTGTCAGTAACTTCTGAACAGAATGAGGTCATTTTATACAGATAATTCTATCTAGACACGATCCCTGTGTTGTTAGGTTCTTTTATATCTCCCAGTGCTGCTGAGCTGCAGAGCAGGTGCGAAAGGCAGTTTTGAAAGGAATAGTCTCCTAAGTTTATGTTTATCAAATCTGCACAAAAGTTAATAAGGACAAGACTAGATAAGTCACCACAAATAGCTACTGGAGACCTTGAGTGAACTACTATACACAGAGAGACAAATCTCTTTATAATCAATTCAGATACTCCAATATAAAAAATAACCATTTCAATGCAAAATAATGTAAGAGTCTGATGATCAGTGGATGACATAAAACTATGATGAGTTAGAAAAGGATATGGGTAGCATGAACTTTGTGCTATTTTCCTTTGTTGTAGCTGCATAATGGTCTTAGCAATTATCTAGTGAGATTGCACTAGATATTAATATAAAGACTTACTGAACATTATATTTAAAATTGAAGGTCTCTCTCTGTACATATGTACATACAGATATATACATACATACTTATTTAAGAATTAATACAAAAGTATATAATATAATCATTATATGTGCTTGCATTGAATATGTTTGCATTAATTCTAATTTCACAATGGGAGCTCCAATTATTCTTATTTGCCTGTTCTAGTGATTTTGTTATTTTTTTTTCTTTTCCCCTCTTTAATTACACCCCCCCCACTCCAACACACACACTTCCACCCCTGATCTACGGATGTTGCCATTTCCCTTTTTTTAAGGACTGGGTCTCTGAAGGTGGGGTGTCTCTTCCCACATGCTCACAGTGGGAACCTAGGGCCTGGCACCCTCAGCGCATTCAGGAGTCCTGGCTCACTCAGGGGTCCCAGAGCACCTGGAGTATGGTCTGTGGTTCCGTCTGGGGCTTGAACCTAGCACCTTCTGTGTGTAAAGCAGAAGTGTTAACCACTACACTATGGAGCCACCCCTTTAGTGATTTTTTATAGCACTGAACTAAATCACCTCTTTGTTAACATATGTTAAATTTGCTGCCTACCAAAGACAGAAAGATTGTTCTATTGTCAAGTTGTCTTATCTGTAAGTTGAGGATAATAATGATGCCTACTTTATAAGGCTGCCATTAGAAACAAGTGATATAGTATATGCAAATTGCTTGACACATAATAAGTACTTTGTGAAGAATAGCTGATCTTCACAAAACATGATCATTACTTATTTGACTAAACTGAAAACATGTTACATGTTCAGTAAACACATTTAATTTTCTACTATGAATACTTTGTGTTAAAAGCATACACTTTATTATCTATAATAACTGCGATGTCTAAGCATAATTTAACTCAATTTATTGGCTATAGACTATTGATAAATGTTAGGCTATAATTTTATAAAACCGATCGCCTTTAACACTTGGTAGTAAAATGCTGTACAATAAATAAACCATTTAATTTAATTTAATTTTTTTTTATTAGGAGATAGTTAACTTGTAACATTCAACATTAATAACAGGAGCTTATTTTCATGAAGGTGAATGCCTTTTTCTGGTCTTATGCAAAGAAAAATGACATTTTAAACAATTTTTAAATGTGCATTAGTATAAATTAAACATACTGTCAATAAAGGAATAACATCTCCAACTCTACTTGAATTTGTAAAAAGTGTGCCTTTACTTAGGGCAACTTCAATGTTTTGTAACATTTAGTGGAAAGCACTTCTGCTATTTTGAATCTCAGTTTAATAAGGACAACCAAACTGCAGAAGAAAGATTAAATAAAGTTTACTGGGTCTCACTACTCATTAACTTTCACACAATCTCACAATTCACAAAACATGCCTCTGCTCAATAATTCTGGATAATAGGAAGCTAAACTCATTTTCTATTTCAAATATAATGCATAATTATGATTATACATGCTTAGTATTTATAGCTCATTTTCTCCAAGTCAAAATAATTTGGAGCATGCTAAACAAAAATCAAAATGCAAGATAGGGCCATTAAAAATAAAAGTCCAGATAAATAATTGAAATTGAGCTGAAGAGTCAGAAGGAACAGATAAGTGGCTAATACCTTGTCCCAGGGAAACTTGTGATTACAGTTTAGCACAGGGAACCCACTTCACACTTTCCTGGATGCTGAAGTAGAATTTTTAGATTGTAGTATATTGTCTGTATTGTTTAATTAATAATATTGTCTGAATAATTTTGGATAGAAGAAAGCCAAAAGTCATTTAGAGCAGGGATCGGCATGGAGGAAGTGGACTATCAGGTAGTAATCCTCACACTGACCCACCATCCACAGACCTGGTTGAAATTACATTTTCTAAGATTTTGTAATGGGAAATTATCATAACCATGTACCAAGCACCTACTGTGTACCAGCTATTTGGAGTTGGCTGGCTGTTGTGCATGTTGTACACTAACTACACAGCTCTAGGGGATACCATTCACAGTTGATCACTAAAATTATTTCTTATAACAATTTACTGAAAGATGGCAGAGGAGGCAGCTTCTAAACAATAGAAAGATACTATATAGGTCACCAGTTCCCTGAGCTGTGCTTAAATATTACATACATTATCATGTTACCTTTAAAATATCCTTATAATGAAGAAATATTAAGGTAACTTTCTGGGTATGGAAACTGAGGCTAAATATATATATATTTATATATTTACATATATATAAATAGTTGGTTACTTGACATAGCTAGGATTTGTAACCAGGGCATTGTAATTCCAAAGCCCATACTTTCAAACAAAGTTTGTAAGTAAAGGATGGATGTGGAGGTTCCCAGCTATAAATATTTTAGTATAAATGAAGGGTCTAAGATTATATTTAGACTATATCTGGTAGCATGTACCAAGGTACTTGGTACATAAAGAAGTTGGGAGGAGCATCAGCCATGTTGCAATATGGTGCTTTGTCATTCTAATACGAAGGAAATATCCACCAGCAAGGTGGGGCGCTCTCTGTCTAGAGAAATAGATTGTTTCACATAGATTATTCTGAAGACATAATATTCTGAAAGAAGTCAATATGTGAATGAACATCATATTTACTTATCCAATATGATGATTTGTTCCTAACCTATACACACAAATTAATCCAAAAGAGCTTTTGATAAAAGTAATAATTGTAGTTGCTGTAAGGAATGCTTTCCTTAGTAAAGGTATCCCCCACTGCTTGAAAGTTTGTATTATGCCGCTTCGCTTTTATGAAAAACCTACATTTGTGCTTGTTTTAGTTAACTGAAAGAAATCCGGAAGAGAATATTCACTTTCATGGGAAAAAAGGCAAAAAAGCAAAAACAGCATTTTGCATGTGTTTCGCAGCCAGCCTTTACAGAGTCAGCATGGGCCCAAACACCCAGAGTGGCACCATCAAGCTCCTTCCCTGGAAACTACAACCAGGATCTCAGCATCAAGCTGCCAGAGCTTTGAACTGTGTCTGTGAGCATCTGTGCTTTCTACTGATTTATTCTGTGCCTCGTTGGCAAAATGTGTCCTAAGGTAATTGCTTCTTCACGTTACATCATGTCAGCTTACCAGAGGCTTCAAAAGCAACACTCTTTACTTTCCGATAGTGGGGGAAACCTGCAGTTAAGGATTCCTGAACTACTGAAGGCTCAGGTTGCCAGAATGCTTCTGTAAGCATAAAGTGTATATTTAAACATTAAATGTGACCTTTCATGTTCAAATCGCATTGTAAGCAGATTGAAGAATAATGTAATTCTCAGTTACTATGATTCAGCTGAAGAATGATCTGTATTTAGAATTTCCAGAACATATTTATCCTTCATAGCCACTATCTGATGGCATTTATTATATAATGATGAACATTACAGTATTATGATGAATCATATTTCCTGAAATATAATTATTAAAAAAATTAAATATTACTAGATATAGTAATTTGCAGCATCCACTCTGTCTGCTAAGTACTCCGTCAGCTTTATTTATTTAAAAAGTGAAAACAGACCTAGGCTTGGTACTATAATTAAAATTTTAATGATGAGGAAATTAAGACAGAGAGAAATGTGTAACTTAGTTAAGATCCCAAAGCTTTTAAATGCTGGAGTCAGGAAACAAATACGATGTTTCATCATTCCAATATCCTTGTTATTAAACATTACTTTATGGTGTTTATGTTTGCTTCTATTTCATTTGTCTTTTATCAGATATCAAATCATGTAGAAACAGGTTTGAAATGTAACTTGTGCTTCCATTGTTTCAATAATTCCCACGTTAACCACTTTGTTTTAGGCCAGCATCATTCTTGCTGAGATGCAACTTCCTTTTCAAACTTTCCAAAGCATGGCCAATGAGTTGTTATTCTGAAAATACCTCTAATCACACATAATTCCCTTGCTCAAAAGATGTCTCTCTATTATCTGTTTAATAAAACTAACATCTCTAACTTCATGGTTTTAATCCTTCACTGTCTAAATATTGTCTACATACTTGTGGGTAATGTAGAATCCCAAGCCATGTTCCTAGAATTTATGTTCAAGAACTTGCATTTTTATTTTTATTTTTTTATTTTATTATTAGTTTTGCATATACAGTACATTGGTTAGACATTTATATAGTTTATGAAACGATCCCCCTGATTACTCTCCCCCTCTGGCTGTACACCTAGCTATTACATTGGTGCTGACTCCATTCCCTATGCCATGCTCCCCATTCTCGTGACCATCTATCAGCTACTGTTTTGTAGCTTTTTAACCCTTTACTGCTTACTCCCAACTGCCCTCCCCTCTGCATTTTTAAAAAGCAACCTTTTAAGGAACACTGCCCTAGCCTCGCGTTCATTAATTTTGACCTAAACATCTACTTCACACATCTGCCTCAACTATATATCTTTTTTATTAGACACTTTTTATTTTTTTCCTGGACTTCTAGGAGAACAATCATAAAAGGTAGATAGGGTTCTGGATTCAATGTCAGTTCTGATATAAGAAATCAGCCAAAAAGACCCATTCCAATCAATACTAGCTCTTCTCTCTTTCTCTAATTCTTCAGTGTAAACTTTGTAGCTTTCTTTTTTGCATTGGCTTGAATAATTTTTTTTCTCATTTGCCACTTAAACATGCCCACCCCAAATAAGTAATAATTTGTGCAAAATCCTTCACTCCATACTTTCATGGCCACCTGTTAACCTAACTCACTCCCACATTATGTGCTCTAATGCACTCCATTCATATCCCAGAGCACCCAGTGGTCTCTTGAGTCCTAATTTCTGTTTTCAGGAATACTCCACTATCTTACAGCTCCCCTAACATGATGTGTTTTTAGCTTCCTAACTAACTTAACTAAAAAGTTACTAAAAGGACTGAAAACTATAATTCATATAAGCCACCCTGCATATTGCTGCATTTTCTGCAATAATGGTCTACTATTTGAAAACAATGAAAATAATGGTTTTCATCACTAATATCTCCACTGTAGATTTATAAAATGAGACTAAGATATAAGGACTATAAGAATTTGATTCTGTGTTAATTTGTATACCCCTTCTTCAGGACAACAGCCTCAGGTTTAGGTTTAGCAAATAAGTAAGAAGAATTAGTAAGAAAAAAAGTAAAAATATATTGAGTAATATCACTAATAATGCATCAAAAGTAACATTTATGAAACAGGGTCATAGAAAATATTTATGAGACTTGGAAAATGTCTACTCTGAATTTACAAATTTTTGTTTATTTGTGTTAGGATTCACTCAAAGAAGGGAATCACTATAAATATTAAGGAGATAGTGGATTTATATGAGAATTAGATCATATACACAAGTGGGAGTTGATAGGGAAGTGAAGGTCTGTAGTTTGTTCTGTAGTTCAATACTGTTATGCATGGTCTTTATATAATTCACCCCCAATGGATAGAAACTCAACCATGGCAACAAAATATTCTGAACTCATAACCTGCTTTTGACCTTAGACATCTTGTAAAGTTACACAAACCTTTAGAAATCTCTATTTCCTTATCTATACAAAAAGGATCATAAATCACACATCTCATATCTGCCATGTGAATTAAACGAAAGAATGATAATTTCTCACAATATTAAACGTTCAAACAATGCCAACCATTGCAAGTTGAATAAAAATATTAATACTTCATCTATCTATCCATCCATCCACCCACCCACCCACCATACCACCTACCCATTCATCCATCCTTGACTGCCAAGTAGCTCAGCAGGGGTAAGTGTAATGCCAAAATACAGTTATAATATCAGCCCAGCAGTTTCTGGAATAACAACACTCACATATCCTCTATGCCTTTTTATTTTATCTCTCTCTCACCCTCTCATTGGTACTACCATACATATGTTTTATGATAAACTCTTTCCAAAAGTGTTGGAAAGAAGAGTGGTAAAATATCAGTAATTAAAGAAATACCATTAGCCTTGTCTTTAATGGGCAATAATTTTTCCCATTGAGCATATCACAACTATTTTTAATTTAGAATATTTCCTGTGCTTGGGATTTATCATGCAGTCAAAATGTTAGAAGCCTTCATAACTCTCTGAACCATATAACATCCAATGATGCATTTCTCATACTGGCAAGGGCAATTTTTTGTGACTCCCTCACTCAAATGACTTAGTAATAATTTGCCCGCCTTCTTAGAGCTGATCTAAGCAGCCTGTGCATATCAAACCTTTGAATTGTGATCTTTTGGAGCAACATAACAAGTCAGTGACACATGCAATGTGCCAATAGCTCCTGAAGCAAATTTGATTAAACCAGGAAGAAAACCCGGATGACTAGTAGTGATGGTAGGAACTGCTTTTCACTAAATGCAATATCAGACAAGATTGATTTTATTTGTAATCATTAAATAGACTAATTTTCTATAGTTTTCTAGAATTCCTTGATCTTTAATTAAGCAACAGAGTGGAAAAACAAGTCATACCATTTTATGGCTCAGTGCTACAAAATTGCTACACGTAACAAAGTACTGACTGAGCCAAGCAGATATACAAACAGTTGGGAACAGTTTCAGGACACCCGAGGACTTAAGTGGTATGACACTCTAGATTTTTGCAAAGTGTGCATACAACTCCTTAAGAGTTGATGTCACACATCTAGCAGGCAATCAAGAGTTCTGGGAACAGAAGTTCTGGTTTTAACAGAATCAACACAGTATCAAGTAACTGTTTTGGCAAGACTGTTTTGTCTTGCAGTTTATGGATAAAATACGTCCTTCTGATTGCTTTCTATTGCGTATGCTCTACATAAGCTATTTCCTTGATCATCTCTTCAATATTGACTATTAATTTTCTCTTGTATAAAATGAGAATAGAAAAGGCTAATCTAGACATTCATGTCAATAATTAATTAAGCTAAAAATTTTAATGTTAACTTTTTGTGCTCAATAAATAATCACTTATAATTAGCTGGTTTCTTTTAAGATTGTTTTAAATCCTAAGACAAGTTCTTTTCTTTTTTCATTTCTTTTTTTTTGTTGTTGCTTATCAGTGATTCATGAAAACAAGGAGACTTCTGGAGACAAATAAAGCAATTTGTTGAAGAAAGCAGAAAAAATAATACACCTTTCCTCACATAAGGAATTGTCAACAATCTGATATATAGAAATGTAAAATAAGACTCATAGATACTATATTGTTCTTCTTGAGTAAACTATGAGAAACATAACTGGAATAAGTACCTTCTGATTACTAATCATTATATTGCATATTCAAATGCTGATAATGTCAGATTTTGTACCTAGTGTTTCATATACTTTAATAAATACTTAAGATTGTAGTCTGCACAGCCCTATTTTAAATAATCATTTAAAAATTGTATAGTCCACATTTTCTGAGTTTAAGTACTCTAGATTTTGAGATCACCTTTTCCTTATTGTTTAGACAACACAAAGTTGTGGAAAACCATTTCCAATTTGATAGTAATTCTAGGTCTTTGGCAAGATATTTGTAAGTTCCCAAAGAGGATACACTGAACAAATCTCACTCTAGTTCTATGTTCTTTTGAGTTTGTCTTTTTTTTTTTTTTAACTCAACTACTCTATATGTTCTCTTCTCTCTGCCTATTAACACAAAAGTGGGTTTCCTTTAATGGCTCCTCCAAAGCTCAACTCGGTAGATTTGTAGGTAGCCAATTCTACTGAAAGTTTAAAGTCATGATAGAGTTGAGACAGATATAGCATTATTAACTCATTTACATATAAGTATATAACAGAGATCGAGGTAAATTTATATAGGTGCATATGAATACATACACGAGTGTGTGTGTGTGTGTGTTCATCCTAATGACACTCCTGCCATGACAGTTTCTCACTTGTCCACTTTCTCCAACATATCCCTAAGCCTCCATGATTGTGATCCTCACTCTCTCATCTCATCAGTGAACACTGACTCTCCAGTGCCGCAATGAAGAGCACTGTAGCATGCAACTTTGCTCATGTAATTCTTAGTTAAAATGTTTCAAGATTCTTCACTGCTTTCAGAATAACATCTACATCTTGCCTAACACAAAAAAACAATCTTGAATGATAACTCTGTGTGGTAACTATCTCAATTCCAGTAACTCTTATCAGAATTAAGTTTCTTTCAGTTAATACTTTTTCTAAACTTAAAAAAATATATCATATGAGTTGTCTTATATATTGAACATAGAATTTTAAGTAAGTGAATCATAACTTCTCTGCAGTCCCTTGGGACTGGGGCTTTGTGCCTGCCTCGGACCACAACGCAAGTCACAGCAGGGCTTGGCCACAGCAACATGCCCATTTTCCAAAAGGAGTATTTCATTTTATAGAAATTTAAACAGGCATTTTTCTTTTAGTACCAAGAAGCAAAGTGACCCACCTTAATACGTGAGTTATTAGAATTAATTGCTAAAAATTAAACAGGATAAGAGCAGCTGTTCATAAAGTAATATATAATGAGGACATATGAACACAGTTAAACATGCCAAATTGGTTATGAAATTAGACTTGATTATACTTAAATAAAACTGTAACAAAAAACTGTAATTAGTTATATAAAAAATGACAACATAACCATAATCAATAGAATATCTATGTCCATCTTATCAAATAATATGCCACATTTTATGTTTTTGATATTTTCTAACAGTAGAAATTGTATGCAGTCCAGACAAGGACATACAGAAGAATGCAAATATTATGTTATGGAGCAGAAGGCATTCACAAGGCCTTTGAAGTAAACTTAGCTCCAAAAATTACCCACTTTCATTGTGCTATGTTTATCAAATAACAGTGTAATTACTAATAGTTCTTTTTAATTGCTTTGTTTTTAAGGTTATCCCAAGTCACCAAAAAGGAATATTCTTTCATTTTTTTGGTTAACATTTTTACTGAGGTTTAATTTATACATAAAACATTATATATAAAAAGTGGACAACAGAATGCCTTGACATATGTTGGTTTCACTGGAGCTAAGTTCTGTCAACCATCTCAAGAGGCCATATCCTTGTTTTCATGAATCACCACACTTAAGGAAATGAGCATATGTGTCCTCCAAAAGTTTCCCCGTGCCCTTTGCAATCCATTTGTTCTGTTCCTACATGGATTCTCAGCTCCACATTGTCAATTCAGGGAGTCCACTGACCCTACCTGCACTCCCATTTCCTAAGCATTGACATGGAAATTTTCTCAAGGCAGAAACATGGAAACGCTTTAGAAATTTCCCATTTGTTTCCCATCTCTTTAGGATCGCTGTTCTTTAAGATAGTTTTTAAGATTGTGGACATCTGAAAACTATTGTTTAACTTATTTTGTCTTTTTTTTTCATTGCTGTTAGTGGTAGTGGTGTTGTTATTGATTGCTTCAGATGGGAGCTTAAATATAGTCCCTGTTACCTTATCTTGTACAGAAGATATTTTGAATTAATTAAAGTCTTTTAGTATTTTTAGACACGTCACTTTATATAGGAGCAAAAACACTTCCATCAATCAGAAAATTACAAGCTCACAGAGATGACATTTCTCAATGTTTGAGCTGCAAATATGGTAGTGTATATTGACTGCCTACTCTGTAACTGACACAGTGTTGTGCATCCCCCAACATACACATGTGCACATATTCATACTCATACATGTTCACCCATAAGCAGCCCAGTGCAAGGAGATCCTTCCTGTCTATGTTCATTGCAAACTGACCATGTCACAGTTACCAATTCTGATAATTAAGATTTTAATCCAATTTAATCATGACTCGAGGTTATCTGTAATGTCATTAATGACCTTATTCAAGTTGCTTATGATTTATTGATATACAGTCGATATTTTAAACAACATATATATAAATTATGCAATAGATATTATGCAGTATATTTGTGAATGCAGTGTATTTAGTTTCTTCATTTGATAGTAGTTATTGAAATGTTCAGCCACTACTATAAAGAGAATTAAATCTTTATGCCTGCACTATAGTTGTATACTAATTTTTACAGATACTCTTTTATTCTCTCAAAATTTGTGTTCTACATTGTTTTGTAATAAAATTCTTAATATATTTTAATGCAGAAAATATATTATTTATAATTCTTCACAAATTAATAAATGCTCAAAATTCAATGATATAAAGTTTTGATAAATAGATATCTTTAGAAATTTAATATTTTCTAATTAAGAAATATATCAAATACACAATTATCAAAAATTAAAACCATAGCCTATGTATACTTTTACTTTGGTTAGTAATTGCTAATATAACAGCCATATAATACATTCTATATGATTTCAATTCTTTTAAACTTGTTGAGATTTGTTTTGTGGCCCAGTATATATCTTATTTTAGTAAGTACAACATTTGCATTTTTAAAGAATGTGTATTCTTCTGTTTTTGTGTGGAAGTTCTACACTTTTTCATGAGGTCAAGTTGCTTTATAATGTTTTTGAAGTCTTTTCTATTCATACTGATTCTGTATACTTTTTCTACAACAATGAGAGAGGAGTTTGCAGTCTCTGCTAAAATAGAGTATTTGTCTGTTTCTCCCTTTAGATATCTAAGTTTTGCTTCACCTATAGAATAGCTCTTTTATTTATGTCCATGTAAGGTTGTTATGTAGTCACAGTGAACTCACCCCATCATTTAATATGGCTCTCTTTATCATTAAATTATTCTTTAATTTGTAATACATTTTGTATCATTAACATTCCACTGCATTTATCTTTGGTTTAGAGTTGGGTATTTCTCTTTGAAATAATTTGATATTCTCTGATCAGTTTTGTGATCGAATCACAAGTTTTGCTACCATACACCACAAAGCTTGATCTCTTCACCTGTGTGGACCCCTGGGCTGATTTTGGAATACATGTAGATAATACTCTTCTCTGCTGTGACTGTAGGTCACATTTTGGCAACTATGCTATAATAAGCTTTTAATCTAGAAATGCATCCAGCATATAATTCCGGAAAATAAAACACAAACTAAGATATAACAGGGGTTAACATTTTGTCTTTTGCTTACAGACTTTAAAAAAAAAATGTTAGAGAACTAGCTGAATTCCCCCATAATCCTTTCCTTCTCCCTTCCTAATATAATAAGCACCATTTTGAAGGAAATGAGAAATAGAAAATTCAAAAGCCAGTTCTACAGCAGGAAATCGTTGGTTTCATTATGTCTTTTGAGCACTCTCAGAGGTATAAACCATGGAGCTAAGTTCTGTCATCCATCTCAAGAGGCCAATCCCGGCTGCTTTATTATGATACAATGTATCTGACTAATTCCGTAAGTTTAAAGGGAACACAGGCCAACAGAGGAGCATTTACTCACTCAATGCCATCTAATCAGTGACAAATTAGAGACTAGACCCCAGTTATAAGAACTGTCAATGTTCATTGCTGTGATCACCCTCCGGTGTGTGTGTTATGGGTAATAATATTCTAAGCAGCATTCTTAGTCTGCTTCCAACAAAGAGTAGTCATTTTAATTGGGGATTTCCTTCAATCTCCTCTCTAAAGAAAATGCAGCAAACTTCTAAATTCTGTCTTCTGAGTGTTGGATTAGCAAGCAGGTTGGATTTATAAACCCTGGGGGATGGTGCCATGGTGAGAGATCAACACCATTAAATCCAGCCTAGGCATCACTGTTCTGAGGTCAGATTTGACTTGGCGGCTCAGCAGATACCCACAATTCCAGTTTTCCCAGGTTCTAGCACTATATGTGCAATGTTCATACCTGCAAAACTGCTCCTCCTTAGAAGTTTCTCCTTCCTCATTTGCACCCAACTGAACTTTTTTCTGGGATCCTTTTTATGAAAAAAAAAAAAAAAAGAAAAGAAAAGAAAAAAGAAAAGAAAAGAAAAGAAAAGAAAAGAAAAGAAAAGAAAAGAAAACAGAAAAGAAAAAAGATACAGCACATGCCAGCTATCAAAAGGCTTTTTTTCCTTCTTCCAGTTGCACATGTACTCTCCCAGGTCTTGCCAGTGTACCTTGGCTAAGTCCCTTACAGCCTTGGGTTGATCAGCCTTTAGATAAGGGCTACCTTTAGGCGTAGTGATGGCTGCACATGGCCTAAATTTGGCTTCATGAAAAGCAATGTAATAATTAAAAGGAAACAGAATAAGTAGATCAATATAAATATCTGGTAATCATGTTTGAGTTACTATAAACATAAACTGACATTTACTTATAATTAATATAAAGGCCTAGTAAAATATATAGACATTTCAACACAAAATGATTTAAAATCAGGAGATTGAGGATAGCAAGGAATAAGGAAAAATTAGTGAAAACATAATAAGTACATGATCAGCTTCTGCTGTTTCCCTCAGCCATATCCACCTGATAATCTCACTAAAGTTCTAGGGAAAAGGCATAAAGCAATAATTTCAGAACTATACTTAAAAAGTAGATTCTCTTTTTCTCTTCCCTGCCCTCTGTGCGTGCGTTCATGTTCAAGTCATGTAAAATATATGCTTGTATTAACTTAAATTCCACAGAGTAGATTAGTCTTCTCCTAGTCCATTCTTGTGATTTTATATAATATTGAATTTAAAACCCTTTTTTAATGTAGTTCAAATGCATTTAAATTGCTGACCACCAACGGCATCAATGTTTTGATGTCTCCAGTGACAAAACAACTGACTGCGCTCACCCCTTGCAAAACTGTTGCTCCATCAGCCATTTTCCTTCTGGTTTGTCTCTTATTACATGGTCATAACAATAAGATTAGAATGATGCCCTTCACTTGGCCTGTCAAAGGGAGTTTAATCTCCATTACTTGTGGAGCATTCTAGATCTGTACCTGTCTTGTCTCATTCTTTCTCCTTCCTGAGGTTCAAGTATATCACTCCAATCCTAGTGAGGTGGAGGCAAGGATGAGAATATTATTAGAATCTCAGTGTCTGTGTAGAAAACTTGAGTGCAAATTTGAGCTCATACTCTAAGGGTTTCTTTACTATAACTTTTTTCTTAAAATAATCTTTCTAAATTATAAGGACAACATAGTATTATTAAAAGTTATATAACTCTCTGCAACAGAGTAGAAGGTAAAAAATCCTTACTCAAAAACATTTTTTATTTCCAACTATATGAGGTTATAAATGATTCCATTCTTTTGAGTGATCATACTTCAACTCAGAAGCAACAGAATTCTCAGACTTTGGTAAACTTTGTCATAAACTTTGGTGATGAAGACATTTGGATTAAAATCTTGACTCTTTCACTTAGTAGTTATGTGACCTGGGGAAAAATTACTTTCTTTTTTGTGCCTCTGTTTCCATATCTGTAAATTAGGGCTGAAAATAAAAACAACAAACCTGTCACATTGGACTACTATGGATGAAATGAGATAATGTATATCACTGTTTGATATATAGTAATTCTTTTATAAATTACAGCTTTACTATTTTGTGTGATTAAATTGAGATATTCCATTTATAATGAAAAATATTTCTATGCTGATTTTATCACACTCTGAATATGATAAAAATGCACACATAGGTTCTTTCCTAATACAATGATTGCACCAATTTAGTCATTATAGTTGCATTAATAATAACTGATTAATAATATATTCTCACAATGATTAAACACTAAAAGAAAATTTCTGATAACTTTAAAGCTGATTGCCTTTAAAACTATACTAAATGTAACACAATGAATTGATCATATTAATTAATTTTTATTAATTTCAATAAGATGTGGCTAGCATAAAATCTAATTTTAATTAAAATAAATATTATCTTCATACAGTTAAATGAATTAATCTAAAGTTTGAGAAAAATAACTACAATTAGCAATTAACTTTCTAAAGAGATTTAAGTTAAATAAAAAACAGTAGGCCAAAAAATATTCCCACTTTGCATTTTTGAATTTTATTAAGCATGTCTTTAGTCTATATAATTACAAAGTAACAATATGATTATATCAAACAAAATATTAATTTCATGTCATTCAAAGGAAACTGCATCTCAGCGTCAGAAAGCACAGGGAACCTAGCCGTGGGAGGAAGATGGACTAGTTCGCTGAGTCTAGCTATCGCATGAGCATTTCTATACTCCACAGTCTCACAATTCATATAATATGTCACTGCTAAAAAACTTCAGAACATGTGAAACCTCATTTATTTTTCACTTCAAATGTAATTTCTATTTGCTGGTGTATTCATTTAGGATTTATACCACATTTTCTCTAAATCAAAACAATTTGAAGGAGCTTACAAGATAAACATAATGCAAAATAAAACAATTAAGAATAAAAGCTAAATGGAACCTGGAAAAGTGAGCTGAGGCTGCCTGCCCACTTCTTTGGGAAAGGCTCTGCTTACAAAGTCTGGCACTGGGAATCCACGTGAATTAAATGACCGAACAGTGAAACACTGAACACAGGAAATTTGAGATTTGATGAGGGAAGAGGAAACTGGGAATGCCAAGCATGTGTTGCTCTCCTATACTCTGGAATTCTCCCATGCACCAGAACTGTAATGTCACTAATTCCTACCACTGTTCTACTGCTTTTGTCACTAAGAATTGTTATATGATGACACATTTGCATTTATTTTATGCTCTGCCCAATCATGATATATCACAAGACTAAACAAATTGGAAGAAGGAACATATGTGAAGGTTAGTAGCAGTATATGCCCTTTGTAGACTTTGAAGAGTCATTGTGAGGATTAAATGGAAATGGCAGTACCATTCCAAAGTTAATGCTACATAAATGTTAGACTCATAATATTACTTATGGTTGTGTACCTGTTTTGTTCTACCATACCTTAGAGTATTAATTGCTCTGTGAGGATAGAAAGCATATTTAATTTACCCACAGATATCACACACTATCTAAAATAGTGAACCTGGAAGTAATATCTTGGGAATTAGTGCATTTATGCTTAAGCATTTAACTTCTGTGGTTATTATTATATATCACTGTATGTGGAATTTTATTTGAAAACACTCTGATTAGATTGTAAGCCTATGAAGCCAGGAACACATGAGTTATTCTCTCAGCCGTTCCAGGTTGTGAATCTATAGATACCATTTGAATAAAATATTAAGTGCATGGCCAGTTATGTCTTATAATCAATCTTAAATGATACTTAATATAATTAAATTTCAAAAAGTCTTTAATACACATAACCTTTTGTTTCTTGCTGAACTAATAATGCACTGAACTTCAGGTTCCCTACTTCTAATATCATCTGAGCTTTCTGAGATATTTTAAGGAAAAATCAATAATCCTTAATGACATAGATATTAATGTAATAAATTAAAATTTACAGTGATGTCTACAGCTATGCAATCCTGAACAAGCCTGATCCCATCTGATCTCAGAAGCTAAGCAGGGTCAGGACTGGTTAATACTTGGATGGGAGACCACCTAAGAAGACCAGGTGCTGAAGGTGTAAAAAATTAAAAAAGGGATTGTAATCTGTGAGGTCAACCAAGGGTTGCCTAGCCCAAAATGAATGAATGAATGAATGAAATAAAAATACATAAAATTAACAGTGACTTTTATATCTTCAAGGTGATAACTACTACCACTGTTTCAAAGTATTTTTATCCAAGAATAAATTCCAACAGCAAGAAATAAGTAAAACTGTAACTTCTTTGAAATAAAAACTTTAAAAACTGTAAAACTGCATTAAAAAAGAAATGACGAGCATCAAAATATGTCAAATGACTCAATAACACAAAATATTAAACAGTATGAGTATTTTCTAAACTCCAATCCACTGAAATTCTAAGAGATGTCATCCATGTTACATTAAACATTTATTCTGGCCAATTAATTCTAGAAAAAATTACTGGGACGACATTACAAAGATTCGTTTTTATTTTTTTTTTTGTTGTTATTGTTTTGTTTTTAAATGACAGCCAGAGCCTTTAATCTGTTAAAACATTGTGAGTCTCAGGAGGAAGTAATGGCATACAGTATTCCCTAAACTTATTCTGTCAAAGAAATCCTGTACAAATAAATACTGTACAAGACTAGTGCTTAGAAGAACACTTTTTGGAGAATATTGGCTGAATAATTCTGTCCAGAAATACTACTGCCTGAAAGACACTGCTTGCACTATTGGGCGATAAAAGGATCCCATTTTCAATTATGGCTGTAAGCAAATGAGGTGCTTCTATACAAGAAAAAGGACCTTAAATCCCATTATGTGGACCAAGAATATGAAATCAACTAACATCAGAGCAGAACATCTGATCCTACAGAGAACATGCAGCCCCTGGAGTTTAGCGAGATTACTTTTAAGTGGAGGGCAGAAATTGCAGCAGCACGATGCTATTACCAGGATAATAAATGTTGAGAATTGTCTGGAGTAAGATCCCTGAAGTGAGAAGTGGGCCCTGAAATACAGAGCAGAACATAAGAGATAAGACTATACAGTCTCTATGGGTCAGATACACAGACACAGGTTTAGGCTGAACTAAAATTAGTTCTTTATCCGTAGTAGTTAAGACCTGCTGGAGACATGTCAGAGCACACTGCATACTGTTGTCACTGTTGTTTTAGTCTACTGTACATTATTTGACTAGGATGGTATATATTTCTTAATATGAAATGTGGATTCAAACATTTTTATAAATTCTTTGACTAGTGTCATAAAATACAAGCTTAAACACAATCTAGAAATTGCCGTTATAGACTGTGTTGATTTTAATATGTTGGTTATAATATGTAAGGTTCTTGCATTTTAAATGTGCAAAACTTAATAGAGCCTCCCACAGAATTCTGTCTGTATTTCTAAACATTGCATCAATCCTATATAGGTCATTATTTCTCATTAGAAAAAAAATATGTAAGTATTTAGGTAATTTTGACATTTCTTTCTCTCTATAACCCATGCAATCTACTAGGATAGACACATCATAAGGTCATAGGCCTTTGCTGTGCTCGCTAATTCCATTCCAAATATTTAGAACAGAAATATTCAATGTTTTTGTTAGAGTAAATTAATAAAATTTTAATCATATGCTTAATAGAAAGTAAACACAGAGGCATACGACACCCATGTTCACACAGCTGAGAAAATTCCTGTTTCTTTAGATCCTTATCTTCTAGATTTTTAAATATACACATGTAGTTAATAAGCCTACACTAAATACTGTCACATGCAAATGTTTGGTAATTTGGGAAAAGTGCTAACAAAATTTATAAAATAAAAAGCATCTGCTTTCAGAGAAAACACCTTTCATTTTGCTCATATTTAAACTTAGGTAATCTCAAGTAAATCTCAAGTAAACAAATTTAGGTAAGTTTCTAATAAACTCAGAAATCAATTGACAAACGTTAATTACTGAATTGATGACAATCATTATACAAAGCCAGAAACTCTTAGTGTAAAGAAATTCAACATTCCCCATGAGCTTTAAAAAAGAGATGATCTCCAGAGTTATCAATTTAAATTGAGTTGTGGGGGGGTGGTGGGGGAAGAGATTTCAGATAGCTATTGAATTAGCGATTTTCCTTCTTGGAACTGCCTTAGAGATCACTTAGGATTTCTATCCTCATGATATGCCTGAATTCTATCTGTGACATTCTTGACAAATAAGCCACTGACTCTCTATCCAAATAGTATGAGTGAAAGGTTACTGAGTCAAGTATTACTTGAAAATTTCTACATTTTTTACTTGAATTTGACACTTAAAGTCAACCCTAAAGATGAATAAAATTCTATAAGAAAGCCACTTCACAGAATTATTTCTGCATGTGCTACAAATAATATACCCACGTACATAAACATTTCACCCTCAAAATACTGAAAGTAATTAGATGATTTTTTAAAGTTATTTTTTACATTAGTTGTACATAATTCTAATAAGTATAGCAAAATAATAAAGGAAAAAAAAACCTGAATATTTTACTTCCAGAGATTCTTGATCTTCAAAGGAGCCTAGACAGATCATAAATTAAAAGCTTTAACTCCTATGTAAACCTTTTGCTTTCTGGGATAATTGCCAAAGAGAGTTCAGAATAGTCATTTTTACTGCAGTGCAAACATACTTCATGTTTTCACATTTTAAGCATAAGTAGTCACCATTAATAACCATTATTCTCCAAAACAATCTCATAAATATGAAGACAATTATAAATATAAATTGATAAAATAATGCATTCATCAAAGAAGTCAAAAATCTTTTAATGAAAATAAAAGCAAAGACTCCAGTGGGTTTTACAATTATGGATACTGATAAAAAATACATCACTAAATTATGGAATCTCATAATTAAAAAGACTGCTGGATATGATCCAATCTACCTTCAATAAAACACTTTAATCCTGTCTCTAATCTACCAGACATATGATCACCTAGCTCTTACAAATACTCAAGATGTGTTTTATAGTGAAAAGATGACCACAAAAAAACAGAAGCAAGAAGAGGCAAAGTTTATATTAGAGACATATCAAAGTTCAAAGGCAGCGAATGTCAGAGTGGTATAACAAAAAGGGACTTTAATACTAATTTTTTCAGAAGCCTTGATTAAAAAATGGACTTACAAAGTATTTTTAATTTTTAAGACTGGCTTTCAATTCTCAATGTTCATTGGAATATATAAAATGAATAAACATATTTCAGAAAATTCAATTTATAAGAAGGGATGGTGGTATATTATTTTAACTATTACTAGTTTTCTTTCTAAAGAAATAATTTTCAAGTAAAAATAAAAAAATTTGAAAGTAGTGAGAAGAATGTTGCACAAAATGTCAAGTCTATCAAAGAATATCTTGCAAAAATTAAGAGATACTTCTAAATGTACTTATTGATCTATGAAATCATTTGGCCACACACATACACACATACACATGCATGCACACACACACAACACTAGTATATTCTGATAATTCTATAAATAATAAGACCATATACAGTCATGCTTGTATAATGACAGATAGATATATACATATACATACATATATATACATACACACACATATTGTTCTGCCATCTGCCAATACTGGTAATACATTATTTTTATTTTAAAAAAGTAACAAATATTGTCGAGTACGTGGAAAAACTGGAATAATTTTACACTGTTAGTGGGAATGTACAGCTTGTATGAAAATAAGAATTGCAGTTCATCAAAAAATTAAAAATAGAATTACCACAATGGCTCATCAATTTTACTTCTGGATATATATCCAAAAGAACTGAAATGAGAGACTTGAAGAACCATCTGTACACTCATGTTCACTGCAGCATTATTCATGGTAGCTAAGTAGTGGAAGCAACTCATTGGCAGATGAATGGATAAAAATATATATATATATATATACACACATATATACACACATATATACATATATATGTGTGTGTATACACACACACACGCACACACACACACAGATAGAATATTCTTTAGGCTCAAAAATGAAGGAAATTCCGACACATGCTACAACATGAATAAACTTGAGGGTATCATGTTAAGTAACATAAGCTAGTCACTAACGGACAAATACTACATGATTCTGCTTATATGAGGTACCTAGAGTAGTCAGGTTCATAGAAGAAGAAAGTAGAATAAGGTTGCTAGAGACTGTGGGAAGGAGTAAATGGGGAATAACTGTTTAATGTGTAGTTTTAGTTTTGCAAGATGAAAAGAGTTCTGGAGATGAACGATGGTGATGGTTTCATGACAGTATTAATGTACTTAATCACTGATCTGCATACTTTAAACTGGTTAAAACTTTAAATTTTATGCAATGTGCATTTTACCACAATTTTAAAAAAGACAGGAAATTAAATTTGGGGTTCCACAGAAGGCACATATTTCCTCTGCTGCAACTCGATGCAGAAAGAGACATTTATTTTCTACTGCCAGTGAGTGCTTCCCACAGGCTGTGCAGCATGTAACACATCCATGTGAGGCAGCGTACACAATACTGTAAGCACTCTAAGTTCATTGTTTTATTAGTTGGAAAACTTCTGACTTATAATGCTGTCTTTATTAGAATATATTTGTGCTGAGTTGTTTTTAATTTCACTCCATAAATTAAACATCTGCCAGAACTCTTCTCAGTGGAATATTTTCCCTACTTTTATGAATCTATACATTCATGTATATCCTATGTACTTGTCAATGTGACTAGTACTTTCTTCGATCTAAAATATATTTTTTTAATTTTAATTTTATTTTATTAGTTTCAAGTATACAGCACATTGGTTAGACATTTATGTAGTTTATAAAACGATCCCCTTAATTGCTCCTTCTCTCCTCTGGCCCTCCACCTGGTTAATATATTAGTGCTAACTGCATTCCTTATGCCATGCTCCCCATCTCTGTGACCATCTATCAACTACTAATTGTACTTCTTTAACCCTTCACCCTTTCTCCCAGCCCCCCAAGTCCTCTCCCTTCTGTCCATCATCAAACTGTTCTCTACATTTGTGAGACTGTTTTTCATTAGTTTGTTCTCTTTGTTCCTTAGAGTCCACACATAAGGGAAATCATACAGTATATTTCTAATTCAAATTAGATGAAAATATCTCATTGATAGAATTAATATATTTAAGAGAATTAAAAAAGATCGAAAATTGTAAAAGCAGTTGGGAGACATACCTCTGTAACTTTTAATAGTCCTTTTGATTTATGCCATAATCATGCTACACTAATGAAATAACTTCTAGCATTTCTAAATGATAACAAAAATAATTTATATCAAAATTATATATTGCTTCTTCCTGTTGGGAAACAATGGCAAGGAAACAAAATTACATTCTTATTATTAGATAAAAAGAAATTTTAAACTAATTTTATCACTTTTATTATCAGTACTGTGAATAACATCATTTATACCATAAAAAACAATAATAAGGAATCAAACGGATGTGTCTTTTTCTGAATGGTCCTACTTTGCGATTTTGTTTTCTAAATCAGTCACACCTTGAGCAATAAAAGATGTTTAAATATTTAATCCTAGAAGCCACAAGGCATTAAAGTGACTGTTGGATTTTAAGCCATTTTGGAATAACCTCAATAATATCATTAATAAAATATATACATTAGCCTTAACTATGGGAAAAAATGCATACAGTTTTTATCTGCTAAGCAAGAGAATTATTCCAAATCCTGTATGACCACTCTACAAAATGCAGCGCATTTTTCATAAAAAAATTTTTTGAACTGCTTCCAAGTACAAAATATGTATGCAAATCCCTCTCACTTAATAAAAATTTTTTAGAAGCTCCTGGAGGTGGCTTATTCTCCTTTCAATCATACATTGTTGTTGTCCCATAGCCATTGCTTCCTCTATTATATAACTGCATATAATAGGTACTTATAAGTGCCATTAATTTATTTTAACTTGTAGAAAACAAATCTTTAACTATTTAAGCTAGTACTCTGTCAAGAGTAAAAACAGTTAAATAGCTGGAATAATAATACAATAATTGTATGATCTGCATATAAATCAGTAACTCTCAACTTACTTGGGAGTACTGGACTCGATAAACTGATAAAAACTATAATTTTCTCTTGAGAATTTATGTATACTCACATAAGTCACACATACATATATATATGTGTGTGTGTAAATATATACATATGTGTGTGTGTATATATATACATATATATGCGTATGTGTGTGTTTGTGTGTGTGGATATATATGTATATGTGTGTGAGTGTGAGTGTGTGTGTGTGTGTGGTCCACGCATCATTTGAGGGGATTCTGAGACATCCTGAAACTCACAAATTGTCTCAAGGTTATCAACTTCTGATGTTTAAAGTTATTTATTTTCCTATTTACATGGGCATAAAGTTCTACATTCAATTTATCTAATAAGTATCAGAACATGAAAGTATATGTTGAAGGGAAGAGATACAAGAAAAAATAACCTTATTTATTTATATCTCTGGACAATTTGAAGAAGTGTTTGACTTATTATGTTATGTAAAAGTACTAAATTTAGGCTATCAACTAGAATCAAGTATAAGAAACTTGTGGCTACATGCCCTCTGCTAATTTAATTTATGAAATACTTAGTTTAGTCCAACTCCAATGAGACTGAAATGAACAAAACAAATCTGGCCACTGATGTCATGATCCTTGAAATAAAGCAGAGAGATGTTAATTAGCAAGTAAGCAACTGAATAAATTAGTAAGTTATTTATTTTTTTAAATTACAAGTTCTATAAATAAAAGATGTCGATAAGAGAGAGAATGACTGGTAGAGTTTATATTAGATCAAGTGATTAGAAAAGGGGGATTATAGAAGATGATGATATTTGAACTAAGATCTGATGGATGAGAAAGCCAGCTGTGATATTATGATATAATAAAAAAATACATATTTTGGTCTTTGCCCCCAGCTCCTGGCCAGAGCTACTAAAACTTTTATAATTTTTAAACAATGAAGATTCTAGGAGTATCTTTTGTTTTAACATTTGGTCTTTAACACCATTCCTGACACAAACTCAGAAATTCCTTGGTATTTCTTGGATACTAGGAGCATATTTTGCTTAAAAATGTGGCTTTAATTGGGCTTCTGGATAGCTTCAGGATGGGGGTGGTCACCAGAGAGACAAAGCCATGATTATAAGCTTGGAACTTGCAACCCGACCCTTCTTTTTCTTGGGAAGAGAGGGATTGGAGATTGCATTAATAATACATTATGTCTACCTGATGAGGATCCCATAAAAATCCCTGAACTCTGGGGTTTAGAGAGCTTCCTGGTTGGTGATCATACCTATATACTCCATCTACTGTGACATAAGTAAGCTCTTATGCTCAGAACTATTTCAGACCTCACTTTATGTATCTCTTCATCTGGTTGTTCATTTGTATCCTTTAAAATACCTCCTATAATAAATCAACAATTGAAAATAAACTATCTTCCTGGGTTCTATGAGTCACTCTAGGAAATTATCAAACCCGAGGAGCAACTCATAGGAACCCTGATTTAGAGCCAGTCAGTCAGAAGTACACGTGCCAACCTGGACTTTTGGCAGGCATCTGAAGTGGAGATGGTCTTGTGGGATTGAGCCCTCAACCTGTGGAGTCTGCGCTAACTCCAGGTAGACAGTGTCAGAACTGAAATGAATTACAGTGCACCCATCTGACGTCAGAGAGTTGCTCAGTGTGGGAAAACACCCACAGATCTGGCGTTACAATGCTGTGAGTGTGAGAGTGAAGGAAAACACAGGAGTTTTTCCCAGACACCAGCCATGCACAGAAATCACAAAAAGTGTCCAGGCAGACGGTAGCATGTACAAAACCTTGAGGTGAGGATAAGTCCAGTTTGAGTTACAGAAAGAAAGCCAATGTGACCACACATGGTTACCACAAGTACAGAGGCAAAGTGAGGCCAGAGAGAGAGGCAGAGCCAGATCCTAATGTATCATTATAAAGAGTTTGATGCTTGAGAATCTGAACAGGTAATAATAAAAGAATTGGCCTGTTAGCAGTGGGACCTGAAGTTAAAAAGTCCCTGTTACGAGTTTCATAATGAACCAGTGCAAACTTCAAATACTAATGTGAAAAACAGGAACTGATCAGAAGAGTAAGGAAAATGGACTGGACCACAGAGAGAACTAAAGACACTGAAATCTAAGCCATATTACAAATGAAGGAAAAGTCATGAGCAATATGTCTCTAAATCTACCCTGGGTCTTGCCAAATTTTCTTTTCTGATTCTAATTATCATGCATCTGTATGAGGACAAACATTTGCTCCTCTGATTTAAAATGAATAAATATGTAAGGGAGGACAGAGGGCACAAATAGGAAGGAGTATTCTAACAGTTAGAGAGCTGGGCTGATGAAGAGACAAAAAAGGCTGAGAATAAACTGCCAGAAAGAAAAAAAAAAAAAAAAACCTACAAAATGGTTTTGCCATGACAGCCGAAATGAAATTTTTCACTCAAAGAAAACTTCCAAGAATTTCTCCAAGTGGCAACTCCACACACTTCCAAAGAAGACTACTAAGTGCACAGTTCTATTTCAGAAACTGGGTCAGGGGGATACAAAGAAATAACTAAAATGTGAACCCTATAAATCAAATTTCAAAGCTAAAGTTGAAGGGGAAAAGAGAAATGATCTTCCAAGAGGCATCAGTGCATGGTAAATTCACTGCCCGTAGGAATCTGTCTTACAGTCTTTCAAATTTTGTCAATATCTCTAAAGGATATTTACCTCTCAGGGTCAAGCTAACATTGACCAAGATTCTGAGAATGTGTTAAACTTATCAACCGTCAAAGGAAACGTCTTTAAAATATTAATGCAATTACACCAAATTCCCTTTAGCAATCTATATCAGAGAATTAAAATAGAGTGAGAAAAGTATGAGTTATGTATTTTACATTACAATGCATTATTGCCCACTCTTTAACAGAAGGAAAATATTTTCAATCTTAATGAAAACATCCAGATACAAAACAGGACACTTACAATTTTATTTTGTATTTATACTTTCTGTATCAGAATATTTTGAAAACATATCTTCACAGGACTCTTGGGAGGTCAGTCATACATAATTTTAGTTTAGAGAGGCAAAACCTCAACGTGACCAAAATATCTCACGAATTATTACTACATGACTGCAGAGGAGATAACCATACTTGTTAAAAATTTAAGCACATGATCACAAAATAAATTCTGAAATAAAAAAGTTAGAAATCATATGCCTCTAATAACATTTGGTTAGGGATTTAGCACAGAAATAAGCCAAAGAACAAAACCATCACATGGCAATTAATTTTAAACAAATGTTAATGACCCAATTAGTTAAATGTAAAAGCCATTTAGGAAATTCTGTCATGATTTAAAAATCAAAGAGTTAGTCATCAAACCCTTGCTGAATGACAGGCTGTTTCTGGCAGAACAGCAAAAAAGCAGCAGACATAGCATTACATCATGAATCATCCATCATCATTAAAGCGAATACATTTACAATTTTTCATGGCTACAAGAATTGAGCAGCAGGGAATTGCAGCCCAAATGCCTTCACTTTTTAGGGATGAGTAGTGGAAAGAGAAAGACTAATCTTTTAAACATTGACTTTGAACTAATCAGCAATATAATAGACTCCTTAAATAGATTATCTTATTTTTTATATGTTGAATAATAGAAGTTTTAAGGAAAGGAAAACTTACAGCAAATATCTAGGTCTTCTTCTAAGAAATAACACATAATTAAACACATTAACTATTTAATTAAGTAGAGGTTATAAGATAATTACAGTCTCAGCTGTAAAAGGTTATGTTTTTATCCTGAAATGGTTGACTGTTGGTTGGGTATCAGCTAAAACATTAATTTCTTAGAGAGACTGAATTTCTGGCAGTTGTTTAGTGAGAAAAAAACCAGAGGGAATCTAAGTATCAGAAGGTCCCAAAATTTTGCTCTATAATATTAATCCAAATAATTATTCACAAACAATTTTATTAGGCTATATTGAATATATGTATTTTTCCTAATGTATATGTTTCACTGGATCCTGTCAGTTGAAAACTTAGTAAAAGAACAAGCTGATCTTTAAGCTCCATTTACAAACATCAGATTTATACAGTTCTAGCATGCATGGATCTGTTGTCTATTTCTTCTATATTGAACTACAAATTGCTATGTCTGGGTTCTCTGGCAATATTTCCAAAAGCAAAGACAGCCTATAAAATTCATATATTTATGTTGTGGTTATTTTTAGACCAACTAAAATAACAAAAAGTGACATTATTTATCCATTTTTTTCTCAATATATTATTAGTTAAGGAATTCTATAATTTCCCAGCATCGCATCCTAGATATGTTCCAGGTTTGGACTTTATATGCATAATCAGGTTTTTAAAAGTCTCACCTTTTTAGTTCAATAATTAATTTAGCATGTGTACATAGAATAAAGTGAGAAATTAAGAGACATAACCTAACACTGTCATGAACAAGATTAACTAGGGTTCTATATGTCTGATGCCAATATGTCTACAGGGTAATTCCATTCACCTGTGCCTTGCCACATACTGCTTTACGTCTTCTAACGTAGTTCATTATCCTTCCCTGCCTGATCAGCATAATGCAGCCTTTAAGACTCAGTTCAAACTACTATTCTTACTTTTATAGACTTTGTGCTTGTTCATCCTACCACTAGGATTCCACATTACTTTATATAATTTTAGACCTAATAACTATCATTTTTATAACAATTACTTATGTCAGAAACCATGTTTCCCCTCAACTATGTTACCTGGGAATAGAGATTGCCTTCAGTGACTAGCAAAGATACTGGCATACCTCATGACCAAGAACTGTTTCTTTTAACCATACAAGGGATGTCCCATCACAAGTGAATACTAGGCTCAGAAATTATATTTGAGTCTCATGTAAGGTTATGTTCCCTAGCACAGAGAGAAAATGCCTTTTAACTCACCTTTAAGCAGTTAGTCCTTTCCTTTCTTCAAACCACTATATATGTCTTTCAATTGTCCTTGATTATTAGTCATCCCTTCTCTGCAAAAGCAAGACAATAATAAGAAATAATATAGCATTACTCATGAGCTCATTTCTCAAAACACAAATATAGTAAATTTCATAAACTTTAAATGGTCCTTCATGAAACACAGCATACGTTAACAACCGCATGTAAACTAGAGCCATCAATATTGTGAAACATAAATGATTGCTTGATTTGTCCTATGAAAATATAAACTTGTCTTTTTTTCAAGATTGAGGACTTAAAAGTAGAGCTAAGCATGTATACTATGTAAACAATAAAGTTAACTTCATCACATCAGATTGTGCTTTCTTCTACTACCCCCCCCCCCCAAAAAAAATGATAGAATATTTCTGTTGAGCTATAACTTGTGTCATGGCCTTTATTCCTATTCTCCTCTCATCCAAATCTATAGTTGCATGTGCCTGTGCTCAGTTTTTTAGAGTTCAAGTTTCCAACTGTACATGAAACCAACAGGGTATATCTACCTAGGACAGAATAAAGGGCTATAGAATTTCATTTGGGAAAATCATGTCTGGGTTAATAATTAGATTTCATGGTATATAGTCCATCCATCAAAACTCCAGACACAGACGATTAAGCAAAACCGAATTTGGGGTCTAAGTCTGGATAATACTAAGAGCTGCCAAGACCAGAGTCTGGAGTATACCAGTCGAAGCAGAGTGGAAATGAAGTCAGGGTCACTGGGGATCGGCTGCATGGCCTAAGCTAGCCCAATGATGCAAGAAATGGTAGCGAACTGTAGGAAGGTAATAATAAAATAAATCATCCTCAAATCCAATGATGCATAGATGTCTGGGAATATGAGCTAATATTTTCTCCTCGTAAATTAACTCATTTGATACATGCAAAACTCTATAAATTAATTATTTAATTACATTCCTTTGCACAGATGAGGAAAATGAGACACAGAGATTGTCCTAAAAAATTACAGTCAATAAACACGGGCAGAATGTTTCCAGAACCCATGCAATTTTACATTATGCTATGTCATAACTGGCCTGAATAGTACAAAGCTATGCTTATTTGCCCCTCCTGTAATTGATAATGTAAAGTTGGCAAGCGGTTTCTGGAGAAATATAAATATTGCCTTACAGTGAAAAGAAGGAAAGAGATTTTTGTAGAGAATTTGGTGTAATAGAAGGGCTTTCAAAAGCTACTACCTGAGGTACCAAAATAAGTATGCATAATTTACTGTTTCTTACTAGATAAGTAGCATGTCATGGGGCCAACTTAGCCAGTATGTAGACCTGGGTTCAAAACATGTATCTTTTAGTTCCTTGAGATCCAAGAAAAGTAATCACCTTTAAAATTCACTTTACAAAATTTCAAGGACAGCATCATCTACCTTTTACAGTAAGGAAGATTTATTTAGAATTTATGTTAAATATCTTGCAAATTCAAATTTTTCAAGAAATTTGTTTCTTCCTTCAAAGTTGTTGTTATTGTAATAGTTCCATGAAGTAAAATAATAAACTATCTTCACATGAGCTCATATTTTCATTAACATTGAAAGATGCTAACATGGATGTCAAGAGGAAAATACAAAATTGGTCACAAACATCTTAAATTCACTGCTTTAGAACAGATAAGGAACAACATTTTACTTGAATTTATTATACATAGAAAACAGAGGTAATTATTACTTACATTTGTGCAGTTATGTGATAGAATTTTCTGACACCAACAACAAACAGTGTGGTGGAAACCAGAGGGGAATGGTCGTGGGAAGGCAGGCTTAAGAGGGTAGATGGGATCAAGTCTATGGTGACCGAAGGAAATGAAACTTTGGGTGGTGAACACAATGCAATCTACAAATGATGTATTATAGAATTGTACACTTGAGTACACATCGGAAGAATAACATCTTTGGAGTAAAACTAATAGCAACAAAAGCAGAGGGATTACAATACATAAAGAAATAGAAAAAAAAGGAAGTACAAATTAAAAAAAAAAACTTCCTTTCAAATGTGGAAATTTGTAGCATGGAGCAAGAATGCTCATTTTCTCAAAAATTTTTAAATGAAGGTTAGTTTGTTTATAAATGTTCGGTGTAGTTCTGACTCAATCACTTCAGATATAGAGATAATAATATGTACGATAATTTGAAAGAATAAATCAGGTCAGCAGCTGAGCAAGATGGATGAGTCTTAATCCCAGAAATCTACTACATTGCACTTCAAATCGAGAAAGGAGAGGCGGAGGGAGAGAGGGCACAAAGATTGAGAGAGAGAGATCGAGGGAGAATATTTCCGTGGTTGCACATATTTCTCTAAACTACTCACTGTTAGAAAGTGTAGTATGTGTGAGTGTCATGGCACATAGCGTTCCACTGACAGAATATCAAACCTGTTTAGAGAAGTTTGTCCCCAGTTGCCCTTTCACATCCAGCTAAAAATCCCCTCCTCCTTGTGGTACTACTTACCCCTAACTCCCAGGGGACTTGAAGACTACGGGGCCTTTTATAATTAATATTAAAGTCCTCTGCCCCTATGGCCTGGTTTATCTAAATACAGGACACACCAAAACCTTTCTAATTAATGTGCGATCAGCAACATATTTTATTTTGGGGTGAAATTTAATATATTAAACATGCATATCATTTACAACCTATTTGGTTATGACTGTCTGAAAGAGCAGCATGGATTCACACATTCTCAAACTATACAGAGCAGCTGCAGAATGCAAAAAAAAAAAAAAAAAAAAAAAAAAAAAAAGCTCCTGCGTTGAAGCTAGGTAGACTCATATGAGTATTCCGAACATACTTATTTTACATGACAATTTCAGCCCATAAAAATTTAAAGCTGAATTCCTGTTCTATATTCACTTCTAAGCTCTCACTTCTAAGAAGCACATTCATCCACTATTCTCTATAAATGCTTCATATTCCATTCCCGGAAGGAGGAATTATTTTACTTGCTCCAGTCTCAACAAATGCCTCCACTAAAGAACCAGATAATTTGCTTATCATTAAAACACAATTCCTCCTATTGTGCACTTTCCCATTAAAGGGGACTTATCTCTATAGAACTTAAAAAAAAAATAGGTATTGAGGAATACATGCAGACTAATTCTACCTTAAACATTGAGAAATATTTTACAGGTATGCATTATTCTTTTATCACTTGGAAATGAGTTATATTCATTCAGTTAAATTTTTGAGCACTAGAAGAATAAGAACAATTCTCTGGGACTCTATAGCTTAAATAAAACCGGCAGTTTGCTTGTTCGAAAAACACTGATTATGAATATATTAATAGATGTACAAATGTTTTATCTAAAATACAAGATGCTATTTTCACAGTAGTTTGATGGAAAATATGTTATTTGGATGTCAGTAATAGTCCCAAATTAATGTCAGAGCTGCCTTTCACTTAAGTTTTTCTTGGCTCTATTTAATTATGAATAGTTTATGGTATATGAGCCATTGGGCTAAGAAACATTTAGAAGACTTACCGTTCACAAGAGTCTCCTGAAAAATAATAAAAGTTAAAAAATACATAAAGTATCCTATTAGAATTTCTTTTTCTGTTTTAAATGAGGTCTGAATATTGTCTTTATGAGGAAAATTATTTAGGCCAAGGAAAAGTATAACATTAGCATCTTTATTTTTAATAACCGATAAGGATTTTGCTAAGGAGAGATATACTTGTCACTAATAATAAATTAGGTTGTCTAAATTGTCACAACTTCTCAGGGGTAGTCACCTTAAATGTCATCTCATACTACATCAGTGTTATAGACAAGGAAACTGAAGAACAGAGAGTTAAGAAATTTGCTGTTAGGCTATAGTACATTAATCTCTCATATCACATAGAATGCAAACACTTTGTATATGACGCTGTAAGATGCTTTTCTACCATTTTCAGTGTGTGCTCTGTCATGCTCCATGCTTCTTCAGCCAGTAGTATATTTAATCTGCAGAGCTTGGACCAGAAGTCTGTTTCTTCTGTCTTTTTCTTTTTACTTGTAAAAATAAAAGTGAGACTTGAAATTAAAGGTACAATTTACCTTTATTTTCTTGTTCATGCAAATAGGCATCCCTTCAATTGTCTATCAAATGTGGGCTCAGTTATTCTAGAGAAGAGTTTTCTCTTAATGTCTTTTTCTTTCAGATAACATTCTTTTTTTTTTAAACTTCAGTTAAAAATGAATAAAGTAATGTCACATACATACCATCTCTCAGCTGCAATTTTCAAATAAATCGGTTCCATAAAATTCATTCCAAAAACGAATGACTGTATTTCTTGTAAATCAGCCTACATACAGTTTAAAAATACACTACTGAATCATTACCTCTCTCATTGGTTCACCTCTGGAGTGACATTTATAGCATCTCCCACTTATTAAACCTTCACTCTCTAGCAATTTCCAGCTCCTCTGTGTGAAATTATAGTGATTAATGGCTTCATTCTGACATGAACCTCAACCATAATGAAACAAAGTTCATTAGCTGTAAGAATCAAATCAGTACAGAAGTAGAATTAAAGTATCTTTCGAACAAACTTTACTCAAACATATTGAGCTTTATTATATGCAAAATCTAGTGGAATATTAGTCAACACTATAGCAGCTAAGCTGCTTTGTGTCAGATTAAAAGAAACATGGTCTTTGGAATAATAAATTCTGCCTTCAGATAATAGTTTTGCCACCTGTAATATTTTGACCAAAATTCACTTGCTGCCTATAATTTCAGGTTTATTTATAAAAAGTAAGGGTATCAACATTAAAATGAAAGATATAAAATTAAATGATATCATTAACAAAATATAAATATAGGCTTCAGACTATATAAAATCTGCCTAGCAAAGAAAAGTTGCACAATAAGTAAAACTTCATAAACCAGCAAGGATCACAAAATATATATTAAATTACTCATTCATCCATGAATGTTTAAAATACTATCATTGTCCTCAAGGGGCTGATGTAAAATAGTTCTTACCTAATAATAATTATTATAAACTAATGAGATAATACCTCACATCTTATGGTATCAGTATTCCAAGACACAAAGTTAGAAATAATTATGAAAGTGACTAGATATAAATGAGGGAAAAAGGGGAGGGGAGAAGAGAGAAATTCATAGCAGATGAAGAGGAAATATTTCCATTGTAGTAAAAAAGAGCTAAAGGAAGTAGAGGAAAAATCCCATAAAAATCTGAAATAAATCTTAGACTATTAGTTGCTGAGAGTTGGCACTTGTGTGTGAGAATCTAATATTAGAACAATGTGGTTAGCTCTGGCATGGTAGTACCATGAGGAGCACTATGGAGATATATACATATATACCTGTATAATGTGTAAGGGATGGGATTTAGGACTGCAGTTTTCAGAGAGAAAGAGAGCCCACTTATCAGACTTGGGAATTGTGATAAGTTAGATTACTACATAAAATTATGAACTCAGTAATCTCGAAAGTATATACTCTATTGAAAATATATAGCATAAGTAATAATTTCCTTTATGTACAACTTTTTTCTGAGGTTTCAGTTACCTGTAGTCACAAGTTCCAAAAATATTAAATGAAAAATTCCAGAAATAAACAATTTATAAGTTTTAAATTGCATGCCATTGTGTAGCGTGATGAAACTTCGTGCTGTCCTGCTCTGTCCTGACATGAATCATCCCTCTTTCCAGTGCATCCATGCAGAATATGCTACCGGCTCGTCAGTCAGTTAGTAACCATTTGGTTTTCAGATTGGTTGAGAGGGAGAGAGAAAGAGAGAGACCATATTCATATAATTTTATTATAGTAATTTATTCTATTTTATTATTAGTTATCACTGTTAATTTATAACTGTGTCTAAAATTAAACTTTATCATAGGGATGTATGTAGAGGAAAAAACATTGTACATATAGGGTTCAGCACTATCTGTGGTTTCGAGCATCCATTGGGGGTTCCCTGTGGATGAGGGGGGACTACTGTATATTTGACAGATGAATGATACTGGTTAGGGAGAAATAGGGATATTGATACTCACACCTGCCACTGCATTCTCTTCCTGCCTCACTGTGGAGTGACAATGGCTATATTCTAAGGTACCAGCTCTGTGAAATGGCCTAGAAAGTAACAGTTTCCTGATGTGGTTAATCTGTGCCTCACATTTTTTTTTTTGATACTTTTTCATGTCTATAGCTCTGTAAGATTCCCTAAATCAAATCTTTAACCGTGTCTATGTTTCTTATCAGAACTCCTACTTTTACATCAATCAATGAAGTTTTCTATGAACTCAAGATTTTTTTCCACAATATTATTTTATTAAATTTCTATGTACCTTCCATCTAGACTAAAATTTCTTTAGAGAGATAAAGATTTCAAGTATTTTATTTTTAAGTAACTACATCCAGCTATAAGATAATTTACTTAAATTATGAGTTCTTAAAAAATGACAAAGAACCTAGGATTCCTGAAACTGTAGACAATGAAGTTAGGTAAATCTAGGGAATTTCTAGTTTCCTCAGAGGAATTTTCCTTCTTAATTATTCTACTTTTTATACTTTTACACTTTTATAAACAGTATCCTCGAATTGCTTCAATTATTCTAATTCACAGATTCATTGGTTATCAGAACGGGAAGGGGCCTGTCAATTCCTAGCAATCAGGAGAGACTAAAAAACAAGTACAATTTTCACAAAAGAAAAATAAATGAACTTGTAATTAAGAATTGTTTGCTTGTAAATAAAGTGTCTATTTTAAGCCCATGTTTCTGAAATACTACCATTGTATACTAAATGGATATCTCATTTATTAAAAAGTGCTAATTTAGCACTATTTTGATATTTTTTAAATAAAAAAATTTACTGATAATAGACGAGAAAAAGAAGTTCCAATGTGAAACATGGCTTTCTAACAAAGGTGAGGCCTCTCATTCCAGTAGATGTAGCAGACGGAGTGTCAGACTAGGAATTGGTCCTTACGAAGGTAATGTTCCCTAACTTACCATCCTGGGCAAGTGACACTCTACACCCCTCTCTGAAACTTAGCAACTTCACCTACAAAGTGAATGAGTTACATTTATTAAAATGTATAGTCCCATCTATTATGAAAATTTTGTATTTTGATTTGAAAAATATTAAGCTCTCAATAACAAGCATTTTGTGAGATGCTAAGGAAATCCCAAGAGTTTTATTGTTCTTTTTTCTCAAATTACTTAAAACTTGTTGCATAAAATAAATCATATACAAGTAATAGCAATTGCAGATAGTTTGTGGTATAGGCTAAAATAAAATATGAAATCCTATGAGGATCATAGAAGAAAAAGCTAACATTTTTCTTAGGGTAGGTCACAGAATTAGATATCTGCATTTGCAAGTCATTGATTTGGTAACCTCAACTAAAGTAACTTCGCATCATATTCTCCATATTAATAAATTGACCTCCAATCTTTAGAAGTCCATAAGATTTATGTTAAGAAAATAAAATGTGTCACATTATCACAGACTCTAAAGTCAGGTATTTTTACACGATAGCTATTTAATAGGCATAGCAGCCAAGCAGACTTAAAGTGTAAAAACTAGTTACCAAGGTCTTCAATATCTAGAGGCACGACTGCTTCTTTTTAAAAATACCACACTAATGAGAAAGTTTTATATGAAGCAACCTCTTCAGATTGTTTAGTGTAGTGCAGTCAGAGTGATGTTTCTAGAAATGTGTTCTCTGGGTCAAATTACAGCAGAGCACAATTGACCTGGAAAAAAATTAATCAAGCTTCTGTCAAAAACTCATGGAAGCCTGCAATCGTGACACACACTAACTATTGGGAATAAGAGCAAATGAGCATTTCACAAGTCCCTGAAAAAAATCAGTTTTAACTTATAAAGCTTGGTATAATTTTCTTCTCCTTTACTCCAGGACTTTAAATTTTTTGCTTTTTTTTTTTTCTCCTTACTGTCTCTAGACAATGATTTGCTGTGGAATAACTCCCTCTGCTAAGGGATGTGCACGTGAATATAACAGCAGGAAACCAAATGAGGCCTCCTGGTACTTGCCATTTTTCTTTCCTTTCCCTTACCTCATTAAGAAAAAGTGAATATTTGTGACACACAGGAGTTGAAAACATTGGAATACGCATTTACATTGAGCATTAAGTCTTAATCCCTAAGTGAAAATTAAAATAACATCACAATTTCTTTAATTTGTGCTATACTATTAAACAATATGAAACGCAATTTAAAGCTGTAAGAAAATGGGATGGAGCAGGTATATCCTTTATTTTCTCCACGTGACTCCAATATTATCCTTTAAAAAAAGCTGCTGAAAATAACCAGTCATTTTAAAGTAATTTAAACATACCCCAAACTGAAAATTCAATATGCCCCTGAGCTCTCCATGATCAATTTCAAGTTTTCTAAGTCTATATAAAAACTATCAAAGAATCCAAAGGCCATTTCCTAAGTGGCCCCACCAGACACACAGGGGTTATATGCAACGTGTGGAATGAAACCCCAAAGATACTGCAGAATAAGCACGACATTTGAGGCAAACCTTGGCTGTTGAAGATTCAGAAATCTAGAAAACTTCACAACAGTTTTTTGAGAAGTTACTGATAAGGACACTGATAATTATAATATTTCTTTAAAATGCTATTATTTACCATTTATTATAAGCGACCGAATCTACAAGACAGTAACATCAATTTTTTCAAGTGTGGAAAAATATCGAGAGCAGGCACATAAGTATAAATACAGTATTTATAAATCACCCTAAAACTAAGAACATTAATCTACATTTTATGCACGAGGAAGCCAATATACAGAATAATAACCACTGTCCAAAGGACAAGCAAAGTCAGGATTCTAAGTCTGCTTAAATTCAAGGCTTTCTCCCCTATGTGACTTGGTCTCATAAGTAACCCACATGAATCAAAACGTCTCTCCTTTGCTATTTATTCACTAAAATATCAAGTGTGCTCCTACAAATTTCACTGAAGTCTCTCCAGGTCATTGAATCTTGGAGTGAAACGAACCCTAACATCACCTAGTCTCTATATTACTGATCCTTCACAGGCCCACTGCGTTGAATATGAGTGACATATTTTATTCAATAATACAATTTACTACCTCTGTATGTGGCTCCTTCTATTTCTAGATACATCTCAAAGGAGTTAATTTTATATTTAATTGAAATGTTCTCCATGTTGCTATTCCCGCTGGCTAAACTCAATTCAGCTGTTAAGGTGTATCACATATAGTTCTACAATACCACCTGTATCACCTACTATATTTAAACTGATTTTAACATCTAACTTCTCCACCAGGGAACTGAATGTCTAGCACTCAGCGCTGTTACTATAAGAGAGGAAGAAATTTTTCTCTAGCCTCAGGGTTCTTAGATGGTCTAATAATTAAATCTACATGAGACAGACCAATAAGAAAAAATAATCAAATTTAATATACGTATACACATGTGAATCCCACATACACGAGCGAATCAACAGATTAAACATACATGAGAGGTTCAGGGACCAAAAGTTAAAATGAGGTATACATGCATTCTGAGCTGAGGATAAAGTAAGGTGCCTTTGGGCTTCAAAGGGTCATTGCAGGATAAAAGCAAAACTTCGGGAATTAGTATTTGCCTTGCCATATAGCTAATTTGGGCAAGGCTCTGAATTCAAATTCTTATAGGTAATGAAAAGGGGGCTCAGAAGTTTCTCTTGAGCCCTCAGGATCTCAGTCGCCTTGAGCTCCAAATAATCTGGATACATAGAGGTACATCTTGACTTATTCTGAACCCATAAATTATTGATATATGACACTAAACTAATTGTACTGAATTAATGCATGTGTCCATTGTTAAGAGTAATTCACACAATGCACTATTCACAAAATAATAAGAATCTTATGAGGTTTAATGATTCTGATGTAGTCTTTGAGAATTGTGGAGGTTGTGGTCATTGAGAATCTACTCCCACCATCCCAAATAAGTTTAAATTATGTTAGCTCTTTAACTGATCATTTCATCTCTCTGATGCACATCTCAAAAATGCTCAGGTTGTACACTGCATATTACAGAGACCCAATAATGGTATCACTGTTAAGTACATAAGGAAGAACCGAAAGATTCAATCTGACTTATCTAAGATCTCCTTAGATCCAACAGTACACTAAAACTGCATCTTTGGTTCTTGTAATACTTCCAAATGGAAACATCTCTGAGTCTTTGAAAATTTTTATGACTTCCTAAAAGGCTTTTTCTTTAATCTCATAGTCCTCGAACAATTTTTTTTTTTAAAACTATAAATTGGTATTCTGTATAGGCTTGACTTAAAAAGAATAATACACTGATTACTTTGACATTTTGGTCTAAGTACAGGTCTTTTTACAAGTACTGATTAATAATTTTGAGTTATTCATAAATCATATTTTCTGTTATTAGGACCCATGGAAATATCAGAAAATATATAAAAGAAATGGAGCATTTTTTCCAACAAATAAACTTATACATGCAAATCTATGTACAATGTTAAGAAAATTATAACCTTCCCGAAATATTTCCATGGATAGTAAGTAAAATTAATTAGAAATAAATAGATCTAACGTGAAATGTGGTGACTACAGTTAATAACAGTGTATTGAGTAAAATTTGTTAAGGAGAATATGGGATGGGTTGATGGCAGAGAGTCTTAAAATATACTATTTTAGATGTATCTGTTTCTAGGGTACCACTTTCTGTGCAGAAGAAAGACCAAAAACTAATGATTTAATTACTGCTACTTTTTTTCTATTCAAGGCTGGCTATTTCAAAGAAAAATAATAATAATGTATTTTAAGGTTTGATAATATATAAAAGTTATAAAAGTAGGAAGGACAAAAGATGCAATAGAAGAAAATGAAGTATGTTGTTGCAATATCCTTATTCTATGTGTGCAGTGGTATAATATTATAGAACACTGGGCTCAAAGATTTCCTAGGAGGACTCACAGGACTTACATCTGGTCAATCTTGCAGCTTATTCTCCTCCAGATAGCAAAAGGGCCATATTTAGACTTGATCGTGTAGCTCAGTGATTAATCAGGTTCACAATTGTAAACTACAGGACTTAGATTCATGATTAAGAAAGGACGAAGCTGGTAATGTAGAGGAGAAGACTGGGTTGTGGCAAGAGAGCAGAAGCAGAATAACTAAGTGGGGACTATGGGACTAGATGAAATAACTGATGATTGGGGCTGAAGTCAACTCTTGGCAATTGGAATGCAGAAGCCAAGACAGAGAGAGAGAGAAGTCTATTTTGATCATAAATTATCAAAGCAACTTTCCTCTGAGATAAAAAGAAAATCCTTTGAATTTCTACTTAAAAGATAAAGAAAATAACAAATGTGCATTCCTAAATTAAAGTTGCTTTCTCTCTAATCACATTTCAGTCCCACTCTTTCAGAAACTTCTAAATTAAATTGGGGAAAAAAGCCTTATTTAGCATTTCCAGAGATCTAAGAGGAAAAAAAAAAAATTAGGGGTAGCTTTTTATCCAAGCTGGAAGACACCTTTTTGAAGTGAAGACACAGTGAACACTGTTATTTTAGATTTAGTGTGTTTATTATTTGATCATTCAAATGTCATCTCCCTCCTTCATGGTTCTTAAGAACTGTCTGAGCAGTCTAGAATCAACAGAAACATTACCTCTCAAGTTGTTACTTCAACATCAGAAACCAGTCTTTATAGAGGAAGCTCTACCTGACATATTTGGGATTTCATTATCCAAGAAAGTGCAAGATGGTGTTTAGAGATACCGATCTTTCAATGCTGAGCATTATTTTTTTAGTATGTGTGATAAATTAGTACCATGTGGTGATTTTCTATCACTCTCTGTATATATCCGAAGCCTAG
Source organism: Eonycteris spelaea (assembly GCA_003508835.1). NCBI lineage: Eukaryota > Metazoa > Chordata > Mammalia > Chiroptera > Pteropodidae > Eonycteris > Eonycteris spelaea. The sequence continues at coordinate 7,385,159 of PUFA01000007.1, forward strand.
TGTGAAATCTTGCCTGTACTTCTGAAGATTTTATAGGAGTGAATTCATACTTTAGAATAAGAATACATATTAGAGAGAAAGAGAAAGAAAAAAGTAATAATTGTCCATATTTCTTTCTCTGGTGTCTACTTCTCTGCTCATGGTTTGCTATGAAGCTAGATAACTGTGGAAGCTACGGTATTCTCCAGAGACTAATTGAAGGACCACAGATAATTTGAGGAAGAATATAGGTGAACATCACCAGGTAGAAAGCATTAAAAATGTTTACCATCATCATTTTAGAAATGTGTTAGGGGACTAAAGGCTGTGTGCCATTAACTGCAATTACTACTAAATAATGTATATCTTGAATTTGGTGAAACAAATAGTGCTTTTAATAAATTAAGCTATGATTATTTACATTTTTTCTTGAAATAAAGATGGTCAGGAGAAATGGTGGCAATGATAATGAAAATGCAGCTTTAATTTTCTCAGATTTGTGAGTGTGTGTGTGTGTGTGTGTGTGTGTGTGTGTGTGAAAAAGAGAATGCTTTAAAATGTTATGACTGGGGTCCTTCAGCTTCTGAACATGTGGAATAATAGGAACAAATTATCCTCATTTTGTGGCTAAGTTCTAATAACAGAAACTATTTCATATGGTTATTGTGGCAATATTTGCAAAGTTCTGGGGCCAGTGCCTGCCATTTTGTAAGAGCTCAGTTAATGTTAGCTTTCTTGTTTTGTTTTCTTCTAACCTGCTTTTATCCTGTTAATTCCTAAGGCATTATTTAATATTTTCATAGGAATCAATCATAAACAAGAATCTGCATGCTTTTAAGACTGGCTGCTATGTAAGATTAGAAATCTTCAATTTAAATAGTGCACAGAGAATTATGAAGGTGTGAGGAATTTGCACGATCTCTCTCAGATCTGTGCCCCAAAGCCAGCAGACCTCTTGAAGTTTTTGTAACTAACAGCTTTTTTGTCCTTGTCTTGAAGGAAAAAAGGTAGGCACCAAAGACAATGAAATAAAGTCATGGGTTTTAGAGATAAATAATCTTAGTTACCAAGTCTAACTTGTTAGCTATGTTATCGAAAGCAAATTACCTAAACTATCTGAGTTCCTAAACTATAGGGGAAATAAAACTTATTTAGGGCATATGAACATATATTTTAAATTTTAGTACAATCTTAGCATATAAATATAATATTATATATATGTATTCACATATATGTATGCGTGTGTATATATGTTAGTCTAATTGCTATAATGCCAAAGAACGATAGTCTCTCATATTGTGCTTGTTTAATGCTTAATTGAGTCTTACCTGAATCTTAAGTTTGAATACTTGGGCATGCAAATCTTATCACTTGCTGCTATGAGACAAAGTTCCAATTCTATAATAGAGTTTCCTAATGTGTAAATTTATTTTCCTGAAATATAAGTTTTATATTATAATCCTACTTATTTTCTGTCGTGATATATATTAAATTTCACAGTCTCCCTGAATCCAAAATAATTTGTAGAATTTTTGAACCCAAGATAATCACACTTATTTATTACTAATCGTTCCACAAAGTCCTGAGTGTTTTAGTCTTCCCATGATGGCAAATAAATAACCAATTTTTTTTATAAGGGGTCGGGGAGTCTTGTGTAACTTACGACTTAACATTGACATGTTAAAACTACATCCTCTAAGTAGCACTTCTTTTTTGAGATACCTATTCTGGGCTCCTGAAACTTTACTTTAGTGGTCAGGTTGTGGGCATCAAATACAGGTTATCTGTATAGATTCTTTACCTTTGAATTTAATAAGAGTAGTAAATAAATTTTTCATAGTGATTGAGCCCCCCCCAAAAGCTTCATATGCAGTTACACAGGGCCCTACACTTAGAAGAACCCCATACTCAGTTTAATGATCTTGAAGCCCTTAATCATTTTTCAATAAAAATTTCACATTTTCAGTTTGCCCTGGCCTGGTGAGCCCATAATCCATTAACACAAACTATTTGTATTCACTCTCTATATTCGAAGATAGTTGTGATCCATGCAGATTAGGTCTTCTCGTGTATGTTCCATGTTCTCTGCTGTTTGCACGATTTTGGTCTCGTTTAGGTCTCTTAAAACTATTAAGCTGTCCTTCTGCTGAGTTATTATCCTTTGATTGTTTTTGAAAGCCTTTTCTTCTCTTTGAAATACTAAGCACAAAATCTTTGCTCTGGGTCAGCAATTGCTGTCTATTTTTGTGTTCTCATTGCCAGCTGTTATCTAAAATATTAAAAGTTCTGCTGGCAAAAGTAATGGGAACATCGCTTTTAAAACTTTTTTGGGGTGTGTGTGTGTGTGTGTGTGTGTGTGTGTGAGAAGAGTGATGTCTATTCTAAGTTTAATCTAAAAATAAAAATAATCCCCGTTGAACAGAAAATATGAATTGCATGGTAAGTATTTAACAATATATGAAAAGCCTACACCACAGAAGTTATCACCGATAAATAACTCAGGCTTTGTTGCTGATTGTACCAATGGTTAGGGAGTACCATTTTTTTAACCCATGATCCATTCATTCCCTTTGCCAAGCAATAGTATACCAACTTTCTTATGGGGTTTAACCCTTCCCTTAAATTTTATATTATTTGGTTTGGTTGAATCCCATCCACATATGGAGGTGACCATGTTAATGAGGAAACAATCTGACCCAATCTAGAAAACTAGCATAATCCCAGACATCTATCCATGACAATTATTCTAGACCTGATTCTTGACTCATGCTGGTTCAAAGTGAACCCCAAGATGTATGCAGAAGTTATCATAAAAAGATTTTCTTTTCCTATCAAGCTGTTGGCAGTGAGGATGATATAAGCTGAAAATGTTCAAGGTTACTTTATAAGGCCTGAAAATAAAAACAACATGCTAAACTGTAGGAATGCCATTGTTTAGTCCCCTGGATCACGGTGCCCTGATATTTTTATATGAAATTTAAATTGTTTACAATTTTATACACTCAACTTTTGGTTGAGTTGTCTACTGTAATCGAATGAATGATTTCTAAATAATAACTGGTTAATCAACCCAACTCCATTTTCTATACATTGTTTTTGTTCATATTTTGCTTATATCTTCTATTTTTACTGAGTCTCCCATGTCTGAATTCACTGTTTAATTTAATAGAATTAAAAAGAGGAAAACTTTTTGATAATTCCAAGAACATTATTCTCCACAATCTATAATAATATTATAGTGTATTGTATTTGTGTGTAGTTGTGAAATTATCATTCTGATCTACTGAAGGCAGACTTAACATCTACCACTTGTTAGTCATTCAGTAAATTATTATCGACATCATATTTGCACCTAGCACAGTTTTAGTTTTATAAGCCTCAAAAGAAACTTCTTTTTTCTGATCAGTCTCATCACACGTACCCTTATTATAATCCTTGTTATTCCTTCTAAGTAGCTTTTTATTATGTAATATTTCTCAAATTTTATTTACTTAGGATGCATATTCATAATATTATCTGTATAACATCTATGCTAGGTTTTAATATTTTTCTCTAAGCTGATTAAATTTTTAATACATCTAATTATATTTCCTCAATATATGTATTTAGAATAGATATACAGACCAAGGACAGTGGATTAGTGGTTACCAGAGGGTAGAGAGGAAAGGAGGAGGTAGAATGGGGTACAGCAGGTCAAATATATAGTGACAGAAGGATATTTAACTATAGTTGGTGGACACACAATGCAATAAACATATGATGTATTGTTGAATTGTATACTTGAAACTTACTTGCTTTTATTAACCAATGTCACCCCAATAATTTTAATAAAAAATCTAATTGGTGCGTAACAAATTTTTAAGTTATTTTTTATATCAAAAATAATTACTGTTATACAGAGATATAGGTGTGGATCTGTGACACATCCTCAAACGGGAAATGATAGTGTTATTTTTAAAAAAGTTTCAATTTTGATGCCCAGTGCCCCACATCAGCAGTTTTAGTTGATGTGTGTGTGTGTGTGTGTGTGTGTGTGTGTGTACACACACACACACACACACACACACACACATTTCTGTGGGGGGACAGTTAATCTTTATAAGAAAGTATGTAATAGTTTCCCAGTTTTAACCAAATCTTTAACAGTGTTAGACATAAAGTAGATATTGAATAAATGATGTTGGATTGTTTTTATCACCTCACTAAATTATAGAAACTTTCTTGGGAATGCCTTCTGAGAATCATATTTAATTTTTCAAGTAGATAATAATGATCCATAAGAGATAAAAATGTATTTGCTAAAGTGAATTATACCCAAACCTGTTCTTTTTATCCTTATTCTATTATACTACAGAAGGCATGAAAAGAGGCTGGCATAATAAGGGATCCTATGGAGCATTGTCTCGGACAGTTCATTTCAAATTGCAGCCTATATAAGAGTCACCAAAGATATAGCAATTTCAGTAAATTGATGTAATTTTTGTGCCCATCTTGCCTGATTGTTTTTCAAGAAATCAATATAAGACACTATCCCTGACAAATGACACTAAAGCTTATTTATACAGCTCTCATAGGAATCTGTCTCAGTTACACAGTTCTTAGACTGAGACACAAAAAGTTTCAGAGTTTGAAAGTAAATGAGAATTATTTAGTCTGGTTCTCAGTAGCTGAAGCTTCATATCCAAGAGCAATTTATTCTTTTTGTTGATATTGGCAGATACTGTGCTCATAAGGGAAAGATGATTGTGCCATGGGTATTTTTTAGTTCTTCTAGATCCATTTTCCATACTGTCTACCTTCCTCTATAGATCAGGAATGCCCCAGAAGTGATTGTACAGTTTCTTCATTCTCTTATTTCTATATGGTTTCGACCAATGAAAAGTACTAGAAAAAGACTGAAGAGTGGAATACATAAAAGGGGGAGTTCTCTCCTTTTGGGGCTCTAGGCTGGCAGTGAACAATTTCCACTATTAAAATCCTTTTTTTTTTTTTTTTTTGACCAATGGTTCTTATGTACAGCTAGATTGCTCTGAGGTTCTGCTAAAGCCCTCACCTCCTGCCTCATTAAAACTAAAGGCAGTACTAGTTGCTTAACTCTGCTGCTAGCCCCAGGGCGTTTCATCAACCCTTGTTGGTCTTTAACTCCATCAACATTCTCATAGCAGCCCTTCTATTAAACTCTATTTAATAACCCTTTTGAGCCTGCACTTTTTTTCCTGTTGGGATACTGATACAGTGATATCAGGAATAGATCCAAGAAACAGACTCTCAAAATGGGAATATGGGATTGGATTTTTCACATATTTCACAACTTCATGAATATCATGAATGATCAGGGAAAATAGGACTCCAGTAATATATGAAGTGCAATGGCAACATGATTAGAAAACTTACAGTGATAGTGGTATGGAAAATAGAAGGTAAAAAGTGGGAGTTAGAGTATCTTTGACAACTCAGTGAGTATGACAATAAAGAATAAAGGAAAACTGTGACATAGGATGCTACTTCTGACAAAACTAAAGGCGTGCACACACACACACACACACAACAACAACAACAACAACAACAACAACAACAACGGACATAGTAAGTGCTTTTATTGCCCAATTCAGGACAGGAGAGGGATGAAAATTTACTAATTTTAATAACTGTGGACCAATATCTGGTTATGAATATAAGAGTAGTAAAGTTGCCAGATCAATTAAGTGTTCAATCTACACAGGAAGAACTGGGCCTCTGAAATATAGGATGGGACATTTAATCTGACACAGTTAAGGATTTTAATCATCTAAACCCTTCTCTCTAAAGAGAAAGTATGCATACCTTCTCTCATGACCTCTAAGCCCATACTGAGATTTAGATGCCAACAGAATTGGCACAGAAAAACAAGACCTGGCCCACAAGTAGTTAGCCTATACATAAAACAGAAGAATTACAAGATCTTGCAAATTTAAATCAGAAGGATTATGAGTATATGTGTGATTTTTTTTCTTTCTTTCTCTCTTCCCCTCCCCCTTCCCATCCCCTCCTCCTCTCCTCTTCTCCCCTCCCCTCCCCTCCCTCTCCTCTCCTCTCCTCTCCTCTTCTCTCTCTCTCTTTCATCAACATGGATGCACTCACTTAGGATTTAAAATATTGGCTTGAAACAATAGGGGTTACATTAGCTTTTTGACCAGTCCCATCACCATGAAAGAGCTGTTTTGATAGAACTATGGAATAGCCTGTCAAAGCTTAGTTAAAGTAACAGGAGACAACACCCTGTAAACATGGGGTTCTGATTTAAAGAATGTAGTATATGCCCTAGACAAAGGAAAGATATAAGGTGTATAAGGTGAAGTCTCCCTGCAGTTACATCATATGTGTCCAAAATTAAACTCTAGAAATAAAAGAGGCTCTTGGCACTATTTTACTTAATAACTCCATTGAGAAAATTTTGCTTCCTGAACCCTCAGCTTTTGGTTCAGTAAGTTTAGAAGCCTTGCACCCTAATGGAAGAATGCCTCAATCTGGGATTATAGCCATGGAACAGTCATCTTCATGTAGGACCCCTCATGCAATTAAACAAAGAGGCAGAGAAGAGGGCTAGGGTATTAGTCCAGGTGCTTGATATTGATTTTAAGAGAGAAATTGTTTTGTGGGAGCAAGGACTGTATCTGAAACCCACTGAATACCTTGGGAACCTTCTTCACACTTTCTCACCAAAAGTACTAGTTAATGGAAATCTGTGTTATACAAATAGACACAACCACCAAGGACTCATACTAAAAACAAATGAAGATTTGCCATGTCTTATTTTTTCTTTGAACCCTATTCAAACCCTGTAAACCTTCCCTTCACTGAACACTTGTTTTTGAGTGTGTCATCTCTTCCTTTTAGGGCCCATAAATTATGTAATGGCTAACATAAGAATTAATGAAATCTAAGAGATATCGACCAATTATGACATAGAATAATCCTTTCATGATTTAAAAACAAACAAAAAATCAGATTATTTCATTCTCTGGCTTAAATTGTTCAAAGTCCCTAAAGGCCAAGTATGATTTGCCTGCTGCTGCTTTCTCTGACCTCAGTTCCTACCATTCCTCCACTTTGCTCACTCTGGTCCAGCTATCCTGGTCTTGCCATTCCTGGAACATAATAAGCTCATTCCTACCAAGGGTGTCAACCTAGAATCACATATGGCTTCTCATAACTTCCTACTTCACAGCCCTTGAATAATGCTCAACTCACGTCTCAGAAAAGCTTTGCATAGCTAAAGTAAAATATGAGCCCTTTGTTCATCAGAATCTATCCTCTCTTCCAGCTTTTTTATGCCATAGCACTCACCATTCTCCAAGTTATGCTAGTTATTCATTTGACTTTTTTATTGCCCATGTCTCCAGAAAAAAACTAAAGTCTGTGGAATCAAGAACTTTGTTTGCCTTACTAACTGAACACTAACCTCTGGAACAACGTCTGGTGCTTCACAGACACTGTTACCATCATAAATATCTTACTGCCTCTAAAGGTTCGTAAGACTTTCCTTACCTCTTGTTTGGCTCAATTATTCTATAAACCTTTTTTCTTATCTATGAAAATTGGGAAAATTAATATAAGCCCTGACCATCTGTGATGATGCATGTGGAAGTGAATAAATACTAACAGTCCTGCTTCATAATTCTCAGCTTCCTCTCTGTCCATTCCTAAACCCCGAGGCTTGATTAAACCATAATATGCACCGCTTCTGGCATATTATCTAATTCATGCCATTTTATGAGTAACCAGGGCTGTTTTCAATATAATCGCTGAATTATGTTTAAGTCTAGTGTTTATGCTGTATAAAAATTCAAATAGCCTATTACAATTGGAAATAAAAGTTGTAAAAAATCTCTAGCCTCCTCATTATATTTCCTTACAACTATGTTTTCTTTGATTTTCTTAGGAATCGATATTTTATATCCAACAATGAATGATTAATTTTTATTGTCCTTGGGCAATGCTATATAGTACATTGATAAGTAAGAAATTGGGATTGAATCACTGTAGATTAATATAATTAGTGAGAGTAAGTGCAACCACAATTTGGGTAACTGTCATAATCAATTGCATTTAAAGTGTGTATATAAACAGGATTAGTTAAGAAGAGTTTTAAAGGGAACTCTAATTTAAACTAGACCTATCCCTTAAAACCAAAATGTTAGAATTATGTTATATCCTGGTTTACTAACTATTCTAGGCCACCATACATATGAGGAAAGCCAGGGTTTGGGGGTTAGACTTAACTGAAATTTATTAAATGCCTATTATAAATGTCCTAATGTGCAACTTAACATACATAATCACTTAAAACCAAAATGTTGAAATTATATCATGCCCTGGTTTACTAATCACTCTAGGCTACTATACAAATGAGGAAAACAAAGGTTTGGGTGTTAAACAAAATAGAACTTTATTAAAATGTCCTGATGTGTAACCTAACATACATAATCACATTTAAATCTCCACAAGAGTCCAATGAGACAGATATTACTATACACATTGGAAACACTTGGTAACTTACCATAACCTTTTCAAGGGGGCAAATCTGTAGTAAGAAAAGGGCCTCTCTGATTCTGGAAATCAATTATATTCTCTCCATCTGAGATGACTTTCAGACTCTTTCCATTATTGTTTCCATTTTAGACAAAGATACTAGTGATTAATCCATTTGTCCTGTGAAGAAAAGGCTCACCAATCCTTTTTGGCATCCCTGCCTTCATTCTCACTGTGTAATCTCTCGGCAATACAGAGATTCCTATCTTCATTGCATAGAGTACTAAGGTCAATGTAGCTAGTCTTTTCTCATCTTCTTTTTCAGCTGTTCAACAAAGTATAAAACAGATTTGGACTGCACTGTTGATCTTTATCAGCATCTGGTATCACATCATAATACTCACTGACAGAAAATCTTTTCATTTAGTATCTGCTATTCAGTTAAACTTAATGTTTCCTATTTTATCAGGCATAAATTAGCAGTGCCTGTATTGTTGTACTACTTTCTTTTTATGGTTTTCCTATTTTCTTTTTAATATAGAGAATACATTTCTGAGTGCCTTATTACTGAACAATTATTATTTGTAACATTTGCATGGTACTTTATGATTCATAAAACAGTTTTGCCAAATTATCTCATGTTATCTCTGCCTATTACTATTTACATGCAGCAAATACTTATTCAGAAGTTATAACATCTTTGCACTTGAGGCTGTCAAACTAGTTGGGGGAAACTGAAAAGTAGGAAAAAGAAATTGAATTACAGTGTAATCCAGGCTGTTAACACTGATTCCCATGACAGCTCAGAGAAGCCTAGGGTGAGGGAATTGAGTGAAATATTTCTGAAAGAATCTTACCTGAAGAGATCCTTAAAATGAGACTAAGAATTAAAATCAGGAAGGATGCAAGACAGATGTTTTTATCAGACCTAGATTCAAGTTTAAAGTCTTAGAGATAGGAATCAGGATAGCACAAATAACAGATTTAAGACTACAGGTCTGGAACCAGATGGTCTGGTTTCATGGAACATCTCTTCCCCTCACTAGTTAAATGTAGAAATATAGGCAAGTTACCTCTCTGTGCCTTAGTTTTCTAATCTGTACGATGTGGATTATCATATTATAAACCTCATAGAATTGTTATAAGGATTAAAAGAGTTAACACATGTAAAGCACTTAGAAGACTTCTTGGCACAAAGTAAGCCAAGATAAAAATCAGTTACTATTTATTATGACTGGATAATAAATACATATTAAGGTAATGGAGAGAAAGATGAGACTCCTAGCAGGGCAAACACTGTCTCCATTTTATGCATGCAGAAACTAAAGTTCAAAAGTCATAAGCAGAAGGTATGTAATTCATTCTCTTTTTGGTACCTTTTCTTGCTATCTGTACTATTTCAGGTCACTGGTTTTTTCTGAAACATAAAACAAGGACACTTTGTTTTACTGTGCTTTGCTCTATTGTGCTTCATGAATATCGTGGGTTGTTTTACAAACTGAAAGTCCATGGCAACCCTGTGTTGAGCAAGTCTATTGGTACTATTTTCTAACAGCATTTGCCCACTTCATGTCTCTGTGTCTTTTTGGTATATCCAAACAGTTTAGCTTGAAACACTCACCATTTACATCATTATTTGTGAGATTATTTAATGTTTAGCTTTTCCTACCAGACTAATCACCCATGAATTAGAAATTATGACACTTTTTTCATCTATATATTCACACTGCCTGACAAATGCTTGATCCATAGCAGGATGTGATAAAATTTGTTGACTCAACAAATTGGGTCAGCCTCTTTTACAGGATCAGCCCTCTTGCCTTCACAGTTGGAGTACAGATCCACACTGCCTGTGTGTGTACAAGTTTGCCTTTATTTTTTCCAGAATTAATGGACAAAATATTTATTTACTCCAATTCTGTGATTCACATCCACTTCTTCAATATTCCTGTCCCCAATCTTTTTATCATTCTATTACTGGTATCTCAAATGATTTCCAAATTATGCAGGAATAAACTAGATTAAGCTACTAGAGTATGGTCTAATCCAGAGTTGATTGTATAAACAAAATCTTAAGAAAATGTGTTGGTTATTTGCCAGGCTGGGATGTTAGTATTTGGAAATTTGATAATTGTATCTCAGGGCAACAAGAAATGTGTAGGTTTTGTAGAACAGTTTACCATCTTTATCTCTTAACAGATTCTTAAACTAAAGTCAGACTTATCCAGGGCTGCTATGAAAGCAATATGTCTACCCAGCTCGAAAGAAAAATTACATAAGCTGAAAGGCATTATGGTGAAACAAATAAATTTCTTATTGTGTACTGAAAACAAAGGGCACAGTGGTTATAAGAACAGAGGGAAAATGAGATTGTGCAATAAAGATAAGAAGACTTATGTTACCTTCAAAAATCACTAGCCTTGGATCATTTAAAGCTTCAACAGCAGCATGGCAGAGCACAGTGAGGAGGCTGGGCTGAATGAGCACTGCCTCTGCCCCACGCTTTCCCTTTCGTAGTAGAATCTCAACATCTGGGTCTATCAGTATCACCACCAATTCTTCTCTGTGTGGATCCTCATTCTTTACTGGGTCCTTGAATTTATTTCTTGTTTAGTGAGTACTTAGAACATACGTAGCATTGTGAAGCACTGCGGTAAAGATTACTAACAACCATCTCCCAGTAGGAACTCAAGATGTGAAGAGGTGCATGTGTGTGCGTGTGTGTGCGTACATGAATGCAAGGATGCATGTTGTGACTTATTTTAGAGAACAACTTGTCTTTTTCTTAAAACAGACAAACAAACGAAACCTGCAACATAACATTTGATTTTGTCAAACTTTCTGTTTCTTCTTTTTAAATAGGATCTCTATCCTGGGTAATGCCAAGAGGACACCCTGAAAATAGGTTTATTTTCAGAGATAGAGGTAGAAATGATACATTCCCTGCTACTGAGCAAATCTGAGGCTGGCACTGATTGTTGCTGGGTTTCCTCCTGAGAGCTCCATCTGGGCAATCTCCTCCACTGTATTACCAATGGAAACAAATCACTGATGCATTGAATGTCAGGGTTTGGACTGCAAAGCTTTATGACTTCTAATCTTTCACAAGCTGTTTTATTACCCATGTTTTGACACTTATTGTGATAGTATTTTGTGAGCAGTGACTACAGTGTTCAGTAATCTGAGTTGTTTCTATGGTTTGTCACAAGTATTTCTATCTGTATTGGTGGGGATCATACACAAGGTGTCGAAATGCAGGTGTCCTGGCAGAACAATGAATCTTTGAGGATACGGGGCTCCTGCACTTCACTGGACAGAAAACATCTATTATCTTTTGTTGCTTGTATTCATTAAGTGATAGAGAAAGGAATATTCTCAGATTGTTTCAGTTCTCTTGAGGATTTCTAGATGGTGTTTTTAGTATCAACCTAAACAGGCTAATATCTTTCTATCAATTCTATCTTCATTCCAAACCATAATTAGCAGTAGTGAACATTAAATCAAAGTTTATAGTGAAATCTTCATCTCATATCCTTCATTAATCTCTAACATTACTGGCCAAAGGAAGACTGATCACTGCGAAGAAAAAAGGTAATATGTTTACTTTCCTAATGCTGCATTAGATATATTTCTTCTATCTACTCTCTCTTTCTCTACATTAATCTAAGTTTTAAATGACCATCAGAATCTTTTCAGGTTCCACCTCCTGCAAGTAGCCGCCAAAAGAAAAGATGTGATTTAAAAACTGGCTTTGAATTTTCTGTGTTTTAATTCACTCAATTACCTTCAGGTGTCAGATGAACCTATATTGAAAGCTTTACTCCAGTTATCATTAGCTGTGTGACTTGAGCAAGTTACTCAACTTCTCTAATCTGAAATGTTGACCCCCAGAGGCTTTCTGATAAGGTTGTTATGCGTTTTTTATGCAAAGTACCTAGGACAGTTCATAGCCCATTTATTAAATGCTGAATAAATCTTAGCTATTATCATCATCATCACCATTCTTAAATTCTATCTCTAGCTCCTATAATTTCCACCACTCTTTAGTTCATTCTTGCATTATTAAATTCTCTGTATATGCCCATCTTTTCTCTTTATCAAATTTATAACATCCTTAATAGCACGAACTGGATTTGTATGTATTACATGTCATGATCGCGGAAAGGACAATACAGACAAAAAGTCTGTAAAGTCACTAGGAGAAGAGGCTTCAAATGAATACAGAAGTTGCACTCTGTTTAAAAGAACAAATTTGCAAGTGCATGTATATACATGCGTACATACAAAAAAGAGAGAGAGGCAGGCAGTGGGATACAGACACTATTGAATTATCTGCCATTGCAAATCAGATTATATGAAATAGAAAACAATAAAAACTATAGAACATAATTTATGGAAAGAGGAATAAATCTAGTCTTCAAAAAGATGAGCATTGATGATGTTGATAAAGTAAACTGAGGCTATACTATGTGGTCATGGCAAGATAGTCCTTGAATGCTTCAAAGGAAATCATTCACAATTCAATTTGGGACTGGAGTCACATTTCTGAGTAGATAATCAATCTGTACGTTATTGTTATGGAAGCATCAATTAATTTGAATATTACAGATATGAATCTGAAACCCATAGTTGTCACTTATTAGTTATGTTTTCCTCATCTAGTTACTTAATGTCCTCAAATATTATTTATCTTAACTCTATACACTAAGTGAGATATTTTTACTTACCTCCAGTGAATCTGGTGAGGATAAAATAAAGTTCAAGATTTCAAAACACTTTAAAAGCTAATATGGAGGACAATCTGGTGATGGAAGGGAGGATGGTTGGGGACTGGAAGAATGGGGTGAAGGGTTAGAGAAATACAAATTAATAGTAAATAGATTGTCACAAGGATGGGGAGCATGGCATAAGGAATCCAGTTAGGGTTAATGTAATGGCTAGGTGGAAAGCCAGAGCAGAGAAAGTGCAATTAGGGGAATAGTTTGTAAACTATATAAATGTCTCACCAAGTACTGTATACTTGAAACTAATAATAAAATTAAATTTAAAATAAAGAAAAGAAAAATTTTAAAAATAAATTAAATTCAAAACTAATATAAAGCCCTTAAACATACTTACAGCACTGTTATTATCTTTTGGTGGTGCCAATGTTGTTATTATAAAACTATTATAATTAATCTGAGAATGAGCTAACAGATATACTGGAAAGAATAGTAAGTAGTGATAGAAAATCTGTAGCCAGACTCCTAGAGTTCTGTACATGTGGAGAAAGAAAGGCCTTGATTGAGTTATTGAGCCTTGAAGTAGCTAGCTTACAATTATCATTCACTCCAACTGTACTGCCCTGAGATTGAAGACCCTACAAAGGTGCTACTAGCTTCATTTACATTCTTAACATATTTAAATCATGAATTTTCTTATAAGAAGCGTGTGGTTCAATATCAATCTGGAAACTATACAAATATTTCAACAAATGCAAACTAATACAGGAGTATTAATTTAGTTCTCACTCTACTTAACAAATATTTATTGACCACTTGGTCTAGCTACTACTCTATGCTAAGCACTGATAGGTTCTGTGGTAAAATATACAGTATATGTCACTATTCTTGGCCCTATAAAACCTGGAATGTATTGGAAGATACACATATTTTAATTAAATAACTGTGTAAATATGGAGATTCAAATTATGGTAAATAATATCAGGAAAAAATAGTGTGTTAATATGGTAGTTAATGGAAGGCCTGTTGAGATATGAAGGCTAAATAGGAAATGACTAGACGAAGAGGCAGAGGAACAGCCTTGAGTCATAGTCTAGAAAGAAAGAGGATGTATTTGAGGAATTTAGAAAGGTAAGGCAGTGACAAAAAGTAGAGAAATGCAGGATGTTTCTAAAGAACATTGAAGGGAATATTTTCTCTTAGTTTCATGTTTTTATAAAAGGAGACCTAGAGTATCATGGACTAATTATACTCTTGCAGAAGGAAAAAGGAACTGGCCTGAACCAATCTCTTCCTTTCTCTTTATTTCTGAGATTACTTTCAAGAAGTGCACAATTTCCCATGTTCCTCCATGCTAAAAGTTTCACAAGCTGGCTTTCGATGGGTTTGGCCTGCCATTTATAACTGAGCATATTATCAAGTGGTTAAGTGTAACTTTGGAAGAAAATATTTGGATAACAGATCTAAACCATATATAGCAATTCAGGCATTATCAATAATAATAAAGGTGATAATTTAATCTCCTTTGCACTTACTTTATCTCTCTCTTGTGAGAAAAAAGTGGGGTATTAGGTATTGACTACTCAGATTAAAATGTAGATATAAGATCTGGTGTATGTTGGGCATTTTAGGTCATAGTAAAATTTTAGCTCTTTATTATAATTGCAATAAAAAGGTAAAGATTAGTAAGAAACAAAATGACATGATTAAATCCTATAATTATTAACATTTATGCTGATCTGTGGAAATCAGTTTCAGAAAAAATGAAGTCAAAGTTATTAAAATAATTTTGGTAAGATGTTTATTGTGTCCATATGTAAGAAGAACAATATTCTAGAAATTAAGATTATATGAATATATAAAAAAGCTGCCCATCATTATCATCGTTACCCATAAGGCATTTAAAATCCATTGTCTGATCAAAGTGTGGCACACAAAAGTTCTCAGCAGATATCGATGAATGAGAAAATGACAGTTGAGTATCTGCTGCAAAAATGGTATACATGTCATGAAATGATCATTGAAAAAGTGATTTAAAATAAAATATATATCAATGTCCTTTTCATCCCTCACTCTATAAGATAATCCTATTTTTCACTGCCAAATTTTATGCTCCCAATGAAATATAAACACTCGAGTAAAACTCAGCTTTTATAAGGAAATTTTTTTTCCATAAAAGAAATTTCATTACAGAGAAATTTCCCTTTTGTTTTACCTTATAAACTTTAGATGACTTAATCTGAAAGGTTTAGAGATTTTAATTTCTTAAATTTATTTCTTAAAACAGATAAGAGACATATATATATATATATATATATATATATATATATATACACAGTATATATATATACTGAGGATACTCTTTTCACGTGTATACACACGCACACACACACATATATATACACACACACACACACACACACACATATATATACATACATATACATAGATATCTGTGTGTGTGTGTGTGTATATACATTGTGTGTGTGTGTGTGTGTGTGTGTGTGTATACGTGCACATCTGTATTCAAAAAAAAATCTGGAGCACCATTTTGGAGGAGAATCAGATAGTTAAAGTGAAGTTGCCCCTCCTTTTATAAGGATATTGTCAGACTAAGGTGCCAGTGGAGGGACAGGGTAATAGATTGCTTATAAATTAACATGAAAGTTTTGATATCCAAAGTCATTTGAAGAGGAAGGACATCTCATAGAGCATGGGTACTCTACTGTGATCTATTTAAATATGCAAATATAATTAATAAAACATACAATCATAAGGGAGTTTGGCTCATCCAAGAAGGAATACAAAGTATATATTATTGAAGAAAATGTGATCAGTTTTCACCTCAGCACCACAAAATATTTATCTTAACTATAGAACTTTGGGTTATTTCATGTCCTAGAGACATATCAACTCTAGAAAAAAGAAAACCAAACAAATTACAATTAATCGACTGAGTATTTTTTATACCATTGGTGAGGACATTTTTATATAGCGCAGTCTAGTAATAGCTCTTTATATAGACAAATCCGGGTGTTATTTCTCACACACTTGCTGTCAAACCTTGAGGAAATTACTTTCTTAAGTCTCTCTGTTTGTTTCATATGAAGAATGGGAATACTGATGAAAATAACATATTTCCTAAACTTGAATTAGCCTATGTAGATGGGTTATCACAATACAGTGGTTCAAAAGCATCCAAAAGAGTTCTTATTATTAATTAGTTAAAAAATATGTTAATCAAGCTAATACAAGTGATTCTAACATAGGGATAAAGTTACAGTTGGCCCTTAAATAACACAGGCTTGAATTGTGCAGGTCCACGTGTATATGGATTTTTTTCAATAAATACCAGTATTGTTTTTGATCCACAGTTGGGAGTCTACAGATGCAGAAGGCCAATTGTATACATTTTATACAGGTGAATGAGCATCCTTAGGTGCTGGTATCCATGGGGGTCCGGGAACCAATCCCCATGGATACAAAAATTAGTTAAGTTTTGAGGGAGTCAAAAGTTATACATGGGATTCTGACTGCATGAAGGTCAGTGCTTCTAAGCTCCACGTTGTTCAATGGTCAACTGTATTTAACTTCTATAAATAAATAAATAAATAAATAAATAAATAAATAAATAAATAAGAAATAATTCAGGTTTCTACATTAATCGATAAACTATGGGCACAGGCTACTCAGTTATTTTAGAAAATAAGATATTAAACTGTGATTTAAGCAGAATCTGTAAAACACTGGTATAAGAGATTCTCTGTTATAGAAAAATAAAAATTTTATTTTACTCCGGGATGATCCCAAGTTTATAAAATTAAGAAATGTATCACAAAGATATTTTCAGTAAAAGAAAAACTTTCATCTAAAAGGAATGTATTATTTCACTTTCAGGAGATAACTGTGTGAACTTGCAGGAATGAATCGCCTTTGAATGAGAATCAATTAGTTCTGTATGAAACAACAGACTTTAACCCTGACCTTTACATTCCACACTGAGAGTGTACTGTAGAATCTCTTCCAGATGGGCGTGAAACAATTCACTGTGGAAATGCTAATGGGCATGAAAATTTTCATTGTTTAGCAATTTTGACAATCATATATATTTTTTGGAATAACTATTTTGTTTTGTTGAAAGAAAAACATTATGTTCTTATGTTAAAGCTGGTAGAAAAAAAAATCCAAAATTTGAGGATGATTTGAGAAATCATTTTCTCTACATTGAATCTAATTTCAACTCACAGACTTATTAGCCCTGTAAAGTACCCTGTCCAGAAAATTCTGTATCAGTTGGCCATGAAAACCTAATAAGAATAATCACAATTTATATATGGCAATGGCTGCTGGGAAACCATACATCAGTTAGTAGGAGTGATAGATTATTTAGGTCCTCACCATAACAGTGACAGGGTATGCGACAATAAAGAAAAACCAGTAAAACAAAAAAAATTAAAAAATAATAATAACTCTGTGGCAATGGTGAAATAAATATGTTCTAAACATAGTAGAATTATAAAAGTTCTCCAGTGCAGTTCACATGATCTCAGACCTCAAGGGATTATATGCTTATTTTCAAATTTAATTGGATGAGAATGTCCTTTACCACATTTTCCATGTCCTTCGAGCCAATATTTTTTTTAACTTGACTCTGTAATTACCATCTTTGCCAATAGAAATAGTTCTGCATTAGCAAAATCGACATGCATTATTAAAGTATATAACATTTTATTTTAATGTATACTTTATTATTCAAATAAAATGCATTTACACCTTCCAATGAGCGTTTTTAATCACTTTATCTTGGCTTGTTGACATGTTAACACGGGCTATGCTTTTTCAATTAGACCAATGATTTCTATATGAATTGCTTAAGAAACTGCAAGACTCTACAACCAGGATAGGCAACGGAAGCATACCAACTAGACCTATTGGGGATGCATTCCTGGCTACCAATTGCTATGTCACTGTGGCTTTTAATAAGATAAAATATTTGAAAGGTGATTTAAACATGGACAATGGATAAATATTGCTCCTTCTCTCAATCTATCTCTAGTAATTATTTAGTACCCCTGTTCTATTCTGTTATTTTGTTTCATTTCCACAAACATTTGCCACCATCTTTCTTTGGAGAAATTACTGCCTCCATGTTGTGTTGCCTTGGGCGGGAGGGGGTGGGGCGCAGGGAGGGAATATCTAGTGTGTTATTGCATAAACCAAGTATCTAATTTCTTCATCCCATTACTTGACAAGAAAGAGGATGAGTTCTAATCTAAGCTTTTAAAATCATATATGCTCTACCTAGAATTTAAATCTTGAAACAGAAGCATGCAAAGATGGAAGAATATTTGCAATCCATTATATTCATCTATACCATTATATTCATCAATACCACCATAGTCAGATAATTTCTTTAAAGAAACCATTTCTGTAATTTCTGCTTCCTAAATTTCTGGAGCTTATTTTGGTTTTGATCATTTCTCTAGCCTTTATGTTGATACTGTGAGGTAACAATATCCTTCTAATACAGTCCTTTTTGGAAAAGTTTTTTTTGGTTTTTGTCCTTCCCCCCTCTAAAAAAAAAGCTTGTTTCTGTAGCTAGTATATTGCAATAATGAGAGAAATTTTTGTTACTTCACCCTAAAATTGTTGACTAATAAAAAAATTAGAGTCCGTAAGAATTCCATATTATAAAAAGATCTATCAACGTTGGGTACTGCATATTTCTCTCTGGGTTTCCTAAAAAAAAAAATGAACTGTCAACTAAATTTCAGTGCTTATACCTGTAAGTAATCTGGAAAGGAAAGAACAATGGAAGTTAGCAGTGACTTTGGGCTTTACAGAGATCGGGGCTCATGGTAAAGAGATCTTCCCTACATTCCCTGTGGTTCCTTGAACTTCACAAAGTGATGTAAGGGTGTACTCAAAAAGAATTAGTCACAGAGGTCAAAGGTCTGCTTTATGTACTAAACTATGTCCTGTGCAGTCCAATCCATATGTTGAAGTCCTAATCTCCAGTACCTCAGAATGTGACTATCAGGAGAGAATTGTTAAAGAGGTGATTAATTTTAAAAATGTCACTAAGGAAGACCCTGACTAATTTGACCAGTGTGCCTACATGATGAGGAAATTTAGACAGATACATGCAAAGGGAAGAGAATGAGACAGAGAGGAGACAGCTATCTTGAAGTCAAGAAGAGAGGCCTCAGGAAAGGCCAACTCTGCCAATACTTTGATCTCAGATTTCTAGTTCTAGAACTGTGAGAAAATAAATTTCTGCCATTTAAGCCACTTATTTTTTGTTGTCGTCCTAGAAAACTAACAGTCTACAAGAAAGGGAAACTATCAGCTTGCTCTCTAGTTGACTCACACAAGTCATGTTACTGAAGCGTAGTGGACTATGGTGAGGGAGATCTCAGGAGAATGTGATGTATCCCAAATAATGTTATTGTCTCACGGAAACATAAAGCTTGAGGCTTGGTCTTCAACTGAAGTTCCCAGCAGTAGGAGACTTATGATAATAAACAGCAGCAGAAAAATGATATAGAAATGTATATCTGAGAGGTGCACCCCTATAAGTCTCAAGCATATTCCATAATCCTTAAAGATTTCATGGCACCACATGAGGAAGCACAAAGATTACAAGGAAAGTCAGAGTATATCATCAATATCTCACTTGGAATTGGCATGGAGCATGGTAAGGCTACTGGTAGATACAGCTAGTATTCTTGGAATTGGCCTTTTTTTCATTTTAAAGTCTTTTGAAAAAAATTAGTAGGGTGACATTGGTTAATAAAGTTATATAGGTTTCAAGTGTACAATTCAATAATATGTCATATGTATATTGTATTGTGTGTTCACCACCCAAAGTTAAATTTCCTTCCATCACCACATATTTTAATTGATGTCAGGAAGCAGGGCAGGTCTAAATGCTATCTCCCATCATCTACGCAGGCACCATCACACCAGAACAGATCAGAGAAAGACCAGAGCAAATGTTCTGTAGCCCTATCACCTGTGTGTAATAAGTTGTATAAAATATCCCTTGTTTTCCTTATTTATTTTTCTTTCCCTAAACAAGAAAAATCTTGTCCAAAGACATATGAAAGCCATTGCCTCAGATCCTGACTCTATCCACACCTACAATCCAAGGTGGTAGGAACGAGAGGAGAGTAAAAAAGCATCACCCTTTCAATTCCCCAAAGCCTGACAGTAATAGAGAAGAGTCAGAAAGATAATGTTTAACTTTGTTATAGATTTTTAATACAATAAAGTCAAAGTAAAACTATAGGCTCTGCCTAGCGTATTTTTAAGGAACAGAGTGAAGAATTCAACAAAACATAGCTGGAGGTAAGAATTGTTTAGAAAGTTGTACACCACTCTAATAGAATCCCAACGGATATAACATTGTGACACAGTCTACAAGAACAATTTTTCTTTAAAACAATAAATCATTTGTTTCTATTGCCTACTGGATAGAACATAAGGTTTTTAATATCTTTCTTAAATTTTATTTTGAAATATTCTTTAGGACACATTAGTATTTGGTCTTAAAAAATTGCTAATGTAAGTATTTTGAGTACTTAGTGTAGTAAATAAGAAAAAAAAAACTGTTAAAAGGTGTGACCAGCAAACAAAGGAAATATTTAATTCATATCTACAAAGGCTTGATCTCTCTTATAGTTTACCAAGAAGAATCTTCTTGAGATCTTCTTGATATTTGAAATGCTTCTCGAGAATATAATCTCTAGTATCAACTCATATGATGACTGCAACTAATTTTACTCAATATAAATCTCTAGAATATAAATTATAGAATGAATTTATAGAGTATGTATATTGTAGAAAATTAAATTGTACGTGAAAGTCACCACATTTATTTTGGTCATTCCAGAATTATATAAAGTTTTAAAGTTCTATGAGTCAAAAAATTCCAGACTTTCCGGGATTGGATTATTTATTTCAGATTCGCCAATAATAAAATTTTCTTAGAGAATCATCACTAAAATATACAAATACTGATTTAATTAATACCTGGTATAACCTGCCTACTTAATTTTTATACCCTAAACACTGCTATACAAATTAAAAACCTGAAAACTCCTAGCAACCTACAATATTATATTTTTCAGGGTAGTAATACTTCTACATCTATAATCTTTGTATGGAAAAAATAGGATAAATTCAAAAATAAAAAAGTAAAATGAAATAAAATAAAAGTAGGATCATATCTTTACAGTTAAGGACTGCCATGGCGACCTGCCCAGCACCAGTTAATAATTACTTATAATGTAATATGTTTTGTGAGTACAGAAAGCATATAAAAGTTAAAATAATGAATTATCTACAGATAAAATATGAACACTAGCTTCTAGGTTGAAGATGAGCACTGAAGTTTAGGTGGCACAGAGTTAAAATGTGTCAGAGCAAATCAGAAAAAAAATTGATTCACTGAGAGACAGTAGTTGAGAAAGCTGCCAGGTTGGTTATTCACCTGGGGTTAGAACTCAGACAAAAAATGAAAACAGAAAAGAAAGAAGCAAAAAGCAAAACATGTGACATGGAGAAAATCTGATTGCAGGTTTTTATACACAACAATAACGCCTATTAATTGGAAAGCTGCAGATTCCTTATCCTTTTTGTGTAGTTCATCCAAAAAGATTTTTTACACTTAAAAAATTTATTGTGAAACATAATTATGAAACAAAATCATAAAATATATGCTCAGTTTTAAATAATTATAAAGTAAATACATGTATAACTACTACCTAGTTCAAGAAATGAAAATAAATGCAGCATACCAAAAGCCACCCCGCTCATGGGCCCCTCTCTTGTTATAACTCCAATCTTCTCCTGTGGTAATTACAAAATTTTTAATTTTTCAAATTAATTTTAAAATTAATTTTTAAAAATTTTTAATCAAACCAGTGCACACATATTAAAATAATCATTGTTCATAATTATAGATATCAGTGCCCTTACACTCCATTTGGCAGGAACATTAAGTTCACTGAGTTCCCAACAATAATGCAAACTAGAATCTTTTGACTTACCTCTATTGGCTCAAAAAATAAACCACAAGCAGAGCGTCTTAATATTAACATAACAATCAGATTGGTGATTTTTAAGCAAGAGACTGAGAAAGTTCACATAACTTTCTATATACATATAGATGTGTTCAGGTACAGGACACCTGTATAAATACAGACATTTATGTATCTATCCTACTTTCTACATGTCAGTGAATACATAACTTTCTACATGTCAATGAATACATAACTTTGTGTATAACCCACACAAACATACATTTTAACACACAAGTTTCTTTGTTTTATGAAAATATCGGAAGTTACTATTTGAATATGTCAAAATATTTTTAATTCTTTATTATAGGTGGTTATAATTTTTTAGATTTTTATTTATAATCTAAAATAGGCATAGATAATTTTCTAAAAAGAAAAAAATATCCAAAACACTAAATTTATTCACAAGAGTCCCAACATCATAAGTTTACGTTTCTTTCTACTGTTTTCTCTAATATTCATTCTGAGCTATCATTTGATTAAATCACAAAAAGTGTTTACTTCAAAATTAACTGTATCAACTACTGGTTTCTGGTTTCAAATTACTAAAGAGTAAACTGAATTACCAACCTTTACATATATATTTAACTCACTGAGACTGTGCTGTACAGGTTTTTATTGTTAAACCTTGTTAAACTTCGCAGCATTATTTAAAATTAGAGGTTTAATAAGTATTAGATAGAAATCTGTGAAGGTTTTGGTTCTGTTTACTGGATCATAAGCAGCAATAGCCTTTATAATTGGTAAATATTGATCAGGGAAATATTGCTATTTCTAATCTCTCAAAACATGGAAATGGAAAGAAAATGTCAAAGTAAAATGAAGATTTTTATTAAATTTAATAAAAAAGGAGGAATTGATTTTTATTTAATGTTAACTAATAAGAAAAATACCTTCTGATCTTTGTTTCTGGAGTCTATTTAGCTATAGGCAAACTCTAGCTGACTATCATTGGGATTTTGTTCACAATTTTTTAAAGATGATTTAACAAGCCAGCCAAATATAAATATATTCCCATCATCAAAGCAAACTGAAGATAAATAGTGAAGGCAAATGAAATATCTAGGACACTAACACACAAATGAAGAATGATAAGAATATTAGCAATTGTACACACATAGAAAAGAAGATTCTTAAGATGACACATGTACCCCTTAGCATAACAAGAAATAGAACTCAGGCTTTTCTCTCAGTAAGTCCCTTACCTCTCTGGCCTGCTGCTTCTTCATCTGTAGAGTAAGAAGGCAGATCTACATATCCCCTTCCTGTTCTGACATATTATGTGTAGTCTCATAGGAAAGTATTTGGTCTTTGTCCCTGGTCCCTGACACAGAGTTCCTAAAGCACTTGGAATATCCTAAGTGATGAGGGTGATAGGGGCACCTTTTGTTCTAATGAGCTGGTGATGGTGGGCCGCTAGATAGCCTCAGGATGGGGGTTGTTCTCCAGAACCTAGGCATAATTAGAGGTTTAGATCTTTCAGCCCCATTCCCTGACCTCCAGGGAGGGAAGAGAGGCTGAAGGATGAGTTAATCACTAATGGCCAATGATCCAATCAATCGTACCTACTTAATAAAACCTCCATAGAAATCTCTAAACTTGAGGATTCTGAGAATACATTGAAATGCTAGGAGGGTAGGGTACCTGAAAGGGCATGGAAGCTCTGTACCTCCCCTATATACTTTGTCCTATATATCTCTTCCATATGTCTGCTTCCGAGTTGCATCCTTTAAAATAAACCAAATAAATATAAGTAAAGTGTTTTGAGTTCTGTGAGCACTTCTTACTAATTATTGAACCTAACAAGAGGGTTGTAGGAAGCTTCAATTTGTAGTCATCAGAGCAAAAGTATGGGTAGCCTGGCACTCCTTTGTGGCTAGCATTTGAGGTGAGGGCAGTCTTATGGGGCTGAGTCTTTTAACTTGTGGGGTCTGACTCTAACTCGGGGTACTGAGTTAGAATTAAATTAAAATGTTGGGCACTAGGTATGACAGAATCGGAGAATTAGAGAATTTGAAGAATAGCTGATTGATGTTAAAAAAAAAAATCCCGAACTATTACTCTTATAAGGAAAATATTTTACATGTTTTTGGACTCTTCAGTTACAGAAAGCAACTGTCCTTGAAATACACAGGAGTCAAACTCTACTACCACCACTCTCTATCCTCTAGAATATATATGAAGAGGAAGGAGACACTGCATTTTAAAGGTTTCTTTTCCTCTTTTGGACAAGGCTTCTTACTGGAAGATTTCCACAGAGGAACTCATTTTAATCTTCCCAACAATACCATGTAGCATAAGATGAGACCCAGAAAAATTGAAGAAATATGTAACCAAGAATAACGAAGTTGTGATTTGGATTTGCTTATATCCAATGCCAATACAATAAAAGACTGTGTGACAGGATAATGAAGTACCCGTCCCACCATTCTCTCTTCTTTCTCGAAATTGTAGCCATAGAATATCCTAAAAGTATCCCTTTATCTATAGAACTCATTTATTAATAGTCACAAATGTCCTTACCTGCTTCACATCAATTGAAAAGGGGATGTGACTTGACAAACCTAAGGAGAGAAGGCATTATACGCTTTAGATACATGATAAAAACAGAAGTGTCATACCTGTTCCTTATCCCCAAGGAATGCGTCAGCTTTGTTTCAACAGAAGAGCATAACTGCAGTCGGTAGTGTGTGTGTGTTTTACTAACTAGAATGAGAGACTGACCTGTGGGCATTTACACTCCTTTAGAACATTCTTCAGCATTTACTGTTTACCTTACATACAAGCATAGAGAAACATGCTAAATCATGACCAAATTAAAATTATATGTAAGTTACTATTTAGTTAAAATTACCGTAGGCGAGTCAAATGTGCAGGGAAACTCCTAAGTATAATATTTATCCATTCTGGGACTAAAGTCTAAAGGCCGTGGCAATAATCTGTCTTGGAAAAACAAGTGGGAAATTTAAAAGAATTAAGAATTCAATATTTATCTTCATTTTTAATATCTCAGAATTAATTTCTCTGTTTCTTTCCATATGATTCACCTTGGTCTCTTGATGTATATTTTCCTGTAAATAGCACAACCAATTAAGGTTAAAGTCAACACCTACGTTATTTGATTGTGTATTTCAGGAAAATTAAAGCCAGTCTTTTAAAATTGAGTTTTGAATGAATTACAACTTATTTTTTTCATTTTATTTTTCCTTTCAAATGCTAGTTTTGAGCATTTTTTGCCTTTTTTTCTCCCTTTTAGTCATTTTGGGCCCAATCAATAAGGCAGCTTTCGACAAAGAGCATCTGATACCATGAAAACTCTAAACAAGCTTTAGGGAGTTTTATTCTCCAAGTTTTTCAGTCATCTATCAAATAAGGAGTTATCGTGTAATGATGTGCTACTCATCTTAATAGATTCACTGATGTTGTAAATAAAAATGTTAAGTTAAACTGTTTTTTTTTTTTCACTTTTGTAACCAATTCAAAATTAAGCACTAAATATATCCTTCTATATTTAGTATTTTTTTTTAAGTTTAATGAATGCAGAGAGGTCAATTAACAATGGATAAATACAAAAAGGAAACACACTAAGAATATATTTGCCTTTTGTGTTATCAAAGAAGTATTAAAAATGACCTTGAGTTAACAATTTTACAATAAAAATACTAGCAAATATTGTATTTATAATACTATTGCATAAAGTGGCAATAAAACTGAAGAGTAGATATACTACTATTGATGTTATAAAGTTATATAAACAAGGTACTATATATTCATGGCAATAGTCACAAAGAATTTCCCCATGGAATTTACTGTATGGTTATAACTCAGAGGAATCCAAAATATTTAATGCATGGAGATGTTTGTCAATGTATTATCTATAGATAAAAGGTAAGAAAAATGACTGAAATCAGCTGAATTGCACAATATTAATAAAATAACACACTATTACTCATCACTATATAGTCATTAAATATATAAGTATTATGAAAACTAATGGTACCCTCTGGGGAAAAAATCATGCTTGAAATGCTACACAAATCATAAAATTATAATTACACAACATTGTACAACGATCTCATCTACAGAGGCTTATCATGAACCAGAGTTCTGAGCAATTTATGTGGATAATCAAAATTAATCCTTACAACATGCTATGAATGACGTCCATAATATTTTGTCCCTATTTATCAAATGGTAACTATTATAGTTGTTGTGAACTGAACTAAGCCAATTTCGCTTTCACAGATGTTGGGTTCTTTTGGGAAGAGATGGTTGACTTCTTATGACTGTATTTTTCTGTGGGCTGTTTCACTACCATATAGTATGTTTTGATGAGAGTTAACTCTCGGCTTGAATTTTGCTGCACAATAAGAAAGTACAACACACGTGCACAAATGCATACACATAAAAGTTGCACATTCTGATCTTTAAAATAAGTAAAATCTCAGTTCTCTTTTTCAAAGAACTCTGAATGGTTTCTTTTAGGCAGATGCAATAATACTGTAATGTCGAGTTTAGCAAATTTTCTGGCCTAATCAGGGAAAAATCATCTCTTAGGTATAGAGACACAGGACCCCATCTAAGCCCAAAGCTAAGATCTCCACTCTGAAGGCACAGGATGCTAAATCTTTCAGATTTTTATTATGGCAAGGCACTTATAGAATCTTTATAAACAATCCACATAACCTGACTACCATAAATTTCCCAAAGAAAATTATTTTTAATGCCACTTA
Source organism: Eonycteris spelaea (assembly GCA_003508835.1). Taxonomy (NCBI): domain Eukaryota; kingdom Metazoa; phylum Chordata; class Mammalia; order Chiroptera; family Pteropodidae; genus Eonycteris; species Eonycteris spelaea. The sequence goes on from PUFA01000007.1 coordinate 7,412,186, forward strand.
GTAACTAAAGAATAGTCAAGTGAAGATCATATAGTCAAAGTTGAAGCAGGTTTAGTATGCCATTCTAAAGAATGCAAAACTGATTAAATAGCTTCAAATATTAACTTCCCTGAAGAATTGATTGTAACTAGTATACACATATATTCTACATGAGCAAAAACATGTCATCAGAGAGCAAGACTAAGATCATCTACACTTTTGTATTTCCAATTACTATGTGCAGATATAAAAGTTAGGCAGTTAAGATGCTGCTAGGAAAAAAAAAAACTGATTCATTTAAAATGTTGGAGGAGAGTTCTATGGATACCCTGGATTACCATAGAGATGAACAAGTAGGTCCTAGAACAAATTAAACCTGAAACATCATAGGAGGCAAAAATGACAAAACTGAATCCGTTCTATTTAAGACACATCATGAGAAGACAGGGTTCCTTGGAAAAGACAATAATGCTGGGAAAAATAGAAGGAGGCGGGGAAAGAGGGAAACCGAATATGAGATGGATTGACTATAAAAGAAGCCATAGGCATGAATCTACAGAAGCTGAGCAGGGATGAAGATAGGACACTGTGGACATCATTCATTTATAGTTTCTCTAGGAATTGGAGCTGACTCAAAGGCAAATGACACACAGACTTATACTACTGTTTTTAAAGCAACACTTTACAATATAACCTACAAATTATTTTGATTTATAATTATTAATGTGTATATGATGCATAAGAAATCCTAGGTTGTTTCATCAGGGAAGAAGGAGTGTACCTTTTTTAAAAAAACTAATTTCATATTTTAATTGTAATATCAGTATGGATCTCTTTAGGTTCATCTTATTTGGGACTCTATGGACTTCCTGGATCTGGATGTCTGTTTCCTTCCCCAGATTAGGAAAGTTTTTAGCCATTATTTCTTCAAATAAATTTTCTGGTCCTGTCTCTCTCTCTTCTCCTTCTGGGACCTCTATAACGTATATGTTTTTCTGCTCAGTGTTGTCTCAAAGGTTCCTTAAGGTATCTTCACTCTTTTATTTATCTTTTCTTTTTGTTGATCTGTCTCTGTGAGTTCCATTGCTTTGCCTTCCAGCTCACTGATCTTTTCTGCTTCACTCAACCTTCTGTTGAACCCCTCTAGTGTATTTTTTAGTTCAGTTATTGTGTTCTTCAGCTTTATAACTTTTGTTTGGAACTTTCTTATATTTTCTCTTTGTTAAAGATCTCACCGTGCTTGTCCATTCTTCATTTGAATTTGGTGAGCATTTTTCATATTACTTAAACTCTTTATCAGGTAGATTGCTTATCCCTATTTCATCAATATGTTTTTCTGAGTTTTTTTCTTATTTTTTCATTTGGAACATATTCCTTTATCTCCTAATTTTGCCTGTCTTTCTGTATTTGTTTCTATGTGTTAGGCAAAGTGACTACCTCTTCCAGTCTTAAAAGAGTGATACTGGAGAAGTGACACACCTGGGGCCCCACAGCACAATAGCCTCTGGACACCTGGGCTAAGCATTCAAGGGGTATCTACTGTTTAAGTTGTGCACACCTGCCTGCTGTAGCTGGGCTGTAGTTATATCAAGAGGTGAGCAATTCTCTCACCTGGCTTGTGGCCTCGGCAGGGCTCTCAGTGGCATGTTTCCACCTGCTCTAGCAGGTAGAGGGACAGTTCCAAAATGGCCCCTGCCAGTGCCAGCATTAGCAAAGTAGAATGAGATCAGAAAAATGGTTCCTTCCAGGGCCTCTTTCCCCAGAGAGAGCCCCAACAGTTTCCTGCCTCTCCAGCAGATGCTTTAAGATTATTAACTGGGTCTTTTACAACTGGTCTAAGTGATTTTCAGCCTGGTTCCCCCCACCTCCCACTAGGTCCCAGGGTGAGTGAGTCTGTGCATGAGCCCTTTAAGAGCCAGTTCTCTGTTCCCTACAGTTCTATGGTTTTCCTGGGCATAATACCCATTGGTTTCAAATCCAGGTATTTTGTGGCCTTATCTCTCCTATGCAGGATCTAAAGGTTGGGGTGTCTGATGTGAAGCACAAACCCCTCGGTCCTCATTAAAAGTTCTGTATTTTTGAGATGCCTGCCAATTGTGGATCTCCATGCCTCAGATGTGGTTTTGCGGTTGAAACCACATCTCTGTCTCTCCTACCTGCCTCGATGTTGCCCTTTTACCCTTTGTTGTGGCAGCTGTTCATCTAGTTTTCAGCTCTTTTTCAGAGGAAATTGTTCCATATGTAGATGTAGATTTGTAGCATTTATGAGAGGAGGTGAGGTCAGTCTTCTTACATCACCATCTTGAATCATTCCCCATAAATTTTTATACATATTTTTTCTAACAGATAAATAGGAAGATGTCTTGAGAAAGGAAACATTTATTAATTCACACACAGATGCACACAATGCCATACTGGGAAATGGTGGCTCTGAATTATGCTTAAATTATGAAAAATGTTATCTATTTTATCCTTATAGCAATCCTCTATAAAGGAATATTATCCTCATTTTACAGATAAAGAAATTTAGAATATTATCCTCATTTTTCAGATAAAGAAATTGAAGGTTAGAAAGATTGAAATGTGTGCAACATCATAGAACCAGTCACTAACAAACACCAAAGGAGAACTTAGATCTGATTCCAAAGTCAATACTTTTTTCCTTTTTTTAATGAGAAATTCTAAATCTATACAAAGTCAGTAATAATACCTATTACCTTCAATAGCCCTCAACATTCTGCCATTCTTGTTTTATCTGTATCTTCACCTTATTTCTCACCTTCACAATCAACTATTTTATAACCACAGTTCTATACTAACAAGAGGAATATTGAGGGATTATCTGTCACACAGGAGTATGAATAAAAGTTCATGGTTATATCTAAATTATACCTGCAAAATTTAATGAAGGGACTGGAGAATTGAGGGACAATCAGTAGAAGTCATATGCTTTGCTGTATATGTAGGACAGCATTTTCACTAATAAAGGAAGGCACCCTCAGCAAAAATAATATTGTAAAGAGATTACATTTCACTAGAAGTCAATATAAAAATGCATGTCACATTTACTTATACAACATAGCTACTTACTCCTAATTTACATATCTGAAGTATTCTTACAGGGCACCTGATCAATACAATCACTAGAGCATCTAAAAGACCAATTTTATTAATACAGGGACATGCTGATAAGCAAAATAATTTTGTTTGTAGCAAGCAATTCCTGCCCAAGTTTCTTTTCAGTGCACCTGCATTTTTATATCTTCATCTGTAATCAAATACTTCATTTTAAATGGAATTATTAATGAATAATTTAGGACTCAACTTGCCAGAATGCCTTTGCAAGTACAAAATGTATACTTAAATACTAAGAATTATACCTGATAAGTATAATCTACTACATCTGAAGATTTAACCTTCAAAATCTGAGCACCATCTTACTGATTTGTTTGCAGAATGTACAATGCATAGAACTATGGTTGTTCTTACACTGTGCAGAAATGCAGAATTCTAGAAATAATCATATTTACTTAAAATGTGACTAATAACCTCCCTCATTGAAACAGCCATAGCTCTGATGATTTCATTCTCCTTTAAAAAAAAAACAAAAACAAAAAACAAAAAACATCTGCCTAATCGCTGCCTTTTCAGTTGTATGAGGAGTAAATGTTAAAATTGAAGCGCCTCCAACAATTCTTAATTAACAAATGGAATTTAAAAAAAAAAAAAATTCGGTAAAAACACTGCCATACCATGACATTAAAAACTTATAAAAAATTTGTTCTACAATATTTCCTGCATATAACAAACTATCCATAGTTTTGATTATCTACTTTTTTTTTTTTTTTTCTACTCAGCAATACTTAGAAGAGGCTTACAGGCATCTGATACAACCTAACCAGATAAATGTATCTATTCTTCCACTTGGTCTTTTCTCTTTCTCCATTTTCTTGGTGTAGAACTGTCCTGAGAGAAAGGATATTGTTAGATTGCACATATTTGATGTTCTTATCTTCATAGAAATGCAGTGATGAGTGCTTGGTCCCTGGCTAAAAACTTATGTGTGACTTTGCAAGCCCAAACATAGGCAATTACAAGGGCTTTACCTGACAGGCATCATGGGAGAAAGCTGCTCCCGCATACCAGACTTGGTGCATAATCAATGCATTATAGTAGTTAGGGGAGCCGTAGTCAAGGCCTGAGGCCCTTCTGGCTGGTTATGCTCTTTTGCACATTTGCATTCCTAGTTCAGCTACCTTCTATAAATATAGAACTCTGTCCTTATTGCCTCTTTTTGTACTTACCCCTTCACCATAAAACCAAAGTCTTACCTTCCTATAGCATTAACATGCTCTGATTTTTTTCCAGGTTTGTATTATCTTATAAAAGTTGTGTAATATAGATTATGCCATTTCCCAGAAACATACAGACATACATACACACACACAGAGTATATATATTAAACCCAATTTAAGTGTGTGAAACTGACAGATTGGGAGAAATTTCATTAGATCATACCATGCCATAAAAATCACGACGTTTGTTCTAGAAAAATATAAAGTCCTCAAATCATTCTTCAAGATGGAGAATTTTAACAAAATAAGTAGTAATTGCAATTTAACACCATAAGTTTTCTACAGAGTTTAAAATTTCTGAATATTTTTTCTATACTGAACAACATACCAATTTATTGAAGGAAAAGAGTCCTCAATGACATGTGCAATTAATAAGACTATATCAGGCCACTGAACCAAGATACTCCTTAAAGATTTAGGAGTATTTAGTACTGCAAACTACCAATCCACTGAGCCATTTCTACCAGTGACATAGGTGGTATGTCAAGATTTAAACTCACTCATCCTTACTGGTCTCTTCTGTCTTGCTTGTAGCTGTTTATGCTCTGCTTCATTTCTTGTTAAAAGCCAGAGCATTTTAAAAACACTCTGATGTTCTCTTCTACAGAAATCTAATGACCATTATGTCAGTCTCTTTAGATTTCTCCCCATATTTGACATGCTGATAAATGATAGCCTGAAAGACTGGCATGGAAACATAAACTCTCTATGTATGTAGATCAGAAACAGAAATGAAAAATGACTCTGTGTTGAAGGTAGACTGAACAATAACATGAATGTTCTTCTGAATGTACATATCCTGCCTGACAAGTTCAGCCCCTGTGAAAATCCCAAACCTGGAATGCCAAGCTTATCACTTATCTTTTATCTCTGTGGAAGACATTCACCCATTATTTTCTATGAACACTTGATATCCTTTTCATTGATAGAAGACATTTTACCTGCTTCACTCTGAAACAATGCTTGCTCTAAACACTAAGTATTTCAAAGAAGTTGTCTGTATTTGATTAAAGCAATGTGTTCATCTTAATAGATCACCCGACTTATTCTTTTATACTAACAGCTTTATAGGTTTGCTCCTATAGAACATTCATCAATACAGAGATTAGGGAGAAAAGAACCAGGATCATTCTATCTTAAATTTCCAGTAACAAACAGTATCTAATTATTGTACTTGCATCCCTTGAAAATGACTTGCTATGTTAATTTAGCTAATTTTTGCAGCACTTTTTACTTGCTAGATGCTATTTTGTTTAGTGGGATACAGCAGTGAACAAAAAAGACATGCTTTGCCCTAATGAACCTTGTGGTACAAATGGGACTACAGAATTAGACAGATAATTTTTAAAGTAACTAATTAGTTAGTTACAGTTTAAGTAAGTTATCCAAAGATGTTGCAGAAGCATCAAGATTATATTTTAAAATCCCATTCTAACATCTGGGGCCAAGGGGTCTTCTGGTGTTTAATGTGTGCAGTATGCATCCCAGTGCAAAAGAAAGGAGCTGGATAGCATTAGAAGACCTGACTCTTCTGTTTTAATTGTAGTTTTTATCTCTTAATTACAGTAACACTTGATACTAAGATCTCTGTTTCTTGTGACTCTTATTTATGTGTATTTCACAATCTGATTTTTTTTCATATAGATATAAATAAGTTGCTTTTAGTAGCACATTAATTTGGGTTATTGGAAAAGGCATGAAAATAACCAAAAGCAGAGTAGCCATCTTATTTAGATTATCAAGAACTACATTAGCATGTTGTATGTTGTATGCTAATACTATAAATTAAAAAACTGCACACAAAAAAATTTTAGGAATAAATAATCTCTATATACCAACTAATGTATCTCCAAACCATATAGTTTTACAACTCTTTTAGGCCAATATATTCACTCACAATATACAGGACAGAAGTGAATTATGATTCATTAATAAGGTTCTCTAAATCATAGAATTTGTATAGTGTTGAGATTTGTCCCAAGACTCTGGAACATCCAAATGATGCTCAAACCAACAACAGAAATGCCTCATCTTCAAACAACATAAGGCCTCATCAATCTCCAATATCCTTAGTAATGGCAGCCTCCAGGGGAAGGGTCCTAAGAGGAAAGATACCTATATTCATTACAGAAGGAAGCAAAGACATGTTTTTCCACCTTACATATCTACAAAATAACCCCTCTATAATTGACAACCCTCCCAATATACTAACAGATACTCACATACACACTCCTTCCTCCCAATCGTCTTTGAGGTCTTCTTTCACACACCATAAGCAAGACCTATCTGCAAGGTCAGTACGTCTGTCTTTTAGTTAATCTGGGATTGTTGACTATAATCAGGTTAGATTTCTGGCAGACATTATTCTTATTATTCTTACTACTCTGGGTTCTGGATTTCCTGTAAGTATTCGCATAGAAAGTAGAAAAAACAAAAACAAAAACACCTTTTTACCTTTATATTTTTATTTCTCAATAGTATAATTTATATAACAAACTAAAATCCTTATAACCATTTCTAATATTTTTAACATTTTTCAAAAGCAAAAACAAGCATAATCTGTAAAACAACACTGGAATTTGAAACTTCTCAGTAAACCTTGAGGTAATTTCTCCTTTAATTAGGGAAGAATTCCCCACAAGTGATAGAAATACATTTTAAATGTGATTTATTCAATAACTATTACTCTTTATTTAATCTAATCCTAGGCTTCTTCTTTCTCTCTCTTTGCCCCAGAATTTTGGAAAATACTTTATAAAAAATCCACTCAGGAAAAGGCTAGAATCTATCTAGGGATATAGAGAGCTGAAAGAAGAGTCATTCTCATCTTTATAATAAAAAAAAGGAGGAGTTCGAATGCAAGACTTTTTATAAGAAGAATAAGGTCTGAGGAAGTAATATATAACATGGTGACTATAGTTGATAACACTGTTTTGTATAGTTCAAATCCGAATTATATTAAAAGAGTAGAAAGTAAATGTTCTCACCATTGCCCGCCCCCACATGCACAAAATATGTGAGCTGACGGATGTGTTAATTAACTCAATAGGGGGAAGGGATATTGTCAAAGTGTATATCAAATTATCACACTGTACACTTTAAATATTATACATTTTTATTTGTCAATTGTATCTCAATAAAGCTAAAAAAAAGAGAGAGAGAGAGAGAGAAACTGACATGTTGAGGTTGTCACTTGTTTTAAAGTTAAACCATTTATATTAACTTGTAAGGGTTACCATAACCAAGTACCACAGACTGGAAGGATCAAACAACAGAATTTATTTTCCGACAGTTCTAGAACCTGGAAATCAAGACCAAGGAAAGTTTGTTTCTTCTGAGGCCTCTCACCTTAGCTCTGGCTTCACACAGTCTTTTGTTCATGTCTGTGTTTTAATATCTTTTTATAAGGCCAAGGGTCACCCTAATAATCTCTTTAATTTTAATTGACTCTTCAAAGATCCTATGTCCAAATACAGTCATATTCTGAAGGACTGGGAGTTAGGACTTCAACGTATGGATTTTGAGGATAAATGGCCGCCCTACAGTCAGCCTATAACACCATTATAGTTATTTGTTCTCAAGTTAGTAGACCTCATACTCATCCTGTCCTGCTCTCTAACTCTGCTCTCTTCCATCCTTTCCGTGGAACAGAGGAGGGAATTAGAATGTTTAACTGTATTAAACAGTTTAAGAATATGTAAACTGGTTGTACCATGCCAATACCTAACCATGATCTGAATGGTTTTGTCTGATTCCAAAGACTGTGCTATTCTCAACCTGGAAAGTGTCAACTTTTACAGCATTCTTTAGGAACTGGAAAAAAGCTTGCATGAGGTAGGATAGGTGTGAGTGTGGAATATGGCATCAGACAGGTCTGTGTCCAGAGACCTTCTGCTTACTTGCTGTGACTTTAGGCAAATTACTTAACCACTTTGAATTTCAGTTTATCATGAGAAAAAATAAGGATAAAACTGTTATCAATGTTTTAAAGTTTTAAATGGTATAAGCAAAGATGTTTAAAGCATTAGGCATCTGGTATAGTTCAGCCTTTCTTCCTTTTTCCTCTTCTCTCCCTCTATTTCTTTCTTCCTTTCTTAAAAAATTTTATTGAGATTGAAATAACACAAACACATACCTACATATCTTCTCATCTATTTCTTCCCCTTTAAATAAGAGCATAGTTTACCTACCATTTTCCCAAAGACATGGCTAGGTATAAAGCAACTTCTTATCTTTATAGAGCTGGCCTATAGGTCAATGCACAAGTTCACCTATTTTCCTAAATATGACTTTTCACCTGGAACTATGTCTGCAAACAGGATCTTCCCACATCCTTTGTCACGCTGAACTCCAAATTAACTTTCTTAAAGAAAAGGAAATTTTCAGATCCCACTTTTCTTTGTTCATATAAGATAAAGTCAAAATATAAACTGACTCTATAAAGCATGGATACAGGTGTAATGATAAGTATGAGATGATCGGTTATACAAAAGAATTATTAAAAAATAATTATAGAATTTATTTTAAAAAAATTAAAATACTGAAGCTTAAGCACTGTGCACAAGAGTAGAAAGAAAAGGCACAGCTCTTCAAACTGCTTTCATCACTTCAATTATTTAAAAATTCAACTTCATTAGCAAACTACCTGCATCGGGAAATTCAAGTAATGAAGTGTGCAGTTTGATTAGGAAAGCACACACAAACTCAGCTTTTTCAATATGCAGCTCATCTATTCAATTATCCAGAAAACCTAGGGAAAGGCACTGCTGGGTCTGTAAATTATGAAATGAGATTAACCATGAGTGCATCTTATTAAATTGATTATACTCCGTCTCTCTTACATACATACCTCCACCAACATCACCAGAATAATCAGTTTATTTCTGTTCCTTTTGAACAGAAATTACTGTAGTCTGCCAAAACGTAATAACATAACTGGACACAAAGAAACAACAAAACTGTAGGTTAGTTAAATCTTGTTTTGTTAATTGCTTATCTCTTTGAATGAAAACAGCAAACAATAACATGTAGTAGAGGGATAGAGATGTCATACTTTCTCATCCCCAATTAATCAGCAGGACTCTTTTGCAGTGGGAACAAACATGGTTTGGAATCATAAAAATTAATTTGAACCACATACTAGCTGTGATAAAGTGGTAAGTTATCCCACACAGAGTTTTTGGGACTGTAATATTTTGTGAAAGAGTAAAATTAACTACTAATAACAAAAATCTGAATTGCCAACATAAAATATTGACATTAAAACAAATAACTCAACAAACAGAACAAAGACTATCTCAACACTATTTCAGAAAAAAAGGGGATAACAGACATTTTAACATCAAAAATATTGAGAAGACCCAATTTCAAAATAAGTGATCATTCTTTAAGTTGAAAGGCGAGGGAGGATGAGAGAGACATTGATCCATGGAAATGTCACTAGTATGTAATTACTTGTTTCATTTTTCCATGTCACTTTTCTATGTCTCTGGACTGTTGAAAACGTCATCACATTTATCTGTGGATCAGCTGACTGTAAATAAGTGCTTGGAATGCATAATCAGAATTGATTTGTTTCTTATTCCTCATCTGTAAAATAATAATACTGCCAATGACTCTCTAAATATTGACACAGAGGTAAAATGAAATAATGGATGCTAAAATCCCCTGAAAAATATATAGTAAGTGCTAAAAACCTGAATAATCTCTTGGTCCCCTTCTTGAATGAACACTGTTAAGGAAAAAAGGACAGTGCTTGATCCAGGTCAGTATTTATTTGCTACTATTAGGTGTATGAATTTGGGAAAATAAATGCTAAATCATGAACCCCAAATATATCAGAGTCTAATCCTTGAAATTTATAAATGTTACCTTTTATGGAAAAATGGTCTTTGCATATGTTATTAATTTAAGGATCTTGAGATATGAAGATTAACCTGGATTATCCTAGTGGGCCCTAAATAAAATCACAAGTGTCCTTATAAGAGAGAGGCAGAGATTTGACACACACAAGGCAGTGGGGAGATGAAAGCAGAGAGAGATATAAAGATGCTGACCTCGAAGACTAAAGGGATGAGGCCACAAGCCAAGGAATGGAGAAGCCACCAGAAGCTGAATAAAGGAAGGAGCAGATTCTCCCCTAGAGCCTCCAGAGGGAGGGCAGCCCTACTAACACCCCGACTTTGACCCAGTGATATGATTTCAGACTCTGGCCTCTAGAATCATGAAAGGAAAATTTCTGTTGTTTTAAACCACAAAATGTGTAATAATCTGTTATAGCAACCACGAGAAACTACGATTTCTTAAGATGATGGGATGAAGGGGTCTGATATTTGCGTATTAAGGAAAGTGAGGAGCGGGTAGAAGGATGACAAATCTTCCTTCACATAAACTTTATCCAAAAATGGCTGGAAAATTTTCATTGTGATTCATGCACATCTTTGTCTTCAACAAAACTTCCCATTCAGGGATGACAAGGCCAGACACAGACCCTTCCCATTTCTTTCTAGCTAATTTCCGATTTTTTGTTTCATGAGCAATTAACTAAACTGAGAACTCTGTCCCCAACCTTCACCCCACACCAGATAACACAGAGGTAAGCATTCTCATTTAGTTAACTGAATGAGACATCTCTCATTGTAAAGCAATCACAACTTTAATCACTCTTGCTGTAGTTATTTACTTCTCCCTCTAAAATTTAAGGCAAACCGTGCTGCTGAGACACCGCCATCTTGGCTTGGCATGCTCTCTCTCCCTGTTTTAGCCTGAATAAAATCAATTCAATTGCCTGGAGCATTTCTGTCTTCAATGGAAGCTGTTTATCAAAATAAAATTTGTAATTAGAAGGGCCTGTGTCGAAGAGTCCTGCTACTGAATTAGTAGTGTTTCAAAAAGAAAGAAGAAAGAAGAAAGAAAGAAAGAAAGAAAGAAAGAAAGAAAGAAAGAAAGAAAGAAAGAAAGAAAGAAAGAAAGAAAGAAAGAAAGCGTAGTGGTTTAACAGTTATTCTTGACACCTCTTGGATTTTGAGTCTGCGCTCCCTGCCTGTTGCCCTAACCCCATTACAAGTATTAATCATTTTGTTCTACATTGTAAGAGAGACCAGTTAGAACTACTATAACCTCTTCCTGGTATCACACGCATAATTATTAGGCAACCAGAAATTCTAATAGCAAGAACTACTGTTAACACATTAAAAAACAGAACAAAATAAAACAAAACAAAAAAACTCTCTAGTTCTAGCTACTCATTTATCTGAGAGATGGAAGAGACCACAAGTTAAAAACAAGCTCGTTTTATTTCAAAGGAAAAAGTTGAAATTAAGAACCATACTGCTTCCTTTGTTTTGTATATTGAACCAGTATTTGAATACCACCTTTTATATATATTTTAAAAATTAATGCTTTCATTCTGTATAACTATTAAGAAAAAGTCATAAATTGGAAAACAATAGTGAGGAAGAAAGAAATTACAAAATGGAAAACAAGATTTAATCATAGCGATGACTGTGAAGCCGGGTGAGAGAGCCAAGAGTATGAGTGTTAGACGGGTGGTGGAGGAGGTCCTGTGGGTTCTAACAAAAACTTTCCAGTGATTGTCCAGGTGACTCAGTGAAGGTGACAATCCTCACTTGTAAAGTTAGAGAGCTCAATTTGTTGAAATCTCTGCTTTCTCTAAGTTGAAACCGATTCATTTTTATTTAATATACTGTCTGCTAGGCAAGGACATTTATTGGTAGGTGCTGAAGTGAATGCACAGATTCTCAAATTTCTTTAGTCTATTTTAAATGCAAAATATATATATATATATATATATATATATATATATATATGCATGCTGGTAATTGAGCAAATGAAGCCTTATTCAAGCATATAATGTAGGTGGTGATGCCCGTTGTAATACTTAAATAAATCAAGAACCATGGAGACAGAGAGGAAGAAGCCAATATGTATCTTGGTTGAGTGGGTAAGAATAATGGATCAGATTAATTTATATAACAGTTTGTACATTTGCGCTTTTCACAAAAACCTTAAATGTTGCATACTTTTTACTTTGTTTTATTCCCCCAAATAAATATAACTACTATTTTTAAGTCATCGGTAAAATTTTTGATAAGATCATAAAAGTGCAATCACATCACTGCATGCTATAAATCCACATGTTACAGGAGAGCAGATGTAAAGATTGATACTTGATGGGAAAAGCAGTCACTTGGTCCAGAGGCCTCAGAAACTATCTATCATGTCTGCAATATACGGAGGCAAGACTGCCTCTTGAAAAATACCTCAGAAGGGAAAATGCTGTGTGTGAAGCCAATTTTTTCAGATGGTTCCATGCACTGATGAATTTAAGCCAGAGTGACAATGGTATGGTGATCTCTTTGACCAATACAGCAGGAAATGAATGGCTTAGGTTTTTTTTTTTTTTAATCAAATATCTGCCAATAATTAATCTGAGTCTGAAATGCAACACAATAAACATGGAATAACAGCAAATAAGGATTTCACAAATTATTGCGAAATTCAGTTTTAATTTGAAAAAGCTGGCAGAACTTTCTTTCCTCCGCTTTAGGACTTATCTTCTGCTCATTCCTTCCTGTTACTGTCCCTAGACAATGTTAAGCTATTAAACAAACTCCCTTTTGTCAAATGTGTAAGCAAGTATTACACAGGAAACTGAGCATGAGGTCTTAGTGCTAATTAAAATCCACTGTTGCTTTTCATTCCTTCAGTATGTAATTTTTTTTTTACACGTAAGAGTTGGAAACATTGCAAAATCTATTTAAATCAAATATTAAAGCTCAATTTCTAAATTAAAGACAATTGCATAGTTTAATCCTTGCTACACTATGAAACAATCTGAGGTACATTTATGAGTTGAAGGAAAATGGGTTGGAGCAGATACATCCCTTTCTTTCTCTATGTCATGTCAATGTTACCATTTAAGCAATGTTGCTGAGACTATCCATCCATTTTAAAGTAATTTGAACATATCTCTAGACTGAAAATTTTACATTCATTTAAGCTCTTGTTGATCCATTTCAAGTGTTCTCCAACTATTAAAAAGAAACCAGAGATAAGATAATTTTCTAAATGTCCCTGCCAGAATTCCAGAAGTTATAAGCAGTATGTAGAGCCTGGGGATATATCTAAGACTAAGTATGTCTCTAATACAAACCTAGGAAATTTCATCATAGCTCAGGTATCATAAATATAATAGCAACCATAATGTTTTCAAAGATGGCAACACGTTTGCCAGTGTTTATCAGTAATCCTGGGTAAATTTAGACAGACCAAGAAGCAACAGTTTCCATAACACTGAACAGTTTTTTCCCCTCTCTTCCTAAAGGCTAGAAGAATACAGCAGAATTAGCTTCATTCTAGTGGGAATTATTAGGAGAGAACAGTATGGCTCCCTGGCTCAGGATTACTCAGACTCTGCTGCTTAGTTTGTGACCATTATGTTCCTCATGCAGTAGTCAGTGATTTGCTTAGGCAGGACTCTGCCTCAAGAAAACAGTCATGGACCAGCAAAGCTCAAGGCACATGCACTTACTAGTTTTCTAAGAAACTTTAAAATAGTGATCTATTATTAATTTAAGTGGTTTTAACTAGTATTTATTAGGTGCATATAAATCCCACTCACTAGGCATGGTCCTTCCTTTCAACATATTCTGTGTAAGATATTTTTACAAATATGTTTTACTATTGAAAAATGTTATTATAAAACTTGTACAAATAATAATAAAGACATAGCTATGAAGTAAGTTGCGAAAGTACATTAAGTGGGGAAGAATTAAAGTTAAAACACAGAAATTGTTTCAAAAAATCTAATGTAGGTTTTTTCCCACTAAAATATTTTGCTGCTAATTTGCAAAAGTTTCATAAATATTTCATCAAATTCAACAAATATTTCATTCAGAATAGTATGTTTTAAAAGTCCTCATATAAATGATATTATTTTTAAGTTAATTAGAAGGATAATACATTCAGAAGTGAAGTTTTTATTTAAAAAATAGAAAGCCAGGCATAGAGTCTTTATTTCAGAAAAAGAAATATGTTTCATATGTTATATAGTATAGACTGTAAAGCCTACATAAAAAAAAGAAGAGGAGGTTTATAAAAAACAAAAACTTTATAAAATCATCTAATTGAGGGAACCTAACATATCATTATGATGTACAAAGCTTCAAAAATAAATCCAGGTGTGCACATTTTTCTTAAAAGTTAATATACATGGGAGAAAAACTGAGAACTTGAAACATAATATTTTGGGGTGACTAAATGTTGAGTAAAAGCTGAGAAGTCTGATAATAATAGAATCCATTGTCTACTATATACACAACACCTTGAACATAACTTCTGAGAGATAACTTGAAGAAAGATTTTACCAAGGATAATGTAACTAAGATTCAAAGTTCTGTAATAAACTGGTCATTTAAGTGAAGAATATAATTTTGTTCTAAAAACTTCATATTTAGCTTCAATAGGTGGTTCTGAAAATAGGCATAGCTGGAAATTCTCCCAAGACAATTTTGTTAAAAATGAAGATGTAAGTAAACGTTTTATTACATAATGGTAAATATAAGAATGAACTTTTAATAAAAACATTCTATACCTTAAAAAGCTCAAAAATTGCTAAGGTAGTATTAGATAAAGTAGAGGGGCTGATTTTATTCTCTCTCCAAAATAAAGTTCTTTCTTTTTATCTCTCTTTCTGTATACATATTAAAGCTACTGTAAAACTATTCCCACATTTATATTGTTCATTCATTTACACATAAAAATACACAGGTTATCAGAAAATGCACTGTATTCTCAAAAAGGTCTGGAATCTTGCTCATGCCATTGCTGCAGTACACAGATGGTGGTTAGCACAGCTGGAATCTTTAGATATTCAAAAATGCAATGAGGCTTCAAATAATATTGTAGAAAAACAAATTCTAGGATGAAAAATCCTGAGGACTTGTTAAGCATAAACATGTTAACATGTGGAGCATATCACATTAGGTGAATCACAGAGCCATTCTGCTCATATTTCTGCCTCTGGTAGTTGCCACAGGAAACCTCAAAAATTAATTTAGTTAACCCCATAATAGCAGCTTTGAATGTGTACCGAGAAAATTCTAAGCTCAGTAATGTAGTGGTTAATGGATCAATCTGTAAATTGTCAATCCCCCACTATGTATGTTTACGTTAGTATATTAAATGCTATTGATTAGAGGGGATAGATTAGAAAGGAAGGGAAACAATGGATAAACCAAAAAGAGTTTTTTTTTTTTTTTCCCTCAAAGAAACTCATTTAGTAGAAGTGGATATCAGACTTGTATCTATAATATTACTTGAATTTTTATAAAAATAGAAAAAAAGTTAGAAAATTTTTCAGAAATGACATTCCTAAATTAATTAGTATAGCTATGTGACTACATGACATGGAATTTTTAAAAGTATGTCTAAAATATATTTTAATAAAATATGATTTATTTGCTATAAAATGCTAACCGCTATAAAAGTTGTGTAATTTTTGCAAATTACTTATTTTCTCTGTTCTTCAGTTTACACATGTTAAAAATGAAGATAATAATTTTTACTCTACATAAGTATCGAGATGATTAAATAAGTTCGTGTGGGTAGCATTTTGCATAGCACATACTAAGAAATCAGTATATATTGTCTGTTTTTATATATTCTGATAATGTAATAATTTCCATGACAAACAAGTATTACTTTTACAATATGAAAAGAAATATTCAAATTTGATGTTTTTGAGTGGTCTTATACCTTACGAGCAGGAACATAAAACAAACTATTATTACTCTAACAAAAATTTTAAAAATATTACATTTATCTTGAAATGGGAGACGAGTCCTCAAAATTTAAGGAGTAGTAACGGTGCATGCATTTTTATCTGTCTTAAGGCTGCAACTTAAAATGTATTCTCCATTTTGAAGTAACAGAATATCAAAGGTGTGAAGAAGCTGGGGAGGTTTTGAGTTTCTGTAAGTCTCAAATAATGAAAATAAGGTTATCTGTAAGGCTTTCTCAGCCCTGTTGTAATGAGATTTGGGGTTTTAATGGACCATCACTGAGAGCAGGCCACATGGACAGGCGCTCTAAGGAGGAAGTGAAAACTGATGCAGCAGTAATTAGAAATTTTACTTGTAAAGAATGGCTTTAAGCTGGCGGTCCAGTGTATATATGGGTACAATGCGGTGTAGACATTTTGGGGCAGTCAACTGTGTGAGGAAATTGAGAGAAAGAACGTTTAAGCAGGCAGGTGGGACACAGCATTACAGGCAGCAGGAAATAGTAGAACTCAGTGAGCATCACTGTCATTTTAGCTCTCTGATGATTGAGGTCAGGGAGAGAGAAAATACAAAGGGAAAGAATATTGTATTTCCCCTAGGAGAGAAACTAGAAAAGTGTTAGATAAGGTTTCTCAAGTGTTCAGGAAAACAGATGGGCATTAAATAATGAGCCCAAATCCTAATAAGAAACTTAAATACTGATCTACAAAAAATGAAACATTTGGTATAACAGATGGTAAAAACCGTGGGGAAAAAAGCAGGTAGGGAATCCTGCCTCTGTGGCAGAATACAGAAATCCACTGGAACTCCAGGTTATGTAGGTCTTTTGGCACCAAGGGCCATAGTTGGTAGAAGGATCATGAGATATATTCTGAAATTATCAGGCCGACTCAGGAGAATAGGTGAGTACCCGAATGTGATATGCAATGATAAATTTTGTCACAGGGAGCTATGTGTCCTACAATTTAATTCACCTGGATTTAGCATCAGATTCCCAGAAGCTGAGGGCTCAGTTACAGAAGACTCTACCTACTTCAGATGCCAGTCACAAGTCCTGGGTCTCCCATACTTCTGACTGACTGGTTATAAACTGAGGGTTCCCACTGTGCCCATCTTGGGTTTGTAATTTTCTAGAATGGGTCACAGAACACAGAAAAAGTTTACTTACAAGTACTGGTTTATTATAAAAGAACAACTCAGGAATAGTTAAATGGAAGAAATGCATAGTGGAAGGTGTGCGTTAAGCAGCATGGAACTTCTATGCCTTCTCTAGGCATGCCACCCTCCTAGTTCCTTGATATGTTCACCAACTTCAAAGCTCTCCAACCCCATCATTTAGGGGTTTTGTTTTGTTTTGTTTTGTTTTGTTTTGTTTTAATGGAGGTTTAATTAGATAGGCATGATCGATTAAGTCATTGGTCAGTAGTGAAGTAGTGATTAATTCAATCTCCAGCCAGCCCCTCTCCTCTCCTGAGAGGTAGGGAGGGACTTGAAAGTTCCAACTCTCTCACTAAGGTTTGGTCTTCCTGGGAACAAGAAGCCATCCTGGAATGATCTAGGGTCCCCCAGTCACCAGTCATCACAGTATCATACAAAAGATACTCTTATCACTCTGGAAATTATAAAGGTCTTAGAATCCTATATCAGAAACTGAAAATTAACATCAAATATTATAACAGAAGATGCTTCTATCACCCCATCACCCAAGAAATTACAAGGGTTGTAGTAACATTGTGCCAAGAACCAGGGATAAAAAATGTGAAAGAACTCCAATCAAAAATGGAACCAAAAGATATAAAATGGAAAATCTCATGCATATGCTTTCAAGAAAACAAAACTTAAGGACTGAAAGACTGATTTCCCATAAATGGCTGATTTACAGAAAATGGATAATGTTAAAATGTTCTTAAATGGTAAGGAGTTGGTCACAGGTTGCCTCTTACCAACCTTGGGAAGTTTGCTTAAGATGTTCAGAAGGATGAATAAGAAATGACTCAGGTTGGGCTGGTCTCGCAAAAACAAAAACAAAAAACTGAATCGAGCTTTGTTTGTATAGTTGGACTGGTTTTGTCTGTTCAGGTTATTGTCAAAGCTAGTCTCCATTTGTTTTTGACTAACAAACTCTAACCAAACTCTCCAGTCTTTATATACCCTGCCCATTAAAACAACCTCTGTCAAATCCTCAATAGACTTGCTTGTAGCTTGCTACAGTTCACTTGTCCCAGTTGTAATTCTTCTGTTATTCCTGAATAAACTCTCCTTTTTGACAATTTTGAGCTCGCCTCAGTTTACTTCTTTATTTATATCAACCAGATAAAACGTAAATATCTTACTATGAGATAAAATCACAATACTCAAAGTCATTCAGCCCCATAACGACTCACAACATGTACTCATTTCACAGAGAGAACACTGAAATGAGGGCAGCTGGAATAACTGCCAAGCATCACAAGCATTTGATGTGGCAAATCCGAATTCAAAACCTGACCTCTTTCTTCACGGCTTGAATCAATTCACTGTGGAATAAACCACTGAGTGTTTCTAGGTGGATAATTTTCTCAGTAAAACTCATTTCCCCAAATGTCATTTAAAGAATGTAGAGCAGTTGTCACCCTGTTACTTTTTATTCATGGTCCTAATGATTATGTCTTTTGTCCTCGTTCCACATGTTGTTTGTTATTGATGGCCTTCTTTTAACAACTATCTCAGGATTCAAACAATCCATGAATACAAATGCGAAGATGTGTTGTGTTCTATTTGTTCTGAGGCTTTCAAGGATGTCCCCATGCATCTTTAATAATCACTGCTTGTCCAAACAAGCCTAGAATTGTCCTAGTGGTTTGTGCTAGCAAACATGAATACATTTTAAAAAATATTACTTAATATATAGTCATCTGGAAATGTGTATGATCTATGCTTGCTTAGAGCACTCTTCTCTCTCTCTCTCTCTCTCTCTCTCTCTCTCTCTCTCTCACACACACACACACACACACACACACACACACACACACACAAAGGTTAAAATTTGGTATAGAACTACCAGAAATCCCTACTATATATCAGGAAAGGTAGGGGTGTAGGTGGAAAAGGACAGGAGACATATAAAATAGGTAGAATGAAGGATGATTTAAAACACTGAGGAATTTAAACTCTGCCTATCATTCTTGAAAATGTCACAGGCTTTTAAAGACTTTATTCTTTTAAAAAAAATCTTTAATATACAGAAGTTTTTGGAAGAATAGTACAAAGAAAGTACTTTGTTCACTCCCAGACCATTTGAGAGCAAGGGGTTCTGTCTTACTACCCCAAAGACTTTAGTATGGAATGCCTGTACACAAAGACAGACATTCACCCCACAGATGAATTTGATCTCTCTTTGCTTTTATTATCTTATAGGCATTGGAGTTAAAGCTCCTCCAGAACAGAGATATACTTACTCATTCACTTATTTATTTATTCAAATATTTACTTAGTGTACATGTCTGTATGAGAACATCTGGAGTATTAGTAATGTATTATTACTTGATGTGGATCCTGGTTACATATTGTGTTCAAGAAATGAACAATTATCAAGCTGTACACATATGACATGTGTGCTTTTATGGCATGTATTTAAATGTTCTTTCTAAAGTTCTGAAAATGTGATACAATTATACTTTAATCTCATTGATGGTTTCACAACAGTGTGGTTGTGTTTAATGACACTGAACTGCACACTTAAAAATGGTTGCAATGATAAATATTGTTATGTATATTTTACCACGATGAAAAATAAATAAGAAAACCTCATGAGTGTTGTACAAGAGAGAAAAAAAGAGAGAGGTAATGATTTCTAGTTCTTCCTGTGGGTCTTTTGAATGAATGTGTAATAAAGGAAAAATAGTTAAAAATTAAGTTTCTTCTTTAATTCAGTAGAACTAAATGAGCTGCTTGTTATTGGCTTACCTGTTATTCACAAGCTCTGCTTTATGATCCAAAGAGATTGTCATATAGTTACTTGGAAAACATCTAGAAAAATTAAGATCTTACAAATCAGTAATATTTGTTTGGTAAAAATAAGTGCTATTTCTCTCATACCTTTCTTCTTATTTTCTCTTTTTTAGTGAAAATATTTGAGGGTATTCCAAAGATTTTTTTTTTTTTTTTTTGCAATTAAGAGCCCAATTAGTCTCATGAATAATTACTATACAATTGATTGTACACATGAATTTCATGCCCTTATAGGTTTGGACTCTCTAAATAATGTTTAAAGTTGAATTCCGCTGTCTCACTGGAACTCAAACTTTGAGACATTGTGCTAGACTGGGAAAACAGAGATGAGTGAGGCATTATGTTGTTCTCAAAGTGCTTTGTTTGTCTAAAGGATAATAAATAACTTCAGTATAACGTGGTAGTTATGTCAGTCTTTAGTTTCTTTTATTTAAGAGGAAGTATGGCAATATGGTTAGTAGTTCTGCCCTTGAAACATACCTAGGATTTGACTCCTAATCTGCCTTTGTGTAGTAGCTGTGGAATTCTGGGCAAATTGCTAAACCCGTCTCTTCATCCCTAAAAAGCACAAAAATATTACCTAACTCAAGATTATTATGACTTAACATTTAATAGTTAATATTTAATAATTAATATATGCAGAGCTCTTGAACCTCATATAATACACATTCTAAAAATGTGTATTATTATTAATTCAACATTTCCTGTGTATCCTCCATGTGTCAGTTACTGTGCCAAATCCTAAGGATACAGTGGTGAAATAGTCATGGTTGTAGCCCTCAGTCAAGGAGGAATTATTAGCAGCTTCATTTTTAATTGCAAACTAGGAGGATTAAAGGAACAATGAAAAATATGTAAGAAGGACGCTCAACTCAGAAGTAGGTAAAGGGTGCTTATCAGTGAAATGGCTGAGGAGGAAGTGACATCAGAGCTAAACCAGAAGAATCAATAAATGGTAATTAATTGTTTTACAACATGAATTTTTTATATCATATAAATAAGTGTATTGGTGATTGAAACAATTATGAGAGTTTTTCCTCTTATTTTTAAAGTTATTTTTACTTTAGAGAAAGTATATTTGATTTATTTGCCATTTGGGAGGAAGTTCCAATAATCTACACAATTCAATTTTTCCTTTTTTCTACTTTTCTGTTTTTGTTAATTATTTGACTGAGTCTTTAAAAAACTCTTCTAAACATTACCATGCCTTGTTTCCCACAGGAAGATCATTTTCTAAGACAGAAATCAGGAAAAGTCAAGTAAAAAATATCCCATATTTGCTACAAGTTCCATCTATCCAAAAAAAAGTATCTTGCAGAAAGCTGTTTATCTTATGGCCAGCTATTAACCCCAGCTTCCTTAAACAGTCATCAGGTGCATCTCAACTCAAATCAAATAATCCAAAGTTGTCTAAAAATGCACAACACAACTTTTTCTCTTGGAAAACTTTAACAAATCTGCTTCTGCTTCGACATTCATAAGTCTTTGGCCAAAAGCCTGAATCTTTGCTTGCTTGATTGGTTCGTTCATTCATTCATTCATTCATTCATTCATTCATTTGTAAATATTTATCTTTGCACAGATTCATCTCAATTCCATTCCAGTGTCCAGTTGTAATGGGAGTGAGCTTGTCACAGCAATTGTCTTAGAGTGAATACTTTCTTTCCAGCATCATTCCTCTGTGTAGGAAAAGGAGAAATAATGTTTCCTATAATCTGTGAAAACATATTTAATTGTGAATCAAGCATTCTAACTTTTAACTTAAATCCCTCTCTTTGTAAAAAGAGACCTGCTTTTTTGTGTTATGTTAATAATTTATTTTTACCAATCTAGAATTTTCTATTTATGTCCCTCTACCTCTGCCCTCTTAGATCTTGTACTTGGGGACTACAAATTAAACTGATGAAAGACAGATGAGCAAGAGAAAATTCAAATTTAATCACATATGAGAGTTCACAGAAAAATGAGACTAAAATGAGGCTGAATTTTTGAGGCTTACATACTATCTTAATAGCAGCAGGGGGGCAGGCAAGAAGGGCACCTAAGGGAAACAAATGGCTTTTTGGAAAGATAATGAATGGTTCCTTAGGAGAAAAGATGGGTCATATGATACATTTGCAACAATGCCTATTTAGGTGGGGAATTTTTGACAACTGTGTTCTTTTGAGTTCTTTTCAGAGGCTCTACTTTTAGGTAAGTAAGAGATTACTGGAACTCAAATATCTTCTGCTCAAAATAATTTTTATGCAGTAGTATACTCTGGATCCCTTCACTTCTCTAGAGTGCTTGATACACTGTGGCCATCTTTCAGGATCACCCACCTGTCCCTTTACTTCTGCTTAAGCCTTGTTATGTCTTCTCTCTCCCCAATTTTAATTCCCTCTTCAGGTGACCACTCCTTCACTACCTCTTGTTTGTTTTCTCTCTGTATCAGACTGGGCAGGCATGTCTGCTTCCCTCTGTTCTCTTTATAAGGAATACCAGAGTGAGTAATGGAACTTTTCTTTCTCAGCAGTCAGCTACTTCTTTCTGAAGATAATTAATGGGGGTTTATCATGTAAGAGGCTCTCTTTAAAAAAGGCTCAGGAGGGCATACCCTTTTTCTTGCTCTTCCCCTTTGATTTGAATTTGAATGCCAGGACTACTTACTGCCTGTCCTTTTACTACAGTGATTTAAGAGTTCCATTTCCCTCCTACTTGCTGACTTTTTTATTAATCTGAACATTTTTTAAATGAACACATTAAACTAAAAATAAGAGAAATGCAAACTGACTTTTCTTTCTGGCCCTTCTGACACTCACGTCAATGCGTGGTTTTTCCAGCCCACCTTGAAGGTCTCTGGGCAGCTGCCTCCCTCTGCCGCTGGCTTATAAAAAACTGTGGGTTCACACTGAGATGTCATAGTTTTGAATTTTGCTCTGCTGTCCATCCAGGTTATGACTTATCACTCAGAAGCTGATAAAAATTCACCAATCTACCAAGCCAGACAGAAAATATTAGGGGACACATTTTTCTGCTGCAGGGCTGATAACTGAAAAATACCTGGTAAGCAGGGGATCAAAAGTTAGGAATCAATAATTATTTTTGCCCAGCCATTAACTAGCTGTTTTATTACGAGCATTTTTTTTTGCATTCCAAAAACCTGTACATAAGATTTTATTATTTCAGTAGAGCAGTAAAAATAGTGACTATAAAAGTAATCAAAAAATAATCTTAAACTACCTGCAAAAGGATCTGAGTGCACTGAAGTATTGAACAATGAAAAGCACATCAGTGACTCCGATAGTATATATTCACTGTGACCCAAACGCTGCCATCCTTTTGGGTGATAGGGAGAAAATGTGACCTCCAGCAAGAGAGCATAAAAGAAAAGAGCACTGTAGCGCACTCAGGCTTTGGGATCCAGCAATATTCTAAAAGATGAGCTATACCAGAGAGTTTCCTGTGGTCTGGAGACTGGTCATTTCCTATAGGTATCCCTTCGTAGTTGCCCCTAATATCAATGGGTTTGCCACCAAGCCTGAGTTGCTAATGACAGTTACCAAGAATTTTTCATAGGCTAGACTTTTAAAATTTTCATTAATATAGACAAGAACGATTGGAATATTTATTATAAATGCAGAGGCCCAGACCCCATCCTCAAAAACTGCTGATTCAGAGGCAGAGTTCCTGCCATGACCCATAGACCTAGCACAGCTGAGCCCTGTCCATCTCGTCCACCTCAACTTGCACTAGGCTCCTCCTTCTTCTTCCTGCTCCAGCCCTTTCTTTCTGCCTGCAATGTTTCCTCCTGCTAAAAGCTGTCAGCATATGCTAGTCTTTGTGGCTGAAATACCTTTTTCTCCTTACGTCACCTAGGTCACCTAGTAAACTCCTAGTCCTATTTTAGATATTAGTTAAAACGTTCACCTCATGGAAAAGTAATTTCTTATTTCCAGGCTCAATTATATATCGAGTATAAGTTCTCTCTCATGCCACAGTTTCCTTTTAGTAATAATTTATATGTTTATATGATTATTCAATTAATGTCTGATTCCTCCTCCAAAACATAAGCTCCATGTGAAGAAGAACTTCACCTTCTCCATGGTATCACCAGTGCCTATCACAGAGCTTAGTACAGAGTAACTGTTCAATATAGGTCTATGTAATGAGTTCAGTTTTATCGAGTGTTTTTTTTTTTTTTGATGATTCTCTGCCAGTGGCCTATAAATAAAACTTTGAAAAATACGACTTACGAAAGTAGTAACCTACCCTGCTCCTCCTCTAAAAACAACCTATAGGGAAAAACCCACTATACTTTTTCAGGAATTAATTATATATCCTGAGAAAATTCTAACTCACAAAAAATTCAAAATACTGGTCCAAAGCGCCTAACCTGAATATGCTATACCAAATAACTCTGGAAATCAGTCAACCCATTATTCTATATAATTCATCTTACATGCTCTTGGTTTACAAGTTAATCAAGAATATACGCCCTTTTGTGCAGTGTAGTTCATATTGGATATTTTCTTCTTGTTTTAATTAAAAATCAAACCTCATATAGGTTTTAATAGGCAGACCTCACGTGAGTTGATACCTTCATGCCAGCACGACTTTAATGATACTATGGGGCATCTTCTGGGCTCCTTCCTCATGTAAGTATCACAGCTGTGTCAGAATGAGACAATATGTCAGCCTCCTTAAGCACTGTTTTATCCTTCCCTAAGCAATACTGAATTCCTCTGTTTTTAATGAACTATTAAACAGGGTCATTTACTCAGAAAGTGTGTTTTTTAACTGTCTTAGAAAATGTTTTATCATTCAATAATCTCATAGGCAGGACCTTTTTATAAGGATATGAACAATGGCAACATACATAGCAAGCTCCCAGATGCCTCCAGGCTGGATACATAATTTGCAGGACCCACTGTAAAATGAAAATGTAGGACCCTTTTTATAAAAGTAGGGGGAAAATTAGTAGAGATTTTTCCTTTACTCATGATCTGCCTCTCAATATGTCCCGGTGTTTTCATTGGGTATTTAATATCCCAAGTGAAGAAAATTTTAAATTTTAACTTATTAGTATGCTTTCTTTTACTAGTCATATATATTGTGCTAGGCCAATTTTGAATGCAAATATTCACAGAACTTAACTTGCATGTGGAATTACTGCAATTAAGAGAATTATTATTATTATTATTATTATTATTATATATTATTATTATTCTTGGCTTGACCAAGAAGGTTCTCTAAAACTGGCCAGAGTGAAAAACACAAATCATACTCAGGAAGTTTGAAAAGAGGAAGAGAGAGCTCCCCAACTCACAGAGCTGCTCAACACAGTTCTGGACAAGTGACACTCGTGAGGCAAGGGCAGACACAGAAACCAGTGAGCTCCCCTCTACCAAAAGCCTAAGAAATCTAGGTCAACCCTTCTGCCAGCTGCTGGATTGATGTGCCATACCCTGACTGGGAGTGCCACATGTCTCTCCTTTCATTGAGCCAACACTACTTATGGTGGATGGATGCCCAAATCTGTATGCTAAGACATACCCTATCTGGATTGAGGATAAGGAAGAAACTCACCACTGCAGAAAGGCAGCCTGTGGGTGACCACTTACCCTATACGTCATGACGCTGCCAGCACAGGGCAGGTGCTGCCCTGCTCTGAGATGCTGTGGAGCGCATGACTCAAACCTGACACTTTGCACACCCACTTCCAGGGCGACCAGGAACAGAGGGTAGCAACAGTCATGGGGTGCAGCCAAGAGGGGCCAAACTCATTAGGAAGTAGGGGAGTGGGTAGCCCAGAATTCATACAGAATCAGATTGGGCCATATGTGAATGTAAAGTCCAAGCATCCCATGCATGCTCCATCGCCTCATCGGACTTCACTCACAAAACATCAATTCAAAGATAAAATCACTAAGAATTTCTAAACAACAACTACAGAGCACCAAATCCCAAGTGCAATTGTGGGTCCCTGTGAGATTGCAACAGTTAAACACCTATGAAGCCATTCCTATATCCTTTCTTTTTTTTTTAGACAGATGCTAAAGACCATATGTTTCAAAATAACAGGAAGATTGAAGCAGATCATCAGGATAGAGGGCAAATACCATCATGCCAAGCTGATTTATTTTGTTTTTTTCTTAATAATGTTGTTGTCATGACACCATTAATCTGGACAGTTTTTACATTGTATGGAAGAAGAATTGAGCAAAAAAGAAAAAAAAAGTATAATTAAGTTCTAACAGAAAGAATTTTTGTTGGCATATAGGTCTTGATTAATAATTTACTACTGAGAGGCAGGTGTAAAATATCACAGAGATTATTTTCCATATGGCTTTTTGACTACAAAGGGATAATAAAATCTTCAAAATTACTGGCATTTAATTTGGTTTCTGTCTTCTTTATTCCATCCCAGGATCCCGAAGGAACACAATTACCATAACACAGTCAAGATCTATGAGAGTATATTCTACAGTAAGACTTGAAAGGTCAGTTACACAAGCCTAAAGGGCTATAAGGCAGATCACAGATCCCTTAAATTACTCCCTACAACCTACAGTTCAAATGTTTTTTTAAAATGACCTTGACTTGTATTCAATATCTAGATGAATTTTTCAGTGAATAATGCAACTGACAGAGATTTAAAAAATTATTCCACATATGAGTGAAGCATTTGGTATCAGCCTGAGGGCTTTTTTTATCAAGTAAATGAGGAAGCATTAAAGTTAAAAAAAAAATGAGAGAGAGAGATTAATCTCTGAGCTCAGCAGTGGAAATAATCATCACTCAAATAAAATAGTTAATGTTACTTAAATATACTATCCCATTCTCCCTATAGAGAAATAAATGACACCATCCTGATATGATGTTTATTTTATCTTCAAAAGACATGATATGATCTTATTGTTTATCTTTCAAGGACAGTTCTCAAATATAGTTCCCTCTCTAAGGCAGAGATGTATTCAAATGTTCTGAGAAGGATTATACTGTTTGAGCTCAGGGGGCAGGAAGAAGGAACAGAATGCTTGAGCTTGCATTATCTGGAGGCTTGTGAGTTTATCAAAACATTCTTGAGGAAAACTTATTATAACAAGTCACACAGACTGTCCCCATGAGTTTTTGACCCCAATAGGATAGAAATTTTGTGGGAACATAAGCTTCTCACACAATCTTTCCCTACTCGATAAATCCTTACAAAATAACATGTGTAGTATCTTGACTATCCTTTTATGTTTTCACAAATAATAGCATCCCCAATTACTCTCCATCATCGTGAATGCTAACATCCAGTTGTTCAATCACAATCTTTTTTTTTTTAAGGAAGACAACTAAACTTTACTGAGTACTTTGTGTATATGTGTATAGCTTTTGTTTAAATTAAACTTTTGTAAGATAATTGTAAATTCATATGAAGTTACAAAAATACTTAAAAAAATCTCATGTATTCCTGAAACATCTTACCCTAATGTAATATTTTGCAAATACTATAGTACAATAGCCAGATATGTTAATTAACTCAATGGTGGGAATCATTTCACAATGTATATGTATATTTAACCATTATATTGTACACTTTAAATATATTACAATTTTATTTGGCAATATATACCTCAAAAAGTTGAAAAATTGACAGACAGACAGACAAATGCTCTTGAGTCAACTGGGTGTCACCTACAAAAAAGGAAATAAGAATTGAGCATATTGCTAATTAACACATAGCTCATTTGTAATAAAACCAAGATGTAAAACCTAAGTGCAATACTCACCCCAAAATATATATTCTACTTTTCCTACTACTATTAGCTTCTAAACATTTTATCTTGTCATTAGAATCTTTGTATACACAATGACTCACATATAATTTCATTGTTTTCTGTATTTGCCTTGTAGTGAAAGGTCTGGAAACATTGATTTCTGTTATATCTCCCTATACCCCACCTATAGTTATCGTCATCTTCTTTAACTCTTCACCTTTTATTCTACCTTCAAGTAACCTCGAAACATGTGCTGTCTCTTGCAAACTTACATGTTTGATACCAAAATAAAAGGAAGAAACCATTGGTAAACTAAAAGGAGATTTTTGTGTGTGTGACATTTTTTTTTTCAAGAAGGCCAGTTATAGGTGCAGAGGAGCCAACAGCTAGTGTCAACTACACAAGGGCAAGTCTAACAAAAATCCTGTTTAATAGGACTAGCACAACCTAGGGTCACGTGAGACATGAGAACATTCTCATTATGAAACTAATTACTGTTTATGTTTATAGAACAGCAGTGTAAACTCAAGAAAATAGGGTCACAATTCCAAATAAGCCTCTGCTCTGACCTCATTTGCATGCTTACAAATACCTTATTATTCCCTTCACCTGTGCTAACTTTTTAAAAATTCCCAGAGCAATTTTGTAAAGTAGATATGGTTCAAGCCTTATAGAGGAGAAACATAAACTGAGCATTTATTTACTGGATCCTCATAATTTGGATTTTTAGCTCAGAAAATATCTGCTTAAAAATGTCTTCTTTCATCACCTTATCTATCTCTGCCAAAACTTCCTTTAATCACTATCATAAAACCCTGTTTTATTTTCTTAATTAAAATTCTCAATTTATATTTCATTTTACTTATTATTTGCTCTGACCCTACCACAAGAATCTAAATACTTTAAGGATACAGAATGTGTTTCTCTCTCTCTCTCTCTTTTTTTCCTGTATTCTATTTATGTGCCGATTATAATTCTGGCTATTTATGTGCTAATTATCATTCTTGCCAAAATGATAATTGGCACTTAAATATCGTTCACTATTTATTTTGTAATGATCAAACAACACAGATCCTTTGGACCACAGAGATGTTTCTTATACATAAGAGAATTCAGAAACATACAAGATTAAAATCAGGCATTTCCTTTTTGCCTGGTATTCCTTTCATGGAAAATATATGACATTTGGGGCGGGGGGGGGGGAAATGTAAACTTTTTGAATTTGAGAAATGTAAACTTTTTGAATTTGAGAAATGAAAACTTTAGCAACTTGCTATTTTTTTCTGTGTTTATTCACCTTAAATTTAATGAAACAGACTTGCTGATGAAATCTGGGAAGTGAAATATTGGTAATTTTTCAAGGCTGTAGCACATGATAAAGATCTTTGTTAAGACAAAGACTAGACATAGTAATTTGGTCTAATTGCAGAATGCAATGCAGTAAAAATCATTGTTCTGAAAATGAAATTAGCAACTACATCACAGTTCCTTCATCAGCTTATTTATTACATTCCAAAAATGCCACTTTCATACAATGCAAAATATCTTTATGTAGTATAAGCACATCTCCCAGGTTATTTTTGCAAATGCATATAAAAAATTCATTCTTTTTCTTTTTGCAGCTAGCACATTATAAACTCTCATGGAATTGGTGCTTTAAAAATTGTCAGACATGAGCCTGGTTGCAGTCCAGTAAAAATATTTAGACACTTGACTAGATAATTCCTCAAGTACTTTGAGTGACTGCAACGTAGTTCCCTTAAAAAGAGCATGGCTGAATTCTCCTAAAAAGACTGGCATAATGAAGATACCTGTCAATGGAAATTTTTCAAAAATTCCTTTCAGTGATGATGAATAGAGATCTATTTGTCTTACAGGTAGTAATGTTCAGGTTCCTTGTGTCTAGTAAACAGACATCATAAGTGGTTTCCTACCAGGCAGGTGTCAATGGAAGAATTTATTTTGCCTTTATGAGAATAGATAATTCAATTTACTAGCTGAGTAGGAAATATCAGGCCCATAGTTAAAAAGTGGGTTTTAGTAATAGGCATCATTCTAGGATCCCTTTAGGTTTAATAACTAATGTCCCAGGAAGAATAAATTCTTACACAGACAAAGACATTGTAGAACCTGAAAATATTTGTTTTAAGAAGATAATTTCTTATAGGAAATTACTTATAGGAAGTAACGTATAAGCCTTAAAAAATAAATGTCTTCCAAAAAAGTGTCAGGAATTAGAAGAAGTATATTACAAACTGGAAAAAAGTTGAATTTTGATTAGCTTGTTTCATTCCTCAAATATTTACTGAGTGCTGGCTAGATGTCATATTCTGTGTTAGACAATGTTTATCAAGTCTTTCTATTGAATTATTTCTACTTTCTCTTCAGGCCTCGATTGAAGCACCTTTTTTCCACAGACAAGCCTTCCAAGAGTGGACCTTTTACGGCTTGATCCCCTTGTCATATATCCTATATCTACTTTCATGAATCAGTCATAAATATTATCGTTATTCATTTATGATGGCCATCTTTCCCAATTCTCTATAACAATCCAGAGATCAAGAACTGTGTCTGTAATGGTTATCAGTCTACCTCCAGTATCTATTACTGACTGACATAACAGTTGCTTGGT
Organism: Eonycteris spelaea; assembly: GCA_003508835.1. NCBI lineage: Eukaryota > Metazoa > Chordata > Mammalia > Chiroptera > Pteropodidae > Eonycteris > Eonycteris spelaea. Next base: position 7,442,694 of record PUFA01000007.1, read on the forward strand.
AGTTTTGATATGTTCATGACGCATAAATGAAAATAATGGAAAATAAAATAACACATAAAGTGGAGAATTCCTAAAAAATTACAATAGAAGACCATGATTTGGGTAAACCCCGATATCTGTAAAAGTCAGTAAAATTCCCATAGGGATTAGGCAATAAGATAAAATTTACTCTACAAGAAAGATAACCAAGGCCAAGCAGATATAGGGGCAGGTGAAAGGGAAAGAGCATATAAGCCCAGAATATTTGGGAAACTAGAAACTGGCACCTAAACTGTGAGGTACAGAAGTGCCAGGAAACGGTTCTAGGAAAGCAAAGTTGTCTAAAGGTCAAGCAGCAGTGCTGACCATGGCTGCTAGATCAGTATCCACAATTTCATATATTCTGCCAGTAAGGAACCAAGAAGTCAAATGGATTTTGACAGCTTAACATTCGCTATACAGCAGGCAGCATGAGCTTCATGCTCCTGTCAGTTTCCCTTGATGCCAAGTCCCGTGAGGACTATGTTACACAGGCCCAGGAAACAAGCACACACAGCGGACCTATGACACAGCTGAGGAACCCGAGCTTAAAAACCCCCAGTTTTATAAAAAGAAAACTGAATAGGGAGGCATTATCGTTATTACCCTGGTAAGGAAATATATCTAGCTCTGGTTTCCAAGGTTATTTACTATGCAAATCTCCTTATGAAAACACTATCACAAGGCACATAGAAATGTCTTGAAGAATTGCCTTCCAGCCATAGTAGAAACCCATTTTTAAAAAGGCTTCATTAATAATAATAAAGGCATTTTTATTTGTATCTTTTTGTTGATGGAGAGATGATAAGAAACTGTGTACAAGTGAATACGACATATTTCTATATGAGAGAGTAAAAAAATGCTCTATCAAGAAAGATGGGTGAGAATTTACTTCATATCTCAAATATCCAAACACTACATGTCTAGGATATCCAAACAATGCAATCACGAGACATATCTATGTTTTGAGATATACATGCAGAAACTCTTAATAGAATGTAAATTTATAGTTATGAATAGAATTTAAAACTTTTCTGGGTTTCTTTAGGATTCTGTCTGTGTTAATTCACAACTCTTAAATTATTCTTCACATTTTATAGCATATAAAAACTTTATGGCACATAATGCGGTTCTTTTGTTAACCTAACTCATATCACTTTCCCCAAAGTCAGATTTTCTTTCCTTTTCCAACTTTCAACATTTATTTCCTTGCAATGACTTATTTCAGAATGGTAACTTTTATGAATTAACGGCGTCGATTACAAAGTTAAGTTTCAGAGTGGCTTTACACTTAGATCTTTCTGTACTAAAAATACTCCCACGATGAAGATTTTTCTCTTTGAAACTCTAATAAAGCAAAGTAATGAATGAATTAGGTGTAGAAAATGAGAACTGTATTCTTTGCCTCTGGATGAGTACTAAATTAAAATTAATCATAAATTTAATTCACTGGAGATGGTGGATATTTGAAGGAGAATGCGAAAAAGGATGCATCTAATTCATGCATTTGACATTTGTTGAATGTTTTATAGTTTGGCCTTCCCTTATGTTTTTGTGGAATCAGAAGAAAAGAATAACTCTGGTATGTACACTCAAGGAGCTTTCAGTCTAGTGAAAGAAACAAAGGCAAAAAGCCCTTAAATTAAAGCATGGAAACTGTTATAATAGTTAACGCACACAGTAGCTTAAGTATCTCTCCTGATGGAGTTTATCCAAAGTTGTATCAGTGAAACAGAACGAGAACTTGGCTTTGAGGCATGAATAGAGGTAATAAGATTGATCATCTGAAAAGAATGACAGGAAGAATGGCATGTCACATTAAAGGAAATAGGTGAAAATACGTGTCACGTTAAGGAAAGCCTAAAATGTGTGTGAGGAATGGGGCTGGAATGAAAAACTGAGAAAGTTATAGGAAAAGACCAGAAATGAGACTACAAGATTAGGTTGGAGTGGATAACAAGTGGCCGTGAATGTTTTGCTGTAGAAGAGTTTAGATTTTATTTTTTAGAGATAACATAAATCAAAAGAAATCTGTAACCCCAATTTTAAAAAGGGTAATTCAAAGTTTGTGTGGGAGTGTATTGGGAAGAGACAAAATTGAATGCAAGGTATGCTACTGTTGAATTAGGGCATTCAAAATCAGAGTGGTAAAAACAAAATGGAGACATGTTTCCAAAATTGTAATATTTGGTAATTGGTTGGTTGGATGGACATAGAAAATGGAAGTAAGAAAGTCCAGTGATCTGGAGCTCAGACTAGAAATATAAGTATTCTGAGAAGACTGAAGATTGGAGGGTAGATAAGATAATATGAAAAAAGAGCTTAGAGGTCATTTAAGTTGTTATCCAGATGCCATCAGGAATTCTATGATGTAGAGAACTTTATTAAACATGAATGTACATTAGTGACTTCAGTGGAAGATCTGAACCTAGAATACAGGTATGGACAATCCAATTCATGTCCCTCTTTGCACTTAATCAATGAATTTGCAAATCAACAAACTGAACAAATGTAAAACAATTTGGCAGTTTTTCTAACAGTGTTGTGAGGTTATCAGTAAAATTAATGCATCAAATATCAAATCCTATCTTGAAACTTTGCAAAATCAAAAAAATAATAAATAAATTGTGTGTTTGTTATCTTCCCTTGTGGAGCAGAAAATGATTGGTCAATGTAATTGATATGTCATATTGACAATTAACATTCCTTTGAAATTTAGTACTAACAACTGTACATCTTTCCCAATATTGGAGTACTGCCTAGATAATATGTTTGTAGGAAACAAATAACCTTTCCCTTAGTAGCATAAATTTATGGCACTTAGCTATTGAAAATTTACATATGACTAGTTTATAACCCATAGTTCTGGTTTGATACTCATTGTAGGACAGAAATAGAGGCATTATTTCCCTCTTCATATTTTGCCTATATATTTTGATAATGCACATTAAAATTAATTATATAAGATATATCTTGGTATTCATGGAGGGTAACTGATTCAGCTGAGTGGAGGTTAAACCATATGGAGGCTGAAACAAATCCATATGTCCTAGATTTAAGATAGTTTTTTTAAAGTTGCTCAGAACTCATCTGAAAAAAAGCAAATATTCTTCTTGAAGCCATTAGAGAAGGGTTCTTTATATGCATCACTTATGCATGTGGTACCTTTGTAGTGAGCAATGTCTATTATTAAGGCAAACAATAATAAAATGATTTATCAAATTTATGCACTTAGGACAAACATCAAAATACTAAGAAATACAATTTAATTTTCTCCCAAGCACCTAAAGCTAAATTATTAAACTATCATATGCAATGATTTTTAAAATTTATGTCAACATGTACAAAAGACAGTAGAAAGGTGCTTTCAGAAAAAAATATAAGCAGCATTGGCTATGAGAACTAAAAATTTATGTCCTTTCACACTTATTTTACTGAAATTCATAGAACTGTTTTGTGGTATATTTAAAAAATAATAAGAGATCATGAATGTTGTCATTTTAATAAGAACATTTATGTGTTGTGACCTAATTATGGATAAATAAACACATTTCCAATCCAAATTAAGCAAGTAGTTTAAAAAAATAAAACAAAAGAAGTGATGAAAAATTTTTTTAAACCGGAACTTTACTCTCATTATAAACTTATGATATCAACATGATTCAGAAAATACTGCTGAATGGTAATTAATGTTGCTTCCAAATTGTAGCTATCAGAACAATGGAAACATTCTGACACGTTCACTATAAATCTCTCCTGTTGTGCTTCCCTAGTGTGCTGAGCTGTAACTGCCAACAGCCATCTGGGATTTTTTTGCCAAACAAATCATTTTAGCTTTTTGGGTCAATAAAGAAGTCACTTAGTTGGAAGCAGGGGAAAATTTCTCCGAGGTAAAATTAAAAGGAAAAGGCTCTTCTTCATTAAATATTCATTTCACAATACTAGGTAAAAGAGCATTCATTTGTTTGAGAAAAATAATTATCCTTTCAAGCCTTAGGGGTCACATAATTCCCAGAATTAGAAAGCAGTGATTCCTACCAAACTTTCTGGAAATATTTTCTGACAAACCTTCCTTGACTGCACTTTTTTTCCCTATGTTCAAAATATTAATTAAGCATCTATCTACGGCAGGTTCTGCAACAAAAAGTTGGGGGCGGGGAGAGGGATATAAATAAATTAAACCTAGGTCCTAATTTCAAGACACATAGTCCAGTTGGCAAGACAGAAAGATAACACCAATCATCTCTGTAAATGCTATAAGATTATCTATAAATTACACACACACACACACACACACACACACACACACACACACACACACACACACACACACACACACACAAGTAATTCCGGTTAGTAGAGGAAGGAATGTAGTTAAAAGAAAAAAAAGGTTTCACCAAAAAAAAAAAAAGAGACAAAATAAGCAAATTAAAACTTAAAAGATAAATTGCAACTGGCTCAAATACAATATAATATGTAACAGCATCAGTTATGACTATATTCATGACATAATACTAAATGCTCCATAAAATCACCTGTGTCATTTTATCTGCCATGTTAAACCAGATGAAATTTCTAAGCTTTAACTCTTTTGATTTATAAAAATAGAATTTCATCTGGTTCAACTTATATTTAAAATAAGATCCTAAAAAACACATGTCAACCTCAGGAAATATCCCATGAGTAATATTGGTCAGTCGTTTTGTTTTTTGTTTCTCAAGGCTGATTGGGTTTTTCACTTCTGAAGTTTACAAATCTAGTTTGCAAGTTCTAAAATCTACCTTAAGTGTATATTGGTAATTAACGGGTTACCAAATACTCGGAATCCAACCACTGGTGATTCAGTCACAACTCTGCAATTCCATGCTGGGTAAATGCAGGCATTGATGTCTTAGTGGTACAGAGCTTAACTCAGGCATCCATGTGCTTTTTCAGCATCATGAAAAGTGATCATTAAATGTCTATTTTTCTTCTATTATAGAAATATAAAAAGAAAAAAATCAATATCATCCATTGGAGATTTTGAAATTAGAGTCCAGTTCTCATTTTCCCTTTGCAAGTCACTTTTGAGTACTTATCCACCAAGCAGATTGGTTTGTTTAATACTGAATAAAACTCAACACTTTGTCTCTTTTATAGGGGTAAAAGCAAAAATAAGAAGGAGTTTTATCTTTTACCCTTCAGGGACAACAATCATCAGGAAGTCTGCTAGTTATTAAATATATTTTTATAATAATAGATTAATAGTCAATGCTATGCCTTATCCATCATTTATTTTCAATCTACCTTAACAATAAGATATGGACATTATACCCAGCTCATTTCTCTGAGGGTAGGAAAAACCTTCAAGTAAGATAAAAATAAGAAAAAAAATAAAACATCCACTCATAGGAGTCAATGAGGTACGAGAAAGGGGAAAAAGTGTCTTTGTAATATGGGGAAGCAGTTCTAGATGGGGTATTAATTAGTAACAAAAAGATGACTAATGAGTGAATAACTTAAAAAAAAAGCAACATATTCATCTCTCTCATCAAACTCATCTAATAGTTTTTCCCTTAGCAAACCTATTAGGTAAGTTTTTCTATCTCCATTTTTAACCTGAATAAATTAAAGGCAATTAGTTATTCAAATTAGCATATGTATTAGATATATAACATACATATTTTATGTACTTATAACTAGCCACAAAAATGATTTGAGATAATTTTGTGATATTGAAGCTAATAGACAATGAAAGTTAATCTGCAATATATCTCTGTTTAACATAAAATTTTGTGCTCTGTTAAGTAAATTACATAATTATTTAGGCAGATGAAAGTGTGTTAATGGTTAGATAAGTATTTATTATGATTTCTTTTCTCTATTCAAAAGGTTTTAAAATCCACTAGTTTGAAAATGTGGTCACAAAGGTAAGGTTCATATTATCTATCTATCTTCCAAGATTAAATAAAATTCATGTATGTCATTAAAGAACTGTATCACTAAGTCATCACAATTCTAGGATGACACATTATCTCAAATGACTCTTGACCTCATAGAGAAACATGTCTCCTCAGCATTATAATTCCTTCAATGGTAATTTCTATAGTTCACAAACTTCAAAACTGTTTCATTAATTTTTGGTGTAAATTTCTAGCCTGACCTGTCTCGGGTAGCCTAAAGGATATTGCAAAGTCAAATTTGCAAGAAAATCACCTTCTCTCAGGTTTTAGCTGCTATGGTCTACAGCTTTCAGGCATTTCATAAAAATGTCTTTTCTTTACATGTTCCAATTTATACATTTCTTTTCTGTAACTATTAAAAGTAAACCAAAGCATATTTCTTCTTTAGCTTTAGGACAGTCTAATGTTAAAATATTCATGTTGATAGACGGCCTCCTGAGAATATTATAAAGTAGAAACTTATCTGTATAACTGTAGGGATTCATTACATGTTAAATATGACTTTGAACATTTATAAGAATATTCTTCTATGTGTTAAAATTATGTTATGTATTGGTTATATAACTATAAATATAAAGTGCATTACTCTAGTACATGTCTATCTCCTAAGATTAATTTTTTCCTTATATTTATTACCAAAACTGATTTGTATTAAATAGTGTGGATATTTGACAAAGTAAAGGTTTAGGAATATAGATTTTCAAATTTTTGTTGTACGGTAGTGAAACCAACCTAAAAGGTAAATGCAAGCCAATTTCAAGCTAATGCATGGGCCATGCAAGTTAATTCCCGAAATTCTTATTTTATAGTGATTCTAAATAAAATTAATCAAAGATTTTGTGCTCTGAACTGTGTATTTTAAAGCCTATCATCTGCTAGGAGAATGTGGTGTTGGAATTTAGTTTCTGCACCATAGGTTAGTGTCCTGGTTCTGACAGTTTACAGACTGGAAAATGCCGACAAAAAAACTTAGTTTCTTAGTTTCATTTTATTAAATAAGGGGTAAGGGATCTGCTAGTGATAATTATTGTCAGCATTAGAATTTACCAACCTTGGCGGTAGTTTCCACATGTAGTACAAAGCATTCTGATAATACATGGCAGACACAGTTGTGACCTTTTCAGAGATATTAATTATACTTTTCCTCTCTATATTCAAATGTAATTTGAAGTAGTCAGGCTCAAGGATATAACAAAGGTACCCATATGGACCTCCTCTCTCTCTTGCAAGAGAAACTTGAATAATTTGAAGTTGTATCATATGTGCGAATGTGCTTTGTAAATGGCAAAGGGCTAAAACATATATGTGACTTATTTTTACCATTATGACCATAACCTCAGTTGTAGAGCTCTTTTAGCATTTTGATACGGCAGCAGCCCAGCTTCTGGCAAAACCTTTCATAAAGTATTTCTGGTGTTACTTAAGCTCCATTTGATGCATGTACTTTTATTTCTCTTCTGACCTCAGCTCCATCTTGTAAGGTTATCACTTGTGACCACTGGGCTTTGCTGTCTCTGCCAGTGTTAACTGTGAAAGGGGCCACAAGCAGAAGGTGCCCTGGTATAAGAGTCCCCAGAAGAAGCCATCAGCAATTATCTAATAGAAGCTGTTATATAAATTCTCTAGCTTCCTCACCCTTCGGTGGCTTTTATGGTTTCCTTGGTAGGAATAAGCAATGTGTGCCTTTATTGCTTACTTGAAAACATACCCTGTGTTTGTTGCCATCCTTTCCTCTTCTCACTTCTTCACTCTTTTATTGGTGTTTCCTCTATTCTCAACTACACTATTTGTCCTCAAAGCTTTCTTAGGGTATATTTCTGGGTGAACTAAACTAAGACACATTTTGGCTAGATAATCTCAATGGTATATTCGGGTCTACATTTAAATGGCCTACAGAGAATGTGTATGAAGACCTGACTTAAATGAATCATTTAGTACAAGTTTTCTGAATAAAGTAATTTGCTTTAAGAGCTATATTAACAGATGTTTGAAAAAGAAAAAAAATAATGAAGTCAATTGTTGCCTTCTGTAATGTTCTATTTTGAGGGAAATGTAATAAAAATTTAGATTTTAACGAGTATCCTGGTTGCTTGTCCACTGCCTTCTTAGTGACCAATAGATGAGCTGCTTCTTTGTCTGCTTATTATATGCCTCCCGTAATTCCGTCTCTCAGTACCATTCTCTATTGTCTTATTTATTTTAGTTTGGATAATATCGACAAAATATTCATGCTCTAAGTCCTTAAAATCCACCTTCAATGCTGGGAATAAAAGGCTTTCTTTAAATTTAATAACTGTCAGGATGAGAGCCTGCTCTATGTACTGTGGTGGCTATTTTTATTATATTTTATTTTATATTAATAAAAAACAATTTGAGGTAGTTAGTATTATATTTGTTTTGCAGAAAGGTATCAGGCTCAGACAATTTAATAATAATCTCTCATATCACCCAGTTATTAATTGAGAGGGTCAGGTTTCAAACTTAAGTACCTATATGCCGGAGTCCTTTTATTACATTACACTTTTTCCTTATAAATGAATAATGAATGAATGATGATGAATGAATGCATACATGCATATACACATAAAGTTAGAATAATTTTTCAACATTCATAGTAGGTATTCGGTATCCACGTCGTTGTAAATTGTGATGAATACCTCTGCAATGAAGAGAACTCCCAGTTATACTAGTGGCAGATCAATTTTTCATTGACTGTCACATTGGGACACTTAATTTCTCTAGGTCTCAAAAAACGAAAACAAACAAAACAAAATGGAGGCTAAAAATAGTACCCTCTTAATGGTATTGGTCTAAGGAACCAATGAAATAGCAAATCTAAAGTACCTGACATGATTCCTGAAGCATAATACACCAACCAAAACTAAAAATCATTATTATTCATAATCTGAATAAAAGATGTTTTAATGGTATTTCAAGAAGGCTTTGAAAAGACAGAGTATATGAGCCATAAAGTAGGCAGTTCTATTTTTAGATTAAGAAATAATATTCCCCAATTATGCTTGCTTAATAAAATTTAAACACTGTTGGAGATATTTCTAAGAATTCTTTCATCAATAACTTCGATGTGATAGGTAGTATGCTGATTCAGTAGAAGCAACAATCCCTTGGGATAACATAAGCACTCAGAGAATACTGTATTATAAAGGTCCTTTTCACAAATTTAAGTGTTGGAGCCATGCAAATTAAAAATAGAAACAAAGCTAGATTTCATAATGTAGTATGAAACAAAGAAGCGTTATTAAGGTTAGATTTACTCTATACTTTTGCTATAAATCATTTTCATTCTGGTGGCAAATATAGATTCAATTCACAATAGTCTTTTGGTGATACATTAGACACTAAAACTATAACCATAAAATAAGTGCAAATAAAGCAAAAAAAAAAAAAAAAAGACAAAAGAATCCTTTTATAGAATTGTCTTCCAGGGGAGAGTAAGGGGAAACATTTATGAAAAGCAAAGTTTACTTCAAATAGAAAACGGTTTTGAGAAGATACTACACTTTTTATTTCTCTTATGCTTTGGAAAAATCCAGCTGGGCCCTTAGTAAAATTTACATGCATGGCACATTGTCTAAAATCACAGGGATCAGTGCTGTCAGATGCCACTCTTTCTCACAGCATGAACAGTGAATTGGAGATGACTAAGAATATGATGTGGAAGCAAGTGACACATTAGTTTTCCTAGAGTCACTGCTGGGTTGAATGTGAACGTAACACGGGTAGGCAGAACATGCACACATTTCATCTCTGACCATTCAGTCCCCCTGCCTAAATTGTTGTCTGTATCTCATCCATTCAGCCGATATTGATGGTAACAATGTCACAGACCTGGTTGGTTTTGTTACCGCAACTGAATTTGAAGTCAGTGTGCCACAAACATCATGGCATAATACAGTGTGACTCAAGGTCGGGAATGCTAGCTCTATTCATTGTATATGACAGGAGGGTGCCTCAAAGCTCCCTCAGGGGGATTTCTAACAAACACCTTCTGGAAAGTCTGCAGCAGGGGAAGCTTTCAGTCTATTACCTTCAGGGCTTCCAGTGTGTGTCGGAGGAGGAGGGTAGGGGGCGAAAAGTTGAACTGTTCTCTCGTTCTCAAATTCTAACTCTGGCAAATTATCTTCTTCCTTCGAATAAAAAGAAGGGGAAAAAGAGCATAGGATGAGATGGAGGAGAAAAAAGTATGTAAAGTAAGATAAAAGAAAGAGGAAAATATGGGATTTCTAAAGTGGAATGAAGAACATCCAAAATCTGCTCATCTCCCCTCATTACTACCATGGTTTCCAGCATTGTCATCTAGTAGCTAAATTAATTTGACACTGAGAGACTCAATGTTTTACAGAAATGCACAATGGTCAAACCATAAATAAATATAGAACTCTGACCTATAACCTGCAGCAACCTGCCAGGAAGACAAACCACATTTGCAACAATGCACCCAAAATGGATAAAACCTGGTCAATTACTGTCAGCTTTCTTAATTTTTGCTTCTCTTTCCAATTTAGGACCAAGCCAAATATGTTCACCTAAACAATCACTCAGATGCCCTGTATCCAGCTAGCCAATCTTTGGCTTCACTATTGCACACTCTCTAATCATCAGTGTACTCTGAAGCCTTCCACCTCCTCCCACCCCACTATAAAGCTTCCCAACTTTTCTAGCTCCATTTGAATCTCTGTCAGGTAATGGTGGGCTGACTCTCTTGTTAAGGAAATACAGAATAAATAGCCTCCGCTTTTTCTTATTTGGGTGGTGTTCATTTATCCCCATAACCATTTTATTGAAGTCTCCTTGAATGTAGCAATCAATCATAAGATTTTACCAGTACCTAAGCTAGATTGTCAGAGAACATTAAATTTCATTATTTTTTTTTCTGAAACAAACAAACAAAAACACAACAAAATTTAATAAAGTGTTACTTTGGGATACTAAGTCCCATGGCCAGACTCTATGCTAATGATTTTATTTAATATTTGTGACATCTCTAGAGATACATATTATTTATTCAATTTTATGGATGAGAAAACTGAGGCCTAGAATGCTAAGTAACTTTACTATAATTAGTTAAAAAATAAAAGCTGAGATTTGGCAGAGCTAATATTTAAATAAACTTCAAACTGGCTCTAGAGCCAAGATCTAAAGTAATCCAAGAAAGCAAGATGGTGCAGTGATTAAGAGATAAACTCTGGAATCAGACGGCCTGGACTGAATGTACTAGTTGTGGACACTTGCACAGGTTGCTTACCCTCTTTTCCCCTCAGCTTCTCATCTGTAAAATGAGGATAAAATAATTTCTACTGTAAACAGATGTTGTGACAATTGAGCTACTGCATACAAAGTGCTTAGAATAGTGCTGGATGGTAGAAAGTACTCAATTTGTTAGTTATTTTGAAGGAGAAGGAATCAGAAGAGAAGAGGAAGAAGAAATAATGTTCTGCTTTCATCCTCTACTCATGGGTAAAACTTCCACTCCTTGGTGTAGTTGTATCTCAAATCAAGAATGGATTGCTTTAAAGAAAATCTCAGAAAGGGTTATATTCATGGTGCAAAGGCCAGCCTCAGCCAAAATAAGCCTAACTGTTGATTTATGGTTCATATGCTGGTCACAATGCTTCTACCACCCTTGGTCACTAGCTTCAATGCTGCTTCCATGGAAAATGCATTCTGAGGTCCACGACAAAAGCTGGGAATGCAGCTTCTTCTCTCCCCAACTCCCACTCCCCCAACTCTAGAGAATTTTTCACTTCTCCTAGGGGAATGGGAGGGGTTCAGAGAATCTCCAAGTATAGGTACAACAGTTCTTCATATACTTGAATATGAAAGTAGAGGAAAGTATATTTTGTTTTATCTTAAACCTCTAAATTGATTCTTCTTCATGTACTCTGCTTGGATTGCCCACAGGGTAGATAACATTTTAGAGGCATCTACTCTGCTTATCATTCTGTTTCTGGCTTTTTGCAAGTCTCTAGAAACTAGCAAAATACTTCAATTTTTCAAATGTGTTTATTTTGAAACCAATCTATTTCAGAAAGCATCAGTGTCAAGAACAAAATGGCTTAAAATATCCTTTGTATTATCATCACTTATATTTGGAAAATTCGCCCTTTTCTCTCTCTTATTTGTGTCTTTCTTAATACCACTTCAGAGACCACCTTTAGGATCTCCCCTCACAAATAATGAAGGATTTAAAATATCTTTAAAGAAACAAAGGGAGAAATGTATAATTCAGTAGCATTTTTAAAATTGCAATCCAAAACCCCTGTTAACATCTTGTCAGCAGATGTTTTAAGAGGCTCTGGCCAACAAATAGATCTCATGATTGATACTTTTATAGATTTTCTGTGATAAATCCTGGAAATGGTTGCTACCTCAGCAATGTGAAATTACAACACTAGTAAACAACTTTTTTTTTTCTCCCAAGTAATAAAAATTGTCTATGAATAGACAGGGAGCATCTTTGCTGTATATAGAGACTAATTGGAAGGAGAAAAGACAGAGGATTGAATTCTGGCTGTGCTACGTGTGTGTGTGTGTGTGTGTGTGTGTGTGTGTGTGTGTGTGACCTTAAAATATTTTACATCTCCATTTTAACTGGAGAAAAGTAATGATTAATTTAACATTGTTTTTAGAATTGTGTGATATAATGTATATATCACACTCATACAGTATATGCCAAATGTTATCTAAGAAAATGTTATCACCATTTCCTCTTTATAATCATCATTATCATCACCATCATCATCATCTCTGGTTCCTAGAATGTCCAAGTGCCTTGGATTTACAAATCTAATTACAAATATTGAGACAAACCTGTTATAGCTAAATGAAGAATTAGGCTTCTTTGATAAATAAAAGAGCATTTTCATTAATTTGCACTACAGATATCTATTCGGAGAAAATGAATTAATATTTATTTAAGCTCATCTGTCAGGAAGTGCCATGATATATTTTGAGGGACTTTAGCTCTTCTAATAGCTCAACGCTATTCCCCAAACCTCAAAAAAATATATACAGCCTAGGGTGTAACAACAGTTTTAAGAAAAAAATATATACCCCCCAAGTTCCAATCAGACTGCTCTCTACATGTCATATGCATTTAGATATTTAAGTGCATACTACCAGGTACTAAACATTGATTCACATAATTTAGTTTATCCTCACAACATTTCTGCAAGTAGATGATATTTTACCTTACAAAAGAGAAAGTGACATTCAGAGATAACTAATTTGCCAAGAGCTATCAAGCTAAAATCCAATAGAGATAAGCGATGTGATATGTAGTTGTGTATATATGTATATATAAAACTACATATACAGTTATATATAACTGTAATATAACAATACTAGTTTTTCAGTGAGGTAATCAGAAAGGCTAAATAAAAAATGAGAATTAGATCATGGGCTACAATGACAGCTCTCTCAAGCCAATATAAAATCACAGAATTCTTCATAAATATTTTATTATACAATTTAGTGTTTGTTGGGCACTGCTAAGTGTTTTAAACCTATGAATTAATTTACTTTTCGCAACTGCCCTATGTATATTATACTGCTGTCACCCCCATTTTTCATGAAGAAATTGAGGCATAAAAAAACTTGCCCAAGGGAACTCAGCTAGTGAGTGAAGGAGCTTGATATGAACATAGATGATTGAATTCATCTTGAAACCCTGTCTACCATGCAATGTTGCCCAGACATGCTCCTGATACACAGAATAGTGGTTCATCTTAAATGGTTGGCCCTACAGGAATAGGTAGATAGTTTCAGCTGTTTTGTTAGTGGACTTACCTACATATCTTTACAATCTATTAATTTAACTTTTCCTAGATAGGTAAAAGACAAAAACTCTTATCATCTAAAATATGACAAATAAGGAACAATGCTTCATTGCAAGCCACATCAGGAGATCTGAACTTCAGCTCAATCTGAACATAAGCAAATCCAACCCACTCTCATCACTACTCTGGTCACAGACATTCCATTAGGGCTGGCCTGTGTTGTGTGTATCTCCATGCCCCTGGCAACTGTATACACATGTACATACAATGTTTGTTATTCCAGCCAAATCATAATAGTGGTTTGTTACTTTTTATAAACAACCTCTGATAAACAATTGATTGTTTAAATCAATTTAAGAAGTAAATTATAAACAGTCCTGAATTGCATCCTTTACAATAAAACTAAAATTGTAAGTATAGTGTTTTCCTGAGTCCTGTAAGTCATTCTAGCATTTTATTGAAACTGATGAAATCATGGGAACTCCAAAATTTACAGCAGGTTGGTCAGAAGTGCAGGTGGGCTTGAGACTTAAGACTGGTATCTGAAGAGAGGGAAGAGTCATGGAGGACTTCATCCTTTAAACTGTGGAGTCCAACACAACTCGAGGTAGTTAGGGTCAGGATTTAATAGAAATGCAGACACCAATTGGTATCAGAGAATTGTTGTCAGAGAAGTGGTTCATAATAAAATAATATGATACTCAATGACCTCCCACCACATAAAAAGTTTGAGAGTCAGAGAACATAACCAAAGGGGAACATTTGAATCTGGTTACTCAATAAGACAAATTAATATAACTTTGGAGGAATTCAACTTGCTTCACACGTATTGTCTGTCTAAGGTTCCATGACGCTGAAACTTTTTGTTTTAACCCCTATGAAATATAACCCTACTTAATCATCAACCTCATTCACCAGACTTGACTTCAAATGAATTTTGATTCTTTCCAAAAACAAACTTGTACTTTAAATACAAAATTGTGCCATATTTGAAACATTCAAAATAATCTGCTTAAGGAAAAGCTGAAGTTTGCAGATAGACACTAGTGTGGTCCTATTACTTTGACTTCTGCTGAGTCCCAGTTTAATGCATCTTCTCAAGCTCTTGGTATGACAGCTAAGGGGAATCCCTACAACACTAATGAAGCTAGGTTTTCAGGTTAGACTCTTAACCTTCTGCCTAGAATCCAATGGACAACTTGACATTTTAAAAGCTTCCTATTCACCTCAGGTTATTTGAAACGAGAATTTCAAGGCAAGGGTTAATGAAAATAGATTCCACTTTCCTCTCAAACTCAGTATGTTTCTCTCCTTTCTAAAAATAAATGATTAATGATCATTTGAGCACAAAACAGAAAGGAGAAATGTTAGCAAATGTAACTCACTGTGACGTTTGAAACAGCTACAATATCTCAAGGAGCTAGTAAAAGCATGTTAGAACAGCTGCTGTTATTATTATTTTTTTTTTTTTTTTGTGGTCAAATTAGAGTCAGGAAGATCCTTAAAACTCTTTTTACCACAGCCAATCCGTGAGCAGAAGGCATCCACAGGCATTTTCAGAGGTCAGCAGTAGTAGCAGCTCATGTATCCATTTGAGGACAGTGCTCAAAAGCATTCATACGCCTCACAGTGTTACCCAAAATTGTGTAACAAAACATCAGAACAGAAAATTATAAATAAAATCAACATAAAATAAAACAAGATGCTATAAAACAGAAACTTCCTAAAATTTAAAGGCCAAACTTTGAACAAAGACCAAGCAGACCCTTGAAAGTCAATATGTTAACAATAACATAAACAAACAAAAAAAAATTTGACCTAGTCCACCAGGCCATTGTGGAACTTGGATCAACTTGGGGGCACAAAATCTCTTCAGAATCAAGTGAAATAAAATAACTTGTCTGAAACTGCTATGTTGCAAAGTAAAGATCCAAACTTAGGTTCTTCTGACTGTAAAGTCAAAACTGTTACTTCCATAACAGTTTGCTTTTTACCCAGGAATATGACCAGGGGATCAGGATGATCAAATTTAAAGCACTGGAATTAGTCAAAGCATAGCAGAATTATAAGGAATTATCAGGGATGCAAAAGAATCAGGGCCAAAAACACAACTAAGTATCAATAAAAAAGAATGTATAAAATCAGCTATAGATAACATATAATGCAAATGTGTGTACATGTATGTATATAGCTATACTCAAAATATAAACTAATTTTTAAAAAAGTTTGATTTTACAACACAAAAGTAATTTCTGTTTCCATAACAGAGTAGAATGAGATAAACACAGAGTTCTAATGTAGAGAAAAACAGAGGGCTTTATCAGAATTCACAAGTGTGCATTTTGACTTTTACTCTGATCAATACAGGAAGCTGTTGTGGGGTTTTGAGAAGAGATGACATGTGTAACTTACATTTCAGTGGAATTCTCTGATTTCCTATGCTAAGGAGGTATAAAGTAAATTCAGGGAGATCAGTTAGGATGTTCTATAATAATCGAGGAAAAGAGAATGGTGGCTGGACCAGCATGATGATGTGGAAATTAAAACAGCATTGGTTGATGAACCCACTGTGGGGCATGAAAGAAAGAGAAGCACCAAAAACGATGCCAAGTTTTGGTTAGTTGTTTTGTTTGGTCTTGTCTGAGTAACTTCTACAGAGAGGAATCCTGTGGGAGGAAGAGGTTGGAGAAGTGTCATTTATTTTGGTGATTCATGTGTAATTATGGGAAATGGCCTTGAGGAAGGAAGATAATAAATAAATACAGCACAGTTCCACCGAAGTTGTTTCTCTATCACAGGATCTTCTTGCTAACTGGACTTTGTACACACAGCACTTAAAGATTGTGATTAACAGTGATTATGATGATGCCTCAGGTATACCATAATCAAGTGTATTGTGCTGAGGAACTAAGTTTATGAATAATAAAGAACAATTAACACATGTAAAGCCCTACTTCTGTTTCATTATATATTTAAATATCTAACATCCAGCAAAAGTATTAAAAAAGGTATAATAGGGATGTGAAAGATCAACAAAACTTTTATAAGCTAGGAACAAGTAAATTAGAACTATCAACTTAGAACCCACCCTAGCAACATGAGGATAGCATCTCTCACTGATTCTTTTAACAGATATAAATGAAAAACCACCTAATGACAATATAGAATTTTTTTTTCCAATTTCATATTAGGTAAAAATAAGAAAAATAATAATGATTGTGAAGACAGCTAATATGAATGGATGCTGACCTTGCTCTGCATCTTTTCTAAGCATGTTCCACGCATATACTCTTCTTCTCACAAAAATCCACTAAGTGGAAAGTATGATTATCTGTTTTATAGACAAAAGAGCTGATGCAAAGAAGTTCTCATATACTGAAATACTGAATATGCTAGAATCAATAGACAGCTCAATCTCCCTGAACTGCAGCAGTTAAATCTATCATAATGAAATACAGTGGTAAGCACAAACACTGGAAAAGTCCTAAATTTTCAAGAAGTTTACTATTAAAGGAAATTAACATCTGAGGCTTAGAAGGATTACAAATTATAGCCGTTATGAGAATAAAGGTATCTTATTTGTATAAAATGAAGAGGAAAGAAAGTGGGCTGAACTTGTATTACTTTTGTTAATAAGGACATATGATTGACCCAAATATTAATTTCAGAAACTCTGATTAACTAGGGATAAATTGACTGTCAATTCAGTCATATTTTAGTGGCATAGTATTTCTCGATGATTTAAATTATCTCAAGAATATAAAAATCTCTTCATTCTCTTTACCAATATTGTGTTTGGTTGTTAAGATTTAGTTTGTCACAAAACAAAACAAAACAAAACAAACAAACAAACAAAAAACACCATAAGAAAAGGTCAATATTTAACAGATAACTGGGATTGAGATGATTCTTCTAAATATTAAACATAGAAAGAACACATAAACAATTCATTTTAACATTTTGCTGGTAACAGAAACCTTCAGATGATGCCCACACATGAAAAAAACTATAGAGAAAAAGAATTAGCAAACTTCAGAGAAGGGTCAGATGAGATAAATAACTATTTATAAGATATTTACCAAGAATATTTGATTAGAGAAGATTTTTATATTATATTAAGTAGAACAAAACAAATACGATTTATTTATGGTAGTATTCCAATCATATTTTTAAAATATGTTGCATAAGATAGGCTAATATATCCTAAGTACTTATTTGTGTAGTGAAAAAAGGGAATATAATTTTCTGTAATTTTCTTTTCATGTCATGTTGAAGTACCTATGGTTCTCTGAAGATACAATTTTAACATTTCTAGCTTTGCACATGCAATTTCTACCAGTTATTCCCTCCCTACTTTCACACTGGAAATAGCAGAAATTGTGTTCAAATCCCAGCTCCATCACCTTCCTATATACTGGTCCTTATCTTTAAAGTGGAGACAATAATATCTATTTAGAGATCTTATGTGGATGAAATACAATGTAATGCACTTAGAATCATGCCTAGCACTTGGAATAAGATTTATATTGCTAGCTACTATTATTTTTTATTTTTGCCCATTTCAACTTATAATTTTTATCAGGCCCAGTTTGTCTCTTTTTTGTGGAACCCTTCCTATCATGCTTCTACTCTTACCACAAGAACTAATGATTCATTCCCTTTGTTATCCACATTGTCTGGCTTGTAAGTATCTTATAGTATTCTATCACTGTCATATGATTAGTATTACTTGTTTACATATCAATCAGTATTGCTTAGTAGAGTATTTTGAAGGTAGGACTCAGGGCTTGTTTATTTCCCCATCCACTTTATATGCCTAGACCTCAGAGCTAGGCATATAGAGGCGTATAATAAACATGTTGAATAAATGAATGTACAGTAAAGTCCAATGGACTCTGTTAAGAAATAGACTAGGAGATGAGAGGGAACACATCTTTACTTTTTGGAAATATGTGGTCAACAAGAGATTTATATGAGAAATGGGCTTCTTTTTTATGTCCAAATGCTCCATTTCCTTATGTTATAAAATGAATTTTCTAGGGAGAACAGCTCTTTTTTATTGATATATTTAGTTTAAGATCAATAAGTTATTATATATTTATGTATGTATATTTTTTTCTGAGAGCATTTTTCTCTATTGACTTCAGTGCATCTTGGAAGAAATATTTAAAAAATGCACCTCTGGAGATAATCATGAGTTTAGCTTTAGGCATTCTGGAGAATATTAAATTGGATTTCCTAGTACCTCAACATTTATCCTTAGTGAGCAATTTTTAAAAATCATCTCTAATAATTTGTGTTTACCTCAGTAATAACCACTGCCCAGCCCAGTGGGACCGAATAAACAAGAGCAGAGAATAGAGAAGAAAACAGAGCTCCTCTCTGATGGTCTTTAGGATATTCTTGCTTTGTGAATCGATAGCCTTAAGCAGCTTATCACACCTCACTTAAAGAACAGCTGAGTTTGATTTCCAGCTACCACACTTCTCAGCCTCCACTTAGCTTAATGAATCATCCTCCTGGAGAGCTGATATATCTCTTATTCCATGCGTTTACAGGTACTTGATGCTCCCTGCAGTATCAGAATAGCTTGAATAAAATATTTTATAATAAGTGTGAATACCTCAGTTTTCAACTCAGATTGAATACTAAATAGATCCACAGGCTATAACCTGTGGTATTTAAACTTTTGAATACCTAAGTTCAGTGTTGCAGACAGGAAGACAGTATGTGTGGCCTACAACCAGTAAGGTGGAAATGTTAAGCTATCTACTCAGAAGTGCAGTTAAATTGTATTGACATATCTGTTTCATATACTTAGTCTTGTAAAATAACGATAGCATATAATTATGCATCTGATTCTTCCATTTACTAACTGCGTAACAGCAAGTTAAAAATTTTGAGTTCCCTTGTTCATCTATAAAGGGGGTAAAATCATGCTAAACTGACAATTTTTCAATGAGGATTGGAGAAAATTTTGTGAAGTTCTTTAGCACCAGACAAAGCTTATGATAAACACAATACAAATGTTAATTAAAATGACTGGGACAAGACTCTTTCTTCTCTGAGGTTTTCTTCCCCTCAAGCTATGGTGATTAGATCCTTTTATACTGAATTCTTTCTCTGAGATCTAGCATTGCATTATAAAGATACATTGACACAGAGATATTTTGAAGATAAAAAGTTAGATTCCATCAATGGATATTTGGTTTAAATGGCAGATAATAATTTTGGCTACTTAAGTTATACTTAAGAAGATACATAAAAATCTAGTCACGTGTTCTCAAAAAAATCAAAAAACTATGGTTTTTACACTCTTCTTACACTTGAAAGAGACATTGATCTTATTTAACCACATGTATCTAACATTATTTTTTGAAAAACTATTTGCTTAAATATGGAAATGTAAAAAAAAAAAAAAACCTAGCTCCTATCAAATCTCGTTATTATTATGTTATAAAATGAAGTATAATTTATCTGTGGGAAGGCTGTAACTGCTCCAGGGAGGTCTATTTCAAATTCTCCTTGATATCAGATATTAATGGTGTTCGATTAATTAAACTAAGATAGCCCAAATTGAGACAGAATCACAATTCTACATTGTATTTAAGTATATAATCCATTCAGGGAACAAATGCTACTTGAAGATAGGCCTTCAAGTAGAGACAATGCATGGCTCAGTGAGAATCGCATCTCTAAATCCACTCAGCCACAGCTGGGGTGTCTCTAAGGCTGGGAACTAGAATTATCTGAATATTACTTCACTGAGATGTCTGACAGTTGATTCTAGCTGTTGGTTATGGCTGAAGCTGGTACACAGACAAGGTGGTCCTTCATTATGGTCTGAGTTTCCTCATAATTTGGTAGTTGAGTTTTAAGGGTAAGTGTCCAGAAGTGCCATGGAGAAGCACAATCACTTTTTATGACCCAGGCTTAAAAGTCATGCAGTATTGCTGCCACTGTATTTGTTGAGGCGTCGAAAATCCCTGCTAAGTTTCAAAGAAAGGGAATACAGACTATACACCTTGGTCAAGACTGGTGATGCTCTGGAAGAAATATGCAAGACAAAAAATATTGATGTGCCATTTTTTGAAAGAAAAAAACAATCTGCTAGCCTTTGTCTTTTTGTTATCAATGAATGAATAATCAAACCAGTAGAAGCAACATCTATCCAGATATTCGACACCGTTTAAAAGATATGTGGATACAAAAACAACCCCTCACATTACTCTTGAAATGCAATTAATATCTCCAGTTTATACATGAAGAAACAGTCTCAGAGGTATAAAATAACCCAAGAAAATTAAAATTAATCAGTACAAGATTTAGAATTTGAAATCAGAGCTTTCTGGCTTCAAAAAACACATTATTTTCCAAGTTGAATCCTGAAGATTTGGTAACAAAGGCTTTTGAAAAACAGACTGCACCTCTTCGAACTCTCTAATGACATAAGTCACTAAGAATAAATAAATTGTGTTTTGCAAACACTATGTGCTTATACTTTTTATTTAATTTGTTCATATTTTATTTTCTATGCAAAATTATTCATGACTTCCTAAACGTTAACCAAGTGACCACCTCACACTGTGAGACAGATATTGCCAAGTGACTCAACTGTGAGACAGATATTGCTGTCTAAAGATCATTGAATGTAGAATTAGAAAGTATAAATGCATCTCGGTTAAGTAACTAATGAGAGTAAAAGAAAAGAACCTGGGTCCTTAACATCATCACTGAGCAGCCGAACTGACACTAGCAACTTCTATTCAGACTTCTTGCCATATAAGAAAGGCACTATCCCTTTGTTTAAGCTACTGGAATGATGCTTCTGATTTTCTGCAACTTAATACAATTCCTAACTGATGCAAGTTCTACTTGTTCATCCTCAAAACACACTATTCCAAGAAATTTAATTTTTCCACCAGTTTATAAAGATGTTATGGTTCTTAAACAAAATGTTTCCATGTTTCACAGGAAAGTGTCAAAATTGTTTAATTTTAATCTTAGTAAAAATCAAATTGTTTAATATGGTGTTGGGCAGGTTTTAACACTTCTTAAATAATGCATTTATAATCAGGAGAAAGAAAGTTACAATGACAATAATCCTCATTTTGGGTTTTGTGCCATTTTGTTCCCCAAGCATTTTATATTTTCTCTTTTATTACTATCAACTACATGCATTGCCAAAGACGCCCCAGGATTTTTTTGGTGTTGTTTAATACACTGTTCCATAACTAAATAGGTTTGGGAAATGTCACATGTAATGGCCCTCTTTGGAGATTTACAAAGCTTATTGGCATACTCAGGGATTCCAAATCATTACATCACATCCCTGGATTGCTGCTGCTATTCTATGTATAATACTTATTATATTGTCCCTGGAAATCAACATGCACATTACAAGAGAAATTTCAGACAGAAAGAATTCTTATCATCCAGTGAATGGGAATTCCATTCCCCTTTGTTCAGGACAAAAACTTGAAGTTATTCTTGATACTCTCTTTTTTGTCATATCCCACACCTAACCTGTCTTTAAATTCTGTTGACTGAATTGGATGAATTCAGATTCATCAAAATATATTTAAATGTTGACCATCTTTGCCACGTACAGTACAACATACATCTAAGCCATTATCATCTCTCTCCTGCATTACTGGCATAGAAGAGCTTGATTCACTGCTTTCTGCCCACTCCAACCACATAATATTCTAACAGAATACCTAGAGTCATTGTTTTAAAATTAGAGTTCAAATCACATCACTGTTCTATGCAAGCCTTTCAATGGTGTTTCTCAGAGTAAAAGACAAATTCTTCAGAGCGAATTGTAAGACTTACTCAAGTTACGCTCAGGTTCCATCCCCTTTAACTCTTTTTGAAGACTCTCCTCTATGGCAGTCGCACTGGCCGCCCAGGGTGCTTTCCACGTACCAGTCATCCTTCCCTCGTGGAGCTTTCTCACTTGCTCTTCCATCCACCTGGAGGGCTTTTGCTCCACTATTCACAGGACTCACTCCCTCACTTTCTTTAACAGGTTCCTATTCAAAATCCCATTTTCAGTGAGACTTTTTTTTACTACTATACCTAAAATCATTTCTGAATCTTCTAATAACCCTTCTTTCCTTATTTAAAATTTATTATCATCCCACTTCCTATATATTTACCTTGATTCTTTTGTCTCTCCCCATTTAGAATATAATGTTCATGATTCCATATTTATTTATTTTTTGTTTTGTTTTATCCTCAGAATGTAGAGGAGTGCATGGCCACTGTAGAAATTTAAGTAATATTTTCTTAATATCTAAATGAATAAATGAACTATAAGTTTTCAATCCATACTTATGTTAGTGTGCTCAGCTTACCATAACAAAATATCACACACAGTGTCACTTAAACAACAGACATGTATTTTCTTACAGTTACGAAGGCTAGAAGTTCAGAATAAAAGTGCCAGCATGGGTTGGCTTCTGGTGAAGCCTCTCTTCCTGGCTTGCTGAAGGTCACCTTCTTTCTCTGTCTTTACATAATCTTTCGACTGTGCAGGTGCAGAGAGAGAAAGAAAGGGAGGGGAAAAGAGAGAGTGGGTGAGATAAGAGGTCTGCCGTCCTTCTCTTCCTGTAAGAACACCAATCCCTATCAGATTATGGTCCCACCCTTAATTTTTTTGGGGTGGGAGTCTCACCCATCCTTATGACCTCATTCAACCTTAATGAAAATCTTAGAGGCCCCATTTCCAAATATAGTGACACTGTGGGTTAGGGCTAATACATCATATGAATTCGGGAAGGATGCAATTCAATCCATAACTGTATTCATTTGGAAGTCACTTTTCTACCCAAGAGAATGTAATATAATCTCACTCTCTATTTCTGCACATATATGGCAAACATATAGGGGAATGATTATAGAATATTTTAAATCAGAGAGATCAAAAGCAGAAAGCTGCAGAAATAAACTGTTCTCACATAAAGCGTATAGCTAGAATATGAGTGTGCTAAATGTGGGAAGAAAAAAAACTGTTTAGAAATATAATTAAGAAAGACTATTTAAATTAGAACTTTGTACATACACAGATTAATTGATTTAGCATTCTTCGCAAATTTTATTAGTGACCTCAGTACAGAGGAACAATAAATATTTCCATCATAAAACTACATCAGATGGCAACGGTCATGTCCTGAAGTGAAAGGGCCATTCTGCCATGTATTTATGAATGACAGAAGAAATACAGAAAAAGGCTGTAAACTATACCTTTACCTATCTGATTAAATTTTCATTTTTGTCACTGTCATTGTGGTCGCTGTTTGTTTTTGCTTGTGTGCATGTGTGTTTGTATGTGTGTGTGCATAAGAGGGATTTATTTTTAAGGTATAATGGAAGACTTTATATTAGTTTTTCTATTTCTGCTATAACAAATTACCATAAACTTAACGCCTAAAACATCTCTCACTTGTTATCTCACCAATCTGTAGGTCAGAAGTCTAGGTGGGCTCAGCTGGTTTCCCTGCTCACAGGGCTAAAATCAAAGTGTTAACAAGCCCTATCTTTACTGGAGGATGTGGAGAAGAATTTACCCCCAAGTTCACTTGGCGGGAGATTGTTGGCTGAATTCAGTTCCTTAGCATTGTAGAGCTGAGGTCCTAGTGTCGTTTGATTGTCAGCTGGTAGCCACTGGGGAGCCCGACTTTATTCCTAAAGGCTGATCTCATACTTTCTAATGCTTTCCAAGTAGTTCCTCCAGCAATGATGGTGAGTCCCACTCATGTTCCAAATCCTTTCTGACTTCTCCTTCTGCCCCATCTCTTTGATTTCAGATGAAGAGAGTTCTTCACTTTTAAGGGTTCATATAATCAGATGTGCCCACATAGACAATAAAAACTAACTCCCCATTTTAAGGAAGTAATAACCTTAATGTCATCTTCAAAGCCCTTATCCCAGTCAACATAACAGATTCACAGATCATATGAATAGAGTAATAGAAGATATTCTGTGAGAAAGAAGTTGAGCGTGTGGCAGAATATGCATAGCCTTCAATTTAGATAATTTGAACTAAGTATTTTAAAAAAATAAACTTATTTTAGAACAGCTTTAGATTTACAGAAAAAATTGTAAGGGACTACAAAGAGTCCCCTTATATTTCACACATTCAGTTTACCATATTATTAATATCTTACATTAGTATGTGTATTTTTCACAATGAACCAATATTTATAAAAACTAAAGCCCATAATTTATTTATCTTCCATTTCTTGTCTCTTGAAACACTCTCTCTGGGATCCCTGAGTCAACATACGAAAAGTCTGACTACCTTGAGTTGCCTGGCTGGAGAAGCATGTATAGACACAGTAGAGACCAATTCCATCTGAGCCTAGTCTTCTAACCATCACTGCTAAAGTGTCAGTATGTGAGTGAAACTAGCTGGAATCCTTCTGCCCAGCCAAACCAACTGCTGAATTCCATCGAGTGAACTCAGTTGATGCCACATGAAGCAGAAGTTAGCCTAACTGAATCCTGTCTGAACTTCTAAACCATAAGATAATGAGATTTAATAAAATAGTAGTAAACAGGATAATTTGTTACAAATCAATAGATTAAAAGAACAGTTGTCTCATCCAAAACATTAGGATCCAAACAGATGCAAAACATTTTTCACGAAACAATCTTAATTTCCTTTGTAGACTAGAATATTGCTCATTTGATTTTTTAAGTCCTTAGTTTTCCTAAAAGAAATTCATCCTCTTTCCTTCAAAATGCCATGCCTTGCTCTCCTTTCTCTGTCCGAAGCAATGTTAGATCAATCACAGAGGGAACATCTTATTATATTGGAGCCCTGACAGTTGCAAGTTCTGGAGTGATTTAGGAACTGAGACTCATGCAGATCAGGGCAGTCATAGGTTACATAGTCAAGAACGTGACTGTTAGGAAGCAGTGAAGCCAAGAAGAGAGACCTGACTACATCTAGGGGAAGGGATTTACAGAGATGAGAGAAACTAGGCCAAAGAAAATGAGTTGTGTAATTAGATATGAACCTGAAACATGGTCAGAATATGTTTGAGACTGTCTCCTTTTTGTTAGGGACAGTAAAGCCCTCAGATGTGGCTGAGTTTAAATTTTCAAGGAGCATAAACTAAGTACAGCTTCATGGGTGACAAGATAGAGAAAAGATGCAGAGCCACTCTTTATGTACCAGAACATGGTATGATATTTATAGAACAGTAATACTAAAAAGTTGTATTAGCTGCACTTTGTTTTCCAGGACAAATAAGAAAAACAATGGGCAAAACTATTAAAATGTGACCCACCAAAAGTTAAAGTTCTAGTTTGCCATAGTTTTGAAACTGATTTTAGGTCTTTAACAAAGAGACTCATGGACATGGACAATAGACTAGTGGTACACAGAGGCGAGGGGGGAGGGGGAGGGTGGAGGTAGATAGGGTAAAAGGGGTCAAATATGTGGTGACAGAAATAAATCTAACTATGGGAGGTGAACACACAATGTAAAAAAGGAAATACACACACACACACACACACACACACACACACACATGCCTTACTGTTAAAATGTACAGCTGAAATTTACTGAATTTCATTAACCAATGTCACCAAAAAAATAATAATAATAAATTAACTAATTAAGAAAAAAAAAGAAAGCATGAAAATCAAGTCCACTTATTTTCTTTATGATAGTTCTCTACGTAATTTCATCAACCTCTCCTGTCATAGAAAAGGAGTTTTAAGGTTGTTGCTAAATCATATAGATTGAAGGACCACCTGTTATGTTTCACATATTTTTTTACTCGAAGCTAAGTGTCTAAAATCAGTACAGTGTTCTCTTTCATTTCTGTACTTTCAAGATTTCCTCTTGAGCCACTGCAAAGAGCCCTTCCAGCATCACATACTCTCTCAAGGGCTTGGACAGATAATCAAACAGATATCACCAAGGAAAATGTGTTTTTAAAGCGATTTGATGCCTTGGAGGATAAAAAGCCCACAAATGGTTTTATGGCTTTAATGTTGGGTGGCAACTGTTACTTCAAATGCTTTATTCCACTTGAAGCAAGTGTTATTTATGACAAATAGAAATGCAAAGGAATTGGGGTATTCAGCTTGGAAGTGATTAAAGTAGTCTATACCCTTAATAGACTATTCTCAACCTCAGCACTGAGCTGAATGATTCTTTGCTGTGGCGATCTTCTGCACTATATATTTAGCAGTATCCCTAGCTTCTATCTGCTAGATGCCAGAGAATCCTCAGGTTGGAACAACTAAACATATCTCCTGACATTGCCGTATACTCCCTGGGGTACAAAATCATACCCAGGTAAGTACTATCTCCCTAGAGGTTAAGAGAATGTCCCTAAAATAAATTAAAAAATAATAATAATGGTTTCTATCCAAGCTCTATCACTGTGGGATCTAAGTTAAGCTATTACTTCTTCACATTTAGTTTCTTAGTCTGTAAAATAGGAATTGTAAGGGAAATTGTAAAAGAATTTTAAGCGGACCAAAAGATTACTGGGTATCTTCAATGGGAAACAAGTCATTTCTAGTATATCCTTCAAGGTTATCTTTGTCTGTGGGGCGGGGAGGCGGGGTCTCTCTTTTTACTATTATCTTTGTGCTACTTTACAACTCTCACTTGTATAAAACTGAAAGTAATGTAAGTGACTCTTGATAAAAATCAACTTGAGTCTAGCAGAATGCAACTGATTATTGGCCTATACATAGTAGCAAGTTTTTATTGTTTTTGCATGTATTTTTAAATTCATTTTAAATTTATTTTAAATTGATTTGACTACAGATGTGTGAAGTAGTACTGTGAAGTCTCCTCTGAACCTGCTGTAACATCTTAATGGTTCCTTCATTAATAAGTTAAATGAAATATTTAATATGTGTACTATTTATATCTATTATTAGAGTTGTGATTACAGTTGGCCTGAACAACACGGGGGATGGGTTGCTGAACCCCTGCACCGTTGAAAATCCACATATAACTTTTGACCCTCTCCAAAAAATTTAATTATAGTTAGTCCTTTGTATCCATAGGTTTTGCATCTATGAATTTAACCAACTGCAGATCAAAAATTGTATTTTCAATCTGCATTTGGGAATCCACAAGTATGGAGGGTGACTGTATTAACAGCCTATTATTGACCAGAAGCTTTACCCATAACATAGTCAATTAATATGTATTTTGCGTTATATGTATTATATGCTGTATTTTTATAATAAAGATAGAGAAAAGACAAAGTTATTAAGAAAATCATAAGGAAAATACATTTACTGAATTGATTGAAAAAATCCACATATAAGCTGTTTAAATCCATGTTGTTCAAGGATCAACTGCATATATACTATATATATATATATAAATATATAGTTTATATATATATATAATAATAATGACACTTAAAAGATTTGGACAAGGAATACTATAAAAATACATGCAAAGTGTCTAAATAGAATTCTAAAATAATTATTATTACTATTGTTATAACTAGCATCGAATAATACTGAACATTAAAGATATAGCAAAAAAACAAATTAACATTAATTGCTTAAAAAACCCCAGTTATTTCAAAAACTGCCCAAATCATGATAATTGAAATATATAAATGAAATATATAATAAATAAAAATTAGAATAAGTAAAGCTATTCAATTACCTTCTGTTTTCAGTATTTTCATTTCCAGGCAACCGATCTATTTTGAACAATTATATGCCAACAAATTAGACAACCTTCAAGTGGATATATTCCCAGAAACATACAACCTACCATTCAGAATCATGCAAAAATAGAAAACCTGAACAGACTAATTACTACTAAAGAGATTGAATCAGTAATCAAAAAACTCTCGACAAAGAAAAGTCCAGGATCAGATGGCTACACTAGTGAATTCTACCAAATACTTAAAGAATCATTAATACCAATGCTTCTCAAACTCTTCCAAAAGCCAGAAGAGGAGGGAACACTTCCAAACTCATTTTATGAAGCCAGCACTACTCTGATACAAAAACCAGGCAAAGATACAACAAAAAAAGAAAATTACAGGCTACTATCCCTCATGAACACATGAAAAAATCCTCAACAAAATATTAGCAAACTAAATTCAACAATGCATTACAAAGATCGTGCACCATAATCAAATGGGATTTCTTATAATGATGCAAGGATGATTCAATATCCACATTGCAATTAATGTGAAACACCAGATTAACAGAATGAAAAGATAAAATTCAAATGATCATCTCAAAAGATGTAGAGAAAATATTAGACAAATTCAACATCTATTCATGACAAAAACTCTTAACAAGCTGGGTATAGAGGGAATATACCTCAACATGACAAAGGCCACATACGAAAAGCCCAGAGCAAAAATCATACTCAATGGTGAAACACTAAAAGTTTTTCCTCTAAGGTCAGGAATAAGACAAGGATACCCACTCTGGCCACTTTTTAAAAAATAGTACTGGAAGTCCTAGGCAGAGCAATTAAGAAAGAAAAATAATAATAATAATAGGCATTTGAATCAGAAAAGAAGAAGTAAAACTCACTAACTGTAGGTGACATGTTATATAGAGAAAACCCTAAAGTCTCCACCAAAAAACTATTAGAACTCATAAGGAAATTCAGTAAAGTTGCAGGATACAGAATAAATACACAAATCAGTTGTATTTCTATACACCAACAAATTATCAGAAAGAGAAATTAAGAAAACAATCCTATATATGAGCATCAAAAAATTTTTTTAAAAAATAAATTTAACTAAGGAGTTGGAAAATCTGGGCACTGAAAAATGTAAGAATTGATAAGAAACTGAGAGATACAGATAAAATTTGATATCTATGCTCATGAATTCAAAAAATTAACATTGTTATTAAAATGCCCATACTATCCAAAAAATCTAACGATTCAATATGATCCCTAACAAAATTCCAATGGTATTCAACACAGAAAGAGAAAAAAAATCTCGAAATTTGTATGAAACCACTAAACACCCCAAATAGCCAAAGTAATTTGAGAAAAAAAAACAAAATTAGAGGCATCATGTTTCCTGATTTCAAACTACATGTTAAAGTTATAGTAATTAAAAGAATATGGCTTAAAAACAAACACACAGATTGACAGAAACAGAATGGATTACTCAGATATAAACCCAGGCAATTGTGGTCAATTAATTTACAACAGGAGAGACTAGAATATACAATGGGGAAAGGACACTCTCCTCAATAAATAGTAATGAGAAACGAGGGAGCCACATGCAAAATAATGAAACTGGACCATTACTGTACACCATACACAAAACCAACTCAATATGGATTAAAAGACTTGAAACATTTACACTCCAAAAAAAAAAAGTGCATGGGGCAAGCTCTTTGATATTAATCTTGTAATCTTGGCAATGATTTTTTTTTGGATTTGACACCAAAAAGCAAAGGCAACAAAAGCAAAAATAAAAAGTAGAACTACATTAAACTAAAAAGCTTCTGCACAGCAAAGGAAACCATCAACAAAAAGAAAAGGTGAACTATGAAATGGGAGAAAATATTTGCAAATTATATATCTGATAAGAGGTTACTGTCCAAAATAAACAATAATACATGCAACGTAATAGCAAAAACAAACAAAAAACAATATGATTAAAAAATGAGCAAAGCATCTAAATAGACACTGTTGGTTTCCAAAACAGACATACAAATGCCAACTAGTACATGAAAAAGTGCTCACCATCACTAATAATCAAGGAACTCTAAATCAAAACTACAATGAGATAGCATGTCACATCTGTTAAAATAGCTGTCAGCAATTCCGCTTCTGGGTATATATCCAAATGAAATGAGAACAGGATGTAGAAGAGATACCTGTACTCCCATTCACTCTAGCACTATTCACTGTAGTAAATATATAGAAATAGCCTACATGTCCATTAATAGATGAATGGGTAAAGATGATATGGTGTATATATATATAATGGAATATTATTCAGCCATGAGGAAGAAGGGAATCATGCCATTTGCAACAAAATGGATGGACCTCGATGACACTATGCCACGTGAAATAAGCCAAAGACAAATACTACATGGTGTCACTTATATGTGAAATTTAGAAAGAAGTCAAACTCACCAAAACAGAGAGTAGAGAAGTGATTGCCAAGGGCTGAGGAGTAGGAAAAATAAGGAAAGGTTAAAAAAGTACACAAACTTTCAGCTATAAGATGAATAAGGCCTGAGAATTAATGTATAACATAGTGATTATTGTTGACAGCACTGTATTATAAAATTGAATATGCTGAGTATAGAACTTAAATATTTTCATTAAAAAAAGAAATATGTGAAGTAATGGATGTGTTAACAAGAATCCTTTCAGAGCATCTATGGAAAAATAAATATATATATAAACTGAAGTGTGGAGCTTGTCACATATTTAAAGTTCACAGGCAGGATTATATACCCCAGGGATTCAGGCTCCAGAACCATCACTCTCACCCAACCCATCACACTGGCCCTTTCTTTACCTATCTTAATTCTCGTAAACCTTTGCAAGTGTATGTTATTGTCCCCATTATACAGTTGTATAAACATGTCGTCAGAGCAGGCCTAAGTTACTATAGCTAGTTTAGTAGCACTCTGCAGCATTAGAATGCCTTCTCTCACACTCTGCTCTTTCAAACTCTTTCTCTCCTGTATGATATTTCAAATTCATGTAGACTCCTATAATACCTATCTTCCTCTGAATGAGAAGATATCCTACAATGTCATGCCTGACGTTTCAATTTTTTATATCATTACTTTTGTTACTATTATTTCAACTGTCTATCTACAAAATTTTAAAATTAAAATTTTACTCAAAATATCTTTTCCAATTTCTATTCTAAAAGCTCCAAATTCAAGATGGAAAATTCCCATTCAGAGCCGTGCTCTCAACCTTAACATGACTAAGTGTGAAATCTCTGCCTTAGGAACTATTCTTTCTAATTTCTCTTCCTTTTAAAGAGTTTCCTTCTTTTTCCCCCCGGTTACTCAGACCTGAAACCTCTCAACAATTTAACCCTCCCACATCCAGTTATCTGTCTCAACTTTCTCTTCCTCTAATTGTCCACTGTTCTGTCACTGTTCTATAACAGAATAGTGCCTGGCATGTACAAACTATTCTGTAAATACTTGCCGTTAAAACACAAGAGAAACAAAAAGTAGTGTTATTTACAAAAGAGAAGAAATCTAAAGCAGATTACTAAAAGTCTAGAATAAAGTAATAAAGGACCAGATTATTCTCATTCTGTGACAAAGTTCCACACAGAGCGCTCGTTTAATCTTCACCAATACTCAGTAAGTTAAATTAGGTAAACTATTACCTTTATTTTACAAATGAGAATCCAAGGCTCAGAGGGTCAGATTAGTTTTCCTAAATAACACTGGTAGCAAATGCTTACTGCTGGTATTCAAGCTTTTCTATACTCAAAGCTCATTTCTCATTTAAGGGCACTACACTCTTTCTATAATAATCAAATTGACCAGCAAACAAATCCAGACAAAAGTATACCCAATGAAATTGGAAGGATAAAAGGTTGTAATTGCCTCAAGATAAGATTAAAGGCTTATTGTGGCACTCCACTGGTGCCACAAATGTTCCAGCAGGCCTCTGGCTGGCCACTTAATCATTCTATGATATTTTAAAAAATGTGTAAACATCCAACTAGATGTCAGATCAGTGCATCATTTAGGTTAACACATAAGATGGCTGCACACATGATTACATGGAATCTAAATAGTGGATTGCATACAGTGTGGGCTTTGTAAGAGGCCAGGTCTGGATTTGAATTCTGGCTCATCACTTGGGCAAATTCTTTACTTTGCTTCACTTGCTTCTTTGTCTGAACAAAGATGTTAATATCTTCCTAAAATTGTTAGTGTGAAGATAAAATAACTAAAGCAATCAAACGGTTCCATGTAATGAATGCTTGCTTCTAAATAGGTCCTTATTAAGCAAAAGTAACAATATGATTTAAAAAATTCTTACTTTAATGTCATTTTAACACAAGACTCAAATTTGACAGAAAAAGTCTGGAATTTAGACTGAAAAAATGTTCGTTAAAACCTGGTTCTGCTTGGTTGGTATGTATGAGTCCCCTGCAGAGTCTTTCCATGCTAAAATCTATCTTGTGTCAAGTTGATATTTGCAAAGCATGGGGGAGAGTCATTTAACTGTGCCTAACATTAAAATGCATGATTGAAAAGAAGATTCTGAGTATTCCTTGTCTCCAATAAAACTAATCCTAAGCTTTGAAAAAAAAAAAAGTTTATAAAGATAATTTAAAATCTCTCCTTATGATAATACTGACATTAAAAATAATAATAAATTAAAAGTTCCAGACAGAAAAGTATTATTTTAATTTAGTCATTTTCTAAAATAAAAGGTTATCTAGCTCATATATAGTTTGTTCCTCCAGCCCTATTTTCTACCTTTTCTATATTCATCTATATTTTATCTATCCAAGGTTGCCCCACTTAGACTTTTGTAATATATCTGAGTTTTAAAATATTTAAGCTCTCTGTCTCAAAGAAACTGACTCAAGTGGAACAAGCATGGTTGTTATTTCAGTGCACAATTTAACCTGATAAGACCTTTAGAGTAAACATTATAGTCATTCATAAGTCACTGGCCTGAAAGAAAACATTCAGCCTTGTGAATATCTAGGGCCAGACATGTTAAAGTTTACCAGATGGCTGAGTTCAACAGAGCAAATCACAATCCATGTGTTGGAAATTCTTTTATGAATTTATAGCCTGCAAAAGAGCTTTGTTAACACTGAAATGTTAATGTTTAATATGCACACAGGAGACTTATATTTTCACCTTTCTCTACATGTGGCCCCAAACAACTATTATGATCATTGTGATCCCTAATGCTAACCTCATTAACACCTAAAAAGACAAAACAAGAAAGAGCAGTTTTTATCAGTGACCTTAAGCTCATCCTCTTCAAATTCTGCATTGTGATACATAATTTTATCTATTCCTCTCTCATTTCTACAAAAGCATCTGCCATGACAAGTATTACTAGTAACATAATGGCAGGTAAAACTGGCTTCTCCCTGATGGAGCTCACAAACATTCAATGCAATGTCTAATGTAGTTTCTGCCTTCTTTCCCGGGAGACAATAAACCACTGATGTGAAGAAGCCAGACTATGATATTGATGATCAGCTACTTAAAGGAGAACTAAAGCCCCCTGGATAAAAGTAAGGGCCAAATGTCAACATATATGACTTTCTAGCTAAAGTTATTAACGAACAGAATACAATCCCATTAGTTTGTCCAAGTGAAACTAGCAAAGGAATATCTAACCAAATAAAATAAAGAGAAAAACAAAATTACTATTTTAAGACACTGAGTTTTGAGAGTAATTTTGTTATGTGGTATCTTGGACATGATGGTAAATATTTCAGGTTTTGAGGGTCATATGACCTTTGTCATACCTACTTAACTCTGCTGCCATAGTGTGAATGCGGTGACAGAGAGCAAGTAAACACACTGCATGGTTGTGTTCTAAGGAAACATTATTTATAAAAATAAGCAGGTGGACAGATTTGGCTTATGAGCTTTAATTTGCCAACCTCTATTCTAAGTTAGCATCCTAAGAAAATGCATGTAATTCCAATTTTACAGTATAAATTCAAGTATTAGTAAAGAGCCTTTATAGTGTCTTCAGAAAATTCTATATTGAAACCCTACAGACATTGTTATAAATAATATCAGGACCAACTATTGCAGTAGACATCCTAATTCATAGTGTGCTACAGGCAGGTAAACAGTCCTCATTGCAGACTATTGTACAGAGCTTAAGAAATATAGATTTAGTATCATATTTCGTAGAATCATAGCAATGCTATTTAAATACAATAAAAATTTAAGATAATAAAAAGGAATAATATATCAGGCTTTCTACTCTCAAAATTATCAGAGCAAACATAAATGTTAATTTATGAAAAACCATAAGCCACTTCAACAAAATGTGTCTAGTAAATAACAAGTACATAAATAATTTAGCACCATGTATTAACTAACAAAGATGCATCAGAAAAGATCTTTTCAGTGAACTATTTTTTTCACCCTTGGGACATCATTTGGCACAATTTTTACGAAAATTATCTAACTTTTTTATTGTTCACTGAAGTTACACATATTAAAAAACAAATAAAAATAAATAACATTGGAGACACAAATTAACTGTCTTCTCACTGGAAAAAAAATTTAAAAATAACATGAAAGAGACCAGTCTGAAAGATATTAAGCTTTTACACATTTCTTACATGCTCCTCAGTTCCAGCTTACTTAAATAACTAGCTCTTCTGACAAGCCTTCCCTGAGTTCAAAATAGACATAACAAAAAAAGAGATGGAAATTGAAAAAAAAAAAAAAACAGCCTAATTAGAGTTAAAAAGTTTCTAGAAATATTATTTCCTAGGATTTCCAACAGTCTTTATTTTTGAGTGATTGAAAAAAAGCAAAAGCACTTACAATTCTAATAGTCACTGAGTAATTGATGAAGACTACTTCCTGCAGATACTGGCATGTAAATAGATGAATAGTAGAAAAGAGAAATTTTTGAAATAATAAACTAAAATAAATATGGAAATCCAGGATATAAAAGGAACTCAAATCATTTAGGAAAAATTGACATTTTAATACCTTTTGATGGGCAATCTGATAGAAATTTGGTAAAAAGATAAAAATGAACCAATGCCTTGTGTAATACACAAGAGTAAACTCCAAATAGATAAGAGATGAAAGAAATGAAAGGAATAAAGAGAGAGAGAGAGAGAGAGAGAGAGAGAGAGAGAGAGAGAGAGAGAGAGATCGGAAGAAAGAAGCCACATATGTACTGGAAAAAAATGATTAATTATTTTATAATCTGAAGTTATGAAAAATCTTTTATAACTATGACTTAAAAATTCAAACTCAATAGTGTGCAATAAATTTAATTAATTAAAATGTTTGCTAAATGAAAAGACATTTAAAGTCAAAAGATAAATGAAAACAAGGAAATATTGTCAAACAATATCAATGATAACAATAATCTGTCGAACATAAAAGGAGCTCATACCACTTAAAGAAAAAATATCAGCAACACAATTTTTAAAATGATTAATGCTATAACTGATCGTTCATGAAATATACACAAAATGGCCCTTAAACTTATAGAAAAAAGTTCACCTTCTTTCATAATAGCAGTAATGCAAATGGAAACTACACTGAGATGTCATTTCTCACCCATAATAGCAGAAATTCAAAAGCTTAACAAACCTACGCTACAGGTGAGCCTATTGGAAAAGAGGCACTTTCACATATTACTCATAGAATCATAAGCCTTCTGTAGAGTAATTTGATAAAACTACCTGTCAATTAACAATTTACTCAGTAATTCCACTTTCTAAGAGTTTTTTTCCAAAGGCTCATGGTCAAGAGCATGAAAAAAATGCATAGATTTACTTACTGTGGCATTATTTTTAATGACAGACTATTGGGAAAAAGATAAATGCCCAATGTAGATAAATAAAATGGATAAATAAACTGTGACATACCAACACATCGACGTAATCAATACCATTCCTATTCCATTGGCAAAAAGAATGAAGGTGACCTTTAAGACTGATCTGGAATGATTTCCAAAATATATTATTAAGTGAAAAAGCAAACTGCAAAACAATATATACCATATAGTATGCTACATTTGTGTAAAAAAAGAGGAAATAAGAATGTCCGTGTGCACATCTGTGTAAAACTGTACACAAACATACATATATACAAAAATTTTACATATATGCATATACATGTATATATACATATGTGTGCCTATGCCTGTATATGCATATACATTTAGTTTTGCAGAAAGAAACACAGAGGAAGATATACCAAAATGAGTCCGGTTGATCACCTATAGGCAGTAGACTGGAAAGAGAATGTGATATTTTTAATGTTATATAGTTTGAAATTTGATATCCTCCCCCCAAAATCAATAAAAGTTGAAAAAAAAACCCTTATAATTTATTAATAACAGAAAGAAAATAAACCTACAGATATTTTTAACTGATAACCCAAGCATACAGAAGAAAAAAATGAAAAATAAGTCAGGTAGCTTTTGAACATAGTACAATGACTATATATGATCAGCGGGATGTATTTTAAAGAAAAAGTAATAATAAAAGGAAATCTTGAATTTTAGTAGTAGTTTTTTTGTAGTGATAGTATTGGTTTAGTGATTCCCAGACTACTTAATATGTATTGTAACATTAAGCAAATGATACAAATGCATTAAGGTTTTAGAAACCAGTGTTTTCTCTGGAAATAAGGAGAAAAACAACTATGCAATGGGGGAGTTGAAGAAAGACTGTGGTTTAAGATCAGAATTAGAAGTGTCATTATGAATTCATAATTTAATTACCTAATTTAAATGTTTATATATGAATTTCTTAGCTCTGTCCACAGAATTGGCCAATAACAATGGCAGCCTAACTGTAAAACACACCTAATATTGGTTCCTAAATCCCTTAATTCCTTTCACCACTGAAATAGCCAGGGCTTTTTGGATAAAATATTGCTTCTTGAGCAATGACAGAGAAAATATAAAATACGACACTTTGATTGTCTCAAAGCACGGATATACTCGAAAAATGACATGCACATATCAAAGGATACATAGGACACAGTTTGAGGGGTCTCTCACTGCCCATATCTGAGATATTTTGAGAAATAAAAGAAATAATGATAATAATGAATTGTAACACATTGTATAGAAAAAGAACTACCTATGATCGCATAGTGTGTCGGGAGCCATTTTGAGGAAAACAAGACTGTTAAGCAGGACGTTTTTTGGGAAGCTGGCCAGCTGTGCAGTCAGCTGACACAGGAGGAAGTGCACCTGGTGTGGGGGAGGGAAACTGAATGTTCTTTAAATAGCTACAGAGTTTCTGGTGATTGGTTGTTTACATACTCAGTAGGGTATAAATATGTGTTGCAAAATAAACTCGGGGCTGCTGCACTATTGACCGTGAGCCCTTCGGAGTCTATCTCTTGTCTCTGTCTTTTCTTTAATCCTCACGCCCCATCTCGAGTGCTGTTCGGCCTCGACTGGCTGGCTCCGGAAACAGTGATAGAAGTAAAGCAAATAAAAACAAAGAGTAGAAATATTGAGAAGAAAAACATAGCTTTTGTAAAGAATGCTAACTATTAATTATAGAAGGAATGATTAAATTAGCAAATCTCCATTTTAAAACCTATAATAATAGTTTCAAGCAGGCATTATCAATAAATGTTAGTATCACTAGGATCATCCCTCTGATTACTTATTAATGATAAGAGAAAATGTACCTTTACAATGGAGAAATTAAAAAGGCAACATTTTAATCCAGGTATCAAAAGTTAGTGTCATGAATAACAGCAACATTTTAATCCAGGTATCAAAAGTTAGTGTCATGAATAACAGCAACATTTTAATCCAGGTATCAAAAGTTAGTGTCACGAATAACCGGACAAACTGATATCTTAATGTAGAGAACAGCACATCACCTTTTAGAATTCTTATAACCTGAAATTAATTCACAAACGAATAGTCAATACCCCAAAATTTGCAGACATTAAAGATAATTTATCTGAAATCTTAAATCATTGTAGTGTAAAACAAAGCAGGAAAACAGTTATACATTGGAAGAACTTAAAAAGTGGCAATAAAATGCAACATGAAATTCTTGATTGGAAACTTGATGAAAACAAAACAAAACACTACAAAAGACATTATCAAGATAATTGGGGGAATTTGAATATGGACTATACATTAGGTAATAGAATTATATCAATGTTAAAATTGAATGTGATAATGATAGCATGGTTACTTGGGAGAAAGTCCTCCTTTAGGACATAACTGGCTAGACTATTTAGGAGAAAAAGTAATGTCTGAAAAATTTTTTCAAATGCTTCAATCAAAGGAAAAATAAGAGATAAATTGCTAGCAATTGAAAAACCTAGGTGAAGTCTGCATGAGTGTTAATCTACTATTCTTTCAAATTTTCTATAATTTTAAATTTTTTAAAAAAATCAAATACGAAGAAATATTCTTATTTTAACTAGGACCCTTGTCATGGTCTTTAGACATTTAGGTTTTTAGATATTTTGGTTCTGGATGTCACTCGGTCTTCCATTCATGGGGCTGCAGGCAACATTGACACCTTATTTTGCATTAACATCTGAAGGTTTACATGCAACATATCAACAGTAAAATCTGTTTGATTAACAGATTCCAAGTCTTCCACAATTTGAGATTCTAGTATAGTAAGTGCAGAATACAGCTTAGAAACTTAAATACTTCAAGGAGATTTTGAAGCTAGTGACACGAAATCCATATTTTATATGGTTCACAAAACTAGTTGATAGATTAACCTGAGGAAGTATTTTGTGGTTACCATTTTTTTTTAAGTGCATAGATTACCAAACTGCAGTTAACTCTACTAAGACTCTCCAGAACGATACCCAGAGTTTGTGTTTTAAAAACTTCAAAGAAGCAAAATAACATAGCTAACAATCTCTAAATTCCACATGAGATTCTGACTTGGGGATCAATACTATGTGACATTTTATGCTCATTAAACTTCTGGGTAGCTTTCTGTCAAACAAAGTGTGGTATAGCTTGTTTGAAAAAAGTTATAAATTCCAATAAGTCACCTTAAATTGTATTTTCAGGAACAAAATATAAATTCAGTCTACAAAATTGAATTATTTGCTTTAGCCAATAACTTTAACTTCACCTTCACCTTCACAATATAGATTTTTTTTAGTAGTAGTACTAAAGCAAATCCCTGTCCTTTATAAATCAAACAAATAAGCAAATAAACAAATAAGAAAATTACCCTTGCAAGGTGCACATAATTTGGGCAGTTATTTCATGAAGGAAAAAAGAGAGAATTTTTCCTTTAAAAAATAATTGAAAGGGGAAAACAAAAGAACTGTTACATGCAGGCTGGCAATTTTGGGAGAAATAAGCACGCCCTTTTCTAAGTGAGAGTTTTCACAGCTATTGTATGTAAGCAACAGATGGCAGTTCTTCCGGTGCCATCTGCAATACTATCACCTGGGGGATTGTTAAAAATGGAGCTGCTGCACCACACCAATGGGTGGCAGCGCTGGGGGAAGACAGCAAGTAATTTAGTGAGTAAGGAGTGATGACAGTAGAACACAGGACTACAAATTTAGACTGAGAGCACATTATAGAGGGTATTAAATGTCAGCTGAATAAATTCACATGTTTAGGTGGCAATACTGAGATCAAAATCTTCAGAGTTAGTAATCCTAGTGATATGGATGTTATCTCATGATTTTGATTTACATTTCTCTAATGAGTAATGATATTGAGAATCATTTTGTGTGCTTAATTAATTATCTGTGCATCTTCTTGGAGAAATATCTACTCAGATCCACTGGCCAATTTTAACTGGGTTATTTTTTTGAATATTAAATTTAAGAGTTCTTTATATATTCTGGATTTAAATCCCTTATCAGATACCTGATTTACATATAGAGAAGTTGCTTTAAAGGCAAGAAATGTGTCAGGGCAAATGGATTAGTCCCCCAGAGAAGTGACTGTGGTTAACTGCAACTTGGTTATGGTTATTTGGATTTGGGGGGGGGGGGAATATTAGGGTAAAAACTGTAGAATAATGCTTAAATTTCAGAATAAATCACCAGTATAAGAATTTAGGCATAAGTAGGGAAGTACTTTCTTTCTAAGTCCTACATCACACAAACTGTCTCACTGTTAAACCCAGGGCTCTTGTCAACTCTATTTCAGAAATACGCTTTATTAAAGAGACTAGAAAATTTCACACAGGATATCAGAGGTAAGCAATTCTTTCTACACATATTGTTGCAATTTAAACATCTTAAATGTTAGTCTCCAAGGCCATTTCCTCCCTCATGAAACATTTTGTTTTCTCAGTTCTGAAGAAATATATTGGTCTTTTGAGGCATTTTATATCTGGCTTCCCTCTTTTGATGATGTCACTGAGTTTGACCTCTATTTTTATGAGAGGCTTTAATGGACACATGTGAAGTCTGAGGAATCTCACACAGTAATTTAGTAGAAATAATAAAGGATACCTCTCTCACAAATTAGTACTATTTTAATGTAAGTTTTGCAAAATGCCTGGACCAAGAGAATTATTATTACTATCATATTTTAAGTATAGTTAAAATTTGACTAATATTATTTACTCGGGCAACCAAAACATTTTGTGTTCAGAAATTGGAACAAAAATGAGAAAGTATTCTTAAAGAGCTATTTCAGCAAAGCCTCATGCTGACATTTAACTACAGTGAAAACACTAAAGAGCATGACTTATTTTAACCATGGACAAACAGGGGCAATCATTCATTTAACAAATAGTATCTACTCTGTCCCTGTACTGGGGCTGCAGTTATAATCCTGAATGACAGACTAAAGCTTTTGGAGGGTTCAAATTATAGAATAGGAAAGCAATAAATAAAGGAAACAAGACATAATTATTTAACTTCAGTACTATGAAGACAATAAAACAGTTCATATGACATAATATCAGAGAGGAGTGGATGGTGTAAACTGTGTCAGAAAGATCTCTTTGAGAAAGTGGCATTTGAATTGAGACCTGTGGAAAGGAGGCAGTCTAAAATTAACCCAGTGGAAGAGCATTCCAAGTAGACAGAACTACAAGTATACAGCAACAAAGGGTGGAAAATATTTGACGACAACCTGAACTTTGGTGAATTCAGCACTGAACTCAAATCACAGAACCATTTTCAAGAGTTCTGTGTCCATAGTTAACCCTGCTTCTTGTCCTAAAACCATAAAGTAGCATAAATGAGTGAACACCATTGTAATGTTCCACATGAGTTAGAATTTAGGAATTGTAGGGAAATCTCAGATCAATAGGTCAACTGCTTCTAAATAGTTAAACAATATCTCTGTGACTTCTGAATATAAAAATAGGGTAATATTAAATAAATTAATATAGCACCCATCATTGTCTTACTCTGCTTTTTATTTTTTCCATTACCTTGTAATAGTTACGTAATTTACCTTTGGTTATATTTAATTTTTATGGATTGACTCCTCATAGAATATAAGCTTCGAAAGTACTGAGTGGTCTGCTTTGTTCACTGAGGTAGTATCCTGAACAATGCTTAGCACATAATATAGAAAGTAGTGAATGACTAAACAAATGTGTGAATGAATGAATATGTAATGCATTCAATGACTGAAAAGTAAAAGTAAAAAATGTTTTGTTTGACACCAGTGGTGTTATTTTTCCCAGAGTGGCCCAGGGTGGAAATAGGTCATCTTTTAAGTATTTTCAGCCTTACTCTTATACGATTTGAGTCAAGATCTAAGTTTGAACACTGTAAAAATGCCATGCTAAGAAAATATTTTAATAGTTTTTAGCATTAAAAGAGAAGCTTTAACTTTTCATGAATCCATAAAAATAGTACACTCAGATGATGAGGGTTTTTTTTGGGGGGGGGGACTGGAACATGCCTATGGTAATTAAGTCTTCAACAAGCAAGTTTAATTGGGCTGATGCAAAATAAACTCTGAAAGTTTCTTTCTTTTGTGTCTGTATTTACAGCCACGTGCCATAACTTTACTTACAATATACAAGGGGTGATTCTATAAAGGGAGATACACATTTTCATAAACTCTCTAAACAGTTTAAATGTGGAAACTTGGTTTATATGGTTAATATACAGTTTAAGTAATCGTCTGTGTAAACTGTCCAGTTCTTGACTTCAGAACCATTCATCAAGAGGAAATATTTATTTTTGAATCACAGAAGTTTCTATTAACATGTGGCATTCCAAATATATTAATTTAAAAATAAGATGATTTCTAAGTAAATAGAAAAGTAAAAAGAAAAGATTAAAGTAAAAGGCACTAAGCCCTAAAATAACAAAATAACATGTTAGAAATAGAGAATGATGACTTAAATTCACCTCATGCCTTTTTGGCATATGCATTTTTTCCTATTCTTATTTTCTTCCTATTGATAAAAAATAAATAACTTTTCAGAGAATTTGTGCAACATTGAAGAATATTAATAAGAATACTAGCTCAATGTAATATCCAGATATAAATCTCATTATTTTCATAGACACTTCAGTGAGTTATGGAATTTTAAAAATAAAAATGTCCTCAAAATTGCTGATCTATTTTACTAAATTTTTAAAAATAATTCCTTAAGACATATTAATTCTTATTTTTGCCAACCTTATTTTAAGTGCCAAGTATTAAAAGAATTTACAAATCTTGCCTAATAAAAATCCTTTTATTTTAGCTAGCAAAAGGAAGAAAAAATGATATTCACCTAGTTAATGAAAGTGTATCTGAATCTCATTAAAAAAATTATAAAAAAAAACCTTTTATGTCCAAATGAGGCCAATTCTATATTACTCAAAATATTTTGAGAAAGGACAGAGACAGACATGCATTGACATTTATTCTTGTCTAAATGTTTCAAGTAGAGAGTTTACATCTGATTACAAAGATTTTTACATAATTTCTCCCCAACAAATTTTCAAATGGCACTTCAAGGAAATTATATAATTTTGTTGAAGAAACTGACACTAGAGAGACAGTGACAAATAAAGGGTTTAAGTATATTTGAATTCCTTTGAAATGTTAATGCCACTGCCATTCTCCACTTGGGATTGTGAGAAAAGAAAGAGAAACACCAAGAGGGAGAAGTGAGAGAAACGTGATTGATTTAAATATTTGGATAACTGATCTTTTTTGACTGAGAATGTTTTTTGGTCCAATGTTATTTATAATTTTTTAGAACTATATTAGTCCCAGTTTTTTTTTCACTAATCTGTTTATTTCTTGATAAAATTCATTGTTCTTA
Organism: Eonycteris spelaea; assembly: GCA_003508835.1. NCBI lineage: Eukaryota > Metazoa > Chordata > Mammalia > Chiroptera > Pteropodidae > Eonycteris > Eonycteris spelaea. The sequence continues at coordinate 7,486,371 of PUFA01000007.1, forward strand.
CTCTGTGAGAAAAGAAATGTTACCTATGTTATTTACTATTGTTTGCCTGGTACATAATAGTTGCTCAATAAACATTTGTTAACATTTGAGCAGATATTTGCAGAGTCGGTAGGAGTGAACTAGGCTTGTGTCATGCCTATGAGTTAAAATGAGACACGACCTGGATTCAAGGAACTAACAGATTTGTTGGGATGGGGCGGGGGAAGGAACTCTGATGGTGTTAAGGAGGTGGGCATATGCCTAGCACTATGACCTTGCAGACTAGTGTCTAAGATTTGTAATTATTTTTCGAGGCCAACGTAGTTGAAAGAGTACAAGATAGAAGGCACTGTTGCAGTCTACGAGAGAGATAGCACTGTCTTAAAGGCAAGGGTCCTCTTTTATTGGTCCATATTTTCCCACAGTCTACATACACTCTTTATACAAAGATAAGAAACATCAATGTTCAGAAAAGTACATTGAGAACTATTACACAAATCAGTGAATAAATATGAATGTAATGATGCTATCACATTTTGATTATCCCAAACTCCAATCTGGTCTCCCTGGTTCCATTTGTACCTTATATAGTCTGTTCTCCTCGGGGCAGTATGAGTGTTCCCTTTACAACATAAATCATGTCATTAGATGCATTTTTCATTATCCCCCAACAGCCTCTCATGATACTTCAAATATCACATTTACTACTGAATTTATATCTCTGGTTCAGAATAAAGGTTTCTTAAATATTTCACAAAATATTTTTAACGAGTGAATTAAAGAATCCAGGTGACCATCGAAGATTTTGAATCATGCTCCATTCTATAAGGGCTTTTTAGTTGTTAAATAGTTTTAATGTAAGTCTTTGAGATAATGTAAAAAATTATTAAAAAGTGAGAAATAAAATGTAGGTGAAAGTTGCAATAATAGCTTACTTTCAGTTTGAGCACATGGCATCAGATTTGTGGCTTTTGGTGGAAATATACCTCACAGAAAACTCATAAGCCTTTGCAGCTATTTCTGCATTCATGATTATGGGAATTCACGAAGGTTTCATATTTATGCCTTATGAATACCAAGCACTTACTCTTCAAAAAAAAAAAAAAACAAATGAAGGGAAAGATAAGGCTATTCAAGACATTAGAAATTAGAAATTTGGTTCAAGAAAGAATTTTATAGAATATTCAATTTTTTGTGAATTATTTAAGAAATTGTATACTCAATACTTTGTGGAATCATCAAGGAAGGCTATGGTAGAAGTATCTTTTCACTCTCGCATTCGTAAATATATTTTATTAAATTTCTGTTTAACAGATATTACACTAGACCTTGGTGTAAAGCCTGAACCAAAGACCCACGCTCTCTATAGGATACTTTCTGGAAAGCACATCATCACATTTGTTATAATCTGCTTAATATCTATCTTCCTCATTGTTTATTATTAAGTTAGAATATTTAAGTCAAGAATTTTCTCTCTCTCTTTCCACATATGTATTATACAGTGAATTCCAAAAATAGTTATTCATTAACTATTAGTATGAGGGATGCAAGTCTCCTCTTCCCACCTCCCTGAGAGCAGTGGCCATGTTTCCTTCATCTTTAAATTAATTCCATATTTTATACGATGTCTCAGACTTAGAAAGTACTCAATAAATTCTGTGAGTTTATAAATAATATACTGTAAATACATTATTAACTTATACTTTAGCCTACAAATGTTTATTCTTGTCTCCATTTTTCCACAATGAAGTGTTGGTTTTCAAGTCAGATTTTAAATGTGCCACATAAGTAATTTAATGAGTAACAAGTGACTACCAGTGCTGCATGGTGTGGGTGGGTCAGAGTAAATACATACGAATGACCAGCCGTGTGATTCAGAGACTGTTAGAAAGTATAGACATCCTCGGGCTGGTCCCTGGGTGACAAAGAAACTTGCTAAGTGTAGGAAAACCAATACTGGTTCCTAAAAGCTGCTAAGAGGACTCCCAAATGGCATTCCATTCCATACCAAAATCCATCCATGGGGATAAGGAAAAGAATACTTTTCTCTACGACCTTGCAGTATCTCCAGTGTTTTTTCTTGATGAAGCTTAATATCAAGCCAACATGCAAAGGAAGAATATTTTAAAGGTCTAAATGTTAGAATACAAAACAAGGAAAAGGACTGTTCATTTGATCCTGGGAGGTGATATATTCACAACTGGCACAGGAAGTATTTTGACAGACTTAGAAGTCTCACCTCCACTATGAGGAAACCTGTAAGTGAAGCAACCATCTTATCCCTTGTAATTGGTCTTTTTGACAATACTATTATTTATGCTTTTATATTTTGTGGACAATTATGTTTTTGAACAATTATATAGTATCTTGATATGGTCTAGAATATCAACCATCAGTATTGATAAAATATTCTGGTTCTTTGTTTTCAATAGATAATAAAAAAATTCATTTGGATTTACCACAATGCCAAGAAAAGCAATTTGTTTTCCACTTAAGAAGCCCTTTGTTCTTTCAATAGCCTTAGGTGACTCTAATTATCGTTTAAGAATCCTTTAGGAGATGGGTAAAGAGTATGTTATACTACAAAGTCTATTCATTAACTTGCAGCTCTCATTATAATGATGTCAGAAAAACTTTCAATGCTGCCACCTTTTTTTGTGAGAAAATACTTCTGAAGGATTTTCTCTAAATTGTATTATTCTGTGATTATTTAAGTTAATGCATCTTCCAAATATTTTGGAAATAAATATAAGTAATATAATAGAGAAAGCAGAGATTATGAGGAATGTGAAATTAAGGGATATGAATATAAATGGTACATAAATTTTTCGCAAGGTATCTTTAAAAGAAATAAAGTTGAAGCAGTATCTTCATTCCTGTTATGAACAGGCTTTAGAACTGTTGTGGGTGGTTGTCTATGATTAAATGTATTAATTTATTCATTCATCACACATTTGTTTCCCTGTGACTCTACTACAGACCAAACACTTCGATAAACACTGAGAATTGGAAGGGAGAAACAGTAGTTAGCTTCAATGAGTTATGTCTGGCCAAAGACAGGCATCAAATAATTCCACAAATGCTGATGAGATGCAATTATGACTGAGTGACTCACACCAAAGCATTCCCAGCATGCTATGATACCCTCTTAGATGAAGCAACTGTGAATTAAGCTAATATCAGAAAGCATGTGAGAGGGGAGGACTGATTGGATGCTTACTCTTATCTACATGAATTTTTTTCTAATGCTTCTCTAAATGTAAAGCATAGTTATCTTGCATTTATTTATGGAACATCATATTCTTCTGCATTTCCGAACCACAGAATAGAGAAAATAAGAGTTATCTAGAAAGATTAAAAGGCACTCGAGAACAGGTGAGGTACGAAGTCTACTCATATCGCTCATTGTGCCAAACACAGTCCTGGTAGCACACCTGCAATTCTAGCAATGAGGAATTCTTTCTTAGTTTTACGCTGATTCAGTTAATGTCACAATCATTCTTCATAATCATTTCCTGAGTAATAGTTTGCATCTGGTACTCTAATACAGATTAATAAAATGATGGTTTTCCTATATCTCAAAGAAATTTTCAAGACTGCTAGGCCAAGAAAGGAAAAATATTGTCAACCCCGGTTCTCTGATTACTTTGTTGTATTGCCTTATTTACCCTAAGAGGCAAAGAAATTGGAAGAGGCTATGTTCTCCATGGAAACAGAAGAGAATACTTAAAACTTGTGTATCAGTTATTTTATATAAAATAACTTCAGTTTTATGCTAATCAAAGAAAGAATGTCTCTGAACAAAATGTCACCTACATAAAAGTACATTGTTTTTTCTTCAAATATATATATGTTTGATGCTATACTGTTCCAGTCAATGTTTAGCCCTAGATTTTTTATTACTATGGAAAAGAGCATTGATTTGAATCAACTCAAATCCAAAATAAACTTAATAAACATGTAAACTAATTAAGTCACAGACTATTCCATACTATGCCCCATTTGACCTACGTTCATTATGTATATTATTTTCAAATCTTAACGAGATGGTAAAAAAAAATTAAAACTAAGCTTGCATCTCCCTATATTGGGCACACATAGCTGGCAACTGAAATAATTTATGTGAGAAAGAGCTTAACATTTAAAAGTCTCTTGTATACGTAAATTGATCTTATCGAAATTTAACTATTCTGGCACCAGGGTCAATGAAAAGAGAATAGATTTTGGAGTAAGAAAGGAAGTTTGAATGCTAGTTTTAATTTTTTTTTTTTTTTTTTTTTTTTAATATGACCTTTGGCAAAACAAGATCCTTATACTGCCTACAGGAGACTCCCTTCAGGTCAAAAGACATACAGAGATGGAAAGTAAAATGAGGCACAAAGATATTTTATGAGAATGGACACAAACAAGCTTTGTAGCAATACTTATCTAAAACAAAGCCTATAACAAGAGACAAAGAAGGACCTAGTAATTCCACTTCTGGGTATTTATCTGAAGAAATCCAGAACACAAATTCAAAAAGATGCATCCATATGTTCACTGCAGTATTATTTAAATAGCTAACATATGGAAACAACCTTAGTGTTCATCAATAGACGAATGGATAAAGAAGTGGTACATATATACAATGAAATATTACTCACCCATAAAAAATAATGAAATCTTTCCGTTAGCAACAACATGGATATACCTAGAGGACAGTTATGCTGAGTGAAATAAGTCAGACAGAGAAAGACAATACCATATGATTTCATTTATATGTGGAATCTAAAAAACAAAATAAATGTACAAACAAAACAAACAAACTTATAGGTACAGAGAACATTTTGATGATTGCTATATGGGAGGTAGTTGGGGGATTAAGAGGTAGAAGTTGGTAGTTTAAAATAGTCATAGGATGTAAAGTACAGCATGGGGATGTAGTTGATAATATTGTAATAACTACATATGGTGGTGGATAGGTGCTGGATTTGTCAGGGTGATCACTTCCTAAATTGTATTGTCAGGTCACGTTGTGCACCTGAAACATTATAATGTTATATGTTGATTATAACTAAAAAATTAAAATTTATTTTAAAAAAAACATGACCTTTAGCACATTAAGTTTTCTCAGCTTCAATTGCCTCCTCTGAAAAGTGTGGATAATGAGACTGTAAAAATCAGGAAATGGGGAAGATTAAAGGAATTCATATAGTATGCACTTATTTCCTTTGTACTCCAAATAATATTAGTTCTCTGCTTATCATACATTTCTGCTTCATAATTAATAATCCCAGTGTTACCTAAATGAATAATCTAATTGTCCCACCCAGCCTTTAGTCATGTTGTTCTGTTTAGCAGGAAACCCTTCTACCCCCTTTCCCTGACTCATTTATTTTCTGTTCTTTGGTCCTCAGGCCAAACACCTCTTCCTCCAGAAAAGCTCCTATTAGCCCTAGAACTAATTAATATATTTTCTCTCTGCAGTCCCATAGTATGCTGAGACTATTTCTGTTTATTCATTAATTGCTGACATATCTTCTGTCTCTCTCTCATATATAAGCTTCTCTAATAATTAACCATATTTTACTATAATTCACATCCCATGTTCTCATTGCCATCGGCAGAGACAGCTTTTTTAAATCTACATACAATATTTTCAATATTGGTTTCAATTCTACTAAAAATGTCTACATTAAATTTTTAGAAACCAAAATGTCCAATCATTGAGTTTTGCTCCACGAAGGGATAAGAGGAACTGGAATATATGCAACCTGAAATCTAAGACCCTGGTTGCCTTTGCTTCTGCTCCTTTACTGCCATCTTCTGACATGATCTATGTTTGCTCCTGGGGTCACTTGGCACTTCTCTTAGCCTCTCTCCTTCATAGGCTGAGTATCTAGGCTGAGAATCTGAGCTGTTAGCAGCACTGAGGAATCTGAGCTGTGGGTAGTAAACCTGTTGTTTGAAGACTACAGTATGCTTTCTTTACACCTGAAACTCAGAGCTTCCTCTGATTCATTTCCCTAATGGGAAAGGCTAGGAGACTGTCAAAATCTGTCCTAGGGGGCATTTGGTCTAAAATTATTAAAACGAAATGTAATGCCTCATTCAATGTAGTAACATTTATTTCCTCGGTGATGATTTTGTAGATGTTATCTGAAAAGTCAAAGGACACAGATTCTGGCCAATTTGAACTTGAAAAAGTCTCACTAGGTCTCATTTATCAGTAAAATAATAAAATAGGGAGTGATTGCCTTCAATGTCTCTATAGGTGTTCAATTTTATGATTCTCTTTCATTTCATGGGAAATTTCACTCTAATTCACTAGAATGGTGCAAAATACATAGCTGTTACTTTACGAATACATACTGATTGCAGCGAATGTTCACATGGCTAATCTTATAAACACTTTTAACAATCCTGTGAAGTAAGCAGGGGAAATACTGCTTTCCTATTATTCAGTTGAGAAAACTTGCACATGGATTTAAGGTTAAAAAGCAAATTGTAGCTACAAGCCCTGTGTTCTTTCCTTCCTGAGGGAAAATTATTTTGGTTCACTGTGACCAAATACGTACAAATATAAACTTATAAAGTGGGAAAGAACTTAGGTACATATTAAAAATATATAAAATTTTGAGTCCACTCCAAAACATAAGCCTACAAGGCATTTAATTAAAAATGATTAATGCCAATGAATGTGCTGCTTAATGATTTAAAACATTATTTGTGAAATATCTGAAAAAATTTACTAGAGGAATAAATGCATAAATCATTTCCAATCCTATCTCTTTATAGAGAGGCGGGAAAAAAACAATGATGATGCTTCCTAAAAGTATAATACCCCCCAAAACAGGTAATATATCTCAGATAATTTTAATTATGAATCTCATATAGAAATCAAGGAAAATTGATGATCGATACCCAAATAATTAATACTGAGTTAATAAATGGACACTAGGATGTTAGTTAGAAAACCAGTCATTATACTTTCATATCTCAGATGTTTCATTCATTATCTTAAAGATATTTAACCTATTATAATCAGAGATATAAAAAAGATTTCTATTAGATTGCTTGGTAAAAAGAGGGTACGTACATTTTGTATTTTCAAATCATGGTTAGTTAAGTTTAAGTTGAAACGGCTAAATACTATTTGTTTTGCTTTGTTTTGTTTCAATCATAAAGTTGTTTTAGTGTAGGATCTAATGAACATAACTTATTTCTGGATGATTAAAAATAATCATCTTTACTAGCTGATTATCTAGTAACTAGTAACTATTTTAGACATAGCCCTTCTTGTCTAATGTATTTAGTTTAATTTAGTTTTAATTACTGAACATGAGATGACGCTATATTTATCACAGAGCATATATGTAAATTTTTTATTTAAAAATAAATTTCTGTTCTCATTGTTATTTTTACGTATGATAGTTATAATACAGATACTACAAAGGTGAATTTAATTTTTAGAGGTAAATGTCATTGCAGTTTCCTATTGCTAGATAACAAATCAGCCTAAAACTAATGCCTTAGTAAGAAAACAAGAAAAATTTCATTATCTCCCATTATTCTGGAGGTTGATGGGGCTCAGCTAAGGGATTCTCATTCAAGATCTCTCATGTGGTAACACGAATTAAATGGGGGCTGGGCTTTAATTCAGTTTAAAATCTTCTGTGTTCTGCAGTTGAATATAGGCTGGCATCTGAAGCCTAAAGTTGTGGCTACCAGCAGAATACCCACCACATGGTCTCTACATATAGCCTAGGCTTCCTCACGGCATGGTGGCTGAAAATCAGAGTCTATTTTCCAAGAGAGAGAAAATGTAAGTTGCCAGAATCCTAAACTTTGCACCTATTAACTGTCTAGTGCCACATATCGATTCCACCATATTCTTTTGCCAAGCAATGAGAGTTTAAGTTCAGGAGGAGGAGACATAGAATCCACCTCCCAATGAAACAAATGTCACTGAATTTGGTGACTATACTCTGAAACTGCCAATGTTGATCTTCTGGCCACAAGTTATTTACATATAAACCACATGCAAAAAACTCTCACCCACTTCTAAGACCCCCTATCACGAAGTAATATCTCTTTATAAAAAGTCTCAAGCTGGAGTCTTGAATGTTATAATTTACATTGGATCCAGATCTAGATGAACTCCTTAATGTGGTTCATAAAGCAGATATTTTTGGGAAGTTTCTCTCAATATGAAAAACTCTCAACTAAAGAGACAAGTTTTGTTCCTCCATACCCAACATGAAATATCAGAAAAGTCATAAAATATACCTTATTCCAAAAGAGGGAAAATAGGATTCACATAGCAGTCACTGATTGGTCCATAGATATTCTGAAATATATCTGGTCACAACTTGCCAATTTATTGATTAAGGCTCAGCCCTACACCCTAGGAGTAACTCTGCATGGGGTTAAGCATCCTAAAACAATAGTACCACTTTTAAGTCTGAAGGGATGAACAGGAAGTTGTTTTCTAAAAAAACTTCAGTTGCAAAACAACCAGACAGAAGCTGCAGTAGAAGAATTCATCTACTGCCCAACGCATACCAGAAAGGAGGAAGCTAGTGGAATAATTTAGCTCTACCTCTTCCCTCCACCCTCTGATCTCTTACTGGTGTCTCCCATTTGCCAACCAGAGCATTCTAAATGGTAGAGCTCACAATGCTAACCAGAACAATATAGAGTGGGTTGTAAAATGGAAAGAAAACAAAAAGAAGATAAAGAGTAAGTCATTTTCACTTATGTGCTGACTGCCATATAGCTAGCAGTTTCCTACTCACCACCACCAAAAATAAAATGATGATGATGATTAATAATAATAGGTTGCAATTCTGATCATTAAGTGTGCTGAAATTTCAGATTTATAGAGTTAGGCCAATCTTCAATAATTTTTACATTCTGAAAATTAAAGTTTAAGCAGCTCTAATTGGGAACTAGTTCAGCTGGCTCACAGTTTCACATGCATCATATGGGATTTATCTGAAGGGTGAACGAGCTTTGGAGTCATTTGTCAGGAACAGTTTTTTGTTCTTTCTGTCTTACAACAACAACAACATCAACAACATGCAAATTAATGCTAAATTAAATTAATTCATAGAAATTTTCTTGTAAGCAATTTGAAATGAATTGTCAGAGGCAGTAATCCACAGACTCTCATATTATGCTAGATTCTTTACATAACTGTTTGGAATATAGTAGAATAAAGGTAAAATAATGGAGGAAAAATACCTGAGCAAAAATATTTTATATAATACGCGTTGTGATTACTTTGTTGAGAAATGTATCATACTCAAAGGGCAACCCCTGGTTGACCTCACAGATTGCAAGGACCTTGTCAGTTTACAATCCCTTATTTTTTATTTTATTTTTTTTAATGGTCTCTCATCCAAGTACTAACCAGGCCCCACCCTGCTTAACTTCCGAGATCAGAAAGGATCTGCTTGTTCAGGGTGGCATGGCCATAGACCAAAGACAATATCAAGAATGATTGCCTGTTCTAATAACATTGGTGCACAATTCATTAGCATTAACTCAGTCTCGAAGTACAGGGAAACTACAATATACTTCTGCTTTAAAGCTGATTAACTGACTCTCAAATTATTTAGAAAACCAATAACCTCTTTATTGTTCAGGGTTTCTATTTGAAAACAACAGAAGCGACTCCAGTTAGCTCAAGTGAAAAAGCAAGTTATTAAAAGGTATCTCACAAAGTCTCACAGATCAGGAAGAACAAAGTATTAAGCTTAGAAGCCATCCAACTTACAGAAACAGTAAGCTACACTGCTGAAAGTGGCCACTAGACATCAAAACTCCAGCCACTCTAATCCAGCAACTTTATGTTTTAGTTACCAATATCACTAGAAAAAAATGGATTTCTTAACCCATCCACTTCACATTCATTGTATTCTTCTGAATCAAGGTTACAAACTGGTGCCTCTGAATGGTGGTCTAGGTTTTTGTTTTTCTAACTACAAGGAAGGATGAGAAACTGATGTTCTGGCTTCTTCTGTACATTCACATACAAAAAATATATATATTATAGCAAAACTCTAAACATTAGAAAGTCATTAAAAAGGACTCCTGCATGATAAAATTACTTGGGCTGGATTTACTTCCATTATAGAAAATCTAGAAAACAGATTGTGTGACATAATTATTTTAAACATTAAATAATCCACTTCTAAATAAACCATAAGTCAAGGAAAATATCACAAGAAAAATTACAAAATATTATGAACTAAATCAAAATGAAAGAACAATAAACCACAATTAATGTCTACAGTTAATACAGCTCTTATAGAGAAATTTATAGCTTTAAATGTTGATATTAAATATGAAGAAAAGTCCAAAATCAATAATTTAGACTAGAAGAAACAGGAGTAAAGTGAGCACAAAGTACATAGAAAAAAATAAACAAAAAGATAAAACTCCATAAAATAGGAAATGAATAAAAAGAGAAAAACCATTAAAACCCAAACCAGCTATTCTGAAAAGATCAAAAAACTGAAACACTTTTAGTTGGACTGCTAATAAAAAAAAGAAAAGAAAAGTATTACCAATAAGAGGAATTAAAAGGCTGCCACCTCAAATGCTACATACTTTAAAAACATGAAAAGACATGGCAAATTCATGCAAAGAAATCTGACAACTTACATGAGTTGGAAAAATTCCTTGAAAGATACATAATAAAAATATGATGCTAGAAAAAAATTTCAATTCTTAATATCCTGTATCTATTAAGGAAATTGAGTTTGTATGTTAAAACCTTTCCACAAGGAATGTTTCAGGCTTACATGGCATCTTTGTTCCAATCTATCAGACATCTAAGGAAGAATTATCAACCCTTCACTAATGCTGTAGAAATAAAAGAGGAACATAGCCAAACTCATTATGTATGGTGAGCATTATGATACCAAAACCAGAACAAGATATTTCAAGAAGAGAAAACTAAAGACTGATGTCCATCATGATATATACCAAAATGATTCTGGCAAAAGGTTAGCAAAAGGGATCCAGAAATATAAAAAAGGATAATAACACATTGGGACAGGCGAGTTTTATCAGAACTAAAAAACTGGTTTATTGATTAAAAATGAATCAGTTAATTCACCATATTAATAGAATAAAAGAGAAAAACCATATGGTTACCTTAAATTACATGGCCATCTTAATACATGTTGAAAACATTTAATAAAATTAACACCTATTCATAACAAAAATTCTCAAAAAACTAGGACCAGAGAAAAATTCAACTCTACGTGGCATATACCGAAACCACATAAAATCCATACTTAATGGTGAATGCTTTCCCATTACGATCAGAAACAAAACAAGATGTCCACTCACCAGTTTCATGCAGCATTGTATGGGAAGTGATAACCAAGGAAAAAATAAATTCCAGGGGTTTGGAAAGAGGGAGGGAGAGATGAATAGGTGGAGCACAGGATTCTTAGGAGAATGGAACTATTCTGTATGATGCTGTAACGCCATGGTAGATAAGTATCATTACATATTTGTTAAAATCACAGGCGGTACAAGGCACAGCTGGAACAAATGGAATCTCATTGATGCAAGATGTTAGAAAGTATGTGGGGTGGAGAGTGAGGGAGCACATAGTAACTTTGTCTATTTACCACTGAATTTTTCAGTATACCAAACTACTCTAAAAATAGTCTATTAATACACATATAAATATGAAAGTGTATAAACATCTATAAACACAAAAAATGTGAATCTAGTAAAGTGTAGAGGGTGTTGCTTTGTATTATTCAACTTCTGAAAATTAGAAGTTGGGAGAAATACATAGGAATATATGAAGAGGTCTATAAAAATAATATTTAAGGATATAAAATAAAATTTGAATAAATTTGAAAAACTATGTCATTTTGGAAAACTCTAAATGTCACACCTCTGCTTAATCTGTCACTCGTTTCTCACTCTTCCCAAGATAAAGACAAAACCACTTTACCAGGCGAATGAGGCCCAGCATGGCCCTGGCTTCTGCCTCTCCTTCCTCGTTACTGTGCTCTGACTGGCTTCCCACGACTATCATGCCTGCTCTCTACGCTCCAACCATACCTAACTACATCTTATCACATGGAACAACTGTCACATTTTCTCCCTCCACCTGGTCTTGGCGTACGCTGCTCTCTTTGCCTGCAAAGAGAAACTGAGAAAAGGGGTGTTATGCTCGTTTTTGGACTGTTCACTTAAATCTCCTGTTGGAAATTTTCTCTGCCCTCCTACCGCCAGGTCCGGCGACATGCTTCCTTTGTCATCCTATGGTTGGTCCCGCTGCAACATTTAGCACATTATGTTGCAACTATCTGCTCACTTGTTCATCTTTCCAATGTTCTGAAAACATGAGGACAGGGCCTGTCTTTATTTCTTAGCTTGCAGCACTGGTTCTATCACATAATAATTATGTATTCAATAAATGGATCAAATTCCCATTTTCTTGTATCTTAACTAAAGGCGTTTGACTAGCTGATCTGGAAGATTTATTGGCAATAACTCAGCAGAATAATCCCAACCCTAGTAAATACCTTTTCCTTGTATTCCTTTGGTTGTGAGCATTCGATGCCCTCATGAGTCTGGAGAATCACAGACTATAGTTCCCATGAACCCTTGGGCCCTCGCGTGGTCGCGTCACGCAAGGAGGACTCCATTTCCCACCGTGCCTCAGGACGTAAGGACTGTATTGGCCGCAGAGGGGTCTGGGCCCCGAGTGTGATTTGCGGCAGTGACTGAGCAGCTGCTGCTGATGAGCGTGCTTCCTGCTAGTAGCCTTGTCTCAAAGACCAATCACCTCGATCTGTTCTGGGCAGCTGGCTCAGAGGCCATTCATCTGGCCACGTCTACCATTCACGTAAAGCTGGAGCGGGACCTGAGCCCCAAGTTGAATGAAATCTGAGGTCACGTGATATCATCAGGCAGCAAGATGTATTTCTGCATGTCCGTGGTGAGTTGTACTTGCTAGGGCCTGAGCTGGCTCATGCCTTTCTATTCAAAGAGTCAACCAGGGTGGTCCATGTTCTGGCCATCCAGGTGTGGACCCCAGCACTGTGGAAGGAGAACCGTTAACTAAACAGGAACCTTCTCTTCCTAGGTGGGAGCAGAAAAAAAAAGAGGAACTCCCTGAACCCCAAGAGAGGCGGAGGACTGGTATCTGAATGGTCTGGGTGAGAATATATTACTGGAGACTTCCCCTCAATACTGTCCAGGATTTTTTAAAAGTGAGTACCCCTGGACCCCATTATACTGGTGCACATTCAGCAGAAAAAGAAACTTATTTAGGCTAAAACTAACCTAAGGAAAGGGCAGAAGCATTTACTACTGCTCTTGCAATCCGTTCACTACTGCTCTTGTCCTAGACTATTCAGGAAGGACTGCCCAGTTATTAGATGTTTAATGATGACTGAGAAACCACACCTGTCGTAGAGGAAATATTCTTCCATATTCCAAATAAGCATCAACAGGAAGTTGATTTCGTTTTACTTCCTACTTTCCCTAGTTAGAAGGGAAAGATAAAGAGAGCCTAAAACAAAACATTGGCAGGTTCATAGGGAACACTTGGAAGATGATGTGATTCCGCTACTGAGTAGACACAGAGAGTCAGAAGATGAGTGTGATCTCCAGGTTATAGTATTATATATGCTAGATCTGAGGTACCTGTGGGATAATTAAGTATAGGCTGATACAGTTCTTTTATTCCTTCACCGCAAAATAGCATTTTTTTATACTTCATGCCTCTTAAAAAAAATTTAAAAACCATAGATTTGTGCTAAAAACTTTTAAAAATTATTTTTCTCTGTCCTTTTGATTTCCTTTCCTTTTTCCACTATAAAATTATTTGCTTCAGTATAGTAATTGTGTTTAAATATACACACATCAAATGATCTCATAAACACTGTGTAACTCACAGGTACCCTCTCTTCTTTCTTTAAACCACACTTTTTTTTAAGGTCACTAGTTATAACTTTGTCCTTAATATGGTGACACTTGGTGACCTATAGTAACTTCTTAGACAAAATTGTTAAATAAAAGGGTGAAAGGGGATTGAAATATGTCTTTGATGGATGTCAGATTGAAAAATGAGTTTTCCAACATAATAAATAAAGTCACCATTTCTTTTAGAGATGTGTTCCATATAAATCTGGTTCCATTTCAGCCATGAAGTTCCATCTGGGCTTGTAATTCTTCTCTGTTTGGAGCCTGTCTCTCTTGTCCAGCTGGTGAGCTCAGGTGCATCTCTTGATTTTGGCAGATCTGTGACATATTTCTTAGCAATGATTTGTACAACTTAGTCCAATTATATGGTAGCCAACACTTTTTTTTTCTTTTGTCGTGTAATATCCGATTCTTTTCAGAAAGGACCACTCTGGGGCTTGGCAGATGTCATCTTCAATACTGCCATTTTATTTTGATGAGAGACAAGGGTTTGTTGCCTAGGAAGTCCATGACAGAACATCACAGCAATGAGATGTTCTGTTTGATGCTATCAGATGTTTGTCTTACACTAAGATTCCCATTAACACTTGTAAAAAGTTCCAGAAGGTTCTGCTTGTAAATATCATCCAAAAACCATGACATAAATCACAATTTTTTACTCATTTTGTTCTCATATACTTAATTTCCCCCTTTAAATTATAATCAGCAAGCACATTGGCACAACTGTAATAAAATGAGGCTATGCACAGGAATACTTGAACAAAGTTTTGTTTCCCTTTAGTGTGTTGTTATTTTCTGACATAATAATTAGAATTAAAGACTAGATATGAGTCATTAAGAAACATCAGGTATTGGAAAACAGAAAACTCCATTTTGAATCTGTGATGCAAAAATACAAAATTTAAATAGTGACACAAGTTTTGGTATAGTGATACAAGATACATATTTATAAAAATTTGGAATGAAAATAAAACAATGTAAAATAAAGCAGAAAGTAATGTCAATGTATATAGATGACCGAACACTAATAATTTTTTTTTGAGAAATGAATAATTTCTAGATAGTGTTGAGGTAACAACTTCCCTTGATGTTCCATAATTGTAGATCAGGAAAATGTCTTTGAGTAGGAGCATAGCTATTATTTGAATATTGGAAAGCTGCGGGAGGGATAGCAGTAGACTTCGTTATACAGATTTGCTTAGACAAGTTATCATTGCTGTGCTTTTAATTATCAAATACTATCAGTGTTTATCAACACCTATTGGCAAGATTCTAAATTCTATGAGTTATTACTGCAGGTATATATCTATAATGAACATGTACAGTGATACTGGTTCAGAATTGCCTAATCAATGCAGGAAAACATTACTTACTCAATAAATATTTTTTATAGTGGATTGGAAACTGGTTTTAATACAATCAAACTCTAGAGGGCAGTATTTCTCAAAGTTTTGTCCAAAAGGATCTGAAGCAGAACTAAAATGCATTTTTTAATCACTGTAGAAACTTCTAAACCAGAATTTCTGAAGGAGCAGGATGAGGGACATGAAATACATATTTTTAAGTAGATTCTCAAGAAAATTTCTTCACACCCAATGTTTTGAGAAATGTTCAGAATTATGTTAACTGAATAATGCAAGTTTTTCTGGAATTTCTTCTTAAAATCTCATAACTTCAGATCAAATTTGTCTCCAAATCTGAGCAATTGCATCATTTTAGAGTTACGGATATCTACTTTTTTATCAATGCCAGAGCTTACTGGAAATCATACTCTTATCTCTAAGTGACTAGGTCTGAACTATTTAATATAGGAGTGAGCACTTGAAATTGTGTAACTGAGAAACTGAACTTTTAATTCTATTTAATTTAAATTAGTTTAATTATAATTTTTAAATGAATACTTAATTCATAAATTGGGAAACTTTTATGTGTGTTTACACCAATTTGGAAATATAAATCTACTTTTTCAACTGATAATTTTATGAAATCTCAATAGGAATCAAGTATTTTTGAATCAAATTTAGCATCTAGATTGAGATGTTGTGTAAGTTAAAATATGCCACAGATCTCAAAGACTGAGTATGAAGGATAGGAATGTAAAATCTTTCAGTAATTTAATATTGTTTACATGTTAAAATAATAACTTGTATATATAAAGTAAAGTATATTTTTAACTCACCTTTACCTGTTTCTTTTTGTTTTTAATGTGGTTACTAGGAAAATTCTAATTGCATGCATGTCTCATATTTATTTCTTTTGGAGAGCAGTCTTAGAATGAAAAAGCAGATATTAAGTGTGAGCAGGATCATTCTAAGCATTAGTAAAAGAAGCATGCTTTCAGAAAAGCCTAGAAGATAAAGGGTAACAATAAGAAGAGCTAGAAGGCAACAGGAGGCTTGTGGCCAGAAAGTTAAAAGTATAGGAATGGGACAATTTACCTGTTTCACATTTTATTTAATTATGAACTAAAAAGAAATATTAGTGCCAGATTTGTTTTGCTAACTATTCCTTAAAATTTTTGCTCAGTATTGTTACCAGCAATCAGGTGTCTGCATTGTGGGAGTCAGGAGCTCTGTCCTCGGGTCCGCCATAAAAGATTTACGTGGAGATGCAATGCTGGGTGAAAGAAGGGACAAAAAGCAATAAACAGAAGTGATTTCATTAAGTAGGGGAGTAAAGTACGCTTGGAAAAAAATCCAAGTGGCACCTCAATAGAGGATTGATGACTCTGAGAAGTTGAGGGTCAGGGTTTACATGGGCCATAGGGTTTCCTTGTTCTCCCTCTGTCCCTCTACCTCAAATGGCACAAATTTTCTGCTCCTCCCTTAGACCCTCCTTCTCCAAGCTGGGGCCTGCACAGTAGCATGTGCCCATAGATAGGAAGTTATATACACCTGCATTGTTAAACTTTTGAGGGTAGGGGCATGCCCAGTTAACTGATTTTGCCCATACTAGTTGAGTGTCCCTGGAGTAAGGTCATAAATGGTCATTTGCAGTTAACTTATTAGAAGAAGCCCAAGGGATGATGGAGAGGAAAGTGCCAGGCACTATTAGGCTTTTTTTCCCTGCCTATCTGGCTTCTTACTTTTGGAGAAAGAAAGAAAGGTTGGACAAGCCTGCCAGACCCCTGCTCGTATATTTTCTTCTGCTGAGCTGGTCTCAGGGCCTCAATGACTATTGTCCCTCTCTCTCTGTCTCATACCATCCTACCTATCCACTTACCCTATCAGTATGTGTTCCTGAAGCAAAAGGGGTCCATTTCTTGCACACTTCTAAGTTAATCTGTTTTGCAGCAAAGAAAGTAAGGATCTATTTTAGGGAGTTATAAGTTCCGGAGACACAGACAAGCTATTGCTCAAATGCCTGGCTCTCTGATGTCTCAGGTATGCAGATTATATAGGGAACAATCAGTAGCCATGAAAACTGAGAAAGTGGGAGTTGTGGGTGCCAGTGATTGGATGATCGGAGGGGAAAGCGGTAATGATCATTGTGTCTGGTACTGGGGTCAGCCATGGTGCCATTCCCGTCTGGTCCTGTGGCCTGGTTCCATGGCCTGATGGGGTTGTTCTGCCACAACAGGCCTGGGGCCGAAACACATTGAAAGTCAGGATGTATCCTTAGTCTAAGGTTTAACTTAAACCTATTGTCCTCGTGATTATAGACCTGAGGCTCCATTAATCTTATGTCCTAAGGCTTAATGATTAAAGGGGTAAAGTCACATACATGAAAGGATAAGGGTGGAAAAAGCAAGTGAGTCACAATGCCATTAACTGGGCAAAGCAGCTTGAATCAGATTTTTAAAACTATATTAAAGAAATGAAGTTTATTTGTAGTTACATATGCAGGACTTTTTTTCCCCATGCAAGACTGATATCCAGGAATAACAGTTAAGGAATCAAGGCTTGCATAAGTGACAACGACTTTCTTTACAGAGTAAGATACAGGCAATGTTCCAGTTATTCAATTTCATAATTTATATTGTCATTGAAAATTCTGCTTAAGAAGTATCTTCATAATTGCCCTTCAATGTTATTTAGGAGGCAGTTCTGTATGGGATATTGAACCTAAGTGAAGTGTGGTTGGTATCCACATGGGGGTGGAGCAGGCAGCCCTTTGCAGGGTGCCAGAGCCCAGAGACCAGAACATGTGAAGAGTCTTCTGTGCTGTGAAATTATTTTGGATATTGGAACATGAGAAGAAGGAGAGTTCTACATAGGTGGATCTTTGGTGAGGCTAGGCACGGGTGTCAGAGCTAAAATAGGATGATATACTTGAGAGGGAGTGTGATGGCTATGGTGATATTAGTTAAGTAAATAAGAAAAGTCTGAAGCACTTAAGTATTTAGAAATAATGGAGCATCATGTTCTCAGCTTTCTGGCAAATGATTCATGAACAAAAGGGGAACATGGAAAAAATCTGGACATGGAAAGTTTAGGTTGACCTTCACCAGAAAATAATGAAGCAGGTACTTGATTGAACAGAAAGCACTAAAGTTATTTGAATGAAACATGTCACTCTCATATTCACATGAACTTCCACTGGTATGTAGATACTATCAAAATTAAGCTATACTTATATTTCTGCTGAGGTAATAATACTTTGAGAGTCTGTTTGGCTTGTTTTTGCATTTTAATTAGAGTGTCGTTCATAGATATGAGAAAACCACAGTCCCAAAATTATGTCACTTGAGGTAAAGCCCGCCATACCAAACCTAGATTCAATATCTGCTGTTCCAACCTCTCCCAGAAACATAATTAACCAGTCCGGAATTTTCCGGTCAACATTAATGAGGTAATCTGTCACTTGAGCTCTTTCCATCCCCCATAGAAAGAAGAGGCAATCTGCATGATAAAAACCCTTGCCATTCCCTTCCCGCCAATAGAAGATATCCTGGTCTACACACACACACACACACACACACACACACACACACAGCACGCACGCACGCACGCGCGCGCGCACACACACACACACACACACACACACACAGTTAATAGCTCCCTTGTCTCACCCTTCTCATAATACAACCCCTTGGAGTGCCCTTAATAGAGCCAATTAGACCTTCAGATTTACTCTGTTGGATTTTGTACTTTAGCTGACGTAAGAACCATAATTAATAGACATTAAGGCACATTGAAGGACATCAGCTTGGTCCAGCTGTCATCATAAATTTTAAAAAGATACTTTTTTCAAATGAACATATATATAAATTTGAATAAAATATGCAACTTTAAAAAAGGGTCATGGAGATTTGTGATTTTATTCAATGACAGCTAAAGGTCACAGAATGCCTGGTTAAATTACAATAAAGTTTGTCTACTCAAAATCTTCTTGATAGATAGCTCTGGGAACTTCGAATTTTCCTGGGAAAAAATTTCAGAGAATAGAAAGCAAAAGCTAGTAAACATTCAGGCCTCCTGCCAAAGGAAAATTATCTGTGCCTGGAATGAACAAATTCCCAGCACATGAATATATATTTTTTTCATTTCCATGGCAGAGTCACATCTTATTCCAGGAGACTGACAGTGTCTAGGAAATTGTTGGACCACTGGGCATCATCATTAAGACTGCCTCTCCCTTGAAAACAATTGTACATGAAAGTCTTGGAAGTGATTCCTATTGTGCATGCATGGTGAAATTTTTTCATGACATTTAAAGCCTAAAAATAATTATTTAGACTATAGGAGAAAATAAATCAATACCTATTGAGTTATTGTTAATGCATGATAGGGAGTGTGCTTAGTGATTCATATTCTCACTTATTACTTGAGACAGTCTGTTGACCTATGTGTTATTATCTTGATTCTATTAATGAGGGAATTGAATCACAGAAGTTATGAAATTTCTCCAGTGTTATAAAGTTGATGACCGAGGCAAAGATTTGGATTCATATCAGTTGTATTGTATAGTATTAATGCTTCTACTATAAGAACATAGTTTGGAAATTAACATTTATGGAACACCTCCCAAGGTGGACTTCAGAGTTAAAGATTGAGAGAGAAAAGGAGGCTGCATCTGTCTGCTCACTACTCTGCTAAAAGGTAGCTGAAACTGTGTAACATGTTCAGGATAATGTCTCCATTGAAGTATATTTGTCATGTAACATTTTCAAAATTTATTGGACTTACTATACCTTAAACAGTATAACCTGATTCTTACCAATTATCATTGTTTTCACCAATGCCACTGTCTCCAGCCTGTAATACTGCAAATGTCTCCTTTCAGCTCCATACCCTCGACACTCAATTTCCCAAAAGTAGTCAGGACAAAGTTTTAAAAATGTAAATCACATCATATTGCAGCCTGCTCAGAATCCTCCAAAATTGTCCTGCAAAACTTTGTTTTGACTCCTGGCTTCTGCTCTGGCCTCATTTGTTATCCCTCTTCTAGTCCTTTACCATGTGACAGCCATACTGTTCCTGCGGAATACAAATCAAACAAAGCTCATTCTTGCCGCAGACTGTTTTTTGCCCCCCGCCCTGTGTGGCATGCTTTCCCCTTGATTTGCACTCCCTTTTTCATGTAGTCTCTGCAGAAAGGCCCTCCGTGATTATTCTATCAAAAGCACCTCTGAGTCTCTATCTCTTGTCACTGTTTGATTTTGCTTCACAGCCCTTGTTGCTATTTTAAATTGCATTATATGCTTATTTAACATGTCTGGGCTCCCCAGCAGAATGCTCATTCACTCGCTCTGACTCTCTCTCTGTCTCTCTCTGTCTCTTTCTCTCTGTGTATGCATGTCTTGGTGTCTACAATACTACATTAGTGTCAGGGACATAATATGCTCTTGATAAATATTTCTTGTATGAATAAATAAGTGGAAGAATGAAATAAAAAAAAAGAAATCCTGTTACCATTTTTCTCATTTGATTTCACAAGCATCCTGAGCATTATAGAGGACATTATAGGAATAATTTTATCCTTTGCCATTGTATAACAGTGAAGTGTTTAACTCCAGAGGTCTTGGAAAATCCAGGACTTAATTATTTATTTTGTTGATTGGGAGAAGAGAATCCACTCCCCTATTATTGATGAGGAAGCCATGAGATGCTGGGAGGCTGCTAGCAGTGACAGGAGAGAAGGCAGCCTAAGAGAACCACAGAGAAACAGCAAAAACCTAATGACACTGAACCTCACTACAACTAGTGAACTTACCTTACATTCTGCCTTTTTAACATTTATAACCTTTGATTTCTAAAGCCATTGGGATGTTTATTATTCAAAATCAAAAGCTAGCTTAGGTAATTCATGCTCACATCATATGTTTGATTATTTAGCAAAATATAGTTCATCTCTAACTCCCTTTACTGTCACCTGTGCATACTAGATTTTTAAGAAAAGGAATCAAGAATAATTAACCTGTATTTTCATAGTTGTTATAATTTTGAAACATTTAGTATCTCATTGAGAGGCCAGATCATTAGTTGGATTTTTACTGAAGTTGTTTTTACATTTTTCCTTTTTAAATGTTTTCTTGCATATATTTTTAGTTTGTTTCAAGAAATTCCAGTTCTAAAAAATGTTGCTATGTTTGAAGGTGATCGTCATCACACACTAACTTGATCTCTCTGTTTTATGAGAAATAAGATTATTATTTCAAAAAAAAAATCTATCTGACTTTTTAAAAGGACAGCATAAGCTATCGTAGCAAGCAAAACTTGGGCACTGTATAAAAATGTGAGGAAGGTGAAACAAATTCATAAATAGGTACAATGAATTCCTTTTTCTTAAGGGACCATATGCAAAAAAAGTTATAATAAGAAGTATTCATTGGAAGTAAATGCCAAATCATCTTCCTCCTTGGCTTGAATTCTTTCTGAAGTTCAAATGAACTACATTGCCCAATTTTAGGGAAAAAGAAGAGGAAAGGGAGATTTATTATCATGGAAAAACAATGTAAGTTAAAGGAGCATGAAATATAAAATGGTAAGGGAAATAATACATGGAGGGAATAAACAAGAGAAAAAGTAAAATTCTTTTTTAGAAACTTGTAGTATAAAAGTGGTGGTGGCATTTTATTTTTTATACTCACATGCTTGATAAGTGCATACATGGTAAAGATGCAGACATATTGAGTCTTCCATAAATGAAATTATATTTTGTCCCTAGAATCTATCCTCCATGAAAGCTAGGTGCTACTTTGGTAATTTATATTAATGTTAACCAGTCTGAAGTTTTGAAAACAGATATAATGAAATGGCATTTTGTTATGTAATTTTTCCCTACTAGTTATTGGTTAAATTGGTGACAACCTGGTTTAATGAATTTAGCTTTTCTTACAGTGTTTTATGGTACATTGAGTACATTGAGTTCCCCAAAATACTGGTAACTGCTTAACAACAACAACAACAACAACAACAACAACAACAACAACAACAAAAGAGCACATTCTTTTTACGATATTATATTAGAGAAATACTAAATTAATGTTAATCCGATTTTTTTTTGAAAAACTATCAGAGATCTTAAAATTCTAATGGACATTTTATATATTCTCAAAATACTTATGTTCAAATTTATGGGAACACTTAACATCTAAAGAAATTAATATTCAAGGAAACAGTTTGGGATTTGCTTATATATGTATTTTAAAACATCACGGGATAGATGAATCATTCTAAGGCATTTTTATCATTTTTTGAAACCAGTTCAGCTTGTGAACTTGAGGACACTTCTCTCTTTTCTTTCTCCCTCTCCCCTAAGTAATATTTTAAATCCATTTTCACACTAGCATTCTGTAATTGAACATTTATTATATTTATGGCAACTTAGGAGTATCCTTTGTCCCTATAAATATGTGGTGCCTTTTTGGTAAAAGCTCTGTTTAAAATTCTCTTTCCACTAATAACTGAACCTCAGAGCCTTTATGCAGTTCATGGAATCATCCATTAATATTTCTTGAGTGCCCTGAAGTTTTAGGGGAGACAAAAGTTTATGAGATAGCACATAAACTGTATGTTTTTGTTTTTGTTTTTTTGTTTTTGTTTTTTTTGTTTTGTTTGTTCGTTTAAGATAAGATTGACTATTGGAACTAGTCTCAGACCTGGCAAAGCCGACCATAGCTAGTGTCTTTATTCCTTAATTGACCAAGACCCTGGATGATTTTAGTCTTTAAGGCTTTTGCTCATATTAAGAAAACTCTCTAGCATGCCTCACAGTGGTTTCAAGGTAATTTAGAAATATAGAGTCATGCTAGTAGGGACCAGAAAAATGCAGATTGGAATAGAAAGAAAAAAATTATATGGATTGGAATTTGTACATTACCAAAGTGTTAACTGATTTATACTTTTTTTTTTTTTTTTGCTTATTGAAGGACTGAGCTAGAGGTTTCTGAAGGGCACTTCGACCAAATACTTAAAGAAGGAAGGAAGTTTTTATACGTTCCTTGCTGAAAAACAAAATAGCAATCATTTGAAAAAGAAATAGTAAATTAAAGTTTCTGTCTATGAGATCATCATTTTAAAATTGTTTTAATTCCTCTGAGGCGAATGAAGCAATTGATTTCTGTGGTACTGTGGGGCTATAGGCAAATATCAATAAGTTTTTCAGCTTCCTTGATCTTTTCATTTTTTTGTAATTCTGGCTTTAACCCTGTCATAGCTGAGAAACACACAGTTTAGGGCACACAAAAAGGATTTGGTCTTACTCATAGCACCTTGGAGTCTAAAGAATAGAGAAAACTTTTATTTTCCATCCATCTAATGTTATCTGCCCACTGGCATTTGCCTACCCTTCATGGTTACCAATAGCCCCTCCTCTTTCATTCTCTCACGTGTGTTTGTTTTTTCACCCACGTTGCACCAAGATACAAGATGCATTATCAAAATTGTTTTTTATTGCTAACATTGCTGAGAATTGAACATCTATAAGTAAAACATAAATCTCTCTTTTAATATTGATTGCATATTGCACATAGCATAATTCTGATGTGTGCAGTGCTAAAAGACCTTTTCCCATGAGGCCAAATTGGGGAAAAACACACAGACCCCCTTTTGGGCAAAGAATCTTCTAACATACACTCACTATTTTCCTTAGTAACTGAACTCAACTGAATGATATGTCTCAGTCATTTTATTTCAGCTTATATGGCCATGCAACTAAGTTCTGGTGAATGAAATGGGAATTAAATTGCTATGAGGGACTTAGGGTTTGTTCTTTGGAGGCAAGGAAAGACACTTGCATTGCTCTTTATTGTCATTGTGATACTGATATTCTTGCTAGAACTTCAGTGGGTCATCTGGAACATGTAGGGAAGCTTGAGGATGAAGCCAATGAATGGTTGTAGGGAAAGATAAAAGTATTTGAAGTTCCGAATGATTTTATAAAGTGTTAGATAAACCCAGGATTGCCTACTTTTTGACTTGTTTTACACAAGATAAAAATACTCTTGAATATTTGAAACATGCTTTAATATTTAAATAGTAAAAGTGTTTTTTACTAGAATCCAAGCACAGCACTTATCTGCAAATTTTTTACTACATGTTTACTTAGAGCCTACTCTGCCCTCGGAACTATACTAAGCAATCTTTTTCAACTATTTTGTTGGTGACCCACAAGAAAAGTTTAATTTACACATAATTCAGTATTCACACATACATTTCTTTCATATATATAATGGAAAAATCTTTTAAGAAATAGTTTTATCTTTTTTATGTTCAATATATGTTTAATATATCCAATACATCCATTCAATACGTGTGATACTTGGAAATACAGCTTGGTTAATCATGCCAAGAACATAAAAGGATGGTAGAAAGAAAAATAATGTTAATACTGATTTGAGCAAAGAAATGTGTGCTTCATGTAGAAAGAATGGGAAAGAAGTGTTGATGCCAAGAATCATTGTACCTCTTGAGAAGAGCTCCCAATGGATAACTGGGCTCAAATTTATAAACAGCACCTAGAGCCATTGCTAAACAGGAGCCCTTCATGCAAGCCACGCTTTAGGGAGAAGCCTACACTGAACTAACTACCTGCCTGCACTGTCTTCCTGCTGTCTTAGCCAACCTTAATGAAGGAGTTCCTGGGATAGTATTTTGACACTTTTTCCATCCAGTTAGAGCTGTGCAACTATATCACCATTAACATTTTTCAGTTCCAATCAGAGCAGCTGCATGCTGACCAATCAGGACAGTGCTTTTTGTACCAATCAAATGGTAGGAACAGGCCAATCAGAAACCAGGGTCAGGGACTACTCTCTATATAAGCTATAGCTCCTCTGGCTTGGAGAGTGCACTTTCCCTTTCCCCTGAAGACTATGTTTCCCTGCTGTAGCCAAAACACGGAAGATGTCTCTCTAGACCAGAGCAGAACAGAGCAGAGCAGGCCGAATGGAACAGAGCTCTCTTAGCAGGAGAGGGCTGTCTCAGCCAAGGGCCACCTCACCCAAGGGCTGGCTCACAGCCTTGCTGTTCCACAGCTGTGCTGTATCATAATTGAGATGTAACACTATTGAGCTGTTCTGAAATTGTGCTGTATCACAGTTGAGCTGTTTACACTAAATAGAGTTTAATTCTTTTCTTCACTGCACCCCAAATTGGGGATTTCTGTTGGCATTGAATTGACACCAATGGCCATTGGTTGACAAAAGCTAACAATATAATAATTACTATATGCAGGGTATAAAGTGATTTGCATAAGTTTAGCTCATTTGATTTTTATAAAAATCCTGGGAGTTAAATTATCTACATTTTTTTTTTTTTTTATATAGGCAGTTGTAATTCTTTGAGGTGAAAGAACTTGCCTTAAGTCATGTAATTAATGGATGCTAGGGTCAGGCTTCAAACTCAGGTTTATTAGCTAAAATGGATGACTTTAAAGTAGTTAGTTCCTCTAGAATTAAATATCTGGGTTTTTTGCTCTGATTTTTTCCCTGTAAATGGTGCTTATTAGCTTGTTTCATTTTTATCCAAATGGTGCCGTGGGAATTTTGAAACCTAAAAAAAAAAAAAAAGTAAATGAAATCAGGGAAAAAATATTTTGTTCATTTCTGCTCAAAGTACCTCCCCAGTAAGATCAGTGATGGACTGATTAAAAAGTGGTCCATGTTCAGTGGATTTGCTTTATGTCTTATAAAGAACCGTGTCCTCTCTTGTGTGTTTCTGATACACAGCATCACTGTGGCATTTCATTGGTCAGAACTCTTGTTCTTCACACAATTTTTTTTGAAGTTGTGAATATTAAGTGCCAGCTCACATCGTACTTCAATGCATTGGAGTCATAAAAACATTAAATCTTGTTCTAAAAGAAAATATCATCTTGTGCAAATTATTTAACTTGTTTCCTCCAATGTAAGATGGTGATATAAACACCCATTTCACATAATTTGTTTTAGTATTGTATATGAAAAGCAACAAACATAGGAATGAACATTAGTTAATGTTAAGTGTGCAAGCTTCAGGTCACACAGATCTAGTTTTACATCCTAGCTCTTTCATCACCACTGAATAAACTGGGAATATATTTAACCTCCCTGAGCTTTCTTTTCTCTCTAAAATAAACGTTAAAATACTGGGGTTTTTTTGATAGCTGAGAGATTATAAAAGATAATTCATTGGAAGTGCTTATTATAAAATGTGTTGCATTCAAGAACTTGAATGTTAGTACTTAACATCATTCTTCAATGTATTAATAATTTTGTATATGAAATAGAGGCTCCTAAATTTTAACACAGATTTTTAGAACCCTGCTTGGAAAACTTATTCAATTAGTATAAATCTTCCATTTGGAGAATCATCCAATTCCACCTAACAACGTAAGTATCCACTTTCATAATCCTACAGTGTGAGTTCTGGAGGAGTTAACTGACTTAAAAGAAAAAAAAAAGATCTAAAATGATTAAAGATTAAAGTACATACAGACTTTTGAAGTACATTTCTCTGTTTTGATTTTTAAATAATTAATTAGAAACTGCATTCAATATAAAACTGAAAACAGAACTTTTCCCACCATTTGGCTCAATGTAATTTAGGTCACAAACTGATTATTTATTAAATTGGAAGCAAAGTTGAAAAATTCCATCTGGGACATAAAATATTCTTTTCTTTTTTGGGAGATTTCGTCTTGTGAAGTCTTTAATATATTGAGTCACTTTAATGAAATTTCCATAGAGATTAGATGATTTTTTTTTTAACTGCCACTACTTCAAAAGAATCCGGTTATTGCTCTAGATTCATCTGTATTTCTGTATGACACACACAGACACATGAGCAATAAATAAACATTAGGAAGTTGTTTGATACACAGCAAACCTAGTTAATACAGTCTGCTGCTTTCACTTTCTTTAATAGATATTTTGTCTGATTAATTCTGTTACCTAAAGGCGACCAAATACTTTCATTTTTGAGGCATGTTTTATTTAAGTTTCCCATCTGGATTAATCCTTTCTTCTGGTACCTTATATTTAATCTATAACCGCTGGTGTTTGTATTAGCAAGAGTGGAATCCATTTTGAAGTGTTAAAAAACTTCATCAAAAAGGGCTCACAAGGCTAACTTAGTGAGAATTCTCCCGTCATTTTATTTTTTGTAGACCTAGGAAGTGAGATGGTCTCAACAACTATTCAAAGCAACTTCTGGTTTGATTGAGATTTAAGACACAGATGATTAGTCATTTAAATTATGCAGGGAAAAAAAAATCCTGCAGGGCAAATTAACTGTTGGTGAAGTAGTCTCTATATATTCAAGAGATTAACCAGCATTTCCACACCAATATATATCTATATCTTAAGTCAAATTTACTGTTATAATTGGTGGTTTAAAATCCACTCATCCCTTTTTTCACTATTTGGTTTAATTAATCTAAAAGCATCAGCTAAGTAATGACACAGAGTTATCATTTTGAAATAACAAATAGCACTATAATTTGGATTCTTTAATATAAAGTCATATTTGTGCAACTAGATTTTTATACAATATGGAAATAATTGCTAGTAACTGCAAAACTGCCTTTATTTCCAGATTAAAATAATACCCCTAATATTATTACTTTGAAATCTACCAGATTGATAAATATAAATGAACTATCAGTTAATTTTCTACCAATATGTCTTATTTTAGAATACAGAAATGGAAAGATCTGGCTAGAGTCACATAAAACTTAAAACAAACAGAAATAACTGCATAATTTTATCAAGTTTTAAGGTTTCATTTCTGAGATTTCAATTTGAAAGTCTTGTACAAAAACGTAGTTCGCAAATTGTTTTTCTTCATTTTGAGGGCAAATATAACTTTAAGAGTTGTGTATCATCTTCATTTGATATTTTTGTATTTCAAATTTTTCTACAAAAATATTACCACCAGAGAAGTGTGACAAGTTCTGTGATAGAGGTAAAATCATGGGTGAGTATGACAGAAATCTCTGCCTAATGAATAGAGGAAGACATCTCAGACACTATATTTTTTAAAGGGTCTTGTATTGAGCCAGATTTTTATAAGGAAGGTCAAAAGGTGAGTTTCAGTTTTATCTATTTGTTCTATGATTTCCACTGGAACTTAATTATTATTTTAATAAGTAATAACTTACTATATTTTTTTCAAGATTATAAATAAAACTTTAATTGTATCAAAATATTAAAAGTAGTAGATTCTGGAAGCTAACAATATGAATATTTTATTTTTTTCTTTCTTGAATTAGTTTTTAACATTTAAAAAATCATCTAAAAAATGTACTCCTTCCAAAGAGAGATTATACAATGGAAAATTAAATGGCAGTTTAATGTAACTAAGAATAAGGCAGAAATACAGATAGAAGATGAAAGTAAAATTCTAGTAAGAGGTGCTGTGTTTCCGTTTGAAAGCAGTGACAGTAGAAGGAAACTGAGTTTACAAACTCACTAGTGTTTTATACAAGAGAAGCATCCTGCACGGTGCCGTCCTCTGTACTGCAGTGAGCTGGGGGTATTCCTTCATGTGACCAGAGGTATTTTTGTGTTAAGATTTGTAAGTAAAATTTTTGTAGTGTAAAATAACCATATATAATGTATCTCAATATTAAGTTAATTCCTAGATTTTTGTAAGATCCAATCTAAATGTTTAAAGGAAAGTTAATGTGCAGAAGGCCTAAAGCCAAGAAGGAAGAGAAATGAAGCCACCTTTTAAGGCATAAGATAAGGATGTTGACGTTAATTATTTGAGAGGGAACAAAAAACAGAAAGATAAGAACATCATGCTTGGAGCACACAATGTAGTCAAGAAATGCAGGTGTGTATGAAGACTTTAGCAATAGTATTTATATCTCCCTTGACTTTGGTGGGTTCTCTAAGGCTTTTCAGAAAGCACATCATACTACATCACATTCTTCAGGAGCTGGAACCTGCTATGACTCTACCTCTCACTCTCACGTTGCAGTCTTTTTTTGTTGTTCTTTCCTCTTTTGAGAACTGAAGCAAAACTGAGGGGAAAAACAAAACATTTATTCATTTAGTCCATTCCTGGATACCACAAGAGAAGAACAGATTCTTAAGTTTTCTACCTAAATCAGTCAGATGCAGATGGAATACATTGGATAAGTTCAAATCTTGGTTTAATGAATCAGAAAAGCAGTATTAAATATTGGGTCCAAGAGTACAGAAATAAAGATGGGAGATGATAGGTGAGGAGTCAAGGACATTATCAGGTGATAATACAAAGCAACAGAATCTCTGGATTCAAGATCCAGATTATAAATAAAGCAAGGGCACTGTGAAAGCGTTTGTACTAGGTGATAGCTGCATTGGTTGCTATTATCATTCTTATTCTATATAAAAGGGAAATGAAACTCAAAAGTTTAAGTATCTTATCTAATTTTACATGTATATGCCTATAAGTAGCAGGGTTTTTTCAAATCAAGTCTTTCTAATTTTGAGATCCATAATTTTTGCCTATACAATATTGACTTTAAGATCTTAAGACATTTTTAAAGTCTTAAAATACATTCAAGTTTGCTTTCTGGAAGAATCCTTTTGGCATAGTTTATTGGTAGGTGATATGTTATAGACCTTTTTCTCCTAGCTATACATTTTCAGTTCTTTTATGTATTATGTATTCTAGTTCCTGGAGTACGTAGTTACTCTTCCTGTTTACATTGCAGTTAACAAAGAGGGTTAAATAGGTAAACTTTTTATTAGGGGAATACCTGTTGGAGAAAATAGGGAAGGAGTCAGGAAAGGCTATGTAAGTATGTAAGTATATGAAGCAAATCCAACCCTGTCTGAAGTAGAAAGAGGACAGAGGGAGGTTGGCAGAATTGTCCTGCACTGAAGCACAGTTTAAGAAACTTTGGGCAAGATCAAAGTTCACTAGAAGTCCCAAGTCTTCCAAGAATAGGTCTGCCTTACTCGCTCTGCCCCACTGGCATTGGCTAAGAGCAGCAGCCATGGGAAGTGGCGCCTTGGCAAAAACACTGCCACGGGTCTCAGATGGCAATAGCTGGGGCTCTTACTCAGACTCTCTATTGTTGGAGATCTGCAGGGCACATTCTCATGGCTGCCACAGATGACTTTCAAAGCTATATAACTCTTTTTTTGCGAATTACC
Organism: Eonycteris spelaea; assembly: GCA_003508835.1. Taxonomy (NCBI): domain Eukaryota; kingdom Metazoa; phylum Chordata; class Mammalia; order Chiroptera; family Pteropodidae; genus Eonycteris; species Eonycteris spelaea. Next base: position 7,516,810 of record PUFA01000007.1, read on the forward strand.
AGATACCATCCACTCTACACATTAAATTATATGATAAAGAGATAACATTATTTATGAAGACTTTCTCATGCCTTTCCAATATCTCTCATATTCTTGGTTGAGATTCATAGGAAAATCTATGAACATCTAAATTTGAATTATAAGTGAAGTTGAGAACAATCTGTTACTAAGAGTGAAAAGCATATTTTCTTTCTCAAAACCAAATAACTTGAAAGGCAAACCAGGATCATTAATGGTCTTTGGAATACTGAATTAAAAACAGAATTATTTTGGTTGTAAGAAATAACATACAATATTTGTTCAATTTATTCCAGCAGGTTTGAGGGTCATGGGGTGAGGAACACTAACACACCTTTGGAATGGTCACAGTGTGCCAAGAACATGGTTGATGATTTATATTTGAAGGATAGTGAAATATGCCACCTCAAAATATGACTGTAGGATTTCAGGACATGCCACTCAAAATATGCTGTTTTGGAATATTGATTATTTTGAACCATTGGAACTTCGAAAAACAGCAAACGCAGGGAGAAGCTTTCTCTGAACTCCCCTTATCTGCTTACAGACAGATCCCCCAAAAGGAGCTCAGTTGTCATAAGTTCTCTCCCTGGAGTTTCATTAACCAGGGAAGATTGATCCTTATTACAGGAGAGAAGATTAGATGTAGATGCCACACCCAGACAAACGTTGTACTCTTCCCCTGAGAGGGCTCCTTTCTTCCTGTCCTTTCCCTATTAAAATGATTTAAGCCTGAATTCTAAGCTGCCCTGAGGAGTTAATTCATATTCCCCTGGGTATCTCCCATGTATACAAGAGATATGCATATTAATAAACTGTTTTTCTCTTGTTAATCTTTTATTATACAGGTCTCAACTAAGAACTCAGAATGATAAAGATTATTTTTTCTTTCTTACACATTCAATCTATATAGTGCCCATGGCAGGGAGAAATGAAGATATAGGGGTTCACTACAACTCAGGAACATAGATCTAGGAAGTGTTAGAGCAGATTTCAATTTAATCTGTGTACCTCTAAATCCTGTAATCTTTTCAAGTGCAGATTTTTAAATTTGTTTATGAAAGATTTTCCAAGTAACTCCTACATGCCCAGACCCATTTAATAGACTATAAATATATACGCATTTATAGTTAAAATATATATACAAATATGTATACAAGTTTATATACAAATATATCCATATATATATATAACTATAAACTATATATAGATATGTAGCTATAGATCTGTATTTATATATATTATATCTTCAATCTTTCAATCAAGGAGTTTATCATCAAATTGGAAGAGATTATATTATACCCAAAGAGTTATAAAATATAAACCTAATATAAAATAGTAAATACATAAATACTATGAGTTGAAGCTCTTTGGTAGTTTGGGCTCTTTGGTAAATTAAGTTTATGCAGAACTAACAGAAAGTAGTACATCTTTTTGATTAGTTGTTTTAGTTTAAGAGAGCTGTATAACATAATAGCACAAACAAGGTAACATGTAAACATAAAAAATTTATTTCTCTCAGTTCTGGAGGATGGAAGTCCACGATCAGGGAGCCAACATGGTTAGGTAAGGACCCTCTTCCCGGTGCTAGACTTCTCTTTGTATTTTCAAATGGTGGAAGGCATTAGAGATCTCCCTTGGAATCTCTTTCATAAGGCACTAAACCCATTCATGAGGTTTCTCCCTAATGAATTAAGCACCTCTCAAAGACCCCACCTTCTACTATCATCACCTTTTGGGGTTAGGATTTCAATATATGAATTTGGGGTGGGGCACAAATGTTCAGACCACAGCAATAAGGAATAAGTATTGGACTTAAGATGCCTAAGATTGAATTTTACTTCTAACATTTAACTTCACAGTTATTTTTAATTATTCTGTATAAGTTTTAGTTTCTATGTTTTCAAAAGGGTGTAAGTAATATCAATTTCACAATGTTGTTGACAGGATTGGATAGCAAAATTCATGGGAAAGCAAGAAGCAAATTTATAGTGTAAATATAAAAAGCATTATTATAAGCGATGGTATCTGCATTTTATTTGAACGCCAAATTCCAGCCATATTTAAAGTAGATAAAAATATTTAACCCAACTATTAAAGTTTTCAAAAAGAAAACATAAAAACTGTTTGTTCTTGAATTTTAGATTCTTCTTTGAATTTTGTGATTCATCATCTTCAAAATATTTGTTTGTATAGCTCACTGATTTTCAAGAGATAGCAAAGGTCTTAAGTAGATTTCTGAAGTGTGGAAATAAACAAAATCCAGACTCTATCCAAAAGAAACCTAAAAATAAAACAAGAGAAGGAAAAGCATATTTCCAGAATAGAAAGCACCCATAAAATTTCCATGAATAAATATATTTCAAAATATCAAATCCAAGCATGCTGATTGGAATATATTCTTGGAAAGTGGAGATTGATTTTCCAGTAAAAGGGCATTAGACTCTATTCTATGTTTGTTATTAATTTAAAAAAATAATAGTTCCTTTTATGTTTAATATATGGTTGTCTGTAATATTTATTAATACATTTAGGTCTCAGAACAACCATAGGGGGTAGTTGTTCCCACTTTACAGATGAGGAAACCTATACCCAGAAGATTAAGTGACTTGCAAAAGGTTGACACAGGACACAGACACCGACCGTGGTGCCTAGTTCTTAGCTATAGAGTTTACTGTATCCTATTTGTTAAATTATCACCTAGTTTTCATTCTAGGGACATATGAACCCACTATCCTCAAACAGGTAGAGCACGCACCCTATTGATGGATTTTTTCCTTTTGCCTGAGCTTCTGGCTCCAGATATCCACAAAGCACTCCCCTTCTTCTATTTCCCATGCAGATAACATCTCCCAAGAAACTTCCTTGACTTCCCTTTTGTGTGCTACCTTTATAGCTGTGTGTCTATGTGTTTTAAATAATGTTTCACTGTTCTTCATATCACATAGATTTATTGGCTTTATTTTATCATTTTTACTGTTTTGGTAAACAATACCTAAAGCAACGAGTGGTATATTGCAAAAACTTAATAAATGTTTGAATGAGTAGATAGTCATGAGTTAGATATTATGCTAGCAGCTTTGAATATATTATTTTATTTACTCTTAAAATAGTTCTTTTAGGCATGGGTATCACTATCTTACTTTTACACATGGGGAAATAGATTCCAATATGTCAAATAAATTTAACAGATGAACAGAAGTACTTAATATTTGAGACAGGATTGAATCAGGTCCATATGATTTTAGAGTTCCGACTTTTGCCGTCATTCTGCTGCTTTTCTAGTTATTTTGGATGAAAAGTCAAGATAATGAAGATTTTATCCCTGTTGCAAGGCATTATTTTAGAGCGTAACAACATGTTTTAATATCAGATATCCATTAAGCTAAATCTGGAGTTTTGCAAGGGTGTTTCTTCATACCATTATAATCAAGGCTCTGATTGTTATCTTCTGATAGTTTCATCTATCTTAGTAACTCTTCTGAGATATGCAATTTAAGATCTTCATTAAAAAATAATGTGCAATTTCTTGAATCTAGGGACTTCGGGAGGGACATTTATTTGTAAACCTATGAGCCCCTGGACCAAGTCAATCGTGAGGCTTTTTATAACACAGAATTAAAAGTTTACTCCACAAATGGCCAAAGTTATCTCTGCTCCACTCCAAGAAAAACAAAAGTTTCCTTTTTCTTTTGTCCTTGCAAATTTATTTTATGAAGCCTTTATATTCTTGGAAAACATAGTCATGATATTATACTGGTATTTTCTGGTAGGTACTTGATTGCTTGGCTCTGAACTCATTTTTTAGGAATACCCATATACTCATCTGTCTTGCATTACAATGTACTTTTGGTTTAAGATAACAGTCATGTGATGTGATAAGTGCAGAGGTGGTTTGACAAAAAGGATTTTTTGTGGCTGTAGTTCGTAAGAGACAGAATGTGTAGCTAATGTATTCAAATAACAACTTTTCCATTATTTCTAATAAAACTTGTGCTAAGTTGAATATTTTTAACTCTATATAGAGTTTTTAAAAATACATTGGTGTGCGAGATGATTCTGAAGTGAATTTTTGGCAGCTTATTAGAAAAGTTAGGAAGCAGATACGGCTTAGGTTTATGCATTACCTGTTTGAATATAAATGTAATGAATGAGATTAGAACACTTTTTTCCTCTCTCAGTAGTTGTTGGTGTTGGATGAAAATATATTTGGATTTGTAATCAATTTGATTGATTATAGGGTTTTGAGCCACTTCAATACAATCTGTGAACCTACTGTATGTGAGGTATTGTATTAAAATTATATTTGAGAAATACCCTAAGTAGCTTAAAATCTTCAATAGGTATAGAATTGAAAGTCATAATAAGATAAAATAACATTCAATAAAGATAAATTAAAATGGCACCAAGTAAACTGAGTCTTTTAATCCTCACTGAATTTTTTTCTTGCTGTAAAGGTACTAAAAGCCTCAGGATTCAAGCTGGAGTTAGCTTTGATTTTCTTTTTCTTCACTCCAATGAACAAAGTCTATAAGAAAACTGAGGTTAAATAAATAATTTTCTCAAGAGGTAGGATTTTATTTTAGCTAAATTTTAGAAGAAAATTTCACAATTCTCTGTAAAAGAATGAGAGGGTGTTTTCTTGCTTTCTTCTCTCATTTCTAACTGGACTTTTATAGATGGGGATAAAAAATTTGTTGGTCATCTTTTGAGGGGACACATTCCACCCCTCCTAAAATTGAGTGAGACATAGGCCCACTAAAAGACTGAAATTTAATTGTAGGCTTATAACATGCTCCCACTGCCCCCCCCCCCCCCCACACACACACACATCTTACCATCACCGCAACAAGGCTCTCGTAGGATAGTACTGGATTACGGTGGAAAGAGATACAATTTGTAGACTCTTTATTCAATAGTTCTTAATAAATCCAAAGACAATTAGGAAGACAGGAATAGGCCAACAGACTAGATCAAAGCCTCTTATACATCCAGGTATAGCAAACATGAAATACAGACCAACTTCAGTTACCCAGTTATATATGACTTCCAAAAAAAAATAAAAGGCATCTAAAAGTAAAAAAAAAAAAAAAGTACAAGGAGACAAAGTGAATATCAAAACCAGGCTCCATATACTATTAGAGTGGGAGGTTATAGATAAGCAAGTAAAGGAGGAAGCTAGAATGATGCATGTTGTAAGGGATTGGAGTTGGAGGTATCCATACAAACTCATTTACATTAGAAGATTATTATAGTTACATATACAATATTTAAATATTAAAATAAGTACGTGTATATATACCAGTTATTATGAACACAAGTATTTGTTCTATCTGGAAATGACACTCAAACATCAACAACATATGCCAGATCTTGGTTTCTAATACTCTTCTCCAGTGAAGAAAGTTAGGACTCTACAGAGAAATGTCTTATCTGAGTCTGGGGCAGGAAAAATATAAAATGATTCTTATGTATCTAATAGTGTAGAAAGTATTCATTTCCTCACTAAGTATATTCTCATCAGCATTATGAAAAGATTTTAATTGAAAGTGTCCCCTAAATAAATTTTAGAAACAGTGAGTAATTTTAGATTAAAAATAAGTATGGATTTCTCATGAACTCTCATGAAAAAAGAATACAAAGTTTTCCTGAGATAAGATTATGCAGAATAAAAAAATTGCCATATATTCACATTCCTGTTATTTATTTCTCCTAAATCTCCAACTAGTTTAGCACAGGGCCTAACAAGATAGTTTTGTTTTTAATAAAATACATGAACAAATCAATGAGCAAACAATTGAATTAATGAAATAGTTTTATAAACTTCAAATAATGGATAAATCAAATTCCTTGTGTTGATGAATTTTTCTTAAAGAAAAAATACTCTTTGTAAGGTTTAAATTTGTAAATCCCTGCAAGTTGAAACTGCAGGTTCAGGAATGATTAGTTGCACACTGTGGGTCACACAGTTACTTAGAAATTTAAAACTGAAACTCAATTTTGAAACTGTCCTGAAGGTTCAAGGATGTGTATGACCTTGTTTGCAAAATGCATTAGTTACTATGGAAGCAAATATTGTGAAAGAAATTCTAAGGATCTACCCTCTAATCAAATGCTTTCTGTAATGGGTTCCTGGGACATTCTGGTTTATGTCTAGTGTCCTTGATTTTCACTCAATTTAACATTTACATTTGTCCAAAATTTTTAATTTGTTAACAAATGAATAATCAATAATAATTATTAATATCCGTATTTAAATAAGCCAGGAAGTGTTTGGTAAACCTTCACACCATGTTCCATGTGTTGCTATAGTCTTATTTGTCAGTGTGAGATCATGTGTTCTGAACAATTTCCTCATTGTCTCACATAGGTAAAACTGAAACATGATTCTCTGTTTTTATAGGAGAATGCTTGCTGATACAACAACTTTCCCTCAGATTAAGCAGCTAGAGCAACATAGTCCATCCCCTAATAGTCATGAGTGGGGGTTGGAGAAATATTCTTGGCTATTACCCCTGCCAGCTACTTTTGTGAACAAGTGTCATGGCATACAAAACCCATTATAAAGAAAATAATAAAGGGAGTTCTTTGGATTGAAGGATCTGAGAGAAGTTCTCGAAAAATATGAAGATGCAAAAAGAATTGAAGAACCTAGTACAAGGTAAATATTCTTAAAATCAATCTACCCATCTGTCTACCTACCTACCTAACTACCTATCATCCATCCATCTATCTATGTACCTATCATCTATCTATCTATCACCTATCTTTCTATCTATCTATCTATCTATCTATCTATCTATCTATCTATCTATCTATTATCTATCTTTGTATCTATTTATCATCTATCTACATTTAGAGTTATGGCCCCAGAAGGCAGGAGAAAGATAAAGGGATTTAAAAAAAAGAGTTCTAAGGTCTGTACATTTTTCAAGAAGTGGCAAAGTACCAATTTATTTAACTCAAATGAGTATGCTGTAATTACTAAGCAAATGTATGAATAATTACTAAGCAAAGATCTAAGTATGTATAATAACATTGTAAGAATATAGAAATAACATAAAACAGCAGGAAAAAATAATCGATCTGTCCAAAAGGTAACGCACATTGAAAACAATGGTAAATTTAAACTCAAATGTATCAGAAACTACGTTTTATGTAAATGCATTAAGTACAATTAAAACAGAACTATCAATGAGATTTAAAAAATATTATATTCTCCATAGAAGAGTCAAAACTGTAATATAAAAGTAGAAACTGAGATATAAAACAATTGAATAAGAGAGAAAAATCAAAAAGAACTCACTACTAAGAGTCCCCCTTATCTATGGTTTCATTTTCCTGTTTCAGTTACTCCCAGTCTACCACAGTCTGAACATATTAAATGGAAAGTTCCAGACAAAAGAACAATTCATAAGTTTTTAATTGTGCAACTTTCTGAGTAGCATGATGAAATTTTGTGTGAGGTCCCACTTTGTCCCACATGGGATGTGAGTGATGTCAGTCATCCTTGTCCAGCCTCTTTATGCTCTATATTACCCATCTGTTAATCACTTAGTAACCCTCTCTGTTAACAGATCAACTGTGATGTTATTGCTGTGTTTGTGGTCAAGTAACCCTTAAAGCATCCTAAAGCTACATCACAATGTCTATGTTATTTATATCTCATCACAGACATTATATGATGTCACATCATCATAAGAAGAATGTTGAGTACAGTGCAATAAGATGTTTTGAGAAAAAGACCAGATTCATGGAACTTTTATTACAGTATACTTTTTAAATTATTATATTTTATTATGTTATTCTTAAGCTCTTACTGTGCCTAAATTATAAATCAAACTTTATCATAGGTATGTATGTATAAGAAAAAAAAAACAGTATAGCTAGGGTTTGGTACTGTTCTCAGTTACAGGTATCCATTGTATATCACCAATAGTGATATACATTCCCATATCCCCAAAGGAAATTTTAATTATTTTCAGCAGATAAGGGGAGAGTACTGTATTGGCAATTTAAAAAGATTAATAGAATTGATAATATCCTGGACAGGTACTGGATATTATCTCCACCGCTGCTCATATAAAAGGAAAGAAAGCATAAACTACCAATAGCAGAAATGAAAAATGGACATAGATCCTACATGCATTGAAAAGATATTGAGGGGACATTATGAATAGCATTATGCAAAAAAAAAAAATTTAAGTAGATAGAGAAAATACCTTGAAAAAACACAATATTCCACATCTGACTTGGGTGGCGGGGGGGGGAGCTATATATCTATTAAAGAGATTAAATCAGTAATTAAGAATTTAAAAAGGAAGAAAACTCTAAACCCAGATGATTTCTTCAGTTTTTATCAAATATTTAAGAAACACCAATCTATAAAAAAAAATATTTCAAAGAATAGGAAAAATAATAGTTTCTAATTATTTTATCTGAGAACATCTTACCAAGACTACAAGAAATAAAATTATGTTGATCTATTTCATAAACATAGATTTGATGTTAGCATTTGAATCCAGTGATACATAAAAACAATTGTTATATCAAGGCCAAGTTGAATTGTAATATAGAAATACAAATTAATTTTAATTTGACACTCACTTTACTACATTCAAAGGCAAAAATAGGGTTAATCATTTCAATAGAAATTACAAAAGCATTCGGTAAAAGTCAACTCATATTTATTATTTATAAGTGTAATAAATTCTTATCAAATTAGGACTATCCTTAATCTAATAACAGTATATTAAAAATGTAGAACAAACTACATGCTTAGTGAAATATTAAAAAATTTCCACCGAGAGTGGGAATGAAATGAGGAGATTCACTGTTACCATTTTAATCCACATGGTACCAGATTTACTAGCCAAAGCAGAAAGGAAAGAAAAAAAGAAAGTGTAGTTATTGCAAAGTTTTCAGATAAATAATTGCTATTATCATATTGATCAAAACTGATCTAAGAGTCATACCAGTTTTAACGTCCTCTTATATTTGTTCTTAGCTATTATAACATTTTTGGTGACATAACTTTTTTTTAGTTTGAAACAGTCTGAATAAATAACATCTCCACTTGGCAGTCAGAATGCAATTTAAAATGTGTTGGAGTTGAGGAGAAGAGGGAAGAAAGTGGGAGTAGAGAAATTCTGAGTCCCTGTTTAATATGGTCATTTAATTCACATTCATTGATATTTTACTTATTTGTTGCCATTTTTATTTCTCATCATTTTTGTTTCTTTTTAATGAATTGGTTTTATATTTTTATGATTGATAAAAATATTTATGATTTGAAAAAAATCATCTGGATTTCTAAATTATGAAATGCCCTTTTAATTATTTAAATTGTTTCAGAACAGAATTTTCAGTAATTCTTTAGTCATCAGTACATATTTTACCAGATTATTTTTGCTCATCATTTGCTATAATTCTCTTTCTCTTATTCTGATCCTTTTGTTTCTTCATCCCCACCTCCACCCACTTTGGTTGGAGTATTTCCTGAAATAATGTTTTCAGAACTAACATTTGAGTTACATAATTTTGAGTCTTGCTTGTTTTATAATGTTTTATTATTTCTGTGTTTTTGAATTATGGAGATGTGATCTCTTTTAATAAGATAACTGTAAACTTTGCTTTATATCTTTCTATCATTTGATGTTGAAACTAAGAATTCCACTTCGTCAAATTTGCACAACACTTCCTCTGACTCCCAACTTTATTTTTAAATTTGTTAGATAGTGTCTTTAACCATGGAATTCACATTACATCAAGATAGGTTTGATGTCAAGGTATGTACCTTCCTTCAATATTGGCACCTTTACCTGGCATTAATATAGTTTTGAATTTGAGGTATTCCACACAATAAACCTATTTGTTTTCATTTCTTACATTTTCATCGTTAGCTTCATTTTGTTTCTTTGAGTTTCTGGTTTATACATATTGTATTCTCTATCCTGTCATAATTTCCAACTTTTAGTATTGTTGCTCTATATTCAAAGTAATTCTTCATGTTGATTTTCTAATCAATTTAATGTGCTTTTTAGCAGTGGTTGAGCTGTCATCCAGTGCTTCTACTGAGCTGATTTTTAAGTGTGCCTTTACTTATTGTAAGTAACTTATTTTTTACTCTGTTCCCTTTCTTGGCAGCCCACTTTATCATATGTATATAATATTCACTCAAATCTCATTGAAAATAGAGCATAATATCTTCTGTTTTATGCATTTCCATTGATACTGTGAAATCCGAGTTAATCACTCAAATTCATTCTTTAAATTGTTAGTTCTCTTCATTTTTTTTTTTTTAATTCTGGGATGCAGAGATAACTCGAGTTGACATGAAATGACCTGCATTTTACTTAACACACAATCTGTGCCAATCACTTTTCCTGCACAGTCTGTGTATATAATTTGTTAAAATTGGCCAACTCCTGTCACTTATACACTGGCTCTGCTTCTGCTCCCACCACTGTTGTATGGAACTTGTGCAACTGTTAGTGGAAATTAGGGAAGGAGATTTTGGGGAGGCAGTCTGTGTACGAATATTTCATTACTGAAAAAAATGACTTGCCTGTTTCGTGGGGCTCTCTGCAATTAGCTGGGGAATGCCCCCTTGTCTATCTTTCCCTTACATCAAACTAAGGAAATGATTGTGCACTGATCTCTTGTTTTCTTAGAGTGAAGCTAAAATCAAATGATGCGTAGGGACAAAGCTGACTTGCTTTCGATCTCCCATTCCAACCTGAGGAGGGGTGGTGAGGCTTGTCCATGACTGCCCTGGTAAAAATCTTGACTTATTCTTAAGTAACATCCTTTGCCTTCATAGAATTGCTCATTATTCAGCCTGTTCAGCACTCACCACTATCATATATTCCAGAATTTTCTCAAATTTTCTGGTAATTTACTTTTTTGCTACTCTGAGATTTTTAAAATTTCTTTAGTTAATTTAACGATACTCTTTGGTAATTTATTCAGTTCAGTGATTAGTTAAATGGAAGGAAAAGAGGATAAACGTGGTCTGAGTCATTCTAAAACCAAAAAATAATAAATAAATGTCTAGTGAACTGTTTCACACAATGTTTGGGAATGCAAAGCATCTGAGACAAGGAAAAATATTATCTGACATATTCCTAACAATTGTTCATTTAGGGACTCATAAGTTACTGAAAACTGTCTAAACAGCAAACTTATTAAACTTGTTTAAAACTGCATTGTTATGATCTAGTTAAAATTTCAATTATTCTCAGTAAACTTAGCTATTTTCAAAATAAAATAGTTAGATTTGCTTGTTAAGAGAACTAAAGACTGAGTACATCAAGATTAAGTATGCCCGAGGAGAAAGTTTTGCAAATGCAGCTTATATTTTGAAATGAATGAAGTACCAGAGACCTGAATTTACTGTAACTACTAGCAAGGGAGTTGTTTCTATAGTAACAGACACAAACCAATCCAGATTGAAAGAAAAATATTTGCTGCTGGACCACTCAAATGGAAGAAGGTTTCTGCATGGTGTTTCCTGCCATCTCTGTTTGTACTCTAAAAATAAAAAATTAAAAAAAAAAAATGGAGGATACATTCTGGGTTTTAGGAAGATAACAGGAGTAAAAATTCTATGCTGGTATTGCCTAAGACTTACAGAAAACTGCTAAATGTAAGTGTTAGCAAAGGTATCATGAAAAAGACTTCACTAATGACTTGAAGTCTGCAATCAGGTTAGGTAACACCTCCGTCTGACACAGTGTTCTATGTCAATTCTATGTCAGTAAAATGGGAGGAGGTGGGTGGGATAAAGTGCTGATTGACTTTAAAAAAGTCTTAGAGTCTTCTACTTTCAAATATACAATACAGTATTGTTAACTATAGTCACCATGGAGTACATTAAATCCCCAGAACTCATCCATCTTATAGCTGGGAGTTTGTACCATTTGACCAACAGCTTTTATTTCTGCCTGCACTCCTCCCCACGCCGACTCCCTGGCAGCCACCTGCATGCTCTCTGTTTCCAAGAGTTTGGCTCGTCTATATTCCACGTAAAAGTGAGATCATACAGTATTTATGTTTCACTATACAACTTATTTCAAATAGCATAATGCCCTCAATTTTCTTCCATGTTGTTGCAAATGGTAGGATTTTCTTTTTTTTATGACTGAATAATATGCTGTTCCTTTTCTCATTTTGTTTATCATTCATCTGTCATCAGACATTTTGGTAACTTTCATGCCTTGGGTATTGTGAATAATGCTGCAATGAGCACAGGGGTGCAGATATTTTGTTTTTAAGATAGTGGTTTCATTTCATTTGGATAAGTACCCAGAAATGGGATTGCTGGATCATATGCTTGTTCTGTTTTAAATTGTTTGAGGAACTGACACAAGGTTGTTTTTTTTTTTTAATATATATATATATATATATATATACATATATATATATATATATATATATATATATAGTGGATGTAATAATTTACATTTCTATGAACAATGTACAAGTGTCCACTTTTCTCCACGTGCTTGCCAACACTTGTTACTTTTTTTCCCCCCTTCTCATCCCCCCATGCTAGCCCTCCTCTTTGGCAAATAACAGCTAGTTCTCTGTAGCTATAGGTCTGTTTCTGTTTTGTTTGGTTTATTTATTTGTTTCATTTTTTTTTAGATTCCATATAAGTGTTTGCCTTCCTCTAATTTTTTTATATTAGCATAATACCCTCTAGGTTTATCCGTGTTATCATAAATGGCAAGATTTTATTCTTTTTTATTGTTAAGTTTGTGTGTATGTGTGTGAGTGTGATATCTTCTTTACCCATTCATCTATTGATGGACACCTAGGGTGCTTCCATATCTTGGCTATTGTGAGTAACGGCTGAGGTGAATATAGGAGTGCATATACCTTTCCGAATTAGTGTTCTCTTTTCTTTAGATAAATGCCCAGAAGAGGAAATGCTAGGCCATGAGGCAGCTCTGTTTTTAATTCTTTGAGGCATATCTATACTGCTTCCATAGCGGCCGCATCAATTTACATTTCCACCAACAGTGAATGAGTGTTTCCTTTTCTCCACATCCTCACCAATACTTGTTATTTGTTGATTTCTTGATGACAGCCATAATGACTGGTATGAGGTGATATCTCATTGTGGTTTTAATTTGCATTTCCCTGATGATTAATGATGTTGAGCTTTTCATGTACCTGTTGGCCATTTGGAAGATATACAGGTTGTTTGCCCATTTTAAAAAATCAGATTATTTATTTGTTATTGAATTATATGAGTCCCTTATATGTTTTGGATATTAACTCTTTATCAGATATATGACTTTCATATACTATTTCCTGTTCTGTAGGTCACCTTTTCATTTTGTTCATTGTTTCTTTTGCTGCACATAAGCTTTTTAGTTTAATTCACCTTTTAATCTTCACAATCATAGTCATCTTTCAGGAACAGCAGGACTACAGTCTCACAATCCTAACCCAGGAAATATCATTTTGGATTAATTTCCTTCTAAATTAAAAATTCCTCCCATGAGCTGCCCAGTAGAATAAAGTTGTATTCTCTGACAATCCTTAGCCCCACCCAGCTGATCTTTTGTATTCAGAAATGTGAATGTGAACCTCTAATACCAAGTTCCAAAAAGCATCTCTGTGCAGGCTTGCCTATGTCTTCACTTAGCTCATTTTACTTTTCACTGCAGCCTCTCTGAGATGGACTTAGTGCTGCTATCATTTAAAGGCAGCAAGATATCCTCCAGAAAAACAATTCTAAAATTCATCCATCTTATTGAAGTCAATTGCCTAGGAAAGGCGTGAATACAGAAAACTTAGAGAATCAGCTCTGCATGTTTGCTCTCTTTTGGATTTCCAAGTGGAAAATAATTACTGGAAAGCCTGGAGTTATTAATATAGTATTTTTACCCCTCCTATGATTTTTAAAACTTCAGTAGTGTGAACTTTGATTTATATAGCTCTTAATGAATTTTGCAATGTCAGCTGTGAAGTTTGAACTGGATTATCTTTCTTCTGAAGGCTTCAGACATGAGCTTGCTTCCAACTCAGATTTTACTTTAACTTCTATGACCGAACTCTCCGGTGATTCTAGTCACTTGAAACTTCAGCACTCCAATTCTGTCCCTGCTGGTAAGCCAGACTTTACATTGATATTGTTGAGTATCTTAACTTACATCTGTACTTCTTTAATGTCAGATATGTAAAAAGTAAATCTTGATGTCATTTTGTGATGGTATAGCTGATTCCAGTTTTAGTTTCCTGAGTTATTTTTTTCCCAAAATATATAAATAGATTTTTACAAAAAGAACAGAGAGTTTTGCCAATAGAGTGAAATGTCAGAAAACAAATTCAGTGAATTCAGAAAAATGTTAGTAAGTGAAACAGATTTTGTTTTTCTGAATGCTCAAGTCATCAAGACAGTTTTTTTTGGGGGGGGGAGCTGATGAAATCAAAGATTTTATTTACAAGCTGCAAAAAAAGGCCTGCCATCTTTCATGCATTTTTTTATTTATTTTCGTTTTACATAATTATATGAAAAATAGTATATGCTTTCCCTTCTCATTAAGAACAAGAGAATATTCCTCTCAATTATGTTATTTTATGACCTCTCTTAGATTCTATTTGAGATGACAGTATTGATAGATTTCAATGTGAAGAATTTCTATTTTGATACCTATGAGTGTTACTTCTCCAGTATTACAGTTTTTATTCTTGCTCTGCAGTTTTGAGTAAATAATTATATGTACTAATAATTTACAGTCATCAAAAAGTTCTGAGGGTTTTGTTTATAATGAACAGCTCTGAGATGTCAATAATGAATTAATTATGCTTTGTAGAAGAATTTTGTATAATAAAAATATTTTAAATGTTGTTCTAAAGAAAAGTTCTCTTATGATTTAGTTGTTTACCTTTCCTTATTTTAAAAAAAACATAATGTGAATTTGAAATTAAGCAAAGCCTTTAGAACTCTGCATGTTACTGGACATTAATCTTTTGTCCAATGAAAAATACTTGTAAAAATAATGAATTCCATTTTGCAACAGAGAATTCCTCCAAGAGAATTTGGCACGTTTATTTATTTTTAGATGTTTGAAAAAAACTTTTATGTGGCTCCCAATCAATCTCTGATGTGTTGTTTGTAGATTCTTTTGTATTACATTATTTCTTTTAAAACATAGGCAGTTCTATAATGAAAAGATATAACATCCTTTTGTAAATTTTCTTTCAACTGTTAAAAAAGAGATCCCCATGCTAATATTACTATTTTTGAACCTACAATTTTACAAAATGGGAAAATCGGTTCTTTACAAATGAACAAAACTTATTATAGTAGATTTAGACCAGAACAGAAGATTTATAAACAAAGCATTTGCCAGTTCAATAACGAGTTAAATACCCATGTTCTTTTTATCAGTTTTTGTCTTCTAGTTATTTTTCTCAGCACATCAATTACAGTGGATTCAACAGTTGTCTTTACACAGTTGACCTACACATCTATAGCTTAGATATGAACTTCCCCAGAGCCTGGGTGACACTTCCACATCAATACCCTGGCAGTGCCTCAAATTTAACAAAAATAAGCAAAGCTTTCTAGCAATGCCTCCTCCTCTTACATTCTTATTTTCGTTAGACCTTTAGTCATCTCTAACATTCCTTAGCATTTATTGCAATATAAAGTTCGTGTTTATTTGTATGCACATTGGTTTTAATATTTGGCTTTCTCTCTCTCTTCCTCCATTGCTCTAGTCCCAATATTCAGTAAGGTGCCTGGTAATAAAAGGTTCTTATGGTTTGACTCACGGATTTCCTGACTGAGGGACTGAAAGCTTGACTCTCTTCATATCCTCTAATGCACACACCCGTGTGGACTTCAAACTGATCTTACTCCAAGTCTCTTGCCCAGTGACAACCACAGAGTCCTTCACAAACACAAGTCTGACCCATTCCTGCCTTTGTTTGTAATTTCTAGAACTCTTTGTGTCCTGGGTTATAAACTCAATGCTGTATGATTGAAATCTGTTTTTTTCCAAAACGTTTCCAGCCTGATATTTTACACAGATCTTACAAGAATGACTTACACTCTCAATCACCGTTCACATCACTTCAAAATAATTTCCAATATTTTCCCCCTAACTATATTTATTAAGAGCTCACCAAGATAAAATACGGTCTTATTCCTACATGCCTGTAGTTAACTCTCTAACTTCTACAAAGTGTTTGTCCTATATGTTAAAATGCTCTCATTCTAATTTTTATTGTAAATACATATGCCCGTGGCTCCTCTTCTATTAGGCTGTTTCTTGAGGATAATTGCCACCTTACAGTTGTTTATCCATGTGCATATTACACATGTAATAAATATGATTAAGTAAATAACCAAATAATACAGTGTATTTTATCTTTTAATGATATAGGGAGTATTTGTTAAAATCAAGTTATATATGTACTTTACCTGCCAAAATATTGCATTGAAATTATCACAAAATTTGTTGCCTGATAGTAACATTGTACAGGAGAGTACCATTGTGGAATTTGTCCTTCATTTGAAATTTTATGGAGCATTGAGCATTCTGAAATCAATTTTGTATGATTTATCTTTTTGCCCTATTTCCAATAAAGTTGTATTAATTCACTAAGAATACATTAATTGAATATTTAGTTAGTGCCTGGGGGCTGTCTACATGAAAATAAGGGGACAATAGAAATAAGGAAAGAGCTCTATCTTTTTAGTCTCAGTGGTGTGGCAGTATGTTTTTAATATGCATGTGCATATTTTCCTAGCTTGGGAAAATAAAATAGAATAGATGAATGTTATTCTGTAGAAAGTTTCTGAGGTCTGTCCTAAAAGGAATATGTTCCATTGTCAGCAAAAGCATTATTTACACCTTTCATTTATATAATACTTTGAAGATAACTCATACCTACAAAATCTCAGTATTTCTCACAAGATGCCTATTAAGTAGAGTTCATTTATCTTAAACTTTAGTCAGGAGAAGGAGAATCCAAAGACCAAAGTAATGTAATTGGACCAAAGTTACACAGTAATTGTGTGTGTGTCTAAGAGGGAGGTGGTAGCAGAAACAAGAAAGTTAAGCTCTTAATCTATTTTCTGTCTCTAAATTTAGTGTTTTTATGGTCCTCAACACTACTTGGAAATTAAGTTTTAAAGCGGGTACATGGGGAAAAAATGATTCTTTGTCTTCTAAAAATGGATTTTATCACCAATTGGTAATTAGAATGTAAATATCCTGCCTGGATTCTGGAATGTGCTTTAAATGACTTTTGAGGTTGTGAATATTCCATTATCATGATTTTCATGGTTATCATCATCATCTTTGTGATAATTAATAATAAGCACATATATATCATTTCCTGTGTATCAGTATGTTTTATATATAAACATGTGATATTATATATATAAGCATATGTTTTTTATATATGAGCTTTACATATATAACATTTTATATAAAATGTTTTATATATAAACATATAATGTTATATTTAAACGTGTCATGTAAATATATTTGATATATAATATACTTATGTAAATATGTTTATTTATATTTACATATGTGTTTTTAACCCCCCATATTTAGCCCTATGAAGAATTAGGTAACAATATTATTTTCATGTCAGAATTGCAAGCCAATCAACTAATAGTTCCTAGTCTTTAAGAAATTTGCTGAAAATCACATGATATCACTTGTATGTCGTGTATAAACCTAAAAGCAACAAATGGACAGGACAAACAAATAGAGAATCATGGACATGGACTGTAGACTAGAGGTAGCCAGAGGGTAGGAGGTAGAGGGAGCGGGGAGAAAGACAGGATCAAATATCTGGTGACAGAAAGAAATTTAACTATGGGAGGTGAACATACAGTGTTTATATATATGCCTTACTGTTAAAGTGTACAGCTGAAACTTATTGGATTTCATTAACCAATGTCATCACAAAAAATTCATTAAACAAAAAGATATTTGCAATGGAACAATGGGTCATTTTCCACTGTGAGATCAATAATGCATGTTTGACACATATGTGACACTATTTCTTATGACCTAGTAAACAATAATAAGCAATTATTTGTACACAAATACAAACAGTTGTTACTACTGATTCATAGGCATTTATAAACTCTATACATCTTTATTTTCTGTAATAATCTGTTATTCATCATTCATGAAAACTTCTCTGAACTTAATTATGTCTTTGATTTCCATTATTTTTTGGTGACTCTATTTGAAGCTTTGGTTCTATTTGACTCTATTTTGGCTCTATTTGAAGCTTAGAGAGCTTTTCTGTCTGAAGTTGTTCTGAGTACAATTTTAAAAGATGTCCTTTCCTTGTCTTCAGTGTCTGCCTCTGTGATATATAATTCTTAGTTAGCCTGACTTATTACTGTGTCTTCACATCTGTTTTCTGTATACTTGATTCTTCCAAATGCTTCTGGTGCTTCTTGCCAGCTTCTCAGAGACTCCTACATACCATTTTTATCTTTCATGAATTGTAGTTTCTCTGGTTATAAATTGACTTGTTACTACATGTTACAGAATGACATTCTTTGAAAATTTAAGTACCTCAATACAATTGGATAATAACATCTTAACAAAAAATCTTATTTTATTTTTAAAAAATTGTTTTGTCAGTTATCTCAATTATATGAAAATAAGCCTTTACCAGTAAAAATCAAATTGGATCAATGGACTACATATTTAAATAACTTAGATGTATACGTCATAGTGGTGGTAAATACACAATGCTAATTCCAAAAAATTCAAATAATTTTGTCTTTTATCTGTTTTTCCTTCTAAACAAGTATGATCCATGGTTAATATAATTTCATTATCAAAATGAAGATAAGATGGGTCTCATGATTCCTATTCCTTGCACTTCACACTAAAATAAAAATTTCTTGGTATCATGTCTCTCTGATACAAGATGAAATAATTCCACTCTGTTGAAATATAACTGAATCATAAGACCATTAACTCCTGTGATTTTCTAAAATAACAAATTTTAAGGTCTCATGGTTCCAAACAAATGCTACATTTTCAAAAAGTGTTAACACAATCCAATAATAGCCAGAGAAGTAAGCATAAACCCTTTATAAAAATTATATAATATCCCTATTAAACCATGATCTTGATTTTGATCTCCCTCTCCCTCCCTCTGTCTCCTCTCCTCTCTTCGTCTCATGCACACACATACACAAACAAATTCAGTCATTACACTTTTAGAGAATTTGACTATGTTTATCTTTCTGAATATGTCATGGAACCCAGAGGTAACTTGATCACTCTGATAAAATTATACTTGTGCCAAAGTCAGCATGAAAAAACAATCTTCTTTTTTTTTTTTTTTTCATGAGGGGCAGTTTGGGGCTTTATGAGTTGGCCTTTGTGATATTTGTTTGTCTAAGGAAAATGAAGAGCGTGACTTCTAAGGAAATGCAAGGAAATCAGAAGAATACTCTTGTATTTTCTGACCTTGGGATAGAGGATGAGTTTCTAGCTAATTGCAGCCCAGAAGATCATCTCTGATCAAAAAGTAAAAGACATGTTCAATGTGTAAAAAGATTTTTTTCTCAGAAGGCATTTGAGGTCCTAAGTTCTTGAGATCCTAAGAACTATGACCGGTTGCCACAAGACTAATGATAGCTACAATGCTACCATCATGAACTATTTGTATTTATTGGATGTCTACTCTGTGCCCAGCTCTCTTCCAGTCTCTGTGTGTTTGGAAGGTGCAATGCCTGAACTAAATGTACTCTTGAAATCTAGTTATGAAAAATATACATATATGTGATTGAAGTAGGTGACGCTCTCATCCTGCCAGTCTCGTTCATGGCAGGAACATAACAGCTGAGTGAATAGTGCTTTAGCAAGGTTGTTCCCATGAAACGCTTGCATTAGAATCATGAGAATTCTTGCAAGAAGGTTCTGGGTTCCCAGCCCCTTTATATGTAGACTCTGTGGATATAATCCGAAATCTAGATTTTAGAAGTTGCTCGTGTTATGTCTATACGTACTAAAGTCTGTGAACCAGTTTTTGTCAATAGTCATGATATGTTTAGGGGCTCCCTACAATAATCATTACATTGTGACATTTTTTCCAGTTAATTTCTGCTGATAGTAATCTGCAATAAACTATGGCCCTGTGTCACCAGGCTTTTGTATGGTGGTTATTAGTCCTTTTATATACTTTACAGAATGTTTTCCGATTTTTCTTACATCTCAACATTACTCTTAGAAGAATTCAGATTCAAACCCCTCTAAAAAGCCCTCCTTTTCATTCTGTATATAAAACATCTTGTTTTCTCTATATTGGATGCCCAGAGTACCCATTTCTATGGCATTGATATCAATGTAAAATGTTTATCTTCTGCATTTAAGTGTTTTAGCTATTAGATATTGGGTGTAACTTTCAATGTAATTTTATGAAATAGAAAATAAATTCCCACAGTATGAGATATGTTTTACTTCTATTCCCCAAAGAGGGATCGATTGAGAGCTTTATGAACAGAAAGAATTGCTTTTTCTAATATGACTTTACAGAGATGGACCAATTGATAGAAACTTTCACTTCCTTTGTGGAATTTTTTTAATGTAACTCTTATCTCTTAATGGCTCTGCCTAGGGCCTTTCAACTCATTCTGTCTCAAGAAAAGCAATCTAACTTTATATAATATGCATATATTGGCTGCCTTGGTAAAATGAAAAGTTAATGCTGATGTGATATTGTAAAGTGAAATAACCCCAACAACTATCATTTCGTTAAATGCCTGCTGAAAATATTCTTCTAGAAATTGAGTACATCAATTGTAATTCAAAATCATGAATTAAAAAGTGGCCTTTCTAATAACATGAAAAGGATTGCTAATGGAAGTATTGATAAGTGGCTTTGTGTTACTTCATAATATTTGGTGGAGTTCACCAAACTCTATAGGAATATGGATAGATACAGATATATAAATATCTCTTCTCAAAAGTTTTCTAGTATCATCTCTTCCTGATACCAGGTGAAAAAATTTAACTTTGTTTTTTTTGGAATAGGCCTCAGTACCTTTGCTTACTCAATACTATATACAAAAGATTCAGGCTTGTGATGAAATATTTATGGCATTTTCACATTGGTATGATGAAATGTAGCCACAGTCTTTATTCATAAACTTATTTCTGGGAAGCAGTGGGTGGGTTCTCATCTAAAGTATGGAATCTTGTATGCTATCAATAATTTATAACCAATTATAGAAAATGTACAAGTATTATTCTCTTTACAATACATTCAAGATTCTCTTGTTAATCTCACTTTAATGCCAGTGTTTTTATTAAGGCAGATATAATGTAATGGGGTACAAATACATGCTGTGAAATTAGTCAAACCCTGAATGTATGAAGTATGTCCATGTGTAAAGGTAGAAATAAAATAGAAAAGCACTGTTTTAGTTATATAAGTAAGAAAATGAAATTCAGCAAGTAAAGTATTCTGGAAAGAAATTTGACATTATGTTTCAAATGGTTTTCAAATCATGCATAGCCTTGGATCCAGAAATTCTACTTCTAGGAATTCATTTCAAATAAAATCAAGTAAGGATGCAGAAATAATGGAGCAAATATGCTTACTACAGCACTACAGTGTTTCTTTTTTAATAGAGAAAATGGGAAACAACTTAAGAGTCTAATAACATGAGTTTACCGAATAAGCTATAATATAACTCCCAAGAAGGGATATTTTAAAGACTTATAAAACTGGTATTATAGAAAATGGAAAATATTCAGGGCATAGCATTAAATGGTGCAGAAAAATTATAAGCAGACTTACATATTTTTTATGTAGATGTTTATAATTGTGTAAGATTTGTGCAAGAAAAAAAACAGAAGAAAAATAGTAAAATCTATTAGTCCTGAGGGATAGGATTATAATAAAATTATTATTATTTTTTTTTGCTGAGATTGATTGTGCATTACTTTTACAATGAGAAACATAAATATATATTAAATGAATTTTACCTTTATTACACACTTAAAAAAATAACTTCCACGAATGTAGACGTAGAAGGAAGTATATTATGTCTGTTCCTTGACTAAATATAGGTTTCTTGACATCAGAGTTTTCAGGTCTCCACATGTCTCTCTCACAGCATTTCTACGACACTCTTTTTTTATTTTTATTTTTTTAATTTTTACTTTTTCATTTTTAGACCAGAGGCAGTACTTGGTTGACCTCACAGATTGCAAGGAACTTGTCAGCTTACAACCCCTTGTTTATTTTATTTTTTACACCTAACAACACCTGGTTTCCCTAGGTGGTCTCCCATCGAAGTACTAACCAGGCCCAACCCTGCTTAGCTTCCAAGATCAGACAGGATTGGGCTTGTTCAGAGTAGCATGGCTGTAGACTACTATGACCTTCTTTATTCCAGCTTATCTTTATGCTGGGGATGTAGCATATAAGCCCACATGGAAGTATTAGATACTCAGAAAACAGTTAGTTAGGGTGTTGAGGATATTAATCTATAGCATTAGTTTTGTAGCTGTTGTTCTCCCCAATCCTACAAACCCCTAACCCTATTCTTAACAAAACTATTCCATATATAGAAATATCTGGTACACACACATAAATGGTCATTTATTTTATCTAAGTAAAACATGGCTATCACTTTTGTGAGCCTCATTATTTCTTATCTTTCAGAAAAATAAATAATTTAACTCCATTTAAGAAAGATCGTAATTCAGGGAAGATAGAGGCACTGAGACAAACTAAGGTATTCTATATAGTTTTTGAAGGCTGGAGTTAGCATAAAGGAAAGAAAAGATAAATAATGATAGCTTCAGACGACAAAAACTCAGTGAGCATCAAAAAGCAAATATAGGAGAGAAGAGAAAGGTACATGTATAAAAACTATAACAACTTTAAAACTATGAAAGCAAGAGAAAGATGGCATTACAATGGACAAATCATTTTTTATGAATCAGAGCCTGTCTAAATGTAAAGAGATTTGTTAGGAAGATATTTTATAGCTCACAGAATCATTGTATCAGCTTGATAAACAGGCCCTAAGCTAAGTTTTTATGGGAGAAAAAAATCTATATATGCTGATGACTAGGCATGCTAACTCCAAAGCATGCAAGATGTTTCTGCTGTGATTACAAAGCGTGCACCTCAGAACTACACTGGAAATCACTGAGTAAACAGGAAAAAGACACAGTGATACCCCTCCCACCCTACCCCATGCCCTAATTGGTTTTCCTTGAGTCACTGCTGAACTCTGAAGTGGGATGAAATCCACACAAAATGCATTGGTTGAGTAGGCAATGGGCCGACCCAATAAGAGGAAGCCACTTTGGACCTGTTTGTTTGTTTGTTTGTTTGTTTGTTTGTTTGTTTCATTTGAAAAACAAGGGGCTTGGACAGTATATTCTCTAAACCTCTTTCAAAGATTCTTTGATTTAATTTTTTCATAGGCATTTGATTAAAAAAATGTTTTTATTGGAAGAGTTTAGAAAGTCCTGAAAGTCACCACAAATTCTGAATGCTTACTGCTTACTATAAATTTGCACACTGGGGTAACTCATAACAGGCTTCTGATCCCCCAACTTCCTGTGGCCATGGTCTCATCCATCATTCTTAGGTCTTTTCAAAGCTCATTGTGCTACATGAATTAGGGATACTTTTCATCTCTTTGAGAATACTGGCAAAACCATTGTTTGTCCCCTGAGTTAGCCATGGTGGATCCTGTTATTCCTAGTGCAGTTTTGCTATCTTTGAATGACCAGTGGACTACCTTAATTCCCCATGTTTGCTTCTTACATATTCTTATATGTCAACTTTCATTTTGTTTGTCCTTTGCTTTTTTCTGGTCTGCAATTTGAATTCTCAAAATCTAAATATACTTCTTTTATTATGTGCAAATTCTATGCAGAAGGTTCTTGCTCCAGTTTTTGAGTAGAAAATAAAAGCTACAATGATAATCTTAGATTTAATGTTCCCATTTACTGCTTTTCAAATGTAGATCCAAAAGTCTGTGGCATTTATTTTTGTAATTTTCTGAGCTATACATTTTAACTGAACACAGACTGGTTGGTATAGAAGTGTGAGTTGTCTACCTAGAAATGGAGCCTAATAAGATGATCCAGTATTGCAATGAAAACAAAAACTGTTATTTTGTATAGAAAGCAATAGAGTGGTAGTTGCTTAAATCCTAGAGTCAAGCTAGGGTCCAAAGGTTTCTCTAATACTTTTTAGTTCTGTGACTTCAGAAAAATTCAGTGAATCTCTGTGTTTCTTTATGTGTGTGTGTGTGTGTGTGTGTGTGTGTGTGTGTGTATGTAATAATCTCTACCTCATAGATCAGTTAAGAGTATTAAATGAAATAATATGCCCAAAAAACATTTAGCATAATGCCTGTTACTAGTAGGTATCTAGGAAATGCTGTTATTCTAAATATATTATATAATGTAGATTACATACTATAATGGTGTTCAAGAATGGTGATTGACCATGTTCCAGGGATTAATACATATGTTTAATCCACATTAATCCAAATTGCAGAATCTGTGTAGTGCAAAGTAAGATTCTCAAATTCAGTTGAGTTATCCACAGAAATGCTAACTGTGCAGAGAGATACACATCATATAAACATCACAAAACTTCAGGAGCATTTATTTTACTTGATAAGTAGTCTAATTAAATTTTTAATATTAAAATAAAGGAGGATTTGGTAGGAAAGTACAATAAATACCTATATTAATTTGTTTGTAATAAAATATTAGACTTCAAGGAGAGTACCTGTTAGCCTAGAGATATCTGTGAATATTCACTTTTCTCTAACAAGAGAGAGAAATCTAGAGGAAAGTTGGTGAGGCACTGGAAAGAAAACTGAAAGGTACTGACTTCATTGAAACCCTGGTTTCTGTTGGCTCCTTGATGTCTCATGATGATAGTGGGTTTTCAATGCTTTTGACAAGGTCAGTGACTTGCCTTGGATCCAGAGAGGCTGTGTTAATTTCAGGCATTGACATCATGAAACAGTGTTCTCTTCTCAGAATATCATAAGTTTTCAGAAGCAGTTGGGAATTTTACTTTAATTCAGTGTGGGTCGGGTAAGGGAAACTTGAGGGATGTGTGAGTGTGTATGTGTGTGTGTGCATGCATGTGCACATGATAGAAATTAAACTTCTCTATTTGTTCCCACTCCAGATAAAAATAGGCAGAGGAAAGTCTCTCCTGTGTTCATCTTTGAAAGGTAATCAAAACTTGAGAAATGAGATGCCCTCTTTGAATGTTGAGTAGTGTGTTAAACAAGGAGACAGAGATATTAGTGACTGTCACATATTATAACTTGTAAGTGAGAAAGGCTATATTCATAATATTCTCTTATTAAGAATATGAGAGTGAGGCCAAGAAATAACAGTAGTTTATCTAATATCACATGAATAATTAGATACAGAGGTCAGTCATAATTTTCTATATCTTGCATTGGAAGGCCCTCACGTGTCTTCTTATTCCCAGCAGTCATGATAAGAGACATAAGAAGGGCTTTCTTATAGGACAGCTCTAGCTTGTGAAAGTTCCTTAATATTTCTCTGCCTGTTCTTAGTGGGACATTTACTTTGCAGAGTTTACTATGGGATTGAGAAAATGTGTGAAAAAAAAATGTCTTATGCATGGAAGGGGCTTAGAATACAAAATTAATAGCTGTATCTACCCATTCCCTATTTCCAATATTCTGCCTACTTATTTACTTCCTTATGGCTTCTCAACCCAAATGTTGCTGGGCTATTCATATGAGTTGCTATGAAAACAGGAGATAATGAATCTGAACAACATAATGTGTTCTACAAATAGACATATCACTGTGTTTCTTAATTAATTCTTGAAACTACATGACTTTTAGACCAAACTCCCTTGAAAGTGATATGTTATTAATTCAAAAAAGACAAAGATCTGGGAATATTTGTCTAAACATCTTTGATAACATAAGAATCTTGGTCTCATCATTTGTTGGTTTATTTTCCTTTAACATTGAAGAAATTTGTCTTCTCTATCTGTCCTGCATATGTTTATTTCAGAATTCTTATTGGATTCCACAGTGGAGAAGCACAATTCAGTGTTTCATAGTTCTTTCTTTCCACTGATTGTCTGTCTCCACTCAGTTAAATTTCAGAATTACAGCCCTATTTTCAAGGCCACAATGAAGACAAGTCTCAAGTCAAAAGTATTTAAAGAAGTGATTAAGTCTGTAGCAGAGCCGAAAGAGTGGGTTTCTGAAATCTGACCTCTACCTACAAATGGTACATATTTCATAATTACAGATGAATATATGAATAACCCCAGAGAGCTTGTCTTTTTTATCTTGTTTTGCCTTGAAAGCTAAATATAATTATTATCAACAATTTACTTCACATGCTTATTATAGGACTCTTTAAAAAATGAAATTTTAAAAAGTACAGTTTTATTAATTCTATAAAATACATATACAGACATTTTAAAACTTCAATTGAAAGTGACCTTTTAATCATGGAAAAAAAATAAAGAGAATTAGTGGAAACTTATGTATAAATTATTTATTATTAATGGGCCAATAAGAGGCATAATATGAAACCTACTAAAATGTAGGATATTGTGCAAGGATAGGAATTAATTAAATGGAGACTAAAACATGGTGTCCACTCTTAGTATTGGAGAAGATATTCACTCATTGCATTAATACTTACTTAGTACAAATAGTATACAATGTACTCTGATAGACCTGATATACACATATTTGTGGTGTGTGTGTGTGTGCGCGTGCACATACTTTCTGGGCTGTTAAGAGCCGTAATGTCCCTGACTTCCCTGATGTCACTGGCATCCCTTGCCTCATTCTCCTTCATGAGCGTCCAGCAATAGTTACAGTCATCCTTCCAGTCTTAGGCCTGTGCTCTCATCTTATCCTGAACATGGTCAGTATTAGGATCGTCAGTAGTACCTCTTCTTGATGGTTACAAAGAAGAATAAGGCAAACAAGAACAAAAGGAAAGCCTGCATGGAGGATTTTGTAGTATAATGACTGTGAATGTGTCCATGTCAGTTTAATATTAGTCTTTATTGTCTTGAAAGTTAAGCTAGAGATGAGTCTTCTTCCAGGGTTTACCTTCTATGCTTCTATGTCATAATATCTCTTTGTGTTAGTCTTCCCTACTCTTTCTTTACAATATGTACCATTTCAAGCCCTGCCTTGGTTGTTTTAACCCTCATACACATTAGGCACCTTATCCCCTACAAATTGTATTCTGTTCTGCATCCTCTGCTCTCATGTCATCTCACTCAAGTCTACCTGTTGGAGCATCTGTGCCTCCTGCATGACTCCAGCCTTTGTATTGCTGAAGACCCTCATCAGAGTAAAGGAACCATCACAAATGATTGGGAACGAACATTCCTTTCCACCTCCCAGGTCCAGTGAGGCAAAAGGCAGAAGCAGTGTTCTTCCCTCTTCTGACATAAGTAGTAGACGATAGAACGGTAAGGGATTTAGGATGGTTCTGGAAAAATTCAAATTAGAAATTTAATATTATACCTCAGTCACATAATAAATTAATCAAAATTTTCCAAGCTATCCTGGAACACTAACACTCTGTATTATATCATTTCTAAGGGGAACGGTTTTTTATCTTTGATGCAGTGGACTTTAGAATTTAACTCTGACAGCACATACACAGCTTGGGACTGATCACTCAAGGGACTGATCACTCAAGGGAAAAATGAGGTGACCATTCGTTATAATGTATGCCAAAGGAAAAATCAATGATAAAGATTATGTGTTCTGGACTTTCAGAAGACCAGTATGTCCCAAAGAGATTGAAAAGGAAAGAGGTTTTAAAGACGGACAGACTTTTTAAAAGAAAGGACATCACTGGGAATGAGGTGATACAGATTGACCAGAGAACATGATATCATAAAGTGTTCATTTGTGTGCCTGTGTATGTATGCATATCTTTGCTAGTTCATTTTTTTTCCACCCCTGCATACATACCTCTTGCTTTTAGTATGAACACTCTATTTCTCTTTGTGTATTCACCCCGTTTCTGCTCCTAATTTAAGAAGTGGCTAAAGTCAGCCTTTTTTCTAGGTATTTAGTTATTGGGTCAATAGATTCCTTACTGGTTATCGTTCTTTTGATTTGACTCTTGTATCACAACAAGAAGAGTTCTCAGTGATAAAGGTGGTGATAATTTTCCAGTGTTGGATAGAATAGTGACAAGGAAAGACCTGTTTGGCTAGAGTGGAAGTTCCATGTTGCGGGGTAGTATAAGTTAAGTATGGATGGAAAAGTAGGCCTCAACTGTTAAATTAATAGCATTAGCCAGTAGAGTTGATAGGCACCTTGCGGTTTATGGGAGACCCATTTTAGCATTCCTCTTTTTTTTTCCTAGTCAGGGCCTGCTAACATTAGTCTGGACCCACATCCAATCATTCTTAACTCACAAAAGCCTAACAAACTCTGGCCTTCACCTCTGCTCTCAAGGTTCCTGACTTTATATTCTTTTGCAGCTAAAATAGATGAAAACTAAGACTCATAGAAGTTTAATGTGTCCCCAAAGCAACATTGAGATTTTCTCTTCCTCTCACTAAAGAGAGATTTTTATTTAATTTATAGGAGGAAAAGGAAGTGTCTAATCTTAGGCTGTTTACAGAAACTTCTCAAGGGGCCTCAGGCTGGCCTGGCCTGTCTGATTCAGTTCTATTTCAGGGTGGAATCCATGAGGGCCCTTCATGTTTCTGTTTTTTATTTCATGCAGGGATGGGACCTGGACAAAAATTTATACTTGCATAACTACTAAAAGATGTCATATTTAACCATCTGGTTAGGAACTGAGCCAAAGATTCTTCTATACCTTGAGAAGCTGTGGCTCTAGAGTTACCAATATTAATGACTTCTTATGTTTCTATATTTTCAAGTTATCTTGGGAGCAAATGTCAATGGATTTTATCTTTCTTATATGAGGACTTTGATATTTTCCAGTAGATGGTTTTAGGACTAAATACATAAAACCTATCATGGCAGTTGTAATGTATAACAATTACAATTATTATTCATTTCTTTTAAAAAACCTTCCTTTGCCACATTCTAATCATGATGTTAGTAGATAAAACCATATCTCTGAGAGTTTGTCTAATTTATGACCATAGAGTATCTTACTGTATTAAGCCTGTGCAATCAGAGTGGACTCTAGGACTTCAGGTAGGAATACTGGGCTTACCTTCTGGTCTTGGAGAAAGGAGATGAGTCAGGAACTGAGACTTGTAGCAATCATGAGGAGAGAGCCTGGTGTTGTCGGGAACTCTCTCTGGAGCCTAATGATGGGGAAAAAACAAAAAACAAAAAAACATCATAAGCAAAGCCAAGAGATAGATACTGCTATCTCTTGAGTACGAATTGGGCTCTAATTGAAGCTAGACTGAACCCAGAGCCAATTAAGTTAAGTCCATTATGTTTTCTTAAACTGGTTTATATCAGGATTTATGTAGCTATTTATAGTTTGGTAATATAGGGACTGTGTTTTTCCCTCTGTCTTTTTCCTTGGAAAACTCCTTTTCTTCAAAATTTCTCTGAAGTATTTCTTCCTCTGTGAAGCTTTTTTTGATACAACTTTGTAGTTGGTCAATCTCTTATAATCTTTATCATATAATACAATGATACATTTACTTATCTGTATTTCTCATATTGTAAATTACTGTAGTCCATGTTATAATATTGATTTAGCACCTAGTCTGTGCCACATTGTGTTAAGCTTTGGGGATTTGGTGCTGAACAAGACAAACATGGTCTGTGCTCTGTGTGAACTATTGAGCTGACAGGTTATTGATTATTAAAGATGTGATGTGTTTTAGCCAAAGGAAGAACTAGGGAAGCTATGGAAAATGGCTAGTAAACAAATGATTAAATATGCCATGTATTTTGGGAGTCACAAAAATGGAGAAAGTACAGTGCTCAGTATTATGATTCCTAGAGATCAAGATTGACCTCTTCATCATGCTGTTTTGTTGTGTTTTCAATCACTAGGAGCTATTTCAATTCTTGTATACAACAGAATTATGAACAGATCTGCTGAATTAAGGCATAATTCAAAACATATTCATCTATGAACATTTTTTGACTTACATCACTCCACAAAGATCTTAAATCTTTATTGACTATTTACCTTTGCCTGAATTTATTTCTTAATTTTTGAGAGTTACTACTTGACATTCATAAACCATATGTCTCAGATCTTCAGAGATTTCTTAAATCAAAACTACAGAAATATTTACCAAAGCAAATAAATTATTCTTGAATCATAAGGTCAACAAAAGTCACGTATATAACGTTATGTTCCCACAGACTATGCTTGCCATTTTTTCAATGTTTACTAACATTTTTTCTATGTTTTAAAAATATTACATTGACTAGAGAACTCATGGAAAAGTTAAAAAATTTTTTTTCTTATTTTCATACACACCATATTGTAGATTATGTTCAAATGATAGGTCAACTGAATTTCATAATTCTCTTTTGAGACTACTAAAACTATTATGCCCAGGCTAAGAACCAAGTATTTATTTATTATATCTATTGGATTTATTTTTTTCTCATAACTCAATGTCTTCAGTTGAACTTTTATTCAACCTTATTCCAGGGCCAAATTTTCTGGGAAAATTTGCATATGTGACTTTTCAAAAGTTATTATTTATTGAAGCGATTAATAGAGGAAAGGTAAGAAGAAAAAAGAATATTGTGAGTTGATGCTCAATTTGATTAAAAGCTAAGTGACTCATTCAACTTTGTAAATTAATAAATTACAATGGAAATATTTAGTGGTTTTCAGTATGGTCAAGAATATA
This sequence comes from Eonycteris spelaea, assembly GCA_003508835.1. NCBI lineage: Eukaryota > Metazoa > Chordata > Mammalia > Chiroptera > Pteropodidae > Eonycteris > Eonycteris spelaea. Next base: position 7,547,686 of record PUFA01000007.1, read on the forward strand.
GAAATCATGAATCTCAAGTTAATGAGTTACATGATTATGGAGCAATAATATGTTTCATTCAACAAAACTGTAAGTAACTTGAAATTAGGTAAGACATTGAGTATCTCTGGGTCTCAGTTTATAACCTATAGAAGAGATATGTGAAATTATATTTTGTTGCCATCCCTCAGAGCCTGCCAAGTAGTAACATACAGTTTATCAAATGAAAGGTTGACGTTAATAAGATCCTTTTGGAGTTGTACTAATGTTTTTAGACAGAGCACTCTCTTTTATGCTCATAGTCTATTAATACATTTTTATTCATTTATGCATAGGCCTTTTAGAGTTGGGATCCGATTGATGTTGGAATACAGTGTAACAACTTAATCCCTTGGTGATCGGGTTCAGGATATTAACTTCCATAGTGTTAACCTTAAGTCACTCATGCAACTAGCTGTATCTAGTGTAGAACAGTCAGTAACCAAAATTTCTTAGAAGTGTCTTATCCAGAATGTCTAACTGACCTCAAATAATCTATTATATTTTTTCCCAAGTGCCATTCATTAGTTATTATTAAAAAAAAATACTTTTTAGAATCTTACTTGTGAATCTTGATCAATGAGACATATTATATACAGTTTAGTGAGAAGACAGCCACTTAAGCCTATTAAAACGCAACATGGTTAGTGCTAGAGTAAATTTATAAGAAATGTGTTGTGGAAACAGTGGTATGAGCAATAAATTCTGATAGAGAAAGGTAGGAAGAAAACTGCAGAGAAAGTACAAAATGGAGGAGACATTTCAACAAACTCCTTCTAAGTGGAACTTTTCCATAAAGTTGAAGTATGAGGGGGAAAGTTAGTCCAGGGAAAGACAATATCATGGTCAACCACAGGAAGGCATGAAAAAGCAACCTATAGCTGAGAAATCAATTTCAGTCTTTAAAACCATGCCCCAAACCATCAGAAATATTCAGTCTTCTCTCTGAATTTCTAGAATGTTTTCATATAATTGGCAGAATAGTTTTTCGTTTGTTCTTATGAGTCTCTTAGGCTAACCCTCTTCATCAGACTCTGGTTCTTCAAGGCAGGGACCATTTCTGATTTACCTAGCAAAACATGTAGTCCTTGGCAGCTGTTCAACAGATAACTGTCATAGCTGGACTGTGGGTTATGTGAGATGTAGATTGACGATTAGAAGGTTAAATTGGGCAATTTGTAATGGGATTTGAATGTCAACACAAGCAGTTTAGCCTTTATTTTTTCAAAGAAAACAAGCCACCAAGGGAGGTTTAAGCAGGTTAGTGACAGGATCCCAGCTGTGCTACTGATTGATAGTCCCAAAAGAACAGGTATTTTCTTTGGTCTCCAAATGAGGGCTAATTGTCTTAGTAAAATAATCATAATTTAGGAATAATCACAGCAGGGATGGCGTGACTATTAACTAACAGTATTTGGACATGTTTAACTAGATTCAGAGCCACAATGATACAATAGTTTGACTTCTCTTCATATTTCATCCTCTACTCAATCTTTTTTTTCTTTTTCTCAACATATTTTAAAATAAACTCTTCAGAAAAAATTTAGGTTTACAGAAAAATTCAGTTTTCATATACACTGCACTCATTTTCCCTATTACTGACATCTTACATTAGTATGGTAGTTTGTTCAACTAATAAATCACTACTGATATATTTTTATTAACTAAATTCCATATTTTATTCATATTTCCTTAGTTTTTAACCATAGTCTTTTATTGTTTTAGAACTTGATCCAGTATACCATATTACTTTTATTTGTCATGTTTTCTTAGGCTATTCTTTTTTTTTTTTTTAATTTTTAATTAAGTTTATTAGGGTAACATTGATTAATACAATTATATAATTTTCAGGTGCACATTATCATTTGACAGCTGTATATTCTATTGTATTTACCACCCAAAGTTCAGTTTCCTTCCGCTACCATATATTTGATCCCTTTTACCCATTTCACCCTCCCCCTAAACTCTATATTTGAACCCTTTTACCCCATCCACCTTCCCCTTCCTCTCCAACCCCACTAGTAACAACTAGTCTGTATTCCATGTCCATGAGTCTCTGTTTGTTTGTCCTGTTCATTTGTTGCTTTTAGGTTTATATTCCACATATAAGTGATATCATATAATTGTCAACTTTTTCTGCCTGGCTTATTTTGCATAGCATGATTATCTCGAGGTCCATCCATGTTGTCACAAATGGCAGTATTTCATCTCTTCTTATGGCCAAGTAATTGTATATGTGTACCACAGCTTCTTTAGCCAATCATTTATCGTAAGACACTTTGCTTGCTTCCATGTCCTGGCCACTATGAATAAATGCTGCTATGAACATCATTGTGCAAATATCTTTTCAGATATGGGTTTTCAAGTCTTTGGGGTAAATACCCAGTAGAGGGATTGCTGAATCATATGGTAGATCAAGTCTTAGTTTTTTGAGGAACCTCCATACTGTTGTCCATAGTGGCTGTACCAATTGGCAGTCCTACCAGCAGTATATGAGGCTTCCTTTTTCTCTGCATCCTCTCCAATGTTTGTTATTACTTGTCCTGCTGATTATAGCTATTCTAACAGGTGTGAGATGGTATCTCATTGTGGTTTTGATTTGGATTTCCCAAATAGCTAGTGATATTGAGCAACTTTTCATATATTTGTTGGACTCAGGCTCTCTTGGTTGTGACAGTTGTATAGACATTCCTTGTTTTTCACGATCTTTATAGTTTTGAGTTCTAGTTTGTCAAAAGTCTCAATTTTGATTTGTCTTATACTTACCTCATGTTTAGAGTGGGATTATGTGTTTTGGGGAGAAAGTGCAGAGGTAAAATGCTATTTTCATTGCATCATATAAAAGTTTATACTATTAACATGACAATTTAACACTGTTGAAATTAACCTTTGCCACACTGTTGAAACATGACAAAGTAGTGTTTGTCATGTTTCTCCATTATAAAATTATAGTCTTTTTTCTTCCTTTCCATACTCTTTAGAAGGAACTCATAATATACAATCTACACTTAAGGAAGAGGGAGTTATGTTCCACCTACTTGAGGGATTAATATCTAGACAAGTTACTTGGATTCTTCTTCATGGGAAATGTCTCTCTTTCCCATATGTTTCAATATTAATTTATTTTTAATCAGTATAGATAGTTGAATGTGATTTTATACTTTGGACTTTAATGTAATACTACTTCATTTTGTTGTTCAACATTGAGGGAAATAAATGCTTTGGCTATTTAGAGCTATTTCAGTTGCCTCCTGTGTCACTTTTCTGTACTACTATCATTGTTTTTTGTTTGTTTGTTTTTTGTTTTGTTTTTTTGTTTTTCCTTTTGAACCATTCCTTACTTTTGGACAATATAAGCTCTTCCAGGATTATCTTATAGATTTCCTTAGAAACCAAGGTCTGTGTTTATAACATTCAACTCTCACAATGAGAAACGTGGCTCCCATCATCTCCCAGCTTTTCAGTTCTGGTATATATGTAGGGTATTATCAGAATTGTTAACCTATAGAGATGACTTTACCAACTAAAAAGTTATACTGATATACAGTTTCTTGCCTTTAATCTTACTGATTCCATTTTTTTTAAGCTTACTTAGAATAGCATTCTTTTCCCCCATTCCCTCCAGTTAGGTTTTTCATATAATTACAGTACACGTAGATGTCTTTGTCACATTCTGACCTCTATCCTGAAATACCCTGATGATCTAAAATAACTTTTTATTTTTTAATTTGCACATGTTAGGGTTTGTGCTTTATGTCCCAAAGTTTTAAGGGTTTAAACAAATGTGTAGTGCCATGTATCCCTCCTTGCAGTATGAGAGAGAAGTTTTGCTGTCTTAACTATCACTGTGCTCCACTCATTAACCTTCTTTTACCTCAACACATGGCAACCTCTGATCTTCTTTACCATCTCTAGAGTCTTTCTGTTTAGAAAATGCTATGTAATTTAGAATACTACTTTAGGCAGCCTTTTTAGATTGGCTTTTATTTACCAATATACATTTAAGGTTTGTCCGTGTCTTTTTGCGGCTTGTTAGCTTATTTTATTGCTGAATAACATTCTATTGTATGGATATACCGCAGTTTATTTAACCACTCATTTATTGAATGCTTCCAGTTTGGGATGATTTAAATAAAGCTACTGTAACTTTCATGTACTACTTTTTGCATGAACATAAGTTTTCAGTCGGTTTGGTAAATATCTAAGAGCATGGTTGTTGGATTGTGTGGTTGTTGGACTTTATCAATATGGATACCTGGATATGATTTTATGCTTTATATTTAGCTTTGAAATAAATAGCCAAACTGTCTTCTAAATTGACTAACTGTCTTCTAAACTGGCTGTATCATTCTGCATTCTCATCAGTAATTATATGGAAAATTAAAACAATTTTTTAGAAAGAAAGAAAGAAAGAAAGAAAGAAAGAAAGAAAGAAAGAAAGAAAGAAAGAAAGAAAGATCTCAAAAAATCAGCTACTTTAATGGGTGCATAGTCGTGTTTAATTGTTGTTTTAATTTACAACTCTCTAAAGATGTTGAACATCTTTCTTATGTTTATTCACTAACTGAACGTCTTTGATGAGGGTCTTTTCTGATCTTTTATCATTTTTAATTGTGTTGTTAGTTTCTTATTGTAGTTAAGGGCTAATTCTATTTTTTGTATACAAGTTCTTTATAAGATACTTGTTTTGCAAATACTTTCTCCCAATCTGAGGCTTAGCTTTTCCTTCTCTTCACACTGTCTTTCTCAGAGCAAAAGTTTTAATTTTAATAAAGTGAAACTTATCAACTTTTTCTTCAGGGATGGCACTTTTGGTGTTGTATCTAAAAATTTCTCACCAAATCATGATCATATAGATTTTTTCCTATGTCATCTACTAGGAGGTTTATAATTTTAGATTTACATTCAGTTGTATGATCTATTTTGAGTTAATTTTTTGCGAAAGATATAATATCTATGTATAGGTTATAGACAGGCAATGAAAACTTGGAGTGGTGCTTGGATACAGGAGAGAGGATTTAAAATCCTATTCTCAGCCTGAATTTCCAGGAGTCTGAATGTCTGTCTTGCCAATAGATTGCATAAAAGTGGCCCCTGCCATGTGAGGTACATTTAAATGGGAGTTAGGTGAACCTCAAACTAAGATTAGGGTGTCATGGTGAGATTGTAGACTCTGGACTCAGACATCTGGTTAGAATCCCAAGTCCATCTTTTATCAACCAGTTAACATTGGACAAGTTTTCATAGCTTCTTGTATCTCAGTTTCCCATCTATATGAGAAAAATAGTAGTACCTATTCATAGGAATGATGTAAAGTATAATTAATATTTGTCACATGATTAGAACAAAACCTGTGACACTATATGCTACAAAGTTATGTGAGATATAAATTTAAATTCGAATTATCTCTGGATATTTGTTACTGTGCTTTTTAAATATTTTAACTTTACTTTTTAAAAAATCCTTAGTCATTAATAGGGTATTTTTTTTGCTGTGTGTGTGTGTGTGTGTGTGTGTGTGTGTGTGTGTGTGTGTGTGTTCCTGTCTGAAGGATGAATTGGGAGAAGAGTGGGTGTCTGCATTCATGCATGGACCAAAATGTTATTTGAAGAAGGTCATCTCCATTGTGACCAGCGTGATGATCATGTACATTGAACTGTGAGCAGGAGAATCTGGACACAGCTGTGGCTGTATGCCGCAACTCCTCTACACTGTAAGGTACCCTATTTTACGACAACTCTACCATTTCTGAAATATATTTATTTTCAGTAAGTGAGGTAGCATTTTTTATGGTGCACATTAACAGAAATAAAGTTTCATAAGGAAGAGTAGTCCTGACTCTTTATGCCAAACACATCACGCCAAGAATGGCTGTTGCAGACAGTTCTGAGTGCTGACCTTGGAAAGAGGAATGACCAGAGTAATGATACTGTAGCTGCACCTACCTGTATTCATAATAAGATGGCCTTTTCCTGGGGCCATTTAGAACCCTTGACTGTGTTTTTTTTTTTTTTGTTTTTTGTCTACTTTCTGTTTTAAATATACAATCTCTTGAATTTTCCTCTTCTGTATTTTCCCATGTTGGTTCCTACATTTGTTTGGCCAACATTTTAATTTAATTTGTTACACTCACTCTCCCAGGGCTCTTCTCTGTTTTCTCACTTCTTCCCTAGATATTATATGTGTTCAGTCACAGTTCCTGACCTTTTAGATCCCGAGTGGCTGCTTCATGTCAGCGTTCAACTTACTGCAAATTTGTATTTGTCAAACAACTGTACTGATATGAACTTGACCAAAGGACAATATTAATAATCAGAAACTTTTACAAAGTAAATAAGTGTGCAAAGCTCTTGAGAGAACTAGAAGTAAAGTTCCAGATAATTAAAAATGTTTTTCAAAGGAAAAAGATTTGTAAACCCATAGTCTCAGAATATGGCGTGTGTGTGTGTGTGTGTGTGTGTGTATCTATATCTATATCTATCTATCTATCTATCTATCTATCTATCTATCTATCTATTTAGAAGGAAGTTTCGATGATGACTGCCACTCTCCCTCTGTGGGTCACATATATGTGAAAACAAACCTGAAAAGAAGGCAGAGGGAGCTGGTGTCCTACAGAGTGAGAGGTGCAGTCATCATTGAAACTTCCTTCTAAATTGCCATATTAAATTTCAGATTGTGTGTGTGCTTGCCATCTACTCGATCGGTATTTCTCAATCTTGACATTATTGATATTTTGGGCCAGAAAATTCTGTGTTGCAAGTGGTGATCCTGCTCGTTACAGGATATTAGCAGCATCTCTGCCCTCAACACACTAGATGCCAGTAGAACCCTCTACCAGATGTGACAGATAAGGTGTCTCTAGGTATTGCCAGATGTCCCATAGAGACAGAATTGTCCTCAGCTGAGAACTGCAGCACTGCACATTTTAAAAATTATTTTCCAAGAAATGTTTAAACCCCTGGGGAAGAGATATGGTGAAATGGAGAACTTTAAAATAAATATTAGTTAGAAACTTGGGTCGAACTTCAAAGAGATATATTAAAGTTTTTGTGTTATCTGGGCCTGCTTAATCATGCCATTTTTGTACTTGGTGCTTATTTTATTTGAGTAGAAATCTGCACTAACCAGCAGTGCAAAAGGAAATTATGTCTTGTTTTTATTATGGTAGAATAAGCTTTTTTCCTTGGAATCTCATATTAGTTTTTTCACGAATGCTTTCTTTGAGACAGGGTAATGCTAAATATTATACCTATTTGTGAGGCTGAGGAAAGTGAAACACACAAAAGGTAACGCCTCATCTGAGTTGCCTAACCAGATACCCAGAGTTCAAGAGAACACATGGCATGCTAATGTCCATATTTTTTGGCTTATAGCTTAAAGGCACTTACTGCTGTTCTTTTGGGCTATGTTTTTAGTGTAAGCATAAAAAGTCATGTTGTCTTTGCAGCAAAATTGTAAAATACCAATTTATTAAACATTCACCACTGAGGTCATATCAATAAAAGATTGTCTACTTAGAAAGCCCTCTTAACTCTGCCTAACGTTTTGTATGTTGTAGGCACTGAACTAGAGTAATTCAGCTTTATTCAACACTGAGTAAGTGGCAGAAAAAGATAGAGACCATAAAAGTCTCGAAGAAAATTTAAATGAAAAATTATCTCTGACTTGGAAATAAGGAATGGTCCGGGATTTGTAGAGCTTGACGCTTATTGAATTTGTAAGGCATCTTTCAAGAATTAATAATGTAAAATCATATATACAGCAGTTGGTAAGAAAGAGAACATTTATTTAGACTGAGAAAAGTAAATTACTATAATTGCACTTTTTTCAGTGCTGACAAATTGCACAAAAGCACACACTGAAAAAAAAATAATAATAACATGATATTTTTATTAATTAACTGCCTGATACCCTCTATCATGTTTTAGTCCTATAATTTTTAGCTTCATGCTCTATGATAGCCTCTTCATATGACCTTGATTATTTAATATTTTCTATAACAATAATTTTAAAAATAATTTATTCTTTATTATGCTTGGTTAAAGTAGCTTATTTTTATTAAAAAAAGTTATTTTCAGCTACACAATAATTTTTGGTAATGCCATGTAAATTTTTAGGATTAATGTCAAGTTTGGAATTGCTTTTTTTCTTTCTTATTTATAATCTATTAAGATTTGGCATAATTTCTCAAACACGCTTCTGGCTTGGTATATTGCAAATATTATTTCTCCTCTAAACACAAACTTTTGAAGTGAAGCAACTTTGGCTACATCCATTTCACAATTATAAACATCATCTTCACTCTTTCATGTCATAGAGGTGAGTGAGTTCACACAGAAGATGATGGGATTATTACTAGAAACCATCTTTATATTGGGACTGTCAACAATAACTTAACTCTATATAGATATGACTGATAAACCCATAATTATATCTCACTAACCTAAAAATAAATGCATTCCCATTTAAACTTCCCTTATTAGGTTATAAAAATACTCATAATTACACCAAGACTAAAGGCCCCGTATGATAAAAGGTAAAGGGTGCCTGAGGGAACCTAAGGAAGACAGAAACAATAGTCCTAAAGCATTATGACCTTTGCAAATTTTACAAAACATGATCATGGAACATATTAGAAATGAGACATCTAGAACTGGAACTTCATTTTTTCATTATCTCTTTCGGCACGGGGAATATCTTCAGTAGAAGATAAGTACTGTTTTATTCTACCATCATACACAAGACGTGTCACTGTTTGAGCTATTTCTTTGCATCTTCATTTCCCTTGAACTGGTTTACACTGTGTGGCACAAACATGAACATGCCACGATTGCGTAAAAGATAGTCTGGATTTTGTGTCTGTTCTTGGGTTTTTGGCGGGGAAAGCCGTAGACTTTAGGGGTTAGGGTTGTCAGCTATGAGTTTGGCAGGCATGGATTTAAATCCTGGGTGCACATTTACTACTTTTGTGACCCTGGAATGAAGTATGATTTCATGAGTAGTGAGTAGAGAGCCCTTATGTTGTCAGTATTGTGTCGGTCTCTGTCACTGCGCCCCTAGCCTTGGACATTGGAGACCATTGAAAGATACACTTTCCCCCAATGTTGGAAGTCAGTGTTTAGCCTTCCTGCTAACTCAGACTTTGCTTCAGTACTTGACAGATTTCCCAATTCCGTGCCTTCTTCCCAGTCTTTCACATCAGTGCCCTATACATTCTGTAGCCAGTACCATTAATAAGCAAAGTCTTGAGCTGTTTTCCTCATCTGTTCTAGCCTTTATTCATCACTGATTTCTAAATGACTATATAAACTATTTATTTTTATCATTTACTCCTTGGGCTTGAAAACTTATTTGACTTCTCTATTCTGGCCTTCAAAAATCTCTCCGTATGACATAGACTGTAATGTAACATTTACCCTCTGACTCTTTCTTCTTCTCCTCATGGTCATCTCATTTCATTAAGTCTTAACCACGTGGCCATTCTTGGGACAATACCCATAAGCCCGCTGGATACATTGGGTTGACATATTTAGGAGAAATTTTAAGTGACTCCTACATTGTAAGGGCTCTTTTTCAGACTTTAACTGAAAGCCAACACCACATGCTATCATATTTTTTTATTTTTATATGCCAGCATCAACCAAACAGGCTGACAAAGTCCCATGATGTTGGATCACTGGGAAATGGTGGTAACATGAGCCCAGGGGTCCTTTGTCCTTCTCCTGGTGGAGAATAAACTGTCTAAAAATCCAGGAAGCAAATTCTTAGTTGATTTGAAATAGCCTTAAATAGTTAGCAATCTAGAGACACATTTACTTTTATCCATTCATTAATTTATCTGTTCATTCTATTCATTCATTTATAAAATACTTTGGAAAGCCTGTTATAATACCAGCCACTGTGAAATTAGATGGAAATTAAGAGAAGAAAGGCTCTCTACCAGTTTTGATGGTCATGACACCCAATCAAAAATTAAGCTGTCGATTCCGCTTTGGAATGATCTTGTATACCGCCCATTTGTATTAACATTGAAATCACTCTCCTTACAAGTCAGAACCATCTAACCCCCAGTTTATTATTAAGCCTTTGAACTTGTCTCTTCATTTCTATTTATGTCCCTGTCCCTGTTCAAGTAATTCCACACAGAGTCAGAATGTTCTTTTTGAAAAGCAAATCTGATCATGCCTCTCCTTTCAAAATTGCCACAGCCCTTTCAAAACTTTTTTTCCATTGCTTCTCTGGCTTCATTATTTCTTGATGTTTCCCCCATTCATGTCCTTCCATTGTATACTACCGGCTAGCATTTAGTTTGGTTCTTTGATTGCCTCTGCCCTTTCTATTCTGCGTATTCTATTCATGAATCCTGGAACACTTGTTCCACCTCTTTCATGCTACCCTTTTAGCTAGCACAATAGCCATTGCTCTACCTTCTTTCAGGAATCACTTTCTGAAGGCAGCCTCATTGATTAAGTCATATCCAGAATTGCACTACCACTTCCTGTACTTCTCATTATAGTGAAATTGTGTCTAGTTACTTGTTTTTTCTCACTAGACTATAATTTTCCTAAGGATACAGTCTGTAGATTGGTCACAAGTGGACTCCTGGTACCTCACAGATGGTATTCAGTGGGTACTCAGAAATGTTTGTTGAATGAAAATGGCAAATGAATAAATAGATACTATTTTTTGAGGCCCATAGTCTAATAAAATGCTCAGAGAAGTAAACAGTGAATAAGAATTGGGTGTGATTAAAAACCCAAGAGGGACAATGTGCAAAACAGCATGGAAGCACAGCGGAGAGACATTCGAACCATCCTCTGGAGAGTCAGGCAAGCTTTCAAGAGGGTGGGTAGGAATGAGCCTAAAGAAAAGAGAGCTAGGCATCCCCCCAGTGGAAAGCACAATATATGATAAATAAGGAAAGAGGCACAGAAAAAAGCAATGTATTCAAGGCACAGCAAGTAATATTCTACATCGTGGGCATAGGGTACACATGGGACAATAGCAAACAATGAAGCAGGACAAGTGTGCAGGAACCAGATATTCAAGGTACTTAAATTTATGATATAAAATTACTTATAAATTGATATAAGGCATTGGAGAGTTTTAAGCAAAGAAGTGACAAATCTAATTTCTTATGTATTGTAACTATTCCTCACCTCATTTCATTGGTTCCAGTGCCTCGAGAAGCAATTTTTGCTTGTGTCACCTTAGTATGTACAACCCCCTCAAGCCTCTTGTTAATCTCTTATCTCCATATTCAGTCTTTTAATGAAATGATACAAAATTGTTACTCTGCTACACTTTCTTTTTAGATATTAAACACTTCTTGATCGGAAAAAGTTTTCTTTAAGTCATGTAAGCAAAGCTGGTAGATTACATTTCAACAAAAAGCAAGATAAATGGCATGGCATATCTAATTTTAGTTAAATGAATTATGAATACCTAACTTAAATATATCATCCTTAAATTTCGATTTATAAAAATACAGACTAAACTCTGAAAAAAAAATTAAAATTTATATTACTAAAAAGTTTTACTATTGCTTCATGCACTTGCTATATTTCATTTTATGACTCCAATGTTTTTCATCAGACACCTGCCTCCATTTAGAAGCATATTCCTTTGAGCAACTGCTTTATATATAAAATGTGAAAGTCATTGCCGAATCATCTGTGTACTACTGCCACCTACTGGTCATGGTTGAGAACACATGTTTACATCTTTGGTTCAAGAAATGTGTTGAGTGTTGATAAATATTGTATAATGAAATCCATTTGTAGAAAACAGATGAGTTAATCAATGATTCATCTCTATAGTCTATATTGATAAGTTCCTTCTCCTTTTGTCTTACAAGAAGCTCTCAGCTTTCATTTATTCTTCCTGAGCTATATGATGAGCAAAGACATTTCTTTGTTTGCAATATTTCACTTTTGTTTCCCATGTGCTTCTGGCAAGCATCTGTCTTCCTCTAATACCTTATATTCCTCAGCAAACAATTCACACAGCCACTTCCAGATGTGTATAACTAATGAGTTGAAAAGTTCTTCTACTGGTGTATACAACAATAAACTCTTTTAATGAGATTTTGATCTCTTAACCTATTGCTTTCACAAATGACGTTGTGGTCAGCTTTGTTGGTAAAGTCAGCCCTAAGAAAAAAGGAAAACAGGCAAAAGAGTTTTAAAATGTAAGCCTGCCTATAAAATCTCATCATTAACCTGGCTTCAGCATAGGTAAAAGCTTCCCTAAGGGACACATAAGTTGCCATTTCAATAGTTCAGTCATGGTATACCCTAACTTATTGAGCCCCCAGGTTTTTAGACCTGGCTATAAGCTTGGGACATTGTGGTTTGTATCTTGGCTTACCAGAGAAGGTACAATTATTTTTAAGCTTATGCTTTTGCACAACTCCTAAGCTAATTCAGTTTATTGTGGTGAGAGATATCAAATGCAATGGTCAGTCCCTGTGATTTGTCAGCCCACATATTTTTCAAATTCTTGATCCTCACACACAAGAGCTAGTGCTTCCCTTCTAGCAACATGCATCCAGTTTACCTCTGGTGAAAAATTTTAACCTGGACTTCCACATGGTGCCAGAGTACTGTATGTGCTCCTAATATAAAGATAAAATACTCACTGCCACTGAGTCTAGCTCTAAGACATACTGTTATTTTCTGCTTTTTCATCTCATTCCTGATATCAGTTGTCACAAGTTAGATCATGTGGCAGGCAATCCCTGAGACTGAGATAGATGCAGGATATTTATTGTTTACTAAAGAATACCTTAAGATCAATACCGATGGAGGCAAGAGTAAGAAAACATATTGAGCAGAGGGAGACGTTGAAATGCTGTGATGAATGCTTGATGGAAAAATTTAGCACTGCAGAGCGCTTGGAAATGTAATAGCCTGTCATGTCAGAGTTTCCCCAGGTTGAGCCAAAATGGCTGGACTGTAATTCCTGAACCTGCATCAGACATTAGATGTGGACCACCCAGGGGAGGGCATGCTCTTGGATGAGGTGGTGGTTCTCTGCAACTGAGATAATCCTAGAAAGACAAAAACTGAAGGGAGATATGGTGGTGAATCTTTTACCAAAGTAATATGTACATTTTCAAATTTGGTTGATTCTATCTGTTCAGAAATTATATTAACCAAGATTTTGACCAAGTAAGAAAAAATAATCGGAATGTCACCCTGTGGCAAAACTGCCATTTCCAGGCCAAAGCCATCTGGGTTTCAAAAAATATCTGTGTCGTGCTACAGCACACAGCTATTTTTTTAATGCTCTTACAACATCAATAAAGAGGACTCTTTTTCTGCATAGATACAAGCCCCACCATACTGGTTTCAGGTAGGAATTTCACCAAGGTTTCTAACCTGTCAATTTAAGTGGTGTCAACTCCCCTCAGCCTAGAATTCTCTGTGTTGGTAAGATTCAGAAAAGATAGTGCCTTTAAATGCTTGCAAACATAATGTACAACACAATTATATAATATAATGATAACTGCTGTCAAGAGAACATAAATCTTTGAGTAATAAGCATGGTGTGATGCCCCAATTTACCAGTTTTTTTTTCTATGACCTTAAACAAGCCATTTGACTTTGAGCCGTTTACTTCAGTATACCTTATTTTGTTAGCTCAGTATATCAACATCTATAGCATCCCTTTGTGACAGGGAGATAACTGTGAATATAAGACAGAAAAATGGATATAAAGGAACTTTGCCAAAGGCAAAGTACAACATAAACCCCAGGGTAGCTCACGCACCCCTCTCTTATCTCATTTCACATACCCTAGGGTGCTTTTCTTTTTTTAAGAATGCTCTATTCTTTTTAAGTGCTAACCTGTTTCCTTTCTTTCCTCTTAATTTTCTATCCCCCAAATTTTTATCACCTACCTCTAAATGATGGATGACCCTTGTCTCTGTTCAAAACTGACGCAGAGGTTCCCTTCTTCACAGTCTAGGCTAGGTGTTAATCTAGGAACTATTGCTTCTTAGTGGGCAGTGCTGCCTGGGGCTACAGCATGTGTTTTTGTTGTTACTTAAATTCAGGATTCTGTACATCTATATATGAGATTAGAAAAAGGGTTAATTTAAAAATAATATATACATACACACAGCTATCCAGTACTCAAGTTGTTTTATCACCAATGCATTCATCTGTAATGTTAATATACAAACAAATCCAGAATTAAAAAATAAATAACAGAATAATTATTAGAGATTTTCTGTCCTTTTTCATCCATTTACTTTGCTATAGTAAAGTCATTGCTACTTTCTCATGCTTTATTCTTAGTCTGTTTTAGGGTCTGAGAGTCCTTGCTTTCGAAATCCTAAAATCAGTACCTCGCAAAGAAACGTAGGCCACCCGGAGATGGAAATGGACTGGCGCAGACAGGATAGATGGCTGAAAGACTTGCCTCCTGAAGGTGTGTGTGACTCTTTCTAGACTCACTTATTTTAAAGGAGTAAGATCATGGAAGTGGATAGTTAAACAAAATAGGTTAATTTATTTGTAACCCGCTGTCTTTGAGCAGAGATCAAAGGTGAGGAAATGTACACAGATAGAAAGATTTTAATGGTGAAAAGTGAGAGGGAGATAAACAGGAAAGTATGGAGGACTGAGGGTGAAGGGCCTTCAGTGGAGAACACTTGTCAATGAGGACTAGTCAGTAGGTATACAAAAGGGTCTATAAAATAGCTCGACTAGAAGAATAAGCAGGGAGTAGAGGATCTAAAGACAATTTCTATCCCTCATCTAGCCTGAGATTCTTTTGATGTCCTACTTCATCAGTTAGTTAAATTTTGAAGTAATATGATCCTTCAATATCATTCTTATTAAAGATTTATTTTTTTCACAGGAATTTCCCTGATTCTTCTCCAAAGTTTGTTTTTTTTGTTCCTCAGAATAAAATAAACTCTCATAGACAAGAGCATCTGGGGTTAAAGCTGAGGTCTAGCCTCAGGAGCCCTGGCCTTTGATCAGGGCCTTGGGCTTGAGGCAGGCAGGGCCCTTCAGGGCCTTGGGCTTGGGGCAGGGCCCTTTTGGGAATGTGCTGTGGTCTGCTAAAGGCGTTTAAGCTCTGTGAGAGTAATAGTTAAATGAAGAAGAGGCAGATGAGTCACCATTCATCCACCACAGCCATGCAGTTGTTATTCATGTGTGTTTTGATGCAGATTTAGTAGGCAACACATAGCCTGGGATCTCTGGTAAGGTGCCTTGTCCAGCTTTGTCTCTGACATACTGAATGACAACAGTGAATCAGTCACTTTCAGTTAGTGGCATTCATGCTCATACATAGAAGAGTAATAGGAATAGATGTGTTCATCCACATGAGGGGAAGTGAGAGTTATGAATAAGATCAAGCCTGTAGGACTTGTTCTCATAAGCCATATTTCTTTTGGAAAGTTACTTAAGTCTCTTTGCCTCAGATTCCTCCTGAGTAAGATGGGAATAATTTGGCCCTCTCTCATAGACTTATTTTGAGCATGGACTGTGGCTATAAAATGTAAGATACTTTTCATCAGATAGTAATCAGTAAGTGTTGTATGTCATCCTCATCATTATGTCATTATAACTATTATTTGGAGTCAAATGGTCCTTAGTTCAAAGTATTATTCTGCGTGTAAATTCAGGCTACTTATAAATCTTTGACTTCATCTTTATTGAAGACACTTGATACAGAAACTGGCATGTGGTGTAACACTTTATATACACGTCTTTCTTTCCTTTTGAAGATAGTGCTATCAAATAAACCTCCTTTGAGGAGGGGCAACTGCTTTTCTTCTTTGCCTCAGATCAACGAGCACGTCTAATAAATATACCCCAATTTTTCTTCTAAGGAACCTGCCCTATTTAAGGTCTCAGCGGTCTGGATGGAGATGGACTATATTTAGCATAGGATTTCTCTGTCACCTTGGTTGGTCCAGGGATGCGAGTGTAACTTAATCTGAACCCACAAGAGTTAAGTTTAGGGGTCCTTTCAAAGAATAGAGGAGAAAGTAAAATGGTATGGCATGCCCTCCTAGAGCTGCCAGGCCATGAACCCCCATTCTACAGAGAGAGCCAGCCTGATACTGAAGCTAAAGGAGAGCAGAATGAGGAGAAGCAGGAAAAGTGAACTGATTATATCGCTGGAGGTTCTTGATACATGTGTTCTTGAAAAAATACATAGTTCTGGGCTTCTTCATCACATGAGTCAATAATTTATTTTTGTGCTTAAACCAGTTTAAATTTGGTTTCTACCTCTGCAGGTAAGGATCTTGAACAATAAAGGTTTGTAGAAAGACCATTTAGTAAGGGTCATCATTTTCTTCAGAGTGAATAGCCAGCTCTGATTTCAGAATATATTATGGCTGTGGCATACTCTTTTTGTTTTTATTCCTTAAGTACTGTAGAGATTAAGTTAGTGCTACATGTAGTACTTATATTGTTTTTGTTTAATACTTACCTCTGTCACATGTGCTACCTTGTATTTTTCGCTCAGTTTGAGTATTTGGGCTCAAATTGCTATGTAGACAATTGCTTTGAGGTAATGATAGCCTCTAGATACACCACTAGGTCAGCTCTCCTAGAACTCATGAAAAAGAAAGACTCTAAGTCCAAATTAAGATGCTTGATTTTTTTTTCCTGCAAGTGTCTAATACTTTTAATTCTTTGCAAGCTAATATTCAAAAATCTCTGCCATAGGTTTTGTTGAATAATGAATAAATGTATTACATTTAACCATGGTGACAATAAAAGGAAGAGGGCTTCCCAAATCTGAACCTTTTCTTTCAGTAATTAGACAAAAAAACTAAAGATACTAGTATATATATTGTTAACTGATATTAGACCTCTAGATTATACTTTTTAAAAGGTCCCCTTATTTTCAAAGCTTTTCCTTATTTTCAAATCTCTTATTTTAATTGCTGCATGGGACAGAAAGCTGCATGGAATTGTTAAATACTATTAGACCTATTTATAGTCCTTCACACAGCTTGAGTGCAATCATTGGCACAGGTCTTGCTTACCAACCCATATGTCAGGATTGAAATTCCTACCTGGCTCAAGGGTCTCTGACTAGGAGAAGAAGTTGCTGAGCTGGCTTCATTCTCAGTTTTGCCCTGTGAGAGGAGACACTGCTTAGGTGGGAGCTTCATGCCCAGCTGCTCTGCTGTCTCCACGTGGTCCCCAGAGTGGACATAGTCCAAGAAGCTGCCGTCTGTCAGCTCCACTTGTGAGAGGCCCAGGTAGATGGCCAGTTCACTGGGGCTTCTCCTTCATTGTGCACCTGTGACTTGTACTGACGTGTTTGGTGGAGTGCCATGGAGGGCCATGGATGCTCCCCCAGGTTAGCAAAGTCTCTCATTTTCAGATAGCTAATTGTAAGTAGAATGATGGATGCCTTGGTGAGCAGTGGTTGCAGGAAGAGTCAACAACTTTGCCAATTCAAAGAACTAAAAATTTCTTTTCCCTAGTGGGAGTGAGCAACATCTAGGAATTTCTCCTTTCTCAGTGCTTATAAAGGTTAGAAGGAAAGCCCTACTGTGAGCTGGATTCCTCTTGAGTTTCATATATTTAAAACCAGTTTAAATACATAATCATAAACCATGTGCAAGAGAAGATGCAGGCAAACATATCGAGCCTATACATGCTCTACTTGATCAGTGGCCAGCATGTCTCACAGGTGAAAAACTGACATATGAACTATACTTAGCACATCCTTTGAGTTCCTCTTTTATCTTAATATTTAAGTAAAGTATAGACATGATACCCCTTTACTCCTATGTGAAAGATGTGTTTCCTTTTTAAAAAGGATATTCTCCTGTATAATCACAGCACAGTGATTCAAAATCAGTAAATTAACATTGCTATAATTCCATTATTAAATGTGTGTATATGCATATATGAGATACACATATATATGTATATATTATTTTGTATAATGTAAATAATTGTAAAATAATATTTTAAAATTACTACATTATGACAATTATAGTGTAACATATAAATATATTTATATATGTGTGTGTATGTGTATATATATAGAGAGAGAGAGAAACAAGGTTGGGGAGAGAGCAGAGACAGAGAGAGAGAGAGAGAGAGAGAGAGAGAGAGAGAGATGAAGAAAATGAATACCTTTGGAGTATCCAAATACCCAATAGTGAGAAGTTTGGCTCTCATTACCCATAATATATTTATACATTTTCTTATTTGCTCAACAAACTACTCATAGTTTCTTAACTATTAGCACATACTACTGTGATAAAAGGAAAAAGAAAAGCTTATTAGCTATGGTTTAACATTGGTGTAATTTCTTTTTTTTTTTATTTTTATTTTTTGCTCTTTAACCTGGAGGTAGGTATTAGTCGATTTAAAGTGTTCAAAAGTTTCTTAATTGTGTTTGTTTATTCCTTTTATTTACTAATTCCCATCATCATGGTTTATTCATATGAATTATGGTTAGGTTATTTTGTTTTTTTTTTTTATATTCCATTTTATGTTCCCTCTACCATTACCATTCTGTTTCCTCATTTGTTTATTTATAAATGTGAAACATTACTCTGTTCTAAAAGCTAGGTATATAAACAAAGATATACTCTAAGAAGTATCCCTTATATACTTTTTCACCCCAATTCCATGTACCTTCTAAGGTCACCATTCTCGATAATGTATGCTTTATCCTTCCTGCATTTCTTTTTGCACAATAAGCAAGTATATGTATATCATCCTCATTTTCTCTTCTTTGTTAAACACAGGTAAAAAACTATAAATGATCTTTCACATAACAGTATATTTGTTTATAGAGCCCTCATTCTGTTTTTACAGCTGCATAGTTCCATCCTGAACATGCATTACAGCTATTCAACTACCTTTCAATATATAAGCATTCCGATCACTTTCAGTACTTTACATTTATAAAAATGACTCAGTAAATAAGCTTGTATGTGTGTATTTTCATATTTCTATGGCTAATTTCCTAGAAGTAAAAAATACTGGATCAATATGTAGATACATATATATTTGCTGATTATTGCCAAATTCCCTTCCAATGATACATCAATTTGCAATCATTCATTATACTTCAAGCAGTCTTCTAAAAGTTTGGGATTTATTTTTTGCTCAAAAGAGTTTGAAATTTTTAAAAGAATGAAATATTTTAAAAAGAAATATATGTGCTTCTCTCATAGCTGTAGGATTGATGGTGTGAAATAATTCGAGTATATAAACATCCCCAGTCATCGTATTAGGTTTATTTACTTGTGACCCTTTTTGAGTCAGAAATAGAGTTACATAAGTTCCAAAAGATTTTTAAATTTGAGAAAACATATATTTGGGGTAAAAATTCAATTATTTATAAATTTTAATTATTAAAGTTTCTCTTTTACTGCCCACCTCTTCTCTCACAGTTCCAACTATAGTCAATTAGAATGATTAAGATCTGTAGTATGGCAAAACTGGATGTGAATTTCAGTTTTCACTTCATGCGATATTGATAGTTTGCATATCATATCTAAAATCTAGGTTTCTCATTCTGTGTAATTAGATTAAATTATATTTCTTTTGGTGTATATTGTTAGGATTTAATGTAATAACCTATGAAATTTTTAAATAGAGCATCTGAATAGGGTATGTTTCAAATTATTTTTTCCTTTTCCTAAAGCTGTGGGTAATTGAGATTTTATTAAATTTTAATTTTTTTAAATGTTTGCTTGTTTTGTTTTTATCAATGAGCATCATGTAAAATTTTATGTGACTTTTAATTGTACTTTTGTTTGTCAAAATGTTTCCTATTCAATACATTTTATATAAAATTTGAAAATAAACCTGACAGAAATCATATGTAAATCTTAAGAAATTACTATTTTAAAAAATGATTCTAATATATATCTGAAGATTTTTCTTTTTCTAAAAAACATTAGTCATAGAAAAATAACAAAAATTATTTTGCCTTTGTTATTATAATCAGAGTTAAGAGCTTTATTATATCTGACTATCAGTGTAGTAAAAGTTTCTATAATAAGCATTTATTCTCTTTGTAAAGTGAAAATAATAGCAAAAACAATACAAATCCCAACATACATATCAAAGTTTAAATGCTAGTCCCTAATTCTAACAAGTATTCTGTAGTTTATAATTTAGTACATTGCATAAGTCTTTAATATTTACTTAACCATTGGACTATGCTTAAATGAAAATGTTTATAAATTTTAATTATTTATAATTAAATAATTATAATTTAATTATTAAATATAATTAAATATTTATAATTTAATTATTTATAATTATAAATGTCATGAGTTGTGTGAAATTTAAGGGCTGTGTTGATTCTAAAATAAATAGTCCTTCTCTTATGTATGAGTATGGAAGGCAAAATCTAGACTGTTTCCATAAACTGTTAGATAAACGTGTAGCAATTTTATAAACCAAAGTTTCCAAGTTTAAACAGTTTAAAGAATCTCTATATGAAAATATCTGTCTCTATCCCTGCTATCATTCTTTGTGTAATGTACATGAAATTGTGTGTGTGCATGTGTATAAAACAATTAAATTTACAGGATTTATATCATATTAAACTCAAAAAGATCAGCTTGTCAGTTTAGCTTGTTAGAATCACACAAAAGAAACTTGTTCATTTACTTATTTTGTCAGCACAATCTCTATAGGAACAATTTCTATGGGAATCTCTCCTAAATGTAAAGCTAAAAAGTGATTAAGTAATATTTTATTAATGTGACTTACAATTATTTTTAATATGTTCAAAATTTAGTATTAAATTTAGTGTTCTTAATTTAGAATCACAGATTAAAGCAGAAAAGAGATTGGAAATAATTTAAACATTAAATTCTCTAAACTTTGGATCCCAATTTTTTTTTAAAGTGTCAACCATTAAAAACAATTACATATATATTTATTTATTCATCCAGCCATCCATTTATCCATTTAATAATTATAGGTGCCTGCTATAGCCAGGAAGTGTTCTGGGCCTCACATAATTAAACAAATAGGCAATGATTTTTCACTGGTATTGATTATATTCTAGAGTAGAAATATCCATAAATAAAAAATATAATAAATATGAAAATTACATAGTATTTTAGAAGATGATAGGTGTTACACGTAAAATATAATGAAGAAAAGAGAAAGGACTGTAGGGAGTCCTTATATTATTACAAGTTATTGCAAACCACTTTATTTGTTGCCTAAAAGTTAATTATATACAATTCTCATAACATATTTAACAGCTCCATTTTTGGACAGTTGTTTCTAGATTTATCCAAAATTTAGAAAATCTAAATCACATTCTACCAACTAAAGATAACATCTTTTAGCATTTTATTTCTACTATTTGTTATAAATGCCAAGTAATGCCCTGCCTTCACAGCTCTCTACTGGCCATTTCTTCTGCCTACAACCTTCTTTCCCTACATCAACCCAGGGTGGCTTTTTCTCATAACCGAAGTCTCAACTCAAATGTCATCCCATCACAGAGACTTTTTCAGCCATGCTATTAAAGCATCCCTTCCCCTTGTTTGCTTGCTCTCATATCACTCATTTTGTTTTCCTTATAGCACTAAGGTTGATTTGTTTACTTGTTTATTGTTACCTTGTCCTCCTTCCTTAGCTCTCTGAGTGCCCAACTCTGTCTGTCCTGGTATCTGCTATAACCCTGGTCTTGGTGAAGTATCTGGCCCCTCTGCATATGACAAAAAGAGCACAGGTGTAATGTCTACACATTCCAAAAAAGTTGTGCATAAATTCAGGTTGGAGCACTGTTAACATCTTTAACTGTATTGTTGCTTCCTTGATAGTATAACTGTTTTCAAACATGCCTTTTGGTCAGTGCTATTATAGAAAAATAAAACAATGGGCTACTTCAAAGGTGCTGAGTTTGCGAGTGCTGAAAACTATATTTGCTGGAAATTATATAAAGCACAGCGTTGCATTTTGTCCCTATGTTTCTCAGTCTTATGGGAATTTTTTTTTCATTGAAATCGGTCCCTAGCGACATAAAATATCAGAATTAGACTTTGCTAAAATGTGTTCTTTAAATATATTTTCTCTTTTTGACTTTCAGTTTTACAAGAAAAATATTTGGATTGCTTGGGTAATTGGTATGAGTCTAATTTTATCTAAACTTAATGTATGATAGCAATTTAATAATTCCCTTGACCCTGGCTCTCACCCAAATTTAAACTATGGCCATATTGTGAAAAGAGATGTCTCATTACACCTGATAATCCTGTGGGAAATTTTTCAGGCTTCAAACATGACCATTAAATCACATCTTAAATGTAAAACCAGATTCAACACCATAATAAAAATAGGAAGACCCAGGAAAAAAATAAAATACTGCAAAACATGTTTGTTTCCCAGAACTGAGATAATTCTGTGCCTCATGAGAGCAACAATAAAATTGCTACATGACAGCTGTATTAGAATTTCTAATCCATCCAAGTAATGGACATTTCTGAGCTATGGGAGTTGACAGTTCTGGATTTAGACAGAAAAGTAATCCTAAAAAGGACCTTTGTACCGAAACACATCCCCCAATTTAGTCTGGGGTCTTAAGCTTCATCACAGAGTTCTCACTTTCTTACTCTAATACTGTAACACACCTAGCCAATATATATTGAGTACCAACTTCGTGCAAATTAACCTGCTAGGTGTTTTTGCCCTTGTATGCTCAGATGCATTCCTGCTTTGAAGAAATTACTCTGTAGATGTAGACCAATTACTTCCACACAGACAATAAATGCTGTTACAGTAGAAATTAAAAGCTAGTATTTGCAAGCATTTACTACATTATAGGAATGTAAGCATTTTGTAAAGCTTATTTAAGTTAATAATTCCCATAACTGTGCCAGGTAGTGCTAGTAATCTCAGTTTTATAGATAAGGCCACTGAGGCCCAGGGGGTTTGAGTCACTTAACTAAGGTTATTTAGAAAGCAAGTTATGGAGCTGGGGTTCTAACCTAGGCAGGATCTGATTCCATGGCCATTGTTTTTAATTATTCCGCTAGGATCAAGGTATGAACAGGTCTCAGAGGACGAAGATAAGTAATATTTAATTAACTTTTAAGTGAGATGCAGAATAGAGAGCTTTCAAGGAAAATAAGAAAAGATGACAGTTGAAATGAGTTTTGAAGGATGCATAGTTTTCCAAGCAGATGATCAAGAAAGGATATTTCAGCAAGACTAGCTGGAACAAAAACAAAAAAGAGGAACTGATGATAATTAGTACTGTTATAAACATTTCTTTGTCTCCTAAGTAGTGTTTAAATTAATTGAACTAGCATTTAAGAGCCGATGTGATCTTCCCTTTCCCTCAATGTCCAGTCCTGTCTTTTACTGTCGTCTTCTACTATCTGCTTTACATATTGTAATATGTGCTGTTTCTTCTATCACCTCTGTGCTTTTCTACGTTGTTCTCTTCATTCATACTACTCCATCCATATGAAGTCTACTTAATCGATCTCCACCTGTCTTCTTTGACTTAATCTTCTAGTTTAGAAATGCCTTCTTCATAAAACATTTCCCTCCAGGGCATAATTTCCTGTTTCTCCTCTTATTCTATCCCATAGTGCTTTCTCTACAATTGCCCAATTGTCCATGGTACTTATTGCTTCCCCCATACAGTATATCTGTGTATGATTTCTGTATCATTCCATTCATCCATTAATAATAATATATCTATCATATGTTTATATACACAAAAATTTACCGAAAAGTCATATTGAAAGGAAAGTTGTAGCAGTTAAAGTCTTGGGTTTTGTAGTCTAACACAACTGGAAGGAAATACTAGTTCCAAGTTTACTAGCTTAAATACTAGCTAGCAAGTAAATCTGAAGTTGTAATCTTCACATACAAGATGTGGGTTTAAAATATGTCCCTCAGAGCTCTTGTGAAGATTAAATCAAGTAGTAAATGTAAAGAGCTTGGCTCTGTGTGAGCACTAACAGAATGATAGCTATGGTTATTACAATTGTTGAGATGCACAGAAGTTCTCAGGAGCAGGCATTTAAGAATCACAGATGAAGAATAGAGGAGCATTTCTCAATTTTTAGTGTTTATATTTATTGTATAAAGTTATCACCCTAAGAGTTAGTCAAAATGCAGACTCTGTGGCTTTATTCCCAACAAATTCTGATTCTCTTAAGTTGGGTTTAGAATCTCGGTTTTTAAGAAGCAACCTGAGTGACTGTACCACAGATGGTCTAGGGACTGTATTTTGAAGAATCTGAAGAAATGCCAAAGCAGAGACGTGGCCAATGAAAATTCTCAGAAAAAAACAATATGCTTATTTTGTCAGATGTGCCAGCCTGGATGTAATTAATATCTTACCAATCTCTTTCCCCTTCCCCTCTCTCTCATTTAAAGGAAAAAAAAAAAAAAAGCCCTGTTCTTTATGCATGATATTCCCAGATTATGTATTCTCTACAAGAATTGAGGTTCCAATGCTTACATATAAGAATTATCTTATATTTCTTCAATTTGTGAAGAACAAAGGAAAGCTATAATAAAGCAAAAAAAAAAAAAGTAAAAAAAAGAAGGGGGGAATCTAAATTCAAAAGCTATTGTTTATGTAAGTTCAATTTTGTTTGATAAACTAAGGTGGTCTTTTGTTCCTCAAAATGAAATTTAAAGTTCCTTTGATTTTAACTATTCTCAGAAACAGAACATTTTTCTTTACTGAATAGCCAACAGAATTTTTCATGGGCAAAGAATAATATCGCCTATTAGTGAACTCAAATCAAGATCTCATGTGAAATGGATTTGTTTTTATTTGTTTTTATTCTGTCTTCTTCTTTGAGATTTTGACAATTTAAAATGTAAAAGCCTCAGTTCAGAGATTCTGATTCTTTATTCTCCTATATAACTAAACTAAAAGTATTACATTCAAGAATTTAACATTATTATGATGTAATATTTACTCCACATTCAGTTTTCCCCTATTGTTCCAATATCTTTTATAGTTGTTTATTTTTATAATCCCAGACAAGGATCATACATCACATATAGTTCTTATGTTTATTTAACTTTCTTTAATCTAGAAGATTCTCCTGCTTTTTGGTGTGTGTGTGTGTGTGTGTGTGTGTGTGTGTGTGTGTGTGTGTGTGTGTGTGTGATGACCATTGTTTTAAAGAGTCCAAGTCATTTCTTTTGCTGAGAATTAGCCCTATAATTTATAAAAAATTTTTAATTAGAAAAATATTTAATATTTTAGAAAGCCATAGATATAAAATATCCTGATCAGGGCATTATATTAGGAGGAATATGATGTCAATTGGTCCCACTTTCGATGATGTAAATTTTAATCACTAAGTGAAGGTGGCATCCACATGATTTCTTTATTGTAAAATTACCTTCCCCTTTTGTGAATTACAAGTAATCTATAGGATGCCTCACGAAGTTTTTGTGAATATTCTTTTACAACAATGTTTTACCCAATAATTTAGCATCCTTTGGTTACTTTGCCTGAATCAATTATTATAATAATAGTCGTTTAATGACTGTTTTAATTTAATCATCCCTTATTTTTTAGATGGCATTCTTCTATAAAGTAGAACTTTTCCTCTTCTCCTTCCAACTCATTTTGTTATCACCTAGGACTCAGATTTTTCCTTTTCCTTTTTTTTTTTTACACCTACAGCACCTGGTATTCGTAGGTGGTCTCCCATCCAAGTACTGACCAGGCCTGACCCTGCTTAGCTTACGAAATCAGACGAGATCGAGCACATTCAGGGTGGCATGTCCATAGGTGACCTTTTACTTTTTAAAAAAATTTAATACACTTTCTTTAGTATACACATTGATAATAAGAATACAACTTTCACAAACTGAACACATCCCTGTAATTAGCATCCAGGTTAAGACAGAACATTACAGTATGTCGAAGCTCCTACAATGGCTACATGCCAAGAGTAACCGCTATTTAGAAATCTAACACTATTTACTTGAGATTAATAGAATCATATAATATGCACTTTTTTGTATCTTGACTACTTAGATCAACGTAATATTTATAAGATTCACCCACATTGTTGTAGATAATTCTTTATCTTTGCTTTCTGGCATTGCATCATGGACCAATATAAAAATACTTTTATGAACATTCTAGCATGCATGTCTTCTCGTGAACTTATAAACATGTTTGTTTTTTATTGTTGTTCTTAAATTCAATGGGATATAACCCATTCTGTCATAATTCTTTTTGATGTTCAGATTTTCCAAATTTGACCAATTGTTTCAAGCAAAATTCTTTGTCCTTTATGAAGTCCTGTCAGTTTTTCTGTATTCCTTTATTTTCTGAAACAATAAGATGTTCTACACTTGCCTTGAATTTCCCAGATCTAGACCTAGAATCAACCATTTTCCTTAGGACACCTGGTCTTTTTAGTGCCCTTTCAGTGGACAGTGTTAGAAAATTATTTTAATATGAATAATTAAATTTTATTAATATCTACAATATCAAACCAATACCGTATTTTACTTTTTTTTTCTTTTTTACCTATTCTATGTTTATATCTCCTGTCTCTCGGTAAGACCTTTGGCTCACAAAACTATTTTTCACATTTCCTCGGTACTACAACACGCAAGCTATTTCCAGAGCTACTGTACCAACAACCTAACCATTAATATTCAGAATTTGTTTGCTTTTTTTATTGTTGTTTTTTTTACTTATTCCACTGAGAGTGTACAGTTTCAGTATTTGGGTTAATGATTTTATTTTTTTTCTCCTCCTTTCCCTAACTTTTGCATTCTTATATTATCAATTTGATCTGCATTTAAGATTAATCTTATCTGACTGTATTCAATTTTATGATTTTCCTTTATTCTCAATGATCAACTCTTATACTTTGCATATATGACATATTAACATGGTTAAAAATAAAAAAATGCACTCAGCAAAATTATATCCCCTTTACTATCCCTTCTACTTATTCCCTGTAGACACTCACTTTAAATTATGGCTTACTATGTTACTATGTTTATTTTTCAAAAATAAGATTTTATGTATTTTTTCTTAGTTTTCCTCTATTTTATAAAACAAAAGTAGAGCAAATTGCTTTTTCTAATTAATAATATATTCTGGAAATTACTCCGTTATCATTTCATGAAGACCGTCTTTTCTTTTTATACCCATGGAGTAACAGTATTTCATGATTTATTGAATTATTTTCTAAAATTGTATTATTATTATTAATGCCAAATGAATAAAACTGTACATGAATGACTATATATTTGATATTTGTGAAGGAAGATTTCTAGGTTAATTCCTAGAAGTAGTTCTGTTGGGATACCCAGTATATGCGTAGAAAGTTTTTTTTTTAATTATATTTTTACTGCCAATTTCTACTCCAGTGGGTGGTACCATGTTCTTTCCCATCAGCAACGTAAGAGAGAGGCTGTTCACCTATGGACTCGTAAATAGAATGTGTCAAACTTCTTGGATTTTCACCAATCTGATAAATTAAGACTGGTATCTAAGTGTAGTTCTAACGTACACTTTTCTTTTTAATGAGTAAAAACTGAACATGTCATCATGCTTATTTACCCAGACATAATTACTCTGTTGAAAAGACTTGTTGAAATTGGAAAGTTTTTTCTTTCTTTGTAATATTCTTTATTTTGTGGAATGCCTCATTCTTTTTTATTGCTTTTTGATTTCTGTATTCCTTTTAAACCAGAATTATAAACTTAAGCAATGATAAAATACTGGCCATGACTTATATTTGCATAGCTCTGCAAAATATTTTGTAATGAAGGCTGATTACCTATTTTTGACATAGCAGCATATGGATATTATATGTATATTAGTTGCCATATTTGAACAGGACCCACTTACTCCAGACAGCCTTCAATAACACTGTATACCTACAGGATTTTGTTTACACAGGACTTTGTGAAGACAACAAAGTATTACTTATTAAAAATTAAATATATTCTATGTAATGACTTGATCACTGAATTCTACTATGTAGTTATCATAATAGATGATATATATAACACATGGACAAGAATATAGTGATATTCTGATATTAATTCTCAATCGCTACACAAAGGAACAGATGAGATGCCTTAGCCAGTTTTGGCTAAGGGAATGAATTATGTGGTATTCTGGTCTCTACTACTTCTTGAATTATACAGTTCTTTCTATGTCTCTTCTGGTGGCCCATGGTGATTGTACTAAACTAATTCATGCTATTTTTTTTTTAAGGACTGATCAGAAAAGGAATATAAATATTTTGAGTATTGCCATGTCCTTAAATATATTTTATTTTATTTTATCTAATTTAATATGCTGTGAGCTATTTCTGTTTACGAATTTGTACAAATTTTACATTATGTAGTCTTTATTGATTTTTTAAAAAGATAATATCCCTCCAATGTAAACTAAACTCTCTTGCAGGCCAAATCAGAAATCTTAGTAGCGTAACCCAGATGATGCCCTCCTTTTCTTTTCATGCAAAGTCCTTACAGTTCCCTTCCAAGTAGTGTCTCAGGAACCCAGATTTATGGATCTGAGAGCTTTGTTCTTTACCATGTGACCTCCACACTCACTGCACCCAAAAAAGAAAGAAAATAGAGAATAAACAGTTCTACTGACAGGAAGTGGCCCACATCACTGTGACTTGTGCTTACAGCCTACTGGCCAGAACTGTACACTTTGCCCCAACCTAACCGTGCTCTAACTACAAGGGAGGTGGGGAATGTAGTCTAGCATACGGAATACTTGGTAAGCAATAATTCTGCCACTTGCTCTGCAAAAGCCCTGCTATAAAGGTAGGAAAGGCTTTCTTTTCTATTTAGCTATTTGAAGTTTTCTTTTTTTCTTGCAGCTCGAGGACTTTATGTTTTCTGGTTCTTGCCTTTTTGTTCCACCAATTTGTGTTGATGAATATAGAGAAAGAGTAGAATATACTGTCTCTGGAGGACAAATTAACATTGCATTCTGAGCTGAAGAGGCCACGATGGGCATAAATCTAGATGCCATGACATTCTCTGTGCAACATGTGTAAGGCTTCTAGGTCAAGACACTTCATGTATTCCTGTTTAATCTTTTCATTTTCAATATACAGACTACTGTTAAATGGTCAAAATGGTCAAACTTCCAAGGGATACTATTTTACAGCTTTCTATTGCCTGAGGCTTACATATGCTGTCAGTGAGCTGATTTTATGGAAAAAAACTTCTGTTGGATTTATCACTGCCATCCCTCAGTGTTGAAGCAGTTTACCACCCGAAATAGAAGGCTGAGGCACTGAATTGATAATCATCAGAACTAAATTATCATTATAGTTCTGTCACTAGCTAGTTGTTTTTCTCTCTAGGCATGTCACCAAACTTCTTCAGGCATTAGTTTCTTAATCTGTTAAATGAAAATGCTATTATAGGAGTTGTTTTCCAACTTTTGTGCACACACAACCTGTTTTTAAGATAAAATCTTAGGACCGCTACAAATAAACAGGAAAATGAAAATTTTCTAATTGAAAGGGAGTGCAAGAAGGGGACAGGAGACTTACCCTTGTACTCTGGGTCACAATCTAAGGCACAGCTATCCAATTTTAGATCTTCAAGTAATAGTCTTTGAAACCTATTGTATCCAAAGTTTTCAGGAATTCCCACTCCTTATGTCTATGATTTTATAATTCAAAAGGAAGAATGTTTTTTTTTCTTTTCTCTATAGATCACTGCAAACACTAAGAAATGTATGAATTGAATTCCCCTGCATTTCTCTAACATTTAAAATAAAAGGCAGCAAAGAGCATTATTTTAAGTGAGATAGTGCCATATGAGTTAAATACATAAAATATTCTCAAGTATTTCTTGGATTATGTTTTTTTTTCCTAGAGGAAACGGTGTCCTAAACTTTTATATCAAAGATATAAATGCAAAATTAGAAGAATTATTGTCTTATGTACCCCATAAAGTGCTTTGTTTTCATAAAACTAAATTTAACTTTAGCCTTGACTTCAAAAGACACTCAAAAAATCACATTATTTAATACAAAATTTAAAATGATATACTCTTTTGGTTACTGATTCGGTCTGATTCTGGAGTATAAAATATGCAGAAGCATCATGAGAAAAGTGATTCTGGAGACACTGGCATGCTAGCAAAGCTATGGATTACTGGAATCCTGATAGAAAATGCTTTTTACTCTCTAGATAATTTTTCCTGTGATTTGTGTACTAAAGTTCCAACTCTCGTACACAGGGAGGCCATTGAGGACTCTGACATGTGAATTTGTGTTCATTAGTTTTCTATTATTTAAATTATCTGAGCAGTGTTCAAACTCTTTCATGTAATACAACTTCCACCACCTCTTTTAGGGAAAGTGAGTCACTATAATAATGAATAACATCAACCACTTGGTGTTCCTAATTATTGAATCTGTATTTTCTCTCTTATTTTATCCAAGGCTTTGCATACACAGACTCTTACGGACATGTGAACACCTCCCACCCACAGACTCCTACTTATAAGTATTAGACAGATAGACACAGGCATTTATATACCCTCCATGCCTATTTTTCTTTCCTTACCATTTACCCAGTGATCCACAGTTTATTAAAGATCAAACTTCTTTTGAACTTCTTGTGTTATTTCTAAGTTGGAGCAAATTCACACATAAGAGAAAGGTAGTATGCTAGTACCCTCTAAACCAGTTAAATAACCTGAGAGACTCTCATATATATCACTGACCCTAAAAAAACCACATGGGCAGTGTGAAGTGAGAGCTTCTGTTGTTAGATTTTGGTTAACCAAAAGACACATCCCACACAGACTAATGATACTGGGGGCCACAATCATCCCGTCTTGCATGGAAATGCAGGAAGCGGAGGGCTTCTTTAGCACTTTGCAGGCATCATGACCATGATGCACTGTCGGGTAGATGCCATTGTTGTAGCCCATAACACTTCTCTGCACATACTAGTCACATGCTGTACCAATGCTTTACAGCTCCAGAAGAGTATACTAAAACATATAAAAATAAGAGGGTAACTTATCAGATACGTTTTTGAAAACTTGTAATGAGAGAATACTTTAGTTTGATGACCTTAAGAAACCACAGAATCAAATGTTTTTTTCTTTGCAGATGAAATTAAGAAATAATGACAGTCTTATCTAAGACCTAATAGGCAATCAACAGTAAAAATGGGATCTGAGGCTAGAAAACCCCATTGCTAATCCATTATGCCACCCCACCTTGTGTTCGTAAAGTTTGAAGTAAAATCTCGATGAGTTTGTGCCAATCCCTGCCTTATCTGGGCTTTAAGGTCAAGGCCTCTGAGACAAACTGCTTATTTGCTTGTCCTATCCATTCTACTAGACATTGAACAGATCATATAGGGGCCAGAATGGTAGTTTGGGAAAATACAAGAAGGTATGCTCAACATTGCCATGCAATGCTAACCAACCCCTCTGCATTCTGCAATTTCATTTTAAAGGATTGCCAACACCTGGAGTGTGCTTTATGCTGTGGATCTGGCCATTTTGAAATAAATTTAACATGCTGGGTTTTTGACCTTCACAAGGCTGGAGTATTTTCTTTCAAGGCTATGATTTATGAGTGCTTGTAGAATTCTCTGGAAAGGTATTATCAGTTTATATCATGCACTAAAGTAAAGGTCATAGCTGCTCCTATTCAGTCAATTTGGGAGATAGAGGACCTAAATATTTTAAGATGTAGTAGATTGCTATACCTCCTGTCTAACTAGAATGACCTTGAATGGAGGCAAGATAAATGAGCATACAAATGGATAAAATCAGAGCTGAAGAAATAAACTATCTGGGCCAGATAACCTATCTTTAAAATGACTAAATTACAACAAACGAAATTACAATCTGTCTATATTTTTCAAAACCATTACCAATATTGCTGTTATTTTAGGAAGTTATTGCTTAGAACATAGAGCAAAAAAATGCATTTTGTAAACATTCGGTCCTTTCTCAAACTTGGGATTAGTCTTACTGGTGGCTGGCAATACTCGGGTTTCTGCTCACTGTTATTCATTTTGTTATGCTCTTTTAAATGCCTCTCTACCCTTTAATAATTTGAAACAATAAACATTTTAACATAGAATGAATCTTTATAATAAACTTATACCAAGCAAATATTAATAAAATTTAATAAAGAATCATCAGTATAAATAGTAGGGTTTCTATATCCAGTTGAATAATATTGTGTTAAATATCCAGTCAAAAAATGACTGCTAGAAATTTATTGCTTGCAGGAAATGATTGCTTGGCTATAGCCCTGGGAACATAGGCTATCGCCCATAGGAACATAACATTCTAACAATAAGCTTTCTGCTTCTATACCCCCACTTGCACACTTGACCTGTGGTTCAACAGGTAATGAATAGACGAAAAATAGACCTGTGTTTAGACAGAATGAAGGATGGAATTTTGGGCTTAAAAACACTGTATCTCTACATTACAGGGCTGCTTAATTTGGGGTCTGCGTACCCCTGGCAAACCCTGGCTGAAAAAAGAGTATGTTCCCTACAACTCACTGAGTTCTGGTGGTCCGTGTGTCTTTCGGGGGCTGGTGGCTACAATATAAGGTTAAAAATTCTGTAGAATTCAGAATGTGTCATTAAATATTTAGAAGGAAGATGTGTTTCAGGCATTCCCGCATAACACTTTCAAAGTGTTTTACCTCTTTTGGTCCTTAGCACACACCATTTGAGTTTGGAATCAATATTCTAATTTTATAGATAAAGAAATAAATTCATCAGGGTTAAAGAAGTTGCCCAAATTGAGTGATAGATCCGGAATTCAAGACCACAGGAAAGTGCACACTGTATTCAGTCCTTCAGGCTGTTTCTCTGTAATCATGTGTTCAGCCCTGTTATTTATTACCCTCCATGAGGACATGATCTGACAACTAGGTTAGAGTTTCATCTCTTTATGTATATCTCAAAGAGATTAATTAGGAAAGCTGCTGAGGTTTCTGTGAGACAATTAGAGTAATCTTTGAATAGTATCTTCAGGCAACAAAAGTATTTTGTTCTTCTAATTTCATTTTGTATCCTTCTGTCTTGACATTCTTATTTCTATAGAGATAACATGGTATCATTAGGGGTAGGGAGAGAGGAAATACGCTATGGGTTTAGATCAGATCCCAGCACTACAATTTTTAGCAGTGGTACGTGATAGGCTACTCCAACGCCGATAGGTACTTTTGGACCATTTTGAGAATTAAATGTGCACTGTGTGTGGAACTTTGCTGGTGCATATCAATCATGTTCCCTTTATTGCTTTGTATTAGATATAATAGTTATCTACTTTAGGGTTACCATACTGTTTCAGACAGTATCATCTTTAATTTATTTTAAATCTTATTAGCAGGAATCAAAACTAGAAATGCACACCTGAGAGAAAGTTGAAGTTACCAGTGAGATAGAAAAGATGTGAGGGGATTTTGGTGTCTTATTTACATCAAACATTTGCAAACTGTGCAGAAATTTCTCCTGAGAAAATCATTCTTGAATCCTGATATTTAACACTTTATTCTTATCTGTTTATATCTTCCTTTTTGAGATTTTAAAAATTTCAGTTGTTTTTTTAAGTACCATCTGAAAGTTATAATTGTGATGACAAATTATGTTATAAATGGTTTTATTCTAATTCCATGAATTAGATCAGCTTTGTTTGGCTAACAGAATAGCACTTTTCAGTGGGACTTCTAGAATGTTGGCAGGAAGAGGTGTCTCCTAAAAACTGCAAAATGAGATGCCTTCTTTACTTGACTTGGCCTATGGGCCAAGTTCAATCCTTAGGAGCCTGGAATCCAGTTATCACACAGGGTGGGTAAACTTCAAAATATCCTCAGATAACCCAGGAGATAAAGTTATGCAAGTAACAAAAAGATCCCCTTGATGGAAGTATGAGTCAGAAGTAGGATATTTTTAGGGCTTTAAGTTCCAAGCTTAAGTGATTTAAGGTGAGGTTTTTCTCATATGCACCCTCATTGGGAATAGGATAATTTTTTATATTTGTTGAGGATTGGTGAATACAACAAAGTAAGAGTCATGAGGTTGTGATCAATAAACTATTGTTGATAAGGGAGATGGTTGCCAAGGTTAGTAGATTAGTGACTTAAGTGATAAGAACTCCCTAGAGTTAACAGGGAAATTATTTATTAGTTCACAGATTTATTTTTCATAGGCATAGGTTTCCTGGAACAACAGGCCATAATGATATAGGTTCTCTACAGTTCTATCTAAGTCATAGTGACAAAATACTCTCCACTCTCAGCAAAATCACTCCAGATGCCACAGGGGGCCCAGCATACTCAAAACACTGTTTTAATACCCTGGAGACTTGACTAGAGAAGGCCAGTCACAGACTGTAGACTTTGGTAATTTCACAGTAGGCCTCTGGAATGATTTTCATATGACTGGGTGATAAGTTATAAGAGGAAAATTAGAAAGGCGACAAATGAAAGAGACGAATGAGAGGATACAAACTATTAGAAAGCATGGTAAACAGGGAGAATCCATTAACCCTGGAGACAGATGGTTGGGTACTATTTCCTGCACTCTGTAAATTTATAATAGTGTAGGGGGAAGGAAAAAAAAAAACTGACCGTTTTAAATCCAAGTCAGTAGATGATTTTAGCAAATCTCTTAGCCTTTTAAAACTATGAAGTTTGAACTGTACCATGTACTAAAACTTAGTCTCAAAGAGGTTATGTTGGGTTTGAGACTTAAATCTGGATGTTCCTACTTTTAGTTATTTAATGGATGAATAAAACACCACTGAATACAAGAGAATCTTCCAAGTGCTTTGGATGCTGCCTTCCTCTGACTTTCAAAATTCTTCTTAAATTATAAAGATTATAAATCAGAAAAATTAAAATTATAAGCTTTACTTCTTTGCTTACATTTATGACTTTATTTATCTTCTAGACATACCATAGAATCATGGATAAAAACTTGAATTTTTTGGTTATTTATAGATGCATACTTTGATTTCACCCCTTACTAACAGTACAAGTTTGATCAAGTTACCTTACACTAACAGGCTTTATTACTTATTGTATAAAAATATACCTGTTACTCTTGTCAGTTTCCATTAAATGGAAATGAGAACAGTTTACGTAGTTGTCAAATGAATAACAGGAGATAATGTATGTGAAAGCGACTAACACCACTTTTTCTGTTACAAAATAGACATTCATGTGTTTTATTTCTTCTTAGCTTTTTCTCAGCTTCCACAGTTTTGCAGGGTATAGATAAAACAAGTGTGTGTCACTCATTTTTATCCCATGCCAGCATGCTAGCTAAATAAGTGATCTCAACTGAAGAGATTTTTTCCTCAAGGGGACATTTGACACTGTCTACAGTTATTTTTGGTTGTTATAGTAGGAGAGGTGGATGCTACTAGTACCTAATAAGTAGAGACCAGGGATGCTGCTAAACATCCTACAATGTACAGGACAGCTACCTACAACAAAATTTAACCAGCTCAAAATGTCAGTAGTGCAGATCAAAATTGTCCGATGATTATTGATTAGGTATATATTTTATTTAAAAGAGATTTAGAATTGAGAGAATAATCAAAGTCGAGATCATCATTAATATCAATAATATTTATTGACAATTGTATGCTAAATATCTAGGCAGCTACATACATATATGTATGCATATATACATGTATTCATATATATGCACATATATTTGTGTGTGTGTGTGTGTTTAACTGTTAGTATCTCATTTTGTTTTATACCTTTCAATGGAGTTGGTTTTTTATACCCACTTTTATGAGACTTAATGGTTTGGATCTTTGACTAAGAATTTAATCTTCTTGAGTTATAGTTTCTACTATATAAAAAAGAAGAGAAAATAAATAGTAATTTTGTATTTCCATCCGTGGTATAGAGTCGCTGAGAGCATCAAAGATATGAAATCAATGAAAATTTGAAAGTAATGTAAAATGCAAGCTGCTATACTTACCAATTGGCAGATTCATCTCATCACTGAGTATACTTGGAGAATTTCAGCTCTGTGTTGCTGGAAGAATATTCTGTAGGTAGCTCCTTTCAGAAAGAGAGATAAATGAAAATTAAAATTCTGTTCTATTGAAGCCTAACTCCTGTTTAGATTAATGACATTTCTGATAAATCAACAATAGAGGTACAGCAAATACCTCTAAAAATTCAGTATTTTCTCCAAAAGTTCAACCTGTCATATATACTGATGGGATGATAAAAACTTAAAAAAAGTATTTTCTCATAACTTTCGCCATACAGCTTTCTTTCATGTTTTCTGTGAAAAATAAATCCAAGATTTATCAACAAAGACTTAGACTCTACTTGCAGAGACAAATATGTGTGTTTTCAAAAAAGAAATACCAATTTCTGTGATGATTTCAGATTATATTAATACCACAATATGTTCAAATAAAATTTCCTTACTAATGTTACATTTTACAGAGTAAAAATTGATATATTCTGTTTCTTGTAAGAGTAAGTATGTATTAACTAACCATTTAGGGTTTTTTTCTTAATTAATATCTCTATGGTGTAATACTTTTTCCTTTGTATGGATCAAGACAATTAACTTTCAGAAAAATGCTTCACTTAACATTACTATTGATCAAAAATGTAATATAGTGGTAGTCACTACACAGTTACTAAGCGATTGTTAAACATCCGTAAACCATTTAACACATATTTATGAAATAGCAACCCTGTGCTCGTCACTGTGCAGCTATATGCAAAGATACGTGGGAATAAAAAAGTGCACTTTCTTTAAATAAAATTGAAATAAATGATTCAATAGTCTTTTAGATTTCTTTCAGGAAACTCAGAGTCAAGCTTCAAGTTGGGTTACAGCCTCTCTGTAGGTCTTTAAAGTCCTCATATTTGAGTTATTTACTGAGTCATAACTGCCTCTCTTCTTTTTAGTCCATCTTGTCATAGTACTTATTCTCTGTTAGATTCTTGCATTTCACTCTTACTCCATGGCAACATTTATAATCTGATAGGATTCCACACTATTAATTCTAAGTCTTACGGTAGTATTCAGATATAAGAATAAAACTAGATTCATATTAAAGAACTCAGTGTATAATCAATGAATATTCGTTAAATCAATGTCCAAAGAAAGATCAAAAACTTAGAAATTCCCCTTGTAAGGTGACTCAGATTATTTATAGATTGAGAGATACGGTGTCAACAAATTAAATATGAATATGTAGAAACATTATTTCAGTGAGTACCCTCTGGACATTGCCGCTGTCTTCACAACATCTGTCCCACTGCTCCTTCGTCATGACACCTTAACAGAGTTTAGGCTACAGTAACTTCAAGGTGAACCTTGACTGATGAAAAGTTAGACCTTAATTTTTTATTTTTGCCACAATGAAAGATTCAGGTAGCCCAAGCCTAAGGTCAATAAATGGCATTCCTCTGGCCAAGAGACTTTGGTTCTGGAATAATATAATCAGTGCAAAGCCTAACATTTTATATGGCGCTGGAGTGATAGAAACATATTCTCTTCTGCTTTCATTGAACAGAGAAATAGACTGAGTTAGTTGTGTGTTTATATCCTCTTAGATATATGTATATGTCTATATATCTAAAAACACAAACAGAAAGGGAGATGGAAAGAGTGATAGTACTCGACACATTTAGTCATTAATAGAAGGATAACAGTGATAATATAACTCTTCAGTTTACAAACCACTTTTACATAATATTATCTAATCTCCATAAAACACCAATGAGGTATATGTATTATCCTATTTGACAGATTAAGACATTGAGACCTCAAAAGATTTTTGTATTTTATCCCATGCCACAAATAGTAGATCATTTAAGTATTGCCCACCACAATTTAGCAGACAGTAAATGAATAGAAACTCTGGAAAGAAAGAGCCCAACATATAAACAATCAGAGAAGCAGAATGACACTTTAGATGGGGAACAATAAAAACAATCAGAAACTAGAAAGAAGATATCCTGGAGCTGAACCAAAATCTGATTCCAGAGTCTTTGAATTTACCCACTCAGGCACTGCCTCTGTTAACCTCAAAAATAAATACCCCCAAACCAAGGAAGTAAGGATCAGACATTACCAAGATAAAAATCCACACAGTGGATTATGGGCTTTGTGTGTGCATGTTTCCTGGCTTTAGATCACTCTAATGCACACATACACAGATTTTACTTGGTGATTTTCACTTTTGTTAATTCTTCAGGCCCTTGGTAGAGCCTCCTTTTGGTGGGTGGATTTACAATGCTGGGGAGACTAAGTATCTCAGGAGGAAATCACTAAGGCACAAAAAAAACAAGAAGAGGATGTGCCTTTCCAGAAAATTAGCTTTGAATAGCATAATATGTAAGCAACTAATCTTACAGATCACATAATTTATCAGCAGCCCCTCTAAGATTGTCTCTGTGCAAGAAGAATTCATAGAGAACAAACATGAACAAAATAAGATTCTGAGAGGCTTGAAATACCTTTTAAAGAAAATGTCAAACTAGAACTGTCAGTTTGTTTTTCAACAGGTCACTATGGGATGGCTTTTCATTATTTTTATTTATTTTCCTTAAAAAGAAAACATTTTTACATGACTTCAGTGCTGACTATATACGTATTATGTGTTGCACAGGTATCTAAAAATCAGCCTTGCATCTTTCCCTTTTTTGGCTTTCTCTCCCTCCGTCAAGATGTTCCCTACAGTTCTCAAATAAACCACACCCTGAAAAACTTTCTGACCTTGACAAGAAGCATATTGGGAGAGACTCAAAAATATTTTGATTCAGTTTCAAAATTATTTTCTTATTGCTTGGACTAACACCCCATTTTCCTTTCCTTT
Source organism: Eonycteris spelaea (assembly GCA_003508835.1). Lineage (NCBI taxonomy): Eukaryota > Metazoa > Chordata > Mammalia > Chiroptera > Pteropodidae > Eonycteris > Eonycteris spelaea. The sequence continues at coordinate 7,586,538 of PUFA01000007.1, forward strand.
CCTTGTTCCTCTCTTGGATATCCTCCTCCTTATATGTTCCACTTCGCACTGTGGTGACAGCCCTCTCTACTTACTTGACCTATGACTCACCGTGCTGACTCCAAACAACTCATTTCATTCCACAACCAACAGCTACCAAGGCACCATCAAGACAACATGGCCTGTTTTAGATGGCCTTAAGCTTCACTTTATCAGGCACTCAATAGAAACCTTGGCGTTTTGAAGGTGGATTCATTTCTGAAAAATTAAGAGTAATGCCCTAGCTTCATAAAGGGAGTTGAGAGCATTTTTTCAAATAAGTTTTGCATATATATATATAGTTATATCTTGAAACTTTTAGATTAGGATTCAACAGATGTTTATGGATCTTATAATAATGTATGTTATTTGTTCTTTCTTATAAAGCTGACCAGAAACACAGGCTGTAAAAGAATGTTTAGTGGCATGAGGTCTTTAAAATTGTGTAACTTTGAATCAAATGTTCAAGTCTAAGGTCAGACAACATTGTTCATGATGGCAGATGCCACACATCTACAGAGTGCTGTAATGAGAAAGACAGCCATTCAAGGCCAATGCTTGACTGAGACAAAATATAGGAATTTAGGCCACGATACTCTTCATGACATGGCCCATTGATCATCTAAAACTACAAGAATTTTTTTTTTTATTAATCCCAAACTTCTTACAGTTCTGTGAAAATGCTGCATTTTCCCACACTCCTATTTTTATGCATGTTCTGATTGAAGCAATTTCCCACTCTCTCAACACCCTTCTTCAGCCAGCTAAATTTCATTTAAACGAAAATCAAGTGGCACATTTGACTTCTGTCTAGTTACTCTTCCTCTGAGGACCAATAATCCACTGTGCTTTTTTATCAGCCTTTAAGAGCATGTATTAAAATTGATGTTGTATGTTCAGCTTCTATTATGCTGTGAGCACTATGAGACTACAGGGGTTGATATTTTATTACATTTGCTTCCTTGAGTGACACGGTACTTGAAATATAGTAAGTACTCATTGAATGCTTCCTGAATAAATAAGTAACTGAATGAATGAGGTTTCTGAACTCTTTGCCTTTATTACCACCTGCAGTGTGATTCTCTTCTATCTTGTTACCCATCTTCTCCATTCCAACACCAAGCTTTCTTTCAGCTAGTCTCTCCTAACCCTCTGCTTCCTCCATTGTTACCTCTTTGTCCCCTGCCCCACATTTACCCTTCAGCATCCGAAATGTAAATGTGTATCACACAAAAATGGTTTAAGATCTAACTTGTTAAAATGCTGTTCAACTGTGTAGTTATGTCCAGATGCATCCTTCATCCTGCTTTAAGTCACATTAACCAATCTCTCTTGCCATCGAAGCTTCTGCAGGCCTGGCTGAACACTAGACAGCAGAAGGGAAGAAACCCGGGAATTCACCCCCCACTTTCTCTGCATAGATGGCACTCTTTTGTCAGCTCAGTTCCTACCTGACAAGCATGGCCCAGTTCCAGATTCCACTAGGATACCCCATTCCTTGATTTCCAGTAAGACTCTCTTTTCCTGTTGTCACTCTACTCCAAGAGTATTATTTCCTTCCTGATGTTATTGATTTTGGGGGTGCTTTACCACCTCTTGTTTAGCTTCTCTGCTTTTCCATAGCCTGAGTATTTAGTTTAGTGACTTAAATTTCCTTTATTTTTTAATACTTAGAATAGTTTATTTTTTTGTTTGTTTTTCTGGTTGGGCCTTGACTAATAAAGTCAATTTAGAGATATGGGAAGAAAGTGGCTAAAATTGGGGGGGGGTGTATATTTTTGAATTACAGTGAAAATTTCATGTTTTCTGAATGACTCCAGTGACTGCGCAATTCATTCACATCATATTGATTTCACTGGTTACTGAACACCGTGGAAACTGAAAAACTAGCAAATGCAAATGAAAGTAACAACAAACACAGGATTATCATTTTATAATAACTAATATAATTTCTTACTCTGCCAAAGATATAAATTTAGCCAGAATATGTATTACTTCATGATTCTAGAATTTCAGATTTATTTTGATAAAAGTAAATCAATCACATTTTGTTCCATATAAAATTATTCACCTGTATTAAAAAGGTTGATATTAAATACTATTGGTTCTGTGAAATGTCAGATAATGTATTTTCTTCAACTACACAGGGTGAGGAGGTCATGTGGGCTGAGATAGTAAAAATAGATTTCCTGGAAGATTCTGCAAGTTATTCAAAGAAAAATTTACAACTCAGTAGATTTTGTAATATTTCCAAGAAATAAAACTAGAATATTTAGCTCTGACTTAACCAGGAGCCCAGCTATTTGTTCATTTAAATAAAATGAATCAAATAATTATGAAGCTTTATCACATATCCTTTTATGGAAAAGGTAGCAATAATACTCTCAAACCATGTGCCTAGGTAAAAATTTGGCACCATATAATCCTTGAAAGAAATCCATAGAATCACACAAATGACAGAGCAAAGACAACATACCAAGACCCAGGAGAAAATATGCCAACTGCTCTAGTCCCATTTTTATGATATAAAATGAAAGGAGAAACTTTATTTTGTTTATTTTGCTACTTTTTGCATGAGAATCTACCTTTATACCAATAGAGGAGAGACACTTGTAATATTGTTCATTGTATTAGTTCTACTATGGCTGCTGTGACAAAGTGTCACAGACTGGGTGGCTTAAACAACAAAAATGTATTTTTTCCACAGTTCTAAAAGCTACAAATCTGAGATTAAGATATCAGGAGGGTTGATTTCTTCTTAGTGTTTCTTTCCTTGGGTTGTGGGTAGCTATCTTTTCCCTGTGTCTAAAGATGATTTTCCCTTTGTGTGCATCTGGGTCCTAATCTTCTCTTCATATAAGGACAGTGATCATACTATATTAGAGCCCACCCTAATTACCTCATTTTAAATGATTACCTCTTAAAACACTCTATCTCCAAATATAGTTACATTCTGAGATATCAGGGGTAAGGACTTCGACCTGTGAATATTGAGGGACACAATTTAGCCTATGACATAGAGCAATTGAATTTTTCTTTTGGAGATAATACATATTGGACTTGGTGGTTTTGTTACTAAAGATGAAATAAAGGAGAGGGGAATAGGAGACAATCAAAAAAAGAAGATAAAGTAGATTCATTTCTCACTATGTTATACTCAAGTATGTAGTAATATAACATTCTTTTCCACATTTGTGTCATTTTCTGTCAATAATCATTTCTTAATTTCTTATACAGCTAATTCCTAGGCATCCTTCAAGAATTAACTTTAGCACTTCTCCTGTAAGAAACCTTTGATTTCCCATTTTTATTGATCTGAATTCAGTGGTCTTCCTTTGTGCTGCTTTAGCACCAGGTATTTGCCATCACTGATAAGGTTATCATCTTGTACAATAATCATATACAAATTTTCATTAACTTAAGATGGCACTATGTCCTGACAAATCCATTGTAAATTGAAAATACTATTTCATGTTGAAAATGCATTTCATACGCCTAAGCTACTGAACACCATAGCTTAGCCCACCCTACCTTAAACGTGCTCAGAATGCTTACAGTAGCTAACAGTTGGTCTGCTGCTGCCCAGCATCATGAAAGAGTATCATACCACATATTGCTAGCCCAGGAAAAGATCAAAATTCAAAATTTGAAGTACAGTTTCTACTGAATACATATTACTTTCACACCATCATAAAGTTGAACCATTGGTAAGTTGAGGACTATCTCTACCTCTATTTCCTCCATTAAACTGAGAGCTTGAGGACTGGGACCAGTCATTTCATCTTTCTGTCATCAGTGCTTGGCTTGGTACCAAGTATGTCCTACATTAACATCATTCCTTAACCCAACAAATATTATTCAGCATTCTCTCTGTGGCAGATATAGAGGACACAATGATGAGAAGAAATCAGACATTCTTTATCCTACTGACACAGTTTGATGAGAGAATTTTAGAATGATAAATACTGTACACATTCCTACCATTAGAAACACCACTATCCCTAATCAGGAAAAAATGGTTTCTTATATTTCTTCTCTAGACAACATAGAATTTTATGAGGAACATTGTATACTTTGGGCAGAGATTTTCTTCCATTCTTGGTAATCTTCTATAGCACAAGTAATAGTGGTCCAAGATTTGAATTCTGTATTAAGGCAAATACTATGAAATGTAGGGCCATTTGTCAAAGCTCAGGTGGGCAGAAATTCATGTGGAGTAACTTGTCTCTTGAGTAGGATGCATGACAAATTATAAATCCCAAAACCCAGAGGTGAAATGGTTAAAATTCAAAGGAGGGCAATGATGAATGAAATAAATGTCAAGTAAACTTTTAATTCCACCTGAGTAGCCTATTTCACAAGCTACATAATGGAAGAGGATATCCTGATAGTGTCAGCCATCTTTACTAGAATCTTTCTGGGGAAGAAATAAGGTATTTCAATGACACTTTTGCCTCACGTCTCTGGGATACAATTTATGATCCCGTACAATTTTATAACTGCATGTTTGCACTTGGATTCATCAGAGTCCTCTATGAATTATCTAGGAGGGCTTTTTTAGTTTACCTCTGTAAAAAAAAAAAAAAAGTTGCTTAGCTTCAGAAATGATTTGCTTCCAAATTTACTCATAACTGGCACTCGATTACTCTGAAATCTCTCCCCTCTCTCATTCATCACTTAGATAAGTGAGATTTTAGATGGTTTAGATTTTAAAGCTTTAGTAATTAGAAGTTATTCATTAATTTATTTTAAAACTATTACTAGCACCTATTGTGCCAGACAGTACATATAATTCCTACTTAAGGAGCTTGAATGCAAGCAACTAAATGTTAGTTCAAATAACAAATGTAAATATTTCTAAGTAGTGGGTATTTAGTAGTAAGTATTTTTAGAAAGCTTTCATGTATAAAGTCCAAGTTGAGCATGTATAAGAACCACCTTCCTTTATACACATCTAAATCTGCAATGGTCCAAACTAAATTTACCTGGGATTTTTTTCATCATTCTATAAAGCCACCAAAGCTTTTTCTTTGAGAGCATGTATGAAGAATAGTCAAAGTGACACTCTAAAATCCTAAATGCTTTATGTTACCTAAAATATTATGCCAGAAATTCATCACTAATTATATATATTGCATGGCAATTAATTTCATAGAAAATTCAGAGATCCTTGTATTTTTATATGGATATAAAACAAACATCTTAAATATTATTTTTCTACTTTATCAGTTTTCTTTATTTCATCTATGGTTCACCAGGTAATTTCATAAAATTCCTTTGCTCATGTTTTAGAAGTGACTTAAAAACATCACCGTCAGCTAAATGTATACATTTACTGGGTAATCACAATAGTTTCTATAATAGTTTCCTCTTCTTTTGAAAGTAAGGACCAGAAATCTCTTTTCAAATCTAGCAGCAGATAAATCATTCTAAAGGGATAAATAGTATCAATGTCCAGTCTTTGGCAGTTTACAGAGTGGAGGTGACATTATCTACCTATGTGACTATTGTAAGTGTTATATGAAATAATGTTGTCAAAGCCCCAAGGACGATGCCTTGCATATAACCAAAATAGTCACCCACATATTTGTTCCTTCCAGAGACTTCTGGCATAACAGATTCTTCTAAAGGCAGAAAGGCTGCTTATGAGATGTCAAAGGCACCTGAAAAATTGCATCTACTGGAGTGTTAAGCCAAACGTGTCGGTCTTGACATATTTGTATAGTACTGCTTATTGGCTTTTAAAATTGTCATCTAACTTAAGAGGAGATTGCTAGAACTAATGACCCTGTTTGCTTCCTCTGTTGGCTGCCAAGCAGTTACCGGTCTCCTCATCCCAGATCAGTGCAACCAAGCCCTGAGCTGCATCGTGCTAAGCAGGTTCCTTTCCAAAATGATTCCACTGACAGTATTCCTTCTCCATAGTACCACTCACCGTGGTAGAGGCATGATGAACCTGGAAGGGACTAAGAATAAGCCATTACTGGAATGATGGTCTGGTCAAAGTACCTCAAAGGGAAGCTTACTCCCCACAATTCACAGGCTCGGAATCTTGGGAGAGGTTCCCTCAACTCTTGAAGACCCACTTATTAAGTAGTCTGTATCCTGGCCAAAAACCTATGTGTGCCTCTCAAGCTCAACTGTAAGCAATTATAAAAGCTTTATTCAAGGACACTGCCCTCTTCACACAGGATTTGGTGCACAACCAATGTATTGCAGTCATTGAGGGGAGTGGCACTAAAGGATGTAGCTTTCCTATCCTCCAAGCTGTCCATGCTCTTCCTTGTGGTCTGCATTTCTAGAATAGGCACCTCCATTTGGAGGCCTCTTAATCAGGGGACTTAGGCAGATGCCTTTCTTGGGCACTGCCAAGGTCTCTTAGGAATTTGAGCGAGGGAGTCTGAAAATATTTTTTCTCCTCTCTGGTTCAGTACCCAGGAGTTGTCTACTCCTAGTCTTTTTCCTATCTTGCTTCTCTCCTTCTTGGGGCTCTCTCAGTAGCGAGGTAACCCCCCCCCCCCACACACACACACCCACACATCTGTGCTGATTAGCTGATCCTAGACCAGTACTATTCATTGAAGAAACATGGAGTTGGGGAAGCCAGTGTTCTCTGCAGTTTAGCCTTCCTTATACTATCAGTAAATGACTGAAGGCTTGAATGTCGCTTTCATTTTGGCTTGTTATCTTAACTGTTATGACAGTACCCAACAGCTCAGCTTTCCAGCTCCCAACAGTCATCATCCAGGTCCACATCCAGAGCAGACAGGGAACCTGGAGTCAGATAACTGGATTCAGATTCATGTTCTGCCACATTTTAGGGTTGACAGTTGTTATGGACTGAACTGTGACCCCCTTCTAAATCCATCTATTGATTTTCTTACTCCTAATGCTTCAGAATGTGACCTTATTTGGAGATAAACTATTTATAAAGGTAATTAAGTTAAAATAAGGTCATTAGAGTGGGCCCTGGTCCAATATGACTATTGTCCTTGTAAAAGGAGGAGATTAGGGAACAAACACAGCAAAGACCATCTGAAGATGTCCATCGACAAGCCAAGAAAAGAGGCCTCAGAAGAAAACAACCCTAGCCACATCTTAATCTTGGGTATGTGGCCTCCAGAAAGTAAATTTCTGTTGTTTAAGTCACCCAGTCTGTGGCTATGGCAGCTCTAGAAATATAATACAGGAGTGATCATGTTACTTTTTTTGGCCATAACTTTCTTCTATGTAGTTTAGGGATAAAATAATGATTGAGTCATAGCACCATTTTTTTTTTTTAATGATGGCAATCCAAGAAAAGAGTATTGCAAATAACCAAGAAATATCAGCTTTTATTTATATTTGTTTCAAGCTTTGAAATATATCTCTGCATCCATGATACCCTCCCTGTTGTAAGACCTCTCCCCTAGTGTTCTACATATACTGGAAAATTAATCTTTGATTAGATTACTCACCTACATCAAGTGATTTAACAACTCCTAATGTTCTGAGAATGTGTTTAAATCTTCACGTGGGTCTAAAAGCAGTCTCCTAAAATGGCCCCATTTTATCTTTCCGACTGTTTCAGCAAGTATGAGGCAGCCCAAATGTTCCACTTCAGTTACTAAGATATACTCTACCAGAACCTCTGGTATTTTAGCATATTGGCTTTGTACATTTATTCTGTGCTTAAAATCTTCTCCCTCTTTTTTTATTCTTGAGCCTCTTCATTCTTTGTTCTTAAGTTGAGGAAGCATTTTCTTAACATTCTCATTCCTAACTATCTCAAAGACAAGGAATAGGAGTTAGGAAATGAAGTAATTTTAAAGATATATCACAAAATCATTTATTCATCAAACAATTATTGGGAATTCTCTGTTTGCCAAGAATTGAGCTAGATTTGGTTATAAGAAATGAGAAAAATATAGATCTGTTCTCCAAGGATTTATAATTAGTGGGAGAGGCAACTACGTTACATGATGCTAAATATCATGCTTGATATATGAAAAGGATGCTTTTATAAATAGAAGGATGGATATATGCAAGTAAAAGAAGGTCAGAACAGACTTTTAGGAAGAGAGAGCATTTGGTCTGAATCATAAAAAGTCAGTAAGCTTAAACTAGGGAAAGAAAGAAAGAGTTTCTGGAATAGAGAGAAGCCTGTTCAGGGAACTGCTAAGTAATTCAACACAACTGGAGTGTGTGAAGGGAGCAGCAGGAAGTGGGAGGGAGGAAAACCTTAGAAATGTGAGAGAGACATTTTTATGAGTAGATAAGCCAGCCTAAGGTCACCATGTGGCGGTTTTTCCTACTTCCGGTCTGGTCTGGAGCAGATACATCTTTGGAGCGGTACATCCGCATCTGCTGGCAAACGGCTGGCAATTACAGTGTATCGGTATAGGGCATATTATTTACTTTTTATGCCTAAAAATCCTCAATTGGAGGAAAGTCACAAATGGATATTATTAAAGATTCAAGAATTTCAGTTACACAAGAGAAAATATGATTTGGTGAATATTATTCAGCGTTACGATAATGCCTTATTATTCCCCTCCCCCCTTCAGCTCTTTCTACGGAGTTTTTTATCACTTTAAATTGTCATGTCATCCTTTATTTAACTTCTTGTATAATTAATAATTAGAGGTATAATGTTACTGCTTGAAGAAAGAAGTTTAGAACACTTTTGTAAGCATTTTAAACTTAAAAGATTACTTTTAAAAGGTATTTTGATACTTTGCTGTACAACTTTATGTTGTGTTCTTCTCAGATTATTTAAGGTAATTTTTTTTTGTTTACCCTAAGACAGTAGTTTATGTAGCTGACAATTTCTAGGCAGTACTTAAATGTGAATATGCTTCCAAAATTTTGGATAAGTAAGAAAGAGTGAATTGCAATATTAAGTATTGATCATATGCTCTGTCCTGAGTACTTATAACTTTATCTAGTTGAATCCTCATAAATCTCTAAAAGATATTTTTTATATATTTTATAGAGGAAGAAACTAACTATAAGAGATATTAAGTCATCGACCTTTGCTTCATAGTTTATGTTATAAAACTTCAGTGTTACTTCAGGTATTTCTGTTGACAAATCCCATAGTATTTACATTGGACTAAGACTAATTAAAATGTGGTTGTGGGAAAGGGAAATGGACTTTACAATGGACTTATTCCTGAATGAATCATGTCTACAATCTTCAAATCTCTTCTCAGTTTCAGTTAAATACCATCTTCGTGAAACTGATAACATTTCATTATTTGGACTTAATCAGACTCAATTGATTTCCTTTGTTTCTCTTTGTGTTTTTTTGTTTTGTTTTGCCTCTGTTTTTGTTTTTGAGGTGGTGCTGAGCTGAATCCAGAAGGGTGTAGAATAATTCACTAAGGAAAGAAAAATCATATACTTTGAGTGACCTGCTAATTCATTACGATAAGCTTCATAATAACCAGTGACAGTGTTATTTTTCAGATTCGCCATGTTATCAATAGCAAAACAGAGACAAAATAGGTTAATTAATGTAGACGAATTATAACTAGTAAATGTATCAGTGATAATCAAGTCCAGTTGATATATCAAACTCTCTTCTCTGTCCAAATTTTCATGCTTTTTCAGATACAATATTACGAAAAGAATCTCATTCTAAATGATATTAACAGAATTTGTGACACATTCCATCAGTAGCAATTTTAATATATTTTTGGTTGGGCAATGATTTTTCTGAATAAATTATAAAAATAGAAATTCATAATATATAAGGCCTCACAGTATATCTGAAAATAGCCTCATGAATTGCTAAGTGAAGATCTGTTCTGCACAGAACAGTATTCGTATTTGATAAGAAAACATTCTAAAAAATATGCCTGAAATGAAGCAGAAACTGTACCAGAGAATCATCATTGTCAGGCTCTTTCCACAATATCTTTCAGTAAAATAAAATACATGTCTTGAGAATGTTTGTCTCTTACTTTTATTCTTGATAACGTATTATCTGGGTATAAAAATTTTAGCAACAATTTTTCTGTACTTGTTCCTATACTTATATTTTTGTGAAAAAGCCTAAGGTCAGTTTATTTCCAATTTTGTTTATCTATCTGTCTGTCTGTCTGTCTGTCTATCTATCTATCTATCTATCTATCTATCTATCTATCTATCTTTCTATCTAATCTACCTATGTGTTTTTTTGGCCACTCATAAAAGTTTTTATTCTTAAAATGCAGCCACTTAATCTATATAAGTCTCATGATTAATAATCTCTAAATTTTCTTGGAATACCATTGCCCTTTCAGATACATATTTTAAATTTTTCTTCCTTCCACCTTCCCACCCCAAAGAAAAAATTTCCTTCTCATAAACCCTCGAATATCTTTGTTCTATATTTGTTCTTCTCTAAGTAGTTTGAATTCTTTATCTTTTAGTTGGATAATCTCTGTAATCACTTTTCTTTTTGTTTCTGTTTGCTCATGTTCCTTTTATTTTGTCCTTTTATTTTCCTCCTTTTATTTTGTCTCTTTTGTGTTTAATTATATGTTTCTGGATTTCTTGGTCTCCATAGAATTTATAGCACACAGTACGATGCCTGCCACACAGTTGGGTTTCTAAGAGTGTAAGCAGAAATATTATGAATAAAGAAAAACAAAGTTTTTATGTTTTTCATACTCTTTTATTAATGTTAGTGATTAGTGAATGCAAGCTCCTTTTCATTGTTTTTATGTGTTCAGTTTGTCAGTTCAGCAGAATAGTAAAGGCTATTTTTTTACCTAGTAAAATATTTAATGGTTCAGTCTGCAAACATTTCTATAGGCCATAATTATGGTATTTAAAATAATAGCTTTGTTGACAGATAGACCTAGTTTCAGGTCACAGTCCTGCCAGGTAATAATTGGGAGAATATAGTAACAAGACAATGTTCTTTCATTCCAGCGTAAGCCCCACACCTTATCATGGTGTCTTTCAAATAGTAGATCCTCTGCAAATATTTTGGAATGTCTGATTGATGAATAAATTTACAAAATTATGGATATAATTTTTAGTTGCTTAGAAATGTTATCATTAATAAATTTATACTTCACAAAATATAAACTCTATTAAAACCACAAATAATATTGTGGGTTTAAATAATATGTAAAGCCAAGTATAACTATAGTAATTTGAAAAAAATGCTTTTCAGCATTTGATTTTGTTCATTCAGTGACGTAGGAAAGTAATGGCATTATTTCTTTCATGTAATTGAGTATTTGATGTGTGTCAGGGTTTGACACAGACATGGAGAACTCAGCTAATGATATGCAAATAACTATAAAGTTTATAAAGAATTAATTCCTTATGCAGCATGGGTCTGCCAGGTGAGAAAAAAAGTGATTAAAATAAGTGTCAGAGGACAGAAGCATCATCCCTTCTGAACTTTTTCATTATAAAGAAATAAAAATGACTTCAAATTATAGCTTTCTGGCACAGATATTTTAAAGGAGCTTCTATCAGTATTTTGGTGAAAGAAGAGGATATTTAACCAAGCAAGAATGATGTGCTATTTTGTAAAAAATTTAAAAAGAAAAAGAAAAAAATGCAGACGTATAAAGAAAATACTTTGATTTTTATATCTAAAAAATTCTGTTTCATTTGTACTTATTAAACTTAGTCTAAAAGAAATGTGTGCATAAGGGTTTATGTTGAAGTATAGTCAATCCAGCATTATCGATGTTATTAAAAAATTAGACACAATGTCCACCACCAAATTATGAAGCATTTATATAATAAAAAATTATCAAGTCATTCAGAAGCAAGTGCTAGATATGGTAAATAGTATCACAATTAAAAATGTACATTGTAATTTATATATCGCTACATATATTTCCTCACCCTCCTTACACACTCCAGACCCAGTGACATGAACCTTGACCAAAGGACTTAAACAGTGCAATAAAATGTGAGCAGAAGAGGTGTCTGTCATTTTTCAACAGAACGTCTCCTCCCCGTGCTTTTTCTTCCCTTTGTTATGATGCATGCAATGTCCCAGATAGTGTCTCTTCCCTCTGTCTGGTTTCATAGGGGAGAATTGATGGATTCCTGGAACAGAACTGTTACTCCTGTAGTCTACATATTGTGACTGTGAACGAAAGCCACTAGGGTTTTAGAATCATCTGTTACTTCCACAGCATAATTTTGTCTGAGCTGACACTGAGAGAGTAAATTCATAATATGGCTGATGCTATGAACAGTCTACATTTCCAGACTCTGAACATAAATCGATTAAGTCATAAATCTGAAATGGCTATATGCAAATGATATGTCATCTGCTGGTAACTTTGTCATCATATTTTTGCTTTAGGTCACAGCATCATTTTGCTGTTGGAAAATGTGTAAATTCAAATAAAGTATGCAGAGTCACTTCAGTGATATACAACTTTTTTTTTTTTTTAAGACTACTACTTAACCCTCCTACTTGTCTACACTTCTTCAGCTACTAATTTACCTATAAAAAAGGACATACAATAAACTGTGAGTCATGGTTAGGAAGGAGCGATATGGGGTAGATGGAAGAGGAGACAATTTTTACTTTATACAAATACATACTTATCTCCGAATTCATCAGGTTGTATACATTAATTACTTACAGCTTTTTGTATATCCAATAAGTAAATCAAAAAGCAGAGGAAGAAATGTCAACTATATATATTTAATAATTTAAAAACTTTTAAAAAGCTAGCTGAAAATGCTATAATTTCTCTTTACCCCTGTGAATATTATCATGGATTTCAGAGATATTTTTTGTAAGTCATTTGATTTTTAAGACTTAATTTTTGGTATCTTTGTTGCTTTATTCACATTTTTGTGAAGCTGACCAGTACTATATATTAAAAAATGGAAATCTGGATTTGATCTCTGACTTGACATATATGAGTGCTACTAAAATAAAATACAATTTACCTTTAAAAAGTTTTCTTTATTAAATGGGAATGTCCAAATCCACTAAAAAGAAGAGAAAATAAGCCATACTTCACTTTTATGTTACAGTATTTCATAACTACGCTCTGACTAAAATATGATTTTTCAGAGAAGCCTACAAAAACTACAGTAATTTATCCAGATTTTTATTCACTTTATTTTTCATAAAGATGAAATGCTTGACCTTTCTTTGACATTAAATGCTGAGGCCCATAGTTTATAAAATCCTACAAACACATCTGTAAACCAAAGAAATCCATTTTAAAAATGGGTTTAAAATGGATTTCTTTAAAGGAGAAAGTCCCTCCTCTTTTGAGATAGAGGCAGGAGTTAATGTTTTTCTCTGATGACGTATTGTAAGTCAGAGTTGCTTTTCCCACGTGTTACCCTGAAGGTCAGTTCTCAGGATATCTGGTGAATGTTCAAGAGTGGCACATTTTAGTTTGATATAGGAGTGTTTTCTGACATCTAGTCCAATAACTGAGGATTCAGAAATCAGAAGGAAATTATTACATAAATTCTAATAAACCTTTAAATACTTCCCTCCTCCTCACCTTCTTAGCTGAAGAACTTTACATTAAATAACTTTAGAGTTAAACAGATCTTGATTTTAATTCTGGTTTGATTGCTTTCTAAATGTGTGACCTTGGATGAATCAGTTAACCTCTCTGAAGCTGTGTTCTCTCTGATTTGTATAAAGGAATAACAATATCTTCACTGATTTGAGGGAGATTAAATCGCAATAATGTACATACAATGCTTAGCAGAGTTTGTGACCAAATACAAGCGCTCCACATAAGGGGGACTTTGCCTGCTTTATAAAAATGTGTATTTGTATGTGAGCAAACAGGTGACCTTTACCTAGCTGCACTTAGGAACCTGAGCTAACAAAAGTTCCTACCAGGTGTCAGTCAGGCATCTCAAATGATGCCCTACTTCTTTGTCCTTAGATTTCAGTGCAAATGAAAAGAATTGCTTAAGGCTTATGCAGACGTTTAGGCCCCACCTCAGAAGTTCTGATTAGAAAGATCTGGGAGGGAACCTTGAAATTAACATTTTAGCCACTATGCCCAGATGAGCCTGGGACAGGCGTCTCATCAGTCTTCCTTCAAGAAACTCAGCCTTCATTTTTACAGGTGAATTTGATATTTATATAACTTTTAGTTCTTTCCAAAAATAATTCGAGTTTTTAATCTAAAATGAGGCTTTCTGCATACAGACTATCTTAGTAGGGCCATACTTATATTCAAATAGGGATCGGTTTCCCAACAAATACATTCCCATGGACAGGTACCCCTCAGTGGTCAAATTTTAGCCATTACTTTCAGTTAAAACAGCACTTCCCAGTCTGTTCTATTTCTGTTAGGATTATACCAGGTTAGAATACATTTTTAGTAGCCAATTTAATGTGTTTGAAAAAAATCCCCACCTCTCTCATGCTGAGGTAAAATCAGTTAACCTGACTTCTCTAGAGGTCATCTCCAGCTAAAGTTGGCACTGTTTGCCTCTCCGGGTTCTCATTATATTTGGGTTTGATATGTATAATCGGTCAGCTAGGCATCGACGACACTCAAATGATATTTCATCTCTATCACTTGATAGACTGACCTTCTTTTCTTTTACAGTAATTTGCTCTCACTAACCTCTGATGAGGTCGAGGTCACCTAAGTTGCTCAATCATACTCTGAATTACTTCAGGCTCTGAATTAAAGCAGCAATTTGATAGCTGGTCACGGTATGAGGTAAGCATGCCCTCTAGTGGACGCTGTTCAAAATGCGCTGCAGGTGTTTGATTTCTGTCTTCATGGGATGAGGGACAATTTAAATCAGAAATAAATTCATCCACACGAAAAATAGATATCTCTCAGTTTCACCAAATATTTATGTTCTTGGTGTGAGGATTTTTCTCATCGTATTATTTTGAATGAGCTAACACAGAGCATTTCAATAACAATAAGCAGTTATTGACGAATGCTGTAAGAGTGTGTATGAGTGTTTAGGAAAATGGCTATTTCTATCGTATGAATGGAGGAGAGACCATCTCTCAAGGAGCAGATAGAACTGTTCATGCTGTATCTAGACTTCAGAATAGATAGATTCTATTATAAGATACCTCCTTATGGTTGACATTAAAGAATTGATTTTGACTCCCAGGATGTCTGAATTTTTATCTCATCACCTAACCCTCTGTTTAAAATTTCTTATTGGCTCCTACTAGCCAGTAAATTAAAATATAAACTTCTTAGAACAACATAAAAAAGGCTTTCACACTTAGGGTCAAACAATCTTTTAAATCTTTTGCTTCTCTTCATCGTGAATTCTGAGATTTTAGCCAAATCAAACTACATGTATCTAGATAAGTATCAGATTGGTTTGATCCTGCGTGCAGGTTAGAGAAAAGCACTGCCCTCCTCCTAGAGGCAGCTGGGGACAGGCCCCGCAGAGAAGGCGGGCTGTGTCTTACCTGGGTGGGCACCTGTGTACTGGGCAAATCTATACATAAGTAGCCCTTACTACTTAACCATTATATAGGAACAGTTATAACTTTTTTTTTCTTTTTTTTTAGGCGAGGCAACCCTTGGTTGACCTGATAGATTGCAAGGACCTTGTCAGTTTACAGTCCCTTATTTTTTTATTTTTATTTTTTTACGCCTACAGCACCTGGTCTTCCTAGGTGGTCTCCCATCCAAGTACTAACCAGGCCCAACCTTGCTTAGCTTCCGAGATGAGATGTGATCGGGCACGTTTGGGGTGGCATGACTATAGTCTGTTATAACTTTCAAAGACCAAGATGCACAGATCAGTCTTTAAAATTAAAAAAAAAAAACATTCATTCATGTGTCTGTGCTTTTCCACGTTCTGTTCTTTCTACTTCTGATGCCTTTCTTTTCTTCCTTCCTTCCCTCCTTCAGAGATTTGTCCACAGAATTCCTTCTTCTTGACTTAAATATTATCTTCTCTGTAAAACTTTCCTAATCCTTCTTTTTCTCAATTATGCCTTGAGCAATCTACTTACTACAGTAGACTGAGTTTTTGAGGATTTTTTTAAAGCCTGGTAGTGTACATGTAATCTAAAACATACTTGAGTAAGACATTTCTATGAATAAAATTGATTTGATATATAAATATGCTCCATTGTGTTTCCAAGTGTAAACTGGAACTTAATTCTGAACTTAATTCTACCTATGGTTTTCCTTCTAAGGTAATGTCAGTGGTGTCTGTCATTATTACTACCAGCATCCATTCCCACTCTTTAAGTAATGACTCCCAGCCTCATTATTGTTGTAACAACTCCTAGATTTCCTTTCGGGGCACGCACTCCCCCGTGCTTCCAGTGATGTGATGTTAATCTTACTGTTGAGAACATCACGTTCTTCTGGCCTTGGTGATAAACTCAAGAATGGACAATGTTGAGATCTTTGCTAATTCTGGAAAAGAGACTTGTACTTTTCCACTAGCTATGAACCTTGAAAGATGTGAGGAATAGAACTTCTACCATCATCTTGCTACCATGTGAAACCAATATTATGATAACATTGCAGAAATGCAGAGAAATGGGGGTGTTGGTGAGTTTGCTGAGAATATAAATTAAGTTATGACTCAATGGAATGTATTTTGGAATGTGATCCAGTTAAGATTGAGTTTTCTATCTTTATGAAGTCCCAAAAGTCATAATTGATTATATTTTTATTATTTATTCTTACTCAGACTTTACTATTTATTTTTATTTAATTGGGCTCAAGCTGCAAGAAAGTAAGCATCCATCAATAGATAGTCCTCAGTAGTTGGCATAAAAATACCATGGTTGATTTGGACATTAGGTGTCCTAATTCTGAGATAATTGAGTTTTTCACTGGTGTCTCAGAGTTCCCCAGTGTAGTAAACTCTTATTACCCATGGTAGTAACTTTCTAGATAATATATCTTTTATTATTTGTTTTCCCTATATCACTTCCCCACTTATTTTTAGTGTTCTTTGTACATTTCAAGCAAACTACTTGCTTTCGAAATTTTGTCTGAGTCTTCTTTTGAGGGAACCTAAGACTAAGACCAAGACACTGTGTGTTTGTGTGTGAATGGCATGTGATGTGTATACCAGGGCTCTTTTATAATACAAGTTACTATGTGGACATCTTTCCCACCTTTATGATGATCATATGTTGTCCAACAGCTAATTTAGGGAAATCCCAATATCCTGGAAAGAGGTAACTGTGTGTGTGGGATGGACTGAAGGTAGGAGAAATTGGAGGCAAGAAAGAATGCCCAGTGACAATTGTAATAATCCAGGAGAGAGAAAATAAATGCTCCATCCCTTCGGTCTCTAAGGCATTTTACTTATGAGTCTCTATCTCAGTTAGTTCCCTTCAAGTGGTAAGAGATGTTTTCAGGTCCAAAAACAAAAAGGTGCTTCATGGTTTTGTCTAAGATTTATTATTTTATAACATTAAAAATAATATTGTGACACAAATAGTACATTCAAATAGATATCTTACCAGACTACTGCCTCTCTTAATTGTTTATTTGTTTGTTATTGTTATTGTTATTGTTGTGCTAAGTGTTGAAATGAAAAAGTGTCCTGTGGATCCAGAACTGTAAGAAAGTTTTTAAATCATATATCTGAAAAGGATTTCATATCCAGAATATACAAAGAACTCTTCTAAAATGTGACAACAGAAAGGCAAACAATCCAATTTTTAAAAATAGTTGAAAGACTTGGGTAGACATTTCTTCAAAGAAGATATACAAATGTTCGATTCCATAAGCATGCAAAAAGATGTCCAATATCATTAGTCTTTTTGCAACATGAGGGCTCTAAGGCAAGTCAAATCAAGACAACCTTGTACGTGGGGTGTCTCAGGAAACCACTAGACAGGTCAAATAATGGCATTTATCTGGGAATGAGTCTTCAAAGGGGCTCCGACCCCATTCTGCCTCTCTCCAGAGACTGCTAGTCTGCTGATTTTCACTGTGATTGTGGGCGGCTGTTTTCTCAGGTTCCTCTGGAGCTAGAGAATGGGGCGGGAATACAGTAAGTCAAAATACCCCAAAGATTGCTGTTCTTAATGAGATTCAGCCTTTTAAAGGAAAAAAAAAAAAACTTCTTGGATTTCTGTAAATCGTTAGTTCATTTTCACCAAAGTTTTGTAAAAGTTAATTTTGGCAACATTTGCCAGTTTTCTCATTGCTTTTTTGGAGAGTTTTTTTCTGGAGGTCTTTATCATTTTTAATTACAATCTTTCCCACTTATTACCTCTTATAGAATTATAGTATAGCATCAAAATCAGGACACTTACATTGGTATAATATGTGTGTATAGTTCTAAGTCATATTATCACATGTGTAGAGTTGTGTGATCACTCCTGAAATCAAGATACAGAACTATTATATTACTGCAAAGATTTCTCATGTGCTTGCTTTTTACAGTCACATCCACCCCCACCAACCCCCACTTTTCACCATCCTTAAACCCTGTTAACCACTAATCTGTCCTGAAATCAACATCATCTGTCAGAAACAGGTCACCATTTCCCAGGAATGGTGCTTCTATAATATTCCTGCTACACTCAGTTACTGACAGGGAGCAGCTGACAAGCCTCTCCACCAAAACTATAATAGACTTTAGAGCACAGCAACTGGGCAGTCTGTCATTCATGCTCCCTGGAGTCAGAGATCTGACAAGCTGCCAAAATCAGTAAAACATGTATAACATCTGTCTCTGGTATTGTTTTTATCCCCAGCACTTGGTACATAATAGTTATAATACTTTATTAAGTTCCAAACAGTGGTCAAAGTACTTTTTGTGTAGTGACTCAATTGTTATTATAATCCTATGAAATAATTAACATTATTATCTCTATTTGACAGGTGAAGAAATAAAGATCTAAAAAGCTAAGTTATTTGTCCAAGGTCATACAACTTATAAATTATAGACAGACTGGCTTCAGAATCTTCATGGTGTTTTATCTTTATATATATATGTGTGTGTATATGTCATATATACATTTTCATTACATATAATACTATAACAGGCACTCAATTAGTCTCTGTTGAAGAAATGAATGAGTGAATGAACAGAAAATAATTCGTTTCTCCTCATACTCATCTTCAGAACAGCATTTCTAATCCAATCTGAACTCCTGGTGAGAAGAGACTAAAATAATTAAAGTGGACCTAAAGGGACCCTACTCCCAAATTGTTATTAGCTTAGACTCTGTCCAAACTCCACCTCAGATGACTTGAGATTCCTCTTCATACTTGCTTTAAAACATTATGGAAAGCTTTAAGCTTTAGGAACTAAAATTTGGCAAAGATATTCTAATCAGGAATAATTATGTACAATAACTTTTTTATTCTACTACAGTTATTTTCACTTGGGGGAGTAAAGGTCAGCCCAAACGTTTATTGGAGATTTCATCACAATGGTTTGGCATGAAAGCATGAAATATTTATGCTTATCCAAAGAGTTCATAGGATTATAAAGCCCATGAACTGAGTTAATGTGCTGATAGGTTCCTGAAGATATTTCTTGAAGAGATAGTTTTGCCCTTTGTCCTTCTATGGCCCCTGTTACAGTGAGAGCTGAGCAAGCTTTATATCAGGCAAATGAGTGTCTTTCTTAAGATCCTCATCTCTTTTGGAAGATGTCTGCCCCAGCCCAGCTCACGTGCATCTTAAACATGTAGCTCAGCCATGGTAGGGCCACCTAGATTAGCCACAATTCATATCCTACTGTGCCAAGGAAAACACATGAAAACCGTTACTCTGCATCTACACACTGTTTAATCTATTTTAGAATAATTATTAGCAGTGGGGAACTGTGAAGCAAAGCTTGGGGCTACATTATTTTGGCCATCAATAGAACTCTTTTTTTTTTTTTCGCTTCCCAAACTTCACTTTCGTATTATACCATCAGTCTGAATTATAAGGTATTAGACAAAAATTTCTGAAACTGCTTGTTTTCAGTTGAAAATATAGTTGACAAAGCTATTTGTATCATCATGGAGGGTTCTCAGAATATGCTAAAGAAAAACATATATCCAAGGCCCAGGAATCAATCTGAACTGTGCTTTTTCTAAGCAAACAGGGTCATATTCTGTGTTCTTCAATATATTTAACTGATTCCTGTGTTTATCTCTTTTAGTTAGTTGGTAGAAAATGCAAGGAGAAATTTGTTGCCAACTTCTAACAAAATTAGAGACTGCATTCTGCATATTCACATTTGGATTCATCTTTTCCCAAAAATATTGCCTTTCCTTCTTTCTTCTCAACTTTTAAAATCTTATCACATGTATTTATTCCTTCCTGAAAAAGACAAGGTAATATATATTTTTTTTAATTAAGAAGTTTATTATTCCTGGCATTATGTAGGTCACTTTGTTGCATTAACAAAAGAAGTTAAGATGACGAAATAAAATTAAAAAACAAGAATATATCTCCCAGCTACCCAGTTGAAAACAATACTTATTTTGTATCACTTCAACCAAGTTTCGGGGAAATTCAAGTTTCATGAAGCACCAATAGCCTTTAATTTGGAGGCGAGGGAGCTTTTGAAAAAAAAATTTTAATATATATATATATATATATATGTATATATATATATATATATAATTACAAATTGGGATTAAGATATGAGAAAATAACTATAATTCAAATTATAAATATTTGAAAGGACACAAAAAAACCCCACACAATCCAGAAAAATAACATAGGTCCTAAGTGTCATGATTCTGTGTCTTACATTTTGACTATATTACTCTTTGAATATTTTTGAATGCATATTTGTAGCATTTTCTATAGAAAAAAAAATGAAATATTACTTATTGCTTTCTCTAAAATGGTTAATCAAATACTTTCAGTTATTATTGTTTTTAAAAATTTGTGTCACAAATTGCTATTACTATTGCCATGCAAATTTTTAGAATTTTTATGTCACTCATGTGCCAATCTATTAGCATAACTATATCTTTAAAATCTTAATGTGTGTGTGTGTGTGTGTGTGTGTGTGTGTGTGTGTGTGTGATTTCTAAGGTCCCTTTCTTGGTCTTGGAAATTCCAGGAAAAATGAAAGATACTGGTGTTTAAAGTTTATTATCTTCACTATAAATTTGTTCTGCAAGCAAAGGCAGAAGCACCATGTCTTTAGTTACTTAAAGTATTCAACAGTTAGTTCAACATAAAGAGTAGCTCATAATTGCTACTAGAAATGAGAAGTAAGAGCACTCATTTTCTTGGAAAAGAAAAAGATTGATATTTACTGAGAGACTATGCAGGCCAACCTGTGCTGAGTAGTTTTATAAAAATGAATCCATCTTTATATCTGTTAAATAAGTACTTAAAAACACCTATTATCCAGGATACTACACAACTTAATCACCAAAAAGATAGGCCTGGAACCTTAAATTCTAATGAGGGATAATAAATAATTAAATAGTTATAATTAATTATTAATAAATGATAAATGGATAATACACAGTTAAATTAACAGCTGCTAATTTGTAATAACCGCCCTGAAGGAAACAAATAGGGTGCTGTAGGAAAGAAATTTGAGAAGTTGGAGACCAAGTCTAGCTATAGAAATCTCTAAATCATTATTTAAGCTGAGACCTGCAAGATGAGAGAAAACCAAACACAAGAAAAATGAGAAAAGTATGGTCAGGGGGTGGGACCAGTTTGTGCAAAGACCCTGAGACTTAAGATACAATGATCTATTTGGGGTAACGTAGAGAAAAGCAATGGGCTGAATTGAGTGGATAGGTGAGTGCTGTGATGTGACATGGGCGGCACGGGCAGCTCCCAGATCTTGGAGACCAGGGCAAGGAGCTTTGTAAGTGCAGTCAGAAGCAACGTCAGGGTTGTACCTGAGGCTGGCATGACTTTCTATTCAGTCTGCTGTATGCAGCATGGAACGTATAAACATTAATAGAGGGAAGTGGAGAGGGCAGTTGGGAGGTTGATTCAACAGTACATGTGAGAGATGATGGTGGCTTGCACTAGATTAAACAGATTGCAGATGGAGTGGAATGGCATAAAATAAATGGTAATTGCCAATGAGTAGAATGTGAGCAGAGTACAGGAGAAAGAGGGTCTGAATTTGATTCCCTGGTGCTGCACACTTTTTCTGATGTGGAGAAAGTTTGGGGGGAAAACGGATTTTGTTTAATCCTGAAAGCGACCTTATAAGGTGTTTGTATACTCATTGTATGTATATGAAAGTGAATAAATGAGTGAGCTTTAACTTTCCTTCTATCCTTCAATTCAGAAGTGGAAGAATATAAATCGATTTCTTCCTTATTTATTTCCTTAAGAAATAAACATTTGAATACTGATCTTTCTTCCTCACACTAAGTTTTTGGATTTGAACTAATTGGTCTCAAAGACTGGTATTAAAGCCTATGAAATGTCGAGCTATTAAAGCTCCTTCAGCATTTCCACTAGAGGGAGCTTCCACAATGTGTTTTATTTTCTCTTCCTGTTCAGTTTTTCATAACTATGGTAAAGTCACCCACAGGCTTAATAAAGTTCACTTTAATTTTTAGAAAATTGTATGCACATTTTGCATGAGTCTAAAGTCTTGATCAAGGAGAAATGTAGGAAATGAAGGAAAATGTAGGAAATGAAAAGAAAAAAATAAACTCATATTTACATAATTGGCAACAAAGTATTCAATTTTAACTGTGGTAGAGGAAGAATCTGAAAGTATTTTAGTAAGGGCCTATATTACCGAATATAACATTTTTCTACTATGAGGAGTTTTAGGAGCAATTGAGTGATATAGGGATTTAATAAATAACACAAAATAAGCATAAACATAACAACAATAATTATAGCAACCACTTGGATGCCAGTTGATCTGCTAATCACTTTACAGAAAATCTTACATAATCATTCTATTAGATCTGAACTGTCAGTTTCAGATGCATGCCCGACAGGGCAACCCTGGGGTGTTCCAACCCTCTGTCATGTGCTGATCCATGAGATGCTGCATGAGGACAGTAGCAGCAGCATAGCAGCAGTCCGTGGAAAGGCATGAGTGATAAAGGCATCACCCAAAGTGGAGTCTCTAGGATGCCAAGGGCTGAGTGTTCTGCTACTCATCATTAGAAGCATGTGTTTCTAATCTGGGATTGCCTTCTTCCTTGGGATCTGACACATAAGGTGTGATGAGTTTTAAAAGGCCCTTGGATTTCATCTGTTGTCTCCTGATAGCAGATAAAGTGGCAAAGACCACCTTAGCTCAGCCTACTTGAAGTCGACCTTTTATTGCCCATCTAAAAATAAGCAAATCAGTTCTCCACATCCTGAACTTATAATGGGGGAAATAGCCCCCGGGGCTCTGAAAAACAGAATGTGACAATACAGCCTGGGGAAGAAAACTTTCTTAACCACAAAGGATGTATATTTGATAGATCTTAACATTTTTGTATTCAGAGCACATGAAAGAAATCATATTTTGGGACATGTCAGAATTTAGTTCAGTGGTTGTGAATTCTGGCTACACACTGAAATAATCTGAGAAAGTGTCGAATCTCAAATGTTCAGGCCACACTTCATATTAATTAAAGCAAAATTATGAGATTGAAACCCAAGCTTAATCATTTTCTTTTTTTGTTTTGTTTATTTGTTTCCAAGCAATTTCAATGTGCAGCAAGTTCTAAAAATCACCAATGTAGTGTAGTGTTTCCCAAACATTTATGTATAGGAATCATCCTGGGGTCTTATTAAAATGCAAATTGTGATTCAGTAGGTGTTGGGTGTAGCCTGAAATGCTCAGAAGATGGTAATATTGGCATTAACACACCTCTCTCTATAACAAGAATATCAGGCAATGCAGGTGGGCTTTCCTCTCTGTGATAGATACAGAGTTTCTGGAACATTGAATTTTAAGTATTCTTTATATATTCTGAAGACAAATCTTTCAACAGATATATAGTTTGCCAATATTTTCTCCTTTCTCTGGGGTTATCTTTCCACTTTCTTGATAATGTACTTGGAAATTAAAAAGGTTTGAACCTCAATGAAGCCAACGTTATCTAATTTTCTTTTGTCATTTATGCTTTTGATGTCATACCTAAGAAATCATTGTCTAATCTAAAGTCACAATGATTTATTCCAATGTTTCTTCTAAAAGTTTTATAGTTTTAGCTGTTAGATTTAGTTCTGTGGTTCAGTTTATTTTGTTTGTGAAATAAGGGAAGACTCCACCTTTACATTTTTTTTGCATGTATATCCAGTTATCCAAGCACAATTTTCTGAATATTCTCTCCCCATTGAATTGCCTTGACACCTTTGTTGAAAATCAATTGACCATTAAAATAAAGGTTGATTTCTTAATTCTGTTCCATTGATCTATATGCCCATTCCTATGCCAGTTCTACAGTAGCTTCATTACTATAGCTTTGTAGGAAATTTTGATACTAGAAAGTTCGAGTCCTTCAGTTTGTTCTTTTTCAAAATTGTTTTGACTACACTGGGTCCCTTGCATTTCCGTATGAATTTTGAATTGACTTGTCAATTTCTCCTACACACACACTAGCTGGAATGTTGATAAGGATTGCTCTGAAACTATAGATCAATATGGAGACTATTGCCACCTTAATGATGCTAAATCTTTTGATCCAGGTACATGAGATTTATTTCCATTTACTTAGGTGATCTTTAATTTCTTTCAACAGTGTTTATCCTTTTCATAGTACAAGTTTGGAGATATCAGAAAATAATTCTTTTGTTCAGTTTTTTCCTAAATATCATATAATTGCGGATGCCATTGTTAATGGAATCGTTTTCTTAATTTCATTTCATCATTTATTGCTAGTGAATAAAAATACGGCTTATTTTCTATATCATATTCTGCAAACTTGCCAGACTCATTATGTTCCTTAGTATATTCCTTAGGAATACACACACACACACACACACACACACACACACACACACATACATACATATATGTATATATATGTAATCTTATATATGTATATGTGAATGTATGATTAAATTGTCTACAATTAAAGAGCTTTGCTTTCCAATCTGAATACAACTTTTTTTTTCTTGACTAATTTTTCTTGCTAGAAGCTTTAGTAAAATGGTCAATTGAAACAATAGTGAACATCTCTTCTTTTTGAATTTAGGGCAAAAGTTTCAGTCTGTCACCATTAAGTATGTGTTAGCTGTTAAGTTTTTCATAGAAGACTTTTATAAGGTTAATTTGTCCTCTATCCCTAGTTTATTGAGTGGTTTTTTTTTTCTTCTTTTAATGTGAAAAGCTTGTGGATTTTGTCAAGTGATTCGTGTGTGTGTGTGTGTGTGTGTGTGTGCTTATTGATATGTTCATATGATTTTTGTCTTTTATTCTGTTAATATTGTGTGTTATATTGGCTGATGTTTATAAGTTATAGCAGTCTCTTTTGGGAGAAGAAATCCCATTTGGTCATGTGGTATAATCATTTTTTATGTGTTGCTTAATTTGCTTTGCTATTATTTGGAGACTTTGTTGAAGATTTTGTATCTCTATTCATAATAGAGTCCTGTCTTTAGTTTTATTCTCTTGTAATGCTTTTGTTTTTAGTATCAGGGTGACACTGGCCTCATAGAATTAGTTGGAAAGTCATCTATATTCTTCTTTTTTTATAAGATGTTCTGACATATTAGTATTAATTCTTTCTTATATCAAGTTTGCATCTGCTTTTGTATGAGTTTATCTATAGGAAACACTAAATGAACACGAAAACTATACCCAACTGAACCCAGCCACATGTGGATATAGGAAATACAACCCCCTACGCCTACACTCAAAACATTTACCAGCTACCTCAGTCACTGTTAGTGGTATGAGCCACACCTACTCACATCTTCATTACAAATTTTCATTAGATTTCATATAACCTTCCTTCAACCACTTCAAAATCTACAGCTCTTCCAATGACCACTTCCACAAGCAAACTTTAGGTCTCTGTCAAGTAAAATGCCACTTTATTGTAGTATTTATATATATCTTAGCCAGCATATATATATATATATTTTTTTCCTTTTTAAGTTTCATTTTTTTTTTGTTACCGAAGAAGTTTTTGAGTGTCGTATACCTAATCCCATTTTCCCATAAGCCCTATGGTTTTAAATATGTATTTTGCATAATGTGGTAATTTTTAGGTATTTGTATATCTTGCTATAGCAATACTATTTGTTTCTGTAAAGATTTCAAGTTATTTAAATATTTATTTCTTGTTTCAAAATTAAAACCACAAATATCTAAGAGGTCATAGTATTACTAAGTTTAAAACTCAAAAGTATAAATCTGCTTCCATCTATTCATTAACTACTAGGGAAATAATACTTAATCTTAATGGCAAAACAGTTTGGAAGCCAAAGCCTTCTTTATGTTATTCTTGCTTTAGTTCTACTCAGGGTTTCTCAAACCTAGATGTGTTGAAGAATTATTGTATAGTCTTATAGAATCAAAACTGCATATGAATATATAAAGATGTTTTAAGGTCAATTTGTTCCTCTCACACCGTCATTTATTTTGTAGTGATTAGAGGAAATGGATCCATCTAGCATTCTGCTGATAAATAATTTCAAGCAGTAGCTTGAAACCATCAGGAGTCCCCAGCGTTATGAAAACCTGATGAAAATTATTGACCAACTCCCCAGAAAAACAAACATATATACTTATACACAAATGTCTAGAATATCATTTTAGGAGATTAAGAGAGTCCACAAAGCCCATTATGTACCTTAAGTTAAAAACAAATCCTGCTATTGTGAGGTTTAACACAGTTTGCCTTGGAAGTGTGAGCTATTTTATATTCATTAAATTCTAGAAACCCTGACACCAACATTTGTAAGAAAGGAAGAAAAAGAATTATCTTATGCAGTAAGAATGAAGTCAATCATCTTTATAGCCCTGTTGTACATCATACACCTCTACTCGATTCATGTCAAGAAGAGCAAATATATCACCATTAACCCATATTATGAAGTGAGGCTGTGTGTTCCAAGAATGAATTGCTTTCTAATTCTTACATGACTTTTCACTAGATATTCAGTTCAAAATATTTTTAAAATGTTATAATGACTATAAATTTAGTAGTACATATCTTCCTTTATGTAAGCATGACAAACGAGGTGAAAGCTTGTTCCATATTTTATCAAGATGAGCCTCACAGGAGAGGAATTTCTTACTTAAAATGTTACATGGTAGACTGTACTCCTATTTTAAAAATAATTTATAAGCAGTTTTTACATATTGCCTTCCATGGTTCAAGTTCATTAGTTAGAACAGAAACTACTAGTAGGTAAAGGCAGAAACTGTTAGTTGCCTACTTGAGAGCATTTTCTATTTCATACTTGCTCATAAGACTCTTTTCTTCAGCAATGAAGAGGCAAAGTGCTCAGGTAAAGTGGGGCTCTCTCCCAGAACCCTGATTATGAAACATGATCATTTGTAGCAATTCACGATAATCCCCTACCCTTTAAATAGGAAAACAAGAAGAGTAGTCGATGACGTTGTTCTGAAACTCATTCTTTCGTCCTATCATTTTAATACCTCCCCTTTTTTTTTCAATCCTGAGTGATTTTTCACAACTTGGCTTAACTGTTCTTCCCAGTAACTGCATCCAGGTTTTACTTTGCTAGGAAAATATGACATCTGTGCTTCTGTAGATTTTTTGTTTTTGTTTGTTTGTAGAAAATCTTTAGAGCAGGTCCACGGATTACATTTTTTTCTTGTTGTTGTTCATGTTGTTTTTCAGTGTTTTGCTTTGAATATAAGATACCTGGTGGTGTGTGTGTGTGGGGGGGTCGTTTATGGCAATATATGCTGAAAGAATATTTCACACTAAGAGAGACCTTAAAGAAAACCTATGCAAAGTCATCATTTTATAGATGGAGAAACTGAGCCTGAGGACAGATAATGTAATTAGCCTTTCTTGAGCATCTGTTATATATCCATGTGCTCTGCATATGCTATTGTTATTATTAAATGTAATCTCTGTGACAACTTTGTGAAATGGCATTACTAATACCAATATATAGATGCAGACACTAATCCTAAAAATGATAACTCACTTAAGTGACACAGCTGATATTTTCACGTTACTCACCTAAACGTTCTTGTTATCTTATGTTACCAATATGTGTGATTACAATCCAGTGTGAGAGTCTGTGTATTTGGTTGGAGAGGCCACAGGAAAACACATATTGGAGAAATGTGGAGAGGTAGGTATTGGAAGCAGGCTGTTGGAAATAAAATGTTTTTGAAGGACTGTTGTCCACAGTTTGGGAAATTATGGTTTATTATCTTTTCTTAGGATTCAGAAGCTGATCTATTCTGAATATATGATGATTGCCTCAGTACTCTGATCATATTTTCAACATGGATGTATAAAACCGATGGAGAGCTATTGAGCTATTCTCGAATCCCTGTGTCTTTAGGGTCGATCTTCAATAGTCACTATGCTGGTGCTTTGTATCACATGATCTTACTTACATAGTGCCCTTACAATGGCACCATGTTAGTTATTATTATTGTTATTGTTATCATAACCACTCTCAAAAATATCAGTAGCTTAAGCAACTTTCAGAGTCACACGGCAAATCTGACAGAACCAAGATGTAGACCCTGTTCTGATTTCGTCACCTCCCCACAATGCCTTTGCCTCTCACTGAAAAAAATGCCTGTGATTTTCCACAGTTTATCATTCTCCTCTGAAACTTTAAAAAAATAAAAAAGAACTTTCTTTCTTTCTTTTTCTCTTTTCTCTCTTCCTCCCTCCTTCCCACCTTGCTTCCCACCTACCTACCTTCCTCCCTTCCTTCCTTCCTTCCTTCCTTCCTTCCTTCCTTCCTTCCTAGTCTTTAAAAGGCAGAAATAGATTGGAGGAGATGGGTATAAATGTCACCAATTGACAGGCTTCCACTTCTGTCATTTCTCTAATACATTTTTTAATAACCCCCTTGTGATAAAGCCTTTGTTTTACCCTTAGCAGCAATCACAGTTATTTGAGTGAAGAGAGTGGTAGAGAGTAGTACGGCTAATAAAAGGCTTTAAATGTATTTTATAACACTTCAAAGTATCATATAGCAAAAAAAAAAAAAAGTTATTGATGTTTCTTTAAAAGTCATTTAAAAGTTAAGTATCTCTATAAAAAGTCAAGATGTGGAATAGATTAACTCATATTTCAATCAGCTATCAGGTCAGACTGAAATTTTCAAAGATGTCTTTTAGCATATTTCCAGATTTTATTCTTGCAGATGTTATTGTTTGGAAATAAGTCTGAGGAAACAGAGCCCAACGGACACTTTGAGCCAAATGCCTCCTTTCCCCACTCTTACCCATGCTTCTACCGTCTATGTTCTTCATAAGATTGTTTCTCCTCCTGCTCTCAAACCAGAGTTGACTCCTTCTGATTCTGTTTTTCTTTATGAGCCCGGAAATTCTCTTGTGATAAGCACACTCCAATGCTAACTGGAAAAGTAGAAACAGCTACTTAAACACAGTGCTGCCACTTAGGTTCACTGCTTGAATATGTGGGGGTTTTTTAATAAAGAAAAGAAAATGAACTAGTTTAATATTCTCTATAATAAGGTGCCAGTGAGTCACAAGATTATTCTTTTTCTCTTGTGTTGGTAACTGATCTTATGTGCACTGATTTACATATAAAAATGTTCTTGGTATCCAAGGAAAACAAGTGCTCATTACATGAATGAGTTTATTAAAACCCTACTGCCTTGTGTAATTTAGCAGTTTCTTTATGAGTCACTGAATGTAAACATCTTTAAAATAAGATGTGAGAAAATGTCTACTTGAGATACCAGTGCTGGTCCTGGCCCTAGATTAATTGACCTTCCCTTTAATGCTTTGAGGGGTGAATAATATTAAGCAACATATTAAAGTCATTTAAATTTAAGCCATGCTTCTCTTTTATCACTCTAAATGGAAGAGAAAAAGTTAATATGCTCTCACAGTAGAGTCCTTCAAGTTACTCACACAGATTGAATTCCTTCTTAAGTCTGTGATTAGTTTTACCAGGAGACTGAAGGATTTACTGAGGTTAAAGGTTAGGAGAAGAGAAGGGATCAGCATTCTTGCTATTTTTTGTGTTAGGTGATAGAAATTATCACAAAGGTACAAAGTTGTAGATGCTTCACTGCAGTGAGTAATTATTGATAAGTGATAGCAAAAGTACTGATTTGACAAGCGTTCCTATTTCCAAAACAAATAGGGCCTTAACAATTAAAAACCATTTTTATAATTTACATATAAACAAAGGAACCAGATTTTACTATAAAAAGCATTATTGGCTTCCAAGTCACATAAATGTGGGTTTGCTCTGAGCCCTGGAACACTTGGAAAGGCTATCTAGAATTCCTAATGATATGCATGAATCCTCTAGGAAAACTACAACTAAAGACTGGTCAAAGTACATTTGGGTATCTCTAGAGATAGGACGCCACAGCCAAGGTAGCTCATTCTGTATTAGATAACTCTTAAAATTATCTACATATTTAAAAGGTATACTTTAGGACTTGATTTATGAGATTACTTCCTATAATTCACAGATAGCAATTACTGGCTGCTTTTTTTTTTTCTTTCTTTCTTCTGGCCAGTATCCCCTGGTGCCTCAAATATTCCTTCCCATGGAATTTCTTTTTTGCCCCTTGGTATTTAACTGTTTCCTTCTGTTACCTAAAATACCCTTAGATATTTATTTTTTTTACCTTACTGGTATCTATGAAGAACATTTTAAGTTTTGTTTTATAAGGGGATATTTTTTAGTAGTGAGTATTTCCATCAATATCAAATATAACCAGTGAGTGTCACTGTTCTAACACAGACAGGTAGTTATTGGTTTGTTGTCATGTAATGATCAACATTCTTGCAGAGGCCATAAAAACTTGTAATTACGCAGAACACAGGCAGTGGGCTGGATGAATCAAGATTCCTCTTATTCCACCCACATCAGTTAATGTAGAAATTTTGGACAGATTTACTGGTGCTTTTTTCCCCTTACTAGTCTACATCAATTTTGCAAGAAGAATTATTTTGCTTTCTCTTCAAAATAAAAGGATAGCCATTTTCCTCAAAATGCTACTACCACTCAGTTTTTTATGTCATAAACAACTTTCTCATGACCCCTGGTAAATCTGTTATTTCTGACTTTATTTCAATCACTTATTCAGTGGATTATTGATTGATAGAAGACAGTTAATTCTGAATATACATTTGTACCAGGCAACCTGCTGTCACTCATGTTTATTACTTTTTTTTAACTCCACAACAATACAATGAGGAAGTCCTTTTACTTGTCATTTTGTATATCACAGAAGAGAAGCTGAGCAGTATGAATAACTTGACTCAGGGTGACATAGTCAGTAAGTAGGCCATCCGACATTGCAAGGCAAGACTGTCTGACACCAGACCCTCATTTTTTTTCTAATAAATCTTCCTGCCCGCAGACTATACATAAAAAATGGGAAGCTTAGAAACTAGTATGGCAGTCCTTGAACATGTTGGGATTTTAATGGACTCCATAGATATCACCTTTCTCTTCCTTATCTGAATTCTGAAACAATTGAGAAATAGAGCACTAGTGACTGACAGATGGCTATCATCAAAAGGTGAGCTGCATAATTGATTAAAGCTAGGAGAATGGAACTTTGATGTGTAGCCAGATGAGCTTGCCCAATTTCTTCTCCTTCTGAATCTGAGACCAACCCAACAAGTAACTGATACAGCTGGGAAACCTCAGGTACCCTCCCCTCCAATAGAGTCAGACAACATATTATGTGGCAGGAGAGAGGGGAACACTCTAAAGTGAAGAAGAAAGAAGAAAATGCTGAAACAATCATTCCTAGCTCCTTTTTTCCCCAAACTGGCAAATCACATAATCCAGATAAACTAAAATTTTCTCGAGAGTATTCACTACTGAAGTCTTTCCACACGGAAATAGTTGGAGTGTCAAAAAATGGTTCCCTGAAACAGATGTGTTTTTATATGTGTAATGTCAAGGAAGATTATTTTAGACTTTGTAGGGCTTGTTGTCATATAATAATTTCAAGGTCTTGGGCTTTTACTCTGAGTAAAGTGGGGGTTCATTGAATGAGGAGTTCTAAGCAAAGGAGTCATATAGCTGGATTTCATTTTAGATTCATCTGTTTCTTATGTATTTACTCTCAACCCAAACCTACCTTCATGCTGGGCAATAATAACAGTGGAGATGGTGACAAGTCATGGTTAGATTCTGGGCATATTTTGAAAGTAGATTGAATGTGTCTTATGAGAGAGAGATTTTCAGCTTAATGGTTTTCCCCATCTATTGAGATGGGAAAACTTTGGGTGAATTTGATCTGGAAGCAAACATCAAAAAGTTCATTTGGCAATGCTGAGTTTGAACATGATTCTTTCAGATCAAGTGGGATATGAAGATGACAGATATGTAACATAAATGCCTGGACTTAGAGATATCAGTACTAGAGATGTGCATTTAGGAAGTATAAGTTTATAGATAATATTTAAAACCATGAGTCAGGATGAGATAGCCAGTGGTAGGGAATAAAAATTAAGAAGAGAGTGTCCAACAATTGAGCCATGGGCATATCCTGAGTTAACATGTCAAGAGATGAAACTGAAAAGAAGCATCTAATGGAGTTGGGAAAAGCCATCAAGTGTGGCACCCAGGAAGTCAAGTGAGAAAAGTATATCCAGGAGGAAGGCACAAGCAATTATGCCAAAGATCCCTAATATATCAGATAAACTGGGGACTAAGAACTGAATATTAAGTATGACAATGAAGAGATCATTGGTGACTTCGATGGTCTTAGTGGACTTATGGGGATCCCCCAAAAACATTGTAGAAAACATTTAAGAAGAGGAATTAAAAAATAGTGACTATTGATTCTACTTTTTTGGAATTTTGGATCAACATGGAACACATAAATTGAGAAGAACTCACCAGGAGAACTAGAATTAAGAGAGTTTGCTTCCCACTCCCCTGCCCCCATTCTGTGTTTTTAGAAATTAAAGCAGCATGATTGTATGTTGATGGGAGTTATCAGCTAGAGAGAGGAACAGAAACTGTATTTGATTCTGTAAAGAGAGAGCATGGGGAGAATTATTTATTGGGCTGATGTACTGAAGTAGCTGAGAGAGAATGAAAACTGCATAAATAGAGGAGATGGCCTTAGTTGGGAGTGCAGTCAGTTCATCAGGCAGGAAGTCAGAATATATGAGTACAGATGTTGGTAAGTGGGTGTGGGCTGTGGACATTTTCTTCAGATTGCTTTAATCTTCTTAGTGAAATAGGAAGCAAAATCATCAGCTGAGAGTGAGAACTGGAGAGGAGGTGTTGAAAGACAGTTTGAAGTGAGGGAATAAGATACGAAATAGTCTTGTAGGAGAGTAGGAGAATAAGACAACCAGATAAATGTATTTTGACTCTTAGGCAGCAGTAAGTACCCAGTTGAGGTTATTGTTATGAATTTGAAGAGCAGCCCTCATTCTGGCATGTTTTACCTCTAGTGTGGTTTAACTGTCCAGGTATAAGCATGGAATAGACGTCACACACACATACACACACACCTCATATTTAAAAAGAAATTGTTTTTCACCTCCCCTATTCTATTCAAAAGTATTTTAAGTAATATTTTTGTCATGTTACAGCTCTAACAGAAATGATGTTTTTAAAAATAAGAATACTAAGGCATGTCTCTAAAGCAATAGCTAATATTTTTCTTCCTTTTGGCTTTTTTTCCCTCTCACCATTGACCTTGATTTTAAAAACAGACCAAACTGCCAAAACCAACACACTCAACTAACATAATCAAGCACATAAAAATTAAAAATTATTTTAACAATCAGTTACAGCCCCATGCATTATATATAGAGAAACTAAAGCTCAGAAGAGAGGATTGGCCAGGATACAGAAGATTCTGTACAATTCTTACCCATAGCATTTTCTGATAACCAGTACCTTATTTTTTTTCTTTAGAGCCAGATCACAGATCAGACTCTGCCTTATGTTATGATAGGGCCAGGGGGTATTACTGTTTCAGATTTTGGCAGTCATGTAGGAACAAACAGCTAGGAGCTTTCATTATAGATATTCTTCTGCAGAACAGGTGTATAGAAAAAGTTTTGTGCCAATTTCCAGCAGATGCTCAACCTACCTTTTCTTATATACTCAACAGCTCAGCTGAAGAAAGCTATTATCCTTGCATAATATCCCTCATATCATTGTTAGGAAAATGGCACTACTGTTGCCTAGTTACCTCTTTATTTTCTTAATTGCTTCTTCAATAATGTGAGTTTCATAAGATATAGCAACCTCGTGGAAAATCCAGAATTATAGATGGTTACCCCTGTGATTAGCTTTCTAATTTCCATTTGGATTGAAAATCTAGACACCTGGGTTCTTGTCCTATCTCATTCATAGCCTTGTAACCCTGGTTAGGTAACAGCTTTAGAGGTCTCTAGTTTCTTAAGCTAGTAAGTAAATGAATAAAATGGACTCGGTCAGTGGTCTAACATTTTTAAAATAGCGGCCTCTGTGATGCTATTTTAAATGAAAGTAAAGTGAATTTTGTTAGTATTTAAATCAGAGCTAGAGTGGCCCAGCTGGCCACTATCTCAGCACCCTCCCACCTTCTTAGAGTTCCCTGAGACAGCTGCACAGAACCCAAATGCTCCAGGGATCGTGGTTTTAAAAGAACCGGACTAGGTGATCTAATTAATATCTCTTTGGCTTTATCAGTCTAAAACCATATGCTGTTATGTTAGAGGAAGGAGGGAGAGAAAGAGGGAGAAAGAGAGAGAGAATAATGAAAGTTTCAAACAAAAGATTTTTATGTGCTATAGTTAGCTGTAAAGTCTCTTATATACCTTATACCATAGACTTTTTTCTTCCCTCCTATTGATGTAGTCTTAAAGAGAGAGAACTAGACTTTAAAGGGAGATTGAGGTAGACCTTTGCCTTCTCATCTCATTTTTAACCCCCATAATAGGAATCTGTTAGAAGAATTTTCATGGTAAAAAAGTGGTATAGAGTGATTAATATTACAAATTGCAAAGTGGAGGGGAAACTAAGTTCCAGGTACTGAGCAGAGGCTGTGAAGGTACCAGCCAAGATCCAGACAGTCTGCCAGTTATCATCTGGTATCATATAATTCCTTACATGCAAACTAAATTTTACTCCCATCTATGGAAAAGTGAGGCTAAAGTTTCCTTCATATAGATGTGGCAAAGGTACAAGAGCTCATTAAAAAATAAAGGAATGGAAAAAAATCACAATACCTCTGATTATTACAATGGATAAGCTAAGGGCCTTAAACAAACTCTACTTTCAAAATTCTTTTTATATTTACCTCACTATAGAAGTCATACAGGTAACAACATACAAAGGCTGGAATGTATTTAAAGTCACAAAGAAAATAACAAGTCTAAAATTTGGAGATTAGCACTTTTAATATTCTGTAATATCTACTTTCAGCTTTTGTATTAATAAAATTATGATGATATCATGCAAAAAATTACCACCAACAATATATACAAACATCTCATGATCAAACCCTCACAAATATTAATTATTATTAATTTCACCTTTTATAATATGTTGGTTGAATGATGCCATATTCTTGCTTTTATTTCTTTGATTACTAGTGAGGATTAATAATTTCTAGTATTCACATTTTTAATATTTTCATATTTTAGCGTTGTTTTTAGAAAAGAAAACTTCTATAATTAATGTCTAATTTTACTAGATTGTAGTCAGAGAATATACTCAGAAATATACTTACTTGGCCCTATAAAGGTGGAATCCTATGGTTGTATGTTTCTGCCAGCCTGGTGATGTACTGACATTTTGGGTAATTGCTATGACCTGGAGTTACTGTGGGCAGAGTTGCTATACTTTTGCAACCAACAAAACAACAAAATACTCACTTCTCAGCATTTGTTTCATGAGTGTTTAAAATCTCTATTTTTTATATGTTGTCGTTTGCCTTCTTAGATTTCATAAAGTTTTGAATTTATTTCCCACATGACATATATTTATATTTGTCTTTAAACCTCCCATAAATTACCTTTTTTCAGAAATTTATTTCACTCAAACTAACGCTTACATTTAATGTATTACCTATGTCATGTTACATATACCATACCCACTTCCATATCTATAATACAGCTGTGGGAAAAGTCAAGTTACAGAATGTTTATAAGAAACATATTATCACTGCAGTTCAATAATTTGGAAACTAGTTAATATTTTCAAGAGAAAAGAGAAAAGGGATTTTAGCTCACCCAGTTCAATCCTCTCATATACAGAGACAGAAATTAAGGAAAAGTGAGCTTCCCAGGGTTATTTTCGGTCATGACTCACTTTCATCCTGAACTGATTAATTAGTTTTGTTTGTTTGTTTGTTTTTAAGATTCATATTTATTTCAAACACAGCAAGCTGAATCTCTCAGATTGAGATTTTGACATGTTAACACTTTTATTTCAGATTTATTTCCTTGGCCATAAGGTTAACGACAACAAGTATATTTTCATTCATATTCCATGGCCTGTCAAACACTAATACCAAAAATACCTCTTTAAGTCACTTTTTTAAAGAAAAAGGGATTGGACATCAAGTTAAAAGTAACATTTCAGGGGGGAAAAAATCTCTTCTCCCATGAGATTCCCTTTGAAAAGAAAAAAGAAAAAAACAATAATGCTCTATACAATTTTAATCCTGATCAAGAAAAACGATAGTAAGTTAAGTTGTGTTTTACTGTTGATAGTGAATGATTCAGTCTGGTTTAGAAATCATCATTCATTGAGTTAGTGATTGCAAGTAACACTGAAAATTCTCAGCATTTTTATTTAGACTTCTGACACTGGCTGCCCTCTCTTCCTTCATTTTTTTTTTTTTTTTGAGATTATATATAGCTCCTCCATGATATTGGTGTTTGTATTTGTCAATTTATTTAAGGGATTTAACCAACCTAGTGTAAGCTTTTACACTGAGTCAGACTATAAACCTAATATTTGCCTTAGTCATAAATCCTGAAAAAGGGGTTTCGCAGCAATAACAAATTTAAGATATAACTTTTAACACATAGTCTGGAGAGACTTTTACTTAGAAACCAAAATTTTAATGAAATATTTCAATTCGCTTTTGTGTTTCTGAGGATGAGCTAGTCTGACATAATTCTTTTCTTTCAAAATTCTTTATTAAACTTATAACCGTTGTTCATACAAGATATGGGATATTTGGCCAGATACACATCCTAACACAGAAATTAGCAATTCAAAAGTGATATACATAATGGACAACCTCCCCAACTATGTATAACTATAGAATATAGAGTTCCCCCAAGATAAAGCTAAAAATATCATATTAATTTTTCCCCAATACTCTCCTTATGGCTCTTCACTTCCTCATTGGTTTATTTTTTTTCTTCTGCCAACCAGCTATGAGTATGGGCTAAGAATCTGTTTTGATCTTTTGTAATCTTTTTTCCTGTTCTTCTCTTACAAGACCATATTCTTTATGTAAGTTCGGTCCCAACCTTTGCGTGCATAACATGTCAATCAATGTCTTCTACTCAACACTCTCTCATGTTCCTGACTGATTACAAATGACAGAATGTTTGTTTTTAACTATTATAACAGGTACTGAATTGTCGCAAATTCAGCTTAAAGTTGTCACCTGAAGCTGATCCTGTCATCTCACGCCAGCCTGAACTCTCTCCCTGTATCCCTTACTTGGTCAAAAGAAAACATGTGTCAGGTTTCCTGATCCTGAAAAATTAGCACAAAATATATTTCTTTTTATTTGTATCTCCCCTTTATTTACTCTCCAGCCAACTGTGGAATTCAGATGTTTCTTTTGTAATGTTACCTGTATATTTTACTTTCTACTGTTACAACCTTGATTGAAGCTCCAACCTAACTTTAAGGATTCCTGGATAATCAATCTATGACTTTTTCATACTACTTCATATACAATTGTTAGATTAATCTTCCTAAAACTTAGTTTCAGTAATAGGGTCTATGCCTCAATATACTTGTATGTACTTAATGATTTAGTGTAAAAGACAAGATGTCTTTTACAGTTTTGTTGACCATCATAGAGTTGTATTGGACACGTTTCTAAGCTCCGTTAATCATGCCCTTCTCTGCCCTTGTTTGTCTACAGTTCTATAAACCGCCCACTCCAGATCCATCTTCCTCTTCTCTCACAAAGCCTTTGTCTATTCTGCTTACACGCCATCACTTATTATTTCTTACACCTGAAGTAACCTTGTAGTATACTTGGTCTATCAAAATCTTTTATATAGCACATCCTCAAATAATGTTACTTTGTTCAAAATCATTTCAATATAATGGTGATGAGATGCCGTAAGAACTTAACTCTTGTTTATATCAGTTAGCCTATGATAAAATTGGTTTCATTATATATGGTTTTACTTAAAATCATAGGACCCATTGATGATATTAAGTGAGGACTTACTGTACTCTTGAAGTTCAGCTTAAATCTTATCTTTACCTGACTATATTCTGCTCAAAATTATTATGGCCATTCTGAAAAAAAATTTAGTCTTTGACTGCTCAAAATAGTTTTTATCTGTTCTATCATATTAGTAGCACAATTGGCAAATGTAAATACCCTTTGATGAAGACATAGAAGTGCTAGGTAATAAAGAATAATGAAGAAACTCGGTTTCAAGTTTCAGCTCTCTAACCTTGAAGCTGCACATCCCCTAACAAGCCCCTTACACACATTGAGTCTTAGTTGTTCATTTATGAAATAAGTAGGGTTGAATTAGATGTTTTTTAAGTCCTTTTCAGTTTATGATCTATAAACTGATATTTAAAAGTATTTTATACAACATAGTATAAAATATATTCTATTATAATAGAGACTTGTTATAAAATAGACTCTATTATATGTTTATCTGATGATCATTAAAGTTCTGAAGTCTATGCCCTTATAAGAATATTAAAACTTCAGAACTAACATAATAGACAAAGTACAGAAAGGCAACTGTATGAAACCAATTTTATTCCGTTGACATGCTAGTAAAATGTATGGTTAGCTAGATAATATAATAACTGAATAATCTTAGGCAACTTTTACTGAAATGAAAAATAAAAACTTGTTAACACATTGCTAGGTCATTATTATTCACATAGCTAGAGTAATGGGAATGTACTATCTGTTACATCATTTTTTTAATTAGAAATTTTATGTAATCATGAATCACCATCAATAACCAAAAATGCATCACGTTGTCCTCTTTAGTAGAGTGTTGTTGTTGTCATTACATCAGCAGTAGCAGAGTGTTGTCGTCATTAGCAGCAGTAGTCATAGAGAGTCACTGTCAGCTTTAGTAGCATGTAGTAGTAGTAGTGTAGACCTCCATCACTACTGAGCAGCTCCTCCTAAGAAAAACTGTAGCAAAGTTCTAAATATGGGTCTAAGCCACCAAAAGCAAACACAGGTGCTGACGTCACAGCTAGCCGAATGAAACGGTCCCACACTTTGCAGTCAGCCTCTTGGACTATGGGTTATGGCATCCAAAACACAGAGTCTGAACTCCTCCCTTGAAATACCCAGAGCAAGGAATTTACACATATTTGGGAAATTTACGCACATTTTCTTTATCGCCACCAGAATGCTCTGTCAGCAGGCCAGAGCAGGGAGGCCCGAGGCCTTTAGGATGGGCACAGAGGCGGCGCCACGTACGCATCTGCGTTCAGACCTCGGAGCCCAGACTGCTGGCGTGCACGTCACTACTGCAGCCTGGAGGACTCGTCTGTCATCCTCCTTGAGGTTCTCCTGCTCCGCATTCAGCATCCTCCTCGTTTAAAGGGATGATATTCTACAGGCTTCTCCATTACATCTTATTAGGTTTCTTTTGAGACTTGAAAACATTTCTGTAGGAAGGCTTTTTAAAAGAAATGATTATTTCTAAATGGAGGTATCACTTGAAAAAGTGCTTTTGAAGTTAGCCTTAGAGCTGAATCTTCAAAGAAGAATAGATTTTTCCATTGACTGGTGGATAAGCAAGGCATTCTAAACACAGAATATAGACTGAGCAAAATTCCAGAGGCAAGGAGGTAGAGTTCCAGGGGTTCTGGTGATTTAGCATGGCTACAAAGAAGGGTATGGAATGAGCAAAGGGGAAGATATGGCCTTTGAGGCTGGGTGGGTAGGATATTAGACTACGTTACTCACTCAGGGAAAAAGAAATTGGAAAATCTAGCCATCTTAAGCTATTTCAAGGATGACAGCTAAATCAGCTTGCATAACAGTAAATAGAACCTACCCACCTGCTTAGTTTTTAATGCAATTAACTGAAAGTTGTGTCTTCCTACACACTTCTTCATAACTAATTTGACCTATACCAGATAGCAGTTTACAGCAGCCATAGTCAACATAAAAAGCTTTTTTTTTCTCCATAATTTTTTACTGTCTTTCTGGTCTACTGAGTTTCTAAGCAATTTTTTTGTTCTTGTTCTTTTGTTCCCTCTCACAGGCTTGCAAATGTGCTCATCTCACCGTGGACTTGATAAGAGTACGTGGGCTGCCAAAGGCGTATACAATGAAGGTGAGTTTTGAGGATGGAGTTTCAGGCAATCTTACCAAATTTGCTTTTCAATAAAATGGAGTAGCAACTCCAGACTCCACGTGGGGTGTGAACATTTACCACAGATTTGCAGTATCACATCTGTATTATTAATTTGCAGTGTGATAGCTTAGCTCATTATGTAGTTTGCAAAGCACATTCACATCTATAATTTATTTAATTTTATCCTAAGCTTCTAGTACAAGACGTTACATACAAATACCTTTGCACCACTTGTTTTTAAGAAAAATGTTCACATGATAAAATAATAATTTGATAATCTCAGTAAGTAATAATTAATCAACAAAAGATCACTGTGCAAATCAGTTTATATACAATTAGGGACTGGTTGTCATAGCATATATCTAGTACATACATTTCCCAGAACATACATATCCATAGCACAGACATCCATACCACACACACTGGAAAACAGATTCTAATCCAAAGATGCCTGTCAAGCCTAGAATCAAGGCAAGGCATTGATCTGAAAAGTTAACAGCACTAGGCTATGATGTTCAATGTACTCATCCCAATTTGCTGTTGAGACTTGGAAATCTCTTGGGTTACAGTAAATTCTTCCATGAAAAGTTCTCTAAGAAGTACTGCCAATGTTTGCCTTTCTGTTTATATGTTTTCTTGTTCAAACTATCTGCCTTCAGAATGATCTGTTCTCTGTCTAGCCCTGACAATTTAATTTATTAACTTTATGAACAAATAGCCAAACAATTGGTTAATGAATAGCATTATTTTTTTGATGACTGGGCAATCAAAAAAGTGTTGATTGTTAAGTATATTTTACATTTATGTGATTTCATTTATTGTGTGTTGGTTTCTTGTTGACTTTTAAAACAGTACTATTTTCCACAACATAAGGATAATTTTATTAGTATTGGTATTATTTTATTCTAGGTTTATTGCAATATTATTGACATAGAACCTAGGTAAGTTTAAGGTGCACAATGTAATGATTTAATACCTGTGTAAATTGTGAAATGCAATTTACACAGGTATCAAAATAAGTTTTTATAATAAGGTTAGTTAACACATCCCTCCCTTCACATAATTACCTTTTTTTGTGGTGATAACTTTTAATATATACTCTTAAAAACTTTGAAGTATATAATACAGTATTATTAATTATAGTCATCATGCATAGGTCTCCAGAACTTACTCATCTTATGGTTGGAAGTTTGTACCCTTTGACTAACATCTCC
This sequence comes from Eonycteris spelaea, assembly GCA_003508835.1. NCBI lineage: Eukaryota > Metazoa > Chordata > Mammalia > Chiroptera > Pteropodidae > Eonycteris > Eonycteris spelaea. Next base: position 7,628,303 of record PUFA01000007.1, read on the forward strand.
CCATTTCTTCTACCCCCAGCCCCTGGTAACCCCATTTTACTCTCTGTTTCTATGAGTTTGGCTTTTTTGGATTCCATAAATAAGTGAGAACATATAGTATTTGTTTTTCTCTGTCTGATGCATTTCACTTAGCATAACAAAGGTCCATTCATCTTGTCACAAAGGACAGGATTTTCTTTTTGTTTATGGTTGAGTAATATTCCATTGTATAGATGTATCCCACACGTTCTTTATCCATTCATTCACCAACAGAGACCTAAGTTGTTCCCAGGTCTTCACTACTGTGAATATTGCTGCACTGAACATGGGGGTGCTGGTATCTCTTTTGATAATCTGTTTTCACTTCCTTTGGATATATACTCAGAAGAGGTGTTGCTGGATCTATAATTCTGTTTTTTATTTTTTATTTTTTTGAGAAATCTCCATGCTCTCTTCATAGTAAGGTGCCAGCTTACAATTCTACCAATAGTGCACAAGGGTTTCCTTTTCTTCACAGCTTCTTCAACACCTGTTGTCTCTTGTTTTTGTTATTTGCCATTCTAACAGGTGTGAGGTGATAGCTCATTGTGGTTTGATTTGCATTTCCCTGATAATTAGTGACCTTGAGCACATTTTCATGTATGCTAATTATCAAATGAGGATGCGATTAGTAAGTCTTCTTTGGAAAAAAATATTTATTCAGTTGTTCTGCCCTTATTTTACTTTCATTGTTTGTTTTTCTATTGAGTTGTGTGAGTTCTTTGTATATTTTAGATGTTAACTCATTATCAGATAGTTTGAAATATTTTCTCCCATTTTGTAGGATGCCTTTTTATTTTGCTGATTTCTTTGATGTGCAGAAGCTTTTCAATTTGATGAAGTTCCACTCATTTATTTTTTCTTTTGTTGCTTACACTTACTGCAATTTTTATCATATCCAAAAAAATCATCGTCAAGGTCAATGTTAAGGTGCTTTTTCCTTATGTTTTCTTCTGGTAGTTTTACACGTTCAGGTTTTATATTTGAGTCTTTAATTCATTTTGTGTTAATTTTTGTGAGTGGTGTACTATAGGGGTCCAATTTCACTCTTTCACATGGGGCTATTCAATTTTGCCAACACAGAATTGGTATTATTAATATATTCTGTGAACTTGGTTACTATGATTCTACCTTCGAAAAAGTTTCTACTTCCTTCTGTCAAAGTCAGATTTCTGAGACTATAACTGAAAATCACTGTCTAACCACATATGAGTAAAATCCACCATGCCTCTTGGCAATCAATAGGTTCATTTTTCTTGGTTTGAAGTTTGATATTATCTTCTTTCTTTACTATTTAACAGCACTCAACATTTGTCTCTTATTGTTTTTCACATATTCAGTAATATACAAAGAAATTATCAGAAGTTTCTATGTATCTAAAGAAAGGTAGATTATAGAATGGAAATTAGGAGAAGAAAGGATGACTCTGAAGAATAATGTGAATTTAAAAAAGGCTCTTGAATAATATTAATGGCAATAAGAATATTAGCAGGAGCTGGTGTTTACTGAGTTATTCTATGTGCCAAGTGCTGTGTTAAGCTCATTGCGTGGATTTATTGATTCCTCACAGAAACACTTATGAAGTCAGGACTACGATCGTATACAGATTTGGTGAATGAGGATTCTACATGTGATTTCACTTGTCTGTGGTCTAGCTCTATTTGTCCTCATAGTGGCCTGAGCCAGGACTTAAAACCAGATCTGTCTCAAGACAGAGCTCTTGACCATTCACAGATACTGGCTTGATCCTAAAATCTAGTGACACACAAAATTTCCAGCAACTATGAAAATCAGAATTAGAAATTTTCTAATTGCTAGTGCTATATGAGATAAATTATTAGTGTCCATCCACACTCAAGGCCAGGTTAGCTGAATCTAAAATTAGAACATTTTCCATAAAACGGGCTGTTTTTTAAATTTTTACATTAAATATCAGAGAACTGTGCTACAGATACTGGAACTAAGGTCTAGAGAAATAAAATGTATCCAGGCACATCTCTTAGGAAATAATAGAGCACAAACTTGAACTGAGATCATCTGAAGTGAAGGCTGTATACTTTCCTAGCTGTCTCCAGGTTTGGAAACCAAATACCAAGCATTATGCTATACATAACAATCCCCACACTAAAGGTACAATTTGATGATGCATCTGTTAAGAAAAATAGAAAACAGAACAGGACTAATAGTTGGGGAGACACGACTAGCTGGCATATGATAATCGGAGAACAACTCGTGATTCTCTATAATTAAGTGCTGAATTATTCAGTAAGGATGAAGCTCAGAAGAGAGTTCATGTGGGCTGGTATATTCAGGGAAGAGGAGGCACATCAACTAGGCTTCAGAAAACGTAGATGATGAACAGCAGGTGGAGTTCATTCCTAAAAGAAGTAACGAAGAGAAGTGTTTTGGGCTATTTTTGTGAGACAGATAAAGGAATATATTCTGACCCAAGCTGAGAGTTTGTGCTGGGGAAATAAGAGAAATCTGGTGAATAAATTAGTTTAGGCCAGATTATGAGAATTTTTTTGAGAATCTTTTAATGTTTAATTTTGTTTTACACATGCATCTATATAACTTTACATAATGCATGAATGTGGTAATATACTTGCTTTTGAATGCATAGTCATTTTCTTTTTCCCCTTCCTGGCTTCCTTCTCTTCCTTCCTCTTCTATCCAACCATATTAACCCACCCACTCATGTTAACAACCTAGTATGTGTCTTTCTATATATTTTCTTCCTGTTCAAATAATCAGACTTCATTGTAGGATAAATTTTAAGTTACCATATTGCTGAATATGAGTTTTGTATCCAAGACCAATAATGCAAAAAACACCCTGACATATAAGTCATTATTTATAACTGCATTGTTTGGATAAACTTGTAGGAGATGGATTATTTGTTAAAATAGGCTCTAAATTTTCACAGTTCCAAAGCAATATATGAATGCTTTTCCCAATATCCCCTATGAAAAATAGGTACCATAGCTCCTTTCTATTTTTTAATGTGAAGAACTTAAATGTGAAGAACTTTAATGTGTGCCTTGTACTTTTAATTTATATTTCTCTGACTACCAGAGAAAATATTTTTCCCATTCAATAATTTACTTATAATTCTTTTTAGATTAGGATCTGATAATGTGGCCTATAAATGCTCTACATTTTTTTTTTTTTCTTTTATTTTGTTTATTTTTTTTTGTCTTAGCTTTTTGTTCTTTATATCAATCAGGGTTCAATCAGGGAGGCAGAATAAGAAATACTTTCAGCCTTATGGAATACGGATTTATTACGGGAATCAGACTTATCCATCTATAGGAATTTTGGAGAATAATGGTCCAGGAATGGATGTTGCAGCATCAGCAAAAAGGCCTGTCTGAAGTAGCAGACAATTCAGAGCTTGTTAAAGAATTTGGGATGGACCATGATGGAGTGCTGGTGGAGCAGCCTATGGAAAGGCTATTGCCTCTGTATCTGCTGGTGACATGGCATTGGCATTTCTGTGGGGAAGAAAGATCTGGGCCACAGTACCAGGAAGAACAAGAGCTAGCTAGGAATCTGTCTGCACCTCTGTGTCATTCTCTCATTGCCTCTAAACGCAGTGCCCTTCAGAGTGCAGTGGCCGTTGCTTCCTGTTAATATTCCTTCTTGCACAAATTTCTCTTTTGATAAGTTTTAACCTGGAACCATACAGAGAAGGAAATTCAGGAAAACAAAATTGTAGTTTAGCGAAGTTGACATGAAACAAACATGACGAAACACATGATGAATGTTTGTATATGTCCACAAAATACAAAGATAGTATATATACTTATATCCATCTGTCAAATGTTCATAGATTATAGTAAGTCATCTAGATCTTTATTCATTTGTTTACTTTGGTCTACGTATTGTTTAAATTTTTAGAGATGTATATATTGTCTTCCATTACAATTTCAATCTTAATAATTTCTTGATTGTCTAATAGTTTTTGCTTTTGTATTCAAGGCCATGTGGTTTGATGCATAAAATATATTACTGTTATATCTTATTTATCAATTATACCTTTATCTTCATGTAATGTGCTTCTTTAACATTTTGTCCCTCTAATGTGAAATTCCTCCTTGACCAATAAGAATATTGTTAGATGTGCTAGGTTTAATTTGCATTTACCTGGAATGACTTTGACTACCACTTTACTACTTTGCTTTAAATATTTTATTTATTACAAAGTACATATCTTGATTTTAAGTAAATATAAATCTCTGTCTTATAGTGGAAAAAATAAGTCTATTTTATATTTGAAATATTGGCTGATATTCTTGATTTTATTCATTCCATTTTGCTTTGAACTTATGTATGTCCATGGTTGAGTACACATTTTTCTTTTCCTTATTTTTCCTTGTTTGATCAAGGTACAATATATTTCATTTATTTTCTGCTTAGGAAAATTACAGTTATTTTCCCACTCATTAAATATTACATTAATTTTTATTGTTCACATAATGATAGGCTTTATTTAAAATAAATTATTTTGTCTATTAAAGTACATGCTTCTAATTTCCTCTTGTTTGATCTTCTCACCAATAAAAGAAGGTCTTAAGACTATTTTCATTTTCCACTTTTCTATCTCATTCTCCTACCCCTCATCATACTCCTGTAACATCTTTACTTCCCACTTCCAACCACCTGGATTTTTTGAGAGAATCGGTGACTAATAAGAATTTAATTTCATATTGTTTCCTTTCTTTTCACTGTCTTTTTTTTTTTGCTCTTATAAGATCCCTGGAAGGTGTATTATTATCTGCTTGAATTTAATTATATAGATAAATAGATACACATTTGATACTACTATATTTTATCTTCTTATTTTATCTTGTGATCTCTCTTCTGATTCATCTTTTTTTTTTTTTCAGTAGAATGTTTCCTTAGGTGTTTCCTAAAGACTTTTCTTAAGTCTCTCTTTAAGTGAGTTATATATTCCTCAAATTATTTCAAATCCTCAAATGTCTTCCTATACTTGAGAATAAATCATCTAGGTATGTGATTCTAGGATGAAGTCATCTTTATCACCAATCTGAAGAAGCTATTCTAGCTTCCAGTGTTGCAGATTTAAAAAATCTGACATCAGTCTCTCTTCTGTTTTTCTTAGCCAATATTTTACTGATTCCCAAGTGACAAAATCTAATTTGAGGATTCTAAAATATAGTCACTAAAGTTGACAGGCAAAATTTCCTGAAAGGAACCATATGCAAATCTCTGTTTTTATTGTATAGAATGTAATATTATAATTTTTCCCCAAATGTTCAATCATTGTTTTGCAATAAAACACCACCAACTTGGAAGACTCAGAACTGGGCTTATATAACCATTTTCTATCTATTCTTAAGTAATTATAAAAATGTACTGTTTCTTCTGGTATAAATCTTACAAAGACTGAAAATATATATCCTGACTGAATTTGGCATGTAGATTCCAAATATATATTTGTTAAATGTAGCTTTCTCCTATTACTTGTATAAAGTAGAAGAAGGAGGAAGAAGAACTTTAAATGATATAAAGTATGATTTACTGAATGTTCTTTAAGGTGACATGATGTGATCAATTATTCAGTGATGCTAATGTAGATTCATTAGACTTTTTTTTCATGATTACAAAGGCTAAACTGATACATTGATATATAATTGATTTTGATACATAAATGGTTTAGAGTTCCCAATATTGAACTTTAAAGTAAATTTAATGATGTCTCATTAGTTAAATAATTAATTTAACAATATTTTCATTGTATAAATTTTATTTTGGCAAACTTTTCTCTTGGTCATAGTACAGTGTTTAATTTCAGACTCCATTCAAATTCAGATTCCCACAAAAACTTCTCTTTGTAGATTGAATCAAGTGGATTTTCTATACTATTTCCACTATTTACCTTCGGAAGAGAAAGAGAAATAAATAGTCAGACCAGCCATAAGGATCATATTTACAAAGTCAGAGCACATGAAATTATTTTCCAGTAGACAAGAATCCCAGAATATGATGGGCTATCTAATCCATGAGCCTTATACCAAAGAGGCACCTTGAGCCAAGAAGGCAAAGCTTTTTTACACTGTTTGACAGCATACCAGTTTATACAAGATAAGTGTGTAAGCTCTACACTCCCCAAACAATGCCTTCTTTACACCATTCTTGGCTAGCTTAAAGTGAGGGTCTCCATGGCCAAGTGCTGATTTCTTTTTTATTTTGCAATTTTAAATATGAGCTATCATTGAATTAAAATGGCATGATGGATATTTTGTATCCAGATTATTTTTAAATACTTATCATTTTGTATTTCTTTTTTTGCGTTAATTTTTCTAACATAAGTAATACATATTTGACAGATAAGGTGACCACTTCACTTACTGTCCAAACCAGGACCCTTTTTAAAAAGTTTGAGGCTATTAATTACACTGCAACAAAAGGCAACCCAGAACATAAGGTCCTTCTAAAAATGAATAAAGAATAAGGTTGAAATAAATATTGGTAAGCAAAATGAAACAAATTTCAGTCCACTCATATCTCCTCAATGCAGACTTAGCTATATTTGAGTTGTATCATTTTAGATATATCTATTCATATATAGTTTTTTTTTTTGCAAAATTGATCTCATACAGCAATATTCTTTGCAATCTACTTTTATTAATAAACAATGTATAAGGAACCTTTATTTCAGTAAATAAATATCCACATTCACTATCTTTTTAAAGGATTGCTTAGTATTACATTGTTCATCTCTTTGGAAGAATGACAAGCCATTAGACATGTTCTTCACTCCAGCTGGCCTGGTTATGTTCAAGTAGAGACCACATAACCAGTGTTCATAACCAGTCACTCCAGCTTATCAGGGGTCAAGCATATATTATCTCTGAAAAGTAAATTGATAACTACAAAAGTGACCTTCATATCTACCCTTTTACTGGCAAACACCCAAACAACCAATACAGCACAGGCCTAGATCAATCAGCTAGAGGCATCAAGTTATCAGAAGAGACACTAACCATAAAGAACTGGCACCATCACACTCAGAACATCAGCTGAGTACCATCTTTGCTCAAAAGCATGGCAATTCACCAAAATGCAGTAGAGTGGGTGATATAACCAGAGTATAAATTTAAGTGCTTACTTTCCCCACGCTCAACTGAGTAGACATAGAAAATAAATCAATACGTATTACACTCTTAGGTTTTCAAAACACACACACACACACACACACACACACACACACACACACCCCAAAAACAGTCTTTATGAAATTATCTGCCTGGAAGAAATAAATCACAAAGCAAAGCCATAGTCTTGCATACTAATCTTGAAAGGCAATTATACTGGATTTTTATTTGAATGTCTTATTTTTAGACTCTTTTGACTAATAAAAAACAGTAGTTGAGGATTATGGAAAACTATTCAGTAAATGTATATTTGATTAGCGTTAAGCATTTAAGTGTCAAAGATCTTTTAGAAACTGTGAGAAATAGAAAAATGAGTCAATACAAAATCTCCCTTAAAGTATTTCTTCTGAACTAGGAGAAAAGTATGAACCTACTTTCAAAAGCTTAAATGTATAATACATGGTAGAAACATGGTAAAAATGCCATGAAATGATGTTATTCATATTCTATAGGAATTAGAGAAGGTTAAATCCATATCTAACTGGCTTCATGGTGGGTGGATATGGATGGAGGAAGGCTTCATCCTAGAAATTGCATTACTTTGGGGTCTTGAAGGATGGATAGGGGTTGAGAAAACTTATTAGTAAGGTAGGAGTTTTAGGGTGAAGATTCTAAGTGGAAAAAAATAGCAACAGCAAAAACAAAGAGATCTAGAAAGAAGAAAATTATCGTAGGATCGAAGAGTTTATAAAAGATTGTTCTAAAAACAAGATTGGAAAGTGCTAAGAGCAGATTATAGATCATGGAGCTCCCTGAATGGTAGTAGAACAGTGAACATGCACTTGATTCTACAGATGACTTAAAGAAGCAATATAAGTTTTCAGCAGCGGCATAAGATACAATTTTATTTAATCCATCATCACCTACTTTGTTCCACGCATCTGCCTTCTCTTGATGCTGTCTTCTTAAGCAAATCATTGTGTGTTCCTGCCTCTTCAAAATACTATGTGGTAAAACCACATCAGGCTGGATTCAAAGAAGATAGAGGCTGCTAACTTTCCTCCATTGCTTTCTCTTAGCTTTTATCAATCAGGAATGTCATATCGGAAGGCTTCTCCGAGCATGCAATCTGGATATCAGCAGGACCAATCTGCTTAATTCTTTTATACTGTCCCATGTGGCCAGGAACCACAGGCTTTGGGGGAAGCAGTTGTTAAATTGTACTCCACCCTCCCATTTGTCACAGCAGGTGGTTTTTCGAAGAGCTTGTTTGTGCCTTTAATATAATATGAATAGCAACTAGACCCAAAAAACTGCTTAATATATTAACATAAATATAAAAATATCAATAAATTTAAAAAATAGAAGATATTTTAACATATTTTCCTCGGCTTCACATGAGAAAGAATACAATTGCTCAGGGAACTAAACAAGTATTTTTCTTGAAATCATTTAAGTTTTTAAATTCATTGATTTCTTTTCTTATTTATTAGTAAGCATTTATTAAGCTTATATGGCAGAAACTATATTCAGATATTCTACACTCAATCTTCTCTCAAGGAGACCATAGTCTACCTCTAATCTATTCCTGTTTCCATTTAGGCAAGGAAAAGAAGACCTAGCAATTTCAATTTCAATTAAGTCAGAGATTCAAGATGCAAAGAAGCTATGACATACTCTCTTAGTACTTACGATAGAGCACAATACAGGGAAGCTTACAATTAATTACCTGAGTTGAGGATCATGTATCTCAGTTCCCTTTAAAAATTTTATATATGTCAAATTTATTTAAGTATAGTTGGTGTACAATATATTAGTTTCAGGTGTACAATATAGTGACATTTGTATACTTTACATTGTGATCACCACAGTAAGTCTGGTAATCATGTCACCATGCAAAGTTATTACACTGTTGACTATATTTTTCTTCACTTTTTTTCACCCATCAAAGAATAAAAAGCTTCCCAGTGATGTAAAGAACAGAGTCCTTATCTCTTTGGGGACCGAAATTAGCACACGGCCTGACAAATTAATTACTTAGGAGGACAGGAGACAGGTGGTGAGCTGTGGGAGGGCTGATGCAGCAGAAACCTCAATAAGAAAAAAAAGCTGGGGTTCAAAACTGAAAAAGAAAAATTGGAGCTGTAGAAAGATAGATATGGAGGGAGTCTAAAGACATGTACATAATAAATATAAAATCAATACATATTTATAGAAAGTATGAAAATGACAGAAAAATATAGAGGTCTGAAAAAAAAAATCAGCCTTACTCCTAACTGGCAAGTCTTTCTAGTCTTTTTTTTTCCTCTGTTTTGAGAAACATAGTCAAGATCATACCATATATGATATTAATCATACTCACTGAGAATTTCATAAAACAAATATTTCCCATCATTAAAATATGAACGTGTTTGAAACCAAAAATGTAAGAGAAATGAACCCAACAATTAGTTTAGCCTTCGTCAACAAAGCTACTTAATATTCATTCCTAAACTTTCTGTAATGGAGATGTCAGTATCAGAATATTTCCTTTTATCAATCAGGGGAAGATTTATTTTTCAGGAAGGTCTTTGCTTAAACGCCTTTTTCCAAACTCCCCACTTCCAAAACATACACAGTATCTGTCTACACACACACACACACACACACACACACACACACACACACACACACACACAACTTTTCCTTCTCTTCGCATTGCCTTTCCTGTAAAGCAGATGGAGCTTGATTTTTCCTAGGCCCCTCACAAAGCTGTTCTTCTAGCAACCTTCCCTAAAAGACTGATCTTAAAACAAGCAGAGATGTTCTTTGAATCCCCTGCTAGTCAATCTGTCAGTCCAGCCTAAAATACTTCTAATTAAAAGTAACCAAAATTTATTTGAAGATTATGTAATCATAGCTGCACTGCAGAGGTTAAGGTGCAAAGGTGTTAGAAATAATTCTGAACTATTTTTTGGAGGAAAATTAATTTCTAATGAGGTTCAAATTTTTTACTTCTGTCCAGCTCCAGCACACACATCTTGCCTCCTGTTGGGTTGTGGGTCAAGGATTTGGTTGGAGAAAATCAGACAACTGCAGAAAGAAGAGGTTCTCGAAACTTGAAGATGTATAAAATATATATCAAAGTATAGAATATAATCAGAGATTTTTAATTCTTTCAACTGTTCTTCCTAATTCAATCATAAATTGAATTAATGTTCACATTTCAAAAATATGTCTTATTCTAATCCCAGTCATTTAAGTCTTTTTAGAAAGATCAGATCCACAGGGGTTATAATTATAATAATAGTATCTATATTTATTGGGTGTTAATTTCCTGTTATGGACTACTCATTGAATACATTATCTAATTTAATCCTCACCTAGGAGGATTGGGTTGTATCAGAATCCAATGAGATGGTTGTTATCAGAATGACTATGAGTTGAGTTGTATTAGGATTTTAACTGCAAATGAACAAAACAAACAAAAACACCCTCAGGTTAGTCATTATTGTTCTGTGTTTGATTGCTCTCTTCTATAAAATATCTGTAAAATGAATCTTTGTGGAGATAGTCTCCAAGGTTTGTTCTAGATCTTCAGTTGGAGATAAATTCATATGTAATTCATTCTCCATAACCAAGTATTTCAGTGCTTGCATTCTGAGCTCTTACCGATTACTCAACATTTGCTTTCTGGAAGCACCATTATCCTTCATTAAAGAAGGCTGCACATTCTTTGCTACACTTCCCATTGAGAGTGCAATCCACTTTCTCTCTTCTTGCTTTAGATGACTTCAGGCCCAGTCACTGAAAATTCAGGAGAAACCCTGAGTCAGAACTACCAAGCTGAGCCTAGTCAACCTATAGAATACTATGAAAGAGAGCAATACATTGTTGTTTTGAGCTTCTAGTTTCAGAGTGGTTTGTTATGCAGCCTTATAAAATTGGAACATCTGCTTGTTTAAAGCTTTATTCCCTTTACTGCCCTTCTATCATGTACCACAGGTGAAATCAAAGACCATCCAATAGTATCTCAACTTATTTGAGGTTCTGGAAACCTTGAATCAATCAATCAATCTCTCTCTCTCTCTCGCTCTCGCTCTCGCTCTCGCTCTCGCTCTCGCTCTCATCTGCCTTTATTTGGATCTTTCACCTGAATCTGAGTTGATCTCACAAACCTTTAAAACCAAGGAAACCACAGACTTTTTTGTTGTGTCTATTCAGTAATATCTTACATCTTCCAGGAGGAACTTACAAAGTTTGAATGAGGCAGCAGCGATAAGAGGAAAAGAGACTGTACCAAAAATGTGTTGAGCTGACCCCTAATCCAATATTAGCTACTGAGGATTGGCCTTCTGAAAGTTTCTTCACCTCTTTGGGTAGCAGATGGCTTCTCTTTCAAATAAGGTGTTGGTTGATGTGGTCTAGAAAATTCTTTGGTGTTCTTGGCCTGTATCTTTACAATATTAGAATAATAATCTACCTACTTTATAGAACTTTTATGAAGATTAAATTACCATGGGTAGCATTTTATTCAGCATTTGTAATAAGTTATCCAGTGTCAGCATCATATGAATCAAGGTCTCAGTAGGTGAAGCACAAGAGGAGAACTCAAGTGTAATGTGCTAGACCTTTAATATAGCTTATCTAATAAAACCATCCTACTGGATAAGTGGAGGCTACCCATATTTTTCATGTTCAAGTTTAAGAGGAAAAGATGAAAAACATTGCATCTGTGGGTGCCTTCCTCTACAAGAATTGCCCAACTCTACCCTTCTGTAAATGCCATCACAGCCTACTTTTGGAAAATCAATCCTTATGTCCGGATGTAATAACCAGCCACAAAACTCGAAATAAGGGAACTTACTATTGACTGGAGATTTGCTGGGACTTACAGTCACTAAGAAAGGTCCTCCCTTCCCTCTCGCAGCAAACCTTGCGCAACTGCCGCCCACGCTGCGGCACTGGAGGCAGGGGACGCGGGGTTATTCCTTAAGTAGCCACTAAGGGGAGCCGGACGCTGGACCGCCCTCCGACGTTGTCATGACAACACTGGGCGCGCAGACTGGGAAGCGATGCGCCCGCTAAAGCAGGTGTCTGATTGCAGCGCGCTCGCGGGGGCTCTGGAATTGCGTGGAGCCAGGAATCCTCTCAGAAACTCTGGCTCCTATTTCTCCGCCTCCCTCTCAGACAGCTCCCTAACCCGACGGGGACGAACAGAGTGAAAATGGTCCACCATTCAGGCTCGATTCAGTCCTTTAAACAGCAAAAAGGTCAGTTGGAATCTGCCCCCCCTCCCTGCGGGTGTCACGTCCCCCTCTGCATGCCCTTGCAGTCGTGTAGGAGCATCCTTTCCAGCTAATGCGATGCAGAGGTGGAGAATTCTGTGAAGTTTTTCTTTTCTTTTTCTTTTCTTTTAATTGTTCCTTGTTTTAATGCCTCTCCACTCTGCATCCGAGATGAGTCTGATGTCTGAGCCTCCGCACCGTACTTGGGAGACGCGGAATTTGTCATTTCAGAGACTTGATTTAATGTGTATTTCTGCTAAGATTGTTTCAATGCATTGCAGTAAGCCAGCATAGTAGGGTTATCCTGCCAGCACGCTGAGGTTTGAAGACAGAAGTATTGGACCACGTTTCCCAGTCTGTGATTCAAATGGCCAATAAGCTTCATTTACACGGCAGATTTTCTGTTTGGGAAGCTTTCAGACTACCCTAGGATAAATGAATTTTTGGAGAGTTCCAGAAGTCTGTTGAGGAGGCTCTGAGCTCTGAAACTTCTTGGAAAACTTTATTTTTTGTCCGTGTCTTATGCTTGATTCTGGGTTTCAGATTTTTGTAATTGTTAGTAGGTTCCATTGTAGGGGCTTTATAATACCTCTTTTCACTCCTAGTTCAGATTTCTCCCTGGATGCAGTGATAGGAGTCTGTATGTTTATAGTCAAATCAAGAATTTTTCCAAGTTATCCATCTCACTCTTTGTTCCTTGTTCCTTATTTTGTTTTAAAGACTTTTAATGGAACACATTTATTTTGAGACATATTCCCAGTTTTTAGGATTTTTGTCCAGAAACGTTTATTAAGCAGCCACATTGCCATTGTACTGAATTAACAATGATAATTATTCCATAATTGGCCATATGTTAAGGTATGTTAATTCCATAATTTTATACTTTGTTCAAGACCTCTAGGTTCTTTCAAAAATATGTTGAATTTGAGAGTGAGTGAGAGTGGGGTGAGGGTCTGTCCAGGTAGACAAAACTTTCATCTAGTTTGCAATTCTACGTCAAATCTAAATGTTCAAAAAAAATAAATTTCTTCAAAAAGTCGTGTTCTCTTTAATCATTATTTTAAACATATACAAACTTTCAGAATGAAGACAGATTATAGAAACTTTATACCAGCTTCATACAATTAATATTTTCCTCTAATGCATGGCTATGTGTGACTCATTTCTGGGACCTGGATCCTTGAAATGGCCCCCACACAATGTATTAGATATGGATACATATTATGTTTCTGAAAGCGAACAACTTAGAACTTTAGGTTGTCATCACTCAATGTGAGTGATAAAAAAAAATTGCAAATCCTGATACTTCACGTCATTTCCTTCATGATGCTTTAGAGGCATTGTTTTTTCAAGTCTTTCTTTACTTTTTTGGTACAAAAGGCAACTTTCCATATTTAGGATAAATATGGAAAAGAAGAGGGATAGGAAAGGAAGTGCCATTAAAGTGGTCTGTTTAATTCCTTCTTAACCCTGAGTAGGCATTTGGAAAAGACACACCAAACTGAGGATTAGCTGTTTTAATTTTTCAAAGAGAAAGAAGCAAAACAATATTTGAAATGTTTTCTGACCCAGGAGGCATGAGACAGAAAACTTGTAGGGATGCTTTTCACCATAATATTAACCTAAAAAACTGCACACTAAGAGAAAATTCTGTATTGAAACCCTGGAATTCTAAATTTTAAGCTTGTCTTTATAACTATCTTAAAAGTGTTTAACTTCTTTGGACTTTGCTTCATATAGGATATGAAAAGATTGAATTCCTGACCTCTTGGCCTTTTCTGTGTCTCTTCCTCTGTTCTATGGGGAAGGACCCACCCATGGCAATATAACAGCAGAGATGATTTCTCCCTGGTCCAGATAAAGAGGAAAGCCCTGCTTTTAGTTCAGTTTTAGGAAATAATTTAGCTGAGTAATCCAGTTTATGGGGATTATTTTTGTTTTAATCAAATAAGGCCAATGTATTTTTTCTTTTAGATTTATAATACCTAGAATAGCTTGAGATTTTCAGAAAATACCATTCTTATAAGATTTAAAAAATTTCCACCCTCACTTGGAAAACAGATACACTGTATTTAAACACTGCTGAAGGCTTGGAGATTTTCCTATGCATGTGAGAACTATGTAGCAATGTATCTCTGACCCAGATTCCCTCACTGATATTACTGAGTCTTTCTCAACAAATTAGTGGAGATGCCAGAATATCTGTAAAATGAAATGTTATATGTACAACCAAATTTCTCCACTAGTTTAATCCATGGTCTTCATTTTTAGCCCTGGATTTTAATCATCCACATCCTACTTACAAGTTACGTTCTTTAATATCTTTAAGCCTCAAGTACCACATCAGTGAAATGAAAATAATAATATCTACCTTGCAAATTTGTACTGTAATTTGCAGTTTGTTTGGCACACAATTGGGGCTCAGAAATTTAGTGACTAATACTACTAGTGCTGCTGCTGCTACTACTACTACTACTAATAATAATAGTTATGATTCTTCCCAGCTCATTCATCTTTTGTTGACTCCTTAGGAGTAAAAGAACCCCTTAATGGTTCCCTTGTCTGCCTTATTTTTTTCCTCACTCAGTTTTATTTCTTTGGAGTTTATATTAAGGAAAACAGTGGGCTCAAACCATCTAAAGATAGTTCCTTACAATAGTCTGGAGTTACAGTCACAAACTACCTGACTCATATGCCCATCCCTCAGGAAAACTTCCAAATTCCCATAGAATAAACTTAAGATGCCTAACTTATTTCATAATTTTAAGATTCCATTACAAAAAAATGGTATTTATTTACTCTCTGCTCAATCCTTATATCCAAGCTCCTGCTGCATGCCAGGTACTGTGCTTAGTGATGGTATTATCAAGGCCACATTCTTTCCTAAACTTATTTCTAAAAAAAAAAAAAAATCCTGCTTCAGAGAACTTTGTAAAGTAAGAAGTCTTAGCTTTGCTAAATACAACCTTTATTCAAATTGTAGGCAACTCTGCATTTTTCTAGGAAGTTGACATTTTGTTTCTTGACAATGTCAGTTAAGTTGTATTTTCTGGAAAAAGATTTCCACATATATTTTTGAATTTTTATTTACCTTAAGTTCTATATTGTTTTATTAAGAAGCTTAATGTGTTAGGAAGTCAAAAGTGAGAATTTTTGAGGAGAAACATTTATTTCTAAATCCCAAGGGTAAACTGAGTGTTTATGCTTGCAGACTACTGGGAGTGTGTGTTGGCCTTCGTCTTTGCACATATTGGAGGAACACATTAGCTGGTAAATCAGCAGTGATTTCTGGTGTAAGTCCAATGGTGCTTCCCAGCCTGGCTTGCTATTTCACTTGATTTATGATGGATCCATGTGTCATACAATAGTGGGCGAGAAAAGGACAATGTTAGTTCTGGCTTCTGGGAGCTGTTATTTACCAATACATCTAGCAAGACTTTCTGAGAAACCATAGGTCACATCAAACACAGCCTGTCCCAAAATGTTTGGGCTGATCCACTGAAGCTGTTAAGTGATTCATCATTATCCTAAAGGACATTTGTTTAAACATCAAAAGAGTGCTGTTACTAATTCTACAGAATCAAACACTTTCTACTCAAATAAATGGTTTAATAATAATCATCTTTATACTTACTTACCTGGAGATTTGTAGAACATAAAGTATTTCCATTCTCATTTTCTCAAATCATTCACTATTGCTTCTAGCAACCATCCTGCTTTGTGTCCAGTTCCTACTCCACAATACCTAGGAAGACTCTGTTGGGGAAAATACCTAGTTTCAGAATCTCTAATATCCACTGTTTAAGCTTCCTTTTTTTCCCACTGATATCTTTAGAATCCTATACTCTTACCGTGGTAAAACCAGAAAAAAGTCTGAAGTCATTGACAAAAATTCATTCACATGTGTATATTAACTCTCCTGGTATTTTGACAGTCTATTCTTTTATTTATGACTGATGAAGAGAAGACAGCTGACTGACTGGGAGAAGATATTTGCTTATAATTCCAAGCTTTATAGGAAAAATGTCAGGGAAGGTATTTTAGGTTTAGAAAGTATACTTCTCTTAGGCTAGTATGGAATATCAACCTGGATCATTAAAAAGGATCGGGTGTCTAATTTAGAGCCCCTTGGGTCTTCTGCCCTGTTCTTAATTTCCTTTCTTTCCTTCCACAGGAGTTTTCCTAGATATTTATAATCTAATTCCCCATTGATAATTTCTCAGTAAAGAGGACAAGCTAAGCTGTGAAAAGAATGGAGATATTTTAATCCCCAAAGAAAATACGTACATCTGGAATCATTTCTTTAAAAGTCCTGTGTATCTCAAATACCTCAGAGGAAATACTGATGAGAATACAAAATGAGAACATCGATGTTTAAAATGATGAATTTGAATTAGCCAAAATAATATTTATTATGCTATATATATATATATAGCATATATATATATGCTATATATATGCTATATATAGCATATATATATATAGCATATATATAGCATATATATATATAGCATATATATTATATATAGCATATATATATACATCCTCTACTTATAATGTAAAAATGTGAGTGTTTTAAAGCTATCTAGAAGTTCAGTTATGTAAAACATCATTTTTCTTGAGGATTCTAGAGCATCGAAGTTTTCATTCAAATCTAGGATTTAATGTTATACTCTGCACATGGATATTGCTGGAAAAAAATATTGGGGCTAGATAATTACATAAAACAACTTATCAAAACAAACTCAAATCTGTTTTTAGAGCACCAAAAATTCAACCTTCTTCTGTTTATTATTTTGATATTTTATAATTGTGCAGATGTTTAGAAAATATGAATGTAAAATTTGTGAATTAATGTCAAGTAGTTGTACCATGATGAATCAAGAGCATTGACTCAGAGTTCCCTGTGACTGTACCCTGTCACTACCTCTGTAACTTTGGGTATTTACCTTCTCTTAGCTATAGGTTTCTTATCCAGAATTTTGGAGTGATAATGCCCACCTCTCTGTAGTTATGAAGGATGATAAGCACAGCAGCAGCAGTTAATATTGTGTGGACCCTATGATTACCCATGTCTCAAAAGATTAAAAGTACATTGCATTGTTTATACTCACTAAAGCTTTAGTAGTTAGATAAATTATTTTTCCTGGTTTTAATTGAGGGAATTGAGGTTTAAATATTATTATATGCATTACCAGCTAGTTTTTTGAGTGGTAGAGCCGAGATTTGAAACACAGCCCTTTCTAAACTCTACCGTTCTACTGCTTTCTACTCCATAAGGGAACCTAGTTGCTGCAGGTTCTTTGGAAGGAAAAAAAAAAATTCAGCAGGTGGAAGGGATCTCACTTCCACAGTTGTGAGTAGATTCTTCCCTTGCTCTATGTCCTTCTACGAAAATATCAAAAAGGCAGAATCCTTTGATTTCTTGGCTTGATCATGAGTAGCTCACTGTCATTTCTATGGCCTTCGTAACATGACAACTTTAGACAGAATAATCTCAGGGTCCCTCTGACTTTACAGTTCATCAGAGGTTGCAGAAGTGTAAAATCATATTCTAGACTTGGCAGTGCACTCGTGCAGCCAACCCCAGCTGTCTCTTCATCTTCAGTTATTGCCTTTCCTCCTACATTGCGCTACAAAGCAGCAATTAATTTGAATTCTGTTTGGTTTAAACCCAACTGGCATGTGAGAAGTGAGAATCAGCTACAGGATCCAAGTTCGCTAAAACATGGGTCACCGTTTTCATAGCCTAACTGTAACTGAGGAGAGGAGGAGAGGGCTCCTCTGTAGGTAAAATTGGTTGGATGTTAAAATATGTTGCTCTGAGTGTTTTGCAAATGCACTATATTAGTTGTGATATACCTTTTACCATGATGTTTCTAGAAAGCAAATAGTCTAAGCAAAAGGCATCTCCCAAAAATAACTCCTAAAATTGGATGTATTTTATGTTTGGCTTTGGAGCACTGTAATAACAGCAATCTAAAGGTAGGAGCTGCTACTTTGCAAATTAATGCACAAGGTCTGATTTAAACACAGTTTCCATCACTCATTGGTATATTGACATTTTGTTCCATCTACCTTAGGTTACTTTCCTCAACTATAAGATCAAAGTTTCCCAAAGTTGCAAGAGCTAAAGAATCAACTGGAGTTCTTGTTAAAATGTGATTTCTTCAGTCCTTCTAGACATAGAATATCATCAGGGGAGGAGACTAGGAATCTGCATTCTTATTAAACATGCATCCTACGAGATTCTTAAAATTGAGTCCATTTGAGGAATAATTTTATAAAGTAATAATATGACTATGTAAGCACTGAGTGAGATAATAATTTTGAGTTGAGTAGACTGTAGTAAGCTGTAAATAGATACTATCTATAGTTATTAGTAGAGGCAAACTATATAGATTCTAGATACCCTGAGCTATATATATGCATGTAGTACCATGAAGATATAATTTTAGTGTGTTTCTCATGTTAACTATAGTACCAAATCTTTCCTTTTTAAGATTTGACAAGATCCTAATGGGAGTTGTTGTCTTGCTCATTTACTGGACATTTCAGTAAATCAGTTATTAAATGTAGGAAAAAACTCTCAAACTTTGTCTTCAGTTGTTCTGTTACGACCTTTATAAATACTCCAAATGCTGTCAATTTTTTAACTTTGCTCTAGGTATTCTAGTTCCTATTTTTTTTACTGTATAACTGTTTGCAAAAGAAGGGCATTTGTTAAATACTCTCTTATAATGAGATATCTCAGAATGCCTTTTTTCTAATGAAATGCATGGTAAAATTTATAGTTCTTCCTTGGTTTATGTAAAGGGAAGACGATATGTGTTAGGTTTGTGTTTTCTTATAATTCACACTCATAATTAAAGTCCCTGTGAGAAAGGCAATGTACAGAATAGGAAAATTAATTGTACTTGAATCTTAAGACTATTACAGAGTGATCATGAGCATATTGACTAATTTCAATTTCTTTATGCATGAGATCAGAATAAGAATAAGTGCTATTATTAAATGATGCTTCTTTCCCAAACACATTTTAAAATACTTTGTTTGGAGTAACCCACTTAATCATTGTAAAAAGAGATTTCTATTAGTGTCATTTCATAGGTGAGGAAACTGAAGGACAGAAAAGTTAAGCAAGAGTTCAAGGCCACAACTAGGAATAATGGAACTATCTGGTAGGTAGAAATGTTGTGAGGGTTCGTAGCAATTATGTATGCTTACGTCCTCCTACAGGAACTGCTATATAGTAGGCTCGATCCTTGTTAAATATCACTTTTATAAAACAACAGTAATCTCTATCTACCCAGACTCCTGACTCCAAATTAATGAGATCAGAGATTGTCCATTACTCAGCACAGGATTTTTGCTCTTTTCCTGTATAAATCCCTAAAATCCATATGGTTCCACTAACATGTCCCAGAACATTTTTGAATAATTCTTCTTAAGTTTAGCTGATTGCAAAGATTCAACTTTCTTTTTTCCATTTAGGTAAAGCAAGTTTAATTTACTAACATTAGCTCAAATTTACGCCTATTCAAAAGACATAAAAATGTATTTTAGCTGTGAATTGGTGAATCTCATAGCTATAGTGGTACACTTGCAGCCAGTGGTACACTTAGTCAACTTGCCTAAAATAACCATGAGTACAGACTGAACATATTAACACGAGACAGCCTCAGACTTATAATAAGAGAGAGAGAAGTGGTCAGGATTTTGAGTGTAGGAGTCAAGCAGCTTGGATTCAAATGATGCTTCTGTATAATTTGCTCTGTATGATTGTATTATCTTTACCATAGATTTTCCTTCTCTAAGTTTTCCTTTTGCTCCTATGTAAATTGGGGCTGATTGGGTTGTTTTCGGGGAGACTTGTTATAGTGCATATTTTTTTTAAAAAGACATCAATCCACTTTTGCCCTTTTTGCTATTTTTTCTGATCTTAAAAAGTTCTAGGACATTCTAATACAATATGCTTACAGTTGAAATGTTTCTACAAAACATAGATCAGGAAAAGTCAAATTTAACACACTTCTTATAGTTTGGCACTTAAGCTGATTTCTTTTGGATCATCAATTTCTATGAATTCCAACATAAGAAGCGTTTAAATTTAGAAAACAAAATTATCTAAAATAATCCACATATACTGTTGATCTCTGAATTCATATTAATTTCTGATATAACATTAGTACTTTCTGATATTCATGATTTGTCATGCTAATAAAATTATAGAGCAGTATTAATCATGAAATAAAAGTATGGAAAATGTTAACTAAAAAAATTTTATTCAGAGAGGATACCAGTTACATCTTCTTCTCTTTACCATATTTTATGCCCATTATAATATGAAAAAAAAAAAGATTTAAGATGTCAGTCACTGAAAATAGACCAAAAATTGGGGTAAAACAGTAAATTCAAATTTCTTCCTGAGCAAAATACTATCTTTTAAAATACTGTCTTTGTCACAGTGTGTTTGGGCCACTAGTATTTTGATGATGCTTCTCTATTTCTTGCACGTTGCTCGATGTAGTGTGTTGGTGCTTCACACCACATTGAACAGCTTGCAGTTAGTCACAACTCTTACCAGATGTGAAGAAATCACCCACTCAGAGGCGCTTCTTCCCATGTAGACAGCACTACTCTAGAATTTAAATTACGGACAGCAGTTATTTAAATATGTAGTCCACATAAATTCATGTTTTGCTAAACTTATTTTTATATGTTCTAAAAAACTATGTAAAGATATAAATGAACAATGAATTATACACAGGGCTGTTCTGTCTAATGAAAATGTTCAGGATATAAGTCTTAAAATTTTCTTCATATAATCTGAGACTTGAGTACCACATTGTCTTTGAGATTGGCGTGATATGATGTTAAAAAGTGAAAAAGGGATGGGGAGATTCTGAACCTTTCTCCGCTTCAGAGCTGGTCTTGAAAAACTTTGCAGAGCCAACTGGAAATGTGCCAGTCAAGGCTTTCTTTGGGATTATGTACTATTCCTCCATTCAACTAAGATAATAAATCCTTGATGTGAATAGTACTAAACAGATATAAAGCTTAGTACATTTGAATTTTCTTTCTGCCAGTAATTTTTTGTCAGATATAAATCTATTTTTCAGTTTCTCAGTAAATAAAAAGATGTCATTAAGTGTTTATTGAACATGTTTTAAAATACATGTCTTAAAGCCAAGGGGGATTTGTAATTGAATTTACTGCATTCCACTTATTACTGTGTACTTGAGGTGCATAAACCCAGGGGTCCCCAACCCCAGGTGGCAGACTGGTACCCATTCATGGCCTGTTAGGAACCAGGCTACACAGCAGAAGGTGAGTGGCTGGCAAGCCAGCGAAGCTTCATCTGCATTTGCAGTGGCCCCTCAGCGCTAGAATCCCTGCCTCAGCTCCACCTCAGATCATCAGGCATTAGATTTTCATAGGAGCACTGGTCTCTGGTGCCAAAAAGATTGTGGACCACTGCTGATTAACCCATCTAATTCTCTCAGTAACCTGTCAGAGAAGGTACTATCAGCTCTGTTTTACAGATAAGAAAACTGAGGCACAGTGTGACAAATAGTTTAGTTTACCCAGTAACATAAGTTTTTAGCAGAGCCGGAATTGAAACCATCAATATAGCTGTATAACTTGTTCTCTAAAAACAATATAAAATTTTATCAAGGTGAGTGAAAGGAGCTGATAATAGTTTGGGGCCTACTGTGTGTGTGTCAGTGTGCCATCCATTGTATAGATGTCATATCACTGAATTCTTATGCTAACGCTTTGAGGCAAAAATATGTTTTACACACATAAGGAAACAGACTAAGAAGTAAATTGTACATGGCCACATAGCTAATATGTGGCAAATTTGGGAATAATTGTCATGGACTTGCTAATGCACCATAAGAAGATTATATTTAGGAATAGTTTTGTTTCTGCCATAAATTACCGTGAAAAAATTGGATTAAGAAAAAATAGTTTATTGATAAACAGTTAATGATGAACACTCCAGGATATGATTTTGTGTGTCATGCAAAGTGAAAGGATCATGGATGCTTAGGAAATTCAGTCAGGTACCAGGTACAACAAAGATATCAACAAAGAATCTTTCAGAATTTCTGTTAGCGCTTATATCTCACTTTTTATAGGATAGTCACAATCTATTAAGATTTTCTTGCCATCTCAAAAAGACTCCCTTTTAGTCCTATGCTATTTGAACAACCTTCTTCTAGAAACCCAATCCCTTTTAGTCATATACCCTCTACCATTCCCTTTTAAATTTGATTTTGATGTTATTTCACCCCGGATATGAATATTGAGTGTTGTTTATGGGTACTGGGATATGCATACTGGGATGGGAAATAACAGGGGACCAGGAAGTGCCATATGCTTACCCCAAGTTCAATGATTATGTGTTTCTGCAAATACTTACTGAATATCTACCATGTTCCAGGTCCTATGCTAAACATGGAAAGTGCAACAGCTAATAAAATTTGACATCTGCTGAGGAAGCTCTTCTAAAGTTTATGTCCTTTCCATCAATACTCATGTTGTTTCAACATAGAGCTATATGTTAGTCAATTATTTTTATTGAATAAATAACTAGCTGTCATCAGTTTGGATGCCAGCTTTAGTCATAAAATTGTTCTTACGGTCAAGAGATCAGTTAAAATTTTGAAAGCAAGCAAAACAGCTGTAAAAGCAGGTATAGTTAGCCTTATCCTTGAAGTAAATTCCTGGGAGCTGATCCAGTATTGAAATAAAAAATGTGCTGCCCATATTAATGTTTTAGATGTATTTCAAATAAAATATCACAACATCTAATTCATATAAGGAGACAGTATAAGATGGTAGTTGCATATGCCTTTTTTGATCTATCACTTACCAACTGTGTCACCCTGACAGCTTCAAAAATTATTCAAAACTTGACTCTTTCATCTATAAAATGACGCTTACTTCACATGGTCGCTGTGAGTATTAAGTATAGCGATATGTGTGGAGCAATTAGGGCAGTTCTTAGTGACTAACAAAGACCTGCCACAGGGTTGGCAGTCAATACCTATTTAATTATATTGAGGTTAAATCTTCCTTGGTGATCAAAAATGTGTATCCAATGATGATAAGGAAATAATAGATATTTATTAGGTATCTAGCAAATGCAATGCAGTGTTGATGCTATAGAGCAGAAAAAGCAAATATCTATGTTCCAAATGAGTATCCCTCTCTTTTGTCCAGGTCAAAACCAGACTTCGAAATACTTCTTCGCATGGCATTCTCAGGACACTGTTTACATAGAAATGAAATATTTCTGTCAAGCTTATTTTAGAGTCAGAAATTTATCTCTATTTATTGCCATAGTGAAAACTAGTCAGTATTATTTCTTCCCTGTACTCTCCTACTAGACTATCTCTGCCCTTATCAGTTCCTAAAGGACAGGTGGTACATTTTCCTGATTTTTATTAGTACTTGTGAGAGGAGAGAGGTAAAGACAGAGGGGGAAAATTAAAGAGGAATCAAGGCAAAACAAAAAAGTTTGGGATTGTATTTTATAATGTAGTTATGAAAGTAACCCAGATATTGTGTATTTTGTATCTTGAATGTTCAGATATTATTTTGGTTCTCTTGAAAACTAGTAGATCGTACAACACCTTGTATAAAACCATTCTATAGGGGGCAGGAAATGGGTCTTGGGCCAAAAGACCCTAGTTACCATGAATCAGTATAGTCCTTTCTGGCCTTGATCATTGAGTATGATTTGCAGAGATGAAAAAGAAAAAATATATATATAAATGCTCTCCCAGCTCTGTAATAGCCTCCTCAAAAAATCAATCATTTCATCTTCAATCCCACATCTTTCTTTTCAAACATGTGGCTTACTTTTCAATAATATCTTTTCTCTTTTCTTCCCTCCTCATCTCATCCCATTCCTGATCCTGAAACAAACATAAATACCAAATCATCACCATTTAAATGTCTGCTTTAAATATTTTATGAAATGAAGTATGATATAAAAAATAATTAAGCATGACTTATAATAATATAATACTGATGTTTTTGGGTAGAATAGTCATATTCTCAGGTTTAAAATTACTAAGGATTAACTACATCCCTTCAAGAATCCCGAACCATCTTTAATGCTATAATCTGAGAGGCCTACTTGGGATTCTGTAATGGATTTATTTTATAAAATATTGATGGAATTCTTACCATTCTCTATGTTCAAAGTCTAGGATCTATAAGCTGAGTTAGGCTTAAGTGTTATAAAGATGGCTAATTCATACCTGTCCTTAAGAGAATCATAACAATGGGGCTAATAGACATTAAATAAAACTTTGACCCAACTTCTATTTATCATATATCTATGGTTAACTCCTCTGAGTTTTGAATGAACAGGTTTTGAATGAATCTTAAAATATAACAAAATCACACATTTCTTCATATTTTAATTTATTTATTCATTCAGTGAATTTTAGTAGGCATGTGGAAGATACAAGGGATTTAAGAAAAAGTCAGAAGGGATCTTTATTCTCTAATGTCTGACATTCTCATGAGGAGACAGCTGGGCAAACTAACAGTGGAACGAGATGAGAATGCTGATGGGATGCACACCAGGAGACATGGTTAGATGAGAGAAGGAATCCTACAGTATGATGAGGAGATGGTTTTTCAAGAGAAGCATGTGGTTGCTCTTACGAAATTAGTGAGTTTTGGCTTCTTTTGCTTTATTTCAAAATTTGTACTGAGGAGAACCTTCAATTGTTCATGCAAAACCAGGTTTATGAGACTCTTTGAAAGAAAAGTCATGAGCTGCTTCTTATTATAATGGATTTTCATGTTGATAAGAATTATTATTTAGTTGATTAACCTGGGCACATTAATCACTCTCAACTCAGAAAAGATAACTTATTTTGATTCATAGCATGCACTTAATCATTAATCTGTGCATCATTATAGTGCCACAGTTACAAATTACTTTAACACAGCTTAGAGTTTGACCATGAAACTGAGCTTTAAAATAACATTCAAAATTTAAAAGCCATGTTTAGATATCCCTTCCATATTAAAATAAAAAGTGGTAATGTATAATTGTTCTAATAAAGTATTACACTTGTACAAGTAACTATAATATCTCACAAATATGATATAAGGATCATGCAACACACATACCTCAAGCACATGGAATTTTTTTATTTTTAACTAGTGTTTCCTAGTTTGCCCTAGAATGATACTATTCTGCAGGAGCCCCTACTCACTGATATAACCCTTGTGAGAAATGAAAATTGTTTTAAAGAAACTAATGAGTTGGTAGAGAAATAATCTTCCTTAGTGTTAGAAAGAGCCCTAATATTAGCAGAAACTAATATTTATACACAGTGACCTCCTTTCTTAGTGGAGCAGAGATATTCCTCTGGCGATACACACTTCACCTTAGAGCTTCATTAATCTGAGGGAAGAAGGAGGGAAGGAGAGATGAGGAGAAGGCAGAGGGGAGGGGTTTACAAGGAGGGAAATAGAAGTAGACAGACCTGTGTGGAAAGACCTGCAAAAGCAAACTAAAATTTAGAAGCCGGTCCACTGTTGATACTAAGAACTCAATTTTCAGACTTGTTTAAAAGGACCGTGAGGAGAGTAAAAGCCATGTCCATTCTCCTTTGGGAGCCATGCGTGAGTGAGGCCCATCAGCAGGGGATGACCCATTAACATCAGAGTGGTGTGGTGAGTCCTGCACAACTATAGACTTGTGACTTATTATTCATCTGGGACCAATTTTTCAATTCCAGCCACTCACCAAGTTTAAGTAGGCTGCCTAGCGGGAACTTTATTTGTGTGGTTATATTTGTATATGACCCAAATTAAAAAAAAAAAAAACAAACTTTTTTTATTTGATAATAACACATGATAATTATGGAAAATTTGAAAAAAAATAAAATTATTTACCTTTTAAAATTGCGCCCATTCATTCTAGTTTTCCTTTAATAATTAGATTCTAATTTTCTAGTTTATCAGTGTTAGGCTTAATTTATTTATTATTATTTTCTAGTTTATTAATATTTTGCCTTTATTTTACTTATAGGTGCATCCATTTCAATATTTTTATAGGTTTCATTTTTCAGTTATATACATATTTTTATTGATCTCTCATTTGTAAAGTGTACAACTTTGTGAATATTTTTCAGAAAACATAGATATATTGGATGGAATACATTGTCATACATACATGAAAACTTTTTTTACTATAGAATACTTAAGACAGGAATGATTTCCCTAGATATTATTACTTCTCCATAACCTAATGTGATTCAGTAATATGAAAGACAAATCTAAATTCAGGCTATTGTTTCTTTTATTTGGGGGTAATCTGCTCTTTTCTGCTCAATTCTTAAAGATTTTTCTCATTATCAATGAGATCCAAATTTCCCATGGTTATATCTAGTATCCAATCTCTTTCTATTGTTTTTGCCTGGTGTGTAGGGAATCCTTTTGAGATGCAGAGTATCTTTTTTTTCAGCCCAGGAGTTTATTGTACCAATGCTTTTTTTATTTCTGATTCTCTCATACTTGACTCTGTTCAACCATCACAACTAATTGTATAAACTCAAGGATTTACACCTTCCAAACTTATCTTTTCTCTTGTTATCGTCATCATCATTATTTTTTTTTCTATATTCTGGTCATGCTGCTTGAAATTGTCTCCTCTAGCGATGATTCAGCTTTTCCATGGGTAGATTCTATTCTTTATTTCTTCGGAAATAAAACATTTTAAATGTCTACCAAAAATTATTAGTGACTCTAAATTATATCTTCAATTTACCTACATTTGTTTCTATTTTAATACATTGTAACTTAATTTTTTTGAGGATACTATTTTTATTTAAGAGAAAATTGCAGATGCTATCTATATTTTGTTTATGGTAGCATGTCTTATTCAAAGTTTACCCTTCTGTAACGTTTGAGACATATTGTTTCTTCTTATACTGAAAAAAGAAAGAAGCATTTCACAAGTCAGGTATTTGACCAATGCAGTTTGAGAAGATTTTAGTACCCTCTCCAGTCTTATCTTAAAGTGGATGACTGCTCTCAGTTCATTTGCTGAACACGGTAACCTAGATTCTTAAGATGACTTGGGAAAGAAGTGGACTTTGGGAAGTCTCTGTGTAGGTGCCATTGTTTCTTTAAAGTATTTATTCAGTCAGCTATGCCTCTGGCCACATTTACGAATGAAAAATTTATTTTTGCCCTCGTTTCTACTTTAGGCAAACTGCGTGTTTTTGTCTAATTCATTCCTATTTCCGTTTCCCACTGTATTAAAGTAAACTTTTAGTAGTATCAGTGAAAAACTCTACTTCCAATTGCTTTTCTGTTTGGTATAGCTATACTAGCCCTGGGCTATTGCCTCTAAGGCATTCATACCTAGAGATGAGGGATGGCTAAAAAGTCTCTCAGCCTTCCCTGTCTTCTTTTCCTTGCTTTTTCATTCGAGAGATATTAGTAAACTCAAACCAGAATCCCTTCAACTTTCTTCCAGCAATATAGCACTAAAAATGACCACTTTAAACTTTATTTAATCTGGCTTTATGTATTCTATAATTCTTTCCTAGTTTCTAGCATTGAAGTAGGAATGAAAATTCATTTCTTCTCTCTTCTTCTTCATTCTCATCTCTTTGGTTATTTCATTTGGAATTTTTAGATAGAAGAAATCAGATGCTTTTCCTTAACAAGTGAATTCCCCAGAATTTTCTTTCGAAAAAGTTAATTGAAGAATTTTACCAACATATGAACTATATTTGTCAAATTGAATGTGCTTTGCTTGCCATTTTAAAATTTTGTTTTAATGCTTCCTGGATTTTAAGTTTCTTTACCATTTCCTTTGCTATCTTTCTTTGCTATATTAAACTTTAGTTTATTGATTTTCAACTCTTTCAGTGATTTGGAAGGTATATATTGTTTCAGACTTGACTAATGGTCTGGCCTGTGCCTGCTGTTCAATAAATATTATGTCATTCACACCTTTCCCTCTTCATTACATCAATTACATTTGTCTATCCAAGTTCCATAAACTTGGAAACTATCCCAGTTTTGACATTTGTTCATAAATAAATCCAGATGCCTCCCCCACTTCCTTAAGCATAATCACAGTGATTTTATGTTTACTTGCTGCCACTGCCATCCACCAATAAACTAATCTGTTGAGAAGAGGTTTTTATTAATTTTTATCACCAGAAGTAAAATAACTGCCTAACACACAGTAAATACTAAATTTTTATTTTATTTCTGAAAAATTGGTATGCAAGGGCGACGAAGCCCAGGCTTCTATTAAAAATATTTTATTTAATTATTTTTCTTTTTGGCCATAAAGCATATTTTGTTGAAAGTAAATGATTCAGCATATGAATAGAGGCATATGCAGAGCTGCACTAATAGGAGATATTGCTAATAGGATATTGCACTAATAGGAGATATTGCTTCGTGATTTCTCATTAAACACTTTAAAATTAAAGTAATATATGTGTATGTTTTTTAAAAAATAGTGTAATAGTGACAAATGACTTTATAACAACAATAGTCTGCCCCACACCTCTGCACTTCCTGGGCCCTGGTCCCAGATAAAACAACCTCTGATTGGATTCTTTTGGTGCAACATATCTTGGAATCTGTTCCAAGACAGTAAAGTTTCAGAAACATAGTGCTCCCTCATTTGTTACTCATCACTCAGAGCTTATTCTCCTTTGATGCCTAATCTCTAGTCTCGCAAACTGTTGTTTCAGATGGGGAGGTATATCCAATCTCCATTACTCTTTCTTGGTCAGAGTGGAACTATACTGCTAATGTGTGTGTTTGTATGTATATATACATATTATATATATATATATATATATATATATATATATATATATATACATATACATGTGTATATATATATATAACATATTGTACAATATATATTGTACAGTTTATACTTTAGATATATTTAGATATATATTTATATCTAAATATATCTATACTTCATCTTCTTTCACCTTGTTACTATATTCTAAGAGTTTATTCACAACTCTTAGTTAATATTATCTAATATTATCTAATCATTTTCCTTGCTCTCATAAGATTAAAAACTATTTGTGTTCTTCTATTCTTTTAGAGAAGTTTTGGAGGTAGATGGACAAGTGATAAATATATTTGTGATTAATCTTCTGTAATTAAGTGGATAACCTGATACCCTTGTAGCAATGACAACTTTGAATAAGTACTAGGTGCATATCCAGAGTAGGTCTTGTATTGACATTGGTCTTGTCAATGATGTTTTGGATTTGACACCAAAAGCAAAGTCAAAAAATGCAAAACAAATTAATAGGACTATATTAAGCAAAAATGTTTCTGCATAGCAGAGGAAACGATCAATGAAATAAAAAGGCAACCTAATGAATAGGAGAAAATATTCACAAATAATATATTTGATAATGGGTTAATGCCCCCAAATATATCAAGAACTCACACAACTCAATTGCAACAAAATGATCTAATTAAAAATGGTCAGAGGATCTAAATAGACATTTTTCCAAAGAAGACATGGATAGCCAACATGTACATGAAAAGTTGCTGAACATCACTAATCATCAGATAAATGCAAATCAAAACCACAATGAGATATCACCACATACTTGTCAGAATGGCTGTTATCAAAAAGACAGCTAATGAGGATTTATGAAGAAATGTAGAAAAGAAAACCCTTGTGTACCATTGGTGGAAATGTAAATTGGTGCAGCCACGACAGAAAACAATATGGAGGTTCCTCAGAAAACTAAAAATAGAACTACGTTTATCTGAAGAAAATGAAAATAGTAGCTCAAAATAATATATTCACCACTATGTTAATGGCAGCGTTATTCACAGTAGTCAAATCATGAAAGCAAGTTAAATGTCCTTTGATGGCTGAATGGATAAAGAAAGTGTAGTATATGTGTATGTGAGTGTGTGTGTGTGTGTGTGTGCACGCAGTGGAGTATTATTTATATGGCCATGAAATAGAACTCTTACATTTATAACATGGAGGGATTTCAGGAGCATTATGCTAAGTGAACTAAGTCAGAGAAAGACATATACCACATGATCTCATTTAACTATGATGTGGACTATTAAAAAGGCAAACAAACAAAACCAAGCTTAGAAATACAGAGAACAGATTGGTTGTTGCCAGAGGCAGAGGATTGAGGGTGGGGGTAATAAATGGGTGAAGACAGTCAAAAGTACAGATTTCCAGTTACAAAAAATTAAGTCATGGTGAATATAGTTAATACTGTACTACATGTTTGAAAGTCGCTAAGATAACAGATTTTAAGTTCTCATCATAAGAAAAGAAAATTTTTGTAACTATGTAATGGTGACAGATGTTAACTAGACTTGTTGTGGCAATCATTTAGCAGCATAAAAAAATAACAAATCATTATGTTGTACATCTGAAAGTATTATGTTATATATCAGTTATACTTCAACTTAAAAAAAAGGTTCTGCATTAGGCATATAAAAGCAACTTCACCCCTAAATTTCATCTTATTAAGTTTTATACCCAACACATGACTACATTTTATACTTATCTCTAAAGGCCTGGAAAGGCCAGTTTTATTTAATTTGAGGGATGATTTAACCATATCAGAGGTCAGGGCTTACAGCCTGGATAATGAAAAACCATCATTTGTAATGAGAGGTATCCAGCTTTTTAATGAGTATTTGTTAAGAGTTTCATTGTCTTGGGGATAAAGGTCCATGGGTGCTTTTGTAAACATTTTTTATTTACAGAAGTTTGGGAAATATTTGATTTTTCATTTTAAACACATTATGACATTTTATTGTTTTGTCCTGAACCACAGCACAATAAAAGGAAAATGCACTTTGAAGATATTTATTCTTTATTGTGATATTTGTAGTAAAACATAATTGCATTTGACATGGAAATGTAGCCTAACTGCTTTTTGTAATGTAACTGATGGTGTAATTGTAATGATTTAGTTGAAGCATTGTTGTTTATGTTTCTCTTATGATTGCCAGGCAAAAAAAGTAGAGAACATTTGCCACAAAAATTTTCATTCTGAAGGTAAAGCAGAGATGATAATTAGGCTGCTTGTCAGCTGCCAACTTTGTGCTTGCTTCACTGGTAAATTTAAAAGGTAATATCTCTGAAAATATTCCAACTGCTTTAAGCAAGCCCCCAAGTATTACAGTGGAAACCACTTACAAAATCGCCAGTAACTATTCATCCTTAGTCCTTAGACTAAAAAGAAATTTTGAATTCCCCCTATTTCTTTAAGATTTTTATCTCCTCTCCATAGCTAGCTGTCGCTTGACGTGGCCTGTAGGTGGTGACCCTTATTCCAGATTTTGTAAAATTTCTTTTTTTTTTTTTCACTTTCTTCCACATATCTCCATCAGAATTTAATAGAACATTCACCAGTTCTTTGGACTTAGTGGCTGATTCACAGATTAAGAATAGTTATTGGAACTGAACATAACTCTCTCCATTTACCATTCCTTCCTTCAGATAGGACTTTTTAATATGAGGATGACAATTAAGAGTGACTCAGATTGTACCTTTTCTCTCTAATGCCCATGGCAGAAATTTCTCATTGACCGTGGCCATAGATCCTGAGTCAAATTGCAGACTCATATTATTCTCATGATAGTGCTTCAGGAAGCCACAACCCATCATTAAATATCATTGTGCCATTTTTTCTTTGAAATAAAATAATAATTATAAACACTTTGTGTGCCTACTGTATGTTAAATAGTCTGCTTGGAGTTTTGTTTATATTATTTCTAATTCTTACAATAACTGTACAAAATAGATAATGTTTTTCTATCATTCAGTTTTGGAACTTGAAGTTCAGAAAGTTTAAGTAACTTAAGTTTAGGTTATTCTTTATGAACTCTAAAACAGCTATACTTGCCTCTGAAATCTCTCTTGTTTCAGTAAGCAAGACAATTTATCTTAAAGAAATGACTGATGGCAAGCAAGCAAAGTTTGCAGATTTTTGAACAGATGGCCTTGTGATAATTATGAAATGATGCTAGCTAAGGCTGACCCTAGCCAGAGGAATTTCACCACTGATTTTAAATGCATGAACACATTGTGCTCTGGTATATGCCTCAGATTATCAGTCCATCTCCTAAATTAATTTGATCTGTGAATTCTAGTAAAACATTATACTGTTTTTTTCTTAATATTTATTAAGCAAATATTAGAATTTTGCTATAGCAACTAATAAAATATATCTCTTAGTTAACTTGCATAATATTACCTGTTAGTCTCTCCCATGAGAGAAGGTGTCATATGCATCTTTTTTATAATTTTATTCTCAGCACCAGTGGTGCTTCACACATAGGATATGTGTAATAAATATTTTTTAAATAAATAAATTCATAATCTGGAATCTTCCCACAAGACTTATAGTTCGATTGATGAAACTAAAATATACATGTATCAATCAAGAACAAATAACTGTATATTTGTTCTACAGTGAGTAATTGTTAAATGCATTTGTCAAGACAGTGGGAAACTTCAGTGGATTGGCATGATTAGGAGTTGCCATTTGCATTAAATTTATATTTGTGTATCTCTAAAAGTTCTCTCATCATCCAGATAAAGAAGCTGTGACCTGTATAGATTAAATTACTTTCCATAAATTATTAGTTAACAGCAGAACACAAACTCATAAGTAGTCCAGGTAAAGCCTTAATTGATTAATGTTCACTTTTAGGGTCTGTATTAGTCCACGCTCTTTTTAGCGCTGCTGTAACGAAATAGCACACACTGGATGGCTTAAGCAACAAATTGAGTTCTCGTAATAATTCTGGAGACTGGAAGTCCAAGATCAAGATGTCGCAGGTTTGGTTTCTCGTGAGGCTAATGGCTTGTGTGTGGCCATTCTGCTGTGCCCACACATGACCTTTTTCCTGTGCGCAAGCATCATTAGTATCTCTTCCTCTTCTTGTAAGAACACTAGTCATATTGTATTAGGAACCCACCTATGTGACCTCATTTAACCTTCATTACACCTTCATACACACTGTCTCTAAAAACAGACACACTGGGGGTTAAGAATTCCTAACTGAATTTTGGGTGAACAGAATCCTGTCTATGCTTTCCAAAGTCATGTCTTTGGTTTGTTTCACATTCTTGAGGCAGCCTTATCCTTTCCTAATGAATTTCTCTTTTCCTCAAATCTCCTGCCAGCTTCAGTCATTACTGATTGATAACTATATTTTCTCGTGTTGCTGAATATAAGTTGTAGAAAGAAAGAGATGAAACCAATTAGCATAACCCATCCTTCAAAGGAAGAAGATAGCACAGGTCTTTAAGAAGATAAAAGATTGTCTTTTCAAAGTTCAATGGCCTAATTTTGGTCCATTCAGCCATAACTGAGACAGTTCCTAAAGGACTGCCTTTATAGTAGGGATTAAGGTATATTAATGTCTAATATACCCTAGAATATGAGGTGGGCTAGGTGAAACTAATTAACATCTGCAATACAGATATTTTAATCACATTTTTTTACAGTTTCAATGTGACAGCAGATGTGCCGCCTTCTGGGGGTCCACATAGCTTTCCAAGGTCCTGGGTATTGTTCCAAATCCAGACAGCTGAGGAGAAGAGATCTTAATTTGCCTTTTATCACACAGAATGGGTTTGTTGTCAAACTTAGCCGCATTCCTGCGTGTCTCGACCCTGTTTGCTGTGAGGATCATCAGAGGTATGGATTTGGACCTTTCCTTGGTTTTGATAACTTTACTGGTTGAACATTGCACTCCTTGCTAATGTTTTCAGTAATTTCTGTAGTCATTCTAAAACATCATTGCCATTTATCTGAAAAGGCCTATCTCTGTGAATCTTCCCTGTGGATGCTTGGAAGGCTATCATTTAGAGATAGCATAATCTCTGTATTGATTCCCTCTCCACTTGAAATCCTGAATTCTCTAAGTATTAAATTCTACCTGAGTGGGCAAGAAATCCTGGTGACAAAAACTCCTGTCCAAAAGTGCCGAGAGAGCTCTCTGTCCCTTATCACTGTGATACAAATATTAATGACAGATAGCTTTGTGGGTTTTAAAGAGTGAGCCATAACAATCTATGAGGTGTAATTATAATTAAAAGTTATGTCTAACATCAGTTTCTGAATGGTCTCTGTATCAGAGTTTATGTCAAGAACCTCAATATGAATGAAACTAATTTAAAACAAAATTATACATTTCCTGGAAATAAAATTAACAAATTTTGATATTTACTTTAGCCTAATTTTGTATAAAAAAGTACCTTTGGCTAGCGCTATGTGTTAAAGGAAGGACTGGTGGCAGATGGAAAGAAGCAGAGGGAGAGCAAGAGAGAGAAAAGAAATTATTTTGAAGAATGTGCCTTTGTATATGATACTTCGTGGTTCAAAAAACACAGAGGTCTATGTCCATGGCACCGGTCATTGTACCCTCTCCCCCGGCAATATAGAGCCCATATGTGTAGAAAGTAAGGTCTTATATATTTTTTCTATTCTAAATCAGGTAATCACATGATACGGATCTTCTCTCTCTCACACCCCCACCTTCCCCTGCCCTCTGTGTGTGCTGTGTGTGTGTGTGAGAGAGAGACTGTGTGTGTAGGTGACTAGTGGCAATAAAGGTGGCAAAAGAAGCAGAAGCTTAATTCCGAAATATCAGATTTCAGAAAGGAATCTAGACAATTTTTCAAAATCTGTGCTATCTGGATACATTTGAATGTCAGAAAGAATACCACTTCTCTTTGGTATTTTCTAATTTTC
This sequence comes from Eonycteris spelaea, assembly GCA_003508835.1. Taxonomy (NCBI): domain Eukaryota; kingdom Metazoa; phylum Chordata; class Mammalia; order Chiroptera; family Pteropodidae; genus Eonycteris; species Eonycteris spelaea. Next base: position 7,663,502 of record PUFA01000007.1, read on the forward strand.
AACTTCCTCATCCTATTCTGTCACCTCCTCCTCAAAAAAAAAAAAAAGTTGTTTCAATCTGAGAGCTCTGAGGCTCACAGGTATAACAAAAATTGACTTTATTCATGCTTTCTGATTTTTTAAATAGGAAATGACAATGCACTTTCAATATAAGCTATTTTTTTTCTTTTTAACTTTTGTTCTAATGTCTTTGCCAACCTTTAGGATACTCCTCCAGTTTTAACTCTTATTTTCACAGAGTCTGATCTTGTTTTTTAATCTTAAATCACATATTCAACACATTTCCTTTCTCTATCCTCATTTTCTCTACTCTATTCTTGTATAAAGAAAAAAAGAATCTTCTTTCATTTTTAATTTTATTTTCAATTACAGTTGACATTTTTTATTATTTTATATTAATTTTAGATGAGCAGCATAATGGTTAGACATGTATAAACTACCAATTTGTACTTCTTAATCCCTTCACCTTTTTTGATCTGTCCCTCTAAACCCTCCCATCTGGCAACCATTAGTTTCTTCTCTGTGTCTATGAGTTTGTTTATCTTCTGTTTTATCTTCGAATTATATTTCCTACTTTTTTATTTACTGTTGTTTTCTAAATTGAAATCTTCCTAGTTTGGTGAATCACTGATCCATTATGTGTGTGTTATTCTTGTGTGCTCAAAAGAATTTCAGTTTGTGAACATCAATGAATCTACCTCCTGTACTCTGCTCATAGCCCAAAGAGAAAATGAAATTGAGCAGACGAACACCTTCTCACCTTTTCTCTTGGTCTATGTACTCAAACCACTCTTTGATATGAGGAATAAATTTATGTGCAGATAAAAATTAGCTCCTTATTTAGAACAGCATATACACCAGAAATGACTGAAACATTTAAAAATAGACTGATTGTTCACCTTTTTGTCCTCCATGATGAAAATTCAGTCCTGGATATATGAACTTAAATAAATGTTCTTTTTAGTAAAAGAGGTTACTGCACATTTATAAAGCATCATCAATGGATACATTTTCCTTTCAATATGAATATGAATCTTTAAGTATCAGTACTTTTTATACTATTTTGATTACTTCTCTTTATTGACCAAATACTGATTGTTTTCATACAATGCATTATTCCAACAATAAAACAGATAAAAAAATGTATTCTCAGGGAGTTAATATTCTGCTAATAGAGAAAGAGAGTATAAGTAAGGAGAATGTTTAATGAATCAAACAAATGGTGCCAAAGAGAAAATAAATTTAAAAAGTGACCATAAAGTGGCATAGTCATAGTTGAAATTTTGGATAGCTTGGCCCATTCACTTTGAACATTTATATTCATATTATAAACATTTTTGTGAGTATGTTATTTTATGGAAATATAAGTAATGCATGCTTATTATAAAATATTTGTAAGTATATAAAATGTAAATGAGGGCATAAAATCAATCATAATCTATCACCTAGAAATTACAACTTTTATTCTACTAGTTTATTTTCTTCCAGTTATTTTTCTAAGTATAAAGATTTATACATACAAATATCTGTGTATGTGTATACTTGTATACATGCATATAGACAAAGATACATAGATGTAAGTGTTTGTTGAAAAGTCACTTCTGTTCACTGTTGCTAGGTTATAGAGTATATTGGCTAACTTAGATTCTAGGTCTAAATTTTTCTGGTACAAATCTGAGTTCTGCTACTAACTAATTTTGTGATCTTGGACAAGTTATACATATATGTTTATTAATCAAATCTGTAAAATGGAATAATAATGGCGCCTGGCTCACAGTTTCATAAGGATTAAAGAAGTTTTATACAAACAGACATGCACAGGCATACACTCACACATACACAGAGTGTTTAGAACAGTACATAGTGCATAGTAAGAACAATATTACAATTAGTAATTAATATAAATTAATATACACTTGTTAATGAAGAGTGTTGGTGAAAGTGTTTATATAGATTAGAAAATGGAAGAACAAGCTTTCTTTCTACTTTATCTGATCTCAGTAATTAAGGAATAAGCCCCAAATAATTTTCCAGGAAAGGTGATTGAATGCTACTGGTCAGAAGTGTGTGATTTTCTGACTTTCTTTCCTTATCAGAACTTACTGCTGCTTTATTATTTTTTTTACACAGATTTAAACCACATTAATAGGTCATACCTTCCACTCCCACCCCAGCAGAAACAAAGTATATGAATTGCATCAATTTACTTGGTTCTAAGATCTTACTTGCTTCTAGTTTCACATCTGTGTCATAGGTGCTTACGTTTCCCAGATCTTACAGACCCGGGTAAATTAAGGTAGCATTGAGTAAGGACATATTATAGAGCATCTAAAGACCCATTCATATTCTTGTTAGCTTCTTCCCTGTTTCCAGAATCTATTTTCTTTTTATTCATTGGAAGGAAGGGCTCCTTCATTGAATAAAAGTTACTCCTCATTTCTACTACTGTTTGAGTGTCAAAGTAACCATTTAGTGCATCAGAGCTTTTTGGGGTAATAAATATCACATTTAGAAGTTGACATATATTAAACATTCATGATTTGTTATGCCAGACCTGTATCAGAGGTCTTAGAAGTGAAAGGACCTACAACTAGGATATACGGTAGATTAATGTAGACACATTTTTCTGTAATGCTTTTGTCTTTTTCTGGAATTGGTCTTCATAATTGAGACTTTAAATATCAAGTAAGATGGTCATTAGGAAGAAACGAATCAAATTCAAATAGATCCAAAGAAAAAGTGAGTAATAAGCAGTTGTCCACTTTAATTACATAATTTATTCAGGATGGCTTTTGTAATTAAATATTGCATTAGGATTGGGGTCATGAAAATGATAGATTTCAAATCCCTAGGAGCATGAAGAACTCTTTTAACTTGTGGGTCATATTGTTATACGTGTGCCCAGAAATTTATCCATCTACAAGTAGTAAGTTCTTAATAAGTACTTGGTGTTTGGCAGGTAAATTATTGTTAAAAGCATGATTAGTTGATTATGGCTGGCTGCAACTATGAAGAATTCAGAAGTATTTCCTCCCGTGTTTTTGAATGGAAAAAGAGGAAACAAGATGGACGAGCATGAAAAATGAGAGAAAAATTCAACTGCAGTATAATAGCAGAGCTCTCATCATATGACACAGACTAGTACAAACACTGAATATTTCAGCCAGGGAGGAAAATGTCATCCCCAAGGCCTCCTGAAAACAGCAAACAAAACAACAACAACAACAGAAAATCCATGAGTATAAAATTAAATGTTCAAGTTAATATTTAAATTGCTTTTACTTGGTGGAGGCAGGTGAAAAAAAATGAAGTTTTTCTAGTGAATAAAGTGTACATTCTGAGATAAATGCAATCACATATCCAAAATTCAAAGAGTAACATCACATTAAGGATAGTAATGAGAATACAGCCTAAGAGAAAATCTTTATAGAGAACACTTGACTTTGAGGTAAATTTAATTCAGATACCACCTTGAATGGTAAAGAACATGTACTTCATTGACAAATGATAACGCATTATTATAAGCACATGAATGAAAAAGATAAATAATTATAACAGATCCATGAGCCTTTCTACAGCAGCCTCCACTTTCATCACACCAACCTTTATAAACCTACACTCACTTCTTAGTCACGTTCCCTGAACAGTTCCAACTTCTTAAACCATTAATAAGAAATGTGCTAAAGATAGAAAAAAGAGATGGGGAATGGTAGCTACATCACAAATAAATAATAAGAAACTTTAAATTCCATTTTAAATATCTCCGATCTTTCTCTTCAAATATAGTCTATCTTAATTTCTCACTTTTGTCCTGAACAAGTATTTACTCCACTCAGCAAAAAATAAAACTCAGCAGTTAGTCAAAGGGAGGCCATGAAAATATACATGCCCCTTGAGGGTCTCAGTCTTTATATTAAACATTTTTCTCAACGTTTACTCACATAACAAAGATAGGTCCCTCTTTAGGTAAAGAATCTACTATTAAAAGCTGGATAAAAATAGTTCTATTTTAAGAAAATAAGGCTGACAGCATATTATTTGAAATGGAGGGATAGGTTGGAATGTATTAGAAAAAGCTTCTGTTTGATTTTAGTTCTACTTTGAGCATTATTATTATTCATTCCCACTGTTCTTAACAACCTTGTTGGCCAGTCCCTCTTTTGATTATCCATCTTTGTAAAATATTATATGGGTTTATCACTGTCAGGCAAAGAGGTAACACAGCTAGCACCCTTTGTTATCTGTGCATGAACTAAAATAACAGATGCTTCGTGACCCATAATAATCAGATTTTGAAAGAAGTCATGTGATTAGTCACTGATCCTGATGCAAATCTGTTGTTTTGGTAGTGATTTGTGGATTGATGATCTAGCAGAAAAGTTTGTACTTTATTCAGCTATATAAATTTAATATATCATGATAAGAGACTTTTAATTGTTTCACTGGGGAACTGTTGTATTTAATTACACTGTGGAAATTGAAAATTGTCTGTTTTAGAGCCATGAAAAACAATGACTACCTGTACCATCATTGAAAAAATGGACGAGAAAAGTCACTTCTGCAAATAGAGGGAAGAAATATTGTTTGTCTCAGCTGTGCTGAATGAGGAAAATAAAAAGCCTACTTTAAAAATTCATAAATCCACTCTACATTTACACATCACGATAAACACAATGTGTGCAACAAACCACAGTAGACAAGAATTTTCAAAATTTAACAGTGCCCCAGGGCTTCAGTTATTGAAATTATCACATGTAGAATATTATAATATAATTTCTATATGAAGAAATAAAAGAAATGGATGAAAGTATAAGCATAGAGATCATAAATAAAAAGAACAGATTTCAAAAGTAACCACATGAGCCTCTTAATTTATAAATATAGTTATTGTCATAAAGAATTGACTGTTAAATACAGAGTTGATATAGATGAAGAGAACTAAATGAATTGGAATATAAATCTGAAGATTGCAAAATACAACTTAGAGAGCAATGAGCTAGAAATGATGGAGAACAGGCTAAGATATGAGGAATAGAAGGAGAAATTTTAATATACGTCTAAGTGGAAACATGGAAGAAGATAATAGAGAGAATGAAGGAAGTTTCCAGAATGGTCGAAAGAGATCAGTCTTCAACTTTAGTAAGTCAGTGAATACCAAACGTAATTAAGATAAATACACATCTAAACACATTGTAATAAAACTGCAGAATCTGAAAAGAGAAGAACTCTGAAAAGCATCCAGAAAGAGAAAGAAGTGATTACCAACAAATAAACAGTAATTACAGATCTGACTTCTCACGGGTAACAATGGAAACCGTCAAACAGTGGTACAATATCTTTAAATTATAGAGAAAAAATAACCGTCAATGCAGAATTGTATATCTGTGACAAAACCATCTTTCAAAACAAATATGAAATAGTTATTTATAGAGAATCAAAAACTGAATTGGCTACCAAAAATTACTCAGTAAAGGATATTCTAAAAAAGATACAATCAGAAGAAAAATACCCTGACTAAAGGCAAGATCTAATGCGTAAGAAAGAAAATGAAACATGCAGATAATGTAAATAAATAATAATAATAATCTATAATATCTTGAGTTAGTAAGAAAATATCGATCAAAGCTAATAGACAGCAAGCAATACCATTTGAAAGACGGGCATCAATTCATAAGCAACTCTGGACCAAGACAAGCCTCCCCTATCATGCAGTATTAGGATGTAAGGTACTTGGCAACGTTTTTTATTATTTTAAGTCTTTGTGACATCTACTGAAACTGAGACCAAAAACAAACAAAAAAAGTTACATCTCATACTGTTTACACAAAAACCAAACCAAACTGCAAGAGACAGTAACTATTGCAGGGACTAAAAGAGCAGCATGAGAGTGACTTAGGAGGCTGCTCAATGTTGTCTGAGAAAGTGTCTCTGAGGAAGTAACATGTCAGCAAATGGCGGAATGACAGACATGCTGTCCCTGGAAAACGTGTGGAGAAAAAGCTTCTACAAATAACCTAAGAAAGTAAGAATCTGACAACTTTGCAGATGTAAGAGAAGATGGTCTTGGTTGAAATGAAAAGAGAAAAGGTCGGAGTTGCAAACAACCCCGTAGATCTTTGTAAACGTGGTTTTAAAGTTGGGATTTCTTTTTTCTGAGTTTGATGGAAGCCATTAGATTGTTTTAAACAGAAGTGAGATGCAATCTAGTTTTCATTTCTAAATCCTTGCCCAATCTGTTGAGTAGGAGAATAAGAGTACAAGGCCAGGCAGGAGGCTCTGCCACGCTCTATGTGAGAGATGATAATAACTTGGTTAGTGTTGGAGTAGGAAGGATGGGGAGAACTGGGAAGATCTGGCATGTGTTGGGAGCATGTGGGTCATAAATGGTTTTGGAGAAAGGGAAAAGAAGAAATCAAGGAAAAACTAGAAATTGTGCCTCGAGCACTTGGATGCATTGGAGGGTTCTCTGCTTTGAAAGATTTTTACTTAATTGTGTTTAAACCCTATCCCATACAGCTCATTCAGAGGTTCTTGGTATTTATAATTTCTGAGCTATTCTGGATTCTAGGAACTGATAGGCATGTTTCTTCTTGGCTTCTCCATGTAATCTCAGCATTTCACCTATTTAATTTCTAAAGTCAGCTACTAATTATCTACCTGATTATCTAGATTCCAGAGTGGTGAGGATGACTACTGTAATTGTTATTGGAAGTAAAGCCCTTAGAAATGCTTGGCCTAAAGTGTGCTGTGTAAATGTTAGTTATTGTTTGTTTGTTTGTTTGTTTTGCTGTTATACTACTTGTTTTTTGTGAGTTATCTTTAGAAATACTTTACTGTTGTTTCCTTGCCAGTGTGATAAGATTAGAAATAAGCAAACATGAGTCAATGCATACTTAATCTGCAGTCTGAATTATACATATATATGTACACATATAAGTATACATATATATGTATAATTCAGACTGAATTCTAAAGCTTGATTCAAGATCATTTCCTTTTTTCAATACAGTTCTTTTTAAAAGGTAACCTGAGATTTTTTTTATAAACTAAAGCCTAAAATGTTAGTAGTCAGATTTTAATAATCTAAACTCATGTATAGTAAAATGATTTATTGTATAAATTGTTGTCAACCCCTAAAACTTTCAGTCCAGTCCACTAACTTGAATTCAATTATCAGAAGCTTTTTAATGTGATTATGGAAGTATATGATACTACACCAGAGTAACAGTGTTTTGATTTTCCCCCTACTGTACCTCTTGCTGTTCCCTCTTCCTAAAATGTTCTCTCTGAGTTTGCATAGTTGACTTCCTCTAATCCTTCAGGCCTCAGTTCAATCTCAGTACCTTCCATAGGCTTTTTTTCTGCTCTGACCACCCTTTCTAAATAGCACTCACCTTATATCCTGTTCCATCCCATTATCATGTTTCATTTTCTTTATAACATTTGGAATTATTCGTATAGTATAAATTTTGTATTACCACTCTCATCCCACTTGAAAGTTACAGGGAACAATGTTTGTCTTGTTTACTGGTACATAAACCATACCTGACATGTAGTAAGGACACAACACATTTATTGAACGAAAGAGTGATTTCATTAGCTGCCATATACAGTGGTAAAGCCTTATTCTTACAGCATCTCCACCTCAACCCTCCATTCCTATGTGTCCAATAAAGAATATTACCAACAATGTCCAAAGAATTACTTGTCCAAGGCTTTTCTTATCAAGGCCATTTCCCACAGATGCCAATTGTCAGTTGTGATTTAGAACTTAATAATGACTCTCTAATAAAATAGAAAATGAGTATTTTATTTTTAGAAGGAAATATAAAATGTATTTATGTATAAAACGTTTTTCTTTATTTCTTGGAAAAATATCATGATGGCAAGAGAAATCATGATTTTTTTCTTTGTTTCTCAAACTGCATTTTGAAGATAAGATCATACTGCAATTTTTATTAATAAATATGTTCTATATTTTTATAATCTTTAAATTAGCCAATTGGGGTAACAAATTAACATACATACATATACAAACACACATATTCAACTTATGCAGTATACAATTTGTGTGGAGAGATTTCTGTGCTCAGGATTATATTAGAAGTGAAATAGGCTACTTGAACAAGAGTAAAATTATAAAACGTGTCAGTTTGTATTTCCCAAGCGAGAAGTTTCAATTAGGTTCTATTGATATAATAATAATAACAACAGTAGTATCCATACAATAAATATAAAACTTTATAGTTTTCAAAACATTGGTCTCTTCATAATTGATGGCCAGCCTGATACCCTCACTCTCAATTTGCTGGGATTTCCAGAGACTGGAATGTAATTGGCAAGAACATCCTCTGACACATTACACTTGGCTCCTCTACCCTTCTTCCTTCCTCCTCTCTCAGCTGCCTACTCTGATAATCTCTCAGATAAAAAGAAGTATAAACTCCTACCTTAAGAAAATTTAATGAAATTGGTGTTATTTCTTAAAGCTGGTTACCTAAGAAGAAACAGTTATAGAAGCAGGCTGAGTGTCCCCAAATGCTCCTCCACTGTGGAGTTAGTCATCATGTCTCAGAAACTACATAAATATTCCTTCAAAGCCCACTTCTATCTGGTAGCAAGCTTAGAACAGTTATTAACCTAGACTTGCAAACCCTAGTTTTGCCTCCTTGAAGATGTTCCAAGGTTATATAAATTTGTACTGCTTATATAATAAGTATGTGTTACCCAGGCTGGGAGATTATCCTCTTTATTTGTAAAAGCACTTGCATTATTTGATGGGAAGTTAAAGAATTGTAGTCCCTGAACCTATTTTTGAGTCATAATATCTTGCCTACAATGATGAATCTTTATAGGGATATTGCATTTATTCTAATCTGTGATGTTTTAGACTTTGAGTGAACATTTACCTGACTTGAGAGATTTGAAAATGCCATTATCACTGTGCTCTCAGTACTAAATAGAAAGAGGTATTCAGTCAATACTATATTGCAGAATTTTTGGATGAAGTTCAGCTATATCCACATTTGCAAAGGCTGATCCTAGGGATTCTGTTAAATATTCAAAGAAAAAAAAGAAGGAGGCTAGTGATCAAATGAAGTAGGAAATTGTTTCTTAATAATATTTACTATCCCCAGATCTCCTCTGACATGTATATTAATAATAAAAAGCACATTGAATATATAAATAGGTTAATTTTCCAAGCTATAGCCAAGCATCTTTTAAACAAACTTGTTTTTAGCAAATATATACTAACACACTATAAAAGAATTCCACAGACATGCTTTGAGAAATTTCAACCAAAGAGTGGGTCATTAAATCTGCATATTCTATTTAACTGTGAGTTTAGTTGTGAGAATCTTGACTTATTTATACTTTAGATGCTACAATATCTAATAGACATTCCACAATCACATGTTAGAATGCTCCTGATGATTAAACTCAAGTTATTATAGTGAATTGTCTGTTTTAGGCAATTACAGCAATTTATAAAGGATAAAACCCCATTCTGAATGAGTTTAGACTGTTAAATTTTGACATCTTTTATTTCAAACAATATGTTTTCAGAGTTATTTCAGGTTGCCTTTAGAGAAGAACTACAATGGAAAACAAAACAAAACAAAAATAACGTCCTAAAGTAAGTGCTAGAATTCAGCCTGAACTAGGAAGGAAAAAGAATACAAAATTCGGACTCCTGATTAAATATGTACATTGACTAATGTTTACTTCTTTCTAATCCCAACATAACTGGCAAAGATGTGAAAGTAAAGAATTACAAGTAATAAAACAACAGAACAATAATAACAATAGTTAACACTTATATTGTATATGTTTGTTCCAGTCATGGTTCTCAGTGCTTTACATGTAAAATTGTCAGTAGTTACTGGAATCTGGAAAAAAACAGATGAGATGTAGTGACTAACTTTAGACATGATAGATATGAGATAGGTGAAAAGCTGAGAGTGAATGGAGAAGTCAACAAGAATCATGCCTATCACAACAACTACATATCTATCGGCAATTACTTTAAATTTAATGGATTAAATGCTCCAGTCAAAAGATATAGGGTAGCTGAATGTATAAGGAAACAAGGCCTCCACATATGCTGCCTACAAGAGACTCACTTCAGATTGAAAATAAAGGGATGGAAAAACATATTTCATGAAAATGAAATTAAAAATAAAAAAGCTGGGGTGGCAATACTTATACCACACAAACTAGACTTTAAAACAAAGGCTATAACAAGGGACAAAGGACACAGCAATTCCACTTCTGGGTGCTTATTCAAAAAAAACCAAAAAACCTAATTCAAAAAGAAATATACACCTATATCTTCATTGCAGCATTATTTACAAAAGCCAAGATATGGAAACAATTTAAGTGTCCATTAATAGATGAATGGATGTAAAGGTGGTTCAGACATGCAATGGAATATTGCTCAGCCATAAAAAGAATGAACTCTTGCTATTTGCAACAACATGGATGGACCTAGAGAATATTAAACTGAGTGAAATAAATCAAAGACAAATACCATATGATTTCACTTATATGTGGAATCTAAAAACAAATGAACAAATGAGACAAACTCTTAGATACAGAGAGCATTTTGATTGTTTCCAGAGAGGAGGAGGGTTAGAGAGATGAGTGAATAAAGGGAAAGGATTAAAAATTACAAATGGGTAATTGCAAAATAGTCATGGGATGTAAAGTAAAGCATAAGGAATATAGTCAATGATACTGTAATAATTATGCATGGTGTTAGGTAGGGACTAGATTTATTGAGGTGATCACTTTGTAAGGTATATAAATGCCTAATCACTGTGCTGTACATCTGAAAATAATATACTATATCAACTGTAATTGGAAATACACACACACACACACACACACACACACACACACACCACACCCCACCACCACCCCCCCCCATGCCTATCAATCCTCAGAATAGCTCAGAAATTGTAAATACCAAGAACTGCTGAAAGGGCTACATGGGGTAGGGCTTAAATAGGGTTAATTGAAAATCTTTTAAAGTGAAGAGACCCCTCCAATGCATCCAAGTGCTCACAGCACTAGGCCCAGTTTTCCTTGATTCTTCTTTTCTCTTTCTCCTTAAAGCAATTTATCACTTAGCTCTTTCAACTCTACCCCAACATATGCCATATCTTTCCAGTTCTCCATGTTAATCTTGATCTAACACTACAGTAAACCACTACCATTTCTAACCTAGATTAAAGCAGAGGCCTCCTGATTGGCCTTCTGCTTACATTCTTACTCCTTACACTCTATCCTTACTTAGTAAATTTAGAGTTAATTTCAAAAAGGTGTGAAAACTGGCTAAACATGATGGGTCTAGTTCTCTGAAATTCTCCTTCCTTGATTTGGCATTTCAGTCCTTCTGTGAACATGACACACCCTGGCAATTCCACTGCTTTGATTTATGCTCTCATATTTCTATCTTGTTTAATCATTTTTTTCCTCTCTGGTCTCTTCACCTTTGTATGCTTAATCTTGAATGTATACTTTTTCTCAAATCATTTAATGCATTTAAAATATCCTTTTTAAAACATACCTAAATCTATTTATCCTTCAAAAAAAATTTTACATGGTTCTGATGTTTTTAACCTAAAATTATATAACATTCGATATAAGAGATTTGTATGAAAAGAACATTTAGGTTAGAGCACATAAATGAATTAATTGACAGGAAAAAAATAGTTTGAACAAAAAAGTAAATACAATGAAGATATTGGGAGCTAAATTTCTCAAAAGAAAGTGTTTATAAACATAGCAAAGATGATAGCTAGAGATAACCCTGAGGTCTGTGGGCAGTTGTATTAGTTTCATATTGCTGCTGTAACAAATTACCACAAATTTAGTAGCTTAAAACAATGCACATTTAACTCTTAGAGTTCTGGAGGGGGTGGGTCAGAAGTTCAAAATAAGACTCACTGGACTAAATTCAAGGTATCAGTAGGACTGATTCTTTTTGAAGGCTATAGGGAGGAATCTATTTTCTTGTCTTTTTCAGCCTCTAAAGACTGCCTGGATTCCTTGATTTATGACCCCTTCCTCCTTCAAAGCCAGCAGCATAGCATCTTCAAACCTCTTTTTAACTCTCTGACCTCCACCTCCATCATCACATCTCTTCATCTGATGCTGACTACTATACCTGCTTTTATGAGGACCCTTGTGATTACACTGAGTCTACCTGGTTAGCCCAGATTTCTTCTTCCATCTCAATATCTTTAACTTAATCACTTAATCACATATTTCAGAGATTAGAGTATGATCATTTTTGGGAAGGGGATATTTTTCTACCTCTCAAACAGAAGAATTAGAAACATTAATATGTACATTTCAAGGTAAGATATATATATAAAAATATTCTTCCCTCTCTGGTCTCCAAACTTCCTGTCATCCTTGTGTGCTTATTCTGAATACATACTTTTCCTCAAAAAAATGTTTAATGCATTTAAAATATTTCTTTTACCTGCCTAAATTTATCCTTCAAAACTTTTTTTATATGATAGTGACATTTTTAACTTAAAATTATATAATATTCAATACATGGAAATTACATGAAAAGAATATTTAAATATGGCATATATGTATATGTATGTATACTTAGATATGTGTGGAGGTATACGTATTTACATGTATATGTATACTTATGTGTGTGTAATTTCTTTTCTGCCGAGGGAACCTAGAAGCAAGGGCACCCAGTGGCAACAAGAACAGGTGCCCAGATCTTGGTTTTAAATACTATTCTCCAGTAAAAGGAACCTGGCTTTTTTAGAAATGAAATCTGTGGATTGTACAGGAGTAGTGTATTAATATTGATTTCATGACTTGCATATTGAATATATTTATATAGAAAAGTATCTGATGTGTTTTTGTGGGGAGACACATGGAAGTGTTAAGTATTTAGGGATGATGAGGAAGAATGACAGTAGCTTTCAGAGGTTTTGAAAAATTCTTATAACAGTGTGGGAGGAGGGAGGGAAGGAAAGAGGGAGAGATAGAGATAGAGATAGAAATAGAGATAAAGATAGATGGTAGATGAGTCCAAGGTGGTAGTGATGAAGGTGATCAAAGAACCTATAGGTGTTCTTGTAGTTAGAAAGCAAAATTCAGTACTTAGAGGCAAGGCCTGCAGAATTTGTTCCTACACAGTGACTCTTAGGACAGCTTGTTTGATATGAGAGTTAATTTATAAACTCTCATATTTCGACTTATTTTCTATTTTCATAGCAACAAGATTAAGCCAGTGTCAGATATCAGCAACTACTCCAAATACAATTTTTCTCTCTCTCTTTTTTAGGGGAAAAAGTATAGAAACTAAACAGTACAGCAATCTATAAAAACATGTACTGAGACTGTCTGGGTTCAAATCCCAGCTTTACCACTTACTCTGTGGTCTTGGGCCAACTTAATCTCAGTGCCTCTGATTATAATGTGAATATTAAAAGTACCTATCTTGTAAGGATTTTGTGAAGTTTAAAGGTGAGTAAATAAATGAGTGAATGAATGAATGAATGAATGGTTCCAGAGACTGACACATAATTAGCTCAATGGATGTGTTTTTTATTATATTTTTCCAACCTCAGCTAAGCTGACTTCATTTTCTAATGGGCATTCCACAGATTGATAGTTATATATACCATTCGTTAGAGACTGTATGAACTTTGATTAACATTTGTAAAGAATTTTGATTCCTATGAAAAGCCTTACTTTATAATCATAAATATGTATTAAGAACCACATGTTTGCTAATTTTGTCTGAAAGTTGAATATCTCAAGATAGTTTGTATAGTGCTCTAGCTTTTCATTATGCATACTGAAAAGGTATTATTTTATTCTTGAATAAAAGACTCTGAGGAATATTGAAATTCTAATTTTATATGTACTCTGCAAAGTTCTGGAATTCAAAAGAGGTTTATAATAAACTTGATGTATTTTTGAAATATTATAATTAAAAGGCATTGTACACCACTGCTGCTTAACTTAAGAAGTATGTACTGAGCTGTCTTGGGAAGCTCAGTGTGTGTGTGATGGTCTGAATTAGGAGGTAATACTTGAAAGCAGATGTAAAAGTTAAATAAGAAAGAAAAAAGAAGGCAATCAGTAATCAATAAACCACTCACTGTTTTCTGCTTCAGGATGGTTTTGCCTTTTATTAAGTATCTTCAAAATGTTCAAAATTATTGGAAATGGTATTGTGGTTGGCAGAGAATAATCTTGGGATATCAGCAGGAGTGTCTTTGAAATTCCTTTTAGTGAAGCTTTACAGAAATATGTACTCAAATTAGGCCTCAAGTATTTCTTTAATATTGAAGTGTTGAGTTGGTGTTAAGAAATAGACCCCAAGCCCTACTGCAAAATTATCTTTATCTTGAATCTTGGATTTTGTAGGAATTTGCAGTATGGGGGGTGTGCGTGTGTGTGTGTGTGTGTGTGTGTGTGTGTGTGTGTGAGAGAGAGAGAGAGAGAGAGAGAGAGAGAGAGAGAGAGAGAGAGAGAGAGAGAGAGACTGACTGACTGAATTAAGAAGATTAGGTGGCTTGTAATCACTCTATACTTTGAGCTGGTTTGATTGTATTGGTCTGGGCTTAAGCCCTAGCTCTGTTACACATGAGCTGCATAACTTTGGGTAAATGATGATTCTACCTCATTGTTAAAATAGGAATAAAGATCCTCAGCCAAATGAATGCAGTGCAATTTATAATCATATGAAAATGCTTTGTAAATTCTGAAACTACATAGGTAAAATGAAGGAATCTAGTATGCATATCTATCTCTTATGAAGATTTGCTTTAGAATTCCACTGAAAATATTTGAAAATTTCTCCCTTCAATTATTTCCTTAGGGTTAATTTCTAGGACTAAACTCATCCATAAGGGTAAACATTATTATGCTCTTGCTGTATTTTGCTGTGTTATATTCTGCAGAGATTGGACCAGTTTTTGAGGATAGAAGTGGTATGTAATTTAACAGTTTCTCAGCTACCTCATCAGACTTGAGATTTAGTGTTTTTCAGTATTTCTTTGATTTTCTTATTATTAAAGAGTCCTCAATGATGTTCTAATTTGTATGTATTTGATTGAAGAACTTTTGCAGCTCTTTTTGAGCTCTTTGTATTTTTGAATCTTCTTTCCAGTTACTTTTTAATCTTATATAATGGTACCTTGATGTTATTCATATACATTATTAAATAATAAGTTATTTATGTTGATATTTTATTATTAATTACTCTGATAATTTTATTAATAATAATGACTATCTTGCATTGATAAATAAAATGATGAATTAAAATATTGACATTTTGTCAGTCACATTGGTATTAATATTTTCCTAGTGTGTCATTTTCTTTTTAACTTGTTACTTTTATATATATCTTTAATTTATACATATAATTTATATAATACATGTATAATTTTTCTGTGATTTTTGTCTTCTGTTTCAAAATTAAATATAATATTTTTTCCACAGAGCTGGTAGATATTTTCTTCTTTCACCTGCTATTCTTTTTTCTGTACATTGTGTTTTATCAATGTTTGCCTTTTTAAATCATCTGGAGTTTATTTTGAAATGCGGTAGAAAAAGTATGATTCTGACTTAATTGCCCACCAGTCTTCCTTGACCTCTCACCTTTCTAAGCTGTGACATGCTTTTTTCTGGTTCTCTTTTTCATAATCTAATTTCCTTTCTTCCTTCTCCCCTTTCCTCTTTCTTCTTTCCTTCCTTATCTCTCATCCTCCTCTTACTCCATAAATATGAGCCATTATCTTGACTCATTTTTCAACTTTTCTCACTTTATTATGCTTCTGAAGAACTTACCTCCTCACACGTCACTGTTTTACCTCTTTTCATTTTTTTTTTTCTGTAACTATTACCTACAGTAGGTCAGGTTCCCCGTTTTCATTTGCTCATTGGGAACTTTGCTTCTGAGATCTTACTTTTACTGCTGATGCAACATATGGAAAATAAAATTTACCCACTCCTGCAATATAAGTTTTTCCTCCAAAATTCCTTAATTTTATCATACAGATTCCCCTTGTAATGATTTGTTTACACCTATGGTTGACATTTGTGGCTTTAATAAGAGAAGTTACTCAATATTAAAAAAAATATAAGTGTAAATTTTGTTAATATGCTAGAAAATATATCAGTCTCAAGCTTTTTCTTTTGATATCACAAAATAATAGTTAAGAATTCTTATTGGCATAAAATATCTTTTTAAAACCTCAAATGAATAAGTGGTTAATGTATATACTGTTAAATTTCTTTTAATGCTTTGGTAAAATTTTAAGGGGTCAATTTTACAATTTAGACTAAATCTTTTCACTTTAAAGTATTAAAGTAAATTTACTTTCAAGCTAATCTACTAATAATATCCAGTTGATTTGTAAATGCACTTTATTAGCTATTAGAATGGATTTTCCCAGTAATGGAATGTTTTGAACAACTTGACAAAACTGATTTAGCTTTTAGTATACCAAAAGTTCTTTTTAACTGTCAAAATTTCACCATTTCATTGTAAATTCTTTCATAAGTCGGTTGTTTTTATTTTCCAAACAACTTGCATAGTCTATTGTTCTCAATACCTAAGTAAAATTCTAATGATGTTTTCTAATTTGTGATAAAATATTATCTACAGTGACTGCTAGATGCACTCACACATGGCTTGAAAAACCCTTAGCTGAATTAGAATTAGAAAAGTCATAAAGTTAGGGGACTTTTGAGATGATCGGGTCTTAAATTATAATTATGGGGAAACAGGCTCAGAGAAGATACACCACTTCTTTGAATCATGACAGAGACTGAAACCCAGATCTTTTGAATTGCAAGCGATGGTTTTTCATCATATAATACCCATAAAATCCATTCTCTAGACATTTAATTATATATTTACATCCTTACATATTATACTATTTCCCAAAAGCTCTCTTTCTGTGATTTCTAGCTGATTCAGAATAGTAAATATGTTATATGTTACAAATAGGTTGTTTAGTAAGTCAGAAGACACACAAAACTTATGGGGCTAGAACACTCTCAGTGATAACATTGGCCAAATAACCAAAATTGGTCAAAACTCTAAACCTCTAATCTCTTTAAAAATTGTATTCATCAGTGACTTCAGTAGTTGGAGCTGGATTGAAACAAAGATTTTTAATTGATTTCTGTATATTTCTACAATTTTCTACAGTTGTCAATCTTTAATAGTAATCAGATGAACAAACCTTGAGTGTCTCCATCTCCTCAGTTCATGAGACATTTAGGTGCAGCTACTGGCATCATGTTTCAGATGAAGAAACTTAATGCTGCCTCAAGCTCATTAAAACTGGGGACTTCCAATAAATGGACAGTTCACAGTTTTCAATCCAATCAGTTAACCCAGAGAATATTATTGAAGACTAAAGACGGAGTAATGTGGGTATTTATCACGCAGACCTGGGTTTTAATCTTAATATCTGTGACCTTAGAAAAGATACCTACTTACACCAAACCTCAGTCTCCTCAGTGGTAAAATGACATTATAAATATTTTTTCTAAGAAATGTGATAAATAAACTCTAGCATCACAGCATAGGCTTCAGAAGTTTGCATCTGGCATAGTAAAATATCTGGGGTTTTTTTAGCCTATTTCTTTTTTGTACAAACAAACGATACTTGGAATTGAAAAAAAAAATCAAAACACTGAAATAGCAAAGGATCCCAAGATTAGGTTAAGAAAGTTATTGATTTCATAACTGTGGACTGAAGTTCTCAGATACAAAAAGAAAACATCTTGGAAAGACTGCCACTATATTTTGTATAACTTTTAAGAAGAGATGAAGGCACAGTTGTAAAATGTTAAGATGTTTTCTTTGTTCAGTCCCTTGTGGAGTGTGACACCTTCAGCCTATCTCTTATATGCTCTATTTCTTAGATTGTTTCAGTTCTAAAATGGTGAAGAATATCTGTTCTCTTCAATTTTTCTCAAATATTATAAGGATGGGTGAAAAAAAGCTCTTGAAAATAAAAGGTGCTGTACAGCATATTGTATTACATAAGAAACTTGTGATAAAAATCCATTGAGTGTAATAAATATTTAGGAAAAGAGCACTCTACAAATACCCTAGTGCCTTGCCTGGGGCAGCTCTGACTTATAGTCCATTAAAGGTTCTGGGTACAATGAATTTTTGGGAAGCCAAATAGTGTAAGTCATTTTTAAAGCAATCTAGAGCAAGTTTTTGCAGGAAAATAAAGAACTCTCAGCTACCAATGTAATCAAGGGGAAAAGTCTCTATGAATTTTTAAAGGACTCCTATGAATATAGTGTTACTTTTGGAAAGGAATGGAGAGAAAGGCTGGACAGAGGTAAAAAATAAATTTCCTGTATATGGGCAATATTTTATGATTTTAAAAGCATGACCCAAAGCAAATTTAACAAAATGTTAATATTTATCAAATATGAAAGTTTAGTTCATGGATGTTCACCGTATTATACTCTACTTCTTTTGTATATCTAAATATTTTATAATTTTAAATTGATTTTCAAATAGGATCATGTGGTGGACTGCAGCATGAATTATTATTAGGACTAAATGAAAGTAAATGTGTAAGGCATGAATGAAACATAAGCAATGTTTTCACTGTCTCATAGGGTAGGTCTTCCCCCACAGAACCAGGCAGGATGTGCCATGTAAAACCGTAGGGTTGCTATTCACATGGATTGTCATGAGACTTGTGCCCCCTGGGGTTGTTCCACTCATCAGCCCATGGAAGGAAAGATTAGTAAGACAAATAACCAAAGCATCATTAAGAAATTGAAGTGAGCTAACCAGAGAGGATGGGTTTCATGAGTGTTGTGACTTTTGAACTCAGTCTAGAAAGATGACTAAAATTTGAGTAGGTAGAATGGTTCAAGGAGGAGATGAGCCATCCCAGATAGATGGATTGGTAAAGGTAAAATCATAAAGTTGAGAATATTGGTTATTTGTACATTGCTCCATTTCAGATTTGTCCAATCCAGACAGTGTTACCTGTAAAAACTCAGAATTTAAGGAGATAAAATTGTGTCCTGACTCACTTTTTGCTCAATTCCAGAGCCAAGTTTTATCTTCTTCCATGCACAATCTTTTCTCTGAATTTCAGGAGTCCTTTTGCATTAAAATCTTAAGAACTATAGGTATTAGTTCTCTTTAGTGGTATTCGCCTTTGAAAACAGGACCATGAAGGATGATGTTTTCAGTGATAGAATACCCTCACCAGATAACCTTTCTAAAACAAAGCTCTCCTTCTTTTAAGAGGCTTCTGTTCCCTCCCATACACAAAGTCCATAAAGTACAAATTTCGCAGAATGATTTCAGACCCCAAGTGATCTATACAATTTCATCAAGTTTTCTCCTCTCCAGTGTGCTACAGGCACTCATAAACCTGCACTTTCTTCTGTCTTCCAGAGAGGCCCTTACTGCTGTGGTTGGCTGGGAACCCAGGCCTCAGGTGCAAATGGAGCTCACTTACTGGCTTCACAGTTTACCAGCAGTTTTAATTTTGGCAAATTATTTCTTCAGGGAACTTTGATTCTTCATTTGCAAATGAGATCAAAATGTTTAGTCTTCAGAATGATTGTTTTATTTAAGTGAAGTAGATTAAAGTGCTTAGAAGATTTTCTAGATATCAAAACCTCAACAAGGTCAGTTCCTCTTTTCTCATTCATCTTTGAATGGAGTTCTTCTGTTATTTTTTTGAATGGTCTCAGTCCCTGTTCTTTCTCCCTTCCCCTCTTCACTCCAAGCACAACATTTTTAATGGGTTTAATTGGATACGTTTTCTACTGCCTCACACACTGGAAAGTAAGACATTTTTCTCCTCTCTTTTTGTGTTTCTCTCTTCACAGTATCAACTGCCTTCTTAGAATCTGAGATATATTATGTTGACGTCTGGATTTAAATTATTACATTCGGTAGTCTGCAAAGGCTAAATTCATGGTAAAACACAGTATTTAAGAAGGCTTAAAAATGCATACGATTCTGCTAAGCACATATAGATTGGAAGTTATTCCTTAATCTTTCTTTATTTATCTTTATCGCCACAGTGACATCCTCTTGGTAAAGTCCTTGTTGCTACAAATAGTGATTCTACAAAGCAGAGATGATTTTTCT
The DNA here is from genome assembly GCA_003508835.1 of Eonycteris spelaea. Classification (NCBI taxonomy): domain Eukaryota; kingdom Metazoa; phylum Chordata; class Mammalia; order Chiroptera; family Pteropodidae; genus Eonycteris; species Eonycteris spelaea. The sequence goes on from PUFA01000007.1 coordinate 7,683,651, forward strand.
TTGTGGTCCTAATCTGGGGCATTAACCGAAAACTGAGGAAACTAATATGCAAAATCATCAGGAGAAGTAGTTTCTGTTTGTTATTTGTTATGAGCTTACAGTGGATTGCTGGGGCATTTGTGTAATCAAATCTTAATTCTGGAAAGCATTCAACTGATCATGTATGCCAACACAGACATAAGGCAGGTCCCAAGTGTACAGGCCTTGAAAAAATATGTATAGCAAGCGAAAGGAAGAGATCATCCTGAACAACTCTCAATTTTTTTCAAAAATATTAAACAAAACAAAGCTATTTTGAAATAAAAAGCTCTTATAACAAATTTTAATGCATTTATTTTGCATATCACCTCCTGGTTCTTGACCAAAGATGTACATATTTGACAGTTTCAAACATACACACAGTACATCTGTTATTTGGCATGCTGCTTTTTATTCCATAATTTTTCTGTAATATTTTCCTTTCATTAGCAAGGATTTCTATGAAGGAATATGCTAGGTGTTGAAGATACAGCAGTGAACACAATGTCCCAAGCCAATAAAATTACATCTACATAATACATACAAATATTCTATGTGTATATACGAAACAAAGAAAATGGGAATTCTGTTACTAAGGAGGGAAAACATATGTTAGTAATTGACTTCTTAGTGTCTAAATTCAGGGATTTAAGGATGACCTTAACAGCTGAACAATTACATTTTTTTTTTGTAACAGATTTTAGGCTTCTTTAGCATTTGAATTTCCTTCTAGTTTAGTATGCAGTTGATCATTTGTTTCCTGTCAATAATGTTAAATAATGTTGTTTTCTTCAATTCCTTTGGATGTTATTGTTTTCTTCAATTCCTTTGAGTAATATTACTTTCTTCAATTCTTTTTATAATGTTTATGAGGGGGAAAAATAACTGATTCCTGCCTGGGGCCACTTTCTGTGTGGAGTTTGCATGTTCTCCCCATGTCTGGGTGGCTCTTCTCTTGGCCCTCTAATTTCCTCTACATCTCAGAGATGTGCATGTGGAATGACCTGGCATGTCTGGTTGTCCCAGTCTGAGTGAGTGTGGGTGTGGTCCTGCATCCTGAGATGGAAGGGAATCCTGTCCAGGGTGGGTCCCTGCCTTGTGTCCTGAGCTGGTCGGAAGGGCGCCAGCTACCCACAACCCTGAACTGGAATAAGTGGGTTGAAAAATAATGATCTTACTTGTTTTTATTACTCTATCTTAAATGTATATGTAGCTCACTTTTATTTCAGTGTTTAATATTGCAAGTGGTTTGGGTCTTTATTTAGAAATGATGACGTTTCTGTGACCAGAAATGTACTGTAGGAACTTATTTCTTGTTTATATCAGTTAGCCTACAGTAAAACTGGTTTTCATATGTCATTTCACTTACAGTCACAGTTTTCAAGAACGAAAGGACGTGAAGTGAGGACTTACCGGATAGGAAAATCACAGTATATATAGGGTTCAGTACTCGCCAAGGTTTCAGGCATCCACTGGGAGCCCCGTGTATGAGGGGGACTACTGTATTTTATTCTCTCCCTGATTTTTTTATGAGCCAACTTTGTCTAAATTCTGCCTTTTCTTGCAGGACTTTACTAAAAAAGCAGGAACCAGTCATCATATAGAAGCATTCTGCTTTCATTTTTATTATTTCCCCTGATATTACATATTTCAGGAACAGGTGAAAATTAAGTAACTATTTCACAAGCTCATAACATGGGTAGTCATCTCACAGGCCTGAAATAATTGGGTCATCAGTGCCCTTTGCTCCACCAAGGAATGGGCATGCTTTTTCTGGGAAAAAAAAAAAAAAAAAAAAACAACTAATAAATATTTTTTCCATTCTCATAACTGCTACTTTATTTTATTTTTTAAAAGTATTTTGACATACAGTTGTATATTTCACACGTACAGCATAATGGTTAGATAATATGTAAACATAAACATGGCTGTATATCAATGATACTTATTATTTACAAAACAAGTGGAAATTTGGATTTGACCTGCAGACTGTAGTTGACTGACCCCTGTTCTAACTCCTTCATTTATACAATTTCACTATTAGTCTTATTTTCAACCTCTTGCCTTTCCTAATAAATTTTGATTTGACAATGAAAACAATTCAAAACAGTAATAACAATGAGTAACTTTTGTTTTCTCACATAACCGACAACTCCAAATTAGGGCTCCTTCAGAATTGTTTAACGCACTACTGATTTACTAGCTCAGTGTTGTCAACAAGGACCCAGGTTATATACATCTATCTGCCCTACCATCTTTAGAGTCTAGTTCTTGTCCTTATGCTAATACCCCTCATAATTGCAAGATACCTGCAACAATCCTTGCAGTTACACTGGGCACCGCAGCCCATTGTAAAAAGAGTAATTTCTCTATGTCTCCTTTTCAGAATGAGAAAACTTTTCCATATGCCAAATTAACATGCCTCCCTTTACTTTCCATTGAAAAAAAATAAAAAGTAAAATAAAACCGATCTGCATACTCACTTGTAAGCATATTAGTTACAAGGAATGCTATTACCACCATTGACTTATTGACTTAGACTTCTCAGGACAAACACCTGAGTAGTCATTTTTTTAAATGCTGATGCCTGAACAGAATCTCAGTCTTGTTTATAAAGATGTGCGAAATAGATTTTGGATAGAAAGCCAATAATGTATAACCACTTTGGAACTTTGCGAATTATTTCTTTTGGAAATTTTTCAGAGAAGAAACTAGCTCATCAAATATTAGGTGCATACACACACACATACATGTGTGTGTATACACACACACACACACACACACACACATATATATCTACATATATATGTAGATAAATTTGTTATATATATACTTATATATACATATATATCTAGAGAGAGAGAGAGAGAGAGAGAGGAGAGATTTGGAGTCAAAGTCCAACATAATTATTGATCAGGAAATTGTAGAATAAACATTTCTGTAATTTAGTGTTCCTGAATATATAACAAATTTATCTACCTCCATGCTTTTGTTAATTTTTACTATTTTGTATGCTCATCTCTGCCCTGTGAAAATCTCATGCAGTCTTCAAGACCCAACTTTTCTTCTACTACAGTTGCTATACCCTTGGAATTAATGTCAGCTATTTCTCTGCTGCTATGCTATTGGAACTTACTCTAGTGTTGACAGAATCCTCCTTATATTTAGTATTAAATGAATATTTTCAGTCAAACCTTATGGCCTATGAATTTTAACTTTCTAAGTTTTTCTTGAATCTGTCTACTTTACTATAGTCCCACAGCCACAACTGTAGTTTTAAAGCCACTGTCTGTTCTCCATAGGTAACCGAACCAGCCTATTCACTTGTTGCCTTGGCTTGACTTGTATCTACTCACATTCATTGTCCACACTGGGAAGATAATTTAGATTTTTGTCACTCTGCAGCTGAAAAGCTGGTGATAATTCCCCATTGCCCTTAAGATAAAATCTAAACTCAATAGACCATGTCAGAACATTTGACTATTTGTCCTTCCTGTCCTCTGTAGTCCTGTCTCTGTCCCCTGTCCCTCTCCACCACTTTCTGGTTTACTTTCCAGTAATACCAAACTTTTTCCTCTTCTCCAGATGTTTCTACATGATATTACTCTCTGGAAATCTCCACTCTACCACTTTATCTGGATAATTTCTACTTATTCTTCAGGTACAACTTAGAAATCACATACTCTGGAAGGCCTTCCATGCCCCAAACTCTCTAAGTTTGAGTAAGAAGCCCTCTCTGTATGCTGCAAAGGCTTTGGATACATCCCCTACCTTAACACTTCTCACACTCAAGTAGGTATAAGTGCTATTACACTTCAAGGATTCTCTTTTAACTAACTTCTTCTTTATCTCTTGAGCTGACACTATATTTGCACACAATTCAACAAGCTTGGAAGTACTGAAATGAAATGTAGTAGGTTTATGTTTTTCTTAGAAAATAAAGGAAAGGAGATGTTTCAGGGTTGGAGTCAGTTTACAGAGCCTTGAAGGATGCACATGAAATTGTTTCTCCACCCCCAGTGTATAACACTGGACCTCGATTCTCTACATCTGCTCTAATATACTTTAATGACAGACAAACCTTGGAGAGATAACACATGAATCATGCTAGTACATTAAGTTCACTATATATGTACATTGTGGATTTAAGTACTTAGATATATGTAATGAAATAACATGACATTTCCACCATGAAAACAATGACTATCATCTATTTTTCCCACAGTGAATTATTTCTATCTAATCATCGTTTGTTCCTCAGCAGGGATATTAAATTGTGTATGAGTAGGATGGCAATTTAAGTGATGTGTTCTCCTTTTGCTTCTAGCAAAATGATGTAGTAATCAGGATGATGGCATAATACCCTTAAAAATAAAGCAACCATATGACTGATTTTTAGTATAGTTGAGTAATTAAATGACTGTATCTCAGCAATAGTGATCAATGCCATAATTACTAATCACTAATTGCTAATTAAAATAATACTAATTATCGCTATATTTGTAAACCTTCTAATCCAGAATTCTTTTTGTTGACCCTGCCCCATTCAATATTTCATGAATTCCAAGGATGAATTGTAAAGTGAAAAAAATGCTTTAGACATTTATAAATGTAAATAAAGCTTAAGTATTCAGTATTCAAATATCCCTCAGTATTCACTGAATAAATATCTATGTGGTATTTACGGAGTAAACTTATTGTTTATCTGTTATGTGCAAGGGATTGTGGTGACCTGGTGGTTCACAATGTAGCTATGAGGAAGCCAGATCTGATTTCTGGGGCCTTACCATATGGCAGCTATATAGATAAGAATCAAATGATTATGGGGATAACTATTTAATTTCAGTAGAGATACATGTCTATATGTGGCATAGGCAGGGAGACCACATCTATTTGAGGTGGGATCAGAAAATAAGTCCTAAGTAGCTGGAAGTAATTCCCTTCCTTTGTAATATTAAGAGCCGGTGAAATGGGCAGAGTATAACTCAAGGAAACTGAGCACAAGTTAATAGTTGATTTTGAACTGAATCCCAAATGATCACCTTTATAGAAATTAAAGGAGATAGTGTGGTTTTGCAACATCCCAAAAACCAGTTATACAATCAGTTTTCTGAAGTACAGAACAAGGACCAATGTTGGGAACTATAGGAAGGTGTATTTCTTCTCTACAAAAATAAGTTCTTTTCTTTATTTATTAATTTAACAAATATTGATTAAGTGGATCCTAGATGTGTCAAAGCACTCTGGCGGCACCAGAGGTACAAAGGTGATTAAGACACACTTTCCATTTTTCAGGAGCTCCATTTATTTGTCCATCAGTCATCCATTCATCTACCCATCCATCCATCCATCCATCCATCAGTTCACATTTATGTCCATCTATCTTCTTCTTCTCTTCTTCTTCTTCTCTTCTTCTTTTCTTCTTCTCTCTTCTTCTCTTCTTCTTCTTCTTCTTCTTCTTCTCTTCTCTTCTTCTTTCTCTTCTTCTTCTCTCTTCTTCTTCTTCTTCTTCTCTTCTCTTTTCTCTTCTTCTCTCTCTTCTTCTCTCTTTCCTCTCTTCCTCTTCCTCTCTTCCTTCTCTTCCTCTTCTTCCTCTTCTCTTCCTTCTTCCTCTTCTTCTTCCCTTCTTCCTCTTCTTCTCTTCTCTTCTCTCTTCCTCTCTTCTCTTCCTCTTCTTCCTCTTCTTTCCTCTTCCTCTTCCTCCTCTTCTTTTCTCCTCCTCTCCTCTCCTCCTCCTCCTCCTCCTCCCTCCTTCTCTTCCTTTTTTTTTTTTTTTTTTAAGTTCTTAACAGTGAAAACATCTGAATGTGAAACAGGCTGCCATGGGGAGCCATTGATAGTTTTAAAGCAGAGAATGATATAACCTAAGCAAAACTGCAGAGTCTAACGTTAGATTAGTATCAATAGAAATTTTCATTGTTTGGAGGATTGATACAACATGTAATCAGGATGCCACTGTCTGTCAGAAACAATTTTGTCTTTCTGTACTGGGACTTGAGATTTCTGATTTTCTGACAGAGAGTTTGTCTGGTTCTAGGATAAATCAATTGGCTTAAATTATAGTAATGTTCTACAGTAGAAAAAAAGAAAAAATCTCTTAAATACCATGGAAACAAAGGTATCCATTTAAAAACTTGTCACATGGAAAACCAGCTCACCTATAGCTGAGGACTGAAATAGTTCACTCTTTCATTCAGTCATTTGCTTGCTCTGCAAAATATGCAGAGTATGGTGTCCATGGTTCAGAAGATGTAAAGATAAATTTGTTGCAGATCCTAATTGCAAATAGCTTATAGTCTGAGAGAGAAGACTGATGTGAATGAATAGTTGTAGTGCAGATAAAAAGACATGAATTGTAACAAAATGCTAAGACTATTTAGATTAGCTAAAGAGTTGAAAGTTTTGCCAACATGAGTAAAGTGCTTATCATTTCCACTGTTTCCAATATTTATTACAAGCAAACTAATACTTCTTTTGGAGATATGCAGATCACAGGATGAATATTAGGAAAGACAGAAGTATAGTTTATGAAAAAGGAATTATTGCAGATTTTTTAAAGTAAATTGATCATGCTAATCCAATTTTGTATTTCACCAAATACTATTTTTTTTTTTTTCAAGTCAAAACACTCAAGAATATGTTCACAAATTTCATCCAGTAAGATCTCCAAGTCATATACTAGCACGTTTGTCTGAATTTATCAAATACTTCTGTATTTATCTCACATCCTTAGTCATTATCTCTATTCATTTGCTCAACCCAAGAAACTCACACCTATTCTTGCCTTTTCCTTATTCTTTATTATTTGTACTTTTACATAGTCTATATTATAGGTACAATTAATTGTATGACTGTTTTGACACCTCTTTGCATGTGAAGATTGCATTTTGACTTGTCCTCCCTCCTCCATAGAGTCTAAGATTAAATGTTATAACCCCACATTTACTGTCCTTGAAACTTTTCAAGAGAGTGTCAATGAAGTGGACATTTCCCATTGTATGTTGTTGATCCTGAAAATTGGAGATGTATTGATTGGAATGTTAATGACATAAATTAGTCATGTGTCTGTTAATTTTAATAGGATCTCAACAACAAATATTTCCAAGTTATATACTGATCATTTCTTAAATTATAATTAAAAAAAATAAATATTTATAGAAAGAAGAAAGCTGTTAGAAAATCTCACAGGATTTTAGAAATCCAAATCTGGATTCGAATATCAGCTCAACTATTTCTATTTAATTAGTCCATCTGAGCATATGTGTTCAGCCACCTATTGACACATTTTATGTGATCAGAAAGATTGTATGTAAATGGCTTAATACAGTGTCTAGCATATAAAATGTCCCTAGAGAATGTAATCATTATTATAATACTATTGACTAAACAAAAATAGCAGTCAGATAAAAGATTTTTTTACAACTCATCAATATTCTAAAAAACACACATGAGTAATACTCTTTGAGTTTATGCATTTTAATAGGTAATTTAAAGGATCTCTTATAACTCTAGTATAATGAAGTAATAGTGCTATTGATAAAATACTCTGATAGTTTTAAGATTTTTAGCCTTTGAAGATATATCTTGCGTAATACTTTACATCTACATAAAGCTTCAAATTGTCCCAAGAATGTAAAGCACTGAGCAAGCGACTGTGGAAGAAATGAACAAGTATCTATGGTCCCTGACTTCAAGGAACTAAGTCCCATGGTAGAGATAGAGTTAACCCACAAAAATTATAATGTAAATAGTAATTACCATTATTTGTTAGGCAGATTAAGTGCTATTAAAATTCAGAGGAAAGAGATTTTACTTGTAAGGGCAGAATAAAGAAAGATTGTATGAGTGTATGGATGTTTGTGAATACACTATTGGGTATATTAAACTATAGAGAAGGTAGTGGCACAGAAGCACATTCCTCATATTCCCCTTTATTCTGAATTTAATACCTGCTCTCATTTTGTTCCCAAAAAAGAATCAGAAAAATCTCCTTGTATTTCTGAAAGTTAATGTCATCAGCAGTTACTATTGTTCCAGAAGCCAGGAGTCTTTTTTTAGGTATTCACAAGACAGAATATTTTACGTGTGCCTTACAATGGGAATGGCAAGAACACTCTAACCTCATCCTACAATCCCATGGCAGACATGAGCTGTATTTACTTAGCAATGCTAAGTTCTGCTTTGGCACTATGTTACCCATGGTGTTCATAAAGGCAGGAGGAGGAAATAAAGGAGACTCTGTATGGTTCAGTCACACAAATTTGCAGAATGTCATCCTGTCATCCCTGAATGCCTTTTTCCATAGGTACTTCACTGAAGAAATTACTTCAATATTTTTTAATTAGAGATAATAATTACATTGTATAGTGTTGTTTTTTAAATCCCTAAATAAGAATTTTTGAAGGCAAATATGCCATGAATTTGGGGCAAAACTATTCACTGAATATGACCTGAATGTATTTCCTTGAACTTGTCTAATTTTCCAATTTTAGTATACTATTTTTATTTTTGCAGAAAAATCATATTATTTTAACCCATATGTAGAAATATCATAAACTTAATATATTTTAATGTACTGGAGAATCAGTTAAATTTTGTTTAAAATAAATTTAGTATGAAACTAACTGCTGACTTGAGAAGTATTCTAACAATCCCAGAACACTAATGTCATAAACAATAGTTTTTTACTCCTTTCATCAATTTAAAACTTTTGAGTTTTTTGTTGTTGTTGATGATGATGATGTTATTTTCTTTAAAAACAGAACAAAGGGATTGGGTTGGTGGAGAGAATTTACACACAATGTCTCCTGCCCAAGTTTATAAAAACTTACCAACTGAGGTTATAGCTTTTTGAGGTTATAGCACATATTGGCAGCTTCACAGTGGCAGACTTAAAGAACTCGAAAAGAGGTTGAAGTAGAGACAAAAATAAGTGAATAACTTTTGAAATAAAGGCCTTGACACTTCTTTTAGGAACAGAATAACAAAAGTTAACAACGGAAAACCATAGTGTATTACAACATTGAATTGAAATTGTCCAGAATTTGGAAGTTAATCAATATTTAGTGTTAGAGTCATCCCCTGATTTGAGACCCTTTTTCTTTTCAGTAATATGCACTACTCTTCCTCAGAATTGGCCATACCATTATGATCTGACAAATTTATTTGTTTCGATTTGAGGAAAATTATTTATGACTTAGAAGAATGATTTCTTTCATCTTGAAACCAAACTTCTAACCCCACCTCACACACTTGTAGCCATGAAGAAGTAGCCACGGACACCAAATGTCAATTAGAGTATGTGTGTGCATGTGTGTGTGTGTGTGTGTGTGTGTGTGTGTGTTGTGTGTCTTTTGGAAATGCATGAGAGTCACTTTATCTTCCCAGTTCTACCTAGCATCAATTTCAGAGCTTCTACATATTCCTAGAACTGCCCTAAGGCCACTGTACCCATTGGCATATGGAAACTTACCATATACCAGACCCACTAGGAATTTCAGAAGATGGTATTCCTTTGGAAACGAGAGTCTCATCTAAATCTGTTCATTTACATTACTGTGTATGCTTAGGAAGACCTTTTCAATTCTAATGGAAGATGCTACATTCAGAGTTTCAGTGCTATGCCCTGAACTGTGTTTGTGCCCTATACAGATTCCAGTGTCACCTGTTTGCTTATTGCTGCCTCTTTAACTGCAAAGGGCCTATAATCCAGTCAGTAACCTAAAAAGAAAGTAATCTTCACTGAAAATGCATATCTGAATCAGGAATTATAGCTACAGTTTCTGCTTAAAAAAAAAAAAAAAAAAAAAAAAACCAAACAGCTAGTGGGCTCCTGTCTTTTGAATCTTTAACTTTGCATTTCTTTGCTTTTCATTGCTTCCATTGCAAAAAAAAAAAAAAAAAAAAAAAAAAAGTGGCACTTCTTTATTCATCAGTCCAGTTCCTATTCAAGAACAGAACAGAAAATTCGGGCTCATTTCTTTGTTCTTTTGTGTGGCTCTTTGGAAGAAAACCTACCCAGGACCAATGATTCCTTGAAAAACAGAAATAAAGGAAGGCACATGTTCTCTTTTTCTCTCTGTTTGAATGGGCATTAAATCTCTGCACAATGTGAGTGATTTTAAAAGCATTCTTTTCTATAATGTCAGTCTGTCAATTTAAAATACATTATTCATTCTATATTGACAAGATTAGAACATTTATATTCATAGAGCTTTTAAAAGAAAATTAGAAGGCAATAAATCTCCTGCGAGGTTTTTGACATTAGACTTTGAGTAAATTTAATGAATTATTCTTAAATTTCTTCCTGTTTTCAGCTTTGATGTAGGGATTGAAGTGCTCAGCATTGATTTTGTACAGATTGGCAATTGTTTCTTATTAGCTTCCATTTTACATAACAAGTGGCCTTGTTCTAGGTATTTTAAACATATCTTCTCTACTTTAATATTTTTATTATATATGTATTTGTTTGTTTGTTTTAAAGCACTTTTTTGTTCTCCCTTAAACATTTGAATGTTCTTATATCTATTCAGTAGATAAGTTCCAGTAATGCTATTGAACTAGACAAATAATGTGATCATAGAATTACTGTAGGCATATACAGTAGAGACATTTGTAGAGGATTTGTAGGCATTTCTTGTGTTAAGGCAAAGATTTAGCTGAGATTTCTTTTCAAATCTCAAAATAGATTCATGAGAAATATATGCAGAGAAGACACATTCTAACAAAACCACAGTGTGTTTTATTTTTTCTAACTAAGGTCCAGGCCTAAAATTTCTAGGTGAAATAATTGGCTTCGCTGAATGTATTATGGTACAATGGTACAATAACTATTAAATGGATAAAGTCAGTCTTTTCGACAAATGGCTAACAACTAGCTGGAACAAGTAGACTGCCATATACCAAATACGATTACTGTTCCATGCCTCGCTTATTTATAAAAATTGACTTGAAATATATGGTAGACATAAATATGAGATAGATAAGCTCAAAAACCTAAGGCAAAGTATTCATAATCTTGGATTAGGCAATGATTTCTTAGATACAACACCAAAAGCACAATCTATAAATTTTACTTTATTGAAAATAAAAACTTTGCTCTGTAAAGGATACTGTTAAGATGAAAAGGCAAATCACAGACTGGGATAAAATATTTACAATGAATAATTTACCTCTGGAATATATAAAAGTTAATAAAGAAACTGATTAAAAACTGGACAAAATGTTTGAACAGAGACTTCACCAAAGGAAATATATGGATGGCAAAAGATACATGTAGAGATGCTCAATATCATCAGTCATTTGGGAAATGCAAATTAAAACTACAGTGTGTTGTCACTATATGACTATTAGTATATAACAATAACAAAAATCCTATTGGAAAGTAAAGGGTGCACCAGGGACTCTCTCATATATTGATGGTAGTACAGCCACTTTTGAAAAAAATGGACAGTTCTCTAAAAGTTAAATATGCGCTTATCATATGACCCAGCAAGCCCACTTTTATATATTATGAGAACTTAAAACCTCTCTATGAATGTTTATATTACCATTATTCATAAACACAGAAACTGAACACAACCCAGTGTCCTGTGGATGAATGAATAATCAAATTTAGGATAGCCACACAATAGAGTTATTACTTCACATGGATGATTCTCAAATGCATATTGCAAGTGAAAGAACCTAATCTTAAAAGTTATTTACTATATGGTTCCATTTTTGCTTCACTCTAGAAAAGAAAAAAAAAAAATACACACACACACACAAACACACACACACAACACACACACACACACACACACACACACACACACAGAACAGAACAGATCATTGATTGTCAGGAGTTAAGAGTGAGGGGGAGCCTGAGCACAAATGAACAAGATGAGGGAATTATTTGGAATGTTGTATTTTTCTGTACCCTATCTATAGAGTTGTTATAAGAATCTATGTTTATGTAAAATGAAACACAAAGAAATGTACACCAAAAATGTTAATTTATTCTTTATAAATTAAAAAATAGATATACAAAATGGAAAAAAAAACAAGCACATGGGTTACCTCTGAAAATACATATGGTTTTTCTAATGATGAAAATGCTGGCACAAAGCAGCTTAGATTTTATTGATCTCAAAACTTCAAGAACAACATAATCTTCCTGATGAATTTAAACCATAATTTTAAAAATATTATTTAAAAAAAATGAAGGTCAGATGATATTAAATTAAAACTCAAATTCTGATTTCTATAAAATAATCTTCAGTGAGAAGAGTATCTGATAAATAATAGGTGGCTAGATTTGTTATTAGGAATACAAACAATAATTAAACATAACAATAATTAATAATGTATACTATCCTAACACATCATTTCTTTTTTTTTAAATGGACTTAAAAAAAAAAAAAACACCATAGTGACAGCTAATATTTTTTCATCCTGAGTCTGTTAAAAAAATATCCAGAATCAATACTATCTTTTTTTTGCTTTTCTTTTCTAGCAGGAGTATACTAATTTTTTTCCCATTCCTAAGCTTTTCAAATGGGCTTTCAATTATAAAATATCAAATTATGTTCAAAAACAGATGTAGAAATTTCCAATCTTTGGCACACTGTGGAGAAACCTGTAAATAAGAACAACAGCAGTAGGTGGCCAAAAAGGAGAAGTTCTATGGTTACAAATGTTCATGGCAAGCTAAAAATACAGAACAGGTGTGCCCTGATGCAGTACTGGCTAGAACAGTCATGCTTGTATTTGGGTTCTGAATCTACATATTGGCAAAATTGCTTCTAGTTAAGTTATTGGTTTTACTAATAACAGTCTTGTGGTTGGAAGAGATTGGACCAGATTTTCAGTTTTTCAAAACAGACCTGTGAGAATCAGTGGGAGTCTTCATTACCTGCCCACTTCAGGAACAGGGTGTAATCCAGGTTCCCTTGCTAGGTGCATTCACTTTAGCCAAAATCCAAATGCCATTTTTGAGCTCTTCAGAATGGACCAGTCTGTGCTGCTCTTGGCAATAGTGTAAACACTGTAACTTTTCAGCTTGTCAAATCTACCAAAGACTTTGTTATATCCTAATCCAAACTCAAGGTTTGTTTTCATTTCCATGAGGCATGTAAGGATGTTCAGGAGTTCCATTTTGCCCCTTTATACACACACAAAAAGCACCTTGAGTTTAATGCAAGAAGCACCAACGTGGTTTCCATAATAATAACTCCAAGATATTTAAAAATTTTATTTCCATGTCTTTCTTCAAAGTATTGAGAACCAAGGGGATGTTTTTGAAATCTATCAGTGGTCATGGTAGTAGTATAAAAATCGACAAATCTTTTTGTTAAACTCTACAGCCATGTACTACATATCCATGTGAATGTTAACTTTATGGTGAATTGAAATGTTAAAAGTACCATGCCCTTTCCAGTGGAAAATTTAAACAGATGTTTTGGGTCACAATTGATCATAGTAGGAATCTTTAAAGGAGTATAGATTTCAAGCACAGAGGATGGAATGAAAACTGTAAACTGTCAGAATTTCTTTGATGATCATACTTGATTCTACCAAAGTAATTGTCAGTCATTCTATCAAAAAAGTCAGTTACCCTCTTCTGCATGAAGGAGACCTGGAGTGCATTAATTGGAGGATAAAGTCCAAGGCCTCAAAGATTGTCAAGAGATTATTTTATTTTATTTATTTATTTTTATTTTTTGTCTTCCTTTTGTTTCTTGATAATACCATAGGGTTTTTTTTAATAACATAATTTCTGATAAAATATAAGAATGAACTATCCTTTTTGAGTTTCTCAGCCATCAGACAAGCATAAAAAGTTTTTGTTTTTTTTTTAACTTTTCTTTCAGTCTTGACATGGCTTCTTTTTTATATCCTCACTTATAGATTTCTGTTAAGCTATACTTCAGGTTGATTGTTTTATAATTTAGTTGTAATTTCAATGTGGTCATGGGAGGAGCACACACACCATTTACCTACTCTGCCATCTTGACCGGAACTCTATACCAGGAAGTTATTTGAAAAGGATAACTAACTGCTTATGGTTATTTATGATACTTATCCTAACAAGACTGTTTTCCATCGGTGCTCCCATGATTTCCAAACACAAAAGAATTAGATCGCATATGGAAAAATGAATATTTGTGAGCGCTGTTAGAGACTGTAATTAGGCAGCTCAGGTCCTTCCATTAGCACCCCAGTCAGTTTGCGTGAAATTCTCTTATCTCTTATTGTGTTTGTAGAGGGTTTGCATTTACCATGGGATTTTCTTCTTCTTTGAAGGTGTATATGGAACCCACTATCTCTCAGTTTCTTGGGCACCGATGTCATAAATCCTTGTTGAATTGGCTGCTGTGTTTTACACATAAAGGTCTATTTTCTTGGAGCACATATACAGAAGTTTCCTCAAATATTCTGTAATTTCATTCATCTAACTACAATCCTTGACAACCAAAACCTGAACCAGGGAGTTAGTTTCTTTATTGTCCTTCTGTGGGTGAGCACCATTTTATATCTAACCCTGAGTTAAAGCCTGACTCAGAGAAAGAACTCAAGAATTATTTGGAATTTCTAAATAAATGATGGAAAATAATGAATAAAAAGTAGTCTTAAAAATATTAAATGGTATTTTGTATAACTCAGTGATATACATTGTAAACTCATAGCAGATTATATATTATTTGTATTTATTATTTTTATGATATGGAAGAACTATAATTTGATAAATGATGGGTAGACATTTCTTGTTGATCTGTATCAAGCAGTACATGTGTTTATTTTTCATCAGAATATATTCCACAGTTCACTAAAATTCCAGATATAGAATTAATTACTGATCCTGGGATTTACTTTAGCTCTGTGGTGCTTAAATTTTGTGTGATATTTATACCAAGCCAAACCATGATAATAAACTATTCAGGATTGACATTCATGAGGAGCCATGGAGCTTTCTGAAAAGATCATGAGCTTTGGAATCCAATAGCTTTAATGTTCAGTTCTGCCAGTTGCTAGATTCATGAACTTTAGTAAGTAAATTTCTTAACATTCCTGTTTCATTTAAAGCAGCCATTATTTAAAATATTTTATGAATTTTGGCAAAAGCAGTTATTTAATAAAAGGACATAAGACAGACAAATCTGTGAAAAATAAAGGACAAATAAGCATACATATATATTGTAACTCCTCTAAGCATAGTAGCTAATATTTATCTCCCACCTGGACTGCAACTATAGCTCCTTTCATTACAATGCAAACAAATTTTTTTCAGACCTATAAATAAATACATTACAATATTTCTACCTCGTGGCTTTCATGCATATTATTATTTTTGCCTAAAAACACTTCCCAAAACATACACACATATAAATAACACATACATATATAAACATCTTTCTGTTTGTTAGGTTCTTTTTCATTTTTTGGCCTAACAAATATCCCTGACCATTTCTTGAAGGTGTTCTCCTTTATTATTCTCTATTATGTAACAGTGCCTATATTGTAATAACATTTCAGACAATTTATATGTATATGCACATTTCTTTGATTTTCTAAGTCTCTACTAGTATGGAAGTGCCATAAAGGTAGGAATTATGTGACTACCTTTCTCACCACTGTATATCCAGTGTCAGCAGAGTGCCTGCAGAGAACAAGGGCCCAACTAATAACTGTTCAATGACTAGGTGAATACAGTAATGAATCAAATGACTGACAGCATGTGGTGAGCATAATTAAGTTAGTCATACCTCATATTGGTTTATAAAATAACATTTACTAATAGAACAGTCATTTTTTACCCAAGGAAGAATTGAAAGGGAAATGTAGAAGTTGCTGCTTTTTGAAGCTAGATGCTGGGGTCAGTGGATTGAGGTGAATAGTATTATACAGTTTCTATCAAGGCCATTTTCAGTGTCCCGGGGGCCAGGGCTCTTCTGTCTCAGTTCAGCATCTTTACCATCAACTGTCACTGTCTTCCATCTGTGCACCTTCCCCCTCTCACCAAAAGATCGATTATTTATTCTTTTACTCATATGTTCTGCTGGAGTAAAAGGCTGTTCTCAACCAGGGCCCAGAAATAGAAAGCTTACCATTTAATATTCTATATCAATGTTTCTTAAAAGTATCAGGCCACATTACAAAAAGATTCATAGGCATAAAAACTTTCTAGGATAGTTTGTCCTGTGCTATTCCTTGACTGTAGTATAGAAAATGCTAGTTGTTCTTAACTACAGGAGATTTATGATGTTTTAGTAGGATTTCAGTGGACCTTGGGGAATTCATCTTCAAAATAGTATTTTCTTTCCTTGTCATTACAGAATCCTAGAAAGCTGACAGACTGAGTGTTATTCTTCCAGTCAATTCAAAATTCTTTCTTGCAACCCTTTCTAGTTCTCATTTTATTTGCACACTAAGAATTAATGTGAAAAATAAATACATATTTTTATAAAACAAAAAGATAAAATCTCCAACCCTAGGTTTATCTGATTTTTTCCTTAGTTCTGTAGAACTTATTTCAAAAAACTATTGTATTACTTCTTTTCAGGGTTCCCATTTTGTCTTAAAGGGCATTGCATTGGTATCTCTGCTTGTCCTTATTAGAATGTATGCATTTGAAGAGTGCCTTAGAAACTTGGAGTTAATTCATGAACAGATTATAAAATGAAGTAGCAAAACATTATTGACCTGAAAAATGTGAGTGAAATTTAAACGTTTCTGTTCTATGATAAATATAATTATTGACAATGTATCTTTTATCTGTCTTCATCTCTTATCCATACCTATTATGACCAAGATTGTACTCTGTTTTAAAAATGAAATTGAGACAAGTAACTACATGGCAAAAGTTTCATTAATTGAGTTCTCAATGTACTGATGCACTTGCATTATCCTTTTAGTTTCCAATTACTGCATTCAAAGTTTACTTTAATATAGAAGATCCGCATATGGACAGATAAATAGGGAGAGTAGTAGGAGCTGATGTGTCTCCAGCTATGTTCCTTCTGTGTTTTAGCTTCTATTAGTATGGACTTTGCTAAGTGTTCTTTACTTCTGTGTCGTGGATTTTGAAGTGACTGGATGGTGTTCAGGAGTTTCAAACAAATTTATGATGTGATGGTTTTAGCACTAGAAACTACTTAGAATATAAATCTCTCTTCTCTTTACCTGTCACTGTGATGTAAAACAAGTAACCTCTCTTCTCTAAGTCTCAGTTTCCCCGTAGCTATAGAAATAACAATATCTGCCTTGTAAGATTGTTGGAAAATTAAATAAACACAAACATATTATATGTGACATATAGTCACTAAAATGCTACATATACACTACCAATAAATAATAAGAAAAAAACAGCAGAGAAACTATAAAATATCTTAGTCACTGAAGAATCATAATTGTCTAAAAAATATATGAAAACATGTTCAATCTGTAACATGAAAATTAATTTTTTATGTGTATTTGTTTGTTGGTGGGTTTTTTTATTTTGTTCAGTATTAAAACAGTTGATACTCTCTAGAGCTAGCCAAGGTATAAGTAAATGGATTTCATCTTCTACTATTTTTAGAAGTGAGAAAAGACAAAGCTTTTAGGGAGGGCAGTTTAGCCTTATTAATCTAAATGAAAAATATTCAAGTCTTTCCAACTAGCAGTTATGCATCTAAATGTTTCCTTTTGGAAAAATACCCAGTGTGTACGAAAAAGTATACGCAGAAATGATGTAATATGCAAGAAAAGGCATATGCAAGAATAATCATAGTATTATTTTTAAAGTGAAATACTGAAAAGTTATTAAATTTCCATTGACAAGAGAATGAACAATAAATTATTTCTTATACATACTATGGAATGCAATAGTGTAAAAAGGCTGGGGGTAGATCTATACAGACTGAAGGGAAAAAATATTCAAGGCATATTAAGTGGGCAAATGTGTAATGTGTCATGCTGGCTGATCCCATTTGCGTAAGAAAACTATTTTATAGTCCTCCTTATGTGTAGACATATGTAGACAAAGAACAGGAAAGTGATAGCATTTGTTGCATTTAGGGAAGAGATTAGAATTTTGGAATCAGAGCAAAAATGTTTTAGTTTTTTTTATTCTATTTACTTCTATAACTAAAAACCTTTACAATGAAAATGTGTTGAGGCATTTACTTGCATAAAATAAATATTTCCCAAAAAGAATTTTTAAAAAATTCACTGGACATGGTTTCATAGTGTAGCACTTAGCATGTCTGCTTTACATGCAGAAGGTCCTAGGTTCATGTCCTAATGGGGCCATGTTCCATTGTTTGTGGCCATGCTGCCCTGAACAAACCAGTGTCTGATCTCAAAAGCTAAGCAGAGTGGCCTGGTTAGTACTTGGATGGGAGACCACCTAGAAAGACCAGGTGCTGTAGGAATAAATAATAATAAATACTTTTTTAAAAAATTCACCAATCCCCAAGCCTGATGTGTAATAAGCACGCAGAAGTCTCTTTATCCTATTGTGGCATGAAGCCCAAACCCAATGCTGAAGTGAGGGGAATCCATGATTTTATTCACACCATACAGACTATGCATATCCAGCTACTCAACTTAGGTTTCAGTACTCTCTTTTTAGAGAATACTTCAGGAACAAGCAGCTTTGTAAAAGCTATCTTCTACCAAAGTAAAATGAAATGGGGAAATGTGACAACTATTTTTCTGAAACAACACCTTACTGTGCTAAGTTATTTGAAAATCATATAGTTGACCTAGTTCCTTTGTTTTTGCAGTTGGGCCCATAAGATCTATTTTATGGACTTGATGAAGACAGTGAGGTTCTTGAAAGAGCTGAGTAATAACCAAATATTCTCCAAATATTCTCTGAATACCCCTTATGCACCAGGCATTGGCAGTTGGTGGTAGAGGCACAAAGAAGTTATGACATAAACCTGCCCTTAAGGAGTACACAGTGTCATAGGGGTGGTTGGCCAACTCGCATTCTAATGTCCTTGCATTAAACAAACGTTTGTTGACTGTCATGAGCCAAGTACTGTTTAGATGCTGAAGATAATGCAGTAAATAAAATAAAAATCAGTGTCTCCATGGAGCTTGCAATCTAGTGGGGTATACAAAAATAGAGTCGATAAAAAAATATATACTGTGGATGAGAACGATAGGTATTAAGCAGAAAATAGCAAGAGAGAAGTGACTTAGAAGCTAAATTTTTCATGAGGGGTGAGAAATAACCTGGAAGTAATAAATGAAAATGACAACAAGGAAGAATAGAGGAATAGCCTAAAGGCAGGAATTTTAAAGTTGTCATATTTTCTTTGTTTGTTTGTTTAGAGAAGAGGGATGAAGAAGAATGGGGAGATGAAAGTGAAAGAATACAAACTTTCAGTTATAAGGGGAATAATTTTTGAGGACCTAAGGTACAGCATGGTGACTGGTTATTGATATGGTACAGTATATTTGAAAGTTGTTGATAGCCGATAATCATTTTTACCACACGAAAAGAGTTTACTATGTGGCGTGATGGATGTGTTAATTATCCTGATCTCTGTACTCCTTCCATAATGTATATGTACAGTAGTCTCCCCTTATGCATGGGGGATGCATTCTGAGACCCCCAAGGGATGCCTGAAATTGTAAACAGTACTGAACCCTACTTTTTCCCTATATACATATCTGTGATAAAGTTTAATTTATACATTAAGCATAGTAAGAGATTAACAACAATAGCTAGCAAAATAGAACAAGTATAACAATATACTGTATAAAAGTTATATGAATGTGGTCTCTTTGTCTTGTACACTCTAGACAAAGAGGTGATTGATGTCCCTGGTAGGCCATAGTGGGATGTGTGAGGTTTTAACACACTACTCAAAATGGCAGGTGACTTAAAACTTATGAATCATTTATTTCTGGAATTTTTCATTTGATATTTTCAGACCTCAGGTGACAAACCGTGGAAAGCAAAACTTCAGAGAAAGCGGAGACTGCCGTATATCAAATCATCATATTGTATACTCTAAAGTTATAAAACTGTATTTGTCAATTATTCCTCAATAAATCCATGGTGTAGTGCAGGTTCTGGGGGAGATTAGGAAAGAAAGTAGATTACCTATAGAGAAATCTGAGGATGAAATTAAGTGGGCTTTCCGATGTTTGACATGTTTCCAGGGACATAGTGACACTGTCCGGGTAGGAGATGCTGTCAGAAGTGGCAGTGACCAGAGACATTTGGGGATTAGAGTTTGGGAATGAGGAATGGCCTGAGATTGATGTCAGGGATGGCAATGCATGGGGACAGGTTAGTAGGGCCACCCTTGCTGTAGCATACAGTTGCTGGGGCTTCCACTTACAGAATCAGAGTCCTGTTGAGGTGCATTCTAGCAGATCAGCTTTCTCTGAATGAGAGGAGTGACTCTTTCCCTCAGCACAGGAATACTCTCTCTTGACCCTTGTCTGCTGGCCAGTTTTTGTAACATACTATGTCATGTTTTTCCAGCTTCTTGGTCCCCATTAATGCATTTATGTATATGTTTAAGGGAGTCTGGGATATAGAATGAAGGACTTCTTTTAGTAATACTAATTTGAATGTTTATGAATCAGGTTTTATAATTTTTCTTCTTGAAAACCTAAATGGTTAGTTTTATCCAATGACAATTCAAATCATTGTTCTCATAACAATCCAAATGAACTTAAACATCTGTCTCTCTTATACAGAACCTTTTTAAATGGTGAAAGATCATACTGGAAGAGGAACTGGTTATTTCTGAGAACTATTTGACAAAAATACCTAAACATTTCCCCTGACAAAATATGAACAAAACCAATTCAATTCTAATTCCTAAATGATGCTTTTCAAGAGTAGTTTCCAGAAACATATATCACAAGAATTCAAATTATTTATTAACTTCTGCTGATTGTTTCTAATTGCTAACACTCACTAATTTGGGATTTTCAGGTATGAATTTAAGCAAGAGTGAGATAGCAAAAGAAACTTCATTAAAACCATCTCGGAGATCTCTGCCTTGTTTGGTCCAGAGCTATGCTTACTCAAAGACCTTGAGCCAGTCTACCTCACTCTTCCAGTCAGTGAGAGTGAATCTCAGGCTCCCACTTCTGTAACCTTAATTTCTGCTGACAAAGCAGAGCAAGGTGAGCTCTCTTTTCTTGTTCAACTTATAAAGGGTAAGTTTATTCATACCATTCCTTCTTTTCTTCATCCATTCCACTAGTATTTATAAAGCTTTTTAGGAAGGCACCTGACATAAGGAGAACAATACCCCATGCCAGTCAGATGAAAGGCCATTCGTTGGCCAAATGTGTGTTCAGTTCTGTCTTGCCTTGAACAACTCCATGAAGACAACTCCATGTGAGCCTTGACCTAACACTTGCTGCTTTCAAGGGAAGACAGATCAGCTTACCTGAATCAACTTATTGCCATTCCTGGTGAAAATTTATTAGCAGAAATGGAATAGAACATATCATCAATAATAAAGTCAATTCCCTATAAATAAAGACTAAAGACTGTAAATAATATTAAGAATAGAGCAGTGAAGATTTGGTTACAGGAAGATGTGGTTGGGCAAGTGTTGGCAACCAAATGTTGACAAAAAAGCTTAGGTAATATGAGCCTGACACACAGCTGGATGCCACATTAGAGAGACTCTAACTATACTTAGGCACCCTTCTACACACATCCACCCATCAGAAACACACCACTATGCCTTAGACAAATTTTTTTTTTTCACAAGAATCAGGTGTCAAAATACAACCAGTCCCCACCATCATTCAGTGGGCGGGGGTACATTTTTATTTTCCCATCTGTCTCTAAGAGGCACATGTCTTATGAGAATACATTCCCTTATGATCCTTAGGGTTGCTTCTTCCTTTAGATAACTCGAAAATATTAAGATTATCTTTTCAATAATATTGCATAATCACTACCTATATTATAAGCAGTCATCTTACATCCATGTCGAATAAGGAAAGTGGCTTATTGTTCCAGAAGATGAAGGTATTAACATATAGTATAGATGTTTCTTTCCCTTACTGAGTGAAATTTTAAATAACTAATTTCAATTCATTAACTTAAAAAAATTATTTATGTTGATTGGCCGTCATTGAAATGTCAGTCGCCATGGTCATTTTTCTAATCGTTATACGTTTATTTCTCAAATCTACAAAATATTTTTTTTTCAGTTAATGCTGAAGGGGACAGAAAAGACTCTGTGCTCAAATGCTCCTTCACTGACCTCAGTGACTTTTGCTTAGGTGAGTTGATTTCCAATATATTCTTTCTCCTTTCCTTCTTTCTAAAAGTAAGCTGTCTTCTTGAAACCTAGAATATTATTATATTTTTAGAAAAAAATGCTCATTTTTGGTTCTTAACATTTGTTGGGCAAGTAGAGTATTCTGAGGTTAAAAATTATTAAAGAATTTCATATGTAGTTTGACATTCAGATAATCTATGAAGACATAGTGAATGATGATCTCATAAATGAAAAAAAAATAATTTCTCCTGTAGTCTTTTGGATTTTTTTTTCAATTCTGTATGAATAAATACATTATACTACTATATGTCTAGATTTATCAAATTTCAGCATCATTGTGGATTTTCTATTGTGCTAGATAAAGGTTTACCCACTCAGATAACTTTTCAATTTTTCATAGTTATATTGCTTTTTAAAATTTAAACCTCTCCACTGAAACTTTAAATAGTATATTCTCACCTTTCTATCATGTTGCCACATTTCAACAACATATCTAGACTCCTACTTGGCAAACATATACAGCTATGAAGCAGTGCCTTCCTCAGATACAGTATCCCTTCCTTTTATATAGTCCAAGTCATTATGACCTCTGTGTCACTCTTGAGTATTCCTAGAATCAAGGTCATATTGATTCCCATGTCTACTCCTCCATCAAATACTCAAAATTACACATTATACTTTGTTTTTTATACCACAAACTTTTTTTAGTTTGACTTTCTAGATTATCTGATTTTTTTTTTCTTCTAGGGAGAACAAAAATATTTCTTCTTCTAAATATTCCCATTATGTTTTGGTTTCTTGTTTTTATATCCTTCATCTCACTCTTCTTATTTAAGAAATTCTTGGTGTCCACTGACTTTTCACTGGGTTATTGGATAATTCCAATTTCTGATGTTCCATATATTCCTTTTTTGTTAGTTTTCATTCTCATTTTTTTTTAGAGTATATCTTTAAGCAACTACATTTAAAGGCTGGTGTGAGGTGCAAACTTTCTAAGTTTTTGTATATATAGAATGACTTTAGTTGTTCTTACAGTTGGTTGGTTATAAAATTTTAAATTAAAAATATTTTTTCTAGAAATTTGATGACCAATTTACTGTCACTTAGCATCCGTTGTTACTGCTTTCTGATTCTTATTCCTTTGTAATTGATATTTTTCTTCTGTATGCACATTTTTATTATCTTTACTTTTTGTATTATAGAATTGCACGTTATGTTTAAGGGTGTATGTAAAAACACACATGTGGTTTTAATTCATCCTGCTCTAGAAACTGTGTCTTTTCAGTTTGTCTCATATTTCCTTTCCACTTGGACATAATTTTTCCACAATTTATTCCCTTTTATTTTTTTTTCCTGTTTTCTGGAAGTCCAATTAAAATTTAGAAACGTTTCTTTCATCTTGTAGTCTTGATTTCTGTCATGAGTCTGAGAGATTCCTTGAATTTTTCTTCCAGATATCTTTTCATGTGTGTGTGCATGCAGGTACATGCGTGCACGTGTGTGTGTGTGTGGCAAAATCATGTTTATTTAATTTCCAAGACTTTTTTAATTCTTAGAATGTAACTTTTTATTTTTATTTTTCAATTAATGTTGATATTCAATATTATTTTGTAGAAGTTTCACGTACAGCATAGTGATGAGACATTTATATAATTTACAAAGCAATCTCTTCATTAGTCTAGTACTCGCCTAGCACTACACACAGTTATTACAATATTATTGACTATATTCCCTATGCAGTACTTCACATCCACATGATTATTTTGTAACTACCAGTTCGTACTTCTTAATTCTTTCACCTTTTTTCACCCAATCCCTCAACCCCCTTCCCATCTGATAGTCAACTGTTTGAGGATTGATATTTCTCATTGTTCAAAATGAAAGCTATAGAGAAAGGAATATTCATGGTTTTATTGGTTTAGAGCTGGGAATTTCGCTAAGGTTGTCCAACAAGATTTGTGGAATAGTATGGATGAAGTGCTGTTTTTCCATCCAGATACTGGTCAAATCTACTAGTTGTGTGAATGTAGCATATTATTAACCTATGAGCCTCATTAATCTCATTTGTAAATTGGATTAGTGATCCATACTTTGCAAGATTTTGAATTAATTGAAGAGGCATAGCTTCATCACAGCTCCTAGTACATCATCATAGAGATTCAACAAACACTTGTTCATTGCTGTATTCATTCACTCACAAAGCTTATTTTTCCATTAAATTCTGCTGGGCTCAGAGATGTCTTTACTAACCAGCTATTTTTGTTATCTCCAAAATGTGATTCTATGGCACAGCCTTATAACAATGTTTTATTGAACTCTTATTGCACAACTCTCTACCTTCATTATCTCACTTAATGCTCATAACAATCTTTAGGTGCTATTATCAGCCTCTTTTTACAGTTGAGAAACCTGATTCACTAAGCTATAAAATAACTTGCCAAATGTCATATAGCTTAGCCAATGGAGAACTGAGCTTCCAACCTAAGAAGTCACACCTCTCTTAGTCACCATAAGAGGAATAGAAGCTTTTAAAGTGAAAAGTACTTAGTGATGGTGAAGAAACACTAGCTTTGCAAGATGTTGATGAGTATCAGGATGGAAATCATGAAAAGTGAGGGTAGGGATAACACTATATGGTAAAATGTATTTGAGAGATGATCGATCCATATAATAAAGAATTTGAAGTTCTGATGTGGCAATAATCTTGTCCATCAATCCTAGAAACTCTGCTACTATCACCTGCTCTTTTTCTCATTTTTCTGAAAAATAATGATAACAGATATCCATATTAACAGGTAACTGAAGCCTGATTCTGCCCATGTTCAAATTGCAGTAAAATTGGGTAACTTGAAGTGAAATAAATAGACTATTAAGACCAACATAATTTGGGTCCAGCCAACAAAAACATACATCTGTCTAACCTTGTGAAATCAACATTTGGCTGAGTTCAGAAGGAGTTCTGAAATATCTCCTTCAGGAAGCAATTTATATTAGATAGTTAAGGCATTTGTTTGCTTTCTACAAACTTACAAATTTCACTTGCTGGAATGCTCATTAGTCCTATTTCATAAAATAATTATGCTCAAATGAGTACATGGTGATTTTGCTTTCATTCTGTAGTATTAGATAATTTCCACCAATTTTCATTATTTTTTCCAATAATGTTTCATATGAATATGGTATAAAAAAGAACTTTCTACTAATGTTACCAACCGATTTAAAGATTATAGAAATAAGAGATTGCAGTGAAAAAACATACTGTTTTCCAATTATAACAGGCTTATAGCCACTATAAATCTATTCGTTTATTAAACACATTAAGTAAGTCCCCTTGGCTCAAGCCTCAAATTATATTCAGAATCTGACACTGCTCACCACTTTCTGCTACAAATGCTATATCCACTGCTACACCTTGGTCCAGTTACTTGCTCTTATCACTTGGTCATCTAGTGTCATAACTCCTATTTGGTCTCTGTGTCCACTCTTGCCTTCTTATAGTCTTATTTTCCACACAGCAGTTACAGAAAGCTTTAATCAAAGGAAAATTAAATCTCATTTTTCTCTACTCCAATCCTCCAGTTTTCCTGTTATATTTAAAATATAAACTCTTTACTGTGGCCATAAGGATATCTGGTCCTGGCCTCTCTAGGCCAGGTTCTAATGCTTCCTTTTAATACCGCAGCCAATCCAACCTTCTTTTGTTCTTTACTCATAGTAAGCTTTCTCTTATCCCAGGGCCCTCACACTGAAAGTAAGCGAATTTATACAGATACTTTGTGTCTCCTACTCTTGATTTATTTTTATTCATAAGCTTAAGTATTACCTGAAATTAAGTGATTTTTTTTTCTCCCTTTTTCTGTTTCCAGAGGACAGAGACTTTGTCAATCTTGTTGATGCCCTAGCCCAGAATCCAGAACAGTACCTGGCACATGATAGGTGCTCAAAGAACATTTTTATGATCAGTGAAAGGACAGACCAAGGATAAAAGACAGAATATTCACAAACACACACATACATACACCACTCGCACACCCTTGGAGACTCTGCTGTAGAATTCACTCATTATGTTGATCTCCATGTTGTCATTTATCACTGTGTGATTTTTCTCCCCTATCAGGAATTAGTACTTTGTTATTTTTTCATTGAGAGCCTAATCTGATTATGTTTCTTTTTTCCTTTAAATTGTATTGACAAATCTCTTTGTAGAACATTTAAAGACCCATTAGTCATCACTCTTCTTAAGGAGTAGAAAAATGTGTTTTTAATATTGCTGTCATGTGAATCCTCCCTAATACTCAAAGTCGTTTAGATGTTTTCTCCTTTCTCTTATTATTGCACTTTGGATATGACTATATTCATGCTCAGTTCACTAGGTGATTGTAATTGCTATTTATTGCTGTCTTATTTATATTGCCTTGCACATACTATCTATGGAATGATAGATAGATGGAGACATGATGATTGGGTGTATTATATGGAAGGATAGATTTGGGTAGAATAAGCATTGGTTCCCTGACACAGTGGAAAGCACTTTATCTGCAGGATCTGTGTAGTCGTGGGGTTGGCTAAGTATAGCTCACTGTGGCTGGCTAGCGTCAGGACTAGTGTTAGTGTTAAGGAGAAGTAGGCAACAAATGAACTGCAAAGGATTAATACGTCTGGATCATTGCTATCACATGTTTTAACCACTGAGTAAACCATACATAAGCCATTAGATTTATTTTTCATGGGAAATTTTGTGGAATAATGATTTTAAAGATACTGAAATTTATTAGTCATCAGAAGATCCAGTTTTAGGTACTAATTCTTTAACTAACCACAAGAATAGACACCATATGTGCCTCAGTTTCCCAGCTTGTGAAATGGAGACATCAATATTATGGTGTGTTTCCTTTTTGTAATGTAAATAGACATCGTTTGAGCAGAATTGAATTAAGAGCTTTTGAGAGATGTAAGGGAATATATGTTGTAGATAGTATAAAAATTATAAAATATTACAATAACTTTAAATCATTATTAATTATTTTGATCTTCAACCTCAGCTACCCTGACAGTCCTGGAACACACCATTATTAGCAATGTCTGGGAAGGTTGCACAGGTGCACACTAGTGGAGGTCAACTAGTAAGATCACACACATATTTAAAATTGCCCAAGATTTACTTCATCCATTCTCAGAATCTCCAGCAATTCTAATATCATGTAACAAAGTATTGGAATAAAAGGGCATTATAATAAAGAATGATTGAGCCGGAATTATTTGCCTATTACAGTTACATTCCCAGAGATGACCATAAGGTTTCTGTTGCATTCATAGCGGCCTCTGCTATACTGCTCAGGCCCCTTGAGCTTTGAGATGATGGTGGTTCACAACCAAAATTTAGAACATTTAATGGTTTCCACTCAACTCAACAAAAGGTTTTTCACGAATCATTTTATTGATGGTTGTGCAAAATGAGATTTGTAATTTAATTTTAAATTGTTTATTGACATACTCAAAGTAATTACAGTATTATTTCCTATCTACTTATGCTTTAAAATGGAAGATACGGCTTTTTGGTAGCCCCAATTTACATTCTTTATTTTGTGGATTCCAAAATACTAGAACTGTGAATTTAAAGAAGGGCCAAAGAAAAGGCATATATATTTCTTCAGTACCTGACATGTTCAAGTCACTTAGATTGTCCTACTTAATCTTTGGAACAATAGGATTTTATTATCTCAGATTTTCAGATTAAGAAACTGAGCCACTGCTGTTAAACTAATAAATGACATAACCAGGATTTTAACTTGGGTTTGCCGAACCAATGTTCTCATTCCACTGCATCAGGCTCCCTGCTTTAACACATTAAATAGTTTTCTTAGGCTTTGAAAATCTTGGGTATTTTAAGTACAACATCTTTCTTGAGATATAATTCACATACCATACAATTTACCCATTTAAAGTGTACACTTCAGTGGTTTTTAGTATGTTCAAAAACATGGGCTCCCATCACCACAACCAGTTTTAGAACATTTCCATGACCTCAAAAAGAAACCTCATACCTATTGGCAAACACCTATTATTCTCATCCTAGACCCAAGCCATAGGCAACCACTAATTCTCTATCTCTTTAGATTAGTTCTGGATAGCTCAATAAATAAACTATTCCGGATAGTTCATATAAATGAAATCATACAATATTTGGTCTCTTGTGACTGAGGTTTTTCCACTTAGCATAATGTTTCCATGGTTCATCCAAGTTTTAGAATTATTTATACTTTCTTTCTATTAATAAATACATCCCATTGTATGGATAAACCATACTTTATCCATTCATCAATTGATGGATATTTGGATTGTTTTCATTTTTTTGGCTATTATGAATAATGCTACTATAAGCATTTGTGTACAAATTAGTGTGTGTGTGTGTGTGTGTGTGTGTGTGTGAATTTATTTTATTTCTCTTGAGCATATACCTAAGAGTGGAATGTGGGACCCTATGGTGGCTCCATGTTAAAACTCCTGAAGAACTACCAGACTGTTTTCCAGAGCACTGTACCATTTTTCACTCCCAGTAGTGTATGAAAGTTCAATTTTCTCACATCCTACCAACACTTGTTATTGCTTGCCTTTTTGATTATAGCCATCCTAGTGGGTATAAAATGGTCTCATTGTGGGTTTTCTTGGAATTAAAATAAATAAAAACAATGTTGATCATTTTTTCATGCATTTATTGGCCACTCATATATCTTTTTTTGAGAAATGTCTATTCGGATTTTCTGCCCATTTTAAAACTGATTGTCTTTTTATTATTGAATTCTAAGTGTGTGTGTGTGTGTGTGTGTGTGTGTGTGTGTGTGTGTGCAGCCCCTTATCAGATATATGATTTGTAAACATTTCTTTCCATTCTGTAGGTTGTCTTTTGGCTTTCTTGATTGTATTCTTTAAAGCACAGAACTTAACAACCTTATTTAAAATTGCAAATCTTTGCCTTCCCCATAGTCTTTGTTAAATAATTTTTAGAGCTTAAAGGACCCTTTGTGATCTTTTCCAAAACCTTCACCTATGATGGAGGGAAAGAAAATTACATAGTTAAGACATGGCAAACTTAAGATGAGAAATAACGGTTTTCTGACCCACCGGCCAGTGCAAAACCCTCAATACCATGTGAAGTTTATCTATCTACTTAAAATCAAAAGATGAAACAAAAAGATGGAGGAGCTTGGGGGAGAGACACAGGGAGGCAGGGAGAGAATGGAAGAAGAGGAAGGAGAGAAAGGAAAGGTAGGAGAAGGGAGGAGAACAAAGAGGAAGAGAAGAGAACAGAGCACTAAGCTTTTTGTGCCTTACAAACCTGGAAGTTGAACATGGTGGAGTTTGGGAACTGCTTCAACAAATTAATCCAAAATTTCAGTTCCTTTCTCACTCACCACTCACAACAGTTCAAGACAACTCCAGGGTTTGCATTTTTTATTTATTTTATCTGGTCCATTCTCCTTCCAGTTTACCTCCCATGTGACTTATTGCCTCACCTCATCTGGTCTTTGCTCAAATGTTGCTACAGTTCTGTGTACTAAAGTAACTCCCCTCTCACCTTTGATACGTTCACCCTTCTTCATTATTGTGCTGACCAGAAAGCATACTAAGTATTTTACTCTGTTTATTTTTATTTATTGTTTTTCTTCTCTTAGTTGAATGTTCTGTTTACTGCTATAACTCTTAAAAGAATGTCTGGCATGCCATAGGTGTTTAATAAACAATTGTTGAATGAATGGATTGTAATTTATTTAAATCTAGGGAAAACACTATTTTCACAAACATCTGCTATAAAGTTAGATCCTGATAAGTTTCAGTTCTGGATGTACCTCTTGTTGGTTTAGTGACTTTGGCACGCTATTTAATTTCCATATGCCTAAATTTATTTATTATTAAATGTAAGTAAAAATCATACCCTCTTTATAGAGTTGTATAAGGGTTAAAGGAAATAATACATATAAAGATTCTACTCTTTGTGTGTTACTCAGTAAGTGTTAATCTTCCATCCATGTTAGCTATATTAATGTCTAGTTATAACTCTAAATACTTAGAGAATTTTAACATAATTGACAATTTTATCCTAAGACATGTCTGATCTTCATTCATACTACTGTTAAGAACCTGGTACTACCAGCTATACCTGGCATAACATGTTATAGCAGATGTTAAGCTGTACTAATAAAAGAAATCAATGCATGCATTATGAACAAATTGTTTTTCCTTCTGTCATAATACCATGTCATGATTGAACTCTTTAAATTACTACATATGGTCCAAGTCAATATTAATGCTTAATAGGTATTAACAAATCAGAGGAAAAACAAACTCTCTCTAAAACATTTTAATTAATTTTGAAAGTCTAAATATATAGGAATCTTTTTTTTTTAATTTGAAGAGATATTTGTATCACATGGAATATGAATTTTGTGAAGTGTGTCAATAGCACTTTTTATAGTCACCATAGAGATTTTCTATTTTATTTTCTTTTACACTGATGATAGCATGTTCATTATTCATATACTTATATATGACTGATACTACAGAGTCTTAACCCTTGTATCATCTCAATGGTAAATATCATTTTCAATGACCTTTTCCCTTTTTGCAATTGAAGTTTGAGTTCAGTCTCCTAATATATTTTTTAAATCTTCCTTGTAATATTTGTTAAAATTTCTTCTATGATTTCTCAGACTTCTTACACCCTTAAGTCAAAGTCACATTTTAAACTTTCCAATTTTTAAGAAAATAATTCTCAAGGTTATACAGTTTTTAATTAAACAAATAAATGCTTAAGAATCTGCTGAATTCTTACAAATATCTCTATCTTCAACTTCAGAAGATATGATGTGTCCAATAGAATTAGCATAATTCTAGTTTTATTTCCAAACAGTTTTAAGTAATTAAATAGCAGAGATGCATTTAATTCTCATGAAGTTACTGTAGTGTTCATATTAACTCACTAACAGACAAGCTTTCGTGTTAATTTTCTGGCTTACTTATTGGATGGATGGGCCAAATTTTATTTGACTGAGCCTTGGGAAAACATTTTAAAAAGATTAGTATATGTTAAAGAGAGAGAAAAAAAGGATAAAAATGGATGTAATGATGTAATTGTCTTTGTCTCTTTTCTAGCCCTAGGAAAAGATAAAGATTACATGGATGAATCAGAACACGCTAATTATGACCGATCTCGGCTTATTAAAGATTTTATCCCCAAAGATAATTCTGAATCCAAGAGAAGATTGCCTAAGGTAATGCAGATTATACTATCAGTAAGCCATTTGAAGACCATAACTTCTAAAACCTTTCAATATTTTCATTAGTAATCTATGTTGTGCTGGAGAGTGTAAGTGGGCACTCAGTTTAGTACACATACTTAAGGACTCAAAAGTGAAAAGTAATATGTAGACACTATATTCATTTATATTATCAAACAGAACTTTAAAAAATATTCTGAAATGCAAAATCACTCAGCAATATTTTCTTTAGGAAATTATTTATTTTTCATTTTTTTGAAAAGCAGCATGATTTAATGAGTACATAGATTTTAATACCAAATGGACCAAGACTTGAATTCCAGTTCTCCTACTTAGTAATTGTAATACCTTGAGCAGGTTAATTAAACTCGCTTAGCCTTGTTTTGCCTACCTGTAAAATTAAAATCATGTTGTCTGCTTGACAAAATTCTTTTATGAGATAACCCCATGAAAGTATCTGGAGCATAGTAAAAGCTGACTGTATGGCAGGTTTTTATAACAACTTTGAGATTGAGAATACCTCATTAAAATTATGGTTCAATAACAGATAAGTAACTGGTCTAGAGTTCAGTCAAAGGAAAGAAACCTGGCTCGAGCAATTGCACTATTCCGCAAAAAGACTCTTCAAAGCTTTTGAGTATGGTCATCCAATACCCCTTTGATATGTTCCAAGACAAATCCTGACTCAATTCAAGCTTACCTTTCTTTTCTTCTTGTTTTTATTGATTAAAGGAGAAATGCTTTTGTAAAAGCTAATTTAAAACAAGGAATGATTTAGCTTTCATTGTCATGGCATGACTAACAATCACATTCGTGATTATATTTTTCTCTGAGATGTTTGATTTGGTTTGGCTTGGATTAACTTTGCAAATCCCTTTATTAGTCACCACAAAGCATTCGTGAATAAATATGGAATGATTTAAATATCACTATCATAAAAGAGACCAAACTTTAATAAATAGATCTGGGGATAATGCTTCTGCCAAATTTCTTTGTTCCTCTTTGGTTTTATTTAAATACATCACTATTTTGTGACAATAATTCTTAGGTTATCTTTACAAATCAGGGATTTATCTCCCTGTGTTTACTTCATCTCTCTCTCTCTCTCATCAATACAATGGATGTTTAGAGAGTCTCTACTATCTGTAAAGCATTGATCCAATGAAGGAATTATAACATAAATTAAGGAAAAACAGAGGTTGTTCCTTAAGATGCCTTTATTACCAATAGGAAGATAAGCATAGCATACTTCAAATAGTTAGAAAATAAACTAAGATTAAATAAAATCTGTATATCTCCTTCTTTAGAATTTACCACATGCCACCCCAGTGTTACCCTATATTTCATTTCTGCTCTTCAGTAGCCAATTCCCAAATCTCTGAATAAATTTGAACTTTAGATTATGAAGTTAAGAAGAATCAGTTAAACCTACATACATATTTTGGTTTTGACATTAAAATAAGAGATGGTGTGTGATGATGGTAAAAGACCACAGATGTTCAATTTAAGAAATCCTAGTCTAATGTCTGGCAAATCTACCTGATGATATAATCATCTACTGTTGCACTTCTACTCAAATTGTATAAATGTCATGACTCAGGATTTTTTTGGATTCACTCTTCTAACTTCTATTAGAATATGTCCACTTTTATCTATTTCATAAATTAGGCCACAACACAAATTCCACTTCAGCCAATGGTTCCATTACAAAAACAAAAAACAAACAAACAAAAAAAAGTTTAAAAGCCATTAGCTAGTTACTTGCTTGCAAAACTTATCTTTAAATGAAGGGCAAAATAATCGGCTTAGAATACATTCTTTGTGTACATTTGCCACAAGGAACCTCAAAAGGCGATGATTATATACACATCCTCTATTTGGACTACTGTCTGGATATCTTTCAATTGACAAATTTATCAACCTTCCTCTTATTCTACTCTACCATAAAATAATATGAGTATATATGTGTATATAATTATGTATATATTATGGTATATATATATTTTTAAATTGATCTTATAAAATTAACAGTATTTATTCATTTATGCCCCACAAAATAATAACTTTCATGTGTTTTAAATTAATAGGTATTTATATATGTGAGTATAATTGTGTTGCTGAAGATCTTTGCTTAGGATGATTGTACTGGTTGCAACTTGCCCCATGCATATTATGCAATGTATCTGATATTTTATTTCTTCACAAAAGTTATTCAGTTGTAACGAGACCATTTTAGGGATGACAAAGCAAGTTTATAAAGAGTCAACAGGAAAGGAGCCTAAACTTGTGGGGGAAAGTGACTCCTAATGTAGGCTACATTGTGAGTAATGACAATTTCTGAATTACAGAAACAAATAGAGCTTTCTCACAAAATTTACCATTAGCTAAAAATTTAGGTTCATAGGAAATAACTCCAAATCCTCCAGGGTGATGTCTTACATTGACTTTAAGGGGAAACTGTTAAATTTGTCAGCTGTAAAAATGAACAAATAAATCTAGTAACACATCTGACAAATTTACTGGGCATTGTGTTGATAGACTTTATATCTGTTCAATAATTTGTTTTGTCAACCATTGTGTAAACATTTTCTGAATGGTCTTGAGTCAGCATGGTGAATTTTTATTTTGATCATGTATCCACCACTTAGATAATGTAGTCAACTAAGTATATTTGTAAGGTACTATAGTTTGTTCTGGAATTAATCTTCAGAAGAGTGAATTGTATCTGTAGAATATTTTCCTTCAAATCTTGAACTTATAGCATGTGTTATTTATTTATACTAAAATTCTTTAATATTTTAGAGATTAAAAGGATCTGCAATATTGAAAGCTAATATAATGAAGTGATATTGATAAAGTAATAGGGTAAATAGTACATATTTAAAAGCTACTATGTGTGAAGTATGACATTGTAGGATGGAGAAATATGGCAAACACAGATATTGTTACCTAAGTACTGGGATGCATGCATATAAATGGAGAAAGCTAAGAGCTCTAGAAATTAGAGATGACATTAAATATGGGATAAGTCTAGATTTAGCTAGCCTCGCACTTAAAATGGGAGCCATATTTAAATATGTCAGAGGCATTGTGGTAGAAAGAAAATTAGCCACGGTTCTTTCTGCTGTGGAGGTGAAAATGTGCCAGCGCTGAACTTTATACTCAGAAGATCTTGCACTCCCATTCTTTCTCTTGGGGTCCTGCCCCTACCAAGTGAAAAAGTCCAAGCTAGACTGCAGGAGGATGAGTCCCTGTAGACCAGAGCCCAATTCAGGCAGAGAAATGAGAGAATCCAGTGGCAAAGACCAGGAAACTCAGACTCATGAAAAAGTCAATGAGTTCTTCTGAGATCAGAAGAACTACCCCACTTGGTCTAAATAAGTTAAATAAGAATCATAAGCTAAATAAAAAGTGTTTAAGGAGGGTTTGTTTTTTAGCACTGGCGAATGGAGACAACCATAAAAGTTAAAGGATAGCCTGTTGGCTGGTACCCATGATTGTTAATATAGAGTGAATTCTTTCTGTTCCTAGGAATATTTGCAAAATTGTACCTCTACGAAATACTCATATCATCTATTTAACTCTACAGAACCTGAGTATATTTAGGAATATTTGGAAAATCCACACATACTCATATTATCTATTTAACTCTACATAACCCAAGTATATTTAAATATTATAACCTAAATCGCTTGGTATCTAGACAACCTTTCTAAAACTTTGTGAAATTATCTTTTTTTAAAAAAAATCTCTATTTACAAAAGTGCTTTCTTTATAATAATATTAAATCAAGATAAAATTTTAATGTTATTTCAATTGAATTATATGTGTATAGTTAGCAGCAGTCACGAAAACCCAATAAAAAGTGGCAAAAGACTTTTTTAAAGGAAAGTTTGTTTTCTTTCAATGTGTTGATGGAGTGGTTCTGTTATGCCTGTGTGGATAGGAAATTTCAGGGAGCAGATTTGTAATCTAAGAAAAGGAACAACTGTATAAATTCAAACTAGGGTACCTAGACTGACAGCAAGCAAAGTTCTAAAGTAGAGAAGGATTGTTTTTAAGATAGTTTGGATGAATATTGCCTTTCTTTGTGTCATTAATATAGAGAACTCTGTGAATAACACTTGAAGATAAGATCCTATAGCCAACTGAATGATCCTCGGAAGCAAAATTTTTCTCTCCTTCAAGGAGCCATGCCCTATATACCAGCCAAGGCCTCTAGATATGGACATTATACAGGGAATGCGTACAATTAATCTAGGTTAGAAGGAATGAAACTGTGAACCAGCATCCATAGTTCCTGTAGCAGCCATTAATGAAGAGTTTACTGCTGCTACTATCTCTTGGGATGCCAAAAATAACCATAGCTGTTGCCAAGAATGAGTCTAGGAATATGAATCTGTATTCCAAATTACAGTGACGTCTCCTCTTACAGGATGTTGGGTATTAAATTAGACAAGAAAGAGGTTATGGACCAGGAAAATCTTGACATGAATATTTTAGCAATTCATTAAATTTAAATCACAAGGCCATTCGGTTTGACTGTGTCAACTGGCATTGGCAGATGGTGTTCCCCTTTAACTCAGCTGGTAATAGGAATAATTTTCTGATAAGACTGCCAATGATGATCATAGGGAAGAGAAGATGAGAGATAGATAGCCTCCACAGCCTTCTACAATGTACCTTTTATATGGATATTGGCAACTATTTCATTTGCCTCTATGGCTCTTTGCCTCTAAATCATGTATTTTGAACTTGCATATTTTTTCCCAGAAATTGAGAAATCACAATGACTTAAACTACAAGATAAATGACTAAACTTGGCCCTATATGGCTGCTTTAATTGATGAGATTTTACATGAAGTTAAATTCTAATTATTTGCATTTATTGTGATAATTTCTAAAGAAAATGTTAATATTTTCCTAACTTAGAACCTGAAGTGATACTTTTTTTTATGTAATATATCATTATGGAAAATGATACCCTAATATTTAATTTTCATACAAAATATGGGACATACAGAAAATCATAGAAGTTTATTGATATTTTAAGCCAGTGTTTTAAATTTATTTTCTTGCCTAGTATTAAGAAAACTCTTTTCCAGCAGCTCAAAGGATGCATGGTCTTCTCTGCAGAACCTTTGATGCTGAGGAGAGTATTATCCTTCTTGCAAACATAAGAAGCATCTTTCTCATTTGTGCCACTAAATTGCTTACTTTGACCCTGAGAAGCCCATCCTAGAAAGTAGTGAGGACATGTTCTACACTAACTGATTGCTAGTTTATATTTTCCAGAAGATTTAGTATAAAATTTTCCAGAATCCCTCCAACTATGGATTGCTTAAACCCAAAGTGAGTGTGTTATAATAGAGATAGTATTACAGATCAATAAAGAAATATTGATCCTTCAAAAAATGTGCAGATGTTCTCACAATAACTGGTCAGTTATTCATAAGGGATTGAAATATTTTACCTGACTATCTTACATCTTACAGTAAAATTAATTTAAGAGCTAAATAGATAGTAAATTCAAAATTAATATGTAAAGAAATATAAGCAATTTTAAGTCACAGAATTAAATAAGTGGCCTTTCTAAATGGCTTTTGTAAACCAACAATAAAATCAATCATGGAAAACTTGATAGATTTGACTGTATACTAATCAGTATCAAAATTATGATAAAATGTAAAAGTAAGAGATAAATTTAAAATGTGGTGATGAGCTGACATACTAGAATGTACATGCAAAACGGTGGTTAATCTTAATCTGCAAAGATATTATAATTAATAAATGCAAAAGTAAAAAGGTAATTGAAAGACAATATAATTTTAACATGTAAAGTGATTAGCAGTACTAACAACTGCAGAATTACAAATGTAAGCAATGTTTTTAAACCAAACATTTTAAAACAAAATAAAACCCAGAATTTATACTATGCATTATCAAACTGTTATTTCTTGCATGTAGATATGTATATTGATCCAAATTTTCTTGAAAATAATTAGACAATAAGGATTAAAAGACTGAAAATAATCTTACCTTTTGACACACTCTAGGAATTTATCCAGAGAGTGTAATTAGATGTTAGCTCGAATAATTATGTTTAAGGATGTTTCTCACACTGTAATTTGTGAGGGAATGGAATACGGAGAATAAAGCACTTAAATGTTCAAGAGTAAAAGATAAAATTAAAAATAGCAATGCCCTCAAACAAGGTAGTTGAAAATAAACCCTCCATTCAGTATGATTATATGAGAAGGTGGTTATAAAACAATATGTGCAGTTTGATACCAATTATATAAAATCACTACCTCCTTTTCATTGAGAAGATACTAGAATTGTATAAAACACTTTTTTATAGTGTTTATCACTGGATGGTAAAATTCAAATGACAAAGTTTACTTCATGTATTCTTAAATTTAAGATATAAATATTATATTATCATTCTCATTTAAAAATTTTACACAGCTAGTAAATGACTGAGCCAGTGCTTGAAATGAGATGATCCTTTCCCAAAAGTGTTTTTATACATTGCTATACTGGCAAGACAAGAGCTATTCAGGACTTCACCTTTCTAGTCTGATAACTATCATAAGTAGCATTTCAGTTTGCCCCTCTAATGTGTATTAATCATTTATACAACAGTGTTGTTACAAGAACTTTGTATGCATTATCTCATTTAATTTTCCTAAAAACTCAATGAAAGTAAGTAGTAGTAAGCTCATTTTACCAATGAAAAAAATAATGTTTGAGAGGTAAATTTCTGGCCCAGTCTCTGAGCTAGGCAGGAACAGAACTGGGTTATAGTATAGCGTGGTTCTTTGATGCCAGAACCCAGTGCTTCTCTGACTCTAGTTCAGTAGTTAACTGTAAGAAATATACTTGTGTATGTTATTCACACCTTTCTAAATCATACCTAAAATATTGCTCTGAAGTAGGCAGCTCTGCATTTTAATAATTGTGCGGCTAACTCATAACTTCTCAGAGGTGGATTGACCTGTTTATAATTTACTCTTTTATCAACAAACAAATAAAAATAGACAGGGTGTTGTTACAAACTTAATACTAAACTTCAACAAAATTAGTAGAAAGGGAGGAGGTGTATATTCCTTAGGATTACATAATAATCAGTGGATTTAATATTTTCAGATGCATCACAGTAGAGTAGCTCCCTTTGTCAATCAGAAAACAAAACAAAACAAAGCAAAACAAAACAGTTCACCCCCCTCTTCCACAAAAGCCCCTACAGCTTCCAACAGCTATGTCCAGAGCAGAATGCTAGGATATCAAGGCATGGAGACATTTTAATTATTAGAGTAAATTTAGGTACAGTATTGATCTGCTAGGGCAGTTGTCTTTAGTTCCCTCAAAAACTGTAGAGGAAAAAAAAATGTGCCTGTCTACTTAGGAAGTCTTACTTTATAACAAATATAAGGAAACAAACAAGATGCCTTGAATGTTTTCTGTCTCCTGGCACTAATGCCTTGATAATTAGACACATAGCAGGCTTCCCCAGTCACCCACCAACTTACTGGTTTTCCCCATGAGTTTAAGAGCTCCTCTTGGGAGATCTATCTCCTAAGCCTCCTTGGAGGACATTAGGTCTACAATGAGAGCTACAATAACTTGTATGCAGAAATTTTACATACGTTTTTGGGATATGAAAGTAAATTCAATATATTAGTGTGTCAACATACCAGTTAAATGGTACAGATAATTGTTCTACTTGATATTCATATATTTAATAATAATAAGCTTATATTAAACTGATTTTCTAACTGCTTAAACATGAAAGCAACCAGAGAAGTCAGATCAAAACTGATGTTATTGAGCACATTCAAAGTCAAGGCAACCTCATTAATCTCCCGCCTCCAGTTATGGAGGAAATCAGGTAACTAGGCCCTCTAGGTTATGTGTGTATCAGAAGGATCACAGGATTGAGAGTTGGAACATTCATAATAATGATCATCTGAAATAATTACAACAGCTAACATTTATTAAGGACCTCTCAGGGATTTTGTTGATGACCTATATTCTTTTAGCCTCAGAACAAATCTAAAAAGGTAGAGAATGGAAGCTCAGAATGGTGAAGTGACTCCCCTGTTATCATGCCTCTGGGGAAGCAGTCGGCAGGAATTATATGGAGATGACCATGCTGTTAAGCACTGTGCTGTGCTGGACACAAAGTGCTGTAGAAGCCATAAGACAGGTAGATCAGGTAGTTAGAGAACATGTTTGCATTACTGGGGAATGGTCATGTACACTAAGGACCATTTATATACTTTCCTTGATGTTTAATGCTTCAGAGAAAAATAATAAAATTGAAACTCCTGAGCCAGATCCTGATAAACTATAAAATACTCTTTATGTCTCTGCTGTTTTTTAGTCCTTCACCTCCCCATGTATTTTTTTTTCAATTCACATTGGCATTCAGATTTCTTAATCTCACCAAATGAATCCACCAAAATATTCATATTTTGAGCAGCTGTCACTGTCCTCAAAGGAAAAAAATTTCAACAAAAATAAAACTCTGTTTATAAAATAATTTTTTATGCTTGTGGAAGTTTTTAAAATTGTTTTGTTACTGTTGATTTCTTTGGAAGAATGGGGTGAAGGGTTGAAGAAGTAAAATTAGTGGTTGATAGTTGGTCACAGAGATGAGGTGCACGGCAGAGGGAATGCAGTTAGCATTCATATGATGGCTAAGTGGAGGGCCAGGGGAGGAAGGGAGCAACTGGAGGGATCATTTTATCAACTATATAGATGTCTAACCAATGTACTGTATACTTGAAGCTAATTTAAATAAACTTTAAAAAATGAAAAAACTGTGATAAAGGGGAAAATTGAGTAAACAAATTATTAAAGCACATGTTGTATATATATATATATATAAAAAGGATATAAATCAAGATTTCAGATAAAGGTCCCAGTCATGGAAACCTGTATGATTTTGTTAATCCCTTGATGCCATGGGCAGTTTTAACACAGGAATTATAGTAATCTACTTTTGGTGTTTTAAGGTTTCAGACGGTGTGTCAAGTTAAAATTTCCTTTTGTGATCCTAATAGAAAATCAATTCTTAAGCATACTGATTAACTGAAGGGCATATCTATTAAGTGGCTACCTCTTAGTGTTTAATCAATTCCATTACAAGCTGTCCTCAGGAGTCTTTCTTAACAGAAATAAATGTAATCATCTTTCGCATCTTACCATGTAAATGTGCCCACAGGGGGGCAAAAGACTCACTTTTATTATTATTTTTATTTATTTTTACATAACATGTACTTCTGTTGATTTCACATTACAATCACATCATTATATTCAACCCAGAGCCAAAATAATATCATGCCTAGTTTAACAGATACAGAGTTTTCATAAACCACAAAGGTTTCTATTGTACCTTTTTTTTCATTTTTATTTTATTATTAGTTTCAAATATACAGTACATTGGTTAGACATTCATTTAGTTTATAAAATGATTCCTCTAATTGTTCATTCTGTCCTCTGGCTCTCTTTAATGACAAGAAAATGAGGCAATTTCCATGAAAAGCTAAAAAAATCCATAAGAAATCCTAGTGAACCCCACTCAGCTACCAAAAAAAAAAATTACCTCACTCACCAATAAAAAAGTTTTTTTTTGTTGTTTTTCAGGGGTTTTTTTTTTTTGCCAAAGCACTTTATTCAGATTGAAACATACCTCCCACCTTTTATGTTAATCTGCCCAACTCATTCAAATATCTGAAAGTATAATAGATTATTAAAAACTGACAATAAAGTCATCAAAATGTCACTGACATTATATGACTGTCACTTAGATGAGTCATACATACGCTATTAACCAATGACACATAAAGGCAGCCCCTATGGCACCCCATAACCAACTCCCTTAAAATGTAATAAAAAGCAGTACATATATCCTTATAAAGAGATGAATTGTCTTTTAAAAAATATATATATATATTATTCAGACTCAAGCATTTGAAGAGTTGTCTAAAATCCCTCCAGTCAAATGCTTTGTACAGCAGCATTCAATATGTAACACTCTAGCTAATGGAAAAAGCAGGCGTGGAAGGGTGGAAGGGAGAACTTTCTGTTGTCATGCTGAAGAGTGCTTAAAAGAAGATTGTCATTTGAAACTGTTGTCAGCAATGAAGGATTCCAAATGCAGCTGAACCCGGAATTCTGACTGTGGTGGTATGTTTAAAAGTTCATCAATTTTAGGAATTCTGTTTCACTTTTTGGTTTTCTTAAAGATGTATAGAGAAGCCAATTAAGAATAATTGATATTGATTTTAGAATTGGGGATGAGTTTATCTGTTATTTCAAAATATTAGAAATTTATTTTTAAAAATAAGAAATACAGGATCTATATTGTTATATTTTAAGCATCAGTGTTTATCTTGCTTGAAAAAGAAATGCCGCCTCTGAAGTCTTGACTGTTTTAATAGATTTGAATATGTTTCACTGAAATAGTTC
Organism: Eonycteris spelaea; assembly: GCA_003508835.1. Classification (NCBI taxonomy): domain Eukaryota; kingdom Metazoa; phylum Chordata; class Mammalia; order Chiroptera; family Pteropodidae; genus Eonycteris; species Eonycteris spelaea. The sequence continues at coordinate 7,725,661 of PUFA01000007.1, forward strand.
TTCACATATTCTACTCTAAATAAGTTCTTGATTCAAAAATATATAAAATAAAATTACTTGAAAATACTTATTTTTAAAATGTTCTTAAGAATTATTTTTATACAAGATTTTTTAGTAAATAATTCCAAGAAGAAAATTCTGAAAAAAAAAAATCTGAACTTGTAGTATATCTCAGCATTAAATGTTAAAACAACTAATACAACTATGAAATTCACTGTGATCTAAGCTAGGTAACAAATGGTTTCAGCCTGTTTTTTATTTTCTCGTGGTTTTAAAGGTGATAGGAAATTAATTTTGTGCCATTTGGAAGGCTTTATTTTCATTTCTTTGTTTAAAAATGTCAACAGCTTCCCTTTGGAGATGAGAAGTTCAATTTTTAAATCTGCATTCAAGGTTAGAGTGCTTAGAATGGATAATCACTAGTATAAAAATAAGTGTTCTTTTCTTTAAGAAGAAAACATACTTAAAAGATTCTGTATATAGTATTTAAAATATAAAAATCAGTGAACAGGAAAGGTATACTCTGATTTATTTTCTGTAAATTACTTCCACTAAAAGGAAATGTAGAGCTCGTATATTTAAAAATAAAACACCAGTCTGTGCTCCATCAAAAACTATTCTACTTAGAAAGACTTGGCTTTGGGTTTCATTAGGCAAAACTGAAAACCTTTATTTAAAGTAAATAAAAAATGGGTAGAGAAAGAATAATAAAAGTTTAAAAACAGCACTACTACAATGCTTATTATATTATAGAAATTTATACTTTTTCTCTTGTCTTTAGTTCCCTTTTAACTTTTTAAAAGAATATTTACACTTGCTTCATAACTCTTATTCTTGCAGTGGATATATGTTTTATTAGTTGGCATTCAGAGTCACACTTGATCCAGTTATGTGGGTCAGGTATCTCAGGTGTTTTGGATCCAGTCTGAAGTCTCATCTTCAATGATTAATTTCCTATCTTTTTTGTAACCCCGTTGATACCGTGTTGCCCAAGAAACCATCCTATTCACATAGACTACTCCAAATGTGAAAAATGAATGATTCCCCTTAAATAAAATAATGAAAATCAGTATGGGAAAAAATTTACCTCAAAGTCAAAGTAATAAATCATCTAGATCAACTCATTGCTTGAACCGTCTTGAGAGAAGTAGGAAATGCAATTTTTTTATAGTTCTACCTGATTTTAACTGAATTGATACTCAGCCATCTGAGTATGAGAGTAGCTTTCCATTTAAAGCTCTTTTCAGGAAAAAATATGTGCTGCATAATTATACATAATATTCATAAAAATGTATGTTTTATAATCTTAAAACCTAACATAAGCAGAACTATCACTAATTGTTGGTTAAAATATTTTAAAAATTCTTTTTGGACCTTTTTTCTCAGTGAAATGATAGATTACTTTCAGTGACATTTAAGGTTCACATTCTAAGAAATTTTGGCTGTGGAAACTTAAAAAAAATACATATGTTTCTGTTTCTAAACAAATACTTTACAGCAGTGACTGGGAATATCAGAATCACCTTATTAAAAAGGGCTTATTAAGAACAGGTGACTGGGCTCTATTCCAGGAGCTTCTGATAACAGTAATTCAATTTGAGGCCTGAGATTTGCATTTCTAACCAGTTCTCCGCTGTCGTTAATGGTTGATAGTGCTGGTGCTGGTACCGCATTTGAGAACCACCGCCTTAATCCTCCCCTTAATATCTCCTTTATAGTCTGTGTTTTGAGAGCCCACCAGGTGCCAAACACTGTATTAATTCTGGATATTTATCAATGAATGAAATAGGAAAAATCCCTACCCTTGCGAGGTTTGTATTCCATTGGAGGAGTCATACAATAAATAAGTAAACCAACATATGAATATCTATTTACCAGTTATTATTATGTAGGTCATTAGTGGAAGAGGAGCTACTTGGAGTGATCAGGGAGCAACCTCTCAAAAGGCACCAGAGGCAAGAACTGAGAAATGAGAAGTCAGCCGAGGGAACTGTGGAGAAAAAGAGGCATTCCAGGCAGAGAGTGGCCCTGTATGAGGGTGCTGGGTGGGAAAGAGCTTGGTGTTTTGAGAAACTGATATGTGGCCTGTGTGGCAGGAACACAGGGACTGACCACCAGGATGGCTGAAATGAGAGGAGAGACAGAGGTAAGCAAGCACAATATCGCAGGGGGCCTGTGATGGAGAATTTGTACCTTATTCTACATTTAAAGAGTTTTGAACAGATTTTTGTTTTCATAAGATCATACCATACATGTGTGTAGGGGAACAATGCTGGAAGTGGGGACCACTTTACAGTAGTCTGGCTGAAAAATGACAATTGTTTAGCCAAGACTGAACATGTAGTTGAGGTGGATACATCAGTTTCCAACATCAAAAATGTAGAAACCACTCAGCTATATAACTACAGAGGTAGCAGTTATTTTTAAAAAAAATCACAGTGGGGTTGATTATAATGATATGGGAACATGTCGAGGAAGTGGAAAAAGAAGGCAGATTAGAAAGCAAAATTATACTTTGTGTGCGGTGTGTGTTTGTGTGTGTGTGTGTGTGTGTGTGAGAGAGAGAGAGGCACCAATTAAAGTACGGAAATTATAGGTGATTTTTCTTCCATTTTATATGCAATAAAAAATGCACATTAATAGAAAATTGCTAAATTCAAATATTTCATTAAAAAAAACACTGTAACTTTGAGAAGACAAATCACAAGTTGAGTCATTCGCTTGTATGTTTTTGAATGTGTATGTGTGCGTTCACATAGACATTTCAGGCACTGCACGAAGTATAAAAGGATACAAAATTAATAAAATATAGTTTCTGTCCTCAAAAAGTTTGCAGTTTATTGGGGAGAATAAGAAATAGGAACATAAGAGCAGTGGGTCTCAAATGTTAGGGTGATTAGAATTTTTCCTTATGTTATCTGACAGCCTTCCAGGTACCACCAGCTGCTCCCATCACAACCAGTGCCCTAACGGGTCTTGCATACACTCTCCCTTCATGACCATAGTGCCTTTGCATGTAGAGTCCCCCTACTTAGGAATGCTTACACTCCCCCTCCTCCTATGTTTTAGGAATCAAATCCCATATTTATTTTTTAAAGACAATTTTTAAACGAGTTTTCTATATACCTCCTGCCCCTACATGCATAGCCTCCACCATTATCAGCATCATTCACTAGAATAATACTTTTTTTTTTTTTAACCAATGATAAACCTACATTTACACATCACTCAAAGTCCATAGTTTATCTTTGGGTTCACTCTTTTTTTTTTTTTTCTGTCTTTTTTTTTTTTTTTTTTTGGCAAGGCAACCCTTGGTCAACCTCACAGATTGCAGGGACCTTGCCAGTTTACAATCCCTTGTGTTTTTTTTTTTTTTTATTCTTTACACCTACAGCACCTGGTCTTCCTAGGTGGTCTCCCATTCAAGTACTAACCAGGCCCGACCCTGCTTAGCTTCCTAGATCAGATGGGATTGAGCTTGTTCACGGTGGCATGGCCTTAGACTCTTTGGTTTCGCTCTTATTGTTGTACATTCTATGAGTTTGAACAAATGTATAATGACATATACCCATGATTATAAGGTTATACAGAGCGTTCTCACTGTCCTAAAGATCCTCTGTGCTCCGCCTGTTTGTCCTCCCACCCCTTCTCCCTTGCCAGCAACCACTGATTTTTTTTTACGTAGTGGTTATTTGTCTTCATAGTTTTGCCTTTTCTAGAATGTTATATAGTTGTAATTATGCAGTATGTAGCCATTCCAGTTGGCTTCTTTCACTTAGTAATATGTGTTTAAGTTTCCTCCATGTCTTTACATGAATAAATAGCTCATTTCTTTTTAAGTGCTGAATATATTCCAATGTCAGGAGGTACCACAGTTTATCCATTTATATACTGAAGGACATCTTGGTTGCTTCAGAGTTTTGGCAGTTATGAATAAAGCTGCTGTAAACATCTATGTGTAGATTTTTTGTGTGAACATAGCTTTCTGACCCTTTTGGGTAAATACCAAGGATCACAATTGCTAGATCATATGGTAGAATGTTTAGTTTTTAAGAAACCCCCAAACTGTCTTCAAAAATGTCTGTATCATTTTTTCATTTCCACCAGTAGTATATATGAGTTTCTGTTCTTAAAATCCTCACCAGATTTGGTGGTGTTGTGTTCTAGATTTTGGCCATTCTAATACACATGTAGTGGTATGCCATTGTTGTTTTAATTTGTATTGAGCATCTTTTCATATGCTTATTTGACATATGTCTGTCTTTGGTGAAGTATCTATTAAGACCTTCAGGCCAATTTTTAAACAGGTTGTTTTCTTATTGCTTAGTTTTAATAGTTTTCTATATGTGTTGGATAACAGTCCTTTAGCAGATATGTCTTTTGCAAATATTTCCTCCCAGTTGTGGCTTGTCTTCAGATTCTCTTGATATTTTGTTTCACGGACTTTAATGAAGTCCAGCTTATGAATTATTATTTCTTTCATGGTGTGTCTTGTGTGTTGTATCATAAAAGGTATCAACCAACACAAAGTCATCAAGATTTTTGTCCTATGTTATCTTCTGGGAGTTTTATAGATTTGCATTTTACATTTAAGTCTATGATCCATTTTGTTATAATTTTTGTAAAATGTAAAGTCTGTATCTAGGTTCATTTTTTGCATTTGGATGTCCAGTTCTATCACCATTTGTTGGAGAGCATCTATCACTTCCGAATGAAGACTTTCTTCGTCTCTCTGGAGAGTCAGCTTGCCTTTGCTCTCAAAGCACTTTCACTCACCCCTCCGATAGCACAAATCACAGCAAATGGTAATTACTTGTCCTCCTATCTTTCTACCTGACTAAATTACCCTCCGTAAAGGATGAGGACCATGGATTATTTTTCTTTGTAATTACATTAGCACCTTGCACAGAGCCAGACTCATAATAGGAACACACAATAAACTTATAAAATGAATAAACATGAAAGAGAATATTAGGGAAACATTACAACTTTAGGTGCAATAGAATTATTGGTGTGGTCTTCAAGACAAGGTAAAGTTTATAAAGGAGGAGGAACTTAATCTTGTGTTTAAAAAGGAATAAAATTTTTTGAGTAATTTTACTTAGGAATTTGTATTCATAAAATCATCGTAGAAAGTTACAGAGATGCATGAACGAGGGTACTTATTGCATGATTATGAATCGTTACAAAGAATAATGTAGCAAAACAAGCCTAAATATCCTTCAGTAGAAGGTAAATAATGATATAACCGTAAAAAGAATAGCATTCAGCTATTTCAAAGTACAATAGGACATACCCAACCTGTACCACTAATCCTCTAGTGGGCCGATTGGCACAACAATAAATAAAACATGGGTTTACAAAATTGTAGTATTCCCCACCCCTGGTTCTGGGATACCCTGACCCAGTGGATCAGCTCTACACGAGTTGCTAAGTCCACCAAGCCTCAGATACTTCTCCCTAAAAAGCAAGAAAAAGTTTCAGGAATCCCGGTCTTACATACCCTGGGTCTCATGCGTTGTTCTTGCTCTTAAACATCATTCTGACCCGCATCAGCCTTGGTTTTCTCCCTAACTCAAGAGAAATTAGGTAAAACTTTATGTATTAATGTAGAGATGATTAATGGGTTTTTTCCTGTTGTTTTACCCTAACATCACTTCCTTTGGGGTTCAGGTGGGACTGTCTCTCTTTTCCTTAAAGATAACCTGTAGAATTTTCCATCCTCTTGGCTATAATAACAGATACAGTGACGGACAAGGTCCCAAACTGAATGCCACTCTGGGATGTTCTCCCAGAACTGTAGGGAAAGATGCTCCCTCCTCCAAATACAAGGAAGAGGTTATTTTTAGAGAGAAGTAATGAGACTAATAGAAAAACGAACGAAAAAGCAAACAAACAAAAACAAAAGATGGAGGGAGAATAGAGATATACTAGCGGAGATATAATAGTAGAGATGAGAAACTTGATGACTGCATTTGAATAATATCCAGAACCAGCTGTTCTTAAAGCTAATTAGCTCTACTGCTGGAATTTTTATAGGTAGAGAGCTAAATATTGTTTACTGTATGAACAGAAAAAGGCTTTTGGAGTTGGGGGAAGTTATGGTTGTCTGGCTTGTTTGGATTTCTTCTGTACTTTGGAACTGAAAGAGTCTTGATTAATATAGATATTTATAGTGTACAGTTGAATAAGAACAGATTTTATAACAGTATATATAACCCCGTATGTGTTTGCATTATGTATCAAATATTACATATCATATATAGTATATATGCATACATGTATACATTTACATCTATATTTTAGGGAGAGCAAGGAGAAAATAAAACAACTTAGAATACCAATAATCTCTGAGCTTTTATCTTTAGAAATACTTTCACTTTCTCTTTATTTCGTATTGATCATGCATTATTGGGAAAAGAGAACAAAATTGGGAAAAATAAGAGTTGAAAAATGCTATTGTTAAGAGCAGAGAAAGGGTAGAGACAATTGGAAGAGCAGCTTAAGCAAAAATACAGAGTCTGGACTAGATCGTTATGTGCAGCAGCCAAGGCACTTAGAGGTAAGTTGAATACAGATATTTTATATATGTGTAGCTAGGAAAACTTCCTAATGAGAAATTATCTGACTTTAGGTATTTCATATCTATATATAATGAAAGTTTGTATATGCATATGAAGTTCCATTTGTATTTATTTCATTGTATTGTCTAAAAGATCTATCTGAAGTCTTTTTTAAAGACATGTATGCATCAATAAAGCAAATATTCTTTAGGAAATTTATTTTTAAAAATCACAAGGTGGATTAAGTGGTTAGAATAGAATGTTTTTAGGATACCTAAATAGAGTCCTCTGGATTGACATTTTCTATAACTATATTTATGCTTTCTTCTTTGATGTCTCTGCATTGGAAAGCAGTGTTTTCAAAACCTGTAAATGCTTTCAAAATGTTTAGGTGTTTATAGATGTAAATTTTCATCTTAGTCCTTAGGTAAGCCATTCTTCCTTTGATAACAAGAAGGTAATGCAGGACGTTTCCTTCAAGAGATTTCTCATCCTGACATGAGATCTTAGAGTTCAGTAGAGGCTACTGGCATTTTTGACACTTAAGTAAAATGTTTTTCATTAATGAATGTAAAGCAGCATGGACAAGATTAGAGAAACTACTGCTCTTGATGCACTTGGACCTTGGAATCAGTCATTTTTGTTTAATAGGCTCTGAAAGTGGTACTGGGTCAAAACGAGCAGACAGGAGGGAAGGCTTTTAGCAGAAAAAAATAGCATTATCTAAATATATGTTGAATACTGTTATTAAGAGTCATTTCTAATGCTATGTGCTCTTAGTCTGCTGTTAGCACAGTTGCCACAGCCCAGCATACTCCAACTTGATTTGTAAGGACTCTTGTGACTTACAATTGTTTGGCTTCCAAAGTCTACAAAAAGTCAGTCAGAACAATCTTTTAGGCCAATCTTTTACCATTGCATTTTTATTTCCTTTATTTCTGTACCATGGTGGTTTTAATAGCAGGATGTTGAAAAGCAACTTTGAAACTCTGCATAGAGTAGAAAAATCCAGGTCCATGTACCTAGTTAAGAAGCAGATTCAGAATTAAAATCCAGATCTGTTTACCTCAAAAGATAAACATTTAATTCTAGGCTGCACGGCTCCCATATGATGGAAAGAAAGGACTAAGGTAAAGAAAAAGACACAATTTTTAGCATATAGTAGATGTTTAATAAACTTGTTTTGTTCAAACTAGAACATACAGGACTTCATTTTAGTACTCATTTTATTTTCCTAATTGCTGTTCTACTCTCTATGCCAAGTCATTTGAACAAGTATCTGAGGCAAAGTAGGCATAAAAAAGAGGTCTGTTGAATGATAAAAAAGAGGTCTGTTGAATGATAGATGCCTCTTTGTTTCTCCAACATGTAGCTTAAAGTAGTACATTAAGGGTGTGTGTGTGTGTGTGTGTGTGTGTGTGTGTGTGTGTGTACATTTTAAATTAATGAAAGTTGCACCACTGAGTTTTAGTTATCTGGCTTTCATGAAATGTGATTTGTTTCCATCCTTGATTATTGACATATATATGTTTTTTTACTTTCTATACAGAAGCATGCTGGATAAGTACTGCTCTGGGCAGCTCTAGGGTCAATATTGGCTAATAGATAAGTAGTGTTTTAATGGTCTTCCAAATCCTTTATGGAATTACAACCTTGTGCTTAGCTTTTAAACAGAGGTACATTATAAAATATTTGCATCACTAAATCATCATCAAAGACCCAGTTTTTCTGCTTTTCAAGCTATTATCCTCACCAAGCCAGCATCATTTTTGTTTCTACTTTAAGTGATGAATTATCTATTACTTCTTGCCAGCTTTAAAATAGTTCAACCATTAAATAAAGATGCAGCTTTTAAAAGTTAGTTCACCTCTGGACCTGAGATCATTTAAATACAAGCATCTTCTGTTCTGGCGTCCTTCTCTTATCCTTCCTTGCTCACAGCCTTCGGGGTCTATAACTCACTGACTGAACATCAGATTCCTAAGGTATTGCTACCTGGCCTCCTTAGGGCATTTCCTTCTTCCCTTTCCAACTTCAAAACTCCAGCCACCTTGTCTCAAGTCTTGCTCTTGGCCAGGGAAAATGATAAATCTAGATTAGGTGTAATTTAAGCTAAGGTTTAGTGGCTTCTTATAGCTACATGTTTGCCAGAGCATAGTTTTCAAAATAATTTACAGCTTCACAGTAACAATTTAAAAGTTTTATTAAACATGACTTTATTTTAATGTGTGTTAGGAAAACAACAAGCATGCTAAACTTGTTTTTTTTTTGGTTAACATATTTTGGCAAAGGCTATATTTTTTTAGGAAAGTGAAATCTAAAGGAAAAAATTAAATGGATGATCTGTGACTATGGCAAAATAAACATATTTTAAAGTTTGAGAAATAGTGCCATATTGTACCTTGTCTAAATACTTTCCAGATGACAGTTGTCATTTACCTAGCACCTAAGAAGTCTGGCAGTCTTGCTAGTTATTTTACACACATCAGGCACCATCTGCACAGTTTTTCAGGGAAATAAATAGGCCCTGTTATTACCATTTTATAAATAAAGATGTTGAAATATTAATTAAATATTTGTGCACAGTAACACAAGATAAGAAGTAGAAGTAGATCTTCATCTGTGATACCCTAATATAATGTCTTCACAAAGTTAAGGAAATATGAATACCTACACTTACCTAGTTTTCAAACACGATATGTCATATTGGTTGTTCATAGTCTACAAAAAGGGATGATTAGTAAATGAAAGGAACTGTCCGATCTCGAATGCCCCCCCTTTTTTTTTTATAAATTCAAATGGCTGCATTGTTAGTTTAGCTGTGGGTCTTCCTAAGTATTTTGAGGATTTGCCCCATAAGAGATTCTAGTCCTTTATGCCAAGGCTCGCTGAGGAGGGCTTGATTTACAGAGGCAACTGTTCTTAGAGCATTTTGAGACTGCCTGACCCAGAAGTTCGTTCGTTCATTTTCTTTTTTCCCTCCCTCCCTTCTTTCCTTCCTTCCTTCCTTCCTTTTCTTCTTTTTTTTTCTTCCTCTTCCTTCTTCTTCATTTTTCCTTTCTTCTTACTTTTATTAACATTTATTTGATGCTGAATTTACTCCTGGGCCATAAGTTTTTGTTTCTTCAGATTCTTCTGGGACGAATACCTTTTCCATCTGTGCAGTCTCCTTTCCTGATTTAGGAACAATCTGCTCTTGTTCAGTGAGGATCATCTCTGTGTGGCAGGAGAAGCTTGCAACGGGGTTCATCTGCCCACAAGCTCCGTCAGTTCTGTGCTGCACGTTGGGGGCTTTGTTCACCTGGATGTGCTCAGTGACCACAGAGTCTACATCTAAACCCTTAATTTCAGCACTTCTCTCTGCATTTTTAAGCGTGTGCAGCATAGATTCAGCTTTCTTTTTGGGCCCCATGTCTACCCAACTGTTTGCTCTGGGCACACGTACCAACTCCACCATTGTAACGAGGGAATGGCACACATTTTTTTTTCTGTAAAGATACTTGGTGACTTTTCAGATATGCATACCCTTGATGGCCTGGGCAGTTTCACAAGTGTTCTTAAAGTGAACAGAAAAATTTGAGATTTGATTTGCATGATTTTGTGGGGTTTTCTGGGTCAAGTGAATAGGGAACCATTTTCAGGCTGCTTATAGGAACAGCCAGAAGTTCTTAGCCTGGTGTCCAGGGAGCTCTGTGGAGCACCCACATGAGCTCCAGGGAATCTGTGAACTCTGAAATTACACGCACGCATAACTATATAAATATGTAAGAATATGTTTTGTTTTGTTTTTCCTTGGGATATTGACTATTACCAAAGAAGGATTAAAAGCTGGTTTTTGTCTTAACCTATTCTTCTACAGTTTAGGAAACTAAACTACCAACACTGAGAAGCCTATACAAGTACAAACAGCCAGGGTCACAGTTGAAATTGACATCCGGTCATAATTGACATCTATATCTTTAAAATATCTCATTTTTAACAGCATGAGTGATTCTGGTACTGGAAAGAACAAAGTCTGTGGCAAAATAGCCATTTATACTGCATTGTGTATTTTCAATGCCAGCTTTCCAAAGTCTCCATCATGACTTGATATATTTTTACTATGAGTAGATTACTTGTAGCCGATGTGATAAGGTCATCTGCCTTATGATTTTAGCAAACATAGTTGTTTGATAATCCTTCTCTTGCTGGATCTCAAGATGTCTTATTAATAGAGCTTTTAAGGAGAAAGAAAGAGGAACATAGGACTGCTGGGTCATGAAAAGAAATTTTCTGCAAACGTAAGGAATATAGCCTAGGTCTCATCTTTTCTGCAGGAGCCAATACATTTCTGATCATATCAAATCCATCTCAGTCTGAAAGTTATGGAAGACTTTCTTCTCTGCTTTCTTGGAGTATCTGATTAATGATAAACACCTAAGACTTTAGAATAGTTTGCCTTGAAGTATATGTGGAGTACCCTAATTTCATGTACGGTCAAGGACACAGATGACAATACTAAGCAGTTGTTCAGTGCCAAAAACTTTGATACCCTGAACCGAAGGTCTGCCATTTCAAGTTAGATATTCAAGTGAAACAGTAGCCTTTGGCCAGGGTAATGTACTAGGCTATTCCCATGTTTCAGGGATGTTTTTCCCCATTCTGTATTTTGACTTGACATTTTTATTTTGCAGCAAAAATGTAGATGAATTCAACCTGCCCTTGTAGATTTTGACCTTTCTGTGCTGAGCTTACCCATTTTTTTTTTTTTTTAGGCATCTTGCCTGTGTTTTATATTATGAAATCTAGAGCCAAAACAAGGGAGTATCTTAATATTTCAAGTACACTCACTACTGAGGTGTCCTAAAAATATCTTGGGCAGACTGGGCTGTCTCACTTAGTCACCATTGTATTCTTGGCACCCAACACACAGAAAAGTGCTAATACAATAGCCTGCATTTGCAGGATCTGTGAATGTCCTTGGTAAAAGCAACCTAGATGTACAGGTATGCTGTTTACCTCTCCATTTCTGATTCCCGCTGTGTCCTGGGCTTAACCTAGCAATTCCTTACTACCTTGTGAATTCTTTAATGCTTTTTAAGATTTTGCTTTGCATAATTTTTACTTGTTTTCATGAGGCAGATTGATCCAAGTAACTGGAAATAGTGCAGCATTCTTTTAGGAATATATTCATTGGACTTGTAAGATTATCAGGATTTTAAATTTGTTTTCTAAACACATGTTGAAATCATCAAAGTACCCTTTTTATGAACACTCTTGTTTTGTTCTGTTTTGAGAGTTCTATATAAGCATATAGTATTCATGCATTCATACTACAAGTAATTACACTGATATTATAAGTAATCAATGTGGCATTCAAGCAGTTACTGATTTTTTTCAAATTCCCTACAAAGTTCATTTTCTCAAACATTATTATAATAAAAATGACATTTGATTTTGTTTTGCATTTAAAATTGGATCTTTTAGCCTAAAAATCTTCATTTTCAAACATTCAGTAAATTCTTAAGTATATTTTCTTTGTATTTCCAGTTGAACACTGACAGGTGCAGAATAACTTCTGGGTTTTAGTAGAGTAATGTGGAGAGTTTTCTCAGGTGGCTGACGTGGAGGCTAACAGGGTTCATGTCTCTTCAGTATGTAAGGTCTGAAGTGATCGTTTGTTCCCATTGATGCCCCTTAGACCTTATGGAATCCTTTCCGAATCACCAATGATCTAATATGTCCCGTTTAATATCGCTAATAAGCTTATTTTACTGTATTTTATTTTTTAAATGATGATTTAGGTTGAAGTACAGTTGACTGAAGGAAATATACTGTTTAGTGACCATGATTAAAATGTGAGTTTTATTGTTTAAAGATCTTTGACTGTAGTGTGTATACCATTTTATGTTTCACTGTTCAACTCATTTAATTCTTAAGATAGTCACGCACAGTTGTTATTGCCCCCATTATGCAGGTGAGGAGACTGACGCTTAAGTTATAAGTAAGATTTTAACGATGAAACAAATATACAATCCACGATTGTCGATTTCAAAGGTCAACAGCAATGCTGACCTGTCAAATTACTGTTAGTATGAATATTTAGGGCATATTATTAGACCATATTTAATTGTAACCAGCTGTGTCCAACACTGAGCTTAACTGGATCTGAATTGCTTGCCGTATTTGTTTCAGAATAAAGTATCACAAACAAAATCGAATCCTATATAATACTCCTCGATCCTTTTATCAGTTTGTCTCGGCAGAATTAACCACTATTCTGATTTTGGTGATTAGTTTTCTTATGACTGTTTTTATACTTTTACTACATATGACATATGCTTAAACAATATGAAACACTGATTTGCAGATTTTTAAACTATGAAGAATATTTCATGTATTTTATATCACTTCTTAAAAAGTTGAACAACTCTTTAAGGGCTACTTCATACATAGTAGTCCATTGTATTGCTATAAAACAAGGGGCATTATTTGTATCAACACTATTTACTTTCTGATTGATAGGAAGTTTCATTTGTTTCTAATCCATTTCTGTTCCAAATAATGCAACTTCTTTTCCTCTATGGTAAATATCTATTAATATCGTCACATTTTTATTTCTATTGGATTATTTGCCTTATTGATTAAGAGGAGTTACTTATTCTGAGGACTAATCCTTTATTTGTGTTTTGTGGGAATATCATTACAGCTTACATTTCACATTCTTTATAACTTTTAAATAGTTCACCCTATCCATAATGAGTACACTGATTTGTAATTCCATCTCAGTCACATATGTGTAGGTCTTTTTCTGGGATCTCTGTTGTGTACCTAATATTGTCTACTCCTGCATAAATACCGTGCTGCCTTAATGCCTATAGAACTGTAATAAATGTTGATATTTTAAAGGATAAGCCCACTTACCTAGTTCTTTTTCAAAAATTTCCTATCAAAAATACTTTGGTCTTTCATATAAGCACTAGAATTACCTTGTTAAGTTGCATACATACACATAAAACTCTGTTGAGATCTTCAGTTAAATTATAGCAGCTTTATAGATGAATATGAGATTTATAATAATGAGTCTTCCTGTAATGAACAGAAACTTTGCTTTTACATGTACTGTAGGCAGATTTATCCATCTTTTTCTTTTTGTGTTCTGTTTAAGAACTATTCGCTACTCTGAGTTTCTGTTAGCTTCCAGAAGCAATATTTTGTGCATTTCACAGTCAACACTTCATCTTTTATTGATTTTTAGAGATTTATTGAGGTAAAATTCACATACCATACAATTTATCACCCATTTAAAATGTACAATTCAATATGTTTTAGTATAAGATTCTACAACCATCACCAGAATATCATTTTAAAACATTTTATCTCCTCTAAAAGAAACCCTGTACCCATTATAAGTTAATTTCTACTCCACCCATTCCTCCTCCAGCCCTGAGATATGATTAATCTATCTATATTCTTTCTCTTTATATTTTCCTACTATTGAATTTCATATCAATTATGTCATATAAGGTCTTCTGTGACTAGTCTCTTACAAAGTGTAAAATTTCAAAGTTCATCATATTGTAGTACGTGTTAATATTTAATTCTTTTTTAAATGCCCGATATTATATCATATGAATATACCACATTTTATTCATGTATTCATGAGGCAGTCATTGCATTTTTCTTCTTTTTTACTATTATTAATAATGCTTTATGAATGTTCATATATAAGTTTTATATGGATGTGTATTTTCTTTTCTCGTGGATATATATCTAAGAGTTAAATTGGTGCCGTGGTAAGTCTATGTTTAAGGTTATGAGTAATCTCCAAACTGTTTTCCAAAGCTTCTGCACATCTCCACCAGCAATGTCTGAGGATTCAAATTTATCCACATTCTTGCCAATGCTGGCTTAATGTTTGTCTTTTTTATTATAGCCATCATTATAGGTAAAAAGTGGTGTCTCACTGTGGTTTTGACTTACATTCTCCTAATAATTTTAATTATTTTGAGAAAATTAGTGCTCTTTCTCCAGTTGTATATATTTTTGGAGAAATCTCTACTTAAATCTTTTTACCTTTTTTTCTCATCCTGCAGTTTGCCTTTTCACTTTATTGACGGTATTTTTTTTTTTTTTTTTTTTTTTTTTTTGCAGCACGAACATGTTTAGGTTTTACATAGACCTAATTATCTGTGTTTCTCTTTGTTGATTGGTTTGTCACTTGTGCTGTTGGTGTTGTATCTGAAATCATCACATAACCCAGATTCTCAAATACTCACCATGTGTTTTAATGTAATAATTCTATAGTTTTCTTCTAATACATTTAGGTCTATGATTTATCTTGAGTAAATTTTTTGGTGTCATTTAAGTAGAGATCCAACTCATTTTGCATGTAGATCGATATACAGTTCTGCACCATTTGTTGAAAAGACTATGTTTTCCTATTGAATTTCTTTAGTGCTCTTGTTGACAAGTCAATTGGTCACAAACATGAGTTTATTTCTGGAGTAGAAATGATGTTTGAATCAAAAAGGAGTCAAATTTTTTTTTCATATGTATATTTCGTTCATCTGAATCAGCATAATTTTGTAGAGACCATATTTTCACTTTGGATAATTTTTAGTTTTCATTGCACTTACTTCTTTAGCTTATTAGTTATTCAGAAGTTTTATTTTTAAATTTAATTTAAATATTTGTTTTCACTATTGTTACTTATTTTTAGATCCTACCTAGCAGCCACATTATTGGCTTGCCTGCATGTTTTATGGTTTTCTACTTCTTTTTTTCTACCTGGAAGCTAGAGTTTTACATACTTTCCTGCTACTTCCTCTATGTATTTCAAAATATGTACGTTTTATTTTATCAGTTATTTCTAGGGTTCTATTCCATGAGGGTTTTGAAATTATGTTGTTTGCTCTATTGCTGGAATCACAACCCTGCTTTTGTTTTTATGCCCTGCTTCTAAAACTTGATGCTAAATTTCACTTAAAGGATTTTACATCTTTTCATTTTCTTCTTCAAACTTTATTTCAATGGTCAAAAAAGAGTGTCACATTCCAAACTATGTGCTTTGTATTCTAGTTGATTTGTGAAATTTATAACATTGAATTAGATCAGAGACTTGCTTTTCATTTTGGAATAAGAGAAGCCCTTGTCTTCTATTTTTTTCCCTCATGATGTTAATGGTGCTTACTCAGGTACAGGTAAACAGATCTCAATTGTCATTTGCAATTTTCCCTGAAAAGACCTTTAGAGCATTTAGAGAGTGAATTCAGCTGCCAGATATTTATGTGAATATCATTCTTACAGAAATAAAAACTAGCCAGAGTTAGTTGAAAGATTTGAGAGATCTTAGAAAACAGCCTCTTGGAGAAACATTTGGGGAAAAGAAGAGCATTATGGAATGTCAGAGTTACAAGAATCCTTGCACTTTGATTCATAGTAGGAGAATTGAGTGACAGGGAGGAGAAGCCAGTTGTCTAAAGCATGTCTGTAGAGATAGAATCATGAGAAAAACCTAGATCCCTTCATTTCCATCTTTTTTCCTCTGTTTTTATTTCTTCTGTCATGGTATTTTTCTTTCTTTCTTTCTTTCTTTCTTTCTTTCTTTCTTTCTTTCTTTCTTTCTTTTTCTTTCTTTCTTTCTTTCTTTCTTTTTTAATTCTTTTGTTGTGACATTTTCCAAACTGATAAGTTAGCCCCCAATTGTTCCATGAAGAGTTTGGCGAACAAGACCGTAAGCCTTGCTTCCCTCATACGTATTTCATAAGATTTTTTTTGAAATCAACCTTTAAATCTCTTAAACCAATTATTTAACTTTTTTCTAATCCATAAACCTTACTGCAACAGACTCAAGGATGGCCTAAAATGATCCCTGCCTTCTGGTGTTTAGACTGGCTCCATTCACTTTAGCAAAACTCGGTCATTTTTTAAAGCTCTTAAAAATTTTAATATGATTTAAAAATAAACACTGAAACTGAGCTCTGTGAAGTTACCAAGCAATAGGGAAAACAGGCATGTTAAGTCCTACCCATATCCGAGTGCCTCTCTTCCTTTAAAAGTCTTCTTTCTCGGAGAGTGAAACTCAAAAATTAGATTGGGTCAAGGCTGGCATAAGGCCTGGACTGTCTATGGTGCTTTATTATTCTTTTGTTTTTGTTGTTCATATGAATGCCATTTTGAAGCTACTGTTTGTCTCATCAATTACTTATCCTGTGGACAGCTGAGGCTGCAGAATCCATCTGCACCTGCCTCTAGGTCAGGGTAGCGGGCAGTGGTTTGCCTCCTTCCCTATATTTCCAAAAGAGCAAAACCAATGAGTGAGACAGAAAAGGCCCTGTCCTGCTTTTTCAGAACCTCATCCCTTAATCTAGGGGTTACACAGAGCTGCACAACTTGCACAGCCATTAAGTGTCAAGTAAAAGGGAGATGAAGTGAATCCCTGTGCAAATCCCCGATGGGACAAGTTGCCCTTGGACTACTACAAGAGAAGCTTTATGTCTGAATTCGGAATTCTGCTTTCAGCCCACCTTTTTTCCGTAGCTGTGCCTTTGAAAAAACAATCAGCAACTTCTCTCTCTTCTGTGTGCTAAGCTCCATGTATACCATTATCCTGCCAGGCCTCAGAGGGAGCCTTCTGCGGTTTTATGACAAGGTGTGGTTTATGGGTTCCTTCAGTGATGTACTGTTTTGTGAATCTTAAAACTTTTTTTTCAAAGTCTGTGGCTTGCCTGCTAAATAGATCACATTATAGAGGACTTGTCGCCAAGATATCACTACCTCTGAGGAAAAATAAAATCAATATCTTTGTTTTTGTTAATTATCAATTAATTATTGTCTGTTGACTGAAGTCTATGGTCAATAATGATTTTTAATTAGTAACATGCCACATTTATGAAATATATACACTTAAAATAGAGTCAGGGGTGCAGATAGTAAAATGAAAATCAGAATATCCTCTCATTGAACACAGAGCAATTGTAAAATACAATGTTTAGGAGCTGATGCTTCACGTCAGACTACCTGGATTCTAATCCATGCTCTGCTTCTGTCTGGCTCACTGACCTTGGGCACTGTTGCTTTATATAAGTAGCTGGGCTAATAAGAACTGACATATCAGGTTCTTATAAACATTGAATTAGTTGACATATAATTGCTTAGCTGAGTGCTTAACATATAGAAAGCCTTTAGTAAATGTTAGCTATAGATATGACTTGAATCAATTATATATATAATGTTTTAATAATTTTATTAAAAATTCTGCATTTCCACAGGCAGCAACTTCAGTGGTAATCATAATAGCAATATAAACTGCATTACGCTTTGCAGTGTACTTTAATATTATATCTCAGCAGTAATTGAGAATGTATGGAATGTAAAGAGCTTTCCATGTATTTTAAAGTCTGTCTCAATTTTAGCATCTGTGAAAATGAAAAAAATATTTATCTCTCAGTTTATGTGAGCATGATATGTGTTAATATATGTAAAGTGTGTCAAAGAGTACCTGGTTTCTGCTTAGCTTATCTTAGTATTATTACTTTTTAAAATATTACTTTATTAATTACTTTCTCAAATAGCAGTTTTCTTTAGCAGATTGTAATTGGAGCTTAAATATAATCACTTGAGATTCTGCCAGCCGATAAGAGAAGTCCATAGTGATTTAGAGAATTCATGTTTCTGAAGACCATGTGCTCTAGAGGTTGGGTTGATGTTCTCTTAAGGAGACATTAAATCTTGCCAGATTTTCATCAGCAGTGAAACCCACACCTGTATAATACTGAGGTCAGATTTTTTTAGATCCTTAGATTAATAATTAAAGATGGTTTGCATAAGAAAATTTGTATAGTAATTACATTTCTAGCATATTTTAAGTTAAGCTTGAAATAAGGTACATTAAAATATATATGCATAAATATGTATTTTTTTTATCTACCAGGACACTTAGAAAATTAAAACATTATTCTTCTTTAAGTACTATTTTAAAATGAAAAGTTTCTCTGACAGGAAAAAAAAAACAGAATTTTAATTAATTCAGTAGCACTTACTAAATTTCCACCCATGTCTAGAATTACTTTCGAACCACAGTGTATGATGTTTTCTGTGATTGTAATAGGTGTTGTTTTTGTTGTTGTAAATATGTGATTTTAGTGACAAGTGTTTCTCATTTGTCTAAAATGGAAAAAAAATTGAATAGCTTTTTTTTCTTTATTAATAACAAGAGCTATTTTGTGGAATGACATTAACTCTGAAATAAATTAAAGTTACATAGCAAAGCTGTTTGTATGTTTTCCAATTAAAAAGTGTAAAACTAGAACTTCTGGGTAAAACATGGCCTCAGACTAACAACATCTAGACTACTATCTCCTAATTTTCCCTTAAAGATTGCCAAAAGAAGATACAGAAACACACACACATAAACAAACACCACCGCTGGAAACCAATGAAAATGATTTTCATTATATGAAGATTTGGCAAAATAAGATTGAGAAACATAAGCCTGGTACACAGACGCTTGGCCTTATTAACTGAAATCAATGTGGTGTTTACCAGATCACAGAAAAAAATTGGACTAATCTGGCCCATTGTTTGTCCTTATCTTTGGGCTTCAGGGGCACATGGTCAAGGAAACTAAGCATCCACTGCCCCTCAGTAGGAGCAGCAATTGGGCCAGAGTCACACCCGCGCCATGCCTCTCTCTCAAAACTTGAACAGAAACAGAAATACATAGTAATGGGTGTGGCAATAATTGGTTGCATTCTAAATATTAAAATTTGGGTAAAAGGAGTATTGTGTGTAGGAGCAGACAACGGTAGGACCTGAGACCCATGAGTACTGGGATGCTATATACTATGACAAAATAAGTCGTTTTTTCAAGCACAGGGCAGTAATTGGTAACCAAGAAGATTCCATCTGTAAATAACCATGTTCCATAAATTTTAATAAGACGCCAGAAATTGCATCAGGGCCTGTACACAATAGTCTCTATTCTTACATCAAGATCAACATACTCCTAAAGTTGAAAGTAAGCATCTCCTATGAAGCAGCAATTTTTCTCCTAGGTACGTACCTAGAAATGCATGAAATGATAGAAATGCATGAACTTGTTTGTATACTGCAACATATTCGGATGAATATTTATTATAGCTTTATTTGTACAATAGACTCTCAACAAAGAGTTGGTGAATGAACTGTGAGCATTCCACAAATATATATTTTTTAATGGGAAACACCTTTATAATATCCAGTATTCCCATTTAGGACAAAAGCAGGACTGCAGCAATGGGGAAACACCTTTTGCTACAGGGTGCTGAAACAATAGGATAAGCACATAGAAATAATAATAAAATGAGACCCCTGCCACATCTTATACAACAAGCTCAATTCTAGCAGACTCTGAATGTAAATGTTAAAAGACAAACAATAAATCTTCTAGAAAATCATGGAGAGAATATTTTCATGACCTTAAAATAGGTAAAAATTTCTTAAACAGGAAGGAAAACATGAACTATAAAAACTCAAAAATAATAAATCTGACAATTACAATTAATTTATTTCAAGACATTATATTTCAAGACATTATAAAATAGTCAAGCCACAGACAGACATTTGAAATGTGAATACATATGCATGTCAAAGGGCTTGTTATTTGGAATGCCTGTGGACAAAAAAATCATTAGCAATAGGCATCAGTAATCATGGAAATGCAAATGAAACCTCAGTAAATTTTTACTAAGCACTCCTCCAATCAAATGGCTAAATAATAATAATTTTAAAGACTAAAAGTTATGGAAAAGGAGAAACTTAGGTGTTATTGGTGCAGTTGACAGAAATGCATGCACATGTGTATTGCAGTATATATACCCTCAGGAAAACCTGTTGAAGAGGTGGCTCCATAGTGTAGTGGTTAGCACATCTGCTTTACACACAGAAGGTCCTGGGTTCACACCCCAGGTGGAGCCACAGGCCATACCCCAGGTGCACCAGGCCCCCTAACTGCACTGGGAGTGCAGACTCCAAGGGTGCCAGGCCCTGGGGGTGCATGCATGGGAGGAGACACCCTGCCTTCAGAGATCCAGTCCTTAAAGGGAAAAAGCAACATTCATAGGTCAGGGGTGGAAGTATTTGGGGGGGAATTAAAGAGAGAGGGAGGAGAAAAGTGATTTTATTAAAGTTACAGCAAATAAGGATATCACCTGTGTGGTGTTAGTGGTATTTCAAAAAGGTGATGTTTTTCAAAGAGTTCTAGGATCTGGGCTCGGAATTTTATAGTAAGTCTCACAAAGCAGGAATTTGGTTGAAAATTGGACAAAGTCTGAAAAATAGCTGTGGGCACAGCAATGTAAGGGCCTTAAAGCATTCTTGATAAGCAAGGGAGCTGTCTTTGTTGGATTATAGTATTATATTTTGAGAGCAAATATTTCTTAGAGCAAGCAGCTCAGGAATTGTTCTTTGGTTTATTGTCACTGAACATAGATCTAAGAAAGCAATGTTTTGTCTGAAGTTATTTAATATAGAAATTATGTTGTTGGTTTTTTTTTGTTCTCTCAGTATTTACGTTGTTTAAACTTAGTGTCTTTATCTTTAAAATGCAAGTTGTGAATATAAAATTCAATAAAGTAAAACATTTTGTCTGGTCCCAATGTTAAGTAAATACTCAATAAATGTTAGCTTATATTATTTTTTAACAGGGCCTTATTGAATAAAACCTGTGCATTTGATGTCTGGCTTGTCTCCTACAGTAAACTGCAGATTTTTAAAATCATCTTTCCCCATGTCATAATTGGAATATAAAAAACACATTTTTTGATATTAGATCGCCAGTATCCAAACAGAAGTACTGAAACCAAAATGTATGTGCTTGTCTAACTCACTATTAATAATCATTGTTTTATTTGCAGAATGACATGAATTACATAGCATCCAGTGGACTTCTATTCAAAGATGGCAAAAAGCGGATTGATTACATCTTGGTTTATAGAAAGTCAAATATACAATATGATAAAAGAAACACATTTGAAAAGAACCTCAGAGCAGAAGGCTTGATGTTGGAAAAGGAGGTAGGTACTTTAATAATATTAGTTACCTAATATAATATGCTGCAAGAGATGCTATATCTATGTTTTTGTATAGGAAGTGTGTAACACATGGTTTTATAAAATGTACAGTTATTTTCTCCTAAACGGAAAAGAAATACATATGTATAGTCCCATTTAAATATGCATTCTTTTTTTACTCTATACATTTCTGTAAATTTAAATATTTTTCAAAGGGCAGAACTATTTTTACAATTTTAAAAATTGAAGAAGGAATAATTATACCTATGTGAAGTATAAAACTGAATGTTGAAAGAAGAGAGTTTGTCAAACTGTTAATGTCTAGATTTTAATATTGCAACTATGGATGATTTTCTTTCCAATCTTTTTTCTTTGATGCTTTTTTTTTTTTAAGACTCTTTTTCTAGAGCAGTTTTAGTGGTTCGACCAAATTGAGATGAAGATAGAGCTCTCATATACCCCACACCCTCACACATGCATAGCGTCCCCATTATCAACATCTCCCAGAGTAACACATTTGCTACCACTGGTTGACATACATTGGCACTTTATTATCACTCAGAGTCTGTAGTTTGCGTTAATGTTCTCTGGATTTGGACAGATATACAATAACATGTATCCACATTATAATACTATACAAAGTATCTTACTACTGTAAAAAGTCTCTGTGCTCCACCTATGCATCACTCCACCACCAACCTTTGATCTTTTTACTGTCTCCATAGTTTCGTCTTTCCCAGAATGTCACAGAGTACATACCATACGTATGTAGCCTTTTCAGATCGGCATCTTTCACTGAGTAGTATGCATTTAAGGTTCCTCCATGTTTTTTCATGGCTTTATAACTCGTTTCTTTTTAGTGCACAGTACTGTGCCACTGCCCATTCCCCTACTGAAGGACACTTTGGTTGCTTACAAGTTTGGGCCATTATAAATAAAGTGTCTATAAACATTCTAATGCAGGTTTTTGTATAGGCATAGATTTTCAACACCTTTGGGTAAATACCAAAGATTGGATTTGTATGGCAAGAGTATGATTCAGGTTTGTAAGAAACCTCCAAACTGTCTACCAAAATGGCTGTACCGTTTTGCATTTCCACCAGCAATGAATAAGTTCCTGTTGCTCCACATCTTTGCAACCGACTGTTGTCAGTATTCTGAATATTGGTCATTCTGATAGGTGTATAGTGGTATTTCATTTTTAAAACTTTCATTTTCCTAAAGACAAATGATGGGGAGCAAATTTTCACATGTTTATCTGCGATCTATGTATCTTTTTTGATGAGGTGTCTATTAAGATCTTTGTCTCATTTTTTATTATTCAATTTTAAGAAATCTTTGTATATTTTGGATGACAGTCCTTTATCAGATGTGTCTTTTGTAAATATTTTCTCCCAGTCTATGGCTTGCCTTCTCATTCTCTTTTCTTTGTCTTTTGTAGAGCAGCTTTTAACTTTAGTCAAGTCCAGCATAACAATTATTTCTTTCATGGACTGTATCTTTGGTGTTATCTTAAAAGACATTGTCATACTGAAGGTCATATAAATTTTCTCCTATTTTTCTAGGAGTTTTATAATTTTATATTTTACATTTAAGTCTGTGATCCATTTTTACTTAATTTTTAAAAAGTGTATAAAGTTTGTGTCTAGGTTCGTTTATTTTTTCATGTAGATGTTCAGTTATTCCAGCATGAAAATCGGTTAATTGCATAAAAGGTATGATTTGCCTTACAGTCTCCACCTAGTTTTCTTGCCAGGACATCTTTTAAGTCTTCCTCTCCCTTTTCCCCCCAAATTTTTCCCAAGGATAATACCAGATATCATTTACCCAAAAGAAGTCTTATTATGCTTTTAAAAAGAAGTCCATTTATTCCTGAACTCTCACTCTTTAGCCTCTGCTGAAAGATGTATGTTTGTTTTGTGTGTTTTGTTTTGTTTTGTTTTGTTTTTATCTAGATTGGTTCTCAGCAAGACAGTGTCCATATTTGTACTGCGATTCTTGGATAGACAGGATTTTCATTCTGAGTTTGACACTTCCAGCTGTTAGTTCACATTCATGTGCTTAGGATGTGGTCCTTACATTCAGCACATCAGGGCAGGAGGTGTACTTAACCTTAGCTGCACATTTCATCAGCATCCACGATCCCCACAAACTGTAGCCGTTGTATTGAGCCCAAGTTAGCAGTCTCTGCTCCTTTTTTCCTCCCTCTTATCTCCCCATTAGATAAATGGCTTCATTTCCTGACAATGGAAAGGGTTGAGGCTACTACCTTAGTTCTCAGCACAGATGTTATTAGTTTTTAAGCAGAGTGGAGGGATTTGTATGTCTTTCCTTTAAAAAAAAAAAAAAAAAAAACCACGATAAACCTTATGAAGTTTGATCCAAAATACTCTAGGGAATTCTGTCTACCAAAGCAAGAAAAAGTACTAAAAATTAAAAAAAAAAATACGGGGGGTGGGGAGAAAAAGAAAGAGGGAAGGAGGGATGGAGGGAGGGAGGCACGGAGGAAGGATGAATCTTGTTACACTCTTTCCACTTAGCTAATACTTAATAACTTATAGCATACTTAAGTGGCTTTGAAGACTAAAGCTATTCGGAGCCAAGGTGATTTTTCAGTCCCTATTTATTAATATAATGTCTAAAATTCTGCCTTATAAGGATACCCATTATAATGTCAAACTGTGATAAGTAACCTAAAGGAAAAGCAAACCGTGCTAGAATGGCTTAGAACAAAGGCAACGGTGTAGTCTGGAGGGTGAGGGAAGACAAGAGGAAGGCGTGAAATTAAAGAAATTAACTTTGAACTGAGATTCAGAAATAAATAGAAGCGAAAGTAGGTGAATAAAAGGGCTAGATGTGTTTTTCAGTACTTGACTGCACATTGGAATTACCTGGGATCTTTTACAATTGATGGCAAACTCCATCACAGCAAAAATCAACTGAATAGCTGGATGGTGATGGGAGGAAGGACGCTGGTATTTTCAATTCCAGATAAAAGGGTACTAGTAGAGCTTACAAAAAATGACAAGGGTAAAATAATTTCATTTCATAATTTAGCTAAATTTTTTTATGATTTTCTTAATAAAAATGGGAAGCTATTGAAATAATTTTAAGTAAGGCAGTATCATGACCATATTTGTTTTTTTAAAAAATTTACCTTGGTTTGGTGAAAGGGAGTAGATTTGAAGAGCAAGACTGAGTGGTAGCATTAGAGATGGCAAGAAATTAGTAGAATAGATAGATATTTAAGTTAAAATATAGGTACTTGGTGTTGCTTTGGATATGGTAGGAAAGAAAGGAATATCTCAGAATTAACTTGGTTGAGCAATTTCTTCATTCATTCAATAAGCATGGATGAAGCACCCATAAATACTACATTCTAGGGATAAATAGGAAGCAATGTTCTCATGGGAGGAGAAAAAAAAACTATAAACAGACAAGAAAAATGACATAGTGAGGGATATCACCCAATAATTCAAACAGATTATTATATAGGGAGTGTGACTTGGTAGCTATGTCGCCATGTGTGATCTGAAGGAAAGTGATCTGAATGAGGAGTCTGTCCTGGGAGGAAAGGGGGGCAGAATACTCTCTGTAGAAGGAGTTGCCAGTGTAAAACTACTGTGGACTTGAAGAGGGCTAAAAGTGAGATTATGGAAATGAAAATCATAGACTAGGAATTGAGGCACAAGTAGAAGTGTTTGAGATGTCTGTGAGCCTAGGAGTGAACCTGTAAAAAAGTAGAAGCGATCAGACAATTAAAGGAGTTTGAGGTAGGTAGAAAAAGAAGAGATGAGAAGCCACAGGGTAGAGTGGTTATCAGGGCAAATAACTGCTAAGAAATCAAGATGTGAAAGAGGCGCATTCCAATAAACTATGTGCAGATCTTTGGTAAAAGAGATGAGGAGATGGACTTACTTGTAAGTTAGACTGGCATGAGTTGAAGAGCAAATGGATAATGGAAAAGTAGAAGCAGCAGCAGATGCCATAACATGCTTACCTTTGAATGGGAGGATGAAGAGCAGTCGCCAAACAGAGAAAAGAGGTCTTGTAAAGTTTCATTTCTTTCTTTCTTTTTTCTTAAATGAGATGTTTAAATGATGGGAAGATCCAGAAGAGAAGGATGGACAGAGGGAGGAAGATAGACAAGAAGAGAGGGGAAGGGAATGAAGGAGAGGGAAGAAAGAAAGATTGAGCAAACAGAAGACAGATGAGAGGGAACAAAAATTAAAAGGTCTCTGGGTAAGGGTGATGGGAAAGATTCAGTGTAGAGTTAGAAAGAATATCAAGGAAAATCAAGATTCATGAATTATATTTATAGTTAATTTTCTACAATAATTGCTTTTACTTGTCAAAGATTTTTTTTCAAACAGATTACCTTTACTTTGTTTCTAGTTCTAAAAGTAATAACATTTTTTTAAATGGTTGAGTTAATTAAGACTAGATTAATTATCTCAATGTTAATGTGTAAAATCAACCTGCTATGACAAATGCAGTTAAGTGAACAAAAACATGCTTCTATAATAAGCATTCTAACATTATATCATAAAAATTATTGCCTTAAGGTATCAAATCAATATTTCTTAACATGGTTTGTATTAGATTTCTATTCCTGCTTAACAAATTACTACACATTTAGAAGCTTAAAACAAAACCCATTTTTTAGCACACAGTTCTGTAGGTCAGACATCTGAGCATGACGTGGCTGAGCTCTCTGCTCTGTTCCTCACAAGCCTTAAATCAGTGTGTCGGCCAGTCTGCATTCACACTTGGAGCTCAGGGTACTCTTTTAAGCTTAGGTGGTTGTGGCAGGATTTAATTTCTTGTGGTTATAAGACTGAGGTTCCCATTTCCTTGCTGGCCAGGGACTGTTCTCAGCTCCTAGAGGCCATTCTCATTCTTTTTACACGCCACCCTTTCCATTTTCAAAACCAACAGTGTAGAATCTTCCTTGTAACTCTTTGCTATTTTGAATCTCTCTTGCCAGGAAGAGCACAGTTCCTTTTAGGAGCTCATTTGCTGTAGAAAATAACCTCCCTTCTTAACAGCAAATGTGATATATGACATATGACATAACCTAATCATGGAGTGAATACAGTTGTATTCACATTACCCCAGGATTGTACAGAACGAGGACAGCAGGGGACAGGGATCTTGGAGATCTTCTTAGAATTATGCCAGCCAGACTATTTAAAAGATCAGCATCATGAAAAAGTGTATTGCTCCTCTAAATAAACTTAGAAAGAAACTTAACTCTATGATGACCAGTTAAAATCTAAGTATATTTTTAGTTGAAATCTTACGTTAACTGCTGGCTCACTGGTGTGTAAATGCTTACAGCTCTCTGAACTATCATTTCCAGCATTTGGTATTATCATAAACTCTTACTTTCTCTCAAAGTCTCTCTTATTAAAAGTGGTGGCCTTTGATGGCACCATAATTTTAATCAATAGTATTAATTGGAACTATTTAAGGCTTGTGATGGGGGAAAGGAGACAATTGAGTTGTGAAAATGTTAGCAAGATGAGATTTTTAGCTGAAAAATGGGAGTATTTCTTAGCGAACAAGTCCTTATTTTTAAAATTTGCACTCACCTGAGTTAAAACACTGAGCCTGGCCCAGAGAAGATTTCAGATCTCCATTAAATTGCATGTTGATATGGACAGTTTCTAGATGATCACATCAACAGCAGACAACAATGCATATTAGGACAAGTGAATGAATAGGTGATGATCTATACTGTGATTTTAGGTGCTTTGTTATCCAGATATATTTCCAGATCATATCAGCAACTTTGCTTTACCTCAGACTGAAGGCATGAGCTACCACAGTGTATATTTTCTTTCGACTC
This sequence comes from Eonycteris spelaea, assembly GCA_003508835.1. Lineage (NCBI taxonomy): Eukaryota > Metazoa > Chordata > Mammalia > Chiroptera > Pteropodidae > Eonycteris > Eonycteris spelaea. The sequence continues at coordinate 7,753,107 of PUFA01000007.1, forward strand.
TCTGCCACCAACTTGCAGTGACTTTGTAAAAATACAACTTTTAAATTTCCTCTTCTCCTGAGTAAATGTTCTACCTCTTGAGAATTTTGGATGGAATAATTAAATAATAATTGAAATGTGAAGGCAGTGGGTGTTTTGTTCCCTCAGAAAAGCCTGCCTTTATCAGAGCTAAACAGAATAGTGCCAGATTGAGAGCTTTTGATTTCAAGAGAAAAAGTAATCGTTCTTCCTGCCAACACCATCCCTTCACCAACCCCCTGCTCAGTAGCTACAAGAAAATGAAACTACTTTTGTTTTTGTTTTGTTTTAAGTAAAGTTATATATAAAAAAAGAAAAATTAAGTTAAATTATAAAAGAATACAGTTCATGCTGCTTGAAAAAGATCTATATACATTTAAAGTTAAGACATGAAATTAGAAAATGTTCTAGCTCTATGTGCACTTAGCTTGACGTTTCACTCATTGATGATAAAGTTAATACAGAAACATCTTTCTAAGGCATCACTTTTACCTAAGTGTCTTTGATTATTTCACATTTTAGAGATTGACAGGAATGCATTAATAATTAGTGCCAAGCCATCTATTCATGATGCTAATTTGATTCCTCACAATTATTCCTCAGAATAATTCTGGAAGAAGAACTGTTTTCTTTCTTGTCTCCATCATCTCTTGTTTAGGTCCAAGTTACATAGAATGTGTACTCCATTCAAGAAGTGCTTAATGAGTGACTACTGTATGCCTGGTATAGAACTAGGTGCTTGGTATATACAAATGAAGAAAAGGAAGATCCTGTCTCTCATGGCACTTACATTAAAAAAAATAGATTCATTTGTTAGAAAATAATAAATAGTATAAGAAAAAGAATAGTTCAAGGTAAGAAGGATAGGGGTGAGAGTAGGCAAGTAGTAGCAAGTGACCAAATGATGGAAGTAGACTGTGGGAGAGGGAGAATAGTAGGAATGGAGGCTGACAAGAGATTGAGGGTGAGGTTCCAAGGCTGTGTGGTCACTGAAGAACCTTTGATTGACACTCTGAGTGAATGAGAAAGATCACTGGCCATTGTGCAGTGGATAGATTATTTAGGACAAGAACATGCACGAGCAAAGGCTCTGTAAGGAAGCACTCTAGGCATCTGGTAGTGTGGAACCCAAGTTCTCCTGCCATGGAGGTCAAGCTTTCCCAGGTGTCTCCCGGCATTGGTACATGTTCCCGACATGCCCTCTTCATGCTGCTACTGAGCTTTGGCAACCAACATGCCTAGGCTTCAGGAGCCATGATGCACTGAGGAAGACTGACATCTCCACTTATACCAGAATAAGGTCCAGCTCCTGGTAGCTGTTATTTCCCAGGATCTGCCCACTCCACAATAGAGCTCTCTACTTTCAATCGCTTGTGGAATGATTAGAAGAATGCAGTGATCAAACATCAGGGCATTTCTCAAGGTTCCGTTATTCAGTCTTAAATCATGCTACATGTGAAGTGTGTCAATCTGGTATAGATTGACTTTGAATGAGTCTAGACTCTTTTATTGTCACTACGGTCTCTCTTCCAGGTTATGGGGAAAATAAGTGCTAAATAGGTTTTCTGTAGTCTTGAGGGTCTCGGTGTGTCTCTCCTCCAATTACTGCTGAAAAAGAACTCTCATCTCCCCAGGAATAAACAATAACAAACAGGCATAGAACCAATGAAATATATACAGAGGAAAGAGATGAATCTTCCAAAGACTCTGCTGTCTACCGACTTATACACTGTTGATAATACCAGAATAAATATTGAACTCATCAGTCACTTGAGTCAAGTCACTCGGCCTCAGAATTTTCCACTAAATCATAGGTTTTTGGCTTTATACTTATATAACTTAAAGGCATGTTATAGAAGGCTTATAAAATCAAGGGACAGGCTCCACCAAAGGTAAATCAGGTAGATGAAAGAAAGCTACTTATTGAGGTAAAAAAAAATAATAATAATTCCAGTGAAGCTTTAAAATTAGCAATTATTTTAGGCTAAGGTCTGATTCGAGAGACATACTGTCAACTGAGAATGGGTACTTCTGGAGAACCTGTTATATGTCAGCACTTTATATGTCCAGTTTCTCATAACAGTCACAACTCTGTGAAGCAGAGATAATTCTATTTCTCAAGAGAGAAGACTGAGGATTGGAGTGTAGATAATTTCCCTAATGTCATAGAGCTAGTAAATGGCAGAGATGGAATTTGGACTTAAGTCTTTTGATTCTAAACAGTTTTCCTTTTATTATACCATGTGATTTTATTTAAGTAAGCAGTTAGGATTAAAATAATTTAAATAGTACTTGTAAGAGAAAGGCAAGTTAAGTGTAGCACCAGTAGCTAATACCATAATTTCAAATCATAATTTCATAATCATTTTGAATGTAAGAACTTTTATGTGGATAAGGCAAGAAAAATATAATAAAACATAAAATGCTTCATTCATTTGCCTCAGATGAGAGACCCATTTAAATATTGGATGCCTATGCTTTTTTTATGTTTTAGACAGATTTTCTTGTCTTCACCACTTCTGCACAGAAATCTTTCAAGGAAGTTGGGACAATCACTAAAAACAGTCTGGAAATAATTGATGTCATAATTATTCTCCTGTTCCTTGATCAGTGACAGATATCTTTCTAGTTGGGTGAAAAATATATTTTTAAACAAATAGTTGTTTGAATGAATTAATGTTCATTTTAAAAAATGATGCACATCATTGTTCATAGTTAATGTGTATAATTTGATCTGAATTCAAAGGACTATAGATTTAACACATACTATGTCATCTTCTATGATTGTTGATTTTTGTTTTTATCATTATTTTTTTAATTTTGTTTTATTATTAGTTTCAAGTACACAGTACATTGGTTAGACATTTATATAGTTTATGAAATGATCTGCCTGATTGCTCTTTCTCTCCTCCGGCTCTCCACCTAGCCATTACATTACTGCTGACTACATTCCCTATGCTGTGCTCCTTACCTTTAATTTTAAACAAACATCTTCAAAGAAAAAAAGTCCTTTGGTGTTGTACTAACATGAAAACATCGTTTGCTATTTTCCCCATGGTAATTTGCAAAATACTAGTACCCCGAAAGCTATGATAAAAAAAACAATGAACAATTTTGGAAATTCAGTTTACTTTTTTACCATCTTGCATATTTTTAGCAAATATATGCATATTAAATTGTGTCACAAGTTCATTAGTGAGAACCCGAAAGTTTACTTGACTGTGGAATGTCGCCCACATTTTGGCAAATGCTGGTCCGTGAAAGTGCCTGTCAAAGGCATTGTTGGTCACCTGCCTTTTACATCTGAATATTATTAGTCCAGTGCACGTCTCATGGTTCTTTAACAATGCATTTAAAATGTTGCTAATACAAATTTGAAACATTATTCTGACAAACTTGTGAAACTAACCATATCTAAAATATATGGCTTTATGAATATATGAATGTAAAATTATACACTTTAATTTTAAAAGATGTGATTTTGAATTAAACTGATAAATTTCATTCACACTTTTGAGTTTTTAGGATTGGTATGTTTCCTGAGAAATTTCATCTAATCAAAATTTTAATGGACAATATTAACCAGATAGAATCCAGCAGTGTCTAACCTGGCAGGTGTGTCTAAATGGAAGCAGATACAGTTTTTCCTTTATATATATTCAGCTCCTCTAATAACGTTAAGGAAAAATTCTGTGGGATTTACTGCTAAAATGGCCACAAACTTCTTCCTTATCTATGGGCCTTAATTTTGTAGGAGCTCAGAAAATAACTGTCTAGGTTTTTTTTTTTAATAGAATATGAACATGAATGATATATAATGCCAAAGTAGACAATTATTTACTAGTTACTTATTTTAGACTATTAAACCACATCTAAGAATCTTGATGATTATTTGGCTAAAGCAGACATTTGAAATGTTAGTGATATAAGCAAAATGTTCAAAAACAATGGGATCCAATTTGGGGAATTCTTAAGAACTAGACAAGGTACACAATTTTGTTAAAAGCTCCCTAGACAATTTGATGCATATCTGACTCTGCTTAAAAACTTCTTGTGTAGATAGATCAAAGACACTAAAGTTCTCATGATCTCTTGACATAGGAAAAAAGTGAACTAAAAGGTTAGAGTAAGTGTGCATATTTGACAACTTCGTAAGGTAATGGACTTGTATGATTTATATTCGATTCCCCCCATCCCAGGATTTTCATAATACCTAACGAGTAATAATTACTCAGTAAAATATACTAAATGAACAAGTAAATGAATTAATGAATGTCTGGTGGCAATGTCTGTTTCTTCTGAGCAGGAATGAGAGAATAATGATAAAGGGTCCAACAAAAATAACTTCAGATTTTTACTTGGCTCACAATTTTTCTGATTGGGAATCTGGATCTTGATAACAATCAATATAAGAAAATATGCTAACTCACATAAGTGATTTTTCTTGTATATGATGCCAATATTACATTTTTATCAAGGTTTTAATGTACTAAACATTTTTATTTGTATGCATCCCTTTTATTTTTTTTTTCATTAAAAAGTGTGATACAGTTTTAATGCTTAAATTTAACCATTAAAGTGTCGTGATAGAAATCTTTTATTCCTATCAGTGTATCTCTGTATCTGTATTTTAAAATTTTTATTTTATTATTAGTTTCAGGTATACAATACATTGGTTAGACATTTATATAGTTTATAAAATGATCTCCCTAACTGCTCTTTCTCTCCTCTGGCTCTCCACCTAGCCATTACATTAGTGCTAACTGCATTCCCTATGCCATGCTCTCTATCCCGTGACCATCTATTAGCTACTAATTTGTACTTCTTTAACTCTTCACCCCTTTCTCCCAGCCCCCCAAACTCTCTCCCCTCTGCTGTCACTAGATCATCCTCTATATTCGTGAGTCTGTTTTTGATTAGTTTGTTCTTTTTGTTCCTTAGATTCCACATATAATTGAAATCATATGGTATTTATCTTTCTCTGTCTGACTTATTTCACTCAGCATAGTAACCCTAGGTCCATCCATGTCATTGCAGATGGTAGGATTTCATTTTTTAATGGCTGAGTAATATTCCATTGAATCTATGAACCATAACTTTTTTATCCAGTTACCTGTTGATGGGCATTGAGTTCACTTCCATATCTTGGCTATTGTAAATTGTGCTTGCCATGCATACATCCCTTTTAAATGTGACAATGATCCATCCGTAGACAAGGGGACAGTGATCTTTCAGATCAAATTGTCACATATCATCAGCTCTGATTCTAAATAATGATGCCTCTCCCGCTGTCCTTTGCAGCCAGCTGTTGCAAATGCTGATATCATGTTTATTAAAATTCACATTCCATGGGACACGCTGTGCAAGTATGCAGAGAGGTTGAATATCAGGATGCCCTTCAGGTACTTTCAAATTTTATTTCATTCTATCTCAATGTATATTAAAATAAGTCTTTCTTTTTTTTTTTTCTGCCAAAACCTTAGAGCAATAAATATAACCCTTTCTATAGAAGAAATGCCTTTTCTTCCACAGGTTAAGTAATCTCAGACACTTGTTTTCCCCTCTGATTTGCTTGCCTAAACTGATAATCTGTTTCCTTGGATACTTTATATCATTTCTAGGTGGATTTACCTAGAAGGGGAGGAAAAACAATTGTTTTTTAAATTTTAACTGATAACATAATTACTAAGATCAATCTCATTTCTTGTTTCATGTAGGTAGACAGAACTTTAATTATTTTTGTGGAAGGTAGAAAGCGTAAGTTTATAGCATTATTACATATAAATACAGTGTTTTCTGTATAAAGGTTAGCAAGAAGCATTCTTAGGTGCAGTTCAAGGAGATGGTTTCTTCACTTCTGTCCTCAGTATCAAAGGATAAATGGTAATGAGAGGTGTGTTCAGTTCAGAGATTTTTCAGTCCTTCCAATATGCAAGCAAAAATTGAATACACACGTTTCCCTATATTGCATATCTTGTTTGTACACAAGAGGTATCACTTCCCTCCATCATTTCTCAAAATAAAATTCAACAGTATTCCTACTATGTGCAGTGTTAATTTTCATTGAAGATATGAACATTTACACTTACTTAGAACTCAATGTGCTTTACCAGCTACTGAAAAAAAATGTTTTAAAAGGTTCAGAGTAACAGGATACCTAGGAAAAGAGCCTTTAGATAATGAATATGAATGACAGTAAGATTACAATTTAGAAATATGGAAAATTTCTCATATCTGGTAGCATGAAGTAGGCCGACTCTGGTAAGATAGCAACATCCTTAAGTCTATGGCAAGCTTCTATGGTATTCAAGATAAATTAAAGTATGAGATATTGATCCCTACATTTTTAGCAAAATACTTCACTAATGTGTTTTAGTGAAATACATCAGACTGAAAGATGCAGCCTCAAAAAACAGAAATGGCCCACAAAACAGAAATTGATTAAGCATTGGCAATATAGAGGAATCTTACTGACAATATTAGAATTAGATACCTAAATTGGCTCACATTCATGCTTAGCTAAGAGTTTAAAAGTTTTCTATACAGGTGATATTTAGGCAATAAGCAAATACCTCTAAGCGCTTGTCAAAAAAATAATAAAATAAAAAGCAAAAGAACATAAGAAAAATCTTTCTAATTCTTTAGTATTTTCTACAAACAATAAATAGAATACCTAAGAGAACCTGAAGTTTGTACATTTTTATGAAAGTTGTCCCTGAAAGTAGCAAATAATGGCCTATGAGATATTATTTGTGTTATGTATGATGAGATACTATGAAATCTATAAAAGACTGCTTTTGATTCAGGTCATTATACTAAACTAATCTTGAAAGTACAGCTAGGTAAGTATACAGTTTTGTTACTCTCTACATTTCTTGACTTCTAAGGAATTTTTCTCTGTTAACACTATGTCACCATCTAAAAAGTCTTTTGAAATACTTGCCTGGGACTTATTACAGACTGATAACGGGCAAACACTTGCCATTTGCTCTATGTGATTTCTTCTTGTTTGATCTGTACCTATTCATGCTACACAAATTCATACAGAATCAAAACAGTGAGGTAAATTTTATCTATGAAATAAGCAAAGAATTTTTATAAGAAGTAATATTCAAACCTAGCATATGTATGGTAAATAATCACCTTTGTTTACTTATGGTAGGAGTAAAACTTCATGATATTCTGAAACTCAGTATGAAAATAATTTCTATGAGTCTTAAAACTTTTCATAGCCTTCACTTTTTATCTTCAAAAGATAACTGAAAAATGTGTAAAAGTATTTCCTGAAGTATTACTTACAATTGTGGTAAATGGAAATTCTTTTATGTTCAGTAGTAGAAAATTTAAGTAAATTAGAATATTCCCTTACAATGTAATATAATTTATTTATAAAATGATTAGGTACAAAGATTTCTTAATGATTATAGGGAAATAATTAATATTAAAATTTATATAATGCATATGACATAAAATTATTCATACAATGTAATTTCAATAATGTAAAATACAAAGGAATAGAATTGAAAGAAAATATAATATGCTAAAAATAATGAGTGGGATTATGCATCCCTGTAATTTTTATTTAGATTCATACAGTTATCTATTTTTAACAAACTCTAATTTACTTTGTGATGTAAACACAGGATGCAAATGAAGTATGACATTCATCATATGACCTACTACTCTCTGATGTCAGGACAAAATTGCTGAAAAAATTTCCAAAATAATCCTAACTAATTTTAGGTACATTCATCCTGCCCTATTCTTATCATTTCACCATTGTTTCTAAAAAGAGTTGCAACTGAATTTATGCACAGGCTAATTTCCTTGTAGATCTAAAAGGAGGAAACCTTTAGTCAGTGGGTTTCAGTGTCCAGGTTCAGTTCAGATTGAGGGAACGTGTAACATCTCATCAAAAAGGGAGCATATCCTTCACCTACCTCCTCTGGAATTTATACAAAACAGATGTCTACCAGCAGTCCAGAAGACTGGTTCTTTTTTTTTTTTTTTTTTTTTTTTTTTTTGCTCTCCAAAGACGGATTTGGCACAATTTGACTTAGACTCTGTCAAAGACACTTATTATTAAATGTCCTATGACCAAATATGCTTCCGGATTTCTGAAATAAACAATAAGTTTCTTTATTGTAATAATTTTTAGAGAAATGGTTCTCATTCTCAATCTTTAGGGTATATCAAAATTACCTTGGAAACTGAAAATGAAGTTTCCTGGAACCTATACACAGAGGTTCTGGCATGTTAGATCTGGGTTAGGCTTGAGTATATATTTATAATGAAGCAGATGATAAAGAAATATTGTCTTGAAGATATTACTATTTTAATAATTCTCATAATTTTATCAATTTCAAGGCAGTTACACAGAACAGCCTTTCTCAAATTTTCATCTGATAATTTATTTTTTTTAAATCTTAATATGATGATGTTCTTGGAAAAGCGGTTTGAGAAATTCTAAAAAACAGTTCTTTGGGAACATCTCTCCAAATCCGTTTAAGTAATAAATATAGCATTAACTAACTCCTTAGTCACTAACTTCTCATTTATTTTAAGATACATGTGGAATTGGGAATAACTGTCAGCACATAAAAGGAGAATGCTGTTCAAGAATAATCTAAATGGCAAAATGTTTTCATGATGGCCACTTTCAGTTGTCAACTGTTACCCACATTAAGAACATATAAACTGTTTCAAATTAAAGTATACAAGAATAACAAAGGACATAAATAGGAAACATGGCATATCTCTTTTTAGGATGAGATTTTAAAAACATTTATACATAAAAATTTTACCCATGCTTAGTTAATATACATATTTATTCAGTGTTGAAAACTACATATTACATTCCACAAAGAAAAGCTGCACATTTATTCAGAAAAAAAAATTAGAGTTATAACCCTGGCTACAAAACTTTTCAGCTAACTTACTATATGAACATGAATCTTGAGCATTTTATCTAAGTTTTCTACTTGAATATATGTGTAGAATGTTATAAACCTTTGTTTTCTAGCTATTTCTTTTCTTGATTATTCTTGCAAAGTAAATGTGGCCTATATATTGGACTTGATGTTCCAGAACTAATCAAGGAAATTTCAGAGAATTAAAATAATCAACACTTTCTAGATTTATTCTGCCAGGAAGGACTTAACCTAACCTGTGTCCTCTACATTCCAAAAATGTCAGATCCCAATTTTCTTTTTTCTTTTGATTCAAAGGTGATTCTTATTTATTCTTACCCTCTTTCACATTAAAAACGTCAAACTTATTTTAGGATGATTTATTCATCGTGTAGCTTCTCAGGTTGAGTTAGTTCCAAGATGAGACCGACTTCCGATCTTTCCTCAAGCTTCTCTTCTCACGAATATCTTAAACATAGAAAAATTGGAGGGAATTTTTTAAAACAGTAAGAACAACCTTTTTATCACAATTAGGATTAAACTTAGATCACTTTTTATGCAAAGAATAACTTACTCAAAAATAAAATAACATAATAACATCCAGGGAGCCCATTATGTAGAGTAGATAAAAGTGGAGTAGCTGTGCTTGACAAGGAGCAAGGGAATTAAACAAAGGCTCCCTCATTTATTCATCAACTATCTGAGCGCTTATTATTCATCAAACAATTGCCAAATATACACCGGACATACAAAGTCAAATTAAAGGAAGCTATTATTTTCAAGAAGCCCCTGTCCTGCAGAAGATAGTCAGTGAACAGTTATATAACAATGAGGTAAATAGTGAAAGACAGTCTGTGTAGAGAAAGGTTCAGAGAGATGATAGGTTTACAATCCAATGGGGACTGAATAATGTATGCACACAAACGTGTGTGTTTCAAAGATATTCAAGTTTGTCAAAGATTGTCAGTTTGGAATACGCATAGCAAACCTTGAAATTCCCTATTTGAATTTAGTGTCGGGGTATGGAAGAGACAAATTAAAAATTATTTTCTAATAATATGACCAGTGATTGCAATGAAATATAGTAAGTAGCTCAGAAGATTTTCAAGTTTTCTAATCAGTTAATAATACAGTTAGGAATACATATCAATTGCCATGACTCTCAGCCCTGCTTTCCACATCCCGCACCATGGAGGACTTTACTGATCCTCTGATGTGTATTGATGGGTGCAGATATAGAGACACTTTAGAAGGCCCAGAATGATATTTCTGAGCTCCAAGATGAAGATGTAGTGAGAATCTTTTAAGAGATTAATTAACCTTGTCACTAGAATTTTTATTTTCCTAAAATCAGACATACTACACAACTACTAAAAACACACAGTATCTTCTCATTGATTTTCCTAAAATCTTAGCATTTAGTGGTAAGACCCCTCATCATCTGCTCCTTATTCAATATGCCCGCTCCTCTTTTATTGCTATCCTCAACTTGCAATTTATTTTCCAGTGATTGCCAAATTAGTTGGACTTCCCTGAATCTTACAATGCTTGATCTATTCTCATAACCATTTCATATGTTGCCACCTCTGCCTAGAATGTCATATCCTAAGTATTTCATTTAGAGGACTGCTTCCACTCATGCTTGAAGTTTTAACACAGATAACACATCCTCTGGGAAAGGCTTTCCTATCTCCTTTCCCCTCCATCTACAAAAGCTGAGATCCCTTCCTGTCATCCTGGCACTTTCACAGTGTACTCCGTTTTCTTGCATTGTCACACTTTAACTATCACTTGTTTCCTCAACTCTAAAGGAAGCTCTTTGAGAGTAGAGACCCTCTTTTTTCTCTAAATTTTTAGTGAGTCTACCTTACCATTCTTTGCAAAATCAGAAATATTCGTTACATATGTGTTTAGATGGATGGATGGATGACTTTAATAGAACAAATAAGCAAGTGATATGGTTAATATAAATTGTGCAGCAGACATGAAACTTTCAAAAAATAGAACTAAAAGTCAAATATTCCAGTGATTTATCGATTTATGATAGTGTTTATTGTTGTTGTTAGTAACTTAGGTTCTGAAATTAAAAGAATGGAAATTCAGAATCCTTTTTGTTATTACCGTTTTCATCTCTTTCTTAAGCATGTGAAAGTAGGAATGTTGAAATGTTCAGTATCATTGAATGTTGTCACTCACTGGTTTCATTATTTTCATGTGACTTTCCTCAGCTGATTTCTTTTATTTTTCAGGAAAAAATCCTATTACACTGACCAGAGGACCAAATCAATGGGCAGGTTTGTGGGTGATATGTAATTTGCTTATGACTAATTTGTCATTGGGGAAAAAAGATAAAATGACATTTGTTTACCCTCATCAACAGTTGTGGATTTTAGGGGGAAAAAACATTTTATTGATTTGTTCAAGAGATTCAAAAATGATTTGTGTTGAACTTAACAATGTTTAAAATCAGATCATTTCTTTTTTCTATGTACCATTGACATTCTTGAAATCCTCACTATTTATAATGTGATGCAAGGAGGATTTTAAATGCAAATTAGTAATTGAGGAGATTTTAATTAAAAAAAAGAAAAAGTTATAAAACCAGAGTCGATGGGTAAATGATGAATCAGTGGAGTAATAGAACAGACCCAACAGAGATCATCTGGATCAATTTATACTCTTATTCGCAGAGGAAAGATAAGTATCCAGAGTGACCTAGTGTCATATAGAATCATTTCAATTGCCAACTGAAGGTACCTTTCTCCTATTCTGGTATTCAAAACAAACATTTTCAAGAGTTTCATCTCAGAACAACATCTCTTTGCCTATCTTGGTCAGAGTACTATGACAAAGGATTTAACCAAACCACATCCCTGAGACAGAAGAAACTTTCCCACTTGAATCACCTCAGCCCTGTTTCACTAGATGAAATAAGCTTCCATTTAATGAATGCTAAAACAAAAAGCTTCTTACGTTTGGCTGCTTTTCTGCTCATTGCAAAATATCAACAAAAACAAAGTGTGAATGTGGTAGAGTATGCCATATTGAGTAATGTTGCAGGATATTACAAGCCAGAGTGACACAAAAACTAGACTCATATAGTGTAAATATCATACCATTTTAGGAACAGTTTCAGTAAATCTAGATCCTTTATCAATTTAGAACTTTAGAGGAGGAAATTTAAAAATTTTATAACAGAAGAATATTGGTCTCTTTTAAACATTAAATTTAGGTATGTTAAGAATGGGTGACAAGTAAATAATGGGAGAGGAGGCTTGATATTAGAATAAATATTAAAGGAATTAGTCCTCAATTGGCTCTTTTAAAAATACATATTAATGATGCTCCTCAGCCAGGTCAGATCTTTCTGTTTGTTAGGTAGCATGCTTGAACATAGAATGAGCTTTCATCATTATCCTTGAGCCTATTTGGTCTTGATCTATGCAAGGCAAATCAAATGTTAAACAATCTTCGTAAAAAAATTCATTTTTAAAAGTTAAATTTTTTTTGCATAATAAAGTCATTATTGGAATATTATATAAATTTACAACTACAAGTTTTTTTTTTTTCTGAGTGTGCCTGCTTAATGTTGGATGTGTTGAGAAATGTCGTTGAGTTCACTTCCATGAGCTCTATAGAATTAGTGAGATTTTACTACTGTATGATTAATGGGTTTTCTGATAAATAAGTATCTTTCTTTCAGAGGTTTGCAGAAAGATAAAATCCTATATATGAAAATGACAACAAATATCTATTTATGTAGTACTGTCATAATCTACTTTTAGAATAAACTTGTGTCTAGAATGTCTAATAAACATGTGTTTATTAAATCCTAAAGAAACAACATTTTTAATAGTGGGGGAAAAGTTTCCTTTTTTCTATTTTGGTAAAAGTTAAAAGTAAATTAGAAAAATGAATACTATATTATGGTATATTGTATGCCATGATATGTTGTGTTATATTTTAGGTTTATTATTTTCTGTTTAACTTTGTGAAACAAAAATTCAGTTATCAGTCATTCAAAATGATTATTAAAATATATTCAACATTACTGTAGTCAGCCTCTATAATTTACTTATTACAAATGTTCTGTTTGTTCCTTTATTTTGTGGATGCATATGAGGAGGGTAATGAATAAATAGGAAAGGCATTTATGAAAGTATATGACATATTAAACTGAAAAAAGAAAGTCATGTTATTTGTCTGAATTTAGATTTTCAATTAAGGGAATTGATTTTTTTTGTTTACCTTTGAAGTAAAAAATTTAAATTGTGTGTGGGGGGCAGTGGTTCATCATATTCATAAAATTATAAAACCCAATTTGTAGATAATTGGTAAGAGGGAAACAAAAATAAATTATGTGTATTTACACTTCACTTGTGTTTTTTCTTTCCTGAAGTGAGAAAGGTTCTATGCAAGGGTGGTTTAAACAATAAACATCAGGGAATAGTTACTGTACAGGCAATTATCTAGCTTTTGAAAAATCATCACTTCTCCAGGCAGATGATAGGAAATGGCTATAGTTTTATTATTGCTGCTATTTATCATTTGCTTACAATACACTTTAACATTCAATTACCAGAGTATATTCAAAACGATCCTTCAGGGAGGCAGTACAAAGAGTAACTTGTTTTGCAGATCAGGGAAAATCAATGACTCCGTTATCACTATCCACCACCCATGCCTCATTCCCCAGCTTTTATAGCTTGTTTGGTAAAGTTCATGCTCTGACCAAGTTCTTTTGACCCTTTAATCCAGATTTCTTTTCAATTTCTTTTCCATTCCTCCTGGAAGTCAGGGGGAATGCATGTGTGTGGGTGTGGGTACGGATGTGTCTGTCTTCTTAAACTCTTTGGAATGGCAGTGGAAAGTAAGCATAACTCTGGAATGCAATGTAATCTAGTTCTAAAATGTGGCTTTGTTCCAGTGTACACAATTATTTTAGAAGACTCAAAAAATGGATGTCCCAGAACCCAATGGTTCTTGACAAGTCAGCTTTTCCAGACCTGGAGGAGTCAGACTGCTATACTGGCCCCTTCAGCCGTGCTCGGATTCACCAGTGAGTTTCCATCTCTTTTATCCCATTACCTGCCTTGGTACCTTTCATTATCTGGGAGTTGTTGATGGAATAAAAATGCATGGATCAGTTCCATTGTTTGACAAATAAGTCAGAGGATGTACATTTAAGTTATGAATAACACTTGGTGAACATTATTGATTCTTTATCAGCTATGATTTAGAGACTTTCAAGTAGTGAATATTACTTGTAAACTCATGGTCTTATTAGCTCCCAATTCTTTCAAAATAATTACTATGGTAGTTATAGTTACAAGAATAATGATGATAATACTAATAATAAAATTATTAGTAGTATTATTTAATAAAATTGCTATAAATAACATGTTTGAATAACAGATTGTACTAATTAATAAATTCTTATATTTATAGTTGTATTTAATTACTGCGTACTTACTAGTTTTATCCATTATAGTTTAAGCTTATTAAACTAAGGTGAATAAGAAATTTTAAGGATTTGTTTCATTTCTATCTATCTATGTACCAACATGTCTCTATTCAGTTATTCATTCAACTACATTTTTAAGTTTCTACATGATACAGATTGGGGTTATGACACTGTCCCTGTCTTCACAGTATTCCCAGTCTGCTGGGGTAGACAAAAATGTAAATTACTAATTAAATAAAATAGGATAAAGATATATAAATGCACAGTATATAATACATCTATAGCTGTAGAGTATACTTTGTCATACGAAATTCTGGATTGACCTATATTCTAGGATGTAGAAAGTTGAGAGGCAGGATGAAACAATTCTAGACCACCAAGCATGTGAAGAGCCAGTAATCAATGGGAAATTATCTCCTTCCAGATATTTGATTTATGTCATTATTTAGTCTTAGCATCCTTGTGGGAAGTAAAGGAAAGAATGGAAATCCAAATGACTTCCTGGGTTAGAGAGGTAACAGTTTCAAGGGTACTTCTTTAGCTTTTTGCTAAAGAGCCTTTTTAAGACTTTGTGATGCACCAAATAAAAAATATTCTGGTTTCTTCTTGAACCCAAGAAACTAGAGTGATCTTTGAAAAATCTCAAACAGATCATGTTACTACCTTGCTTAAATGTCCCCCAATGACCTCCCATTTACACTTAAAATAAAATTCAAGTTTCTTTTTGACTACTATGTGGCAATAAAACCTGTGGTCCCTGTCTGACACCGTCTTCTCATCTTCTACAATTTTCCACACCATTTACTTCAGGGACAAAAGCTTTGGTTCTGTCCATCAAAAATTTTATCTTAATTCCATCTCAGAGACTTTGTTCTTGCTGTCTCCTTTTCCTAACATGCTCTCCCCCCAGATCTTTACATATTATATCTCTTTGTTTCATTTCGCTTAAACATCACCAGCTCAGAGACCTTACTAAAAATGTTCTCTAGTCCCCTTGTCCTGGTCATTCTCTGTGCTTGTGCTATTCCTTTGTTCTTCATAGCAGTTTCTGAAATTATGTAACTGATTTGTTTACTTATATATTGTCTGTTTCCTTCCTTTATAATGCAAGTCCATAAAAAAGGGACTTACTTGCTAATGAAATATTTGTTCAGTGAATTCTAAATCAGTCGAATGGTAAAAGAATTAGTTGACTTTTTTTGCAAAACTTATAATCAACAGGACACAGAACTGTTAATTTGGTGTATCTAAGTACAAAAATAAAAAACATATCAGAATACTGGAAGAACTTAGAGTCTAATAAAATGGACAGATATACTGGTTACCATAATACAAGGCTAAGTAAAATCAATGAGTCAGGAAAGACATAAGTAAAATACAAATTTTTATAAAAGAGAGAGAAGCTACATCCAGAGGAGAGGAGCCAGGAAACCTTTATGAAGCAGCTAGTCTTTTTTAGCAGTTAAAAATGTGGAAGGAGATGGGGAGAGATGGGAGAACAGATATCAGAGACAGAGAAAAATCTCCAGGAAAAGAAACATGGGATTCCAAGGTGATGATAAGTTCTATAGTTTGACAGACTATCAGATACAAGAAGCCAGAGCTATATGAAGTAAGACCAAGGAAAATGTTGAAATGCAGGAATAGAGAAACTGAGAAGGAAATCAGAAATTTAATTATGCGTCATGGAGAGCTGCTGACATGTTAATATTGAGTGCTGTGAATGTCAGAGCTGTGCTTTACAAGTCAGGTGGGAAACTACACTGACAGGAGGACATTCTCCTCATAACCTAGCAAGAGGCAGTGAGACCCAGAACAAGAAGGGTACAAGAAAGTCAAAGAGAGGCAGTTCAGGGAAACTAAGTTACTTAGTTTGTTAACGCTCGAATATGGATAGTGAAGAGAAAGCAAGGATTACAGAAGACCAGATACCTCAGGATTAAATGTCTGACAAATGGAGGTTTATCATTCATAAAGATAAAACAACTGGAAACAGGAATTGTCAGAAGTTGAGTGAAACACAAGATGCTTCCTTTTTTTTTTTTTTCTTAAGGCTCCCAATATATGTCATAGAGTAAATTCTAAAACAGACCCTTCCTTTCCTCTTGTGATCTCCCTTTTGCTCTTTACATCATTGACTCTAACATGGTTCTCCTTGCCGGTCTTCCTACCTGCGGACAGAGTAGAGAATGAAGGGGAAGAGAGAATTATCGCTCATTACTAAAGTTCTGTAAATAAGATAAGCTAGCTTGGAAAGTATGGCATGGGAAAAGTACATCAATTTTAATGTGTTCTATTTGGAAGTACGTCGCTTAATTAAAATGCATGAGAGCCAATGGAAACTATTCTTTTCTTGTTCCATGCTAAACAGAAAATATAAGGACATCTTGGCTTTCTTATGACATGAAAGATATTAAAATGAATATTTGATAATGTCCTGTATTATGTTTATTTCTTCTGTCAGTTGTTTTTTTTTTTTTAAGAGAATGGTTTCCTTTGTGATTTACTATACTTCACATGCGTTAGTTTAAAGGAGAAAACAGTTGGAAACTGCCCAGGAAGTTGTTACTGTTGCTGGATTCTTTGCTCTGCTTTCAATATTAATCCCCTTATCTCACCAGCTTTATTATAAACAATAAGGACACCTTCTTCAGCAATGCTACTCGAAGCAGGATAGTCTATCACATGCTGCAGCACACCAAATATGAAAACGGAATATCAAAAGTGGGTAAGAACACTAACTAAAAATGTAGAGACAGTAGAATTTGCAGTTACTCATATTACTCCACAATATTTAACAATTGAAGTTTTGACTTCATGCATTAAATATGAACATATAACACATATAAACATTCTGTTTTTCAGCCTTTGAATAAAAGAAAACAAAATAAAACAAACTCTTGTAAGGGCATTTGGCCATATGTATCAAAATGTGAAATGCTCAAACACTTTGGAATAGAAATTTCTTAAAATTTATCCCCCCCAAAATCAGATTTTTTGAGTTATTATATATATAAATTTGTTCATTGTGGCTATGTAATAGAGTAAAACGTGAAATATTTTAACTGTCCATCATTAGGAACTGACAAATAAGTTAGACTACAGCCACATAATACATCTTTTAAAAATTTTGCAACATTTATTTATTCATAACTCAAATTTATTGAGCATCTGTTACATGTTATATGTTATAGACAATATTTGACAGAGACCTTGACTCATGATGTTTAAAAATTAGTGATTAATTCTCTATTTATTGACTTCAGAAGATATCTACAATGCATGATTAAGTGGAAAAAAAGATTACAAAACTATAAGCCTAATGGAATCCCACTACCTAAACACACATACATAAAAAGAAAAAAAAATCTAGAAGGATATAGATGAAACTTTTGAGAGGTTATCTCTGGAAGGTGCAATAACAGCTAATTTTAACTTTCTAAATTTCTGTGTTGCTTGAATGTTTAGCAGTATCCTATTATATGTATTATACAAAAGAAATTGAGAAAATTTTACACAAAATAATTAAAAGAATTGCAAAGTTTATGTAGAGCAGAACAAAAAACATGTATCAATGAGCTGGCTTTTTAATTGTTATAGGGTGAAAAAATACAAGATGGTCAAAGAGACCAAATGTTAGTCATCTCCTCAAACCTTGAAAAGAAAAAGACAGTGGAAACTCGAACCAGTTTCTACTAATTTGCATTTAAATGGAATGCCACATAAGTAAAATGAACCCTTTCAAGTCAGCCATTTTTTAAAGTGTAGTGTTCAGATTGTTGTTGTCCTCTATTTATTTTTGAGCAGTCAAAAATAGTTAATTTAGACGATATATCCCTATAAAAGAATTTTGACATCAGATGTGTTGTAAACAAGAAATACAAATAGAGAAATATAGAATATAAACTAAAAATATGTCTAAATGATAGCACTATGTGCTTATGTAGTCTTAAAAATGTCACATTTTAAATAATTGTGAACATGTCATGCCCTTTGTAGAATGTACAGTAAAACACAGAATATAAAAATAAAATTTAAATTTCTTTAAATTCAATTGTCACTGTTACATATTAGTACTGAAACAATATATGTGTATCATAATTAAAGTCATTCAGTATTTACAGTTTTCTGTCTTTTTTGAAAATTATCATTATGAGTATTCTCGTAAGCATTTTCGTATGCCTGAAAACATTGTTGTAAGTAGCTGTACAACATTCTAAGTATTTATCAAGTCACAATTTTTTATCAAGCACCTAGTGTAATTGATTGTACCATAATAATTAAGTGACTCCCCAATTTTGGATGTTCAATTATTTCTAATTTGTTACCAACATAAATAATATTGCAACAAAAATTGCTCTCCGGAATTTTTTTCAAAATATTTTTTCTTATCAGGTCTATATGAGAGTGTCTCTTTCACTATACTCTAACTGAGATGGAGGAGATTTTAAGTGTCATATTGTTATTTATGACTCTTTGGTTCAGTATTAAAGAATCCACAGATTTCTGCATACCAGTACCCTTGAGACATTTTGTGGGAGTGAGGAATTCCTCTGCTTCCTTGACTAAATTTTAACAACAACAAAAAAAATGCTCTCAGTTCAAATGAATGAATATTAAAATGCTCCCTATTTCATGATATGACAAGGTGAAATCATATGTTAGCACCTTGCAAATCCTCATTTATTGTCATAAGGACATAATTAGACTCTTAGTATCAGCTTCTTTTATAACCTCACAGTCCTTATAGGCGATACAGTTATGGAAATCATTTTGGTTATCTTGAGTTTTTAAATCAATTTATTGTCAAAGTATATGTATGTTGTTTCAGAGGGAAATCTTCATTTAACTTCATTCAACTAACTCAAAAACTATTTTTTTTCTTCTTTTTCCAGGTATCTGTAAACTTATAAACAATGGTTCATATATAGCAGCTTTTCCCCCACATGAGGTAATTTTGAAATACAATTTTCATTCATTTAAAAAAAAAAAAAGTTTCTTAAGTCTGGCTTTCCTCTCCCAGGAGGGTGCAGTCAGCGACTGGCCCTGAGCCTTTTGGACACTTCTGCTATAATTCTGTGGCTGGACTGGGTCCGCTGCTCCGGAACCCTCCTGCAGTTTGCCCCATCAGGATCCGGCTTGGAGGGAGTTGTGGGCATTGCTCAGCCACTCTGGCCACTGCCCTCTACTTCAGCAGAGTCCATGCTTGACCCAGCCTGGGATCCACACTACTCCCAACACAGGGCGTGTTCCTGGTGTGTACATACTGCTTTGGGATACCTGAAAATCTAACTCAAACCCACACAAAACCTACAGCCCATTATCTACTTGAGTCTCTGCCAGACTATTACCTCTCCACCAGTTCTAAGTAGAAAAGCCTGCACCAAGCTGTGGTGGGCTTTGCCTGCAGAGTCATGAATGACATTTGAATCAGTTTTAACCACCCCCCCCCCAACACACATTGTATTTATTTTATGGTAATTTTGCATCTTAATATAAGAACGGATCTTTAGAGGTTTCACTTCTGCATTTTCAAACCCATCACTCTTCTATTTATAAAAATTTAGGACTCACAGGACATAATCCCTATACTTGTGGAATTCACACTCTAGTATAACTCATAATAGATAAAATGTGTTGAGCACTTAACTATTTGGCACTGGGCTAAATGTTTTATATGGACAATCTTATTTAATCCTTATAACAGCCTTTTGAAATAGACAGTGATATTAACTCTATTCTATAAATAGATCATTGATAGAAAGGCCAAGTATCAGAGCTAACGTTCTGAGCCCAGGAAGCTATGAGACTCCAATCCTCATATTATTGTAAGCCTACTTATTGTAGGAAGAGGAATAATAATAAGAGGCTGTTAGTGTATTTCATTCAATGAGCCTCATGCATTTATCTTCCCATCAACCTGACAATAATTCTAGAGCAGTAGATATTATCAGTATTCTCATTTTAAAGATGCAGAAACAAGGCTCAGAGACATTAAACACCATGTCACATTTGAACAGTCAGCAAGTGGTAAAGTGTTCAGAGTGGCCAACCTAAGTGCTAGGAGAATTTCTGCAGTAAAGGAAGGTTTGGTTTGTTTTCTGTGTAGTCTCCATAACTAATGTGTGTTCTTGCAGTTCATTTAACAGTTTCTTGTGTGAAACTTGGAACCTATTAGGAACAGGTTGTAAATAATAATTATTTTCTCATTTATTCTTATAATTCAGTAGAAACACTAATATCAGGAACTCATACACAGGATGACTGGAAAATGGTTTTGTTGGAATAGGAGTAACTAAAAGCAGAAAGGCAATAAAATGGACTTGGAATTTTCTATCGATTTTAAATGCTACTACTTGAAGAAAACAAGGCTTTCTTTCAGGAAAAGGGAGTCAATGGCACTAACTTTAATTTGGTTAAAAATACTTCACAATTTATGGCCTCTTACTTTCTGGGCGGAGGAGTATTGCCAGTGTTAGTATCATATTTTTCACCCATCTTTGAGATTTATGTTTTACATACAAAGGGACAATGGCTAAAAGGGAGAGAAAGATATTTCCAGCAAAATTTGGCATGAAAAGGAAGGAAGAAAGGGAAGAAGAAGGATAATATATGTGAGTAAAAGTTTGCCTGATATACCGATAGTAGAGATAGAGGAAAAGTGTGTTGGTTGGAGGAAGGGGTCTATAGCGGGGACGGTGGGGATTGGTGAGTGCGCATGGTCTTTGGAAAGGGGGAAAAGTATGTTGGTGGGCAGGAGCTGTCATTTCAGTCAGTTTTCTCTAACAGCCCCCCTCATGTCACAGTAAACCCAGAAATGTATGGGAGATTGCAATTATTGAGCAGAGTTAGAACAAAGATGCACTAGAGAATCTGAGGCTTAACACTTCAAACCCAGGAAATGTTTATGTCTGATCACTGAAGCCAGAAAGGAAAGAATGTATTTTAGAAGAATTATCAGTAATGATTGAAAGAAAGCTGAGATTTTGGTTCACTCTCCAATACTTACTCAGTCTTAAGATGGTCTACCTTAACAAGTCAATCCAATCTCACAAGTAAACAAACCTTTCCCAAGTGGTTGTCTCACACTTAGAATGTTGATCTTTGCTTTCATCTCCTTACCTTCCAATCTTTAGGCTTTAAACACCTTGGTCTCCTTAGGGAAGAAAACCCAGGGACTATATACTTTAACTATACTTCCACCTTTACCTAATTATTTTGCTAGCCAGAGGTGAAATCCACATGCATCTCTCATTTCAGCCTTGAGACACCTGCAGAACATAATTCAAGGTATCCTCTTTCTTCACAGGAACTTACAGCTCTGGTTGTCTGGGACCATTCATATGATAGTTTTGCACTTCTCAATACCCACAACACATCAAGTACCAAAAATTAACATTGATTTCGTGCTTTCTACATGCCTGCACTTTATAGTGATTACCCAAGTGGGCCTTCACAAAGCTCCTCTATATTGTGTGTGTCATTAATATTTATGCTTATTCTCATAATCTAGGTGAGGAAACTGAGGCATAATTCCACTCGTTTTAAATTTTCATCAAATTTTTCATAAAAGTGGAATCACACATTGGAGTGAGCAGAGGGACTCTGTCGAATCCTATGTCCTACATTTTGGTTTAGAATATATACAGTCACCATACCTATTGCTCTCTTTTTTGATTATAAAAGCAGAGCAGTTTAGTCTTCAGAGAATACTTTTCTCCATAAAGCATATATATTCTGTTTTTCAAACTGCAACACGCATGACAGATTTTTGAGAGAGGTATATAAAGAATCTGAAAATATGCTTTAATTTTTTGGAATATCTTATCTGAAGTAAGTTTTAAGGCTGTAGAATTAAAAAAAAAAAAACATCATTAGTACTGGTGACTTAGGCCTCTTAACGCTTTTGAGTATTCGTTCTCTTCCATAGCCTCGATAAACGAAGTAAATATTTTTCTGAGACTTGGTCATTTCTTAAAGTAAAATAATACTCAATTTCTGAACTAAGATCATAACAATTTCTCTCAATGATGGTGAAGATATTATGTTTACTGAAAGACTTTAAGTTCCAAACAGTGAAACCTAAAGTCTAGTTTACTTTAAATGAAAAGAATCTCATTGATTTAGAAAAGGAATTTGAGAAAGGATTTTAAAGGAACTATCAGAATATTTTCAATGAAAGAGAGATATAGTAAGACATTTACTACACCATTCCAGAGATGGACTTGGCGTTTACAATTTCTGAAGCTTTCAGTAAGTTGTTAAATTATTCTGTAAGGGGGAGAAAAAAAGCAATTCTATTTAGTTCAAACTTCACTAAGGGAATGGATATTGACTTTTCTTATTTTACCTGTTTCAGGGAGCCTACAAGAGTAGTCAGCCCATCAAAACCCATGGACCTCAGAATAACAGACATCTATTATATGAGCGCTGGGCACGCTGGGGAATGTGGTACAAGCATCAGCCCCTGGACTTAATCAGGTACTGTAGGTAGATTGATAACTGAAGACATATAATGCTGTTCTGCTGTCATTTTCTAAGATTTAGAATTATTTGTTTACCCATCAAATCATCTGTATCAGTCAGGATGTAATCAGGAAATTGGTTACACAGGGGATGGGTAAACTGAGAAATCATACAGGAATAGTGAGGCAACCAGAGATTAACAACAGCAGAAAATTACTAACTACCCTAAAAGTGGAGGGAGAATGGGATGAAGTGTATTTCAGAGCCAATATTTGCCATGGGGCAGGAACTATACAACTCATGATTAGGACTGCCTGCAAAGAGAAAGCTTGGGAGCAGAGCAGTGGTGAAGGCTCCCCTCTCCCCTGGAGACAGTCCTGAGGACCACTAAGAGAGAAAAGATTCTGCATCTCTTTTCTCTCTACCTTTGAGTTTTCTACTAAGTACCTCCTGGCCCAACTTAACCAGGAGCTATTTACAAGGAATCAGTGTATTCTACTTCTCTGTGAAAACAAATCAAAATGGGAAAAGGCAGAAAATGGATCTGAGAACAAAGAGGAAAATGACCAACATAGCATCCATACATATATTTATCTTTCAGTAAAAATTTAGTGAGTATCTATTCTATTCCAGGAAGTATATTCTAGTGATTAATTGCCCCAACATAAATTAGTCTTGAAATACTGTTATGTTTATTTATTTATTTTGATGGAGGATAATTTATTTTTAATCAGGAAATATTATTAAAATGACTTAATCATTTCCTAAGCTAACTAAAATATTTATATAATGAAAGAAAAAAAGTTCATATCATAAGGTAATTCTGCTGATATTTTAAACTATTCATGAAATATAAATATCAGGAATCACTCATACCTATATCAGTCATTGTCCCAGTAGGAAACCGATAAATAGGCATATTTGAAGAGAATTTAATAAAAGAATTATGCTCAGAAGTGGACATAGGATCAAGCAAACGAAAATGAGGAAGTTTTCAGAACTAACAAAAGCTGGGTGCTGTTATCACACTCCGGCCTGCAGGAACAGGGGAAGAAAGCAGTTGGCGAAACTGTCAAAAGCTGTAACCATATAAAGGGACATGCCCAACAGGAGCTACGGCCTTAGGAAGAAAACAGCTACAGCCAAACCTTAACACAAGAAGGAGAAAGTCGGGGTAATAAATACCCCACCAACTCTCTTACCCCAGCCTCACGTGCAGATACTTTTAGTTGAATAAGAGAAGGGAGGAGCATAGGTGATCACGGCGCATAGAGGTGAGCGTCTTGGGGCACACAGCAGCAAGGAAAAGGCAGAGCATAGATCTGGATGTACAAAGCATAATATCCAGCACCAAACCATTTTTATTTCACACATTAAATACTTGGCTACATTCAAAATCAAGATACTTTGATTCTAATTCTGTCAATCACAACAAAATACCAGATATTTATTTATGCGTGAAAGAAATATTGTTGTGGAAACATGTGAACACAATGAGATGTGCTCGTTCACAAAATCATATTATTAGGAATTAAAACATGAAGTCGAGATTTTCAAGCAAGCATTTCAGTGTCCATAATCTCTCTATAGGAGACATTACTATTGCTGTGTGGGTAATTTCAGCAAGCTACCTTTATCTCTAATAAATAAGGTTATTCATATGCTATTACCAATTATTTGGCTGTTGACATAAAAGGGAAATTTTGCTTATGAAAATCATATATTTCACGTTCAAGTGGCAGAGGGGAGAGGGATGTGGTGAAGGGCCCACCCAAGACGAAGACCATAAAAGAGTAGAAATGGTGTTTGAACAGGTTCCTACTCTCTAGCAGCCTGCTCGTTACCAAAATTAAGATGTAATGAGGCAGACACTCATCTTAAAGTAGATAATCTCATGCATAAAATTTCGTACAAGGTCCAGTTTTCTACAACCAGCAGGAAAATTACTTTAAAATATGTGACTTTTATAAATTATTGAAGTAAAGTTGTTCCTAAGACTACACAATTTTGAGGACATGGGTCTCTTTTTGTGTTGCTTTTATCTATAGTGAGAGAAAGATGGGGTTCAGAAATTGGTTTTTCCTATACTTTGGTCATAGATAGTGGAGATCGTAATAGACCTACAGACAAGACCTGAATTCTCTCATGCTGAAGCAGGCAGTTCATTAACAGTAGATGAAAGGTGTGGGGCTCTCACTTTTTTTTTTCATATACAGCTATTTCTATACATGTGTTTGTGTTTTTTCCATTTTAAGAATGAATTGAAACATTTACTAGCCAAAGCCTATCTTAGTGTCCGTCTGTTTTCTCATGGAAAATATTTGAATCTGAAAAGAGTACATTTTAAAAATTGTCAGTTACAAAACCTGCTTAACAAAATAATTGCGTGCTATTTTTTCAAATGTTTCATCATAGGCATCAGTGGGGTTTAAATTTAAAAACTAAATGAAAAAAACAGTTCAATTAATCATTCTCTATTTATGATAGAGTTATTTCAGCAGTAGAATCCTGTGTCAAGTGAATGTCATTTAGGGTACCAGTATATAAAACAGACAGAGAGAATGATGTGAGTGAAGCATGATGGGAAATGACACAAATAGCAACCCCTTATTCCTTTTGCCCTGTCATGGTTGTTGATATCTTTAAGGAACACTTAGAGATCCTACAAGATCATCAATACCAATGTTCTGGGTAAAGGTCATCAATCAGGAAATATGTATTAAAAAGGACTTCAGCCTTCTTTGCCTAGAACTCTCATCCCTTTCCTGAAACTGATTTGAAATATGTTGTAACTTAGGTGATTTTACTCCCATCAAATAATGTTGTTGCTCCTCTAAACCTTCAACAATGTGTAATTAAAAATCTTAGTACAATTCTGTCTGTATAAGGGATCTCTCTGTGCAGTCCTCTATAATCACTATTATAAAGACAGTTTAATATATTAGTAATACGTGCTAAAAACTTTACTCCAACCCACAGAGCAACACTTGTTTAAAGAAACAAAGGCTTTTCTGCAATACCCGTTATATAATTAGCTTTTGTCTCAAAGTAGATTACTATATAAAAAAAGAATAAACTATTGGTTCATGTCTTCTAGGAGAAATAAATGAAAAAAACCAAAATATTAGATAAGTGATGCTTAGTGGAGGATGGCCCATGTATACACTTGGTAAAATATAAACAAATTTTAGTTGGCACAATACAGAGAAGAAGGGGGGGGAATGATTTTCAGAAAGGGAAGTCTTATTAAGGAAAAAATAAAAAGAGAATGTTCTTCCCAGCAAGAATCACTGCCCAGTGCGATATTTCCAAGTGAACTGCCAAAAAAAAAAAAAAAAATGTTTTAAACTATTGCTGAGACAAAACTGTGTGTTGAGTGATCATTTTTAGAAGATGGAAAGCAAACAATAGTAGAGAATTCGAGAAATTATTTCTTACCAGAGCTTTATGAATTGTGTGACAGTTAATATTGACAGTAAACTTGGTGACGAAAGAATGACTGAATAGTCCTTAGAATCGCTTTATTCATCTACCATTTCCATATAAACTGTATCTGCCAGCTAAAGGAAAATAAAACACATTCATTCCCTTAGCTTTATTTAATATTTCCTGTGGTGAGAGCTAGTGACACAAGACAGAGGTCTACTTTCCAGCAGCTTGCAGTGTAATGGGAAGAGAGAGGAATGGAGGAGTGACTGGTAATGCCATAAAGTGCTTTAATTTAGGACACTGAAAGGTGGGTGAGGTCAGCATGGGAGGAGGAGCAGGGACATCTAACCCAGGATTGGAGTAGAAATCAGGAAAGTGAAGGATAAGTACAAGCCAGACAGGGGAGGGAGGTGCAATGTAGTATTCCAAAGCATTAACCAAGGAAAGAATCATGTGCTCCAGGAACTTCAGAGCTGAACTTTGTTGAGGAAGATGTGACATAATTGTGCAGATTGTGTCTGGCATAAGGGAGTCTGGCCAAGGGTGTAAATGGAGACTGAAATCGAATCTGCTCTTAGCATCCTCCCAGAGAGAGAATTTTTATTTCTAATTTATGCAAAAGCAGTCTGGTTTGGCACAGCTCTGTGTGTGGAAAACAAAAGGGCTTCTAGGAGGAGTATGGGAAAAAGCAAGAATTAGCTTTTATAAAAAGCTTCGTGAGATATATTAAGAAGTTTGACATAGAAATAAACACATTTTATAAAATTGTTTCTATAAGGACAATGTTCAAAGATAAACGGTGTCACCATTATTAGATTCATTAACAACCAGGAATATTAAAATACCCCAGATGGAAATGACAAGGAACTGAGCTAGTAGCCTCAAGTGTCTGTCTGAAATTCTGACTAGGTGTAACATCAATATTTGTAGTGTCACTTGTGTTGCCTTAAGCTAATAATTTGCTTCATTATGCAGGCTATATTTTGGTGAGAAGATTGGGCTTTACTTTGCGTGGTTGGGATGGTATACTGGAATGCTGATTCCCGCTGCACTGGTTGGCTTGTGTGTTTTCTTCTATGGAATATTTACAATGAATGCAAGTCAAGTAAGGTAAGCTGTTAAGAGGCTTATTAAAAATTACTGACCTTGCTTCTGATTGGGCAAAAGCTTTATGGTAATACTGACTATAAAGAAATAATATTACTACAATTTATTGCTAGGGAGGGCAGTTATTATTGTTTTTTGTAGCAGAGCAGCACTATAAAAAAGGTCATTTCCCTACTTTTATATGCAAATTTTCTTTGGATAAATTCTAAGATTGTTTCTCTTTATGCCAAATTTCTCTTTCCTAGTATATCATACATAATAATTCAACAATGCAGTAGACAGTTTCACATAATTTACACTTGCATAGCACTTAGAAGTCTAGAATGCCCCCTCAATGCATTACTTAAAATAATTACACAGCTACAGTCTTTTAACAGGAGCTTTTCAGTTTGATGTGGTCCAATGTATTTGTTTTTGCTTTCGTTGCCTTTGCTTTTGGTGTCAAATTCTAAAACTATAGCCACGACTGATTTCAAGGAGCTTACCCCCTGTGTTATTTCTAGGAGTTTTATGGTTTCAGGTCTTAAATTTAAGTCTTTAATTCCTTTTCAGTTTTGTTTTGTTTTTTTTTTTTTTTTTTGTATATGGTATAAGATAGGGGTCCAGTTTTATTCTTTTTCATGTGGATATCCAGTTTTCTCAACACCATTTATTGAAGAGACTGTTCTTTCACCTTGTATATTCCTGGCTCCTTTTTTACAAGTTGACCATATATGCATGGGTTTATTTCTGGGTTCTCTGTTATATTCCACTGATCTAGGTGTCTGTTTATATACCAGTACCATGCTGTTTTGGTTACTATAGATTTGTAATATTGTTTAAGGTCAGGAGGTGTGATGCCTCCAGCTTTGTTCTTCTTTCTCTAGATTATTGGGTTATTTGTGGTCTTTTGTGCTTTCACACAAATTTTGCAATTTCTCTCTCTACTTCTGTGAAAACCATTGAAATTTTGACAGAGATTGCATCGATTCTATAGATCTCTTTAGGTAGTATGGACATTTTAACAATATTATTTGAATTCATGAAAACAGAACATCTTTTCATTTTTTGTGTCTTCTTCAGTTTTTTCATCAATGTCTTATAGTTTTCCAGTGCCGATGTTTTTCCTCTCGGGGTAAATTTATTCCTAAGTATTTTATTCTTTTTGACATAATTATAGATGGGATTATTTTCTTAAGTTCCCTTTTTAATAGTTTGTTGTTAGTGTATAGAAACACAACTGATATTTGTATATTGGTTTTGTACCCTGCAACTTTACAGGATTTGTTTATTGGTTCTAACAGTTTGGGGCAGAGTCTTTAGGGTTTAAGAAAAATATTCTTTATAATGAATTGATACAGACAAAATGATTCTTAGATAGCTACTGTTCAGGTTGATTCCTTGGAGAACATGTTCACAAGGTTTTACCATGTCGTGTAGACTCCTCTTTTCACCCCTACAAAGCTGAACATGAACAAAAATCAATAAAAGAAATAGGTTTGCTGTTCCTATTGATTTATGTGCCAATGGAGTAAATTAGGCTCCTTTTGTATGAAATAAGTATTCTTTAACCTTTAATACACGGGGTGCTTTAGAAGACATTAGCAAACTCTTTTCTTCAGTGCTTTATGGTATTATATTCCTGCTACTTCTGTCACACTGTAATTAAGATCTTGTCAGACTTTCTATTCTAAACCAATGTAAGTTTCACTGAATATCTTGACTTTCAAAATTTCATAGAGTTGAATTTTTCCATTCAAGGTGTCAGACATGATTAAGTTGTAGATGTTATCATGGCAGGTGGGGGGAAGGCACAAGTTTTTATTTTGTGTTGCTTTTAGTATAATATTATTAAGCTCTTTTTGTTTATTGCAAAAAAAACACAAAATGTTAAAAATATGACAATTGGGTTATATTCATTATGTTTCTACCAGCTATGTTTATATAAATTAATGTCATATATCTTAATTGCACTGTAGTTAATTATAGAATTATATAACAATCAAGTTGAAGATTATTTATTATATGCGTATGTATGTATATATCTACATGTATGTGTTCATTCACCTTACATAACCAAATGTGGTCAGATTTGTGCCTGGGAGAAGACATATCACAATATGAAAATGAAGAAGCAGACAGATATGGCCTACTTCTTGTGCTCTGGGTTTGGGGTCCAGGGCAAAGAGCTGAAACCCCAACTTTCTGGTCCATTGTTTCTGCTTCAGCATTAGACTTCTCCAAGAAATTGCTGTGGCTCTCAGTACTGACCAGGTTTTCAAAAGCTATTGAGTCCTAAAGGACCTCTCAAAAATCTCTCCTGACACACAGCATTAGCAGCAAGGGTTTCTTTCATTTTTATTATGTGCCAATGATATGCCAGGCATATTATTAATATTACCTTCATACAGAAAAAGAAATTGATCCTCAGAGAGGTAAGTGACTGTGACTTGGTCAGGATAATATGTCTGATCAAAGTAAACTAAGTTTCAAACCTCTATCTGATATGTGTGTGTGTGTGTATTGTGATATGAACACTTAACATGAGATCTGTCCTCTTCAAAAATTTTTTAAGTGCACAGTTCAGTATTGTTAACAACATTGTACAGCAGATTTCAAGGATATTTCCTGCATAACTAAGATTTTATACCTGTCAGACAGCAGCTCCCCATTTTCCCCTCCCCTACTCTCTGGCAACCAACATTATACTTTGTTTCTATGCATTTGACTGTTTTGACTGTTTTAGATGCCTAATATAAATGGACTTATGAAAAATATGTCCCTTGTTACTGGTTTATTTCATTCAGCATAATATCTTCCAGGTTCATCTATGTTGCTACATATGACAGGATTTCCTTCTTTTTTTTAAGGCTGAATAATATTTTACTGTCTGTTTATACCACATTTTCTTTATCCACTCACCTATAAATAACTATTCGGTTTATTTCTATATCCTGGCTGTTGTGAATAATGTTTCAATGAATATCAGAGAACAAATATCTCTCCAAGATCCTGATTTCAGTTCTATTATATATCAGGATCTTGGAGAGATCTCTGTTCTCCAAAGATAGATAGATAGATAGATAGATAGATAGATAGATAGATAGATAGATAGATGTAGATTAGAGATAGAGATGAGAGACAGAGGGAAAGAGAGGGAGAGACAGAGACAGAGAGACACAAGAGACTACCCAGAAGTGGGATTATTGGATTACATAGTAATTCTGTTTTCAATTTTTTGAGGAACCTCCACAATGTTGTCCATAGCAGGTGCACCGTTTTACAGTCCCACCAACGATATACAAGTGTTCCAAGTTCTACATATCCTTGCAAACACTTGTTATCTTTTGTTTTGTTTTATCTGATAATAGCAATCTTAACAGATATGAGCTACCTCATGATTTGATTTGCTTTTCCCTGATGATTATATCTGATTCTAAAATCCATGCTTTAATCATGCTTTCACATTGCCTTCTCTTAAATCTACTTAAACATTTGCACGAGTCCCCAAAATTGACATCACCAAACATCATGTTATGTACTTTGTCACAGGAAGCGTCAAGACCCTGGAGAGGATCAGACATCCACCCCAAAATGGACAAATTGGACCCGCCTCCCATTATCTTAAATAATGCTAATTGTTTTTTCCTTTGAATCAGCCTTGATCTGTATATTAACAGTAGATATAAAACGAAAGAAAGCCACAGTTCAAGTGGTTGGTTTTCATTATCAGCCTCCGCAAAATTGACAAGCTGGGCACTCTTCCGCCCTCTAGTGGTTAAGTGAAGTCAAAGACATTTATGTTAGTCTCAAACCCTTATTTTAGGCTGAAAAAAATACATTGTCAAAATTGTGTAATATATTTTATATTACACATCAAGTTAAACTTTGAGAAACTTATAGAAAATGAGTTTAATGATTCTAGAATTAAAAACAGGATTCAATCTGGCGGCTGGAATTCTAGATTTGGTGCTTTTGTTTGACCATTTAGAAAGTGAGGAAGGTGATGTAGTATCAACCAATTTTAATGCCTTTTGAGTATGAGATTTCAATGCAAGACACATTGTGTCATTCTTGAAACATAATGCATTATGATAGCAAGACCATTTTAATCAAAACTTCCTTTAAGAAGTGTGTTAATTCTACTCGTTTTTACAAATTAGTAGTAGTATTAAGAAAAAATATATTCTCTGTCTTTGGGGCTTTTAAAAATATATGGTTTATGTGCTTCCTCCCATTCATATAGACATTCTGATTACTAGAAATATGATGAGGATAGAAGTGGGAGAACTATAGTATATTAAGACTTATCATACCATTATCATTATTAATAATTTAGTTTTTGATAGGTAAACTCTTTCAATATAAAGCAAACTTACCCTTCTTTTAGATATGTTGTAATTGATGGAGAACTGGACCCAGAATCAGAAAGAACTGAACTCAGCTCCCTGAAGTGCCTTTTGTTAACTGTATGTCTTGAGAAATCACTTAAATTAAACACCAGTTTCTTCTCAGTTGTGGAGATAAATACCATTGCAGGAGATTTTAGTGAAAACTAAAGTCAATTGACATGAACCATCTTTGCTCAGTGTAAAGAACTGTATTACTATGTAGTGTTCTTAATATTTATTCTAATTTTGGTTGAGATTATACATCCAGCACTTGAAATAAATGCATTCTGTTTTGCTTCATTTGAATGTATATATTTTTAAAACCAGTAAATCTTATTGTAAACACTGTCAATTAAATTTTTATTAACAGTTACATTTCCAGACATTTTCAAAAATCCTGAAATTATTTTTAACATTTTCAGAGCAGATTTACTTAATGATAATCTATTTAGTGGATACTAAGCGGGAAGAACCATGTGACTGACAAGTAAAGGCACAAACCTTTTAAAAATATGATGCTGTGAACTGAGAAATTTAAGAAATTTCTGATGCCCTTCTCCTGTCACAAAGTCATCTACAGTATATGCTGAGATTTTAAAATGTAGTGGCATAAAATTGAAGAGACAAATATTATAAAGTTATATTCTAAGAAGATATATTTCAGTAAATAAAAACTATGTCATATTATTATGATAGAGTGTGTCAAGGCAACCACAAAACAAAAATCAACTCCCTCAAATTTCCAATGAACATGATGTATCGATGACTACAGTAGGGGTTATGAAGTTGTGTGAATTATGACACTGTTCAGTTTGGTGATTCTAAGGCAGCAAGATCCAGAGGAAAGGTCAATAGACTTAAGAAATCAGAATAGTCAGATTTGATTCCAGCTCAGCTATTTCCAAGACTGTGAGCTTGGTTAAAACTCCTTTGGGTATTCTTCACAAGATGATCCTGTGTGCCATGAAATCATGTTTAAAAGTGTCTTTGTAACAAAGCCTCATTAAGTGTCTCCCAAGTGTAAAATATGGCTTATGATCATCACAATATCTGGATAGAGATTTCCAAAAACAAGAAGCAAACAGAAACCTCTATATCACAAATACTTAAAATTTCAAGTTGGAGCCATAGTCTTTCGTTCTTCCCTACCTGTCTGCTACTCCCCACTATTTCTATGTCTTCTTTTCCTCTCTGTCTTTCTGCTTCCCACAGGATTGTCCGTAGAGTCCAGGCACCTTCCTAAACACAGAGGTTCATGTTTTCTTTTTCTTCTTTGATTTCTCAAGCCAAGAAATTTGCAAGGCTACCGAAGTCTTCATGTGCCCTCTCTGTGACAAGAACTGCTCACTACAGAGACTCAATGAAAGCTGTATCTATGCCAAGGTCAGTGTGCACCCTCACATTCTCCCTGTGCTCTACTTTTTCTAAGAAGCAGATAGTAAAAAGTCCTCCAGTAAATTGCTTTTTACCAAAGTTTTATAGCCCCAAGGGTTTAAAAGCCAATCACTGACAACGGAATAAAAGATCACTGTGCAGCAATTACAAGGCGAATATATTTTTATTTGAATATTGTTGTCTTTGTTTTTGTATCTGTTATCATCATAGACACACACTTCCACTTGGAATGATATCTATATTGTTTTTAGGAGAAGATGATTATTTTTGTTGCTAATGATTACATTTGAATCTCCCATGAAGATTTATGAAATTAAAATGCTTTTAATTTTACGGAGAAAATGAAATAACACACCAAAGTTCTCAGATTGCTGAATCACCTGAAGGTTTTTAAAACTGCTAAAGCCAAGCCACTCTCCAGAGCAATCAAATCAGAATTTGGGGGTTTGAAATCTAGGCATCGATTAGCATATTTTAAAACTTGCCAGATGAATCCAACGTGTACATCAGGTTAAAAAGCTGAACTTCATAATGATGATTATTTATTTGTAGAATGGTTTTATTAAAGTATAATTGACATATAATAAACTGTACATATTTAAAGTACATATATATATATACATATATATGCATATATTCATATGAGTGGAACCATCACCAAAATCAAGATAAATGAACATATCCATTGCTTGCAAAAGTTTCCTCATACCCTCTTGTAATCCCTGCCTCCCACCTTCCAACCTCACCCCTGTACCCAAGCAACTAATTGCTTTTTGTCATTGGAAATATTTGTGCTTCTAGGGTTTTTAGTAAATGGAATTATAATCTGTGTGATTTTTTTCTGGCTTCTCTCATGTAGCGTAATATTTTAAGATTCACCCATGGCATAACGTTTTTCAGCAGTAGATCATTCCTCTTTATCGCTGAGTAGCATTGCATTATATGGCTATACCGGAATTTGTTTACCCATTCATCTGTAACTGGACTTTAGGGTTGTTTTGAGTTGTTACCATTTTAAATAGAGCAGCTATGAACATTTACCTATTACTCTTCTTATACACAAGTACTATTATTTCTCTTGGGTAAATACCTAGGAGTAAAATAACTGGATTATATGATAGGTGGATGTTTAACTTTTTAAGAAACTGCCAAGCTGTTTTCCAAAGCATGTATACCATTTGACATTTCCTCCAGCAGTGTATGAAAAGTTCTAGTTTTCCATATAGTCACTAATCTTTAGTGTCATCAGTGTTTTAATGTTAACTGTTCTGCTACAGAGTATATAGAGAGAACTCAGTATGGTTTAGTTCCTGGAAAATAATTTAACCCTTTTTGGGTCTTGATTTTAAGATTTATGTTATATAATTGCATGCCTAACTTACATAATTCACCAATGCTTCCCCCAATAAATTAAATTAGATTAAAAATATTTGTGAGATGGGCTCACAGCGATGCTCTACCTAGCATTACTGCCCACAATAAAAGCAAGATCGTTTGTTCTGCGTACTCTACCCAGTGCATTCTGGATAATGAGGATTTCTAGTTTGGCCGCTAGGAGTAGGTGCTATTCCTGTCTCTGTGTGAGCTCCTTACACTGTTATCTCGAATCCTTTCAATGGCTCTTCTTCCCTTAGTTTCCTCACATATGTGCTCATCGAAGCACACTGCCCCTCTGCACCCTGGTAACTCAGTACAGTAACCTGAGGCAATCATAATGGTCACTTGATTGGCTTCCTACCTCTCAGGGAACACTGCCCTTCATTGCCTAACATCCATTGTCTAAAAATCTGTTGCTTTGTATCTTTGGTATACTCTTTGGTTGTTTCCAGAATGGGGATAAAATTAATCACTGTTATTCCATCTTGTTCAGAAGTAGAAGTCTCTATATAAATTATGACAAGGCTAGGTATAAAATCGAAAGCCACTCAATATGCTACTACTACTACAAGACCAAACTTAGTAAAATTAGCTTTTGAATTATTTATTGTGAATGCACGGCATGTAAAAAGTCAGTTTGTTTATGGTTTAACTTCCAACATGTACCTAGCTTTGAAATCTTTTAAACTTTCTGCAAAGATGGCCCATTTTGGGAAGCATTTTCTCAACACTTTTTGCAAAAGCCAAGTATATTAGAGTTATTAGATATATATATATACACATGTCCTTCTCCTAGCCCATGAATTTCAAAGACATGTGACATCCTTAGAGACACCAACACATTCATATGTATGTTCTACTTTTACTTAAACAGATATAATAAAATACACTGGCATTATCTGAACCCCAAAGATAAGAAATATCCACATATGACAGGTGATAAAATGAAGAAACCTATCCAAGAAAACACTAAATTTAAGGGACTTTTGCCATCATACGGTATCTACATCCCTCTTTCTTCTTGGTAGAAAAGGATATGCACAGGGACAGGTAAGACTCAGAAGGATTTCAATTAATAACCACTGTAAGAAAGGTGGACAATGTAGCTTGCAGAGGAGAGTATTGCCTTATGGAATAATAAAAGAAATAAAGCCCATCAGGATGAAATATTTCATTTGTCCTGTGTTAGTTTCTCTACTAAGATAAAATGTAGCTACCCGTTTTATACCTTAAAAATCTTAATCGATCATTTATTGGATAAAAATAAACATTCATTTTTTTAACATAGTTTATATCCTTAAACATCTAGAAGTTACTTTGTGGGCAATAGCAGAAATAATGGAGAAGATTTTTACTAAAGAAATGAGCCAACCAATGTAGATCGTCCAGCTGCACAATCACCTAACCACATCATCTAGGAACTTTTTGATTCCTTATGGAATCAATCACCCCTTGCGACTAGTAATAGGAAATTATATCCGCCACATGTATTGAAAAGTATGTGTCTCCATGTCATTACTCCCTTAATAATTTAAAAGATGTGTTTCATAAAAAAAACTAGTACCTACATGTCATAAAAGTTATATTTAAGTACATTAAATTTTTTTCTTTGATGACTATTTTAATATTTAAAAGTATGGGAATTGAGAAAATTTTGCAAGTAAGCAATTCAATGATATTTATACATTCATTTAAAAGCACTTGATACCACACTAAGCTAGGATTTCTCATTTAAGGTGAAATCATTAGATAAAAGTATTGTTTTTTCCACATAATTCTAAAAATAACTCAACCCTTGAGGTTAGCATTAGAATAGTTATTAGTTTTGGAGTTTTTTTTTTAATTTTTGCAACATACATTTATTCAATACTTAATAAGAATTTTAGACTACATATCAACATTGAGGCCACAACAAAAATAGGACAGAGGGTTTTCTTCTTTAAGAAACGTCATAGAAAAATCTGTGTAAGACCATACATCAGAATAACCTAGAACATTTGTTAAAAAGCTCATTTCTGGGCCTCAAGAGTTAAGCTTAATGAACATCTCAGGAGATTCTGATTCCTGGGAGCACATTTTAAAAAGATAGTGCCCTAAATAAGTAATGGGTTGGGAGAGAGGGGAAACTAATAAATTTTGCACATTTGATGTAGCTTGTGCCCAGGTCCAACGGGCATGATTTTTCCCTGTCCAAAAGTTAAGAACTGAGGAAGAAAGAGAGGGCTGAACTCCAGCCTAAATTCTGAATCTCTGCGCCTCAACCTCCTCCCCCTGTAATAGCCTGGTTTGCAGGGTTGAATCTGCCCAAGAGGCACATTATATTCTTTAGCCCAGGGAAACTTTACTTGAGTACAATTGACATTTTCTAGAGCCTTATGTTTTTCTGAATCCATCAAACCATTTTAGAGAGAAAGCTAGCAATTACAGAAGAGGAGAGATATACTTTAAGCTTCCAACCCTATAAGAAATTTATCTCCTTAAACAATACCCACATTTATTGGTTTCTAGCCACACTCAGCTCTATAAGAGAAATCGGATAATCGCACATTTGTACTTAAACACAGCTTTATTTGAGGCTCAGTTTGCTTCTGTCTTCCTATGTTATCCCTGCTCACATTAACAAATGTTGAATTAAACGTTTGCCCATAGGTCTCCCTATGCAAAAAGGCAAGCTATTTTTCTAATAAAATAATTCATTGCAAATACACATTTATAGATAGGATAAGCTTATTTTTGCTTTTCAAAAAAAAATCTATTATATTGCTTTGGGAATTTTCTTGTGATTTCACCTGGAGTTTTTGTTTTGTTTTGTTTTGTTTTTAAGGAGAAGATATTCCTTTCCTATTAGGCAGAAGGCCTCTTCCAGCCTTATTCTCCCGCCAATCACCTACGATCTAACCTTGAGCCATGTACACTGTGCTTGACTCTTAATTCTCCCTCTTCCCCATTTTCACTCAGCAGCTCTTGTGTCAGCATCCTAAATGAAGCCCTTAACACCTCAAGCTATAACCACAGGCTTCTAATTGCTCTTCTCCTCTCCATGGTCTCCCATATCATAACACATCCCACATGTAATTGCTTAGTGGATCTAACACAGTGATTTTATACTTTTACAGTCCTCCTTGGGGCAAGTTCTGAAGTCTTTCCTATCTCTCATTCTAGCTTTATCTCCCATAACATGTATGTAATCTCACATTATATGAATATTAGATATATAACACAGTGTCACATGGATGTATTCTAAAAAGTTAACATTTTAATATATTGAGTTAAAAAATGCCTGAAATATTTATGAACAAACTTAGCAAGAAAAAATAAATAAAAAGTTTTTCAAGGGACATATTGCATGAATGATGATAAATGCCCATACAACACAATTGTAGTTAAGTATGGAGTTTTACTTGCACTTTTATAAAAGTATGGCTGTTTCTGGAGCAGAGAAGAGCCACTTTTAAGTCCCCATTTGTAAAGTGTCTGTTTTAACATTCAAAAAGGCTGTTTCCTGCACCAGGTCTGTTTATAAAGGAAAGCAGACAGCCAGGGTTCAGCTGGTTGGGAGCAGCAGGCGTCACTGTGGATTGCCTTAGAAACAAAAAAGCCTAATTCCCCGGCTGGGCAGAATTTTTTGAGCTGTGTTGGGAGAATTTCTTTATGACCCTTTTCTTTCCTGTATGTAATATATACTGATGATTCTTATGAAAACCAGTTTTTATAGCACTTTTAGACATTTCAAACTTTAGCAATCATAGAAGTTTAGAGCCAACGAGTACAGCTTGAGCTTATCCACATATCGTCACAATGAGCACATTTTTTTGTGTGATGATATTTTAAATAATGCTACATTACAGGAAAATATACCCTACCTTTATCTGTTTAACATATTGTTTTCAGTGTGTTCCAGGTATTACAATTAAAATACACGTTAATGTTGTTTAAATGCTCCCACTGAGCAGTCTCTGAACTGTATGTAGACTTAGCAAAGAAGATACCATTCTCTTCTCACTTTCTTTATGATAATGTTCTTTAGCTTCTCTGATAAGGATAGCACACCTATTTTCTTCATAGTTTCTATGATATTTATATGACTGCCAAAAATATATTGTCTTGACTATATTTATTTAATCTCCCTCAATAACTTATAAATATAGTAAGAACATTATGCAAATGAAAAGAAGCAAAGGTCAATTGAATTTACACTTTATTAAAATCAAACAATCCTTGTGACCCTGAAAATTATATTTAATAACATCATATAACTGTACAGTGTTCTTTATAAAACTTCAGGTGATGTCCGATTCAAAAACACTTGGACTATTACATGCCCAGTGATTTATGAAACTTCTTAAAAATAACAAAATGGAATTCATTACCTCTATAGCCACTACTGGATCCATGGACCATTCCAAAAGACATCAAAGAGTAGGAACACTGTGATACCTTTCCATAGCAGTACAAGCTCACTAGGGGAATTCTGCATTTTTCAATTTCCCCAATCCTGGAAGTTTTGCAAAGAAAAATTCCAATTAGCTATGCCTCAACCGAAAGCTAACTTCTTACAGCTCACACTGTAGTTTGACTCTCTGTGGGACACAGAATGCTTCCTCTGGGAATAAACCACTTCTGAGCAGAAATGAAGAACCAAAGTGGAATCCAACCAAGGGAATGAAAAAGAAGAGAGAAAAAAAAGGGGGAAATACTGATCCCTTAACTTTCTCCATTGAGACAATCACATGAAATAGTTTCAGGATCCATGAAATGACCTAATATCTTATATGTACAACCTATAAAATAATGTGATTCCATTGGGAGAATAAATCAGAGTGCCTAAATACAAACAAACAGCAATCACTGGATTATTATAACCAACGGAATGACTAATAGTTTTGTTTGTTTCTCATTAAGGTGACATATTTGTTTGATAATGGAGGGACAGTCTTCTTTGCTATTTTTATGGCAATATGGGGTAAGTATGTTCTTC
The DNA here is from genome assembly GCA_003508835.1 of Eonycteris spelaea. Taxonomy (NCBI): domain Eukaryota; kingdom Metazoa; phylum Chordata; class Mammalia; order Chiroptera; family Pteropodidae; genus Eonycteris; species Eonycteris spelaea. The sequence goes on from PUFA01000007.1 coordinate 7,792,620, forward strand.
CATTATTTACTTCCTAGTACTCATATGCTAAGACTATTGTTGTATTTCTTCATCTACGCATGAGCACGTACACATACATCACATATCAATTCAACAATAAAGTCTCTTGCTTTGTTTGCCCTCTTCACACATTCACTGATTCTTTGGGAGTTTACCCCTTCATCTAATCCTCTGATCCCTAAAGCCTTGGACCTTCCTGTACTAAGGAGAATATTTTTTTCTTGCCAAAAGCAGGTGGTGTTTAAAAACAAACTGAAACATGCTAGAATACAAATTAAGCTTCTTATATTTTCTATCATAAAAGTGATACTCAAAAAAATGTTTTGTTTGCTTAACATTTCCACTCATTTATTTTTAACCTTATACTTAATATATTTAGAGATGTAGAATCTATTCCATATATGATTGAACAAATGTTTGATACATAATAAATTCTCTTCCTACCTAACATCTTAAAACTGTAAAACTTATGTTCAGATAAATGCGTTGGCTGACTTTTTCACCGTTTCTCATTGAATTTTTTAAGTCCCCAATTAATTGATGCTTAAAGTAAATCAAATAGGTTGAAATTCCCCATCCTTTGAAGAAAAGCAATTACTTTCCTGGTTTAGTTCAGCCTTCCTAACATGGCCCTGTTGAATGCAAAATTATTATCAAGTTGGCAGCTCAGAGTCTTGAACACGTATGTGCTGATCCAGAAAAGTAAAATATATTATAATATTGGTCTCTCACTCCCATTATCATAGTTTTCCAGAAAGGGAAATTTTGTGCCATACATGTTTTTTAGCTTTAAGTCAAAAATTTAAAAAAATAAATAAATAAATTCCTTCAGTAGAATGTCAACAGTGATATGTGGCATTAGGACCATAGAAGAAGCAGTGAAGAGTCAATACATTGATTTTTGCCCTCCCTATTCCCCTCCCCCCCCCAAAAAAAGTGAAAAGGTAGTTTTGGGTCTCCATGTTCATTGAGGGATTTTTAAAATTAAATTATCAAGCAGGGCAATTGAGGTGAAGTATTTTATTTTTAGTCTTACCTGATTCCACAAATATTTCTTACTAAGAAAAAAAAAAAATTGACCAAAATACAAATTAAGGTTACTCAACTGTTACTTCAGCACAGCCAAAAATGTTAAGAAAGAAAATATGTTGGATGCTTTCTTCTAGTTATATTTCCATTACTAGTCTCATGCTTTCTAGTTCTTGGCACAAGCCACATGACAGTGATCTTGTTTCAGCTTTTGGAAGATGGGTTTGTGAAAAGGCCAGGTTGTAGATGAACACTTGCCATCTGAAGCCTTCTTCTCCTTAGCTTTATATTGAGGTACGAAGTGGAGGTATGTCATCCATAGGAATGCCATCACGTGCATTTTCTGATCCTGGTGACATGGATGAATCATTCACAGTTGGGTTGTAATAACTAGCGTTCCCAAAACTCACATCGTAAGGTTCTGGTGCATTGTCTAATCGCAAAACTAAAAAAGTAACAACAAAGAAATTTGTTTTGTAGTGACAGTCTGAAAGATGCTTGCCTAGGCATATGGCAGACCATAGGCATTGTTCTAGATAAGATGTCTATCTTTTATATGGGCTTTTCAGATATTTTAAAGTTTTAAATAAGTAGATATTTTTCAAGCCACATTTCTTTCTAAGACCAGTGGAACAGTTTAACTTCTAAAATGTCCATTCTGGTGGACCAAAAATAAAGGAACTAATGAAGATATCACAGGAGTCAAGTACTAGATAAACGCCTCATTGACTTTTGAATCTCAGGATTTCAGAGGCTTGTCAATATGCTCTGAATTTTTTTTCCTGTGGTAAAAAAAAAAAAAAAAGTAAAAAGAAAAAACAACTTTTAAAAAGTTAAGAGTGTTAATTTTAAAATCAGTGTCATTATTCTAACACGTGTCTCTATATCTTTGTAATTGAGGCCTTGACCGTGGAGAGAGAGAGCAAACTATTTGTAAAAGCTTGTGTTTCCTTCTGATAAATCCAAGTTATCTTGCACTTGAGGCTTTTTGACTAATATAGGGATTTTTTTTCTTTTTTAACAAACAACCAATTATTATTTTCTTAATGATTTTGAATTTATTTTCAAAGAAAATGGCATGCAGAAGGCACTTTTAAATACTAAAACAGTGACTAATTACTAATTAGATTAGTAATCTAATTATTCAGGGAGGTATCTTCACATCCTACCTTTTCCTTAAGCCATCTGTTTACAAACTGATCTAGAATGTAGGGATTTGGGAGAAGTGTCACAAATCTGTCTTAAAGGAGGAAAATAGGGGATGCGATTGAGTTATTTTCTTATGCCTTAGTAACAACGTCTTAAATTATATTTAATAGACTAAGTTTTGTATGTGAGTATAGATAAAAAAAATTCTGAGTTTTAAGAAATAAGTTTGGAAACCCCTATTCAAAATCTTATCCTTTAATTTTGAAAACTGCCACTTTTTAGTTTATATGGATTGCTAGAAACCCATAGACAGAATTCAGTTGAATTTCCAAGAAGTGGATTTGAGTCTGAAAAGCAATATATGTCAATCACAATGTGAATGCATCAGAAATCAACATGACTTTATCAGTGGGACTAACCAGGGACATTTAACTACTTTTATGGCAGCAAGAGTCCCTTATGTAAACCAGAAGACAGTTGTGTGTGTGTGTGTGTTTTTTTCCTAAAGCATAAAGGTGAGTCAAGCATTCAAAGTGATTTCATTTTTCTTCTAAACACTGTATTATTAAGATTAAGCTCAGTTCCTTATTTTTAGCAGTTACATTCTTATTCATAGGTATTATAGTTCTTTTCCATCACAGAAGTGGAAATTTCCTGAATTATGGTATATTGTGACTTTTAGTACCCAAATATGCAACTTTACAGAAGTTCTATTTTAGGGACTCATTAAAATAATAAATTTAGGGCTATTGTATCTGTGAAACTTGGGAAAATCTCCAAATTAGAATTCATCTTTGTTTAAATTACTGCTGCTAATCCAATTATGGCCATCAGTGGCTTTGCAGTTACTTGCTAACAAAACTGGCCATTTTTTTCCTTAATATCATACCATTATCTTCCAATTCTATAGATATATTTTAGGTTCTAGGATTATTATTTAAAGCCCATTGTCATGCAATGAACAACAATTTCAAATGTCTTTAAAATTTTATTTACATGTCCATAATTATTTTGGTTATGTTGTTTGATAAATAGAGAGTAGATCAGAATAAATCTGCTCTGTTTTTGTCACACGAATCCCTTCTACAAAACGTAGTGACCATTAGTATCCTCACTTAATTAAAACCACTACATGCAGGCAAAGTTCTGAAAGTTGTTCTTACCTGGTTCGTTTCTGTCATCATAAAGTCGTCGATGGGAAAATGAATTGGTTTTCTTTTTTCCACACAACAAGTAGCCAACAAGACTAAGCAACGAAGCACCCAGAATAGCACCTAAAATGGTCCCAAATACTACGCCTGTATTTCTATTATCTAGAGAACAAAGAAAAAATAATTTATAGGTAAGAAATAAAAATTGATTAAAAAACAGAAATATATACATGTAGACAGAAATATATACATGTATATATACACGTACCAAAAATGGTCCCAAATACTATGCCTGTATTTCTGTTAACAATGTGTTTTAAATGTTATTAGCAATGTTTTTTAAACATTAGATAAAGGTGACAATGTGTGTGTGTTATAAAGTACTGAGTATTTGAAATAGATTGATAAAATATACTTCCTGATAAAACAACACTTTAAATTTTGAATGCCTTAAAATTCTTCCAACTCTTATCTTTATAACTGTGTCTCATTACTTATCAACACCGACAGTACAGAAATGCCATGTGTATGCTCCATTAGGACATCCTTTCTCTCTTGAATGCTATAGTGTTTTTAGTCAACTTTGAATCTCAAAAGAATTTGTATGATGAAATGAACTTTGACCTTGTTTACATAATTCAAAAGTGAAAAGCTAAGAGAGAAAGTGGATAATAGAAAATAAATTCACGAAACTCCAAGCGAAAAGGTACTATAAGGAAAAAGCAATATATCCTGATAAGGATATTTTCAAGTACAACAAATAACCAAAGATATTTACAATGCCTTGCACAACAGGAACAGATGTGTAAGTCTTAGTTTAAGAAAACCCAAAATTTCATTCTATCATCCCCTTTACCTATACCTTATTTGAAGACTATCATCAATAAATTTACTGCTCATATTCACTTACACTCATATTCAGTGTATTTTTATTTTTAATTTTTTAAAAAAATTACTGAAGAAGCTTACTAATTAGGTAGACAAGGGGTCTTATAGAATCTCTGATTCTGTATGAAACCCCATTTATTGAAAAAATTAACCTTCACATTGGAAAGATAAACAGCAAAATTATTACTGAAATAAAAGGGAAACAAAGTTAACTTTTTTTTTTTAATTAAAGAGCAATGGTAGAAGTACTGAGTGTTCTCAATATGGCTGTAGAATTTAGGAAGATAAAGATAATATTTATTAAAAATATTTCTAATGGAATATCAGAGTATGTGTAAGTGAAATGGCATGTCAAATTTTGTGTGATAAAATTATAGCTAGAATGAAATATATATACATGCAATATATTGATTATAGTGTATCATAAAGTCTAGATTTCAAAACTTTTCCCATTTACTAGCAACAACTTTCAAATAGGAATTTGTATATATGATTTGGTGTTTACATCATAATATAATTTATAAATAAGTTATATTGAAAATTGGCGAGTTCATGAAGAAAAAAAAGAGTATTTTTTTAATCTCAGCTAAACAGAGACCTGATAAAATAAAACATAATGATTGTTCATTATTAGAGGTCTTTTTCACATTGTTTCAAGGCTTAATGTAAACTCTAAAAATGAAGCATAAAAATGTCCCCATAATACATTTTTCTTGTGATACTCACGGCTAAATTCCATTTTCATGGTGGTCATTAGGTATTAAACGAAAAACTCAGGAGGATTTCCTATTGTTGAATTTATTTACTTTTTAAAAAATATCAACGTTCTGCTTTCCTGTGATTGCTATGTGGTATCAGATAATTTACAAATTCATTTATTTCATTCAATTGCTAAAACCCACAAATGTATATTTTTTCAATATAGTTATACAGTATTCCTAAAAGCATATGAAATTTCTGGTAGTCTTTCTAAGATTCAGTGAAAATTGTTATACAGTATCTCAAAACCGTATCAATATTTGAGTCTCTATTTCTATTCAGCCTAAACTACTACTTATTTTGTCCCACTGCCTCATCTATTCCCGTACTTCTAAGATTAGTCATGTTATTCACTGGAAATAGTGAAGGGATTTTAGAGCTTAAATCAGTATATACTAGAAGTGAGAACCACCTGTGCTATTGCAGTCTACTTTTTTTTTTTTTTTTCTGGCACTTTACTTCGATGTAATCTGTATGATTTACTTAGAGATTATTTCAAATAAAATCTGTTTAGATTTACCTTCTTGGGGATCTGGTGTATTTTGAAAGATTTTTGAATTATTGGTGAATTTTAATGTGGGCTGTAGAGTCATTTCCTTATAGGGGGTAAACCCTGCCGAGTTATCACTGGTCATGGGAGGCCATCCGTCTGGTTCTGTTGTCATGGGGTTCACAGATATGGCAGTGGGTGCTGACGAGAAGGTGCTAACTGTAGTGGAACTGTTATCAGGAGTTTTCATGGTAACATTGACTGAAGACCCAGTAAACTTTTCTGAAGACACATCAGATGTAGCATTGGGAGGTGCTGAGACTGAGAGAGGATTTTCATCTGCTACAGATGAGTTCTGAGGCGATGTAGCAACAAGGCTGTGAGTCAAGGGAGGGCTTGTGGAAAATATCGGCGTGGGTCTTGAACTCCTGGAAGAGTTGTCTGTTGGCAAATTATTGATGAAATCTGTTGTTTCATGGATTTTATTTGATGGATCCGAAAGATAGGAACTATTTGCTTTGGGGTTAGAGGTTTCCATGTTTTCTTTATTTGATTTTAAGTTTGGTTCATTTCCAAAGGAACAGATTTATTTGCCATTGTTTTTAAGCCTTCTGTGATGTTTTGTGTTGTGTTTACTTTGAGATCTTCTTCCCCATGGCTTCCTAGTAGTAGTAAACTAAACAAGGTTGAAATCGACAGAATTTGAGCTGAGGTCAACATTGTAGCCTTCTTTGGTATTGGTGTTATTAAGGGAAATCTGGAAGAAAATAATAATCTTTTCAATTATTAAATATTGAGGTTTTTTTGAAAATAGATTTATATCTTTAACGTGATAAAAATCTGGAGACATAATGCTGAGATGATATACCATACTCTTAATTCCAAAAGTTTATTTTCTTTGAATTATATACTAAAACTATAATAATTGAGTTCTATTTTCTGGATAATATTTTATTCTTCCTTTTTCTAGAGTGATGCCATGCAAAACCTGTGTCAAGCCAGACACTACTCTCCACTATTTTAAAGATCATTTAGTTTGGAAAGTTAGAATACACACACACACAATATATGGACTGCTAAGTAAAATTTTAAAATATTGTAAATATAGTACATATAGAACTGGCTGATTTCTTCAACCTATTTAAGAAAAATGTTCTTTAAAGATGTAATTTGGCATATTATGAAAATGAAATTACTTAGTATATATTAAATGTACCACTTTGAGTCAGTCACTTGAAAAGATTTTAATACCTAATTTGAATTATTTGAATTTGAAAGTAACATTCCTTTTTCACAAGGCTTTTCACTTCATGATGTCCTTCTTTCTGTTAATTTTAAATTAGAGAAAATCAGAAAGACTTTTAGATTTTATGATATTTTTAATCATATTTTTTATTGTGTAAATGAAGAGTCTGGTTGAAAGTGTATGTGGAAAAATTTATCTAGCTAGATAGTTGTAGGTTTGGGGTTTGGAGTCATGGTCTTGACTTTCAATCCAGGCACATCATTTTGCTCTTAAGTGTGGAAGTACTCCAAGTTCATAGGTAGGAAGGACAGAGTAAAAAGGGTTTTGAAATTAGTTTTATATTAAAATTCTGGCTGATAAATAACCTGTGAAAAACAATCATCATAACAAGCAATTGCTTTATCATCATCATCATCATCATTATCGTCATCATCATCATAAACATACCAACTTCACATTGTTGTCTGAGGACTAAATGAGATGATTTAGCTAGAAGTACTCTGAATGATATCTGGCCTAAATTAAGCAGTTAATAGACACTAACTTTTATTTCTTATTAAAATATAATATTTCATGCCTTACAGTTTACAGAGTTTACAGTATCATCTCACTTGATAATCACAATGATCCCTTGAGACAAAAAGAATAGCTCGTATTATCCGCATTTTGTAGATGAAGAAACTGAGGTTCAGAGTGGCTAGAACTGGAGGCTGCTAAACGCAGGAGGCAGCACTGAAAGGCGAGTCTTCCAACTCCAACCTAATTAGGTGCCAAAATTAGTGTTTTAATTGAAAAAGTTATTCTTTAAAAAAAACATTAAACTATTCCTCCTCAAACGAATGGAGTGAAAACTGATGTACTTTGCATTGAACCTTAGGGCTTACTTTTCACTAAAAGCCTCCAGGATCACTAAGATAACAAAAGAGAGGATATGCTACCGCTATTATTTAGGTCCAATATTACTAGCAATTTCTTAAAAGGTCTTGCTGATTTTTCATTAGGGTCTGAGGAACTTCTAAGCACTCCCTATATTATCTTTTGGTTTTAAGTACCCCCTCTACCTTTGATTAATTATTTCTTACATAATTGTACAACTTAAATATATCTATAATACATCCTGATATAATTTTTTTCTTCAAAAGCTGTTAGCAAAGCAGTCCATAGCTATGGATTCCTGATGTTTTAGAGATATAATATCTCTCATGTCCTATGCTTGTCACTTAAGAAAAGCTATTTAAAAATCAAGGCAATCAGAAATATAAGAACAATCACAGAGACATTATTTGTAAGTGTCTCCATCCTAAACATCCATCGGTAACAGACTGGATAATTAATTGTGCAATATTTATTTCTGGAAATTAACAAACGCAGAGCCTAAAATCCCAGTTGTACTGTGTAATTCCATGTATAGAAAGTTCAAAAACAGGGGGAAAAAAATAGAATGGAAGTGGTTACTTGTGGGAAGGAAGAAGACAGTATTAATTGGGTGGGCATGAAAGGGCTTCTGTGTGCTCACGATATCCTGTTTATTGACCTGGTAGGGATTACATAAGTATCTGTATTTTGATAATTTTGCTTATTTATTTTACATTCACTTTTCTGTCATAACTAAAAAAGTTGACTTAGATACTAAAGATTGTTAATATACCTGGAAAACATATTGCTATTATGCATATATTATATCAGATACTTTGCACGTTTTCTCATTTAATTCTTACAATCAAACAAATGATGTGGAAGGGATTATTAATGCTATTTTACAGATGATTAAATGGGGAAAAATATAAATAATGTGTGCAAAGACACTCAGCTAGTGACTAAGAGATAAGGTTAGGATTCAAATTTTGCCATTAACGCTTATAATCTTACTCATCTGTGTGAAAAGTTACAAAGGAATCTAAATTTTGGTACTTGGCTGCTTTTAAGAACCTTTTTCTATCAACATTTTCTTAACATGCCTTCCCCAGATTTTATTATTTTAATCAGAATAACTTATAGTACCATTTTTAAACACTTGGAAAATAGGGCCTTCTACCAGAAATACCTCTCAAACACACTAAATATCCTAATTTAAGAAAATCTGAACAACTGTCTATATGTAATTGGACACGTTTACTCTGTAGTTTACAGATTAACATTAACAAAACACAAATGATTATCCCCAAGACCTATAGTTCACCAACATTTCATTAAACTGATGCCTTACATAGCACTTTTAAAATACAATTCCATTGAGGTTTAAAATACTCACACTTTTTCAGAAATGTCTTTCTCCTGCGAACTCTGTCAGGTTCATGGCACACATTATAGCCTTTTCTTTGGGTGCTGCCGGTGATCTGATTGGTTTATGAATTGTATTTGGCCACCCGTCTTGTCATCATCATGCAGCTTGATTTGCTTTCCCTATACCTGAGCTTTCTAATTATTTTCTTTCCTAATGAAGAGGTCTCCAGAGAGCAAAAAGTGGCCCTTTGCTATTATAATTTTCTCATTATATGCCACGAGGAACATGGCACTGAGCTTTCGCTTCCTTCCCGTAATGAGAATACACATATCAGCAAGAGTCAACAAAGTGAGTTTTGTTATTCTATTTCATTTTACTCTTAACATTGAACCACCAAGGGGATGTCTCTACCCTTCACTCACCTTTAGATTGCAATGTGAAAACCTAAGGTAACAATACCCCAAATGAGCCAAGCATTCTGTTACTGGCTATAATTTATCCCCAGAGAAAAGAAAGGGAAGAGAGGGATAAGACAGTGTGTTGTGAATACTATTTACAGTTTTTTTTTTTTTTTCAAAATTAATACAGTTGTGGGCATGGCTTTTATGAATATCGATTTATTTCTGTTGTCTCGATATGGCAGCAAGGGACAACTTTACTTCTGCTCCCTGGCTTCTAGGGGAACCAGGTTACACCTTTTACTCAAGATCCTTTCATCTTAAAAGGATAGGAGCAGCCAGGAATTGAAGCCATCAACTGTTTAGAATCCCAGCCCTGGACTTTTGCTGGAGCAAAGACTAAGCAACTTTAGTTAAGTTTGATTCCATTCTTAACTGAACAAAAAAACACATTGTAAGCAGCAAAGGGTAATGGAGGAGGAGGCACAGAAGTTCCAGAGGACAATAAAATGAAATCTGTATTTCTTCTCTTTGCACTTGCCTCTCAGCCTCTCCCCATCTGTAGCATTTAAATACTTAAACCATGTTATATCCTTGTTGTGTGAAACTAAGTTACGCTGGATGATGGATGGCATACTTGTGTGTGCCGAAGTTCATCTGTCAGCCAGGTACAGTGTAGAGGCAGACAGAAGGTGGGATGAATGAACAATGAAATTGTAGTGGGAGAGATCAGGAGAACCAGCCACCATCATTTCCCCTCCCGTCCTTTGCTCTTTCTTGCCCCTAGGAGGAATTTGAGGGTGTGACATAGGAACAAAGCTAAGATCACTACAAACTTGAAAAACTTTAAAGATTAGAATTATTATAAAGAGAACAGAAAAAGAGGATTCCCATTCTCTTTGTGATACCTTAGCACAGATTCTAAATCTTTCTGTATATATTGTTTTTAGTATTTAACCACGTAAACTATACTTTAAGAGAATGTGAGTTTCACTTTTGTTTTTTTCAAATAATTCCTTTACACAGAGAAAAATGAACACTTTTCTCTCTTGTCTTTCGTGTTGGCACTAAAAAGTGGTTTCACATTACTACTTTTGTATGGAGGGGTGCAGAAGGTGGTGAGAGAAAAAAACACTGTGGCCATTATGGGAAGCAAATCCACACGTTCTGTGCATAATTTTGCTTCTTTTGAAATGCATAAATTCATTATCCTGCCCAGCATTCCTGTTGTAACTGAGTTATACCCATTTTAAACCAAGCTTTGAAAATGAGGATGTATCCTGCTTTGTGTCAGGTAATCAACCCATGCAAGAGAAGAGAAATGCTAGTCATTCTAAACTCCATCAAAATCAAAAATTTGAAATAAAAACATTAGTTCAGGCACACCAAGGGATAATATAAAAATATCTTTCTGCAGTAAAATTACTGAAGAGTAGACACTGTGCTACCTCTCTCGGTTTGTTTCGACTGCTTCTTGTTAGAGATCTCAGGCTACAGAGTCAGATGAGTTTTGTCTCTCTTTGTCACAGGAAACTCAGTCTGACATGTAGCCAATACCCAAGCAGACACTGAGTGTTACTATGAGTGGCCTTTCCAATCTTGGACTGTAGTTTTTCTTGCCCTAAATGAAAGAGCTACAGTAAAAGAGGACATAAGGAATTATGCCTCTGTAACTGCCTCTTTTGTGAGGGTTTTGAACAGGTGAGAAGATTTAATTAGCCATGAAGTAAGACTGTACTGAGAACCTTAGGCATATCACTTCACTTTTGTTTGCTTTAAAAAGATAAAAAAAAAAAAAAAAAAAAAAAAAAAAAAAAAACAAGAAACACTTGACTTTCCTTCAGGAAAAAAAAAAAAGTTTCAAGTTTGGGAACATCGTTTTAATTAAAAAACTGAGATCTGCATAAATCCAGGAAAATATATAGAATGTCATACTCCCTGGCTGACTTGGGCATTCTCAGTCATAAATGTTAATACTGATATAATTAAAATAGTGTCAGGCTTAGAAAAAAAAGAAAGATTGTGTCTCCATGAGAAATATTTTGGATCCAAATTCCCAAACATGGGGCTTTCAGCCTTCTATCAAGTTTCATTGTAAAAACAGCCTCTGTGGATCAGTAGAAAGTGGGTGAATGGTAAATTGACATTCCCTTTAATAAAAGGAGCCTTACATAGCCAGAAACTGAAAATAATTTCAAGAAACTTTATTCATATCTTTGTTGCATGGGATGTCTTCTGTGACAACTTACTTAGGCTTTTAGATTTCCAGTGCGTGGTAGACATGCATATATCATGCTAAGTAATTATATACACGAAATTTTGCCAATTTTTAAAGAAAGTCTTTGAGAATATAATTCATTGTATTAAAATGTTTTTCCCAAAAACTGTCATATTCTAATACTTTAGCAACAACCTTTAAGCCCAAATGCATCATTTAAATCTAAATATTCAATTTATATTCACTATTTCTATTTTAAATATTTTGAAACTTTTACTAAGATATGACCTAAGGAAAATCTTTTGTAGCCATATATGTTTTACATAAGGTTATTTTAGTTTCTTAGCTAGTTTTATCACCTAGCAAATTTGGCAGTAGTTCTTAAAGTTAACTCAATGGTGCAAATGCTCGTTTGGAAGGTAATTGCTCAATGAAACAACTACCTCTCCTTCTACAGTTCTCTGTAGCTACTTGCCAGACTGTTCTGTCAAAAGATGAGCCTGCTTTGATTCTCTTTAGAAAATAAATAAGGGAGAGAGAAACAGACAAACACAGAGATGGGGAAGGAAGCATTCTATGTAACCCAGCAGCTGGCACACACTTACCTTCAGGTCTAGGAGGCATTTACAAACGGGAACTGAAATACCACAGCTGTCCTGGCTGGAATGAGTCTGCCTCGCCTTAGAGAAAGCGGGTGGGTTAAGTGTGATGACGTCCCACTAAGCAGGAGGGTGCCAGAGAAAGAAAATTAGGTAGGGCTGGCTGTACCTTGCTTGTGTAATAGAGCACCCAGGAACCTGACTGACCTGCTTCTCAGCTGTCAGCATGAAGATACCACCTCATTCAGGCCTAAGAAAAACAAGTCCAACCCTCCAGCTTTCATAGGTTGATTGTTTTAACTTCGGGGCAGGCTAGTTGTCTTGAGTGGTGGCAAACAGGGGCATTCATTTCTTGTCTTAAAAAAAGGACAAAGACTTTGGTAACATTTTCTGGCATATCAGGAATTTCTGTCATGCCGGGTTCTCCCTTTGCAGGTGAGGAAACCCAAAAGAGTCACACCCTGCACCTGTTGCTGTGTGCTGAACTCATGGCGTTCTCCTGACTCAGAAACGAATACCTCCCATAGTAGGACACCCTGTTTGTGTACTTAAAACCTAAATGGAGGAAATGTTGTGGAGTCAGTAGTGAAGGGCCTGTCTGCAGTGCACTGAAATCAATTTTATAGAAAGTTTCGCTGAACACAAGATGAATTAGTGTGTATTGGGAACCTTGAGAAAGCTGTAAGCTTTAAGTTAAAAATAATCACCAGGATTGAGATGGAATTTTTTTTTTTTTTTTTTTTTTTTTTTTTTTTTTTTTGCTGACTTTCAGGAGTTTGAGGAGTAACTCGGTCCTGCCTGAAAATGGCCACATGATCCTGAGTAATCCTGGGAGCTTTCTGGATTAAATAGTTTCCATCCTGTATTCTCTTTGCTTTTATTCTCAATTTAGAAGCTGGAGAGTTTCAGAAGTGCTCGGGAAATGCTTGACTAAATACTAGAGTCGAATAACAACCTGGCATACTTCCTCACTTCCTTTCGCGGCTTATGAAAGGGAGAAGAGTGAAACTGCACTTTCTGGGATTTTCTGCACATCAATATTTGGGGACTGGCGCCAAGGTCTGTTCGGCTCAGTATGCCTGAGGTTCATGCTTAGTTTCTGTTGTGCAAGGAGATATGTTTCCAGTTGCTGAGAGAGAAAGCGAAACTTTAGCTAAGGTTCAGGAGCTTCAAATTGAATGCAAAGAATCTGCCCAGTTAATTGGCCCCAGGAACGAACAAGGTAATTCTATAGTTTTGAATTTTCTGAAGCCCAAAGCCCTCTTCAGAGTTTGATTATAAATTAAGCCAACCCCTAAAAAAAAAAAAAAAAAAAAAAAAAAGGCTTACTCAAAGGATATTTAAGCTGTATCTGCACTGATACAAAGAAAAGCAAACTGAATTTAATCAAGCAACTAGTTATTAAGCAGTGGTTTAATAGAATTCAATTACTTATTTTCAGATTAACCAGTTACTAGGAAAAAAATCCAACTGAAAAAAGTGTTTTGAGTCTGTACTTAGAGAACCGCACATGGCTTGGCAACATTTGGTGTACTGTATCCTTAGGAATTTTCCTAGATACGTATATGAATATCATTACAATTTTCTGACCTGAACTTAGTAATTATAGTTTATGCCGTAATTACAAGGTACTTTTGCTACGACTCTGCTTTCCCTGCCATAGAGTCAAACATGACTCTTTTCTGAAGATTCTAACAATGGCCTTGGAATCCTTGTTATCACTGCCCTCCTGACAACCATAACCATATTGATTAGAACTGACCCTAGAGTTGATCCTATTTACTCTCCCTGTCATAAGCACATCTGGAAATAAAGTTATAAATGAAAACTATATATAATTCTAATGCCTTAGTTACTACTCTACTCAGTTGTGATCAGAAACCTTGGTGAAATCACCTGAGCTGGAGTTAAAAAGTAAGTTCTTGCCAAACAAACAAGTCTCCCTGAGATACATTTCCAGGTATATACCATGTTCTAGGAAAAACCAGTTCCATTTTGGACCTAGTTTCTCCAGAGTAACTCAACAAAAAGGGACAATTATCTGAGAGTTTCATCAGCCAAGCCAGCTGAGATGTCATGACACACAGTGCAATGCTTATATAATTTTTCTGTACTTACCAACTATGGTGCCTTTTGTTTGGCACTCAGACCATTTGCTTTACACCCATTAATTAAGTCTCACAATATATATTGGAAGAAGAAACACCTCCTCTTTGTCTGAAACAGTGGAACTACTTGCAAGTAGATTTTCCAGAACATGAGCTTACATTATTGTCACTAATGGATCTGAAAATAGACTGAGAAAATAGCTTGGGACCTTTCCTCAAATAAAATGAAAGCATTATTCTAAATCCAAAACTGTATCTCTTTTACAAATACTATAGCATCGCATGCCTGAGGCTGATCTCACGTATAACAAATTCATTAATAGCAGGTTATGAGTTTGAAACAGGGTATAAATCGAATTCATAGTTTGTCTCCACGAAGAAGCATGGGCACTTTAAGCACTAAAGACATATTTGATCATTAATAAAATAAATAACATCATGGTTATATTCTTTAAGGGTATTTCCATGATATTCTTTATGAATATAATAGAAAGTGATGGCTATAAAATCTCATTAGGGATGCTGGTAGTTGTTTCAATATTCTGTTAGAAACAGAGGGATCCTTCACAGGAATGCTAATGGTTTTTTGACATACAAGCTTACTGTTTTTCCTACTAAGTAATATGGTGTTATAATATGGTCTTATTTGAACTATAACTTTATGTAAAGGTTAAACTTCATTTTGGTGCTAAGGGCTATCTAGGACTATGCCTGTTGTTAAGTAGAAGTTCTGACATAGCATGTACCTATATACTTGGGTTCATACTTGCACACATACATACATAAATGGGAAACTAAGGAAGGTTGTAATGCTGATAAATCACATAAAACTTTAATTCACTCACGGTTCAAAGAAGTGAATGACATAACTATAATGAAACGTATTGCATTCCTATCAACACTTTTCTATGAACATGTTTTCTCAGTGAATATCTTCATAATGACAAAAAAATTAGAGTTGATATTGAAACCTATCTCACTGTAGTAAGAAGTAGTGGGTTTCCATGGATGCCTAAACTAATTAAGAAACAAACAAAAAGCCCACAATATCCTTAAGAGATATTTTTATAATAAAATCTTAGATTTCATTTTTTAAATTCATTAAATTTTGGAAATTAGTCTGTTGCTTTATTCATTTTAATAATTCAATCTAGATTATTTTTAAGTAAGTACCTCATGTTAACAAGAGATTGTTAAGACAATTTTAATTTCTATCTATATTCATTTTTTCAGAGAAAGAAGTATTACAAGGTAATAATCACATTCAAACATAAATGTAAAGGATAACGTTCTGAGATAAAAATAGAATAGAAATAGATTTAAAAACCTGTCTTATCTCCTTTATCTAATTATTTTCCTACAACACTTTCTGCTATTCAAAACATCTTTTCTTATTTGCAAGTATATTGTCTGTTTCTATACTAGAAAACTCATGAGAAGAAGAGTTTTTGTTTGCTTTCTTCATGACTTTATCCATGGAGCTAGAATAATTCCTGACATGGACTAAATGCTCAATAAATGTATAAATGAATGAATAAATAACTGAAGAATATATGAACAAGTAAATATATTTTAAAATAACAAAAAATAAGTGAATATACTCAGCATAAGACATCTGTAATCTCCCCTTTTTTCTGCCTATAATATTTTTCTTTTTTTTGGCTCATTCAGATTTGAAACCTGCTTTTTTTTTTCAGTTAAATATATTTCTTGAATATCTTTATATGGTTTTACCTATAGATCCTTGAGCTGTTTCCTTCAGCAGATGATAAGAGAGAGAAGCTAGTTTATACGAATTGATTTAGCTAGAGATGCACAGGTCTCGGGATAGCAGGTGAGGAGGATATAGAGGCTGCGGGCACAAGTGTAGATAAGTGGGTAGATATAGTTTGGGTGGATAATTTCTTTTGACTACTTTATTTTTAATGATGAGGTAGACAGCAAAATTGCAATTAAGTGATAGGAGTGTAGGTGGTGGATATTAAAAGAGAGAAGAGAAAGTGTGACACCATGGCAGCTTCAAGGATCCACTCAAATTATTTTAAGATAAAACAAGTTACCCAACATAGCATTGTTTTTTCTCCAGTGATGTTAATGTTCATGGGTGCAGATAGATAGTAGGTAGAGTATTGTTTTTAACTAGGGTCATGTTTAAACTATGGGTTTTTGACAAACTGAGACAAGAGCTAGAGAGTTGAAGGTATATGCAAATGAATGAATATAGTGATTGACCGTTAAGAGACATAAAGATGGAAGTGAAAGTATAAAGGAAGGACAGTGAAAATATGATGAGGTCAGTGGATTGAAAATCTGGATCAAGAATCAGTGGATTGAAAATCTTGGTCAAGGGAATGTTGGAATTGGAGTGTAAAAGAGTAAGTTAGAAGGATATAGGTGATAATTGGAGATTATAGAGGATTTGTAGCCATTAATCAAAAGTACGCCATGGGAGTACATGAGTGAGGTAGAGTATGAGAAAACTTTGAAGATAGAACTGAGAAGTGAAGGTCCTAGAAAGATTATCTATGTAAATTGTAATTGCAAAGAATTATTTTAAGAGTCATATTGATGAGTTATATTAAGCCAAGAGTTTAAAAATCTTCGGAGAAGTTAAGGAAATATCCCAGGGAGCTTTAGATGACTTCTCCCAGAAGAGATAGTGTAAAGTATGGACTGATAATGTGAGACTCAAATCTGTGAATCTTTAAGAGAAAACTATCTGAAGTATCAATGAGGAACAAGAAATTCACTACTTCATCTTTAGTACTTATGTACTTATTGTATGGAAGACAAATAGCCGTCACCTGATAATGTCACTTGGACAGTGTGGTTTCAGGGGCATCCCAGTTAGATCGAGAAGGTGAGGGGACATAAAAGACATTGCTGAGGATGACTTTAGGTAAAAGAAGGCATTGTGAAAGTATCTCAAGGAGTAGGGAAGGAGTGGGAGATGATCACAAAGGCAATCACCATTTCCCTGGAAATTGAGGATCAAAATCTGAGGGTTAAGGGGTAATTTGAAAATTTTGGTTTTGTAGTAACTAATAGGAATAGGATTGAGGACTACAATGATTCAGTGCTGAGGGACCAATGTGTGAGTGAAGATAGGACAGAAAGGTGTAAATGTAGAACGGGGGCATCTTGACGAGATGGAGAATTCTAGGCTTCCTCTAGGCTCCTGCTGATAAGACAAGATATGAAGTGAAGCCTCTTATTCCTAGCATCAAAAACAACTTTTCAACTGTCCAAACAGTAGCCTGCTAGGAAATGCTATTGATCTCTTTAATAAGTGAAAGATTTTCTGCCGTGCGTGATACTACACAACTGATTGATTCCTGTATGATGGACTGTACTCTTATACGAGTTTCCTTATTTTAGTACCCTATCTTAATTATAGAGTCTAACCTTTTTAGACTACTGTTGCCCAATTTATCAACTATGTAACCTGTTTTTATATGTACTTAATTAAAAGAAGTTACAACCAGGCATACACATAATATAATTGTAAAACTGGCAGATTGATAATACAACTTATTTTGACACCTTTACGGGAAAAAATCCAAGTGATTTATTAATGCTTTCTGATAAAAGAAAAATCAAGACAGAAAATTAGAAAATCCCAGCATCTCTAATTTGTTTATTTCTGGTTAGAAGAATTGTAATAGCTAAATAACAACCTCAGCAGAAAAAGTGCACAGAATTTATTAGCTAAGTGTTCTCAGCACTAAGCCATGACCTGGAGAGGGTAGAGTGAGGGAAGAATGAGATGCCTGTGATAGGTCTGTACACTCTGCAGAGGAACCTTGATTTGTTCGTTGGCTCAAAAGCTGAGGCAGAAGAAAAAGGAAACTTATTCATAACCTGAAGGGGATTTTGAAATCAAGTTCATGGGCAAATAGCAATAAGTAGCTTTCACATCCATTTAAAGCATTATAAACACCTTAACCACTTTGTAGAGAATGATGAAAATGTTATTTTTAAGTAAGTTGACAGTTCCTAGAAGCACTTAGCTACAGAAATAGAAAGACGCATTTGTGTTGAATCAGGAGAAAATCTTTAAAAAGGACATCTAGGGTTGTTGTAATCCCTTCCTTTGAATGAACACTTTAAACCAGTAACCTGCCTTAGGGGTCACAGTGACCTGGGATGGAGAGTCGAGTTTATTTAGGGGCAAATTCATTATTTCTGAACTTTGGTATCATTACCAGTAAAAGAGCAATAAAATCATTTCTTATACATGAAGCCATTGTGAAGTTAGGGAGTAAACGTGTAAAACATTTAGCAGGATACGTGGCACATACGTGTTTAATGCATTATAGCTTTTCATAGAAAGAGATACACAATTTTGTCTTTAAGAAAATAATATAAAATTATGAATACAAAATGAGGTATGAAAGTAACTAAACTGGGAAAAATAAAAAATTTACAAATTTAAAAAGTGTCTAGTTATATAAATTCAAAATCCAGAAAGATAACCACTTTTTAACTAGCTTTCTTAACTCATCTCTGTAATGCTTTTTATCCTACATTTCTGTCTACATTTTTATTACCTCTGCATATGATGTTTAAAAAATACTCCAAAGAAAGCATAGAAAAGTAATTTAGTCTTTTCCTCTAGCACAGTTAATTGAAATTATTTTTTTATTATTGATAGTTTTGAAAAGTTTATTTCAGCTTTATAATTTATTATTGATAATGTCATGTGCATTCTCAATATTGTAAATCTGGGGAAATTTCTAGTGTATTTCATAGGTGAGTTAAAATTTGTGAAATAGTTTTCCATAACGTAGTTCCTGGATCTATGTATTTTAGACTTTCTTTTCCATTATTGGTACTGAATACCATAGATGTATAGGTCTTTACCATATAACCCCTGGCCTGGCACCTAAAAGGGTCGGCATATAAACTGGAAGGAATTTTCTCAAAATCCATCGCTACATTAGGATATTTAGCAATAATTGACACACAAATGAAAGTACCTGCAAAAAGCATAAATATATGCTACTAAACTCAAACTATGTGCATCCCCGACTCAACATTCCATTAGTCAACTATCAAAGACACTCAGGGCCACTCTACTACCCAATATTTGGGAAAGCCAGAAATTCTGGCTGTGTCTATGGGGAGCTTTTAGGTGCATTGAAATAATAAATATAAAAAATTTAATTATTCTGTGACTAATTGAGTATTTGCTTAAAGTGTGGACCAAGAAGCAGTCTGCATGTCTGTTTCCACAAAATTCAGATATAGTGATCTAATAAAAGAAAAAGTAATCTTTTCAGGCAAATAAGTTATAGTCATGTATCAGAATTTTGGTATAGTCCATTCTTATTATTGCCACATTACACTGAAGTTGTTTTCTCAAAAAAAAAAAATTATTAGTTTTGCTAGAAAGGAAAGTTTCTCTAAAAGACATGTGCAAAGATTTGTCTTGATAAAGACATTTATAAGAAAAGAGAGTGGTTAATAATCATTTTTAGACTCTAAACAGAAAGAAAGAAAGAAAGAAAGAAAGAAAGAAAGAAAGAAAGAAAGAAAGAAAGAAAGAAAGAAAGAAAGAAAGAAAAGAAAGAAAGAAGAAAGAGGGAGAGGGGGAGGGACAGAGAGAAGAAAAAAGGAAGAGGAGAGGAGGAGGGAGGGGAGAGGAGAGAGAGAAGGAGAAGGAGCAGAAGGGGAAGGGGGAGGGAATGACAGGCGCAGGTGGGAGGGAGAAGGATGTCAGGTCAGGGCTTTAGACTACTGATTGATGGACTACTGGGTGGATGAGTAAATAACTTCTAAAAAGTTCTCAGCCTCATTTAGGTCTATTAGAATTTTACTTAAACATTTTGTTTGTGGTGCTAATTTTTCTGAGAAGGATGTTGCAAATTATATAGTTCAAATATTCCAAACCATATTTGGAATATTTTTTTCTTTGGCATGGAACAAGGTAAGCATTTGGATCTGGATTTCAGCCAAGTGACTTCCTCAAGTAACTTAACCTCTAAGAGCTTCAATTTGCTTGTCTACTGACTGAAATTAATAATCTTTATTTTACTTGGGTTGTTGTGAGTTGATATTACTTAAGTTAAAAATATCTAAAATCTGGGACATTGTAAGTGCTCGATAATGCTAGCTCTCTTCTTTCCCTTCAGGAATATGATGCAACTCATTTTCACTTTTTTGTATAATCCCTATAAGAATAGAGAAACATTATACTCTCAAAAAATGTTTTGAATTGAATCATTTACTCTAGAGGCAGCTATATAGTCTTAAATTAAAAAGAAGAAGAAGAAGAAAAAGGACAATATAAGTCATTTTGGGGGTATGGGCAAAGATATAAATCATTATGTGGAAACTGATTATAATGGACTTTTATAAAAGTGAAACAACTGAAATATAAATAATTGACAATAGCTCTATTTTCCCTGAGGAAAAATGTGTAATATCTTAAAACAGTGGAAACCAAGAACTTTGTATATAAAAGTTCTGCAATCATAACAGCTAAAGGAATGTTGAAAAAATTGGTTATCATACTTACTCTTAATAGGAATTAAGCATAGACTACTGAAATGTACCCCCATACAATATGAATTGAAGATGATTTTACTGTTCTCATTGTTCAGTTGTGAATATGGAGGCTTATCATCACTTAGTCATTTGTCCAAGGTCACACAATTAGAAAAGAATGTAGGCACCTTTCAAACTCAGAACATTGCTGTTCCGTGCCATGCTCTTTCCCCATATCATATTGCCTTGCCGAAGATGTTCCTTTAAGGATCATTGTAACTTGGTCAAGAAGATAAATTTTATTGTATTTATTATAAAAGTGAAGTTAGTAGTTTATTTTATAATGGTTGACATTCACCTGTGATCCCAGTACAGTTCTAAGCATCCAGTTCTAGAGGGATGCTTATAGGTGAAAGGCAAATATTTAATGTCTAGGGCTCTGGCACTGAACAGTCAGAATGGATACAGACGTTAGTTCTGGAACACTATCCTGGAGGCCATAAGCTGTTCGAAGGTTAACAGGATAGGTAGGTACCGTGTCCTGGCAAAGGTTTCCTGGAGAGGACAGGCCAACCTATGATGGAGATGAGAACTTTAACAAACTCAGTTACAAGTCTTTGTTTATTTTCTGTCATAAATTAATAAACTGCTTGGGCATACCTCTGAGTATCGTCTTAAATATACTATTCAAGAAAATACCTTGGATGGAATTTCCAAAATTTTAATAGTAGCTGTTTATTAATGGTAAGATTGTAGGTGAGCTTTTTATTTCTTCTTTACAGTTTTAATTAATTCATTCAGCACATATTTATTGAAAGCCTAGTTTTATGGCAGGCTAGGCACCTGTATTTTAGAAGTGAACAAGGTAAGGTGCCATTGTGGTAATTTTTGCTGGCTTTAACATCTGTAATCAGCAAATGTTTAGCAGAATTAAGGAGGGAAAGTATATCAGATGGTTGATTTGTAAGACGAGGAAAGGTCCTGAAAAAATTAATCCTGAGCTTTAAAAAGATTAAATTATATTTCATAAAAAAATACATGGCAAAAGCTGTGTTTTTATTTGTGTGGACTTCTCCATTTTTTTTTTAGCAATTCTTCCATTTAAATTTGAACAGATACTACAGAAATGTCTAATATGCAAATACCAATAGCATATTGAGTGATGGGAAGAGTTAGCATTAGGGAGATTCTTTACATAAAAGTTAAGAGTCTGCTCTGGCCAAGATTGTGGTGAGAGTTCTCATTGTATTTCAATATAACATGATGCTATTTGCGTGTGGCTCCTTATTTCTAAATGAATTTTTCTTAGGAAAAATGTCTGATTTTAGGAATTGGTGAAGATTTTCAGTGCTTAAGATTCAAACACTGGCCCTACCATGTTTTTAGAACCTAGTTATTGTTGTTCTTGTTTTTTTTTTCAAATATTCAAGTTATGCTGCCTCACTCATATCTATAGCCTCTTTATTTCAATTAGCATACTCTGCATTCATGTACATAAGTCCATTAATTTCATTTCTGTAAGGTGTTAACAACAACAACAGTAACAACAAAAGCACAGTCACTTTCCCCAGGCATGGAAAATGTTCCACAGTCATAGCCTCTCTGCTAATTGTAGAACCTGCTTAGTGAGATTTCTATTTCTACCTCATATATTGTGATGTCGCAATACTGTGTGGGCAAAGCACAGTGTGCTTGTGGATGTTGCTGAAAATTAATCTGGGAAAAGGGGTAAGTCTTTAGTACTCTGTGGGTGTTATCCAAATTGGCAATTCACAGAGTCATTGCTCTGATACTGTTGTTTCAGCCTGTCTTGTTTTGAGAAGCTTTAAATCTTTATCCTTTCTGATGAAAACAATACTTGGGATTCCTTTTTGTTCTCCCTATTCAAACATATTTAAGCTCATTTGAGTTTGAAATCGACCTCTTCCTTCTCTCACATCACTCTCCCATCCAGAGTATAGTGAAGAAGCTTTCAGAACTTTTAAATTAATAATTATTTCCTCAAGGAAAATTGAACTTGATTAGAAATACATAAAACCGATAAAGAATGGGCTTCTCTAGTGAGGGAACTTTTTTTCTTCCCATATCTTCAGTGAAATTCCAAGGAGCATAATTTGAAAAGCTCTGGAATAATGGAAGGAACACTTGACCAGGAGTTAGTCACAGTCTCTAGATTCTATTCAGTCATTCAGTTCAATTTAGCAAAACTTTATTGAGCATTTCCATTATGCCACGCCCTAAAAATACTGAGGAAGAAAGGCATTCATGAAACTTACCTTCAGATGTAAGAAAAAGCAGGTACAGGTACAAGTGTAATAAAGTGTTGCAGATGCTCTGGCAGATTTCTGGACAACAGTGATACCTGTCAACCACTCTGGGCCTTGTTTTCTGTAAACTTAAAATAAGTAACTTGGAACAAACTATATATAGAATCTAACCTCTTTTACCTGAATGACCATATAATTCTTTTACTTGGTGTCATTGACTTGAGATAACAAGGGAAAGACACTGGAAATGGACATGAGGAAATGGAAGTACAAGGACAAGAGGCATCATGTGCCTTTGAATTTTTTTTTTAATTTGAGAAAAGTTTATACTTATGTCAGAGAGGCAAGAGTAAAAAAGATAAATACAGTGTATGATTGCTAAGAACAGAATTATCCAGTGTCATCTTCAGTTTGTCCAGAATACTCCTTCTACCTCTGTGACTCATGTGAAACCTGGCTTTCCCCTGATAACAAAATGCCCTTATCCACAGGAGGCCCTTTTATCCTCCAACTCCATCTCTAGCCTTAAAGTTTTAGCCTTCCATTTCACATTTGGAATCTATAACTTTTTTTTTTAAGAGTCTACTTTTTAGTCCAAGGGACAAAATGTGAGCCAATAGGACAAATTTTGCTGATGATTTAGGGAAGCATAGTGTTTTATTTCATTATGGATTATTGGAATTTGATTGTATTTACATAGACCAGGAACTTTCTAGTTTAGGGTAGGCCCTAACCTTTCTTACCAAATTTATATTAGGACACATACATTGACCTACCAGAGAGGTTTGAAAATAAAGAAGGACTTTAAATCTGACATTATGTCCAGTTAGATTTTGTAAGCTTTTAAGGTTTAAGGGCCAGGCCATTAATCTGGTTCATCTTGAGTGTCATTAGCTCAGGTGCATATCTAATATTCAGTATTTGGCACAGTTGGATAACTGTTCGATTGCAGGAGCAAAAGGGTGTCGAAGGGCAAATAAGGTAGTCATTATGGTAAGCAGACGTAAGAATTCTGAATATGTTCATCTTGAAATTAGACTGAAGAGCTAGGAAGAGGAAGAATGTTTTCTCAAGAATTTTGTTTAGGCAAAAATCATAATAGCAATATAATCAGTAAATGAAACAAAGGTGGTCAAAAAGAGGACCAAGTTAAGAGTAACTGGATGGAATCATGTATGACTGTCCTGGTCTGGGCTCTTGGGGGAGCCATCTATGTCAGGCGTCATCTGCTTTGATCCCAAATGAGGATCCTAGTGGTGGTCTTGGGTAGTTTAGAGATTTTCAGTTTAAAATCAGGTGAGGATATTCTTTTTTAAATGAGAAACGTGAATCCATTAGCCTGTACCCTTAAGTTTAGCAGCACAAGGGTTAGTTAATAATTCCTGGTATATCCCTTTTCATTGGGGCTGAAGGGCTTTTTTATGGAGAGGCCATTTCTAATAGACTTAATCTCCTGGTTGGAGACCATGATGTTGTAGATCTCCATCTCTCAGAATTACATTATGGAAAGATTGCTCTACGAGTTGTGAGTTAGTCTTAAGGGCCCTTAAAAGCTCTTTACAGTATAGGAGGAGGTTTCCTTTCAGCAGTACAGGCTCATACATTCCTTGATATAATTTCATAGATCTGCTGGTAATAATTTCAAAAGGAGACAGTCTATGTTTGCTGAAGAGAGTAGGTCTCAGGTTGAGCAATACCAAGGGGAAGAGCCTTAGGCCAAAGCAAAAGACTCCACCAGTTTTTCCAGTTGAGTTTTAATAAAGCCGTTAGTTCATTCTAAAAGACCAGAAGATTGGGGATGGTATACACAATGGAGATATTGCAGAATCAGCCAGATCTTACAAAAAAATTGAATCATGAGTCCTGTGGTACAAGTTCCCTGGCTGCTACGAAGCTCTGCAGGGATCTAGAAATAGGAAAGCTTTTCTGAGAGTATTTTATTCATTGTTGAAGCTGTGTCTCTGTGACATGGGAATGCTTCTGCCCGAGGAGAAAACATACAAATCATTACTAACATATTTATATCTTTGAGAAGGGGGCAACTGAATAAGGCCATTTGCCAGACCTAAAAGAGCCTAAAGGGAAGGGAAAAATGCCCTATTAGAGGTATGAATGGGTTTTCCAGGGTTGTGCTTTAGCCAGATTTGGCATTTTTTGGTATGCCTTGGAAGCTATCTTTGGAGATAGTTTTCCAGTATTGTTGTTTTCCTCGTGAAACCATTTTTTCATTGTTTCAGTGAGTTAAGTCATGTAAATATTGTAATATGTGATGTCACCTGTAATCAAAGAGGAGTGGTCAGTTGTCTGAAGCCACTCATGGTTTATTTTAGGTCAAATGTATAGCCTTCATTGTTTTAACTATTTTATTGAGCAGCTAAATGCTGTGCTTCTGTATTGACTTTTAAATCCCTAATCACTTCATCCAGTAGTGTAAGTGCCTCCATTAAGGGTTGAGATTGTTTTAATGCTTCTAACTTAGCAGCAATGTCAGCCAAGTGATTATCTCTATTTTCCTTGGCGTTTGCCATCGAATGTCCAGGGATTTTTATGATTGCTAAAATTTTAGGTAATTGGATAACTTTTAAGAGTTTTAAAACATAAGAAATATTTTTTTATATTTTTTTTTCTGGAAGAAGTCAAAAATCCTCTCTGATTCTAGAGCATACCAAAGTCATGGGCAACACCAAAGGTTTATGTACAGTCAGTGTAAATGTTAGCTATTTTACCTTTGGCCAAATTTCAAGCTCAAATTAATGTATAGAGCTCAGCTTACTGAGCAGAAGTTGCCTGAGGCATTGGACTGGCCTCAGTGCTTTCATTTAAAGAGACAACTGCATAGCTTACTTGATAATGGTCTGTTTCTTCTTTTAGGTAACAATCATCAGAAAACCAAACTCACTGAGCATTTTCAAGAGATGGTTTCTGTGAATTAACTCGGGGAGCTAGCAGTCAGCCTGTTAATGGCTGGCAGTCACGAGGGGTTTTGTCAGAGCACAGATGGAGGAGAGCAGCAGGATTCAGAGTATTACCATGAGCAATAGTCATGTTAGATGAGGACATTAAAAGAACTTTATAAGAGGTTAGTCTGCTAGCAGAGAGGTGCTGACTGTGATGAGAGTTAAGTAACACTTTTACTAAATGAGGCACATAATGAGTCAGTGGCCTGAATATCAACTGTAATGGAAAAATTTGTGGTGGGGTGGGGGAGAAGGTGAAGGGGAGTAAGAGGTTCAAATTTCCAGCTACAAAACAAATAAGTCATGGGATGTAATGTACAGCATAGGAATATAGTCGATAATATTGTAGCAACATTGTATGGTGTTCGATGGTTACTAGAATTATCATTGGTGATCACTTCTTTAGGTATATAAATGTTGAATAACCATGGTGTACACCTAAACTAATATAACATTGTATGTTAGCTATATTTCACTAAAAATATTTTTAAAGAAATTTTTACAAGAGTCAGTGGAATCCATTATTATTTATTCTGTGTGTTGCAGTAAATTGATGGTGGTCACAGTAGCTCTCACATAGGGAGGGAGACCTTTGGCCAGCAGATCTAACTGTTGACTAAAGAAGTATCCAATGGATAGGTTGGCTTCTATGTCATTGGGTCAAGGCACCTAAGACATTTCCCTCCCTTTCATGGACAAAAAGGAAAAAGGGCAATTGGTGATTAGAATGTCCTAAAAGAGGCAGATCATCAAGACTGCCTTTTATTTCACTGAAGGATTTCTGGGATTCCTCTGTCCACGTGAGGGTCTCTCTCTGGTCAACCTTGAGAAAAGAGTATAAATGTTGAGGCAGAGCAAAAAGTTCTACAATATCTGGCCGAACCTAGAAATCCTCTGAGTTGCCTTTTAGTCTTGGTATTAGGAATTTTTAAAATACCCTGGATCTGCTGGAATCTACTGGAGACCTTTACCAATACTACATATCCCAGATATTTAACTTGAATTTTACAGCACTGAAGTTTTTCTTTAGATATTTTATTGTCATTATTTTTTAGTTGTCGAGGAGATGGAGGCTACGTTCCAGGGACTGTTCCTCAGAGGGTGAACAGAGGAAAAGGTCATCCACATATTGTAAAGAGGGGGACAGGCAGGCAGCAAAGAAGCAGAGGTTCAGATAATGAGGCGCCAGAAGAATGTTTAGAAGTTCTCTCAAGCTTAGTAAGTCTCAGATAACTCAGCATTTTTTTTGGTTGATTTAGAATTTGTGTTTTGGAGGAAAGCAATTTTGAATCACTTATATGTTTGGAGGCCCCAAAATGCCAATTAAAAAAAAAAAAAGTATATGCTTCTCTTTCAAGTTGCTTAGTTAGTTTTGTAGCCTTTTTCTAATTGATTCTGGAGACAGATTAGCTTGGGGATTTCAAAAGAGCCCCAAATTGGCCAGTTTAATTGGAAATCATCCCAGGTTATTATGGTCCAGTGAGGTAGAAAGTTGAACAAGAATTGCCAGGCAAATAGAAGTTTTAATTGGTAGTATTTTTTTAGGAATTGCAGTTGAAGACACAGATTTGGGTATAAACCCAACTATCTTCAGAGCAGGAGAGAAAGAGGCAGAAAAAGACAGAAAAGTGGAGGTGGGGGTGGGGGATGCTTTCAAAAGGATTGCCTATGTTGCTTTGAAAGAGTTGTGACTGGCAGACTGACACCGTGCTATACGTGATTAATTGCTCATGTCTTTGCTAAGTGAAAATTTTTAATAGAGATTCAGAGGTGCAGAGCCACTTCCAGGAACTGTACCAGGATGAAGCCATTTGTTATAGCCCAGTTCAAAAGTTCAGTTCACATGGAGGAAGTGTATAATTCAGCTTCCTGGAAGCCTCCTGGCTCCGTTTTAGGTTGCTCTCTTAACAATACCAACTCTATTTTGCTGGGTTTTTTTGTTGTTGTTGTTTTTGTTGTTTCCCACAGTGGATAGGGAGTTGGATGGATGAATATCGTGGATTTTTAAAAATGCACATATGAGCTTTTAGTTATGTCCTCAAAATCTTGAATGTTCTTAGGTGAAGCCCACTCACCAGAATGAGAACAATCTCTCAAAACTCTTTACACAGAAAATTTGGATCATGGTTCAGGCATCTCTTTACTTTTCCCACTGAGTCTCTGTTAATCCATGCTAAGTCTACCTAGAATATGCATCCAAGAGTGTCTTCTTGGCTCTGTTTTTCTCCTTCCATCATGATAGCGTTGCTATTTTCTTTCTCTGTCCCCAATCCATCCCTTCTGAGTCCTGAGAAAAAAGCCTCTGACCTTTATTGTCATTCCTGGAGAAGGCTTCATTTAGCTCTTTTAGATAATTTTGAATACGCAAGTATGAGTCAAAAGGAACAATAAATATTTAGCTCACTAATACTGACCTTTTCTCATAGCAATACTTTGATGGTCATGCTTTGTATTCCAATGAAAAAAATTACTCCCCTCTAGGAGTGCATACTGACAAAAGTATACAGAGACAGGGAGAAAAGGGTGAGGGAAAATAAAATTCCAATTGTATGAATTTACTATAAATTTAATTAATTTCAGTAATTTAACAATATAGTGAAAACATACCAATCCAAATGAAAAAAGC
This sequence comes from Eonycteris spelaea, assembly GCA_003508835.1. Taxonomy (NCBI): domain Eukaryota; kingdom Metazoa; phylum Chordata; class Mammalia; order Chiroptera; family Pteropodidae; genus Eonycteris; species Eonycteris spelaea. Next base: position 7,821,218 of record PUFA01000007.1, read on the forward strand.
AATAATGAAGAATGTGATATGGTTAGGTAAAGAATTATAAAAATAATAATATTATTTTTATAGCCACAGTCTTCCTGGAGTTTTGGAAAAGGAGAAGAAGTACACTGACCTATACTTGGGACCTTATTGAATGGGAAGAAGAGGAGGTAAGATGTTAGGAAACCAGAAGGGAAGGAAACTAGGATGACAAATGGTGCAGAAAATTATTCTCTACCCTAATGACCAAGTTGGAAGCAGCTAAACACCATTAGATTTTCCCTTGATGTGTTTTTACTAACAGATTTTTTTTTTTTTGAAGATAAGAGAGATCAAGGATGAAGCAATGTAATTTTTTCAAAGGATCTCTATGATGTTTCCTTAGATTACATTAGTGGAAAATTGTGCTAATTAGAATATAGTTTAGGGTTTATTTGAAAAGTAGTTTGCATCTTACCTTCTTACCTTTTTAAAGTTGCTTGTTTGCCAAGACTTAATATAAAAGTAGACCAAATTCCAGGAATTTTGTATCAACCCTTAAGGTAATTTTTAAAAATATTTTACTTTGATATTTCAATAACTTGAGTTTCTCTTGTAGGAAACACTTCGTCCACAGTTTGAAGCAAAGTATTACAAGATGGAGAGGGTGAATCCCATCAGTGGAAAACCTGAGCCACATCAGCCTTCCTCAGACAAAGTCAGTCGTCTTCTTGTTTCTATCTCAGGAATATTCTTCATGGTAAAGTATAACCAGTAATTCAGAATGTTGTGGGATTCAAGGATTAGAAGGAGATTCTAGGATATAAGCTCATTTTGTGACCCTGAGGATGCAAGAAATCGCATCCTGTTCAATATCTTGCAACACATACTACTAAAAAAAATAAAACTCACAGCAGGTCATGGAGTAATGACAAAGGGAGTTTGTGTGTGTCTTTGGGAGAAACAAAGATCATCAAACATAAAATGGAAATTGAGTTGCCCCGATGAATTAGATATCCTGTTTTAAAACCAGGCATTTCATTTGCAAGTGGACATTTGAACAGAATTTTAGTGTGATAACTTTATATAGTATAAGATTTAATGTAACTTAGTTTCTTAATGGAAAAAAAAAATTTTATGGATTCTTTCTTGGGAAAGTAAACTCCTTTAGCTCTTAGGGGCACGGTGTTGGATCTCTGGTTTTGCTTGTTTCATTAATGATGAAAAACATGGATGTCTCTTTTGGTTTTCCATATCATAGATTTCTTTGGTGATCACTGCAGTCTTTGCAGTTGTGGTATATCGCCTGGTTGTCATGGAACAGTTTGCATCTTTCAAGTGGAATTTCATCAAACAACATTGGCAGTTCGCAACGTCTGCTGCTGCTGTCTGTATCAATTTTGTAATCATTATGGCACTGAATCTTGTAAGTGTTTACAGTCTTTCAACAGGTACAAAAAGGAAGCAGTCAATGTTTCCTTTATACTTGGATTCTATTTGCAGGAAGCCAAAATAAGACCAAGCCACATGTTTAGCAAAGGCAATTAAGTTCAGCAGAAAATGTTCTATCTGTGTGGTTTAGATGATGGATTTCTTTAGAGTTACATTGCCTTCCTTTCCCTTTGAATTTGTCGTATTGGTTAATAACTTCTAGTCCTAAATGTCTAGTGTGTGCTAGTAATGAAAGGTACTATATTCCTTTCGTTCAAATAACAGATTGTCTAGACTAGAAAACTATTCCAATAAACTCAAACTCAGAGGAGAATTTATGGGAAAGATAAAGGAAAATCTGTTTGAAAATGAAGGCTTCTTATCTCTAAGGCCTCCTGTGAAAAATAGCAGCTACTCCCTTTTTCTTTCTCTGGGACTAAGCACTTTCCTTCCTTTCCATTCCCTTCGGTTCCCTTCCATTCCCCTCCCCTCCTTTCCTTTCCTTATCTTTCCCTTCTTTCTTCCCTCCTGCCCTCCTTCTTTTCCTCTCTTCTTTCTTTCTTTCTTTCTTTCTTTCTTCCTTTCCTTCCTTTCTTCCTCTTCTTCTTCTTCCTTCCTCCTCCCTCTCTCCCTCCTCCCTCCTCTCCTCTCTCTCTCTCTCTCTCTTTCTTTCTCTCTCTCTCTCTCTCTCTCTCTCTCCCCCCCTTCCTTTCCTTCCTTCCTTCCTTCTTTCCTTTCTCTCTTCTTTCTTTTTCTTTCTTCCTTCTCTCTGTCTTGTTCTCTCTCTCTTTCTTCTGTTATCAGTGCTTCTGTTTGCATGTCTGCTCTGTTCTGTCATTCCTGATGCACTTTGCATAATCATGACCTGTCTTTCTCCCACAGTCCAGTGTGCTGTAGCATTGCTATGTTTTGTCATTATCTTTGATTCTAACTATGTGACTGTTGGTCAGGTTTCTGTATTTTATTTAATTTAGGTCATCCAGTGTTTTAATGTGCTAATATCTCAGAAAAAGCATCTGATTGGTCCAACATCACATATACTGTTTGATATGTGAACCAAATGCCTATGGCTGAGAGGGCAACATTAGGCTGAGGCCTACCTCTTCAGCAAGGTCTATGGATGGGGTTCTGTGTTCTCTGAAAACACTGATAGGCATATTTGGGATAATATCTTTAATTCTTCCAGTAATACCACAAGGCCAGTGTTCTCTCCATTATGTAAATGAGGAAACTGAGGTTTGGAAAGTTTAATAACTTGCCCCAAGTCACATATTAGTAAATGTTAGTGCTAGTATGTTTGTATCATGAGATAATTCACATTGAGAGATGAGCAATACACAAATAATGCAGTTTATTTTAATTTTTAGAAGGAGAATATTGTTTAAAACATCTCCAAACAAGCCATACAATATTTTAATTTATTCCTTTGGCTCATAAATTAAAATGAACAATAAACACTGAAAAAATACAATACTAGAACTGAGAGGCTGATTTAATAGTATAGGTAAGGCAGTATATGTTGTACATTACACAAATTCACCACATTGAAAGAGGAACCATTCATAGCTAGACAGTGTAGGTTTTTTTTATTTATGATAATACTCTCTTGGTCAATAGTGAAAGATCTTGTTTGTAACAAAAGTACGTATTATGACAGTTTTCCAGTAGACAGAAGTAGTTGTGGTTGGCCCCATTATCTGAGGAAAAGGATGCTAAGTAGTTGATGTGTTTATTTCTAGGTAACTCTAGCAGTCAGCCAGCCTGATCTTAAATTGACTCCATTTCTTATCCTTAGTAGGTTAGTTGACATAAAAATGACTGGTTATAGTTCTGTTATCCATAATCTTATTGTCTAGTGGAGAAATAGGACTGAAGACACAATGAAGACCGTGTCACACTTGAAGCACAAAAGGCCCTGAGTAAGATGAGACAGAAGCCATCAACTGTACCTGAAAGGTGGTGGGCTTGTGATAGTGGATCAGAAGATTCAAAGGGAGAAGGAGAGGGTACTTACTCTGATGAGTCAAGAGCAGAAAAGGGATTATCATTAAAAGAAATTCAACCCGCAAATGTACTGAGGCACGGAATTGCATGTTCTTTGTCCTAAGGAAATAGTAAAAAATGTCTATGAAACAAACATACGTTTATGGAAGCCTGAAGAAAATGAGATTAGAAAAGTAGAGCAGTGCTGATAGCTGTGGAGATCTGAAGTAGCATGTAATAAATGTGTATATCATCTCTTCTTTAACCCCTGTGGGCAATGGGGAGCCGTTAGTGTGGGTACTTGATGGGTGATTAACCACAAATCACCTTATCTGATATGTTTGTAGATGTAAAAGATATTAAAATATTAGAATATATAACTATGTAATTACTAGGCTGATAAAATTTTAAACTCTAAAGAAAAAAAAACTGAGGAAAAAATTAAATGGTCAAAATTGCTAAATGTAAAAGATATCCCGAATAGATTATCAACCATGAAATAAATTGAAAGATAACCTTCACTAATAATACTGTCTCATCTAAGGCATTGTATTAAAGACATTTTTTTACAATTCTAAATAAAAGATAATTTCCCATTGTGTTAATTAATTCAGAATTTAGACAAAGATGTAGTGCTTCTTGAGCAAACATAAACCTGATATTAAAAATATATCTGGTAAATATAGTATCAAAAATCAAACAAAAAAGCACTTATCGCTACAGATATAAAAAATGCAAGTGTACATCAAAATGTTATCAGGAGTTACCTCTAAAAAGTATAGGTGATTTTTATTTTCTTTGCACATTGTCTAATGTTAAACATATATTGTGCATTTTCTAAATTTTCTATAATCATATTTCACTTAAAACTAGTAAAGAATAAATATTTGATATTAATTTCTAATTCTGTTTTAAAGATATCATCAATGGTGGCAGTCCAAGAAAAATATAGAAGGGTTTTATTTTATTATTATTTAGAGTAGCAAAATGGGAAAGAGACCATTTGACAAAAAATGAAGACTATTAATTCAAGTTCTATATAGTGGATTATCACATAATCAATTAAACTTCTATTTTAATATTATTTAAGGATGTGACACACAGTTACATAAACATGGCGTATGATTTCACTTGTTTCCCATTGTAACAAACGTGCATTTTGAAACTGTAAGGAATGACAATAAAATAATAACAGTGGTTATCTCTCAGTAGTGGACTAATACTTGATTTAATATAACTTTTTCTGTTTATTTGAATATCCCTATATATAAGTTTTTATTTATAATCAGAAAAAAACTTTACTTCTAAAGCATTCTACCTTGATGAAAACTTGGAACAAATTAGAAATAGAATATACTTTATGTGTGAATCACCCATAAAACCACAGCCACTCAAGTAGCAACTTTAGGCCACTTTTTAAATTTTATCTTTGACCAAGAAAGAAAAGACTTATCAGTAGCCAGTAATATTACAGCACTTGCGCGCGCGCACCACACACACACACACACACACACACAACACACACACACCACACCATTGTTCCCTGTTCTCATTGCTGCCCTCCCCCTCTCCAATGCCCCCTGAGTGATGCCTGGGCTTTCATCAGTTTGCATTGTCAGTTCCTCAACACTGTGTCCTGATAAAAAGCAGTGGACACTAGACACAGACAAAGCAGAGATTTGCTACTTGACCTAAGTGATCCTGGCCACCCCATGTGACATCTTTGAACTTTAATTTCTTGATCTTTCAAATGAGGGTAATAAATACATAGAGGAATTGAAAGATTAAATGAGATCTGTTTCTAGTGCATAGAAGGTGTTCAGTGAATGTTAACTTTCTTCCTGATTGCTTCTCTTCAGTATTTTGATTTTTATTTCTCTTTATAAGTCTATTTATACTCCTGTTTCCTTTCTTGCAAAATACCAACATTTTCTTTATTTTTCCCTTTTTTCTTATCTTTAAATAAAGAGTTAGTTTATTTATTTCCCTTCAATCCATGATGTAGAAATGCAAATGATCTTTTCTTTGGTCTTTCTAAATTCTTCAGTCCACATCTGCATCTATTTATAATTTTTCACACTTTTTTTTAAAATGTCTATTATTTATTCATGAATGTTTAAATACTCAGCATTGTTTGCGGAGAGATATACATATAAGTAATCATGTCTTTTATCAAATGTATCTAAAATATAATAAAATTTGAAATGTTTAATTTGTTCATGCAGAAATCATACCTCTGTGCTAATTTTCAGTAGCCTCACCTGTTCCTTTTAATGTCTTAATTTTATTTTCTCCCTTTTAAAGTATATTATTTTATCTTTCTTAGCTTTAAATTATAAAATTGATAACATTATTAACAGTATAAAAATATTTAAAATATTAAGAAAAGTTACTTGTCTCGACCCAAAATGACACTCATCTCCCTTCCTACCATAAACTAATTGTACCCATTGGAGGTAATCAGTGTTAATGGTTGTGTCTATTTATTCTCTACCTGCCCATCAATTATTATTGCCTTCAAAAGAAAGAGTACCCTGTGTTCCTGTGTTTATTTGGCAATTTGTTCCAAAGACCTACTGATCTTCAAAACATCCTAAGTGAATTAATGAACTGGCCTAATATTTCTGAAGATGGAAAATATTTCACAGACAAAGAAAATAAAGAAGCCAAATGTGGTTAATTAACATTTGTTTGGGACGGCAAGCATAACAGCTCTGAGGACAGAACTTCCAGATCCAGTTTTCAGTCCTTAGTTCGTAACCTAAGTTCTGTTCAGTTAAAGCAAACTGTCATGATCAGATCTGCATTTAAAAAAACATTTTCAAACATTTTCCTTATAGAAAGGTTGTTGCTATTATCATTGATATTGCAAAAATTGAAATTTGACTGAGGTTTCCATTGGTGTACCAAACTCCAATTTCATATTATTCCAGTTGCTTCTTAATCACCAGTTCCTTACAATCTGACTCTGCTCCACCTCCAGTCCCTAGCCTCTGTTACCCCAGACCCTAGCATCACAATTAACCCTCATAAATACAGTCCGCTCTCTCCTAAGGCTCACATCCAACTTGTTCTAAGTTTATAGGTATGATGAGGCTTAATATATTCTTTTTCCAAAGTACTGCATTTTACAGATAGCAAAGGCTGAACAGGATGGAGTGTATCACTACTTGTAGAAATAAGACCTCCATATTGAGGTGAGGATAGTATTATTTTCATCATAAAAATAATCTTCTGAGATCCCCAAAATCCCACTAGCTCTACTTAATTAAAGACAACAGCCCATACAATTTCCTGATGTTATAAGATAATCATCCACAGTTGCTGGGAGAAGATAGGACTGACTTTAATTTTTCTGAATTTTATTTCTACTTATTAGATATTTCGGCATGAAGATTAAGGAATTATTGCAAGTAGAATAGACTATCAATACTTTTCCTGTGCCCTTGCAGCTGACTCAGGAGAAGATTTTTAAATGGACTTAGCCTAAAGGACATGTGTGAAGTACAAAGCCAACTCAACAAATGTAAAAAGAATCTTATAGTCTTCAAATTTAATCAGTGTAAAACAATAATGCCCTTCTGAGTTTAATAATGCCGCTCTACTAAGGATGTTAAGGCACTTCACAGATTACTAAACCACACTTCTGATTCATCTGAACACACATGATTATTTTAAGGGCTTAAATGAGTATAGATTAAAACCACAAATATCAAAAATGCCAGGCTCTCTTAAAAATATATACCACCAAAAAGACTTACCTAGAAAACCAAATGATACTTTTTGGTATTTTTGGTATTTTTGAACCAACGCTAAATATACAGCTAATAAAATGGACTTTTTGTTTTTTAATAGCTTGTTTGTGATCCCTGTGCTACTATATTCCCCAAATGAGGGACTGCACCTTTCAAAATATTCTATTAATTTAATATGCTTTACAGCTATAATTTATATGCATGAAATTATGACATGGCATGGCAAAATAGTTTAAATCTGTCAAACAATTTTTTAAATAAGGAACCTTTACTGTTTAATGTACACAGCCAGAAACCTTAAGTCATTCTTCATGCATTTCTTTTATATCCATATCATCTCAGAGACTTGTGAATTTTGCGCCTGTAACATCTCTCTCTTATCTATTCCCTGCTCACCATCCTCACCTCTACTTGTCTTTTCAACTACATGTCATTTTTAGCTTGGACTAGTACAGCAGCCTTCTAACTAGTTAGACATCCTGTTTCTGTTTTTCAACTCTTTCCATCTCCCTTTCATACTACTGTTGGAAGGATCTCCCTAAATTGCAAATTCAATCAATTTATTTTGTACCTGAAACCGCTTCACAGGTTCCCATTGCCTCTGGTAAAGTCTGAATGTATTAGGATGGTATGGGAGGCCCTCTGTTATTTAAAGCCAGCTTTTCTCTTCTTGCCTAAAGTGGTGTCTTGCTTCCTCCTTTCATATGCTACACAGCCACAAAACCACTTCTGTTTGCTAAGGCATTCTTCTGTTTCACAACCCTGTCTCTTAGTTTAATGTTTCCTCCCTCGATCTGCCATTTTTCTTTTGTTTCCTTGAAGAATAGCTCTTTATCTTTAAAAATTCCATTTAAGGATTGCTTCCATAAAGTTTTTCTCAATCCCATACAGAAAATTGAATAATTTCTTCTTTGTGTTTATTCTTCTCACAAGGTACTTGGACATGCCTATTCTCCCTTCTTATCAGATTCTCATGGTAGAATTCAATAATCCCTCTTGTGAATATTCTTCTGTCACAGTGCTTGGGACATGCCTTTTCTCCCCACTGTTAGAGTGTAAGTTCCTTATCGGCAAGAGCTATAGCATCTTCATTTTTGTATCTTCAGGTCTTTGCCTAATGCCTAAAAGACATTTAGAATACATTATTTGAATAATTTTTGACTATTCTAATATTCTAGCATTCTTAATGCTTCATGTTCTCAAAATTACTTTTATTATTGAAATTATATAATAGCGTCTTTCAAGTTTGCAGTATTTGTCTTTATTCAAGATGATAAGCTTTCAAAACAGGTGGATAGTGGTATCTCTAAATAAATATTTTATTTGAGGGAAAAATATGAGCTGAAATAATCAAAATAACCAAGTCCCATTCAGAGTCTCCTTTGTGGAGCTAGGCAATCTGTATTTTTAAAAATGCATTTAAAAAAATACTCTACAAGCGATTCTGATTCAGTCAGTCCCTAAAATAGTATTAGGAAATCACTGATTTAAGGGATCTAAGGTAATTTTGATACATAGCCAAGATCAGAAACCACATTTCCCAATATAAATTTTAAGTAATTTAACAACGTTTAAAACTCTTATCGTTTCTAACATCTTGTGCCAAGCATATAACTAAAATTCTGCAAAGTCAGAATGTGAAACCAGGAGTTCTTCTTTTGCTTATCTCATCCTTCTCATTTTTATTTGGTGCCCTGAAATAGTAATGCTACTTAAAGGTAATATGGTTATTATCATACATATGTTACCATCATATCAGGAAATATTTTCAAGAAGGTCTTAATAAAAAATTTTAAATATACAGTTATTCCAAAATGTATACTCCTATAGCTTGACAATAAAACCTTTATTAATTTAATAATAGGTTACAGTTGTCTGGTCTCATGATTTATGTGTAGTTTTTAAGAAAAAATAAAAATATCACAGCAGAAGTACTTTTGTATGTTGAAATATCTAGGATTAATCCAATTAAACCATTTCAGCACTTTCCATAAGAGAATGAACTCTTTTTGGTATTTCTTCTGTCATTTTAAAACCCATGTACCATGCAATGAGTACATTATAACAACAACAAAACAACAACAAAGCCCTAAATACATTTGACTAAGTCAGTAGTCTGTGATGGTTCCAGACTCTTCCACGTTATTGATATGTTTCCATCTCTGGAGTCCAAAGCATGGATTCCTATGTTTCTTTATAGGCCTGATCTCTGAAGACCTCAAAATGTGCCCAACTTTCCTTAATACCTGGTTACCACTGGTTAGTACACAAAGGTTATTATGAAATAAGGTGGGTCAAAGGGTCGGACCACACATCTTAACCTAGAAAGGAGGTAATCCCAAATGACTCATTTAATAGAGGGCTGGCTTTTAAAAAATTGATGTTAGTTTGTTCACGTCTACGTCCACATTTTCTAGAAATTCAGAAAGGTTGATTACTGGAAAAGAGCAGTCTCTTTTTGATTTTGCAGAAGTCTCTTTGGAGCTCATTTTTTACAGTGAAGGTTAGATCGTGAGGCTCCAAACCTGAAGCAAAGAGCGCTAAAACAAGCTTAGAACTCCTTAATGCTCCCTTCTCAACAGCCTTGCCCTTTTCCTGCCTTTGCCGTTCTTATTTTTTCCCCAACTGATTTCCACATAACACCCCAAAACAAAGCATTAGAGGGAAGGTAATGATTGTAGCTCAAAATGATTTCTAAAGTTTTTACTATGGCCTCCCAGGCCCTGAAATATTGGTTCACTCTGAGATCTCTGTGACTCATTTCTTCTTACTTTGCTCCTTTACTGCCTCCACTCCTGTCCTCCAACTTCCTTGTCCTTCCTGAAGCACTGCAAGCACATGTCAGTCTCAAAGCATTTGCCCTTACTGTGTCTCAAGGTACTTAGCCCAAATCTCTGCTTGGTTCCCTCCCCCTTCATGCAGCTCTCTACTCAAATGTCACCCACTTGAAGAGGCTTCTCTGACCACTCTGTAAAACAACACTCTGCCCAGTACCTCTCTCTATCCACACAGCCTGCTTCATTTTTCCTTGTAGAACTGTTCGTCTCCTGACCAGTTACATATGTGTTTGTTGTCTCTGCCCACTGGAATTTAAGTTCCATGAAAGTAGAGTATAATATCTATATCTATATATATATGTATATATATAGATATATGTTGTATATATATATATATATATATATATTATATATATATATATATATATAGTGACCATAACAGTTGACCCTGAACCCCTTATTCTCTTCTCCCCCAAATTTGTGCCCATTTCTCTTCAGACACAAACATGCGCGCACGCACACACACACACACACACACACACACACAAAACTTGCGGTCTCAAAGTGATTGTTGTCATACACCATGAAGCTGGATATACTTACGCTATGGTTCTTCCTGTACTTTGTGGTTGACAAGTCAGTGCATGGACAGATTTTGTGGCTCATCACCCTGATGGTGCCATTTGGCTAGCATTAGGGCTTGGATGATGCAGGTTCTCAAGTACCCCACAATGCTTTCCAAGAGCTGTATTTCCAGAGGTGCCATGGCATCTCTGTGATTTATAACATTCCTCCAAAAGTTATTTTAACCCCTGCAGCATAAGCTACAGATAATACCACCCAAGCTTGCAGACAGGTTTTATGTAGTAAGTATTAAGACAAAAATCTGAAATGGTTTATATAACAAGGCATAGCATAGAGAGCCATGATTGCAAATCTTGACTTTGCTACTTCCTTAATAATGTTATCTCAGACAAGGTACCTGACATTCTAAACCTTAGTTTCCTCTTCTGTAAAATGGGGATCATTTATACATATCTATTGGATGAAATTGTTGTAATATGTATATGTATGTAAAGCATTGCTTGGAACTAGCCAAATACTCTAAATGGCAGTTATTTAAAGAAAATTTTCTTTCAATCCCCAGAAGGGCACTTAATTCAGTACTAGAAGCACAGCACTGCTCAAGTTCTATTTGCTGATTGACAAGCCTATCTTATACCTTTTGTAAACCCTTCTGTATTCATCTTACTTGATAAAGAAAACATTTTAAATCAAGATAACTTTGTGCTCATGAATTCAAGCTAATTTTATCCTAAAACTTACTTGTGGGTGTAGTTAAAATAAAAATCTATACTAGAGATAGAATAAGATTATTGTACTCAATGTAATCTTTCTGTCTTAAGAAAACACTTTGGATCTTAAGAAGAAGTAGATTTGAATTATGACCAAGACGATAATTAAAATTGTTCCATTAAAAGAATAGGCAGTTGTTAACGTGACCAGATACCTACCTTTTAATATCGCTTGCCAACAGGCAATGTTGTTGGAATTTATAATCTAAAGAATAATTTTTAGAATTATAGGTTATGTAGTAATATTTGCATGCAGGCACATATATCCACAAACACATGTCACCCTTCTCTCTGTAGTAAATCCAGTTTTCCCAACTATATTTGGGAATATTGTAATTTTTTTTTCCTTGAGTCTGCATGAGTGGAAGGCAGAGCATGTCGAGCAGAGAGAAGGTGGCAGAAGATGAAAAATATCTATTGTGCATGTGCCTTGCTTATAGATCAAACAGATTTGACTTATATTTTTTTTTAAAAACCACCAAATCAATTTTGTTCTTTAAGAATGCAAATTCACACACTGTCTTTGTCGTAATTTGGAAAATGCTTTATCAATAGTAAAGAAGTCAAGCTTCCTCTTAGCCTTCCAGTGTTGTCAAAAAGCATGTATGATTTGGTGATCAAATCCCAGGTCAGTCATCGACTAGTTAAAGGATTTGGGGTTATTTTAGCCTCATTTCATTGATTTATTAAATGGAAATAAAGATAGCTGCCAGAAAATACTTTATTATTACAGAAAGCAAATGTGTCTGTATATATACACATATTTACAGCATATTTATATTGCCTGCATTTTGTGTGTATACGCATTTTGTGTGTATACGTAAAGCTCTACGTAGTTTTAAAACATGTTTCTCTTAATTAAAAATGTAGCCAGTTTATAGAATACACTTTAGATGTTTCTTCGATTAGTGTAAATAACAGCTTTTCTAAAGAAAACAGTAATAGTAACTGTATTCTTTCTTATTACAGGCCTATGAAAAAATTGCTTACCTTCTCACTAATTTAGGTATGTCCATTTTTCTTCACTCCTTAGTAAGAGAATAACATATGATCATATCAGTCTGTAGTTGCTTTATATACTTTTGATGTTTTTAATATCAACTTCAGTTACATAACTGTCAATAAAAATGAAAGATGTGGCATAGAATATTGGACTACATCCCATGACTATAGAGAGGCAATATATATAGTCACAAAATCTCCTTACTAGAAATCAGCAAACTTCATTCTTCCTGCATTGGAGTGCTTTTTTCTCTGCCTCTCCAGTTCTTTGTTTTTTTTTCCCTCCCAAGTAGTTTACTTTAATAACAGGCATCACATTTTTGTAGATGTGGGAAAAGTCTGAAGATTGTCCCATTAGATCCTTTTATCAACTCTGTAGAGCGCATATTACCATACCATTTTTTTACAGATGTGGGTACTAGAACACAGAGACTTTGAGTGCCTCCCAGAACTAGTAAATGACTGAACTTGGACTTAAACAAGAGGTGTCTGATTCCACATCCACATTTCTTGTCATTCACTTCATCTATGTAAACACACCTTTTATTTCTTTTAGAATTTCCTCGAACAGAATCTGAATGGGAAAACAGCTTTGCCCTAAAGATGTTCCTCTTCCAATTTGTCAATTTAAACAGTTCTATCTTCTATATTGCTTTCTTTTTGGGGAGGCAACTTTATACACATTATCTTTACAGAATGAAAAATAAGGTCTACAGTTTCATTGCCAATCTGTTAACAAAGGTAGCACTTTTTTATCCCCTACCTTGGAAAACTGTGCTAATCAGTCTTCACATGCGTTTTTAATCAAAAGACTTCTCAGTATAGTGCCTTCTGGTGCATTACCAATTAAAGTTGGCATTAAAAAAAATAATAAAACCTATGTGCCATACTTGGTTTGAATTATGACTATCCAATCATCAGTAATGGTTTTGTTAAATGAGAAAATAATTTTGTTTAACCTTAGGTTCTAGTATGGTTCCTTAATGTGGAAACTTGTGTTAAAAAAGATTTTTATTTTCTGCCTTTGCTGCAAAATATGAAAAAGAAACGTTAAACTACTGGTTCTGGTTTGCCATATGCTTATCAGTCCAGCCAGTGTCATGGAAACATGCTGAATGAAGCTAGAAATATTTTAAGCTAAATAATTTAGCACATTATATTAATATTCATTAATTAAGTCAACAGACATTAAAACTGCCCATGAAAATGAAAACTATCATTCGGTTGATTTGTCTGTACTTTCCCGACCCATTGGTACTGAATTTACACATCACTTTTCTCTTTTTTAAGTCAGGTACTTTGATATGTAAGCATGGCCTAAGTCAACAGTCTAGGGACAGATTGCACCAATGAACATTTATATCTACCCACACATGCACTTGTTGTGATGCATTAGTAGAGGTTCTTCAGCTAACCCCACATAAATGCTAATGAATTAAAATGGCTTTTTACAGATTTGTAGGCCACCCAGGAAATTACAATAACTTTTTAACCGGTGGAGACTAGAGGAAGTAAGTAACCTTGTAAGGGTGGGTTGGGGATGTGCATGGATTTGGGCCAATGACTGGGAGGAAGGGAGGTGGTGAGAGAGAAAAGGTAGAAATAGGGAATTTTAGGTATGCTAAAGAGAATACATGGAGAAAACCTAAAACTTTGTAAGAACATATACTTTCTATTATAGAAAACTGACCTCAAATGTTAACCTTGCTACTTATTAATTTGTTGCCCTTAATTTAAACTGTCTGCATATTTGCATCCCCATCTGTAAACTGGCAGTAGTAATCTTTAGGTTGCAGAATTGATGATAGCTGAGATAATTTTCATAACACAATTAGCACAACCCCTGGCCTGTGATAGGCACTCTACGAATTGTAGTTGATATTTATCTTAGCTCCGTCTCTGCGGGTACTCAGGTATTATTTTATTGGCCAAAGACAGACTGAGGTCTTTCAAAATCCCAGGTTTCTGGGAAGCCTTCAAATTGAACTTGTAATTTTCCTTCATAGCCCAGAAGTACTAAATCTGCTAAAAGGCTTTTCATCTACCCAATTTGAGAATCAATGCTTACTTTTTTCCCGGAGTGTCCAACTGGAGTAAAGAAGGGTAGTTTGAGGAACAGAGTGGTTACAGGCAGGCATATCTGCATTTTGATGCCATCGTAGGACTACTACCACAAGTAATTTTGTTGATTTGGATATTCTTACTCTTAATTGTGCAATTATTGAAAGCCATGATTCTTCTTGAAAATCCCAAGGAAATAATGACAATACTGGTGTCAGGAAAAATGTTTAATAACCATCCTAGACATCTTCCACAATACATGTGACAGATAGTGGCCATGTTTTTAAACAAAAGATTATTTATTTTCATTAAAAAAAAATCAGGGAAATGAAAATATGGGTTTGTGATAGACCCTAGAAATCCTTGAAGTTAGATATAAAAGGTATACATAATGGAAGATAAGAACTGACCCTCTGAATTCAGTCATACGACAAGCATTTATTGACATGTACTCTCTTCTAGGCCTCTGCTAGGTAAATGGGGTATACAAATGAAAAAGCCCTTTCCTTTCTTTGATGATGTTAATAGTCTTAAAGAAAAAAACAACCATGATGTATAACAAATATTTTGTATTTTAAATCTACATTCCAATTCTGTCCTACCCAAATGCATGATTTTACATATCTCAAAGTCTCAGTTTTTTTTTTTAAAACAGTGATATGAAATATTTCAGTAGTACTGGATGGTGGATTAAATTCAATTATTCATGTAAAATCCTTGGCACAAATAATGGTAATTGTTATAAAAAAGAGAAAAAGTACTATACTATATAGAATATTTATGAACAGCTGTAACTGGACTTTCCCATACCATGCTGTAAAATCTCACAAAAAATGTTTGTAAATCTATATAAAATGTTAATAATAGGTAATATGTAATGAGTGCTACCATATCCAGCCAATTTTAGCAGTTGTTTTTAAGTGTTCTGCATATAATCATTTAATCTCACAAAAATTCTATATTATATTCATTTTACAGATGAAGAAAACAGAAGCTTAGAAAAGTTATATAATTTGTATATAATTATAGGAACATATTTGTAAATTTATGAAGTTATCAAATTGATACCAGTTTGACCCAGGCAGCCTAGCTTCAGAGTCTGTGCCCTGAACAGTGTGCTTTTCAGACACCATTGGGATAGTGGATAGGCCCAATTGAGAACATAATGGAAATTGATTTTCATAAGAGATTCCTGAATTATTGCTGGCTCACACATGTAAATTGGATTTGGAATAAACATACACAATTGGATGAAGTGAAAGGAACATGGATATTGGAGTCTGATAGTCCAGTTTGCTACTAAACTTTTCATCTACACAATGGAGATACCAACACCCATCTTACCAGGTTTTTATGAGGAGCAAATGAGAAAAATATGTGAAGGCACTGAGCCTCAGGTTGTCCATGGTCACATGATTTTGAGCGGTGCAATGACAATGAAAGTCTGGGTCTCCTACATACTCACCCATGCTTTTTATTTATTCTAAGTATAGACTCTTCTCTACCAAATGAATTTTAGAGTATTGGAGGACTAGATTTAGCTCTAGGGAATCATTAGATGAGGGGAGCTGAACCACAAAAACTATTGGACCCCTTTCACTGTCCTGTAAATCACAACGTCATCAAGGCTCAATTTCAATGAAATTATAAATGGCCTGTCACTGAGCCTCCCCACTTCGGCCTACCATTGTGAAGAGTAATTCAACCACATGGTTCTATAGTGGTCCTCTTTTTCTCTTCCCACATAATAATATGCTTTGCTAAACCAGCCCTTCAAGGCAACAAACTAACACATTTGGTAAATAAAATTCATCCTTAGCATTATGGAGAAAAAGCAGTGGATTAGGGTGCAGAAGACCAAGGCTTTTATTTCCATACCACCAGTCAGCATTGTATGACCTTGGCCAACTTAATATGCTTCTTTGAGAGTCTCTGCAAAAATTATGAGTTTCACCTTACAGCTATGACCTATGATCTGCCTCACCAGCTTAATAATTATTCTGCCTCAGACCCGTTTAACATTATATATATATATATATATATATATATATATATATATATATATATATATAGCAGAGTTCAGGGGGTCCTAAATTCATCGAGGGGCATGCTTGGATGGGAGAACTGAGACTGCTCCACACAATAAAAATTACCACTGGAAAACCTTCTCTCTGGCACAGATCAGGGAGTTTTAAATTACTGGGCTGGAACTGGAAAAGCAGGCTCTTCGTGTCCTAATTATTTGTTCCCTTTGAAGTCCTACTGGTACTGATTTGATAGAAATAGAAACTGTGGATCAAAGCTATAGAGTCTATCATCTTTATGAGCAGGACATGAACCCATTTCCAAAGAAAGAGACCCACGCTTTCCTACCAAAATATCTTCTACAGTGCAAAGTTTTCACGTAAAACACATTGATTATAATTTTCATTGTAATCACATTTTTGTTTGTGGGGGTTTCTGATGATAACTTATACTGAACAAAGAGAAAGCAAAATTGGGATTGGGCCAGCAAACTATTTTGTGGCATGCTGTTATAACTTAAAAATATGTTATGATATATGTAGGTACTCCCTCTCCAGGAGGGAGAGCTTAACACCTGCCCCCATCTTGAGAGTAGCCTAGACTTAGTGACTTAGTTCTAAAGAAAAGACTAGAGAAAGGGAAAAATGAGTAACTTTATGGTAGAAACACCTGGAAAATGCTAAATCAAGTGATGAAGGTTAATATAGCTATTAACCTTGGATCATGTTGGGTTGGGTACTAGAGCAGAAAGAAGATATAAATTCAAAAACTGGGAACTCTAAATAAATAAAGTTTAGGGTTTAGTTAATAGCAATGTTGATTTCTTAGCTTGGACAAATATATGTTGGTAATGTAAGGGGCAATGGAGGGAATTGAATGAGGGGTAGAGTGAGGGGTATATGGACGCTATGCTATATTTGCAAATTTTCTACAAATTTAAAATTATTCTGAGAAAATTATTTTAAAATAATATATTATAACCATTTTGCCATAGAATTAAATATTTTTCTATTTCCTGACTCTCTCTCTCTATATATATATACACACATATACATATATATGTGTGTATGTATATATAATATGTATATTATGTATAATATGTGTGGAATACATGGTATTCCAGAGCATGCGTTAAAGGTGTTTGTACCTAACACAGAACTTGGCAGATAATAAATGCTCATTAAAAGTGAGATTTGTTGTTGTTGCTATTACAATTTTGATTAACATTCCCATATAAATCCTGAAAACTCCCATACCAAGTGTCCTCATCCATGCCATTCCTTTCTTGTTTCTGTTTTCTGTATTCATTGAGATAATGTGACCTAGTTAGAGTTTGCTTTACAATTTGAAGGTAGGGATGTCTAAGCCAACCGAGAAGAGAAAGGTCATTGCTGTTCTTGTCATCCTGTTTCAGTGTCACCCTAGTGGCTGTTTGATAGACCTCTGCCTCCAGATGGGAGTTATCATGTTTTTGAAGCAAATATGGAACAACTTTATGGAACTGGGATACCCGTGAGCACTTTATTTTTAAGCTTGCCTTATATATAGTTACTAAGAAGAAAGACGGAGGTGGTGTGAATAGTTCTTAAAAATTTAGGCTTGGCCATCAGAGAGATGATGGTTCAGTTACTGTTCTGCTTTTCATTTAATGTGTGACAGTGTGTATGTTGATAAGACTTTCTGAGCCTCAGTTTTCACATTCCTTTGAGGGGATGAACCACTATGTCAACCTCAAGAATAGTTGTAAAGACTAAAGGAACTAATAGATGTAGAGTAACTAGTACTCCGCTGAACACTTTAAGACTTGTTTCTACTCTTCAAACATTATTGATAGTATAGGTTTTTGAGGATAACAATAACTTTCTGGTTTCTTTTAGCTATCAAAAGACCAAGGTTGTTGTTGTTTAATAAAAAGAGACTCCATTTCTGCGTGCGCGCGCGCGTGAAATCATTTGAACAGAATTGATTGTGAGAACATCAAATCAATAGTGCTATATTTTGTCCCTTTAGAAAAGTTTTAACTGTCTTTGAAATGCTGACATGGAAAAATGCTGAATGCCCACTTTTAAATCTATTAAAATATATTATTACCCTTCAGAATACAGTGAAATATAGTATGTTTAAGACAATGTGACTGGAAACTTTGAGGCCTAAGCAAGGTTAAAAAACATGACTATTTTGAAGACTTTCCTGACTGTGGAGGAAGAACAGGTTACTTGCTTGATGATATAAATAACTTAGTCTTAATTATCAAATTATATCATGATTCTTTATCCTGTTGGCCCACAAATAGTATCAGACATTCCTAAGCATAGACCTTAGGGTTGGAGAGGTGATATTACCCTGAAATCTGCCATAAAGTATTGTGTTAAATTACAGGCAGTCTTAGATCATGGACTATGAAATTACCAAAACCTAGTCCAAATTCCTTCTCTACGCTTTGCTAAAAGATGCTTATAATTTTCTTGACCTCTCTGAGACATTTTTTTTAATTTGTAAATTAAAAGACTTGTAAAGATTGAGATTACTCAATGCTCATTAAACCTTCATCAATAAATGACAGAACCTTTCTGTGAAGAGATTTTTATACAGATCCTCAATGTTCATAACAGATTAAAATAAATATCTTCTAAATGAAGAGAGAATAGGGGATGAAAGATTGGAGAGCCTCGTCTGTTCTTCATAGCCCTTCCTATCCTTGGCTCACCTTTTTGAAACATAGGGTTTAGGGAACATAATTTGAAAATACCTGAGGAAATTAGGTGTTAAGTACCTAGTACAGGATCTGACATGCTGTGAATACTTCATAAACACCATCAAGATTTTGTAATGGTCCTTACAGTATTAAGAATGAAGTTATTATTATCTGTGGACTTTTATATGTACCATACACTTTGGACAGCACATTTTCACCATGGCCCTGTCCAGTGGTCAGCCTGGATTATGCATATCAAATCCCAAGTGTACGATAGCAAGGGACATCCTGTTGGTATTTTCCCAATAGCTGGGCAAAGACATCGCTGAAGAAAATCTAGCAGGTGTGGGCCAGTCACTAAAGCAATGAGTTTCAAACTTTTAAACCATAATTCTCTTTCTTCAAGTATAATCTTAAGCAGAACTGAAATAAATAAAAAAGAAAGGTGCATACCTGCCTCAGTCCCAACCTCCAGCTCCTTTTTCATTTCCATGGGGCCCCAATGGCAGCCTCCATGGGACTCAACAGTGAAGCACTGCTTGACATTCTTGTCCATATGTGGTTGTTTTTCCAATTCTCACTGAGTTCCTAGGTCCATGATTAATTAAAATTGAGAGTGCCTATTGGTCACCGAGTCCTCTGAAATTTACTTCATTCTGTAGGTAATTTCAACTAACACTTAACTTATTACTCAGAAGTCTACAATGTATGCATGCCAGGATGTTTCTGAGTCAGATAATTTCAAGACTATGCTGAGCTAGACTCAACACAGAACCATGGCCTATAAATTATTGTTCCCTATAGTAGCAGAATGTAATCATTAAATGCTCCAACCTTTTGTGAAGTGACTTGTTAAAAGTCATACAGCTGATGCATTGCAGGGTGGAGACTAGAGCCTACATGTCTTATAACCCTATCTAAGGCTCAGTTATTTAATGTGAAACATGATTTTGCTCATATTCAGAGAGCACAGCCCAGAAGATTGTGGGTTATAAGCAAGAAAGGGCTCAGATGCAATCATAACAGGCAACATAGGCATTTAAGTATTTATGTAGGTGGGTATAAAGAGGAATCATAGAAACATGTTCACCTAAGCAATATCAGGAAGCATCTAGGTATATGGGGGGATTAATTTCTAGATAAATATGTAGATGCTAACAGGGTGTAGTTGATTTTCTAGAAGACCAAGGCCTGTTCTCCCATGCTGAACTTACAAGATGAGAGCATATACAAATGTATTCAATTCCTAAGAATGCCTAGTGTAATCTCAGAGTAGTTGGTGTTTCTCTTTTCTTAATACACTATAAATTGTTCACTAAATGCTTAAATAAGAGCTCAAAAGCCCTTCATCTGCTCTGTGGTGTAGGTTGATCCAGAACTGGTGGTCAAGACATAAAATCAAGCGAGGAATCCAAGATGCATCTATACCTCAGTGGGAAAATGATTGGAATCTGCAGCCCATGAATATTCACGGACTGATGGATGAATACTTAGAAATGGGTAAGGAAGAACCTTCTGAGGACTTCTGATTCTGTTTTTCTATTTCATTCAGGCTTTGGCTCAAGAGAGAAAAGCATCTCTCTCCTTTCCAACTCGAAACATCTTAAAACACATCTGCACCTTTATCTCAGCAGAACTAGAGAAGAGATGAAAGCAGTGCCCTTGGAAGGCTCACACATTTTGTCCTCTGTCAGCCATAACATTTAACCTAAGTAAAGATTTTTCTCATAATGAATCACCTAGCTTTTGAGCAATATTTTAAAAGAACAAAATAAAGCTGAACTCATTCTTATGTTAAGATATATACTATCGCACCCAAATAAAGCTATAATTCTTTTTCACAATATACCTTTGCACAGACCTAGTCTGAGCCTTAGCTTCTTTGAGAAACATATTTATATTAAGAAAATAAGGATTCCCATTCCAAGTATTAATAAAATCACCGTGATTTTTAAAATCTTGACATTGGCTTGTTCTCTTGCCTTCAGTTTTCTCATCTATAAAAAGAGAGAAGGTTGGGTCTCTTGGGTCCCTTCCAGAGCTCAGTATTTTTATTCAAGGCCTCCTCCCTGACTCCTTTTGTCTTTACTCCTCCTTCATGCTGCGTAGCATAGAGGTGGAGAGGGCATAGACTTGCACTGTATTGAGATCTGAGCTTGAATGTAGGTTTTAACATTTTCTAGTTTTCTACCCTTAAGCAAAATTACTTAACACATAGGAGCTATCATTTTCTCAACCAAATGTGATAAGTATATTTACCTAGTAGAGATGTCGAAGGGCAACTTATACAAAGCACCTGCTAAGGCACAAAGAAGGCATTCGATAAATGATCCTGTTTACATTACTAATTCTCTCATGTTGTCCCTTTACAGTTTTGCAGTTTGGTTTTACCACCATCTTTGTTGCGGCTTTTCCTCTGGCCCCTCTTTTGGCTTTATTAAACAATATCATTGAAATCAGGCTGGATGCATACAAATTTGTCACACAGTGGCGGAGGCCTCTGCCAGCTCGAGCAACTGACATAGGTAAGATTCAGGAATTAAAAGTGTTTGCATTGCTAAAACCAAAATGTGGCTTGATCTTATTTAACACTAATGTGTGTTTCTATCGCTGGGGCTCCCTTCCAGAGCCATAACAAAACTGAGCAGTTTTAGTTAACAGAAGAATGAAATGAACACTAACTTAGTTAAGAGTAGGTTCATTCTGAGCATGCTATTTCATAAACTTGTTTGTAACTACAAGGTATCTCATAGATATCTTTCTAAGATAATAAATAGAGTTCTGCATCATTCTTTACAACTGTACAGATTACTACTATATGTCGTATGACATTAAAAAAAAATCAGTCCCCTAATTAGAGATGTTCAGATTGCTTCATTTCTTACTATTATAAACAACACTGAGGTGAACATCTTCATCCATACTTTGATTATTTCTTCAAGATAAATTCCTAGAATAAAACTCCTGTATCAAAAAGCATACACATTTAAAATTTTGATAATTTGTCATGTTCTTCAGAAATATTGTGTCAATTTATATTCCTACCATAAGTGAATGAATGCCCATTACTCTATTTCCTCAACAGCTCCAAATGTAATAAAGTTTTTTGTTGTTGTTACATACTCAGCAATCTGAAGAGGAAAAAATGATGCCTTCTTATACTTATTTGCATTTTTATAATTAGAGATTAAATATATTTGTATTTCTTCTTTACTAATTTATATCCTTGTATTTATATCCTTTGGCCACTATATCTGATTTGGTAATCTTTATCATATTAAGATTATTAACCTTTTATATATGTCGTGAACATTTTCATATGCTAGTTTTTAATTTTTTTACTCTATAATAAATAAGACTTTAAAGTGTATATAAAATAAAATTGTCATATAGTTATTATTTATGGTATTCTTAAAAAGGTCCTCCCAATTTTTACCCCTTGTTTTAATTGTTGTTTTGAATTTTAGACTTACATGTGTTATTTGACTTTTGTTCATTGGCATTTTGTGATTTTATTTAAAATGTTGATCTATCTGGAATTCGTTGTTAATAAAAGATATTAAAATTCAAATCCAGCTTTTTTTTTTCCTAAGGGATAGCTGATTTTGCCAAAATAATTCATATATTTAAAAAAAATACTTGTTTGAATTATCTCTATTATAATAGATTCTACATAAACTTAGGTATGTTACTAGAATCTCTATTTGTCTTATTGATCTGACTACTTATTCTTGGTATACTGTTTTAATAAACTGTAGTTTTGTAATAGAAATTCTAAGTATGTGGAAAAGCTAATTCATACTTTTTTGGGAATTTTCTTGCTAAAAGGTTACCCTTTCAATTGATATTACCATTTATATATTTCACAACCATCAAAGTCTATTTAGAATATACTAATCTGTAGAGATTTCATGCCATTCAACCTGAGTTCCCATTTTTTGAAGCAACTAAAATTAATTATTTTAATTTGATGTTATTTAATTTGGATATATTCATTATTTCATTCTTTGAAAAATGTAAGCACCTTAAAGAAAATCTAAAAAATAAATCAAAGTAGAAAAAATAAAACTCCAAGTTTAGCTTAGTGTTTATTGCACCTTCCAATGCATAGATTACTATTTTTTAAACTTTGCTAGATTGTCTTGTTCAAACCGGACAACACTAAGATATAAAAAGAGTCAATAATAATCCTCTCTCTCCATTTACCTTTCCCTTTTGCCTCAATGAAATCAATTAAGCATGTATCCTTTGTCAGTGTTTTTCTTATCATACAAATATACAAAAAAATATTTATGAACATACACAGGGTTCTGCTTTTTTCTTCATGGAGATCCTCTATCTCGATACATCTTAAGAGAGTAGTAATATTCATAATATGAATATATTATAAATCTTATAGTCATTTACTAAATTTTCCCAGTACAAACAGGAATAAGCATAAATATAGATATAGATATAGATGTAAATATAGATAGATATTATATATATATTACATGTCACATATCCATATATATATATATGTACAATGTATATGTAGTATAGATCCCAAAAAGTAGGAGAACTACTTGATTAAAATGTATTCATATTTCAATTTTAAAAGATATCAAATTGCCACAAATGTTGTAACAAGTCATATTTCAAACAACTACATAAGAGTTTCTGTTTCCTCAACCCCCTAAGTAGCACTGGATGGTATAAGACTTTCAAATCTTCAACAATCTGGTGGATTTAAAAAAAAAAAAAAATGTTTTTCTTAAGGACATTTTTCTGAATACGAGTGATTGAAAACTTTTTAATATATTTATTGGTTATTTAAATTTCCTTACCAAATTCTCTTGGATTTTTTGCCTATTTTCCTCTTGCTTTATTAAAATTTTAATTCATTTTTGTATATTAGGTATAATCATTATTTTTCCTTTTTTTGTATGAAGCACATATTTTCTCCCTGGTTATTGTTTTCTTTTGACTGAATATTGTTATTTTTATAAAAATATACATTAACTTTTGATGTATTCAGATAGTGGTTTTGTTTATGAATTCTGCTATCTTGGTCTTATTATCTCCCCAACCAGGGAATGCTAACATCATTTTTGTTTTCATGTTATTATTTGCAACTGAACGTAGTCACACTATAAAGATTTTGAAAAACAAAAACTGTGTATAGGGGAGGACAGACAGAGAGAAGTTGTCATGCTTTCCAGTCACCTTTATCCAGCACTTTGAATATATTTTCCAGGACTTTATATATATATATATATATATATATATATATATATATATATATATATATATATATATATATATATAAAACATGTCAGTATTTTTAAAGCTAAGTTAATCCTATTTGAAATATAATTTTGTCTATAATCAATAGTATATTGTTATATGCAACTTCAAAAGCATTCTCAATGATGTCAGATTGGCCTCTTAAGAAGTAGAAAATGTCAATTAGTGATTTTCAGATCTTGACACAAAACTAGTTTTAGTTTCTTATGTTTTTAATTCAAGAAGTCACTTAACAAAGATAAAGGCAAAGCCTGTGGTGAATACAATTATTTGAGACTTTGTCCAACAATGGAGAACTTGAAGAGTTTTGTTTGTTGTTTTTATTACCTCAGCAAGTTCTATGTAGGCTTTGAAGCAACTGTGCCATGTTTCATTATTACAGACATGAGTCATTCCCAATGGTATTTTAATCTTCATATCTTTCCAGATAGAGGTCTACCTTCCCTCTGTGGAAGAGCATTCAATAGCTGTTTTACCTGTAGTGAGATACTATACCAACAAATTAAATAATGGACAGGGCTGTGCTTCCAACATAAGTAAAACATTTTTTCCAATGTAAAATTGGTTAGAAAATTTTAATTTTTTTGCATCATTCACTATTTTTAATCTTTCTCCTGTTAGGTATCTGGTATGGAATTCTTGAAGGAATTGGTATATTGGCTGTGATTACCAATGCATTTGTAATTGCTATTACATCTGATTACATCCCACGTTTCGTCTATGAATACAAATATGGCCCCTGTGCAAGTCATTTTGAATATGGTGAAAAGTAAGGTTGAAATTTACATGTTTTCCTGACATATTTTATGTTTGTAATTAAATGAGAACTTATTGGGAAGTTTTGTTCTATAACCATTAAGGGCAATGTTTCTGATCATTGCATTTATACTGTATTTAGTGAATGAAAACAAGCGAGGTTAAAAGAGCAATGGTGTTTTCCAGCAAATAATTTTAGAGTCTCTCTATATTTTGACTTGGAAGTATATCACTGCCATCAGAGTATTAAAGAATGTTATAATGTATTTAAGAGTCAAATTTAGAATTGAAAAGACTGTCGAAATCATCCAGTGCAATCTTCTGTCTATGTAAATGGGAAATTGAGGCCCACACTGTTCAATCAAACTTGGTGAAAAAAATACAGAATATGAAGAAACTGTCAGAATATGACTAGAGATTTTTCTAAAGGAATTTACTACTAGCCGTCTTGTGCATTACAGTATGTTTAAAGGCCATCTTGACCCCAACCCAGTACATACTGATAGCAACCGCCATACTCCCCAAGTTGTAACAACCAAAAATGTTTCCAGACATTTCCAGATGTCACCTAGGAGACAAAATCACCCAGTTTACAACCACTGCTTTAGGGGCTATGGGTATTTCAGCTCTTTCCTTCCTAAAGGCAAGAATTAAGCAACAATGCAAGAGAGTACTGGACTCAGGGAACAGAGAGTAATTGGAGTTTTAGCTGGAGATTAACCTTAGGAAATTGTGATAGGAGATAAATCAGTGAGAGGAGAAGCTGCTTCTCCTTCTTCCTTCAGGAGTAGTTTTGGGCATGTGTCTTATCTGGATGCAGGACATGTGCCCTAACAGGCTGAGCCCTGGTTTAGGATGAAGTCAACCCTTAGCTCTGCTGATGAATTGACGTTTTCTCAGAACACTGAAATGCTTTTCTGAAAACAAACGTTTCAGTTTTTCAAAAAGAGATAATAAAGCATGAGATTTTATTTCATATTTTGAGTCTCGTCAAAAGATTTTCAATTGAAATCAAACACCCCTAAGTTCAAGTCCTAACTTTGCCTTTTACTCCAAGGCACCTCGTCAGTCTGGGCCTATGATTAAGAAATGGTGCCTGAAGTTAACATTGTATGCACTGTAAAACACTATAAAATATAAAGTACTTTTCGTATTAACATTGAAAAAAATCCCATTTCTCTTAATTCAGAATTCTCTAGGAGCAGATTGTAAAGGTTTAAAATATGTAGACACGTTTGGCAGCCCTCTTTCTTAACCACATTATTTGCTGGTGTCTTTCCTGCCACCTAGTGGCAGAAGAAAATTAGACTGGTTGGGTGTCCCTTTACTTTCAGGGCCTGCCTTTCAGGTAGGTTGCACCAGACTCTATCTCTCCATGTTGAGTGACTAGAGATGCAGAGGGCTTATGCGAAGTTGAAACTACACGTACGTAGGGTCCCTGTTATTTATGCTTAGCAGCTAAATTGGAATAGATTCATTTAGACTGGAAATTTTCAGAGCAAGGTGACAAAAGGAAAAGATGGCAATGAAGAGGAGGGTATTGGCACGTTGAAATCATAAATTATGAGGTAGGCAGGGAGTGGAGTGAAGCTAGTATAGCTCTCTAATTAAGAATTCAGGGTTTAGAATGAAACAGATGTGCTTTGGAATCAGGTTCTGACAACCATTTATCCTGGCATTGGTTTTCAATGTGTGGTCTGCAGATCTCCTTCAGGGTCTATGAGGTCAGTACTATTTTAATAATAATATTAAAACATAATTTCCTTTTTTCACCATATTAACATTTGCAGTGACAGTGCAAAAGCAATGGCGATAAAATTTTCTGGTCCCTTTGCATAACTCAGGACAGTGGCACAAAAAGGTACCACAAATGATTGTTTCTCAGCTATATAATCACCATTATAAAAGCACCAGTAAGAAATTACAGAATGTCCTTGAACAAGCAGTAATAATTTTAATTTTATCAAATCTTTACCCTTTTCAGCATTCTATTTGACAAAAATGCAAAGTGTGTATAAAGTACTTGTGTGGATTGTTACAGTTGCAAACTCAACAAACTTTTTTTTAACACAGAATGATTGGCAGAGTGTAATTTTTAAGACTTGTGTATTTAGCAGACACTTTTTCTTAAAATGCACAAAGCTAACTTGTTCTTTTAAGGAGACTAATTGACATTATTTTTGCTATTAATATATTTCAAGCTTTAAAGTGAAAATTAGAATTTTTAATAACATTTATCTACCACTGTGAGCTTGAAAGTTTCCCATAACTTATAGATTATTTTTTTCTAATGAAAATCAATGGTTGTATTAACATATGTGGCTTTTAATAGTCTATAGTAAAATATATATTAACATTTGGAAGATCTGAATAATTAATTCGGGAAACAAATATTTTCTAAATGACCCATTTGATGTTAAAGATGAATTAAATAAAAGATTAATTAAAAGTTTAAGATAGACATGCATTTTAACATGAAATTCATATGAAAACTTCATTGATAACACTTAGATTCCACATCACAAATAAACTTTAAGAAATGACCACGTTTGGACTTTACGTGTAATATCAAAGAAAAATATTGACAGTTATCTGAAATGCTATTAAAATAGTCCTCTTGTTTCCAACTACTTAGCTTTGTGAGGCCAGATTCTCTACTTGCTCTTCAACCAAAACACTGTATTGCAACATTTAATGCAGAAGTAAATATGAGAATCTACCTGTCTTCCATTAAAATAGACATCAAAGGGATTTGCAAACATGTAAAACAATGCCATTCTTCTTGCTACAATTTTCTTTTGGAAAATACAGATATTTTTCTTTAAAATATGTTTTTAAATTAATTTATAACCGATCTGATAGTTATTTTAAATGAATGATTAGATAAATGTTTTCTAAATTTCTTTTTTAATTTCTAATGTTAAATAGCAGTAGATATAACCCTATAAAAAAGCTCTTTGATATCCCCAATAATGTTTAAAAATGTAAAAAGTACCTGAGACCACAAATTTTCAGAATTATAGGACCTAGAAAAAGTTAACTAGTCTCTGTAAACCTTAGTTCTTAAATCTATATGATGAAAATTAAAATATATATGTCCTAAGGTTATTGTAAAAATCAACCCTGGCCACCAGGATAGGGATTTTTGCCTGTTTTGTTCACGGTTGAATACCAGGCATCAAGAATTTTTCTAACAAATTGAGATTCTCAATAAATGTATATTGAATAAGTTAATAAATAAATCACAAATAAGCATGTTTATTGATTGCCTGCTTAATTATAGTTAATCAAATAGTATTATATGCATATTTATAAAACATATATTTGTGTTTTTAATCCATAGGACATAATTACCACAATGCCTAGTACATAGTAAATAATAAATGTAAGCCAAATGAAAGGGTAAGATAGAAACTAAAAGTGGCAGACAAGAGTCTGCCTCATAAAGGTACAATTACAGATGTAACAGGAGCTAGGAAATAGAATCGGAGAGGCTGAGATGCTAGGAGTTTAGAATGAAAAGGAATAATGGCACCTATTAAATCCTGTCATTTGTAATGAAGAAATTGGACTAGAATTTTATGAATCTCTAAATCACATGATACATTTCTTTTCTCCCAGTTGTTTAAAGGGATATGTCAACAATAGCCTGTCCTTCTTTGACCTGAGCGAGCTTGGCATGGGAAAGTCTGGTTATTGCAGGTACTGACTTATGAATTATAGATGTCTTTTCTTCTTGCTTTCACTGTTCCATCTCTCCCCTCTACATGTTAATGAGTACATTTAAACTGTCATTTTGGATTTTAGCAAATCAAGAACACTTGGAACCTCCACACTTTGGTCTGTTTTTCAATTTTGTGTATGTGTGTGTGTATTTTAGATACCGAGACTACAGAGGTCCTCCTTGGAGTTCCAAACCCTATGAGTTCACCTTACAATACTGGCATATCCTCGCTGCTCGATTGGCCTTCATTATCGTGTTTGAGGTTAGTCAAAAACTGACAAAATTACTGTAGGTAAGCACTTTTCCAACTGATATAGTAGTTGCCTCTTTGAAGTCAGGTCCTCTCTGACTTCCAAAAAGGGACTTGAGTGTGTCCCAGATATAATGAAATCGCTATAACAAGTGCCAGGAAGAGCAAGAGCTGAATAGCATAAGGTAGGTTAGTGGGTCTTTTTACCAGAAAACTAGGATAAAAGCTACTCGCATTTGAACTGACAATTAGTATTGAGCCTCGCAGTAACCAAATTTAAAAAAGAAAGGATGATTTTCATCATCTGTTAAAAGAATCCATATCTATTTATCAGGATGGAGAAACTTATTTTCTGAACAATCAACTCTGTAATTAGAGTTGCCTGGGAACGCTTTTATAAAAAGTACATAGATTTTGATTATCAGGGCCATTTGATTGTAGTCCCATGAAGAAATTTTGGAGAAGCTAAGAATTATCCCTTGCTTAGCATCAAACCAGCTTGATACAGTGAAGAACTCAGCACTGGAATTTACTGAATATCTATTCTCTAAAGTCCCCAAAGGTCTATGGAAGAACTTTGAATGCATCTGTTTCCTATGGCCAAAATTACAGAGAGAAAAATATTTTCTATGGGAAAATATGACCTGTTTACTATGATTCATTGTGCAATGAGTTCCCTAGGATACATACAGCAAGCTCAGTTTAAAAAGTGCCTTGAATTCTTCCTTTCCATGTAGAGAGACTATTGTTACAAATTCCTTTAGGTAAATGGGTTCTTTTCCATAGATCTGCCTAACTCTATCAAGTATCAGATTTTTTAATTTTCTGAGAAACTGAAAGATCAGTCCTCCTTCATGGGAGAAGAAAAGGGGTTCATTTATAATAATAATAGGAGGTAATATTTAAGTAGTGCTTATACTGTGTCAGGTATTCCTTTAAACCCTTCACATAATTTGTTCATTTTATCCTCGTACTAATCTTGAAGAATACTATTATTATCACTATTTTAAAGGTGAGACAAGAATATAGGTGATTTGCATAAGGTTACACAGCTAATGAGTGACAGAGTAGGGTTCAGACATAGGCATTCTCATTCAGCATCTGTACTTTTAACCAAAGGCATATTACCTTTTGATTTTTGCTCCTACTTTTTATATATATAATACTTTTGTCAGTCTATTTTTAAAAATATTTTTATCATAGAAGAATTATGTAATAGACATAACATTTTAAAGCAGTTATAATAATATAGAACTTAGCAGGGTAGATGTTCTGAAAAATGTATGTACTGGAGGTTGAGTCTAATCCCACTATATTCTATGTGGTTTGTAGACTGTGTATTACCATGTATCAGACATGGGGTTTCAATGGATATAGTCTTTCTCATCTGTGTATAACAATGCATGTCATAATAGTTTTCGAATAATATATAAGGATTTTATAGATGTGAATTTGATTCATTCAGTATTTCTAAGATGATTTCAATGATTCATTCAGTAATTTATAAGGTGATTTCATCATGTGACAGCAAAAGAGGAAACAATTCTTTGTTTCCTCCTGATACTTATGTGATTTAAGGCAATAGTAGTATTCCAATATAATTTTTGAAAATATTAATATTCTAGATGATACATACCAAGTTCTGATGATTGTAAAGGCAAGTGCGGCATTGTTTATGATTGTTGCTTTAAAATTAGCATTTCAGAATTTTTGAAAAGTCTACTTTTCCTTCTTAAATTTGCAGCACCTTGTTTTTGGGATCAAGTCATTCATCGCATACCTGATTCCAGATGTACCAAAGAACCTATATGACCGAATACGACGGGAGAAGTACTTAGTCCAAGAAATGATGTATGAGGCTGAACTAGAGCATTTGCAACAACAGCGGAGAAAAAGTGGTCATCCTGTTCACCATGAATGGCCTTAGTTGGTACCTGTTGCCCAGTAGAGGCAATGTATTAGTGGGAACAACAGCAACTTTAAAGTCTAGGTGAAATCTAGGAGGAAAGCATGCCTGACGTACCATATGTATAATATTCTACTTGGAAATGTATCACAGCCATCTCTGGGATTTGGAATATCCAGGCTTCTGGGGGTCGGGGGAGAAAATAAAAGATGACTCATGACCTTAAAAAATGGTTATGTTGCCATTGCAGGAAGCCAGTATCTAATTCTCAGAACCAGCCTCAGGGAGTTGTATGGTTGGAGACCATCACTTTCCATCTACTGTAGTGTAATAGGAAGGGTGATGGTAAGGTTTCTAGAGACAGATTTCCATGTAAATGTTCACAATCCAGGCATGTAATCACATAGTAATCTGACTTTGGAACCTTGAGTCGAGTCGAGATACTTATAAGAAATGACCTAAATCAGTTATTGCCTTTGCTGCCAGAAATCCATGTCCCTTCAGCTTACAGGTTTATTAGGAGTTTCCCTTGTTTCTTGCTGAGATTATGGATCTGTGCCACAGTGAATTTATGCTGCTCTACATTGACTATGCAGTTGAAGAGTTGCACATCATCTTTAGTCAACCAAAAATCTGAGATTCCAGAAAGAATACCATTCTTTGAAATAACATTCCATTGCATTGGCTACATTCAAATCACTGGCAGAACCAGTTGCACTGGATTTTTTTTTTTCAATGAAATGCCAATAGAGCCACATACTTATAAAATTAAATATAGGTGTTTATTCTCATATTATTTAGAACACTACTAATTCATATGTTACTGTGGAAGGCAGTTTTATAGTATGTTAAATTTTTTCCTTACTGTTTTATTCCATCAACGCTCACAGAATAATTTGAAATGCTGTAAATATATTGGTTTTCCTTAGACCTCTACACCTTGACTATATGTAATGCAAGTTAGAGTTTATGCAGCTCCAAGACCAGTTACACAGTAAGCCAATGTGACTTGTTTTTATTCAGGAAAACAGAAGCCAGATGCTTTGCTACTCATGCTTTTCCAACAATGTGCACTCTTGTTAATGAAAGCAATGCATGAATATAAATTTATGTTTTTTGTACAAACAACACACATATTTTTGAGTTTTACTTTCTTTTCATCGCTGAAGAGAGTTTTCTGTTATCATCTCTTTGATAGATTGATTTGATTTATATTTGAAAACTCTCTAGAAACAAAGCAAATCAATTGTGAAAGACATCACTTTGCTTCATTGTGGAGTTGCTATTTTAGTGTCAACTCAGTATCTGTGAGTGTGACTGTTCACAGATGGAAGAGGTGGGAAGGATGGGACATTCAACTACATAAAGTCTGGTGAAGGCATAAGCTCTGGGGGCAGGATGGGAAGAAAGGGAAGAGTTGAATTAAGGAAATGTAAGGTAGGAATCAAGACACTTTTCATTGTAAAACAATCAAAGCTAATCTCAGTTTTTCTCTCCTGGGAATGGAGTGAGGAATAACACATACTCACACATTCATATTTTTGGTTATTATTATTACTATTTGTCCATTTAATTTTTGTTCTATTGAACAAAGCACAATTTTTTTTCCAAAACCTATAAAGACGAGATCGAACACAGTGGAACTAAAGCACTTTGTATAATGCTAGAGTTTCTCTAGCAAGAAAATCATAATTTCTCTTACTGGGAAAACTAATTTTATAATTCTAACACTGAAGAGTTTTTTGTTTTGTTTTCATTTTTGTTTTTTACTTTTCTCTCTTTCTAGGGAAAAGCTGTTAAATTATCATTGTTGGTTTGTTTTTAACAAAAACATTCACTTCTCTACTTGTCCTCTGATTCTGAGCAAAGAGGACAGCAGACTCTAAACATTCCTCACATACCCTGCCACATGGGACTCTTCCTGTCAGATTCCAGAAAGGTTCTCTTTCTGCCACCTGGTTAGTTATGGCATTTAATTCACTGAGTCAACAAAGGAGTTTTAAACGCTTCATTTTTCTGTAGCATCTACTTTTCTTTTTTTTAGTCAAATGTATACACATGCCTGAGAATAAATACTCTCTATGCCTGTTGAAGACCTAAATGAACCTGACATTTGTGTCTTTTTCACATTAGAGACATGAGACAAAGACATTTGTCTTAATGATAGTGCAAAGAATCATGATAGCTGTACCTTTGAGAATTTGCCTTCTGAGTTATTTTTTTATATAAACACCATGAAGGTTTAAAAATCATATTGATTGCCTAGAGAGAAAAATATAAAGAGAAAGGCATTTTAATTAAAAAACTATAATACATTGATTTAGAAGATACCTTCTCTGATATTATTTGAAACTGATGGAAAATTGGAGGAATAATGAAAAAAAAATCTGAACTTTTCCTTCTGTGAAATAATGCAGTAGAATTCTGCTATTCTTTCATCATTGTTAACAGGAAAATAGTGACAGCCCTTCAGAGTATGTTAGTTTTAGATCACTCTGCTTTAGTTGAGAGAAATGTTTTATATCATGGTTTTCATACGAATACAATTTCTCAAAGATTTATATAGCACACACTGTTCTCAGGAATTCTGTATTACATGAATGCTGCTTATATATTTTCATACTCTAAATTGTCTTTTCAAAAAATTAATATGTATGTGCATGTAGTCAACCTTGACAAGTTGTTCAAAGCTGAAGTGCTTTCACAGTATGTGTGTGGAAAATTGCTTGAAATTGTAACAGAAATAGTTTGTCATTGTTTGAATCTGTGCATGCACTTTTAGATAAAATGTGCTGAGTGACTGCATGAGGTACAATTTCCAAATGCTGCACTTTCTTCCAAAATGACTCTTGGCACAATCTATTGTAGAATGGAATGAAAAGGCACCTTTTTCACTCAATAAATTATCATGTGATATTTTTTCCTATAATGTGCATGTTAAATTTAATGCTCCTTGATTTTTAAATATTAAGTTGGGATTTTTTGAGTGTGTGGGGGGAGACGGGATTGCTCTACAAAATAATAGTTTACTATTCTTGCAAGACCTTACCCTACTCTTAAAAAAAGTTTTGACTATTTATTTGTCTTCTGATAAACTCATTGTCATCATCAAGGCATTTGCGCATGAAAGTGCAGATGGAGTATCAGTTTAGTCCTAATAATGCTTTGTGCCAGAAACAGATGGGAGAGGAAGCTTACTTTGTTCTTAAGAGGGTAATAATGCTTCTGTTACACAGAACCATTTTCTTTTTTCATTCTTGGGCTGCCTCTACTAGTCATCATCAAAATCTCCTTAGGATAGGAATCTTAGTATAAATATAGTTCATACCGAGGAAGGAAGACATGTAGGGGCACTATAGCCAACTATCAACAAGAAGCTACCAAATTGACAAATGTTTTTTCCACTTGAGGGTCAAAAGTGAAAATTCAAGTCACCTGATGAGTTAATTAACCGAAGTGACTGAATTGATCAGTCAATTGGTGGCAGGTAGACATAGGCCCAGGTATATGTGTGTGTGTGTGTGTGTGTGTGTGTGTGTGTGTGTGTGTGTGTGTGAGAGAGAGAGAGAGAGAGAGAGAGAGCACGTGCGAGCATGCTCACATACTTTGTGTGTGAAAACTTGTAAGCACTTACCATCTGTGAGATATGTCAAACTCAGTCCTACTACAGTCACCACTCCATTTCCTCCCAAATCACAGTATCATAACAGGCTTTGGAAATAGTTGTAGGTTATATCCATAGAATTAGTTAACATCTATTCTCCTTTCTGGTATTCTCAGTAGCTTAGAAAAGAACTTTTTGGAATGGCATGAAAAGGCCAGCTTCTGATGGAAAGGTGAGCTTATCCTAATTTCTATGAAAAATTAAATGTGCCAAAAATATATTGTCCAAAGGCAAGACTGATTGAGCTTTAGCTTGAATCATTGACCATCCTAGGTTCCTACTAGCTAGGATTTATGTATTCATAAATATATAAGTTGGTGACAAGTTACCTTCAATTGATCTTTCCATCTGGTTTCATCTGAAATATCACCCCTATGACCACATTAGATGGTTTTCTTACTAGAGAACACAAGTATTATGGCCATTGCATCCTGGCCACATCTATATTAAGGCCTCTTTTTTCAGGAAAGTAAAATGAAAGCAGACAGGTTAGTAGAGAAGAAACCTATTAGGGACCAGATCCAATTTCTTATACCATCGAAGTTTCTTCTCAGGAAGAAGAAGCCTAAACACCCAATCGTACTGCTTCATGACCATACCAGCAAATGCCCCAGCACAATTCGCCCTATAGAAATTTTGTTCCATGTATAGTTGACCCAAACTAGGATTCTAGAGCACACTAAATAGCTATGTGGATGCTACTTTACACTTTTCCCTAAGAAGGAAGGGGTTGATATTTTCAGGTGTGTATCTATTAACTTTTTCAGAATATTTGTCTCCATCACAATTCTCACTCTGTGAATAAAGCAAAAATTCCCTCAATTTTTGTTGAAAAACAAAATGAGATTTAGATGCTCCCCACAAAATATAATTGTCACGTGGCTGGCTGGCCCCATGTGGTATTCAAAACATTTATAATTATTTTGTTAGTGTCCATGCCACTCACTTCCAGGTGAACACTGCAGGCCACATTTAATATCTTTTCTGACAAGTAGTATGAGCAGACTTTCTTACTGACTTTGAACTCAGTGTACTTTTTTTGATGATTTTTTTTTCTAACTGAAAAAAAAAATTAAATGGTCAAAATGGTATGATGGCAAAGATAATTGGAGAAGCAATGTTTGGGCATGGTGGAGGGAACATAGGGAATTTCCTACCTAAGCGAAAGCTTTCGACTTGCAAATCCTATTCCAGTACCTGCTGTGCATACACCCTGTTTTCTTTCTACTGAAAAACAACCACAAGTTAGTTCATCTAACATTCAGAAGAAATGAAGGGTTTTCCCCTTTTTCTTTTCTTTCCTTGTCTATTTTAGTACTTACAAAGCTAAATCTAGTAAGTTTAGATTTCAGTGAAAACTCCAGCTAAAGAATAAATATGTCACTTCTCAATGGTGAAGTCAAAAATGCATTTAAAAATATAAGCAAATTTTTCCTTCCTTGGATATGTGGCCATTGGCCTCTATATTGGACTTCTCAAGTGGAAAAGAGCTATTAGAGGCTTGTAACTAAAGAGGGTATATGGGGAAGGCTGGAAGAAACAGAATGGGTTTCTCCAACTGTGTTTTGTTCTCAATAGGAGAAATTAGGTTGCAACCATATAGTTAGCCTGATGATTATAAATATTTTTTCATGTAGATATATATTGATAAATATGTATAGATTTATGTTGAAAATATTTAGATATAGATATATGTTATTGTTAATCATTAAACATTATTTCCAAACTCATGAGAAATTTGAAAGCCAATTTAAGGAAACTTTGCTCTGTCAAAATAGACTGAATCGGTTTTAAAGCTGGTGTCTTCAGGTCAGCTTTCTTGAAAATAAACCATAAAGATACATAACCTTTATAAGGTCAATTCCAAATAATCAGTACCATTTCTCTACACATTCTGCCTGACTATATTATACTGTTACATATAAAAGATTTAGAAATTGCTCATGTATTTTCTTACATGGCGATTACATTAGAATATCAAATTAATACACTACGTGAAATTATTTTAGCTTTTTTAATGTGTCAAAGTAGATTCTGTGATTCAGAACTACCTAGATGCTCTGAACATCTGCATATACATTTGTTTTAACATTAAAAACATAAAATATTGTTTTTGGAAATTCATAAGGGCAAAAAGGTCAAGATCCACAAAGGATATCACCATTACAAATGCTTTTTTTGGTTTATAATAACATATTAAGTCATAAAATGCTCTTGATATCAACTTCTGTGTATATGTATGTGTTTGAGCATGCTTGTCCTAAGCCCTTGGTGGCCTAAATATTATAGCATTATCCAAAACACTGAAAAATAAGTCATGTTATATAATAAGTCACACTTTACTTTGATATATGTTGATATATATTTACTTGGTCACTTGGTAGACCAACCTTAATCTATTAAGTTCATAAAAAATATTTTAGGGTAGATAACTATTTCACATCATACTCCAAACCCAGTAGAGAATATTCACATTGATCATTTGAAAGCATTTAATCTGAACTTACATTTAAAAGAAATAATTAAATAATTATATATCTTAATTATATATATTCATTCTAGTATTTCAGGGCTCTATAAAAAAGCCAAATAAAATTTTGGAAATATAAAAATATCTTAAATTTCCTATTGATATACAGAAATATCATTGTCAACTCACATTTTCTTGAAAATCTAATGAGGGAGCCATTGATATACAGACACCCCATAAGGACAATGTCATGGTTAAGTAGCCAGATATTTATAAGCTTAACTCTCTCTTCTGAAGATAGCTGATATTTCAAATGCACAAAGTGCAGTATTAAAAAAATGGACTTATGAGTGTTTGTTACTAACACTGGTGTTTATAAATCTAGGTTGATTTGGTCAGGAAATTGGAATGGAGGAAAATAATAGCATAACTCTTTCCAAGAATTACAAATAAAAATAACCCATTAGGTGATTTAATATCAATTATGAATTACACTTGATTAACTTAAAAATTTATATCATTTTAATATATATCATTGGTATTAATTACAAATTTAAGTTTTGGAAATAGATTATACATCAAGGTTATTAATATTGGAAAAAAGATGTTAACTCTACAGCAAACTAGCTACCTTGTAATATTGGGATTAAGCACATGAGTTTTCTAAGTATACAAATATATATATATACAAGCTAAAATTTCCATAATTTTTGAAATAATTGATTTCTAAGAGAACAATTAAAGAGACGCCTTTTTTTTTTCTATTTATCAATCTGATCTTTATAACACTGTTTAAGATTGTAATGCCATAAAAATATTTCAGTTAATATTCTCTTTCAAATACTGTTTGCAAGACCTTTGTTCTGTGGTTTCTTTTTCTTCTTAGAATGAAATGGTCTAACCTCATGCAATTGTGAAATAATGAAATTTATATTTAAGAAATATTATTTGAATAAAATGAAAGAACCTCTCACCCTCCTATTGTTTTTAGAGAATCTCAGTTGCTTTTAACTGTGCACTGAGTCATAAACTGGGATAAGGTGGTCTACTTATCAAGGTTTACATTTACAAATGTAATACTTAACAAATCATAGATATGAATAGTGCATTTTTAAAGTAATAAACTTGTCTATATTACAATAGTTTTTTTTTCTTTTTTTCAAGAATTTAGGACTCTTAGGAAAAACCATATTTTATTTAAACTCAGCATTAAAAAGGCTAGTATTTAAAAATGTATGGTATGACTTCTCATTTTTACCAAGTTCTTTGTAATTCTCATACTACTTCAGCAATACGTGTACCAAGACAGTATCTTTAAAATCCTAAAGAGAAACAGTGAAACGATTTAACTTAAAATGAATACCATAATAGATACCATTTTCTTCAAATGTACTGCAGACTAACAAGTACTGAATGACCCATGCAGGCCATTCACTACACTATATGCCTTACCTCTGTAAATCCTCACAATGACACTATTAAATAGGGAAGATTTTTGCTGCTTTTAAATCGTGAATAAACTAAAGCTTAAAAAACCTTGCCCAAGCTTACCAAGATAATCTATGTCAGAACTTAAGTCTAAACCTGAGCTGTTTGACTCCAGTCCCTCACTTAAGTCAATAAGCCATACCTCTTTCTCCAAATGGTGACAGAGAATGTCAGTCATCAAAATGCAGTCATTCAGAATGAATGAAAGAAGCATTGAGGTCGTGTCATTCCATGTTTACCAATATTTGCAATTACATTTAAAAGATAGAGACTGACATCAAGTCTGCACGTTTTAGGCCTTCTTAGGAAATCAGCATTCATAGCCCCATTTATTGAGAATTCCCCTGCTCTGAGCTGACATTCTTAGGGAGGGGTGAAGGTAGAAGATGTGCACTATGACTAACTAGTCGAATCTATTGACTCTGCACCCCATGGCTCCCTTTTGCGTCACTATGCAACAAATATGGTTTCTATATACCATGGCAGATGATTCTCCCATGGATTCCCATCTCTCTACGTGAAGCCTTACATTTGTGCATGCTTGTTGAATTAGGAGGAATGTGGGAAAGTTTATGTAATAATATAATAATGGTACCTTTCATTGTAAGTAATTTTATCCTTGATAATAGTCATGAGAATTCATGACTAAAAAAGAAAAAAATATCCTGAAAGATTTTCTGGGAAAGTACTGACCTACTGCTTTCCACAGGCTGATTCTCTTTCTCTCCCTCTAATCTCCTGTCCTATTTGAGACTAGAGAGAGAGATGGCAGCATGGGGCTGCGGCTTGTAAACTCCAGTTGCCATTTATTAATTCCTCTTTTGATTTTTCCCCCTCTTTCTTTCTTCTTTCCCTAGTAATAAATACTGGTTACATAATTTTTCCCCTATCTTATAACTTTTCCTCTTCCTGGGTAGTAGCATTTAGATAACCGAACCTCAGCAGTCCTTATCCTCGCCTCTGTGGACCATTTTTTCTTTTTCGCTGACATAGTGTTTCTAGGCCTCTTGATCTTACCTGACCACAAATAAATATCTAACACCGTCCTAAGATACCTGACACTTTGACATTTTTCTTTGTCCCTCTGATCTAAACCCTGTGGCACTGGTTCTTTTTTTTTAACCTTTTAAGGTTTTCATTATTTTACTTCTGAAAAACTTTCACTGTCTCTCATTTGTTAACTCACATTTTGATTTGCAGTCCCCTCTTACTCCAGAATTTTTAAAATTGTTTACTAGAGTTTAACTGTTAAGATCTTTACTTCTGTCACCTTAGCCTGATGGAACGCATCGAGCTCCCATGTATGAGCTGAAAGCATGGAGTATAAACCCTGGGAATGAGGTGTTCTGTACCAAATAAGTCCCTCTGATTTGTGAAACCTCCTGTGGGCTGGTAAGTTATCTGCAGGGTTCTTTTAAACAATTCTATCCCAGCAGCCTCCTATAGGACATTGCTCTTTACCCAGGCCTGGAGAAAGAATTCAGACTTTCTATTGAGTACAGAGTCAAATTTTTTACTGTAAGGTGATAAAAAGAAAAAAATACTACACTGAGAGCACAAAGGGAAACGAGTATTTAGCTATAATTGTTCCCACTAACCAGGCATACCAGTCTTTCCTCCTGTGCTGAGCAAAATTATTTTAAGGCTTGGTCAAGAATGCTGTATTAGCAGGAATGCCTGAAAGAGGGCTTAAAGATGTGTATGCAAATAGCAGTAAGTGTCCCAACTGCAGCTGCAGGGTGGGGGGAATATGAAATGTGTCTACATGTATGGGAGGTATGGGGTTTGGTGTGGATGTCATTCCCTTGTTTTATCAGCAGTAACAGAGAAGCATTTAACATGCATTGCCCCTTCCTCATTCTGCCTGTAAACTCCAAGCTCTTTGAGGGTTTAAAGACACAAAGCAGAATCTGATTCCTCGTACTGTGATGAAATACAGTCCTATTTTATTCATGAAGGAAGTCACCAAGGCACTTAAGGCTTGGCTGTTTTTCTTACCTGAATAGGTCTTCCAAAGAATATCCTGAGGAACAGTAATTTTATTTGTAGTTATAAATAAGTATGAATAGACATTAGGTATCCTTGTCTTCTAGCAGTGGCAACTACACAAGTTTACAAACCAAGAGGCAAGAAGGATGTGGACTACATATATATGTGTGTGCACGTGTGCGCGTGTGTGTGTATATGCACGTATTGCCTTAGAAATGTGTAACCTTCTCGAATGCCAGGTTGTTGTAGCTTTTGTCCTTGGGATCATAGCCTGGAATATGGACCAGGCTTTCTTGCCTGAGACCATTCTGTAAGACAGATTCAGCCCCTTGTTTCCAGGTACTGCCATCCTCAACGTTTTCCTGAGGAAAATGTAAAGACACATATCAGTGAGATAGCCTTGATGTATTTTAAATAGAACTAAGAGGCTCTTCCTAGGCCCCCCCTTATAAAAAAGAACATATAAATATGAAAATAACTTTGAACCAAGTCACTTCCTAATTGATGACTTTAACGCCTCAATGTATGTAGGCACTATTTTAATGATAATAAAAATAGAACAATTTAGCAAGCATTCATAATACATCTCGTGTTGTGTGAGGAAATGTGTACATCTCTCATTTAATACAGAAAACCTGTGACACAGTAGTATCACCTCCTGAGGAGAGACAGCCTGTGTCTTGGTGGAGGCCCCCTTCTTTCCTGTAAACAGCGAGCCTCTTGGTCATAACAAGGGAACCTGTATATAGATGCCCCTGGAGCGTGCTCGGTGATATTCTTTGGCAAAGGAGCCCAATCATGACAGCTAAGTGTTCGCTCCCACTCTCAACTCGGCCTTGAGAACAGAAACTGCCTGCATCAACAGGTTTTATCGTTTATTCCAGGAGATCTTGCCCAGGAACGTAAGTCTATAAACCAGTAAATAACTTGATTTTTTTTCTTTCTAGGACTTCCTCACAATCCATTTATCCAAACAATACACTGCTCAATCAGCTGCCCTCTCAGCAAAACAGACTGCCTTTCCCCTCTGCCCCCTGTCATGGTGTGTTCCCCTTACTGAGTAATTATTAAACTCAGTTTTAGTTGATATACATGTTACTATGGTGTTTTGGGGGAAGGAGAGCAATTGACAACTCATATGATGTGATGAGGGTGAGGAGTCTTCACCTGAAGTACTAAAAAATAAAAGAAAAGAAAGAAAAAAAATATCTGGGACTGAATTATAATAAACTCTAAGTAGAAAAGAAATAAAAATATACGCCTGCCCTTAGGATGAGGGGACAGACACAGATAAGACCAGCTGCAAACAGGGCAAGAAGCATCGCTTCTCCCAATGTCATGCAGTTGCAAATGCTGTAATAACTCTGACGGATTGTTGATTCTTTGTCAGTGCTGTTCCAGACATCTTTATTTTCATTCCCACTTCCCTGAGACCCCTCTCAGAATCATTCAGCAGGAACCCAAATGCAAAATACACGTCCATCTTCCCTTTTGTTGAGGGCGGCATTTCGTGGTTCCCCTGGAGTGCCCCCCACCCTTGCTGCATCCAGTCACTTCATCTACTTGATCTGACCACAGGCGTTCCTGGGTCTCTGGCTGATGTGGCAATGTCTCCAGCCCTGCCTCACCTCAGCACCATTCTCAGTGGGATAAGGAGAGCTGGGGTTATGTGCATCCTGCTGCTTCTTTACCTAAGAAGTTCCCCTAATAAATCTTATTTTATAGTGATGCTCCATGGATCCAGTGTTTGTGTCTGGGTCGTGCTGCATGATCTCCCCCAGTTTTTGGATAAAAGCTAAAGTTCAGCAAGGTTAAGTAATTTACCCATGGGAAGTAAGACATAGAACTGGGATAAACCCTGGGCTGATTCTAAAGCCCATGCTTCACCATTATACTAAAATGGGCTCCTATTTTATTCCTTTTCTATGATTCTTTTTCATTTTATTCCTAGAATTCATCCTCACAAGAGTTCAAAGAAATTTTTGAAAACTGATCACTTGCCATGTTAACAATTCAGCCCAAAGGCACTATCAGCATAATTACATGCTTAAAAATTAATCAGCTAAGATAACTGAAGTTGAAACCCAGACTCTTTCAGATTCTAATATTCACTACCTTCTCTCCCCCTTCTCACCCTTACACATGGTTTAAATGGGCAAAAATGGAATCCCTTTAAGCCAATGTGTATTTCTCAGAAGCTCAATCATCAACTCACCTGTTCTGTCTCAGGTCATGTTGAACTCCACACCAGCACAGCCTTTTGTATTTCTTAGACCAAAAGCAAAATAAATTGCAGACTGGTCTAATTAGCATTGGTTGAATATCCTTGCCCTTTTGGTGACCTATGAATGAAAAAACAAATGGATTAGGTGCTCGCACACTTCAAGGACTTCCTTTAAGGATTTAAGCACTGTCAACTTGAGAAGTCACTTCTTAATATAAGGGTAAAAGCAGGCCTGACTGGTTAGTAGACCTAAATTGGTAACCGCTCCAAGGGGTGGGGGTTAGTTTTCAGACATCCACAGGCTGTCCGGTCAGTTAAACTAATGGCTATAGAGTTAAACGGATAAAGACAACACATATAGTACAAAAATTATTATGGAAAACTCTGCTAGTATCCTTTGTATGACACAGAAGGGATAGCAGGAATTATATAATTTCTTCCGTTAGGAGAGCTCTCTATGTTCAACCAAATCAGATACAATAGAGGCCATTGGGTCAATATTTGTAAAATTAGAAAGATTATTTTTACTGTTTCTTCTTCCTTCCACCCCAGCATCCTGAACAAGCAATATCTTCATGTTCCTTCCAGCTTCTCTAAACTTTCATGACATTTCCCTCCCTGGCATTAAAACATACCTGTTCAACATCCCAATTCTTCCCCAAATCTTGCTATGGAACTAGAGTCTCTAGCCAGCAAAGCCTAAAATATTTACTGTCTAGCCCTTCACATGGAAAGTTGTTGACTTCTGTGTTAGATCTTTGA
Organism: Eonycteris spelaea; assembly: GCA_003508835.1. Classification (NCBI taxonomy): domain Eukaryota; kingdom Metazoa; phylum Chordata; class Mammalia; order Chiroptera; family Pteropodidae; genus Eonycteris; species Eonycteris spelaea. Next base: position 7,864,776 of record PUFA01000007.1, read on the forward strand.
TCTTGTCAGAGAACTTTCCTGAATAATATTCTAAGTTGTCGGGAATCATGTATTTATATGGACTGTAAATACTTTGGGCTTTGCTGGTCAAAGGGTCTTTGATGAAACTGTTCAACACTATGTACAGTGAAATCAGCCATAGACAATAGTAAATGAATGGGCATAACTGTGTTTCTATAAAACTTTATTTATAAAAACAAGTAGTGAGCCATATTTTCCCTTACTTTGACAACCTCTGACCTAAGAAATAAACGTAATGAATTGATAATAAAGGTTTTATATTTGAGACCTACAGCCATATGATAAATGACAAACAAAAATTGGCAAGATTCAGATGAGTAAAAATTGCTGCCCACTGAAAGAACAGCATAAATTATATACTCTGTTCTCACAGTATGATGTCTGGCTACTTGGTAAGTCATCAAGGACATTGTTCTTGATTTAGAAAACTGTATTTTTATTTTGCATTATTAAAGGGATAAAAAAAAAAAAACTTTTAGCTTCCCAGTAGAATTTTACCAGAATAACAAATGCTTTAAAGTGTATCTCAGGCCAGAGAATGGTTGATTAACAATATAAACTGTCTGAAGATGCTGATCCACACAGACTAATTCGGTTTATCAATATGTATGTCTAACATGAACAGTATATCTTTGAAGTGCTAGATTATCTGGAAGAAGGAGAATTGAAGTTACACCTAGTAAAGCCAAGCATGACAAATAACAAAACCAAGATCAAATACGACACAAGGTGACAGGCCCACAGAAGGCATCTGGTCTTCCAAACTAACACTGGCCTACAAATATTAAACATTTTAGACAGTTTAAAAAGGTTTGTTGAGTATGATGGACGGTTTCACCAAAGAAGAATACTTTTTCCAAAGATTTGATGGAGTGGCATAATTAGAGTCTGATAGCGCTTCCTTTTGGTCTTAAGAGTTTTTCACTAAGATTTGGGACATTTGTAGAAGAAGAAAACATAAGGATTGATACCAGTACAGTTGTTCATGCTCAAGATGCCAAATAATTTTCAATCCAAATGTACCATAAGTGCTACTACATCAACACAAGAACATGTCAATTTTGATGTGCATCTTAAAAATATCAAGACTGGCAAGCCAAGTGTTTAGCGTGCACATATTTCCTGCTTTGGAACCAGGCAGCTAAAACTTGGGCTGTTTCTAAAAGTGAGTTGACCTGACTGATAAGCCTGTATCTCACCTGCATTAAGGAAGTGTCCACGGTTTTGGGGGACTAAAACAAAAATCTAAACACAGTAAGTGAACAACCTTTCATCTGAGCCCATTTACATAAAGATATTGAGGAGTTTTTACTACATGAGCACATGAAGTTACAATTTTTATGTTCTATTGCTTATCACACTTCAGACTGGCTTAAATTTAAGTGACTAGCTGGTGATGTCATGCCTAGAATAGCAAGTCACTGGAGCTCACACATAGTGTTTCCAGTACACAGTCACCAGAATTATGACCATTCAGATTATGTGTTGAATAAAAATCTTTACTTCCTATTGTCTATGGGTATATAACAGTAGTAGAAAAATAGAACATCTTAATAATTTATTCATATTTTGGTGGACCCAAAATCATACCAGTAAGACAGCCACCTTGTCACTAATGCACAAGACTAACTCATGACTTCATTGGCCCCAAAGACAGGAATCCATGTACCCAACCTGTTATGAAGCTGATGATTAATCCTGCAGCAATGCATCCTAGGCAGCCCACTGTACTGAAGTAAAGGTAGGAGAGTGAATACCAGGTATCAGCGACTGCAGGTCTGTGAAGGACAACAGCACATGTCACCACATCTGCAGGTTCTGAAGTTAGATTCACAGTTACTCAGAGAACTGCTGAGGGTTCGTTTTAGAGCCTGGCATCTCCCAGATCCCCAAAGCTTAACTTTTTGCCGTTTTTTGAAGAATCAAAGGTAGACTACTTGTGCTTTGTATTCTACTCTATTCAATCCATCTATAAATTACAAATATTGCTACTGAATTTCAATTGTAATGAGGATGTGTTTTCCATTTCTTTTCTATTATTTATTCTTTGGACATTTATTAATCCCAGATTTAGTGACAGAAATTGTGACAAACAGTAAAGATTAAAAGATAAAGAAGTGAAAAAGTCTACATATAGGAACTAACAATAATAGAATGAAGTGGTAGTAACTTGGTGTAATAGGAACAAGGATTCTGTGAATACTAGAAAGAATACAAAACCCAGGCTGATGTGTAAGATGATATCCCAGCTCACTTTAAAAACAAATGATTAGAAGTTAGTCAAGCAAAGAAAGTAGTCAAGGATAGAATTTAGCATTCCCAAAAAAAGAGAACACTATAAGCATAGTCAGGAAGAAAGAAACAAGAGACCTGATGACTATAAAACAGCTTGATATTGTTTGTCCATAATATTTGTGAAGAGGAATAACTCTAAACTAATTGAAACCCAGAGACAAATGGAAGCAAAATAACAGAGTGCTCATATATTATATAGAAAGGACCGCCTGCTTAGGAGCACAATTAGATGCAAGCATGCACATTTATTAAAGTCAGGTACCGTGCCCCTGGATATCTCATGTAATCCTCTCAAAATCCCAGTAAGGGAATTATTACCTTCATCTTTTAGCCAAAGACTGTGAGAATTCAAGGAATTCAAGCAGTAACAAGTTACTAGTTTATGCAAAGATACAGCATGGATAAATGGTAAAACCAAAATCCAAACTCAGGTATTTCTGATACCAAAATCCATGGTCTTGTCCCTACACCATATTATCTCTTGTATTAATTATCCCAGCCAGAGTAGAAGGGAAAATCCTTTGTTAAACTCTGTATAGTTTGAATCAGAAACTGTAAGTTCATAACAGTGCTTCTTACTCAATTCATCCACATTCTCTGTGTTACTCACAAACCTATCAAACTCAGAGCCTTTATTCTTTTAAGGACACTATGACCTCCATATCTACCTACCTATTTTCAAACTTTTCACAATTTTTTTATGTTCTGCGCTCATACCTCCAACTAATCCTTTCGCCTTGTTTATCTTGTACACCAGAACACAGAGGAACGGTGATCTGCAGAAAGCTGGAGCCTTACAGGGCACTTGGCAATACTGGGTGCTGCCCACAGGGATCCTTACAAGAAAGCAAGATCTGTCTTGTCAGACTCATCACTGAAGAATACACCTTCCTCTAACCTAGCGACTCACTCTCCAGGACTTCCTGTCATCTTTAGGGTCAGTGTACCTGCTAGATAGCACTGGAGGCACTGACTTCGTCACATTTGATGGGACACATTGCTCTGTCGATAAAGGCAAGGGCCATGTCTTGGAGTTTGGTGGAGGGTAAATGAAGGACCCAATGGCCACCCAAGATGACAAAGTGATTCCAGTCAGAAGGCCCCCTAGTGCTCCCTTGATAAAAGAAAAAAGAAAAAAAGTTAATGAGAAATTTGACAAAGCTGTTGAAAGAATAATGAAGTAAGGAGTATTGTGCCTCAGAGAGTCTCGCTTCCCACCCAAAATCTTAGCCACACATTCTGGAAACAGCCCACTCAAATCGTGTTCCTCCAACTCTCACAATGCAGCTTTATTTAGAAATAATTTTTCCTTAAATAAGACACTGGATAATTTAATACTTAGATTTCTAACAGGAACCTTTTTGTTCTCCTTTTAGCTTCTTTTTCTTATCACTTAAAAAGCTGTTACAACCTCAGTTCCCAGTAACAAAGTTTCAGAAGTTTAGGACACCCTCAGGTAATGGACTTCAAAAACAGCACCAGAACATTCCTTTCATCATTATTCAAGAGAAACTAAAGCAATATATGATTTGAATACCTGTACTTCAGTCTAAACCAGGGGTTTACAAACTTCTATAGAAACAGCCCCCTATTAAACATTTTAGGTTTTGCGGGCCATACAGGGGCTGTCACGACTACTCGATTCTGCCATTGTAGCACAAAAACAGGCATAGACAATATATAAACAAAGAAGAGTAGTTGTGCCCCAGTAAAATTTTCTGGGCACCAAAATGTGAATTTTATTTAATATTCGTGTGTCATCAAATAGTGTTCTTCTTTTGATTATTTCCAACAATTAAAATTGTCAAATCGTTTCTAGTTCGTAGGCTATCTGAAAACAAGAAAATGACTAGATGTGGTTTGAAGGGTATAGTTTGCTCACCCTCTGGCCTACAAGTAAAGGGTGAATGGACTTCAGTAGGAAGTTCAACCCTTGCTGATTTAGAGTGGCTGCGTGGAAAGCCATGCTGAGAAGGATTCCACAGTCACATCCACAGTCTGTGGAAGGAGAGTCAGGAGTGATTAGTAGGATGACATGGCCAAGGACCAGGGGTAGTCCAAATTGGCAATATTCACTATCTTCCCTCTAAAACAAGGTGGTTTTCCTGACTAAATAGAAGTACTGTAATTCACTAACATAGATAACAAATGTTGAGAATGTGTTAAGATGTCACGTAGCTTGTTATTAGGTTTTTTTTATTTTGTTTTGTTTTGATTTTGGTTTCGGTTTTGGTGGCTAAGAAATGGCCTTCTATCATACTACCTCCCCAAGGACATAACTATCCTTATCAATCTTGATGTCAGAAAAGCAGAATCATATAAAGTATCTCCTAATAAGACCTTAGCGGAGGCACTGCAAATTCCTAATGTTCCCTACCTACCCGTTCTTCTTACTTAACCACACAGAATTTATTTGGCTAATAAGGGTCAGGTAGCCACAGAGACCTAATTAGGTATATCATGTAACTCAAGCTTTTTTGAGCACCTCATAATATGTTACAAATATTTATAGTCAGGTTTCATGGAGTCTAAATACTTTTAAAAATGTATGCATGTAAGTGTATGAACGGCAATTATAAAAAACAGTAATTTTGCTAGATTGAAAAAATTATATTTAAATATTTAAAAATATTATTATATTATCTTTTCAAATAAATGTTTATTTTGATTTATACTTACCACACAGTCATTCAACTAAAATTTACTTCAAGACATACTATTAGCTTGTCAGCCAACAAAGCCGAGCAACTTTCAGAATATATAGTTTGTCTACTCTCCCCTCCTTAAATTAGTTCATTAACTTAAATTAGTTATAATTTATGTAAAAATATAGAATGAAGATTTACATTTTTTTAAGTTTTAAAAATTATATTTTAACTAAATGATTTCTGAATTCAATATCAATTTTCTGAATTCAAACTCAATTTTAAATTTTATTCACTTTAGAAAAGACAATTTAAACCCTAAAGAATCAGCTTTAATCCCATGACATTTGGTATTTCATGAGCGCCTCTTACTTTCTTCTTCTGAAGTCGGAGATAGGAGGGCTCGGGTTTCGTTTAGTTCTCCTATGGAAAGAAGCCACCGTTTTCTTCTGGCAAAAACAAATGGCCTTTCCAAGGAGGAATGAGAATGAGAAAGGGGGGAGGGTACAGGATTCTTACCTTCCAGTTCACAAAAGGAAACATAATTCCCAAAGAGAACAGGCCTAGCATTGGTCCCCCACACATGCCGTGGATGCTGAGGGAAGCCTGCAGGAAAAAGAGATCAGAATCATGAATCCATGGCCCATTGGGAACCACATCTTTCATCGACCTGTAACAAAACTTAGTCCTCATCCTGACTGTGCCACTCATGACTCCTATGCTTTCTAGAAATCATTTCTCTTTTCTGAGCTCAATGATAAACATTGTATGAAAAAGTAAAAATATATACAAACGTGCATGCGCATGTGTGAGTGTGCATGCATGCGTGTGTGTGTGTCCACGGGCACAGGTCATTTGGATTTGGTAGAAGTATCTTGCCCTCAATCTGGAACTCATTGACTTGTTTGTATTTTCTATCTTTTCAAAAAGTGTTTTTTTATAATGTACTAATAAATACATCTATAACCTACATTTCATGTGTTATGTAGCTGATCAGCTGTTTTAATTTACTTTGAACAGGCAATATTAATTGTCTTTTACCCCACCTCTGCCACCCACTCAGAACTCCTCGAGGATGTAGAAGGATTCTTGGGGAAGTCATTGGACACATATCTCATTTCTCATTTTTACGGCTCTATCTTTTTTGGAAATTAAGGGAATTTGATAAATGTGTTTCTTAGCCTCTAAGCTATTGAACCTAGTGAACTAGTGAGAGAGTTTCATTAAACAATTTTCTGTCAACCCACAGTCTTGTTCCATGGCCTTCCAAGAGTATCGAATATACACAGTCACTGACATGCAGGCAATTGAGCACATACATTCACACACAGCTACTCTGCAGTTGACTCTAATTCTATTAGTGTAACTGTAAGGCCCTCAGATCAAGGTGCTGAAATGAAGATGCTCTGAAGACCTTATGTAGACAGTATCTCATGTTTGTCAGGCATAGTAAAGATTAACTACCCAGGTATTCCAAATAAGTGACTTCATTTAATCCTTACAATTACTCTTTTAGTAGGTAACACTAACTGAAATTTATAGATGAGAAAATTGAACTCAAAGGAAACATATTAAAGATGTAATTTCATCTAGAAAGTGGCAGAGGTGAGATTTAAGAGTTTTATGTCATTTTGTCTTGTTCTAAAACCCACATTTTCTCTCCTAAAAACAATGTTTAATAAGAAAAAAAATCAAGAGCACAAATCACCTTATGATTCTTTTTTGCTTAAGGGGAGAAAATTTTTTGAAAGAGTCCATCACTAGTACTACTTGAATTTAAATTATGGTCTTTCCACAAATAACTATGATTTGGCAACCTTCTCTTATAACTCAAATTGATTCTACTTCAGAAGAGTCTTTCTTCTCTATAAAAAAATAAGGAGATATGACCTTCACGTCCCCTCCACCTATAATGTAAGTTCTTTTGTCCAGAAGGATGAGCTACAGGCATTGTTATGATGGTTTTCCTAGGGTAATTTTTAGAGAAGTTAATGCCACAGATACGTCTTGGGCAAGATAGAGGCAGATAAAATTAAAGTTGATACTTTTCCCCAGTGTAGATACTTAATTTAATATTCTTGATATTGCCTCTGCTAATTGATAGCATTAATTCATAGTTGCTGTGGTTGCTGAATTTGGAAGACTTACTCGCTATTACATGAGAGACTCAATAACTTAAGAAAGATGCTTATTTCCCCCTGATGAGGGGTTGAGGTGCAAAATTAAAAATCTCTTAGACATTCACCGGTCAAAGTGCTTCAGAAAAAACAGGTTTTACATATAGAGAGAATAAAATAATCCAAAAGTTTCTAGATTTAAAAAATATATATTTCTGTAGTGTGAAAAACTAACCTTAATTTTTATCTTTATTTCTGTTGTCATTAGCATATTTTATTGGAGAAATTTAAAGCTCATCTAAGCCATTCCTGAAAGTTGGAAGCAATGACTAAAACATGTGTTTGGGGTTGGGGTTACCTTGCTATGCCTTAGCTTTCTCATATGTCAAGTAGAAATTCTAATACTTGCTTTCTGTTTTTTGTTTTGTTTGTGTGTCTGTTTTGTTTTGTTGGTGACTATTCTAATGTAGAATCCAAGAGAAAGCTCAGAATGGTGACTGAGCAATCCAGAACACATAAGTTATCTAATATTATTATCATCTTCTGATATTGTTGTCATTACCTATCTGTTAGTGAGCTTTCCGATTCCTGAGGCTTGTCATTTGATTGTTGGACTGTTTTGAGATCTAGAAAGCACTTTGTTAAATAGAGATAAGAATGGCCTGAAAGTTATCATAGCCCGTAGCAGAACTAGCTCATGATGGACAAATGGCCTTTGCCAAAGGGAGCTCTGCAAATCATTAGTTAATAGATCTTTGCGGCCATTTCCTGCCTCTTCTCCCTGTCTCCTCTTTCTCCCCACAAAAGGTTCTATGGTCACATATTTCTTTACTCTAGGTCTTTCCAGAACTTTAAATGTTGATAAGTGCTGGAGATTTCTAAAAGGGGAATGCAGTGTGCAGCATGTCCCAAAAAGTCTTTGACTTTTCTCTCTTGGAACATTTCACAGGATGAAGGTCTCCAGAACACACTTTGTAAAATCCTAAACTAAAATATTGAAAAAGCCTTCATTTAAGTACCATCAAGCTGTCTGCCCCTAGCACCATCCAAAAACACACACCATGAATATGGATTGGTTTTGTAAACATGAAATGAAACCTGGTTCTATCCTCACACCTACGGCACTTGGATTTCATCTTTCCATATGTAAAAGGTGAATATGAATGCTGTTGCACTGTATTCATTAAATATAGCAAAGCTGTTTGGAAAATTACATAGGGGAATTATAGTTGCCTTTCTGCACCTGTCTAGTCAGACATGTTCAGAGAAATGAGAGGGCCACCTTTCAGACAAATATCTTTCTCAGGAAACAAAAACTTAGAGTTTTCATTTCTTGCCTATCAGCATTTCCTAAACTGTAAACTAGGGGGCACACATTTTAAACAATCCAGAAAGTGAACTCAACATACTTGTCTGGATAATGACAAGAAGAGACAGACCATCACTCAAAACGCCGTCTTTACCGTAAGCCAGTCTTGGAGGCATCCTTGTCTTTCTTGAGCTCTACATACCTCAATAGCAAATAAGCTTAAAATGCATATATCTCTACTGGAAACAATTTCGTGATTTTCACTAAATTGAACATGATGCTACTTCCTTAAAGGTAATTAAAATTTGAATACAGGTGAGAAAGCAATAGGGGACAAAGCATCAGAGACAACTTGGAAATGCAATCTCTATGAATGAAGGAAAAATAAACCTTAAAAGATGCTGCTGAAATCAATAAAGACAAACCTCACCAACTTGCCAGTGAGAATTTGAGCAAGATATTTTCACTCTTTTCTGTAATCATCGACAAAATGAAGATGTTAAAACATTACCCTTAAGGCTTCTTCTAGTGGTGACGTTTTTTGGAACTGAGAGTTAGACATATGGGAAGCAGTCCAGCCTGGTTAGCAGGTAGACAATGGGTGAGACATATCCCAATGCCACCACTCTTTAGTTATGGACTTTGGGACCATTACTTCACCTCTCTACATTTTAGTTTCTTCATCTAAAATGAGTACATTAACCATACTATGTCTTAAAAAAATGATGAAGATTAAATGAGGTAATACACTTGGGTCTGTACCTAGAATATAATAAATATTCCATTTATGTCAATTTTTATTATTGTTTTTACTATTATTATGATCATTCTACTTTTATTTCAGGATCATAAATTCCCGGGCTGAATTTTAAAAGAGTTTTCATTTTATTACAGTGTACCTGTCACTAAGTCCCATCATTAGTTTTTAATAGTTCCCCCTTCTGAAAGTAATTTTGGTTGAATTTTAACATGTATATTTAACTTGGACCTGGTATCAGAGAATGACTTGGAGGAACAGGCAAAATGGTTTTCTTTTCTATTGAAAAGAAAATAGGTAAAAAGTTGCTGTGAAATCAAATGTGTCTTTTTCCTTCATTGATTACTTACCTGTAAAATGCTCCCCATGAGGGATGCAGCCACAGCCATTAAAGTGCATATCACACCAAATAAGATACCTAAAAGAAAGAAAACATGTTACCATCATCCAAGCTGGCTTTGAGAGTTTCCTTTACTGCCTGCCCAGGATCGTCTCTGATATAAGCTTTATTGGAAGAGATGTGCATGAGAAATTTCCTCCCACTTAGCCATCATGAGCCCCAAGAAGGACATTTAGGAGATTTTTGTCCCAGGGACATGCTTTCCTAGGTCAGGAGGAATGAGCTGGAATCTACTGTTGAGTAGTTTTCCCTCCAAGATTTAAGAAGAAAGCTGTCATGTGGAAGCAGCATGAAACTGTGGAAAGGGCATGGGTCTAGGCTAATCCAGACTAAATTAGCAGGAACTAATTTCCATTGGACTATGCACCAGCATTCAACTGAAGAAATTACTAAACTCTCTGGGAGTTAGATAGTTTCTCATCTTGAAAATTGTTAAATATCTAAGCCTTTTATGCAATAGTCTTTGCAAATCTTAAAAGTTTGTCTGGTCTCTTCCCTTAGTGCTTTATTTATACGATCCTTATGGCCCTTAGTATATTGCATACTGAATTACTTGCTTACATATCAATGTTGGAGAAACATAAGGACCATCAGGGTGCCATGCTCTGAAGCATTTGCACTGTACCTCTTGTATCACGGGATCTTGCTGAATGATCAGCATATATTTCATAGTCATCTTTTAAAGATAATGATTTCTTTTACATCATCTTTTAAAAAAAATAATTCTTTAAGTACATCTTTGTTGTTTTTTTTAAAAAAATCACCTTAAAAATACATTCAATGCCCATTGATAACCCATAAACTAAATAAGAGAGAGAGAGAGAGGGACGAAGAGTTGGAGACAGATATAGACAGAGATGCAGCAACAAAAACAGAGAGAAAATGGTTTTCCCCTTGTTTTAGAAATTGTGTCTCAGCTGAATATCTCAATGTGACTATTAATTCAATTTTACTGAGTAGTGACAATATCAGGCACGTTGCTAGATGCAGTGCAGTGCTATAAAATCAGAACCTGATTTCTGTCCAAAAATCTCACTCTTAGAAGGGGACTATATAGAAATAAATAAATTTATCCAACAGTGCCTGATACATAGCAAGTACTATGTGTTTACATTATTATTATTGTTATTATTATTATTTCAGGTTTAGTACATGATATTCATGATATTTATTATCAGGGATTCACTCAAAATTAAATCAAGCTAGCAACTTTTAATGCCGTACTTTCCAGCTTCTTAATAAGACACAGAAAAAGAAGGAAACTCACAACACCAAAAACCAAGTTTGATCAATAAACACATTTTAGAAGTTTAACATGTTTCTGTTATCTTCAAAAATGACAGATTAGCTTGCAGAAAATAGTGTTTTCCCCTGATTCTGTATGAATAAGGAGAACTCCACCTTTCTGAAGAAATTAACAAAAAACGTTTTCTCTCTACTAATGATTATCTTCTTGCTGGGCCAAAAAGTATCTGTTCAAATGAAATTCCAGGCAGCCATCCCTCAACCGAGTGTTTCTACACTTTTTGTGTTGACTAGAGAATTAATTCAGCTCACCCTCCCAAAATCTTTATATGTTCATCAGATTGCAAGGCAGGAAGTTTAAGGGAAATTGCCATAGAAATTTAGAGTGTGTGGACCCACAGACAAAGCAGTAAATGTGGGCGGGAAAGAAGGCTCCTTAGTTGCAACAAATGCTGTGGATTTTCCCACTGCTACATTAGCTCAGAGGATCAGACAATAAATTATAGGCCTACAAAGAAACTCCTGCCTCAGTCCAGAATATTCATCGTGAATATTTGCTAGAAATTGAGAATTTTACAGGGAGTAATACCCATCTACCAACTTTTATGTCTAACTTATTATGCAAGATAGTAAATAGAATACAGGTAATTCAACTACCCCATTAACAAAGATGTGGTCAGCGTTGCTTCCTCCTTTTTAAACATTAGTAAGAAGAAGAAGAAAAAAAGGAAGGTAAAATGTTGTCAAACAAGGGAATAAATATATCAACCTAAAAGCTCAAATAAAGAGTAAGTTTTCTGGAAAAAATTTACCTTAAGGGCCTGAAAAAAAAAGTATTTAGAAACTCTTTGGCAATCCCAATGTAATGCAAAAATGCATTGACTCAATGAGGTAAACAAGTCCAGGTCAAGAGAAAAGAAATCAGATGAAAAAATCAACAGGACAGGGTACAACACCGTATGTTTAGGTGAAGATGAATCCAAGTGTGGTAAGGAAAGACTACAAGGAAATAAAAAACACGATAATTGATCAAGCACTTTCACTCTTAGGGTATTTATCAAAAAAAAAAAAAAATGAAAACACATTCATAAAAAGACTGCACAAGAATATTCATAGAAGCTTTATTTTTTATAACTTCAAACTGAATATGGTCCAGGTCTATCAACAGAAGGAGAAGTTTAAAAACCTGCAGTGTATCCATATAATGGCATATTACTCACTAATAAAAGGGGTGAATTACAGATAAATAAAATAAATGGCTAAATCTCAAAAAACTATTATGTAGAGTGAAAAAAATTGTACAAAAGTAGAGTGCATACTATGTAATTCCATTCATATGAACACTAGAAGAGGTAAAACTGGTCTCTGATGGGAAACATCAGGATAGCGATTGTGTCTGGAGGAGAGTAGGAACAAGGATTAACTGGAATGAGCAAGACGGAACTTTCCCTGGTTATGGTAATGATTTACATCTTTAAAGGCTGGGTCACACAGGTATATGAATTTATCAAAAATCAGCAAATGTATACTTAACATTTGTCCACTTCATTGTAGGTAAATTTTACATTAAAAGAAAAACAATTTTAAACAGACATTGAATTCTAGTTAATAACATAATGCTAAAATAATTAGGCAGAAGTATACTGATGTCTGAAATTTATTTTAAATGTATCAAAAATATAATGCGTTAATGGACAGAGAGGGAGCTAAATGGATATGTGAAAAAGCAAGTTCGGGAAAATATTAATGGAGAATCTAGGTGGTATATTTATGGGAGCTTATGGCAAAAGTCTTTAAACTTTATTGTATGATTTAACTTTTATAATAAACTATAAGGAAAAAATATAGTAGCAGAATTTAAATCATTATTATTAAAGACTTTACTTTGCGGATAACTCAAAGTAACGCTGAGAAAGAACTTAAGTTCTTTAAGTATACAGAATAGAATAAACTTATAAAATTAACAGAAAAAGTGAAGGAAATGGAGAACAAACAACACAAATTATAAGAACATTTAAGAATAAGAAGAAAATAAAACTACCACTTGTAGGCAATAACACACTAACTAGAAAACCAATTTAAAAATTTTAAATTCATGAGAGTTGGATAAATAGCTAGATATGTGCTTTATAAAACAAAAACAAAAAGCTATAGCTTTTCCACATTGATAATAAACAGTTTAGAAGATATTATGGGGAAGGCATCCCATTCACAATATCAATGAATGAAGAAAAGGAGGAGAAGGAGGAGGAGGAGGAAGGCATGAGTATAATTAACATGTAGGATAGAAAATATGATATTATTAAATGGGAACAATAAATACTTTTGCTAGATGGAAAGTTATAAAGATGTCTGTTCTTCCGAAATACATTTTTAGGTGTAAAGCAATCTCATTGGGATGGGAGAGACTGTAGCTCGGTGACATGCAATAAATTATTCTAAAGTTAACCTGAGAGACTTAATAAATATGAATAGCCAAAAAAAATTGTTTGAAATTAACAATAGAAAAAATTTTAAACTAAAAAAAGCGACAGAAATTGTTCTACCAGATATTTTTTAAATAAAATGCTCTAAAACTATGATATAAAACAAGATGGTATTAGTCTTGCAATTGAGAAATAATTTAATGAAAATAAGTATATAATATGAAGCAAATCCTTAGAGTTGAAAGAATTTTATATTGTATTTTATTACTAAAAATATTAAAAACTAATGAAGACTACTGGATTAATGATAATGAGAAAATTTGCTATAGAGAGAAAAAATTTAGATCATCATCGTAAATCGAATAATTTAAATTATCAAATAAATATTAAATATAAAATGTAAATTTATTTACAACCTAGAAAATATAAAAAATATATAATTGAGTTTGAATGGGAATAAATTTATAAACATAAAAAATGGATGAAATAATAAAAAAATCCTATATTTGATCAAATATAAAATGATAATTTCTGCACATAAAAATGTAGTTTAAAAACTCTGGGACACATTCTGCAGTATTCAAAAGCCACATTTACATATGAAGAACTTTTACAAACAAAATTTCTATTATCTCATTAACAAATAAACATAAACTGACTTTTCATAAAAATATACAAATGATTATCAATTTAAAAATGTTCAAATTCACTATAAATCAAAAACATATAAATTAAAGCAGAAATGTCATGTTATTTTGCCCATTAAATTTGACTAATTTTTAAAAATATTAATATAAAGTACATAGAGAAAAATATCACTACTCATTGCTGCCACACATAAATATTAATTGGACCTTGATAGAACTATTTTTCTTAATATTTACCAAGAACTCTCAATTAATTTGTTTATTTGACCTGGCAATTTATTTTTAAAGTTTATCCTAAAAAATAAAATTATAGGTGCAGTCAAAGATTTATGTATATGTGATTCACTACAATGTTACCAAAAATGTAAAAGAATTAGAAAAGTAACAATAGTATAAAAATGAAGAAATAAGCCATTTAGTTAAATATTAAGCAATTATTCAAAAAAATGTTTTTACAAAAATACATAAATGATGAAGAAAAATGCTCACTATAGAATGCTGAAAAAACAACCAGGAAAAAAAATTAGATAGATTTGACTATTTAAAAAGCACATATATTTTTCCCACATTTATCTACATTCCCTATAACTAAATAAGCATAAAATTTGTTTATACTTAAAAAAGTAAACTTTGTAAAACTATAATTCAAGATGATAAGTACTACAAGATAATAAATGTAATATGCAATTGTATGATCAAACAAGGGGTAATTATTCTAAAGGATTATATCTAAAGGATTCTTTCTAAAACAATTTGGCTTTATTAGACAAAAGAACTTGCCATAATGATCAGAACATTTTCCCATGTAGAGGAACTAATATGATTAATAAATAGTGATGTTGATGTGATGAATCTGGAATGTAGGGTGAGCTCAAGAGTGTCAAAAATAAGATTAGTGAAAGGTAAACTAGCTGATCATTCTTTCCTGGTACCCTCCTAGCATCTTTGTAAGTGTAAGAATCTATATGTGAGATTCCTTGTGCATCTCAGTGTGTTTTTGTGCCTGTATGTGTGTCTTGAATAGTATGTGCAGGATTTTGATGCATGACACAGGAATATTTCATGATATGGAATAGAAAATCCACAAGCTCTACCTACATAAGCCTTTACTGATCCAAGTGCTCAGCTTATCGGAGAGATGGGGAAAACAGCTCTTGATGAAATCCTCAAAGGTCACTGTTGCTAAGGCATTAATGCTGCCAGCCACGGTGCTATAGGGAGAGAAAAGGGAGAACATAATCCAAGCTAAATAATACTCAGACACCAGCATGCCCTGTTTTCCAGGGCAAATAGATGAGGCAGGGCTCTAGGAAAAAATGATACAGACATATATTCTTATTTGGGGATTCCAGGAGAATTATTTGGCCTGTCTACTCACTCTTTCTGTGCTTAATGCTATTTCAATTCTTACACAAACTCCACTGAAGAAGCTAGGCTTTCACAAGATGTTAAAAGAGTTAGCAAGCAGTAGCAGAGAGATTGTGTGTGCATGTGTATTTGAGTGTGTAAGTTAGGCTGGACTTAAAGCAGGAAGCAGTGACTACTTTAACCCAGGTGTCAGTACACTGGGTTATTCATTAGCAATTAATTAATTCCTTAATATCATTCATGAATCTATTTATTCATTCTGGAAACTAGGCATGCAATGGCTAACAAGAAGTTCCTTCCCTAAATGATAGATAGAACAAGTATGAACTTCCCAAGACCCATTCCTGGGAATTGAGACTCTAAGTACTTTGGGGTACCATTCTTGTTTCCCAGGAATCAAGGTCTGGTCTACATTTCCTATAATACCCATCTTCTATCTGCTGCAGCTCCATGGAAGTCAAATAAGAAAAGCAGATGATCAAATAGAAGGAGTTCCCATGTTTTCAACATATATGTCTCAAAAGTCATCACGTGAAATTTTCAAATATTAGGGTTCACCCTTGAATCCATTGGGAAGAAGGGAACAAAAAGCTGAATTTGGCCCAGAAGAATCAGATTTACAGAACCTCCACTTGGTTGCTTTTGGAGTCAGGTGTATTACCTACACATCAATTTCTCAAATTCTAAAACTGCTATAAGACGGTAGAAATTTTTTCTTCCCCCTCCCCCTCAATTATCATCTCTTTATTCTACCTCCACTCTTGTCTTTCCCTTTTCCTAACCCAACACCTTCCTTAACATTGTAGAAGAAGTAACCTCTCTAAATACATACTCTCTAGGGTGTCCTTTTCTTGGAATTTTTGAAGTTGAGCTCAAATGAGTTGATCATTCCCTTATGGAGGATTTAATTTGTTGGCAGCTATATTTTACCAGTCTGGAGAGAGTCAGCTTTAGATTAAGAGAAAAATAAATAAATAAAGTCTGTAGAGAAAGACAAAGTGAAAGCTAGAGTGTCTCTCTTACTTGTGTTTAATCCTCTAGTGTCCATTGTTTTTGTCCTTACTTTCCTTGAGATCTTAATATCAATGTCACAGAACAATATCACTTTGCATTAGTGATAGCATTCTAAAAACAGTATCGATAAAAATAATTCAAGAGTACACTAAATTAAAATTAAAGTTACAGTTATTATATGAATTCAAACAGGTTGCTATTTTGGAAATGTGTCAATATATTTACACTGATATGTTAAATGTTAAAAATTTTTTAAATACCCATTTCAAAAATGCCAAAATTTTACCAAAATCTAATATTCTCCCTGATAAGAATATTTCCTAAAAGTAAAATAAGTAAATGCATTTTTGTTCTTTTTTATACTTTTTAAAACTTCAAATATTTTAAAATATAAATAATACCTTTCAAGTCAAAATCAAAATTCATATTTAATGGTAAGACCCAAGAATAATTCCCTTTAAAGTAAATAACAAAACAGGATTTTTGCTATCTTTTCATTATTTCTCATTGTTCTCAAAACACTATAACATGAAAATTAACATAAAAGTGAAATTATTAGAAAAGAAGAGAAAAACATTAAAACATTTGCAAATATCATGATTTCAGTATAATTAAATCCTAAAGAATTAACTGAAAATAATTAGAAAAAAATAGATAGGAAGGATAGTCTGTAACAGAAAAGTAATAAATAAGTATGAACCTAACAGGTATTAAATCATATGTTAAAGCACCATCACTAAAATTGTTAGTATTGGTATAGCTGTAGACAGATAGATCAAAGGAGCACAGAAAAGAATCAAGAAAAAGACCCAAATACATGGAAGAATATAGGATGTACTAAAAATAGCTTTTAAAGTCAGTGGTTAAAAGATGCTTTTTCTCTTGCTAAAAATAAATAAATAATAATAATGAGGGAACAGTGGCAACCATAGAAGGAAAATAAGGAAAAAAGTCCTTACATCATATGTATAGTCTAGATGATTTAATATTTTTAACATTTAATAAGAGCATAAATATAAATGGTGTCTGGATAATTACTTATGATCATGAAATGGAAAAACCTTTCTGAGAGCAATATTAACCCAGAAACCATAATGTAAAATAATTGATTAATATAAAATAAAAGTTCTACATACTCAAAAATGCCATCGATAAAGCAAATACATAAAAACAAATGAGAAAAAATAAGACATATGTCAATAAGCTCTTTTATATAAATAGAGAGAGGAAGGTAGGTAGGCAGGTAGACAAGTAGACAGAAAGATAATAGAAAAACTCAAAAGAAAAAAGTAACAAAATAAATTGGCATTTTACTAAAAAAAAAAAAAATACTAATGGCCAATGAAAGTAGGGGAAGTTAGCCAAGTCCACTTATGATCAAGGGAATTTGTATTTAAATTAATTACTATTTTTTAACTATCAGAATGGCAAGCTAAATAGTTTCATAGTACCCAGTATTAGCGGTTGTATGGAGGAAAGAGGCACTCTACTTAGTTTCTTTTCAGTGTGTAAAATGATACGCATTTTTAGAGGTCAATTTAGCAATGTCCATGAAAAGTTTAAATGAATATGTGTTTTGACACAGTAACTCCAGTTCTTAGACTGTAATCTACATATAACCTTGCACGATTTCACAAAGCTATACCATGTAGTATGCTATGGACTCAATGTTTGTGTTCTGCCAAAACTCATACGTCGAAGCCCAATGCACAGTGTGATGGTGTTCAGAGGTGGGGCTTTTGAAAGGTGATTAGGTCATGAAAGTAGAGCCCTCCTAAATAAGATTAGTGACTTTATAAAAGAGACCCCACAGAGCTCCATCATCCCTTCTACCATGTGAGGATACAGCAGAAAGACGGCTATATTTGAACCAGAGAATGGGCCTTACCAGACACCGAATCTGCTGGTGCCTGAGTCTGACTTCCTAGCCTTGAGAACTGTGAGAAATAAATTTCCATTGTTTATAAGCCACCCAATCTATGGTATTCTGTTACGGCAACAAAAAAATGAACTAAGACGTAAGCATTGTTGTTATGCCTTACGTTAAAGGATGATCAATTAAATTATAGTAGATTAAAAAAAATTAAATTAGGTCTACTGATATGCAAGATTTCTAAATCATATTAACTTAAAGAAATGAAGCAGTATATAAAACATAATCTATTTTCTATATGCTAAAAGGTATGTATGTTCACATAGTGCAAAGAAATGTTCTGATTCATTAACAAGAAATTAGTGATTTAAGGAATAAGATAAAAGTTTTTACTTTTATCCCCTGATACTGTTTGAATTTTGACTCTGCTCTATCCTATGACTGATTCTTTGCATTTGAGGTCCAGGAAGGAAAATAAGACTTTTCCCACCAGCTGAGTCTCTGATTCATAAAAGCAGAAGGTCTGGCTTAAAGCAAAGTAATGATGCTGTCTTAATGTTTTAGTATATTGCTTTCAATACTGTTGCCCTTACCCTTCTCCAAGTCACTATTATCTCTTGTCTCAATTAAGACAAATGCCTCCTAACTGGTCACTCATTTTCACCACTCATGCTTTTATTATAGTCTTTTCTCCACCTAGAAAACAGTTTTCAATTGTATGACATCGCTCAGTCCCTTACTCCAAAACTTTTAATGCCTTCTCTTAATTTGAAGTTCAAATTCTTTACCATTTCATGAAGGCTCTGCATGATCTGATGGCTGCTCACACTTCAAACTCATCACCATCGGCTCTCCTCCCAGTTCATTTTGCCTCAGCTCTTCTCCTTGTTCTTAAAATACTCCATATAATTTCTCTCTTGGGTCTTTGGAATTTGCTCTCCTCACTGCCTGTAAAGTTTCCTGCCTGTGCCCTTCACATAGCTGGCGTCTCTGCCTCCTTTAGATCTCAATACAAATGTCATATGCTCAAAGAGGAGGTCCCTAAAGACCCTATTAAAAATCGAGCCCCCAAGCCTCACCAATCTCAAGTATATCGCTGTTATTTCCTTGAAATATTTTACGTTATCAAACAATATCTTGTTTATTTTGTTTACATGTATATTACTCATATTCCTTGTAAATTAGAATGCCAACTCTTTCTGAGGGCGATGCTTACATCAGTCTCTGCATTCTCTGCAGTATCTCCACTGCCACCGACTGTGACTGGCATAATATAAACCTTCTAAAATATTTGTCAGAATAAATATATGAATAATTTTTTATTTAGAATAATGTCTACATGTGGGGGATGGAAGTTATTAGCTACCTGAATGTGCTATTGAAGATGGGGGGTATGGATTGCAAAGGACAGATCTGGAGAAATACATTGCAGCTGAATAGTAAATGTTATGAGAGTGAGCTTGTGTGAAAGTGATGTGAAATTGTGAGGGCAGCTGGCATGGAAAAAGGTTGAGAAAGAGAGGTCTAGCATATGGGCAGACCTAGTTTTTCATCCTGCCTCTGCAGTCTACTATGTCACCATGGGTGAGTTATTTATTTTGCTAAATTTTATTTTCCATATCTGCAAACTGATGATAACATAAGCAATATATATATATATATAAATATAATATAAACTATATATAATATATAATATATAAACTATATATAAACTATATATAATATATAAACTAATATATATGTATAGTGTGTGTGTGTGGGTGACAACTATTGAGCAAATGCAAATACAGCATTCAGCAGGGAAGTTGACACACAGTAAATACTATGTGACACACTCAGTGAATACTGACGATTCACTGTTACTACCACCCTTTCATCCTGGTTGTCATCATTATTATCATCACAGCAGTTTAGTCAATACTAACCTCAGACTTCCACTGAAGGCACAAGCCACAAAGAGTCCTGGAAATCCGGGCATTGAGGCAAATACCTCCATGACAAAGTATGGCATCAACTAAAGAAGAGGCAAAACAGCATAGGATTAGTGGTCTCATTATCGGTGTTCGAAATGTGGGAATGTAGCTTTTTAAGACAAAAAAAAAAAGGGGGAAACAAAGGGAAAAAATGCAAAATAAATAATAGAGGAGTTTGCATAGACTAAGGCTGTTACATGCTGGCAAATGAGGTAATGATCAATCCAGTGCCATGAATCTGAGGTCCAGCTATAGGAGAGGGGAAGGGTTACAGTCAATATTAGGAAAAGGGTTGGATGAATTTTAGAAGTTTCAGAAACTTTTAAAATTTGTCTTTTGTTTGTAACGTTTGCTATTTTCTTGCCTGTCTACCCTTAGAGTTAGCAATTAAACTCTAAAAATATATGCTGAAATAGATCTTCAGAGAATATAGATGCTATAGTTCTACTCTGTAGGTGAATTTGTGGAAAAGAAGTCCCCAGAAAACAGAGTGAGACAGTTGAATATACACGGAAAGAGATTGCTCCTCCTGAGCATATTCCTCATAAATAAAGTTTTTAAGAGCATGTTTAATGTAGTATGAAAGAATAATGTTGTTTAAGCTGAGATAAGAAGACATAAACAGAAGCAGTATTATAGAAATAAGAGTCATTTTGTTCAATTTGAGATGAAAGCTTTTATTAATCAACCTTCAGATATATAAAAAGAATTGAAACGTACCATTGACAACCAAAACCATAGGTTCATGTCCACCTTCCTTTCTCCTCAGCCTTGCCCTGGCTCCAGGCCCTGTCTTCAATGGCAAAGTGAGGTGACTTCTTTTTACATGTTCACTTTGTCATATTCGAACTTAATTTGTGGTGATATCACCCAAGAGTAGAGTCCTTGGGATGTGGAAAGTAGCTAGACGTCCAGGTGGAAAAGAGAAAGACCCCCACATCACCCATCAATGGCCAGAAACCCACTCATTCCAGCCATTCCACAGGCTCCAAGGGAATATGTACCTGGTCTGGTGCTGAGATGATGCCAGAAGTCCAAGGGTCACAGTCTTTGAAGTAGGAGTACATGGTTAAGCCAGAGAAGATAGCACACCCCACAGTAATCCAGAGACCCAACAAGTTAAAGTACAAGGCTCTGGAAAAGAACACATGGGTCTATTACTACCCTCTATGCCATATTAGAGTGTGGGGAAGTCATCACCAAAGACTCAGGTAAAAAATTTTTGACCTTTTTGCTGGAAAATAAAATTCTACAACCTTCAAGAATTATTATATTTTATTTATTATGCTTTTGGGGGGGTGAGAACATTACATTCTTAGACTGATTATGAAATTTGATTGGAAGCTAAGCAGGGTCGGGCCTGGTTAGTACTTGGATGAGAGACCACCTAGGAAGATCAAGTGCTATAGGTGTAAAAAATAAAAATAAAAAATAGGGGACTGCAAGCTGACAAGGTCCTTGCAAACTGACATCAACCAAGGGTTGCCTTGTTAAAAAAGAAAAAAGAAAAAAAAAGAGAAATTTGAATGAGGTAGATTTTTGATATATTTTCTTTTGAAACTAGTTATTCTGCAACGCCTCAATGTATGTGTGAGATCTATTTTCTTAGACGAAATTTCACATAATAATCACTCATATTATGTAACTTCAAATGATGTTCCCCCCACTCAATTCAGGAAACTGTCAAAAAGCCAACTTACATTTTAACATCTTTTGTTCCAGAGGGATAAGGAGATAAATGTAGACATAGACAAATTTTGAAAACATTCACTTTGGAGACTAATTTTGATAAAATTTAGAGCTGAGTTTTTTTTAAGATAATAAAAAGTATGAAAAATCTAAGGTCATTTTACCTATATTTTTTGGAGCAATTATTTTTCTTCTACAACACACAGATATGCTTAATTCCAGTTTTTGCAGTATCCTATGATTTTCTTTTGTATTTGTTACTGTTCTTTGAAAGTCTAAATATTACTCATTTTCTTAATCTCAGGGAAGACTTGAAAGTAGGCTGACCTTACATTGATCTGAGAAAATAAACAATCTCATTCTGGAGAGAATTGCAGGGGGGCCAAGAGAACAACACTGGGCATTTTCTTGGATCCAGTCATTGTTTGAAAAGAATTAGGTGCATCCACATTCAATTATAAGAATGGATATTCATTTCAAAGTCCTTTAAAACTATACTGTGCAGGTGTACCTGATTTTCAGAAAACTCTTAAATCAAAGTATTTATTTATGAAGCAAATATGTTAAAAAATTATCCCATTCATAAGTTTTTATTTTATGTTATTTACATTAGAAAAGTATCTTATCTTAGAAGTTACTCCCTTGGGAGTATTCCAATAATGTTTATCTTTGAGTTTTATGTGTTCATTTTTGTTTGGAGTGGCTTGACTTAGAGAGAGCCTTTTGGGGATACAATCGATACATAAGGTGGTCAATTCCTATTCATTGCATTGGTTGTACTCTTGCTATCCCTCTATTCAGGAAAATTCTATTCAAGCTTTTACTCAGATTTTTACTTAAGCTTTTATTCCCTAGAGAAGCTTCCCTAACCATCTTTATCTGAAATAGCCACTCTCTGCTCTCTTATTAGTTTCTGTCCTTTATACTGCTTTATAACTTTACAGCATTTTTCATTATCTGAAATTGTGTAATGTATTCATTTTCTATTATTTGTTTCACTCACTCAGTTCTAGGTGTTCAGAGCATATTAGTGCTGGCACATAGTAGACATAAATTATTTTACTTTTAGTAATAAATAATTGAATGAATAAATTAAAAATGGTAGAAAGTCATTGCAAAATACACTCTCTACATTATTTCTTTTTTGAAAAGAGCAATGGACCTAGAATCAGAAGACTGTTCTTAACAACCATGTGATCTAAGACAAGCCCCTAACACTATGAGCCAGATATATCATCTGTAAAAGAGAGTATAACACACATGACTTACTTCTTAATATACGACTAATGAGGACTGAATGAGGTACACTCTGTACAAATATATATAGATTCCATAGCCACACAGAGGACATCGATACATTATCCAAAACAATTTTAAAACTTTACCAGTCAATACAGGAAATGAAAAATCAATGACAAAATCATATAGAATTTTAAAGCCCTTGCATTATGAATTTATTTTTCATTAGAAATAAACTTTAATTCTCGACAGGATTAATTCTCTTGGTTGTAACTTAAGCCACTTCATCGATTCATTTCTCTTGGTTGTAACTTAAGCCACTTCATCGATTCATTCAGATACTGTTCATTATATATCATTATGTACCAGGCACTACATTGGGTTCAAACCCCAGCACCACCACTCTGTTGCTGAGATGGGACTAGTAATTCCTGCCTCAAAATATTGTTGGAAAGGTTCACTGACTCTTTGTTTTAATTTTTCTTTCACACACACTCACACACACACCATTAGGAAGCATATAAGTACCCAATAAGGGCAGAGAAAACAGAAATGTTTCTTTATGAATAACTTACAGCTTGGCATGTTTTTCTGTTTTGCAAGAAATACATCGCTGGATGGTTGACTGATTAACTCCATAAATCCCAAGGTATGTAAAAGATCCTCCCACTGCCAGTGTCCAGAAAGTGTGCCGCCTGAGGGGATCTACATCAAAGCTACAAGGCAAAAAGAAGTGAGTGAACAAAGGTGTTTCTTTGATGCCCTGATATTATTTTGGGTGATGAAGTTAGGCAGCTAAGTCTTTACAAAACATGAAGAAGTAGCATTGGACATACTCAAATATATTGAGTCGAGATCCATTTGTTGAATACTCCAACACATTGTGAAATCCACCAACTCGAGTTGATCCTTGAATGAGAACCGTTAAGGAGCCCGCAATTATGACAACCATCTGAAATGCATCTGTCCACACCACTGCTTTTAATCCTCCCTGAAACGGAGAAAATGGATGTGAGTTCTTAAAAATTAAGCATGCAACCCTTCTGATTCTGCACAACCTCACTGCTAATGTGATTCTTTGTTTTCTTTTTCTTTCCTTTTTTCTTTCTTTCCTTTCAGCACAGATGATGAGCACCTTTTATGTGCCAAGTACTGTATTAATCATGGCAATAAAGTGGTAAATAAAAGAGACAGATTTCCTGCTGAATTTCAGAGTTTGTGATCTAGAGGGAGAAGCAGATTCCAGACAGTAACGTAGCTATTTACTTAAAACAGTGAAAAGTGCAATTAAGAAAGGACGGGCTACTATTGGAGCCTGTTGCAGGTAGTCCTGACCTGGTCTTGAGAAGTGGCATTTGTGTTAAGCTCAGAAGAATGAGTAGGAATTTATCAGGTACAGAGAACAAAGAGGAGAGGCGAGCAGCATGTGTGAAGGAAAGAGAAACATGGCTGTCTGAAGAAATGAAAGAAAGCTAGGATAAATAGATTGAGGAATAAATAGTGCCCAAAGCAAGATTTCTGAATTTGCTAGAGGCCAGAACACACAAATTTTAACAAGGCTGCTTAAATGATTTCTCAAGAGCAATAAGGGAACATTAAAGATATTTATATGAAAGATTTTGTTTGTTTCACAGTAGTTTCAGTGGTGCTTATGTGGACAATGAATTCCAAGGACCATAGAAGAAAAGGAGTTGAGAGACCAGCTCAGGGTTTATTTCAGTAATCCACATGCAAAATGACAGCAGTCTGAGGTAGGATAGAGAGAAGCTGATGAATTTGAAAGATATTTGGGCCGCAAAATCAATATAGTTTGTGTTTAATTGGATACATGTGATGACAAGGTGCAAAACTCAGACTAATCATGTCTGGCGTGTACAATTTGAGATATCTTGTAAAACTACTGACAGTAAATAAAATTTGGAAAACAGAGATGGGAAAATACTCAGAAAAAAATAACTAGGTAAATGCTAGATTTCAGGCATTCACAGAAAAAGAAGTTTTAAGATCCGGAAGATGGTCAACTAGGGAAGTGAGCAAACCAAGGTCTAGGAGGCTGGATCTCACAGAACACAAGACTGTGTGATTGGGCAAGAGGCCAGAGCTGTGTTAACAAATCTGGCACCTCCTCAGAGTCACTTGGGGAATTTGAAAACAAACAAACAAATAAACGAAACAATATCTAAGCCCTATCCTCAGGGATTCTGAATAAATGTAGGTCTGGGGATAAAACCAGTCATCTATGTTTTTTGAAAGTTCCACAAGTGATTCCAACGTATAAAGCTACTTAAATGATTTCTCAAGAGCAATGAGAAACCATTAGAGACTTATTCTAGTTGAGATTTGTTCTAGTTGAGAACATGTGGATAAGAAGAAAAGAGGAAAGAAAGAAGCTGATGAAATAATCCAGGTAAAGAATCCCTTAGGACTCTGGTGAAGGTGGAATGAGCAAATTAGGAATGAGTAAATGAAATAATATATTTTAAAGTGCTTTGAAAATGAATAGCACTATGAGAATGAAAAGACATGGTATTTTTAATAATGAAAATTAGAATTATCTTCTCCAGTTACTCCTCCAGAGTGTCAAAAACTTATTTGAAAAGATGACAGGCTTCATCTTTATCTTGAGAAGAAAGATGATGTTGGGGTTATCCCACCATTTCTTTTTAAGTGAAAATGCAGTTTTAAAAAAACAAATACTAAAGTTCCTGCCAGAGGTATTGTATTTATATATTCTGTTCAAATCCTGATTTGAGAAATAATCAATTTCTTAGCTCCCACCTCCCAAATAGTGGTATTTTGATTTTTAAAAGACATTTAGACTTCCAAACCCACATCTGAACATCAGATTTTAGTGATATGAAGACCAAATGTCAAAGACCTCAGTTTTCAGAGGCTACTTCACATTGGTTATGCAAAAATATGCATAAACCTGAACACCTAGACATGAGGCGAGAGGGAAAAAAACATTTTATCAAATGTTCATTGAAAGATTATAGCCACCATGAACATTGCTTTGACTCTGACTCCTTCATACAGCAAGACACAACACACACACACACACACACACACACACACACATGCACGCGCGCACACACACACGCACACACACCCTCCACTGATCTATAACCCTGATTGTACCCTGAGTGTCACTTAAATATTATTAATCAGTTTGTGTGGTTTTAGACCTAGTGCTTACTTCACTGGATTGCAAACCACTGGATGTCAGGAATCATTTCTTATTTTTTAAATCTCTTTCACTAGTTATTTTAGGCTAGGGATCTACAGGATTATCAGTGTAAAAGACTACAATATGAGCAAAAGTGTTAGATAAATAAGCTATTATGTTAGTAAGACATTGAAACCTCTAACCTGGCTAGAGAGAGAGATGGAACAGAGGTGTGATGAGAAGTGATTAGATGGGTAGATTTATTCACATAATGAAAGATTTCCAGTACCAGGCTAAGAAGCTTATACTTTATCCTGTAAACAATGGGAAGCAAAAGGGGAATTACCTCAGTCAATTGGCATGAAGAAAAATAGACATTTTAAGAAGATTAATCTGGCAGAGGCATGCAGGGTAGAAAAAAAAGCACTCAAACCAGTTAAAGGGTGTAAATTTGGTTCATTTTAGCTTGTGATTGTTAAAATACCTGGACTCGTTTCTGACATCTTACTTTTTGGTCTCTATTTGTTCTGTTTTCTCTATGCTTTTTTTCCTCTTCTTTTTCTTGTTTAAGTCAACTGAAGTTTTGTTTTAATTCAATTTTCCACTTTGACTGTTTTATTTAAATGGATTCGTTTTGAAACTTTGCTTAGAAATTATTTATTTGGGTACAAATTTAAGAAATGTTAATTCGAGGATTATAAAATCTTTACATCTGATTGCTGGCTTCCTGATTTTACATTCTATTGTCGTTCCATTGGAGGTTATTCTTTTTTCTAAGCTCAACACTGCATGTAATAATTATTATATTTTATAATGTTATAAATTATGATACATAATAATATATCATTAGGTATTATATAAATTATACTATACTATAAATTCATTAATTTGTTATTATCATTAAGCACCAAAAATTATTTGACTAGATTTACTAAATATTTCCTATTTTATCATCCTATCATTACATCTTCCATCTAAAACTGGATAATTTTCCATCTTCCCTTTTCAAGAAAAGATTTATTAGTGGTAAATTATCTTGGTTTTTGACAGTCAGCTCCTAAAATATAGTTTTGCTTAATACACAAATTATATGTCAACAATTTCTTTACTTCAGTGCTTCAAAGATGTTATTTCTGGCTTCCATTATTGTTGTTAAAAAGTCTGCCTTTAACATCCCTAGCAACACATCTAGTTATCGTTCTACTGGCAGGTACCTCACAGCACTAATCCCTCAGATAAGGCCAGATGCTTACAGAGCGGAGACTATTTTTAACCTAGAGAGGATTTGTGTGTCTGGAATAGAATGGTATGGTAGCGAGAATGGAATAAAAACAAAGATATAACTTTGTAATGCAAAAAAAAAAAAAAAAAAAAAAAAAAGGTGGGATTTCCAAGTATGAAAAAGAGTTAAAGACACTTTTAAATTGTATATGGTCATGACATATGTTAAAAGTGCGTGGTATGCACATATTGCCAATATATATGTATGGTCTGCTATATGATAATATATCAAGTACTTTATTTTTCTCTGTAGAAGAGAAAAGAAAATCCAACTATCTGAGAACCATTGCCATATTCTTAACTGGATACTTAGAGCCTCCATGTATGATGCCAATGACTCAGGAGAATGAAGATTCACATTACAGGACAAACAGGTGCTCAATGAATGTTTGCTGAACTAAACTAATTATAACAATTATATAAATATGTTACCAGTACTAACCAGGTTCCTCCCTTAAAAACTGAGATGGTAAAGCCAAATGTTACATGTAATCTAAATTAATCCATAAATAAGAGACAAAAACAAGCTGAAATGCTTAGGTTTATAAAATAGCCATTCTTGATCAGTCATACATGTATTTTGTATTCTCAATCAGTAGACACTGGTTTATAATCACTATTAATGAGTAATTATTTTTTTCAGAAGTTGCATTTAGTCACTTGATCGTCTAATCAGGAGATATTTCATCAAATATTTTCTTAGTTGTGGCTTTCTCGAAAGAGCTCAGAGTCTAAATTTTACTAATGGTTGATACTAAAAATAATTTTAAAGAAAACAACAGCACCTCTTTCAGGAAACTGTAACAGATAAACTAGCATACTTCTATTTAATTTTAGAATAGCAATTTCTGCTATATTTAGATGTTCTGGTTTTGGAGATTTGCCCTTATCCCAAATTAGGAGATAATGCTAAATCCTTTTTCACAGCTAGATACATACCAGAGTACAGTAGAATGTGCAAACAATTCCTGTGGCTAACACAGAGCCCCAAAGATCAAACCCAGTCACTACAAAAAAAAAAAAACAAATTTAAGAAAAATTTTTGAGGGACGTAAAAGAACAGGTTTACAAAGAAAAAGTCAAGACATTTTGTCAATGTTTTTGCAGACAAATGAAAATCAACTTAGTTTTTTTATTAAATTTTCTCACCCCTGATATAGATTAGTTTGTTATATTATTATACCTCAACTCAGTCCATAAATTTCATGTAATGTTAAAAGCTAAATTTTTCCTGCTAAAGTTCTGAAGCTTCCAATCTTTGCACTAATTATTTGTGTTTGTTTTTTTCTAAACAAACTTAGTCTTGGTACTTCTAAACAAATTAAACATCAGCCTTGAACTGCTATTTCTCTATGTAAGTAGATGGCACAATTAAATTGAATATCGAAGACTTCCAATATTATAGGTATCATTATGAAATTTATTTTATTTTTTTCCTTTTAGTTTCCAGGATTCTATCTCTCAAAAAGTCAAGTATAAATCTTAAAGTATTTACTACAATCACCTTTAATTATAGTACTCAGATCATCTACTTTATGAAATCACTAAGAAATCACCATATATTACAGTGACCTTACTTAGAGGTTGTGCATATACAATACCCAGACTACCATAATTACAGTGATTAAAAAACAAAAGAAACAAACAAACAACAATCAAACGAGGTATTTGAAACCATGTGGGCAAAATCAAATAACTCATTGTTTGCATTACTTTCAGAGCTTTATTTTTGTGACCCCTACAGTAATTCAGAGCACTCTAAATGAAGGAATGTCTGCCCAAGATGTTTAATAATTCTCAAGGTGAGAATACAGGCATAGACATAGTGCAATGTACCCAAAATAACTCACCTTGATTGAATGCCAGAGCAGGGGCATACACCACCACTCCTGCGTAGAGAATCTGGTAGGAAACAAGAATTAGGTAAAAACTGAGAAAAGTGAGAAAAGTGACATAGAAGGGAAAGTGGCCTAGAAATTTCTTTATGGATCTTAAAGATGCATGTCCTTCAACTTGTTTACCAAACGTTTCCTTCCTATCCACTCTATTTTTGAATTTGTAGAATTTGTATAACTAAGGGATACAAGCATTAGAGATGCAGAAGGAGTATAAGCATTAGATGGAGGAAAAGGGTTGGGCTTTTAAAATCACTGCAAATTATGAGATTTTATGTCTAGATTTGGTATATTTCTGAAGGTTAGAAAAATAGCCTTCAAGGTAAGTATTTCTTCATCCTCCCGCTACTCCTCTTCTTCATGGATATATCATAATGATACGAATATGATTTAACAGTTTGGTGAAATATGGATTTCAGAGTGGAGATGGAAAGCATCTGTGAGGAGAAAGCACTGTGCAGAGACGACTAACAACGTAAGTGACCGACCCAGTGAGTAAACCTTCTAACTCATAGAATCACAACCACAACGCGGAAGAAAGCAGGTGCAGTCCCATTTTATTTTAAATGAAATTTCACCATTTAAACATTTGTGTGGGGGTTTTAAAAGGCAAATACCTATGGATAGGTCAATAAACATTGTTTTCTTCTTTTTCTGTATCTCAAATCCTTCAGTCAATGAGTGAGAATTTTTAGTTAAAAAAAAAAAATGAAAGTGAGATTCTTTTAGCAGAAAGTACTTCATGAGTTGTAGGAAACACACAAATGGTGTGCCACAGGCAAACTTGAAGCTATGTGAAGGCACCCCAGAAACTGGGAGGTGAGAAAGAGTCCCAAAGGGAAAATGGGGGTACTGGTTTGAATATATTGCCTTAAAATAATTTTCAGCAGAACGGGTATTTCTAGTTCAACTCAGTTAATTATTAAGAAGAAGGAAAGAAGAAGGAAGGAAGGAAGGAAGGAAGGAAGGAAGGAAGGAAGGAAGGAAGGAAGGAAGGAAGGAAGGAAGAAGGAAGGAAGGAAGAGAGAGAGAGAAGAAAGAGAAAGAAAGAAAGAAAGAAAGAAAGAAAGAAAAGAAAGAAAGAAAGAAAGAAAAAGAAGAAAGAAAGAAAGAAAGAACGAAAGAAAGAAAGAAAGAAAGAGGAAGGGAGGGAAGGAAGGAGGAAGGGACAGAGGAAGAAAACTACCAATGAACAGACTATTTTACAGCTTCATATCCAAAGCAAATTGTACAGGTTAAATAACAATTTAAATAAATTTTAAGAAAATGTTTTTTTTTCCCTTTGTGGTTTATGACATACATATGGGTATATGCAATGTACAGCTCTTGATACAATCATATATCAGGAAAATGCTATCCCTGAAAGAAAGTAGTTTCCTCTTAAAAAACAAAAGAAACAAATATGAAAAAATCAAATGGGGTATGTGGAACCATGTGGGCAAAATCAAGTAACTCGTTTTTGCATTACTTTCAGAGCTTTATTTTTGTGACTCATACAGCAAGCAATTTGGAAGCTTAATATTAAGCTTCTCCTTTAATTGAGTTAACTACCCCCTGAAATAAACAAATCTGTGTCTTGTCACCCCACATTACATCAGCAACAGCCCTTACTCTTACCGTCTGCACAGTGTAGACAATTGTTGCTGCGTAGCGAACTGATCTATTGAATCGTAGTTGCAAGTACTAGAAAGAACAAAGAGAAGAACATGCAAAGTCAGTGAGTTTCACGTAAGAGCTGCTAAGAAGGTTCTTTTTTTTCTTGGTATTCCTCTGAGTTTAGTGCTTTGGACTTATAGTTTCATGCTATATATACTTGGGAGAATAGGACAAATATATGGATTGTTTAAAGTAAAAAATACATTAAAGATCAATTCTTGCTCAAGCTTCTCATGATGGTCAGAGAAGATAAATGAGTTGCTTGAATAAAAGCTCAGGGGTTTTCCTTCTGGCTTTCTACCCAAGGGTCTCCTACTGGATATACTGAAGCCATTGTTTTCTTTCATATCCCACAGCTCCCAGATTTACTTCAGTTCTTCATTTCATCTTTCCAGATTACTGCAGTAGCTCCCAATTGATCTCCCAAATTCCAATCCTTCCCACCCATTCCATCATCCACACATCAGCCGCATTCTAAACAGAATTCTGATCATACATGTCACTTTTTTTTCTCAAAATCTCCAGCGATTCTCTTATCTTTGGCATAAAATGCACATCTCAGTTTGATATTCTAAACCCTCTACCGCTCCATCCATGCTCTTCCTATCTTAAGTCAAACTAAAGAGACAGTATGGAGAAAAATATTTTGAAAAGGAAAAAAACTGAACCAGAAATAAGACTCCTTGAATTTTAGTTTGAGATTTGCCACTATCTTACTCCTTGATCTAAGCCACTGGTTTCTTATTCATGATGTGAGAGACTTTTCCAACTGCATAATTCTACCCCTGAAAGGATGTATTCACTCATTCTGTCAGTGTATTTGCTCACTCACTCAATGGTCATCGTTGTATGTATATAGCTATTACTATAGTCAAAAGTAAAATAAAAGTTCAACCCTTCACAGATAACATTTATCATCATCATGTTTGATTACTTTCAAAACCCTACACTTAATCCAGCCACATTCTTTTCCATCTCAGGAAATAGCAAGTTCACTTTTTCATGTTGGTTCAAGCCCAAATAACATGGAGCTATCTTTTACTCCTTTCTTTCTTTCTCTCACTGCCCACATCCAGTTCATAAAATAATCCTAGTGCCTACCTCCCACTTTCAAAATATATCTACTTGCATCATCTCCTCTGTTGCCACTCTAATACCATCATCTCTTTCCTAGATTACATAAATAACTTCCTAACTAGACCCCTCAGCTTCAGTAGTCAAACCCTATAATCATTCTCTACATCCAGCTAGTGTAATACTAAAAATCCTCTACCCAAACACTGTAATGACCCATATGACAAAGAGTAAAAACCAATCCTTACAATGACCTAAAAGATTTCATAACATTGGTTCAGACCCTATCAGACTCTAAATATTCATTCCACAACAAACATATTATAACATCATTTACTATATTCAAATAATATTCAATAATGATCTCTTATACCTACACACTAATTTCCCAAAATTTAAATAACTACTATAATACTACTAATGTAATTTAAAAGAGAATTAAAAAGAAAGCCATTTACAAAAAAAAAAAAGTAATCTATAATGCTTAAAACCACAGTAAAAAAAAGATATAGAAAAGTGGTATTCTGTGCATTATCACAATGAAAAAGCTTGTATTAAAAAGAAGTTCAGAAGACATTTAGTTTAAGAAGTTCAAGAAAAATGAGACAAGGAGTAGACACCAGCCTCTAATCTAATATTAAGGGTAAATAATAACAAACTAGATTCATTATGGGTGATAAGAGGTATAAGAAAATAACAGTAACTGAAGTGAGACAATATGATGAGACTAATTATAAATTTTCCAAGTGGAGCTAATGAAAATGTATGATATTGTAAATGAGCTGATTCTAATTTGTAACTTGAGGGTGAGAACAATTCCTTATGCTTTGACATGGGACAAGAGAGCAATAAAGCAGCGCAGATGGCATATCTTACTCTTGAAATACCATTGTATAAACAATTAAATCAGTAGGATATTGCTGTATAACATCCACCCCCAAACTCAAAGACTTAAAAATCAAGGATTTATTATTTCTCATAATTTTGAAGATTGGCTAGGTGATTCCTTTACTTGTATCCCCAGGGCTCTTGTATGGGTGCAATCAACTGAAAGATTGGCTGGGTGAGAAGGTTTAAGATGACCTCACTGACATTTCTGGTAGCTGGTGTTGGCTGCTGGCTAGGGGGTCTCTATCTTCCTGTAGGTTTCCACTTATGCTCTGAAAGATAGACCCACTGGACCAGCTACATGACATGGCAGCATCAGGACAACATTCTGGGAGAGCAAAGGCTGAAGCTATGAGCCTAGTGAGGCCTAGGCCCCACGTATCACTCTGTTGGTCAAAGCAAATCACAAGGCCAGATTTAAGGGAAGGGGAAATAAGACTCTACCTCTTTTAGTCTTTAGCACTTAAAAAGATCCTAGAAAGAGTATCTATGGATAGATAAAAGGGAATGGGGGGCGAACAAAGAAATATGAATTTGAGCTTCTATGGAGGGATTGAGTTGTGGTGTAAACAACAACAGCAACAATAATACAAAACTCTTATGTGGCATTTACCATTTGCTGAGCTGTGGTAAAAATAATTGCATATAATATCTTATTAATTCCTCACAGACATCCTTTGAGATAAATGCTTTCATTATCACTCTTTTACATATGTCAAAATCAGATACAGAAAACTGAAGTCATTTTCTCAAAGTCATGCCCATCGCAGGTGTCAGAGTTAGCATTCAAAACCAAATAGACTGAGTCTAGAGCCTATGTTTTTAACCCCTATGCAACACTGCTCGTTCTTACAATGCAAGAGGCAATCCCAAAATATCTTCATACATACTTTACATAATCTTGATTTCTTATTATTAGGATATGAAAAATTTAATAACATATAGAGGGAAACAAATTATAATGTCATCCTATAGGCATTCTCATATATAGATATATTTTAAAACAAGAGGCAATTAGCTTCTTCAACCCATGTTTGTCCCATGTAAGTACTGATATTACAAACGTTTTTTTTATCTGTACTAATTTAACAATTAAAAATGAATCTCAAATCTCCACAGTCACAAATCTGCTGTTGGTTTAATATAGTAACTAAACCACTTTACTAAACCCAGGTATAGCTAAGTAGGAATTAAATAACACAAATGGAACAGATGGATTGCTCAGTAATTTT
Organism: Eonycteris spelaea; assembly: GCA_003508835.1. Classification (NCBI taxonomy): domain Eukaryota; kingdom Metazoa; phylum Chordata; class Mammalia; order Chiroptera; family Pteropodidae; genus Eonycteris; species Eonycteris spelaea. The sequence goes on from PUFA01000007.1 coordinate 7,898,986, forward strand.
TTTAATAATTTCTAAACAATGTTTTTATTTCATTTTAATTTGGGGAAAATATACTAATTTATAGTGTTTGTATAACTTCTTATTTTAAGTTACTAATTTATATTTGCAATAGGTCTTAAGCATGATGACATTATTAAGCCCATGGTACAATTACTCATTGTATATGTGCATCTTACACACTACAAGATATTTGGTGTCCCTGCCCCTGCTTTCTAAATCCCATTCTACCCCCAACACCTCAGTCATTGTGGCAATCAAATTGCCCCACAGATATACAAAGGGCTCCCTCTGTCTGACAGCATACCCACTGTAAGTGCTACCCAATGTAACTGGGCCTTCCCACCTCTGTGATCTAATCTGCCTCTTCTTTTCTTGGCTCACTCTTCTCTGAGCATCTGATATCTTTGCTGTCCTTCAAATATGCCAATTACACTCTTCTTTTAGGGCCTTTTGTGGCTCCTTCAGCCTGGAATGTTCTTCCCATGTATGATGTTATCTCTTGCTTTCTCCAAGTCTCCACTTAACTGCTTTATTATCATTGAAGACTAACTCAACCACCCTATGTGAATTCTTGACATTCTCTACCCAAACCAGAACTCCTCCTCTCTACCTTATCCTATTTACTTTTCTTCTATGGTATTTAGTAAGGCAGGATAGCATATTGTTTCAGCATATGATCTCTAAAGTTAGATTGCCAGGTTTTAAAAACTGCCACTGCTTGCTGTGTGACACTAAACAAGTTACTTAACTGTGTGCCTCAGTTTCCTAGTGTTAAATAGGAATGATAATAATAGTACCTACCTAAAAGATTATTTTTAAGGCCAAATGAGTTAATACATATAAAGTACTTAGAGCACTACTCAATACACAGTAAAAACATATAAATTTCCATTATTATTGTTTATGTAGTATGTTTACTGACTACCCTTCTCTGCTCTAAAGTAAACTTCATGAGGATAGCAATTAGGTCCAGTGTTATATCTCCAGGGCCTAGAAGTGTGCCTAGAACATAGCAGAGGCTTAATGGATATTTATCAAAGGAATGGTTAGTGGTAAAAATAATTTTTCACACTTCGGTATTTTTTTTATAATTAAAAAACTTTTCACACTTAACTAAATCTTCAAGAAAAGGGGAGCTATTATTTTCTGTGTGGAAAGTGAAGCTTGATAATGCTAAGTAAGTTACACAAAGTCATCTGCTATTAAGCAATGAATTTAGAAATTGAACTTGTATTTTCTAACTCCAAATTCTCTCTCTCTCTCCCCTTCTCTCTCTCTCTCTCTCTCTCTCTCTCTCTCTCTCTCTCTCTCTCTCTCTCCCTCCCTCCCTCCCTCCCTCCCTCTCTGTGTGTGTGTGTAGTTACTTAGGCAATTCTTTTTAAAATGCTATCTGCAATGCCTTTGGAAAGTCAAAACTTAACAGTTGAATTGAAAAACCTAGAATATATTTATAATTTTAGAAGTACACCTAATGAGCAACTGGGATATCTGTACATATATTTTAGGACAAAGCATGAATTTAGTTATTTTTTCTTGACTATATATCCCAGATAATAGCTGTTATATAACACAAGACTGATTACTTTTTTTGCAGGGGAGAGAAAGTTGATGTTAGATATTTGGAATATGAACATCTGTGGAATCGTAAGTTTTAAAACCATCTAGAAAGTATTCATTTTCCTGAAAGGCTTTTGAAGTCCAGAGTAATCCTTTACAATCATTTAACTGATAGAGTTTTTTTAAAAAAAGAAAAAAATAGGTCTGTTAAGAGTTTCTGTTATGACTTAGTAGGGATGATGTTGAATAAGGAAAATAAATACCTTTTCCATACAAACTGATTAATAATTGAACATGCAAATTCAATTTTTAATGTGATATTGAACATGCAAAATTAAATTTTTAATGTGATATTTTTATTGAAATAATTGCAAAGTGAAACACTACTGCCTCATTTTCTCCTCATTAAAATAATCCCCATATTTGTATCATTTAGGAATTCCTCCCTATTAAAATATTTCCTAATTTTTCAAAAACATTACCATTTCCCCACTAAAAATTGGCCAATAGTAATAATTTGAATTAAAGTGCTCAGCTCTACTATCTGATGGAAAGAGATACAAACAAAAATGGATTCTCAGTAGGCTTTATCCACTGTACAATCTTGACTAAATCATTTTATCTGTACTATCTTTGTTTTCTTACCTGGAAAATGACAATAATCATGGTACATTTTCTGCTTGATTTTAAGAATGATGCTAATAATATTACAAATAATAACATCAGCTCTCTTTCACTGAAAATCTCTTACAAGTTAGGTAATGCATTTGGTGTGCCCATACAGGTTCTCATTTATTTATTTATTGAAATAGCCTCTGGGGTCGACTTCATTATTTCCATTCTACAGATGAAAGAACAGGTGCATCTGCATCCAAAGCTTAAACTTTTCCCAATAACACTGTAACTTTTCTCCCTGTAATATGTAATTATTCTGAAAATAGGTGAGTGTTCTTCAACTACCATGTCTTGTCATCTTTTAGAGAAAAAGGCAAAAATAACAACAACAACAACAACAACAACAACAACAAAATTTTTAAATGAAAAGAAAATAGCAACTCATCCAAAGTAAAGAATAAGGGAGTCGTTGCCTTACCTCATAAGTGCTGGTGATGCCAGATCTGTAGAACACAGGCAGAAGGAGCTCTGATGTAAGGATGATGGCACAAGCTTGCGAAAGAAAGGTGATCAGTAAGGCGGCTCCAAAGCGATAGACCTCGGCAGGGGTTCCCAGGATAGAGACAGCTGACAGAAAGCTGGCTGTCAGGGACAACCCCACCGGGCCACAGCTCATTTGCTTTCCTCCAACCAGGAACTCCATGGAAGTCACCTTTTTCCTCTCTTTAATAGCAAAGAACACCCCTATTCCAGAGGAAATGATAAAGAGGCTTGCAAAGACGACATAATCCCAAACTGAAAAGTTCTTCACCTCCATGCTGGGAAGTATGGCACCAGAGAACTGCTCTCAACAAGGTCTCAGGGAAAAAGTTGTTTCTGAAGGCAAAGCTGAGTACAGCAGATGCTTTGCTGAGAGAGAAGACTGTGATTCTGTGAAGATAATGATGACCAGAGGCTCCTTGGTGGATCTTCAGACACCAAGTTGTATTCTTGGAAGATCTCAATAGTTGACTACAGAGAAGAATCTAATAATGGTATTGGTACCAACAAATAAAAATTTGAAATCTGATCCTGACCAGGAGCTGTCTGTTCCTCTACTCAAGTCTATACCACAGAAAAAGAATTCAGATGTGTTCTGAAATTAACAACCCCTGGGGGTGGAATGGACTTGCTAGATAACATGCTCTTTTATCTCCTAGAATTTTTTTTTTTTAACTTAAGGTTAAACATTACTGGGAAACAGAAGTGATACAAGCTGACCACCTCAGCATTTTAAATTAGTGAAATGGAATCTGTAAAATGCAAACACAACTACCAGTGGTGTCTTTCTCCTGCATAAGGAGGGGTAGAGGGTGTGGACCTGCAATTGCCTAAGGCAGCGGGTGCAGAGAGAAAGGAGCAAAGAATCAGGAGAACTTTGCTCAAGTTGGCTCAACCTTTGCAGAGCTGTGTTATTGTTAACAAACCATTTAATCTTCCTGAGACTCAAGTGACCAGGGGAATAACCTCACAGGGTTTTCTTGAGCCTTTAGGTGTCTCAGACTTCTTGACCCCTTTCACCTGATCTGCAAAATAGAAGATAATAGAAGATAATTTGCCTATTGGCTATTATTTATGCTTTCAGGGGAGCCCTACTGAACATAACAGTTGATTCTCTCTTGACTCCAGGCCTCAAAAAATGGATTTACCAATCATTAATAAATTGTTCATAGTCCCTCGGTTTATCTTCCCCATCTCTCCTTTATTTTGACCAGTTTATAACACTTTTACCCAGAAGCTTAGTTAGAATTAGGACCAGGACAAATGAGAAAAGGAAGATGAAAATCCAGTTATAAGTTCTTGTTTCTGCTCTTGTTAGACTCTAGACTCTGTTGATTGTTCTGAAGTATCTCCAGCAAGCCTTTGGGGGCAATTTCTCTATGTTGTTTATGCTTCTCTGTTCTTCTCAATGGTCTTCCCAAACCCCACCTCTACAAAGCCTGTCCATCCACAAGATCTAGTTCATGTCTCCTCTGCTCCATGGAGCCTTTCCAGACTCACATTTCCTGCTCCCTATCCCCTCCCAACTCCTGTAGGAAGCAGCCTCTCTTGGTACTTACTTTGTACTCTGCAAGTACCCTCAACTATTTTAAAGAATCTCTATGTCTATGTTTGATGTCTGCATCAGTTGGTCAGCTGTTGTAGATGACAGAGTCCAAAGTCATTGTTCCTAAAGTCCAATGAAGAGTAGCTATTGTCACAAATTAAAACATAATTTAAAAGCAAAAGAAAACAAAAATTATCTATAATGCCCAAGGCCAGAAATCTTTCCTATCAAACAGAAGAAACTCTTAAGTTTGCTTTTTGAGATCTAGGTAACTGAATAAATCTTTGATTATTTATTTAGTCTGGGTACTGTCTTCACTCCCTACTTTGCTCCATGAATTTGAATTAGGCCATAGAAAGCTTTGACAGCCAAATTATGCTTTTAGTTACAAATAAATATACAAAAACTCTGCCAGAAACTATCTGTGACCTGTTGTTTAAATTCCTCGCTCTAACTGTGCACAGTTGATATGATCGGTGTTAACAAAAAAGTAGGTCTTTAATATTTTTATCTTAACCTAAGGCTTTTGATTATTTTTCTCCTGAGGTTCTAATTATACAACAGGTTTTTGCTTGTAATGGTCTCAGCAGAAAATCAGAACTCTGGCTTTCAGAGGCTTGGTTACCTTATGTTTTAATATTAACACCACCTAAGTGTTAATATTAAATCCACAAGGCATGAAAACAACAAGTACAAATCAGGTGAATAGTATACTATTCAAAACACTATTGTTATATCTGTGATGTTCCAAGGTTAGATACCAGAAGTTTATAGTTGTAGGCCTGACGAGTACTACTGGTTTTAATTAACCTTTGTCAAGAAATGGTATTGTCTGCATGATTTCAATTAGTCTTGGATTTCAGAGCAGTGGGGAAGCAGATCAGCTAATGATCTGGGATGTGAAGGAAACTTCACGTCTCTCATAATAAAGTATCCCTTGCTTCCAACATTTCGCTGTTTATAAGCAAAGCATCAATGTATTAATTTAATTCTCAGTTATTTTCTATATTTTCATTCTTTGAGGAAAATGTATAAAAGAGAGACTTTCATAGCATTCTATGTCTTCAATTTCTCTTGTTCTTTCCCATTGAAACTCACTTTATGCAGAGTTTATGCTGATTATAAGGCATAATGTCAATTTATTAATTAATAACTTTATAAGAAAAACAAAAGAACCAGCACATTCAATGGCTATGTCAACTAGAACATACGTTCATATACCAGAAATATTAACAGGGGGGTAGAAGAAGGGAAAACATGCTTTTTTGACTTGAAGAAACCCCAGTAATTTCTGCACCTTCTTGTAGGTGCTTCAAATGTCATCATCAATACTGTATTCCTTTAGTGCAATACTGGGACCCTTGTTAGAATGCAAACACCAACATCTGACCCCCCAACCCACACACTTCCCTAACAAGACCCCACTATCCATACAATTACCTACCTACCTAATAACTTAGATTTGTAATTGTTATCATTAATCATCTCTGTAGTGTAAAATAGTTCTTCACCTGGCATAGAGCAAATTATAATGAGAGAGTTTGAGGATGTTGAATGCTACCAAGGAGAGGAAAGGGTAGAGAACTGGAAAGATAGGCCATCCAAAGTAAAGACATCATTGTTGCAATGCTGTTAATAGCGGACTATGCACACCATGTTTAGTTTGGCCTGGGATAGAAAGGAGGAAAAAATATACATGGACAGGCCTTGGCCATTCTGAGACTGCACTATCACTAGATTACCCTTATCTCATCTGTTCTAAAAGCCAGTGGGGGATAGGAGTAGAGCAGAGGGTAAAAATGTCTGTTTTTTGTTTTGTTTTGATTTTAAACAAGAAAGTGGCAAGATCCATACTGTGCCTCAGAAAGATTAATTTACTGTAACATTACATGATGATTTTCTAAAATTTAGTGGACATTATCGAGAGTATCTCAAAGAACATTCCATAATATGATAAGCTGCTTAAATTGGGTAGTGAAAGCTATCTCCTCAATAGAATTCTCTTAATGAGCGTGTGTATCAAACAAATCCCTAGGTGACAAACTGATGACAAGTTATAGCTGAACAGAAATTGTCGGTTTTTCAAACTGCAAAGAGACAATAGCCATTTCTGCTTTCCAAGGGGTTCTGAATAATTCCTATTTTGAAAAAAAAATAATTTATTTTGTTTCATTTATATATCCTTTTTATTTTTTAATCAAAGCTTGCTCTTGGTGTTTCTGCTTATGGTTTTGGAAAAATTTAACAAACTTAAATTTCACAATCAGGTGATCGATGCATACACACATGTCCATAAGTGGAAGCTTTTATTATTTACTAATAAAGAGAACTAAAGGATTTGAGTCAGAGATAAGCTCAAATTTTTGTTCAGACATTTACTTATTTTGTCACCTTAATGAGCTATTTTGTTCTTTGATACTCAATTGCTCATCTTTAAACTAGAATTGATCCCTTTTTACTGAATCATTTTGAGCATTAGGGATATGTGTCAACTACCTTACACAGAATTGGCATATTATAGGAACTTCATAAATGGTATCTATAATATTACTATTAGTGATAGCCATCACATTTTAATATTTGCACCAGGAACTTGCAACACTATTCTGGAAAGAAAAAAGACTATAGGAAAATAACACGGGAAATATTAGAATATTATTTGTAAATATTTACTTCTCAATCCAGGGTGACGAAAGTCAGATCTGATTTGGACTTCCCTTGTTTTTAGCTCTATGTTGCATCTGTCATGTCTAGATTATGGACAGCCTCCTGATTCCATTGCATTGATTTAATTTATCATTTTGTGCATTTCATTTCACTTTTTTTTTTCTTTGTAAATCGGCTCTTCTGTTTTGGGATGGGAATATTCTTATAAAAGTGCTAAAAATTCTAGCTCTGCTGAAATCCATCAGGCAAGCCTGAAGCTGACTTTGTTTTGTGAAACTGTAGGTATCTGCAGCCATTATAACTTCTAAATAACTTCTTGTCCTTTTTCACTCTAGAAAAGCAAGTGTATGGCCCATTTTACAAATGTGTTGAGCTTTCCAAATCAATGTTATTGCAGTTTTTCCCTCATGAAGTAAAAACGTTATGGAATATCATAACTAGAACTTGGAGAAGAGTGTAAGAAAACATTTGCAAATGACTCTCCTGTGTACTATATTTTAAAATTCTAGAAAATTAGAAAGAAAAGTTTATGAAAAAAAAAACATTTATAATATCAGTGCCTTCATGGGACAAACATAAGTTGAAGAAGATAACTTCCACTTATTTTAAAATATATCTATGTATGAACAAAATCATAGTATGTGTTTACATACTACATTTCAAGTTCAAAGTCCTACTCCTTGACACCGCCAAGTATCTTTTCAAATTATTAGACTTTGTTTGAGAGCTGTGAGGTCCATCTGGGATAGTTAATGTTTTTCTAATGGGAAAGCCTGGGTTAGTAGCAAAAATTATCAAATGAGAGGGATATACTGTGAAATTTTTAATTAAATGCATTTTTATAACAACTTCAGGAAAATACACTGCAAAACAAATAAATGCAATATTTTTAAGAATTCATGATCTATATCAATGAAAAGGTTGGATGTAGTATTTCCAAGGAAGCAGAGTTGGATGGAGTGGGAATGTGCAATTAATCCTAAAATGCTAAGAATATCACCAGGTGAGCTATTTCTCCATTTTCAATATTAAAAAACATTATATATATATATATATATATATATATATATATATATATATATATATATATATATATATGATCAAAAGGAATTTGGGATTTAAAGTGAAAAAATTGAATCTGACCATAGTTCTATTGCTGATCTGCAGCGTAATTTTGAGTTAAACAAAAACAAAAACCTTTGTTAAAATGAATATAACACAACTTACTTCAAAAGACTGTTTTGAGGTTTCCATGCTATTACGTATTATAAACTATAACAACATTATACAAGAATACTGGCATATGCAGTCAAAGGGGAGAAAGAATAATTATAGAATCTTCATCTTAGTCATCTATAGAACTGAACTGCATTTTTGTTATGTTATTTACTAACTACATAACTTTGATCTCTCTGAGTTTCCTCTTAGGTAAACTAGGAATACTTTTGAGAGTAGTTACGAGTACCAAGAGAGATAAAACAAATCAGTCCCTAAAACTTTGTCTACTACATGCTAATTTTTCTACACATATTATGCTTTCTTTATTCATTATGGGACAGTTAATATGGGAATCAATTTAATAAGTGTTGAGCACAAGCTATGTAAAAAAATTCAAAGCTAAGCGCTAAGGAGCCATGCAAGAACAAATGAAAGCTGCTTCATAGTCCCAAGATACCTATAATCTAGTAGGGGTGTGGTGATGGAAAGATAGGAAGGTTGTCATCTATAACTAAAGACATCATCTAATTTATAATTCATCATCTTAATTGAGAACACTGACAATGAAAAGAGTAGTGATATAATACTGGGGCAGAGATATAAATTGAGGCTGTCCCAAGCAAACCAAGACATATGGTCACCCTATCTACAAGGGGTATGCCAGGCATTAGAAAGGCCAGTGATTGGTACTTTGCTTCTGATCACAGGAGGTTCTAAATGTTCTGCTTTACAGCCTCTACTCCCTGGCAACGTCTCCACTGATGAAATGCTTGAAATCAGGAATGAGCATATTCAAAATCTTGTGAAAAAGAGGCTTCTCATACATACACAGCATTCCCACTCAGGTGGAAGAAAACCTATATGCTGCAGCTGATATGTTTTGATGCCCTGATCTGTGCCACTAAGACTTTTTAATGTGTTTATTTTAGTCACTAAAGAATAAGAATGCCCCAAAGGCCAATGGGATTAAACTCGACCTCACTGTCAAGAGGGGAAAAACCTTGCGTAAAATTTTTTAAAAGGCGGCCGGGGGGGGGGGTGCGGGGGAGGGGGCTTTTAAATATCAACAAGTAACTTTGTAAGGCAGAAGTAAATATTTAGTTTTAAGAAGACAGGGTATCAAGGTGAACATATCATGGCTTTGGTCAAATCCAGATTTTTTTTTCCCAAGCTCTGCTTATGCTAAGTATTGAGGAAAGTTATGAAAACATTGAGGCTTAATTTCCTCTGCTGTCAAATGGAAATAATGCTATGAAAGGTACTTGTGTGGATTAAATAAAATAATGCTTTTAAAATATTGAATGTAGTATCAGGCATATAGGTTTGGTTCAATAAATGATAACTCAGTAAATGGTCTGACAACTGAAGATATAAAGCTTATAAATGTGGTGGCTAAATATTGAATGCTAGAAATTTATTGCTTGCAGGAAATTACTGTTTAACTATCGCCATAGGGACATAAGCTTTTTAATTAGAAGAACATAACATTCTAATAACAAACTTTCTGCTTCTGTACTCCCGCGTGCATACCTGACCTGTGGGTCGACAAGTAATGAATATGTGTTTAGATAGAATAAAGAATAGGATTTTGGGCTTAAAAATCCTCTACTTTTGTATTTGGCTGCTGCTTAATTCAGGGTCTGCGTATCCCTGGCATACCCAGCTGGCTGAATAAAGAGTGTTTCCTATAACTCATTGAGTTCCGGTGGTCCGTGTGTCTTTCGGGGGCTGGCAGCCACAACAATAAATACACAACTTAAAAGAAAATCTTCATTAAAATTTTAAAATCTTTTACTAAGCAATTTACACATAAATGAGCCTATTTTTTTTTTCAGTTATATATTTATTTTTGAACTTTGGCTTTTCTCAGGCATTATTTTATTTAGTCATAAGATATTGCTGCCTATATACACCAAATGTCGTGAATTATAAAATTTCAACCCAGGGAATAGCCATTCTGTGTGAGGAAAAATTTGCATGTCTTGTTAGAATAAGAGACATTCTCAATAATTTTTAGGATCTGAATCATTTTGGAAGAAATCTTTCTATAAGCTGATTTTACATACCATCTTTCCACAGAATAGAAGACTCAATGAGGGAGCACAATGCAACCTTGTTCCCAAAGTCAGCCCATGGAAAAGAGACTACAGAAAGGAAAAGAGAAGAAAAGAGATGCATCTTTGTGGACCACCTTCTTACTATGTGCCCCTCAAAAACCCTTGCTTCTCAAAATCCTAATTTTCAGAGCCCCATTAATTAAACCACCTATGGATATCAAGAGAAACCCCACAATTTTGTTAATTCTCTGGAATCTATCTTTTCTACAGTTACCAATACCACTACTCAGAACACAAAGCCTGGATAAAGGAGAGTTTACTGATTTGGGGACACTCTCCTAGTATATAATATTTAATACTTTGGTTAGGATCCCAGGGAGTGGTGCAAATTCACTCCTAGAATGGTTTCTAGGAGACTGAAGAAACTAACAGCTTATGATGAGGAAGCTGAAGTGTATGAGACACCATGACAGATGGTAGAGAAAGGAACTAAAGGCTCAGGACTCCAGTCTAACCATGATAAAAAATATTAAATACAAAATGAGGGACATTCTACAAAACAAGGGTTCTTCAAAACTGTCAAGGTTATCAAAGACAAGGTAAGTCTAAGAAACTGTCATTGTCTATAGGAGCCTAAAGAGCCATGATGAATTCATGTCATCCAGTATTTTGGATGAGATCCTGAAACAGAAAAAAGGTATTAAGTAAAAACTAAGGAAATGTAAATAATGGATGGACTTTAGCCAACAATAATGTCGGTTAATTAGTTGTGACAATTATGGATAGTAATGTAAGAGGTTAACAGTAGGGGAGACTAGTTATGAGATATATGAGAACTCTATAATATCCTTGTACCTTTTCTCTATATCTAATATTATTTTAAAATTAAATATTTATTAGAAAAGAAATATGCTTAGGTATGTGAGAAAGCTGTACAGATATAAAAGACCAGAAACTCAGAAAAGGATTGGGTTTCACCAGAATGCCTAGAAGTCATAGTATTTACCAAAGCTAGTAGGGATGCGATGGGGAAAGAGGAATCAACATCTCTGAGCTCAGGTGGGTGGAGAGGCTGTCATGGATTTTGGCTCGCTGATAGCAATGGAGATGATGGGGCTCTAAAGCAATAGAAGTTACATAGCAGACTTAACTGCCAGAAACTAGGATGTTACAAACTGTTTTAACTAATATCAAGGTCAGAATGGCGGTTAAGGGGACTTAAGTAAATGACAGTTATGGAGATCATAAATAGAAGACAGTGTCTCAAAGGGCACTAATACCTAGAGACCTGAGGCGTCAGTATATTCCCCAGTTACAGTGAGTCTAGTGAGTCCATAAACTCACTTGGTGGTCATTCCCTCAATCCGTGAGTGTATACTTGCCACTGACATCGTGGCAATTGAAATAACCTTACACTGGGTCTTTGGCCTGTGCGGTAATTGCTAGTAGATTGGGGAAACCAGATGGAAACTTCTGAAACTGCATCCCACATTTGACCAAAATAGTAAATCAAAAACAATGTCATCCCAAGGGAGATGGAAGAGAAATTAAAACATTACAAGATATAAAGGAAGCAGGAGTGAGAGTCCTTCTTGTAGTTCTATTTCACTTGCTGCTCTGGGCTACTGTAAAAACCAGATCAATTTTGAAGAATGATATAGACTCAAACGCTTGACCAAGGAGTAACCACAATCAGAGCTATTATGTTAAACAGGTATTTTTTTGCTAGATTAGATTGATATAATACGGCTTGAGGTACATGGTATGTAACCATTAATTTGGTGAATGTATCCTTTTAATCCCATTATGATTCAGGATCAGAACAGTTGACAATCACAGTAAGTGGACAACAACAAATTAACAATTTTACCCCAGGGTTATGTTAATTCTCCTTCTCTCTGTCATAATATAATGAAGTGATCTGGGCAGTACTGATATCCTGTAGAATATTACATTGATCTAATACATCATTGCATCATACTGAGTAACCAGAATAAGCTACAGGTGACTAATAGTCAAAAGTGTTTAAGATATAAGTGCTGCAGAGGCTAGTAGTTAAACCCTATAAATATTTAGAGACCTGCCACTTTAATAAAACAGAAGTCGGGATGCATCAGGACATCCCCTTAAAGTAAAGGACAAACTGCACATATTGCATCTTCCACCAAGAAATCTAATGCCTGGAAGTCTCTTTTCTCTGTAGGCAACCCATTTCACACCTAAGAATTATGCTCCGATCCACATTTTGGATGCCATGAAAACATGTCAGCTTTGATGGGGGCCCAGAGAAAGAAAGGCTTCTCCAGCAGATCTAAGCTGCAGTGCAAGTGGAAATGCCACTTGGGTCACATGATCTAGCAGATGTCATTTGTGGGAAAAAATGCACTGAGAAATATGTCAGGCCCCCGGGTGAATCATGTATAGACTCCTGGGTTCTAGACTCTGGTAGAGAGAAAGCTCAGCCACAGAGACCAAGTGACCATATTTTTGGAATTCCCCATCATGAACTGGGCTCATTTGGACTGACCACATGACAAAGCCAGGCAGTAATTCCACAGAAATCCATTATAAGATAGAAATTTTTTATTCAGGCTTGAGCACAAGCAGGACCAAGTTGGGTTTAAGTTTGGATTATCATGGTATGCCAGTGGAAGACAAAAATAAACGGGCTGCAATACAGTCTCACTCAGGGTGGCCTCCGGAAAAGCACTTTTGCTCAAATATATCAGTAAGCCACTTGGTGAGCAAGTTGATGACTTTGGGCCACTTCCATACTGGGAATGCCCAGTGGTTTGTTCTCAGAAAAATGAATATTTAATCCAAGTGTGGTTTTTTTCTTTCCTGTCCACAAAACCTCAGACAGCGCCACCCCCCAAAAAGGGACACAGCCTTCTTTTCTTAATTTACACACACATAAACTTGCGTAGGGCTTGTAATAAGGAGCTGACTTTACTAAAGCTTCGGGAAGATGGGGGTAGAAGGGCTGTTTACCTCACCACATGCAAAGGACTTGAAACTGAATACCAGCCACCCCATTCTTAAAATTGTTTGTTTGTTTTTTCCATCTATTTTGGTTAGTCATCCCCTCTCCTTTCTTTTCTCTCCTCCATTCTCTCTTTTTTCTCTTCAGAAGCCTAATCCACCAGCTAACTAATCAAATAAAAATCTTCCTATTTTATTTTTTGGAGTAATTCAACTTTATATAGTTCTTATACCCTAATTCAGTTCTGGGCCTCCTTTTGTCCATTAAAAATGTAAAAAGGCTTTGAGTTAACACTGTACAAGCCCAGCCTTATTTGATATGGAAGAAGAAATGTTTAATCTTCTCAATACAGATATAATAAAGTCTATATTGATGATACTATAATCAAAACATTTGAATTCCATTTGTTAGGAAATAGAAATGAATATAAAACTTAATTACATGCTACCACAATTCTAGATTTGGGAGTACCTGGTGTCTTTATTGCCTAAAAGATAGCAGTCGTACAATCTGGGCCTAAACTTATTTGAGTGAGGGTCAAAATTTGCTATAATTGATAATTTTCAAATCACCCAGAATAGAACAGTCCATGGTTGGGTTTGGGGAGACATGATTCAAGTTCTACTAATTAGTTTCATCTTCTGCAAAATGAAAACATGTAAATAATAATGCTTACCCCTCTTGCTTCATAGAATTGATATTACACCTAAATGAGAGAAATAATTTGAAAATGAGAAATAATCTAGAAGGATTCAGTTTACTAAATTAGATTTGAAGAAGACTTCCATCATCAGAGATGTTATTATAGCTATTCCTGTTTTTGCTAACAGAAAGGAATCCTAAGAGAATTTCGCTTTTACAAAAAAGTTGTTACCATTCTAAAGTAGGTTTTTCATGAAAGCCAAATGGCCTAATGTAGACTTTTGGAAAACAGAGGATGCTCCTCAGCTTATGCCATTTTGCTTTATAAAAGTTTTATAGGAATGCTCTATTTTTGATAAGGGGAAAACCTGTATATATATGCCCCCTTATACATGTGAACATGTTATCTGTATATGTAGACCCTATTGAAAAGTATTGGTGGTGAAAGATTTTTGGAACCAGTAGTTCTAAATTAGGGATCAACAAACTAGGCCCTCACAACAAAATCTACCCTTGTTCAATTTGACTGATTTTCTTTTTCTTTTTAGTTAATTTTTTTTTCAATTATAGTTGACAATCAAAATTATTTTGTATTAGTTTCAGGAAAACAACATAGTGATTATATTTATACAAGTTACAAAATGATCCCTCCGAATAATCGACACTATACATAATTTTACAATATTATTGACTATATTCCCTATGTTGTACTTCACATCTCTGTGACTATTTTGTCACCTCACATCTGTAGAATGACCGTCTTTAATAAAATCAACAAATGAGCTTTGGCGAGGGTGTTGAGAAAGGGAGCCCTAGTGTACAGTCGGCAGATTGCAAATTGGTTCGGTCACTATGGAAAACTGTATGGAGGTTCCTCAAAAAAATAAATAGAGATCTACCTTATGGCTCAGCAACTCCACTTCTGGGTATTTATCCACAGAAATCCAAAACACTAATTCAAAAAGATACATGCACCCCTATGTTCATTGCAGAGTTCTTTACAATAGCCGAGATAAGGAACAAACTGAATGGCCATCAATAGACAGTTGGATAAAGAAGAGGTAGTATATAAATACAGTAGAATATTACTTGGCCATAAAAAATAAATTAATACAAATTTTTAATTACAGAATTGATTATCTTTATAGATAATATGTTATTGCAATACAACCCGGCCTGCTCACTTACCTTTGTCTATAGCTGCTTTCCTGCTGCAATGGCAGACTTAATTATTGCAACAGAGACTTTATTGCCTACAAAGACTAATATATTTACTCTGTTCATTTATAGGAAAAAGTTTCCAATCCCTGCTCTAGATACTAGAGTGCTAAGGCATATGCTATAAATATATATGCTATGGTCCAAATCTACATTGTGAAGTATTTATATAATTTTCCTGACCATTCAAGCCAAAGCCAAGTTATTTTCATCATCATTATTTGGGATGAAAGAGTTTAAGGCCTGTGTGAACCAGGCAATTGCCCTCCTCTCCACTTTACTTCTGCTTATGAAATTTTGGTTCTGGGAATTCTCAAAGTTTTTCAAATTTGTCTCTCCAGATCTCTTTCAAAAATTACAGAAAGCACAAAGAATCATTCTTCCCTTTTTTACTTCCTACTTAATAGCAAATATTTACTGTGAAAACTTAGAAAGATAAATATGTATGCTATACCTACCATAACTTATTTATTTATGACTACCTCTTTTGCAGTAAATGTGCCTATTAACGAAAGTATAAAAACAAGCTTGTGTTTTCTCTAGAGCTTGAAATGAATGAGGGTATTAGTCAGCAAACTATAGTAAATCCATTCCCTGTTTGTGCTTTACAAGTAGGAACTGTTAGTTGTTTCTTTACTCAACATGTTATAACTTGATGAAAGGACTTTAGTGACCATTAAGAGAAGAAAGAGAATTTACACTTCACAAGTAATTTGAAGTTGAGTAATTCACAGATTTTAGACTTCATTAAAAATTAACTTTTGATCAGAAACAAAAAATATGTCACACACTCCTGTTGACATTTGGAGATTAAAGTGTAAGCATCTGACAAATATATCGCATCTCTGATGTTTCAACTGTCAGCGTTCAAGTGTTCACAGAGAGCAATGGTTATATATGAGAATGAAGATTACCCAGAGTCTGCTGACTAGTGAAAAATGGGCCTCTGCTTTGGACACGTCAATTTCTATGAAATGCTGCTCTCCATAGTTCTGTAACTTTGCACAAATTACTTTTCCTCTGTAGGATTTTGTTTCCTCATCTGTAAAATACAAACTCTAATAGTAACCACAGGTGTTTGCGTGATTTAAATAAGATAATATATGTAAAGTGCTAAGTCCAATGTCTGATGCATGAGAAACACTTAATAAATGTTACCTGTTATAATAATAATTATTATAGAGGCCCTCCATTATGCTCAAGTAGTGGCTCACACTATGACTCTCCTATACCAAATAGCGACTGCTATTTTTAAGACTTTGATTAAAGGATTTCAAATTGGTATCTTAAAGCAAATTAAATATTATTACACCAAGAAAGTTATAAATTGATTTCCAAACTTTATTTTTAATTTCATAGTTCATCAGTAAAAAATTTCCATCAATTTTCTAATATAGGTATATTTTGTCTACTTATAAATTATTTGCATGTACTAATATACTATACATTAAATATACTTTAGTATATTTAAATATAGACATTTGATATATAAAAATATGTATTACATTTATATTATATATATATATTAATATAATAAGAAATAAGATATATAGATATTGAGCATATACTATATAATATTTATATTAATATTTATCTTCTAATATTTTTTTCCTGTATCCCAGTAGATTCACCAATGAAAACAACTCCCCTTTGTTTGCAGACAATTGTAGCAGATATTCAGAAGTGGGTTTGGCAAGAAGGTCATGAATATGTTAGATTGTGAGTGTTGGATGTTTGAAAGTGTATTTACTAGCATATACTTCGTGAGTAATAATAATAATAATTAAAATACATTAAATGTTAGTATTTTCAGGCACAGTGTTAAATAAATTACATATTTTCTCATGCAATTCATATAACCACCCTCTGAAACAGATACTAATTTTATACTTATTTTATAGATGAGAAGAGGAGGTTAAGTAACTCCTATCTAAGTAAACAATAGAGTGATGCTTTGCAACCATGTCCCATTTGATCAGTGTCCTTCCCTTGGTAAAATCATAATAATGATAATTACTATCTCCATTGTTCAACTCCATTTTTAAGTGCTATATTTACTGAGCACATGTTATGTGCTGGAACTTCACTAAGTGTTGCTCATAGGTAAGAGGATAAAATATTTGTTTAAAAAACTTCTTTGATAAGAACATTTTTACTTTGGAGAAAATAAAATCCTGGGGTATATGTCAGCGGAAGTAAAAGAATCAAGAGTAAAATAAATTATATTAGAGAATTGTAAATGAAGTTGTAAAGGACTACGGCGATATGAGAAAGAAGGAAAAGCAACAAATTAACTAGATTGTTTGAGGTTGAAAGGTGAGATGATAAGTAAAAACATCCCTTACTATGAGGACTTTAAACAACAGGAATATCTAATGTTTAACCAGAAATTTTTAAATTACTGCCATGTTAAACCTCTTTTGTTCTCCCAAATCTTCAGCAATTCTTACTACACACTTAAGTGCCCTATGTTTACTGAATATCTCTTAATTCCCTGGCATCCTTGCCTCTCACCCTTCCTCTTTCCTGATATTCAAGGAGGGGACCTAGTTTCTGAGGAAACGATTGCACAACTGACAAGAGCATGAAGGAGAAAGCAAGAGTGTTTATATTCCTGAACAAATTAAGAAACAGCAAAAATCTCAGCAGTAGAGTCAACCATGAGAATGCAAAACTCTCTCCCACCAAGGAGCAACCAGACATTCCAAGGAGTACACAATGGAGTCCCAATTAAACCTTCCTTGGATCAAGAGGGTTACGAAATGCTATATTCTTCATTTATTACCACAGTGCTTTGAAGTGCTACTGCTATCCTGACCACACTGTACATCAAGTACTGGACACAAAGGTGAGTGTGGACCCATCAGATCACGAGCCCTTGACAAGATTATATGTCTAAAGAGAACCAAAGAGAAACTCACCTGCAGTCTCCTGAGATGAGGTCAAGTCATAAAAAATGTGCTGGAAAGTGAAACATCTCTGAGAAAGTCTATTCAAGTTACAAATCCTCCCCGCATCATCACCTTCTGCAAGAGTAATTATGTAGTTAATGTTCATTGCTCATTTACTAAGCATCAGGGACAGGCATGAGGATTATATGTCTACGATATGTTTTAATTCTCCTTGCAACCCTTTAAGTAAGTACTATTATTATCATTACCTTACAGATGAGGAGACTGGTACTGTGGTCTAAAAACTTATTATCATAAAAAAAATGGTTGTGGAATTCAAACTTAGGTAACTTTATTTTTTTCATGTGTACTTAGCAACTACTCATACTGCCTCAATTTTATAGTATATAATAATAGCAACTGTAAAGATGATACACATGTGAGATTTCATAACTGCCATTTATTGAAAAATTATGTGTCATGCTAGTTAATATGCATGTGTTTTCTTATTGGACCTTGTAAACACTTTCAAGACTGTTAATTTCATCATTTTATTGTCAGGAAACTGATTCTAAAAAGGATGAAAGAACCTGGTCAAGGTCACATGGCTGGCATCAGAAGTCAAATTCCGACTCGGGTCTGTCAAATACCCTTCCCCTCAAACCTATGTTCTTTACATAAAACAATGCTGTATGTTTAGTTTTCGTCAATAATTCCATCCAGTAGATTAAAATTTGAGTTTATTTTGCCTTTTTCATCTCAGAGGAAATGTTTTATGCATGAGAAATGTATAGGTATAGGTCGAGTGCCTTCTTTGGCCTTGGGGTGTAAGTTGGAGATCATGTTTTGTCTAAATGCATCATGGAGACCACCTTTGCAGTGTAGAGTGTCAGAGAGACTTTCACAATGAAGACCATGCCAATATGCCTAGGATCAGAATCTTCATATTTCTTTCTTTAAAGGTAAAAAGCGAATCAGAGATTATTTCAAGAGCGTGAGAAAATTATTGCAAAACATTAGGTGAGGTTTTATGATCAGATTACTGGAAATCCTTATTTCCACTCTTCTAAAACAGCATGGGATAAGTTTAGTAATGACTTAATCACTTCCCAAGAATTAAATCAACTTTTCTGAGGAAATTTACATTAGTGAGCCTCAAGCACTCTCAAAACTCATACTTTCTTTGGTATCTGAGACATTACTCTTCCCTGGTTCTCCTTTTACATTCTCAAACACTCTTTCTCATTCTCTTGTAATGGCAGTGCTTCTTTACCCTGTCCCTTAAACATAGTGCCTTTCCAGAATTCCATCTTTGATCCTGTTTTATGGTTACTCTTTTTGGTAAATATTGTTTTTATTCCCAGCAGTCCCTTTTCTTTCCCAAAAATTTAACTTTTAAATCCTAAATTTGAAAATAATCAATATTTGTATCTCCAAAGTAAGAGTAGGCCCTTGTAGGCCTTCACCAGTAAGCATAATTCCATCTTCCTTCCTGGATACAGTGGCAGGTTCGCAAAGATGCACATGAAGTCAGGTGTAAGCGAGTTAGCACATCATTTTCTTCCATTCAAATTAATTAGGAGAGAGTCAGCCTATGATTTAAACTGGTCAATCAGCAAATCTGTAGAAGGCAGAGCAGGAAACAAATGGAAGCTGGTTCTTATGAGACATTGTTGAGTTTCAGGGCCCAAATCAACTGGACCTGCCCTAGTTTTGAACATTTTAATTATGTGAATTAATAAATTACAGAGTTGGAGTTTAACTTAGTTGCAGTTAACAGCTTCTTAATTGATCCTATACTTTCCCTCTAAAGAATGAAATCCACTTTACGTATAGTTATTTAGCTTCTCTGAAATTTCTCAAGATAAACAAGAAGATACTGACAAAATTAAATATAATAACAAGTTAAAATTTTTAGCATTATGACTGGCACACAAACAGTACTCAATAGCAGCTATCGCTGTTATTGTTATAATTATTTATATTCATTTACCTTTTATCTTTATCTCTGATTCTTGAGCTTCAGACGAAAATATAATGATTTATTACACATCTCCACTTGGATGGGTCCTCAGCACACAAATTAACCTGTCTAAAATTAAATTTAACATTGTGTCCACAAAACTGCACTTCTTCTCTGTCGGAATGATGATTATGCCCACAACACTTATTATACATGTCATCAAAACGCCCATCACTTTACTCTCCAATATCCAGCTGTTAACCAAGTTCTGTTGATCTGCCTCTGAAAACTTGGTCCAGACAGTTATTATTTTTTACATGGACAATAGCAATAGCTGATTTACATTTGTCTCCAGTCTTTAAATTCTCCAGTTCTTGTGAAGAGTTGTCAGATTTCCTTCTAAAAGAAATTAAATGAGTTATTCTTTTGTTTAAAATTGGCAAAAAAAAAAAAAAATCCACAGTTCCTACTGCCTGAAGACAAATTCTAAATCATTAGCAAAATATATTTTGGCTTTCAAAATATAACTCTAATTTAATTCTCAGTCCTCTTTTTTTTTTTTTTTTTTTTTTTTTTTTTTTTTTTTGCCTTGTCCCATTCATCCTTTACTCTAGAGTTTTCATACACTCTTATTTTTGTTCAGGCTGAAAATGTGAAATATTGCTACTCATGTTTAAGACTGACTCAAATGTTATTTCCTCCAGAAAACCTTCTCCAATTATCCAGAACAGAATTATTCACTGTTTAGCCTGTGCCCCTTTAGAACACTATACATGTTGCTACTCTATATTTATCACATTACTTCTTAATTTAAATAAATTTACCTGTTATATTATGCATTCTTAAAAATAAGAACTATATCGTTATACTCCCAGAATCTCCCAAATACCTTGAAATTAGTAAAGTTGTCATCATGTATTGATTACCTCCTGTGTGCCTGGCTTTACACGAGGTGTGTTAAGCAGTGTGTCTCCTTATTTCTTTCATCAACTCTTAGAAATAGATATCACTAATCCTATTTTGCAGATGAGAAAACTGAGACTGAGAAAGTTCTTTGACTTTCCTAAGGTCATACTGTTAATAAGTGCCAGAGCCAGAACATAAATCCAGACCCATATAATTCTAAAACTATAACCTTTCCACTGACTTTTTGCTCTCTTACATATACTCTCTTCCCCAATGTTACCCAATATTCGTATTTGTTTCTTTATTCAATTTCAAACTCTAATTATGGTCAATTTTTTTTGCCCCCTATCTGCTCATAAGATTTTTATTGAATAATCTCCATGAAACTCCCCTTGCTAATATAACGTTTTTCTATTGTATAAGCTGTAATTTCACTTTTCTCCAACTAGAAAGACAGAGTCCTTTGGGATTTGAGAACATCCCAAGACTTTGGAGTGGCTTTGCTTATAAAAGCAGGAATCCACCACAGCCTTATTGTGAAGTACCTGATCGAAAATACAAAGCAGGAATATTGAACTCTATAAAGAGCCCTCTCTTATTTGGGGAACTCACTTTGGCATGGTTTTGCACATAAATTCCTCACTCTTCTAAGACCATGGTACCTAATTAAGCAGTCATTGTACTTTACTATAAATAGCATCGCATTCTTATTTCTAAATGTTATTTCAACTGGTATTTGATCTCCTTCACATTTGACGTGCATGAGTTTTCTAATCTTTCTTCAGGTATGCAACATTATCTGCCTGCCAAATTTAGATAACTTTTGGAACAGATTCAGTTAAATTTCATGGTGTAGCCCTATTGCAATCAAGGGTAAACTTTGGCTTATGATTAAGTTTTCAGATCATAGAAAATATTTAGTAGAATATCCCATTTTCCTTCTCTCCCACCCTGTCTACCTCTAAGTTCTTAATTTTATTGAGTCCATCACAAGACATAACATTACAATAATTCTATATTTTTATCTCAAGGGAATAATATCTGGTATTTTTGTTGTTGAGGAAGAGAAGGAGTCTTGAATTATTATCCATCAAAACCAGTCAATATGTTCAAAGTTAGACATTAGCTATTCTTTAATTCCTATTAGCTCTAGTACTTTTCGTTGTATGTATATCTGTGTGTAGAGTGTTTGTGTATAGGGAAGAATGGTGTAGAGAAAAAGAGAGAGAAACAGAGAGACAGTCTTGTTGCAGAGAATAATAACTTTCACCTGAAATACACATAATGGGAGGTTCTCCTGCTACATTTAGATTACTTAAAAAAATTACTTAAAATTCCATCTAGTAATTCATATGGTTCTATCTGATAACACTAGTTTTATTTAATTGCCAAGTTTTTCCTTTTGACATTAGCTGCCAGAAATTTTAGAGCCAAATTTTCTGGCTCACACTCATGTTAAATATGTGACTCATTATAGTCTGATGACTAGCCTTATTTATGGTTCCATCTTACAGTCAATTTTTTATAATCTTAAAATCTTTTCTATATTTTTTCCTCACTTTTAACCCAGGTTAATTTATCATATTTTATTGTGCTTTACAATGTTTTTTTAAGCTTTCTGAAATAGTAAATGATAACAATATGAAGGTCTTCGATTTGTAAATTAACTGAATGCCTCACATACTCATTTTTTAAAAAAGACATAACGAGTTATTGTGTGAGCTCATTGTCTGCCAGGAGCCAGAAATAGATTGGATGTGGAGCCTAGCTGCTAGTCTGAGAGGTCCTCCTAACCTACTTGGATTCTTCCTTTAAAATATCTTAAACAAACTCTGCCTTTTGCATTCCAAGGAATTTTTGTCTGTTTCTGGTTCTCCTCCATGTTTATAAGCCTTTGTATTATGCATTCTAGTTTACAAAATATTTTACAGTGTTTGTTAAGCCATGTTCCTGCCTTACATCTCCAATCATTTTAAACCATCCTGCAAATTTATACAACCTTATTTTCTTGAAACGTTATTTTTATTTTTCTCAAGAAACACTATCTGTCATCTTAAGGTGAAATTGCTTTTTCTAGACTCCAACAATTCTCATTAGCTAGCACCATCTTACTTCTACAAATCATTCCTCTCTGCTCTCCAACATGAACCTTCCTCTTCAATTGCTATTAGTCTAATTTTCCCACAGCATTGCCATTTTTATTCCTGCTTCCCATATGCCATTTGTACAATTTCCATTACCTAGGATACCTTCCCTGCTCCCCGCCTCCAATTCAAATCCAATCAAATTTTTAAGACTCAATTAAGCCATGATTCCTTCACAAAGGTCCTGAGTCTCAGAAGTTGTTCCGCATCAAACGTGCTAGTTGTTTCATTATTTTTCCTCACTTTCTCCAACTGAATTATGTGTACCTTGATGGCAGGCATACTATTGTATCATTTTCTTGTGTCATGTCACTAAGCACAGCATTGAGAGTTAGTACAAAATTTGTGGAAACTCAATGAGCCTTGATTCACACCCACCATAATCAAATACTTAGGTAAGGCTATATATTTTAGAATTAGTGAAACCCCAGAATTTCATGACAATAACACTAAATCAAATTTGTGGTACAATCAGAGTATCCAACATGATACAGATGAAAATGTCTATAACCTGTGTTTGGTTACTATAAACTATGATTGAACATGGTCATGGGAAAATATCTCCATAAATAAATGTCAGAAAAAATGTAAGAAACACACATTTCTTCTCAGGAATTTGTAAAATTAGAGCTTTTGAAGATTCATAAGCCCTTAATGCCTCATTTAGAGGGAGTCAATTATATGGTACGAATATATATATATATATATTTTAATCTCTTCTTTCCCACATTTAGCATAGGCATACCTCCTCATTTATGTCACTTGTATAACCAAGTATGACCAAGTAGGCCAGCTTGCTAAGAGGTCATGATAATCTTTTCCTCTTTGAAGACCCTTCTTCCTATCACATAGATCAAAATACAAACTTGGGACTAAAACAAACCAAGAACAACTGACAGGTACATTCTGTAAAATAACCCTCCTGTATTCTTCTCTTCAAAAATGTCAGCAAAGAGTGATCCTGTTCCCATGTTGGACTTTCTTTTCTTATCTTCTCTTTTCTTCCTTCTTCCTTCCTTCCTTCCTTCCTTCCTTCCTTCCCTTCCTTCCTTCCTCCCTCCCTCCCTCCCTCCCTCCCTCCCTCCCTCCTCCTTCCTCTTTCTTTCTTTCTTTCTTTCTTTCTTTCTTTCTTTCTTTCTTTCTTTCTTTCTTTCTTTCTTTCTCTCTCTCTCTCTCTCTCTCTCTCTCTCTCTCTCTCTCTCTCTCTCTCTCTCTCTCTTCCTTTTTTTTTTCTCACTGAAGAACATTTTTGGGACAACTAATAAAATGTAAATATTATTGTATCATTATTGTATCATGGTGCATTTTGTTAATTGCACCATGATTATAAGTGAATGTCCTTGCTCTCCTTGTTCTTAAGAGTTACAATTTAAAGTATAGTCATAATTTCTGCCACTTGTTTTTAAACACTTCATAATATTTATAAAGTACATATATATGTAAATATAATACACATATATCATCTATGCATATAATATGCATATATTTATATTGTCATATATATGTGTAGATATAATACGCATAGATATAAACAGATATATGGAGAGAAAAGTCATGATGGTGAAGAGAATATGAAAGTTCACTGTACTATTCTAGTGAATCTTTTCTAACTCCATGTAGTAAGCAGAATAGTGATCCCCTAAAACTGTCTACATTCTAATTCCCAAAACATGTGAATATGTTAGGTTGCATGACAAAGAGGCTTTAATATTATTGATGGAATTGAGGTTGTTAATTTGAGATGAGGAGATTATCATGGATTATCTTGGGCCTCATATAATCATTAGGGTCCTTGTAAGTGGAAGAGGGAGGCAGAAGAGGCAGAAACACTAAGCCACTAGTTCGTGGAATTTATTACAGCAGTATTTCAAAACATACACTTTTTGAAATAAATGATTAAAAATAGAGGGTTATCATTAGAATGATTTTTAAGAATGCTACTTTAGAGGCAGAGTGTTGAATTGGGGAAGTAATATGTTACCTACAGGATTTGTAATCTTTCAGAAGCTTGATTTGTCACATAAATAAAAATAAAGAACCAGGGTAGTGCAACTGGGCATCACCACACTGTGGAAGTATGATGGAACTAAGAGGCAAGAAGGGAGAAGAAAGTTTTTATGCTGAGATTTCTTAGATATTTTTCAAGAGACAGACAGAAGAAAGAAGATAGCTTTAAATATATGTGTTTATTTACATGTTATATATTTGTATTTGTAAAGTGTCATTTGGGGCATATGTTATATTACAGAGAGGATTGAATCTAATCTTGTCTCTGCCATCTTATTTTGTAGAGCTGGGAAATGATTCTCTGAACCTCAGACTGAACTGTACGAAAATAATTCTACCTCAGTGATTGCTATAAGGATTAAATGAAACAATGCAAATATCTTAAAAAATGGTTAGTATAAAATGGGTGGTCAGTATAGAATAGTCAATATATTTGTTATTGGTGGTGGTGGTAGTGGTGGCATTATTTTTGCTGTTGCTTATGCTACTGTTTTTGGTACTCAAGGACACTGAACTCTCTTGGTTCTTTCAGTTTTTGGTCGCTTTCTATTAGTCATTTTCTGCCTCTTCTATCTCTGTCCTCTTACATTCAGGAATTTCTTAATCTTTAGCCCTCAACCTTCTTTTGTTATCAAACTATATTCATTGCTTAAATGACCTTTTTACTTCAATGACCTAAAATATTGCCTATTAATAACATCTTAATATATATATCAAACTGAATTCACATTCCTAAGTCACATCATGAAGTCATAGAAAGGCAGTAATGCTAATTATACCTTAAAGAGGTTTAGAGGGGAAAGAAGAAAGTAGAATAAGAATGGTGGCTTAAGAGGAATATACAATTGAGCAAAACTAGTTTTATTATTTTGCTTTGTTTCATTGCATTTTTAGGAATGAGAGCATTTTAATTTGTACACTTAGGGAAAGTTGCTGAAGGAAATAATAAAAATAAAAGGAAGAGAAAGATGACTCAAGAGTCAAGACATCGGAGGAGATTTAAAAATGGATCAAGGGAAACTTGGAGAAAGAACTGAGTATGATGTACATGATAAGTAGGTAGGAATGCAAATGTCCAAGAACTGGATTAAAATTTAGTTAATTTTAATCTCTGCTACAGAGATAAATTGAAAGATAAACTCTCTCCTTTAAAATTTTTGTTTCCAGAAGCTGCAACTCTCAGGCGTTGGTTGACAGTAGGATAAGTGCTTCTGAAGTCCAAGGAGTTTGCGCTGGAATAGATTTGAGATCTTTTTCCTAATGTCAATATTCATTATTTGACCAAAGAGCCATCTGCACATCCGACAAAATGACATAAGGCAACTTGAGGGCCACCTCGAACATTAAAAATGCAAATGAGTAGGTGAATTGTGGGTGTGTGTGTGTGTGTTTGAACAGAACCTCCAGACAAAATTTTTTGCACACTATGAAATTCTTTATAATATTTCTCTGTTAAGCTAATACAAGAGAGCTTTCTGTGGCTGTTTTTCTGGGAACAGTCCTTGGAATGCAGCAAAGAGTCACAGTAAGGTGCACTGTGAATTTCTGAGGCCTCCAATGACTGCAGACAGTAGGTCATTCAGAATAACGTTAATGGCAAAACTGCCAGAAATGGGCCACATGACCCTTTTTTTTAAAAAGTCATAAAAATGACTATATAAGAACCGAATTCTGTTCTAAAACATGAATGGGATTTATATTCATCCTCTATAGACTATAGTCTGAAACAAGCCTAATATGAACCAGCTGTGTTGTGTAACAGCCCAACCAAGCGCACAGGGACAGCTGTTTCTAAGCCGCCACAAGATGGCAGCCTCTTCATGTTTAACTGGTGTGTGGCTTCTGGCATCTGCTGGGTTTTGATTTTAGGGGCGAGAACCTCAGGGTAGAGAGGAAGACTGGGAGTACGAATTCATTCAAGGACTACAAATTAATGAACAACAATGTATTCTTCTTTTAAATTTTATTATGTATGTATATATTTAAATTTGTTTTGTCCTCAAAGATGCTGAAAGCACAAGTGTATACAGGGTTCTGCCCCAACGTTCCATCTGAACTGACTCTGCTGAGCCTGGTGGGCCTCAGGCCATATGGGGCCAATTAGAGGTTAGAACAAAAATAGAGTAATTCTCTTCCTGGTTGTGGCAGCCACCTCAACTCAAAGGTCATGTTTGCCCTTGCTGGAAGAATTCTTTCTGTAGTCTTCTCTGTAAATGAAAAGTCACTTTATCTTTTATTTACTTTAAACTATATTTTAATTTAATTTCTCCTTTTAGTATTCATTTTAACTGTATAATTTATCTTAGTGAAATATGGTTAAAGTTCCCTTGTAAAACCATTTTATTTGACATGCCATATATCGTAAACAAGGAAAAAACTTAAAATACAAGAAAACATTAAAAATAAAACTATATTACCACCCAAAGATAAGCCCTGTTAACTGCTTTAGAACATCCCACATCTATACAAACAATTATTTTTCAAAATGGGATTTGGCTATATATTGATGCTGTTTTGTAGATTTTCGAAAAATTTATAATGTATTATATTCCTTTTTCTATGTGAAAAATGTATTTCCATGCCATAAAATTTAAAAGTTACATAGTATTCCCTTGTGTCAATATGTTACATAACAAATGTGTTTTTAAAAACACTACAATTCTGTAAAAGGAACACTTAAGGA
This sequence comes from Eonycteris spelaea, assembly GCA_003508835.1. NCBI lineage: Eukaryota > Metazoa > Chordata > Mammalia > Chiroptera > Pteropodidae > Eonycteris > Eonycteris spelaea. The sequence goes on from PUFA01000007.1 coordinate 7,926,623, forward strand.
GAAGAGTAAGAAAAGATAGGAAAGAAAAATGTGAGCAAAGCACAAAAAGATGAGGAGGAAACAGAGGAAAGAGACAATCAAGAAAGCAAAGGCAAAAAACACAGAGGAGAAGTAAGGAACATGTGAAAATGAAAGACAGAAAAGGGTAAAAGAAGAGAGCAAAAAAAAAAAAAAGCAGAAATGATTCTCAATAAACCATCATTTTTCATCTGGGTTAGAAGTTTCAGACTATCAGGCTTTACCTTCGCCCTTTGAAATATTAAGTTTCTAACAGACAAATGCTGTATAATTGTTCTTTATCTTAAAGGCTGGTAAGTTCTCACTGGAGAACATAATAAAAAATGATAAGAGCAAATGTTAATATTGAAATGTTCTCTGATTGCAGGTAAGGAACAGAGTAGCATAAGTCTATGTTTTGGAATTAAGCCAAGAGCCAAGTCTCCAGTGGAAAAGTGAAAAATACAAAAATATTTCTACTTCTAGTTTATTTCAACAATAAGATTGTGAAGTGAATATTTATCCCTGACATGTCTGTGAAATAAATTATATCATATTTGAAATGGAAAAAAAGTAGATAAAAAACACATAGGCATAAACATTTTAGTACAGGCATACAAAAAGTGGAAGGATACATACTGAATTGATACGGCTGTAAATCTGGAAGTCTAAGAGGATGGTGAAAAAACAGAGTTTTTACTTGATATTTTTATAGTTTTGGAATTTTAACAGCATGCCATGTATTATTTTTACAAATAAAAATGAAAGAATAAAGAGAAAGTATCAACTCACTAAGCACAGATTATTCATGAGCAGAAAGGAAGGGGACTGATTCTATAAAATGCATAAGTCATGGCTGGCAGGAACAGACACTCTTCTCACTCCACTGAGTGTGTTCTCCAGCAGCCAGGAAAGGCCTTATTCCCAGCTGGTGTCATGTGACTCTCATACCATTGTGCATTTTAAGACTCCCTTGAAGAAAATTCTTTGTGAGGCTTGGATCTGGACCTCTTTATCTTCAAATGGTTGCAGATGGCAGCATCAGGTTTCCTGAAGGAATACTGTAGATTAGCAGACCTGAGTCATTAACATATGGGTGGCTTCAGAGGAAACAGAGGATTTTAAAATGAAGACCTTTTTCTCTGGGAGTAAAGCAATAGGATGGGAAAGTAAAGCTAAGAAAAATATTGTTTCTCTTGTTGCAAAAATAAAGGTGAAAAATCTGGATTGATCCACTCAAATGATTCCCCAAATCTTAGAGGATCCTAGAAATCTACAAAGAATATAATGGGGGCCGTAAGCCATTTTTAATATCTCTTACAGTCTAATAGTAATCCTATATTTTATCACAATAAGGCTGCATAATTTAGCTAAATATCAAGAGTTTTCCCTTGTCTGGAACCAGCTAAGATCACATAGATACATCATTCTACGTCCTGACATAGAAGTTATTATATTTTAATAACAATAGGAACATAATTAACACTTTCTTAAGAAATGAAACCTTTCCCCTACTTTGGACATCGAGTCTCATTTATTTCTTGAACTCTACCCTGTGTTTAATTGTCTAGCTTGTTTCTCTCCCCATATCTCTCCTAGTAACTAACCACACTGATTTCTCCTCAAGACCCTCATCTGTACCTGACACCTCTGAGCCACTCTGATAAGATTTACCGGGAATTCCAGGCTTCTCTTCCTGGCTCCTGCAGAAGTACAAGGGAATCTACATTTTCTTGATAGGGAACATGCTCTTTCCTCTAGTTAGGCAGAATCTTTGCTCAGGACTCTCAGCAAGTATCTGAAGTAAGAGTGATTTCCCAGCAGCAGACACTTAAGTGCTAATCTGGGAAAGGTAACATAAAAAAAAATCTAGATTATTGGTCACACCATTTAAGAACTTGCTAAGATTCAGATGGCTTAATAAAGATTGTGGGGGCTTATCTTAAAGATGAACATTTTGAATGAAGTCTCACCTCTTAGTTCTAAAGTAACAGGAAGATATTTCTTCTTTTAACACAGTCATTGTGTCTCTGTAGAAGAATTTTCAGAGGATAATTTAGCAACTGACCACTTGGGAAGCAACTAAATTATTTTAGAGGCTCAGATATTCAATATGAAACAACTTACTTCTCGATCTCCAGCAGCTTACAAGTATGAAAAGCTGGTCTGTATAATGCAACATAAAGTGGACTAAAATATGTGCAAAGGTCTATAAAAGTAGAGGGATAAATGCTGAAAAGATTTTATGTTCTTAGAAAAATATTTAAGCTGGTTCCCAGATATGTTTTACACACACACAACACACACACACACACACAGACACACACACACAAACACACACACACACACATTAAAGACTGGAAAAGAAGAGCATTCCAGCCACAGGAAACAGTGTGAACAAAGGCTTAGAGGCATGAAAAATGCATGGTAAAATGGAGGACATTAAATATGGCATATTCCTGGAGCTAAAGTGGACAGGACTGTAATGGGAAGAAGTCTGAAAAGAATTTCCAAGGCCAGAATATCAGTGCTGTAAATCCTATCCTAAGGAGATTTCATTTCTTTCTATATTCAGTGAGGATCCATTGAAGGATTTTAAGTGAGAAATATTTTCAGAAATGTGCCTTAGAAAGATTTCTCTGGCAGCAAGAGTAAGATAGTAAGATTGGGGCCAGGAAACCAATTATTAAAATAATATCAATGGCAGATGTTGAAGACCTAAAATAGTACATTATGGAAAGAAAGGGACTGCACTTTGGCCACAAAACTTCTGTAGTTTGAGAAGGTGGACGTTGAGATTTTTCCTGTAGTTGTCTTTGCCCAGAAGGAAGACTGAAGTAAATATTTCTATTATAAAAAATGTTTTTGAAAAGAAACCTGAAGGAAAAAATTCTTGGTCATCTTTAGGACATCAGGAGTGCCCTACAAAGAGGGAAACCCTAGCAAAAGAAAGATCTAGTGTTCACATTTCCAAACTCTGTTTTATTTTTTAATTTTACCTACCACTCAACCGAAGAAGTGGAATTGAAAATTTACTACTTGTGTAGAGAAGATGTCATCCACTGACCTCTTCATGAAAGTGAGAATTTTACAAATTTACCCTGGGAAATTAGTTTTAAGTAAACAATTTAAAATACAACCATGACAAATTTAGTTTACAGAAATCAGAAACCTAAAACTAAAGAATATGAGGACTTGACGGCCAGTTATACATTGCTTATTCTGGAGTTTCCTATCTTTTCACGAATGAGGATTTATTTTATCTTTTCATATAGTTATTAGAGAGCTTCACTCTTTAGTCATGGTCAAGGTGACCATGTTTTGTTACCAATTTCTGGCCCACCCATCACATTCCAGAAAGTCTTTTAAAATTATCAGTAGCTGGCTAACAGTTGCCATCACCTTTAAATAATCAGTATGATCTCAATTCATTGTAAATTCCAAAGTCAAATTCAATAGTGATTACTTTTATGGCCTTATGATTTCCTTTAAACATCTAGAGATTTTAAAAACAGTTTTATGATTCTTGTCACTACTTATATTCCTAAATCCTCAAGGATCACAGGGACCTTAGATGAGCAACAGTTCTAACCTTATTTCAGATGAAAAAGAGGCACAGACAAGGGGAGTGAGATCCAGGGGCATATAAGTGTTCACAGCATCCTATAATTTAATCTTAAGTAGGTTTTCAGGCCAAGGAAAGGAGACCAATTTTATGATCTGTTTCAGTGGTTCCTTGTGTCCCTAGGTCCTGAGTCTGATATATGGTATCTGGCTTCTGACTTACAGGTAGAAGGCCAATGGCTCCCTCTTGAGCCCTGCTCTTTCTGTAGGGTTTCTCCCTAAAAGTGTTTAATTATGCCAAAAAAGCAGCTATCTTTGATCCCACAACTTGCTTAGCTAATTTCCCCAGTTTGCTTTAACCCTGCCATCTGGACACATTACTGCTGTCTTTGGATCACTTTTAAAATAACCATGACAAGGAAACTTTAAAATAAAATGATCAGAAAGAAAAAAAAAAAACAAAAACAAAAACCAGAAACAGAAACAATGGAAAGAAGCAAGACAGGGTTGATTTTCCTGCTAATTTCATCTCAGTTGTGGGAAAAGAGCCCTGACTATGTCACATCACCCTTCCTGCTCTTTCTCTGCTTTCTTTTCATCTCCTTTACCCTACTCCTACACCCTCTTTTCTTTCTTGTGTATGGATGGGACCTGAGGCATTTCAGGGACCAGGTTTCTATTAAAGGATTCCTATCAGTGCAAAGGAAGAATACAAGCAGATAGTTTGATTCTTAACTTATATTTGATGCCAGAGATTTAATTCCAGCTATAAATTAATGACCAGAAAAACATTTGTCATTACTGGGCATTGTGTCAATATACAGACTCTATGTTGCCTGAGTAAATAGGTAGAGGATGTATTATTTCTTTCACTGTTTTCAAATACTCAAAATGGTGTGTGCTTGTAGTAGGGAGACTCAAAAACTCCTATCTGGTCCCATATTGTATGATCAAATGTACTTTATAACTCTCATGCCAAATATTTACTGAATGTATTTCTTAATGTCTTCTATGACAATAACAAATATTGGTCTGCTCTGACTTTAGAAAAATCTTTTTTATAATAAGCAGAAATTGGTCTCCCTGTGGACTCTTTCTTTTGTCCTAATCTTTCTCCTCTTAATCACATAGAATAAGTGAAAATGCCTTGCTCCTCTGGTGCATCTTTCTGAAATTTCAGACATGCTATCACAGGTTCTTCTAAGTTTTCTTTCCTCAAAAAAAAAAAAAAATTCCCCTAGTTCCTGAAAAATTTTTTTATAAGATTTATCTCTAGATGCATTCTGCATGTTGGTCTTCCTGTCTTTTACATTACTCAGAACTAAACACAATCCCTTTCTGAAAATAGTATAAGTTGTAAATGAGTATAGAAGAAAATAGAAAACACAGATAGGCAAAAAGTTTTTTAAATTACATAGGAAGAATTTCTATGCAAAAAAGGACTGCTTTTAACATTTTGGCATATAAGATAAAAATGATTCACAGGCAAAAATATACTGTTAAATATTAACAGAACTGGCGGCATCTATCTCTGAAAATGGACATACAAAAATCACGACGGAGTAAATTTTTTTCCAGGATTGTCACTTAACTTATTCCTCATAGTTGTATAAATCTAAGGTTTATTTTAACTCAATTCTCTAAAGCAGAGGTCAGTAAACTTTTACTATGAAGTGTCAGGGAGTAGATGGAGTGAATATTTAAGTCCTGTGGTCATGTGGGTTCTCTCTTGCTATTGCTGCTTCTCTTTCTCCTCCTTCATTCCCTTTCTCCTCCTTCTCCTCCTTCTTTCTCTTCATATAGAAACTTAATTTTTAGTTTACAGGTTATACAAAAACAAGGCACTGATCAGACTTTGCCAGCAAGCTATAGTTTGCCCAACCATACTCTAAGGGAAGTATTTAATGCAGACTCTCAATTACTCACAAAGGCTGCTTCCTCCATAATCCTTGGTATACAGAGCTGATCCTTGTGGAGGAGTTTGTAAATTTGCATATTGGTCAAGGAATGTCCTGGGAAGAAAGGAGTGGAGACCTCAAATATTGCCCTTTTAAAATAAAATTTATTGGAGTTTCTCTGATAGGTTGAGGTGGTACCACCTGAGGTATGATAACTGGAAAGTAAACTAAGGGCTCCAAAGCTGAACTAGCTAAGAGAGAAATCGGCTTTTGGATCATTGACCTGGCCCCTTAAATGGTTGAAGAGAACTGATTTCAACATGGTTAATAACTAACTAGGCTAGTTTAGTGGAAAGATTATGCTTCCTAACTCATTCCCTGAGGCCAGCATTACCCTAATACAAAAATCAGAGACATTACAAGAAAAAATAAAAATAAAAATTATACACCAGTATCTCAAAACTACACACCGCTATCTCTCATCAACATATATTTTAAAATCCTCAAAAATATTAGCTCAGAGGTTGGTGGGAGAAGGAATGAATAGGCCAAGTATAGAGGATTTTAGAGCAGTGAAAATATTCTCTGTATGATACCATAATGATGGATACCTGTCATTTTACATTTTTTCAAACCCATAGAACATACACCAAGCGTGAACCATAATGTAAACTATGGACTTTATCTGAGTCTTATGTGTAAAAGTAGGTTCATTGTAACAAATGTACCACTCTGGTGAGGGATGTTGATAATGGGAGGTTGTGTAGTGTGTTCAGGCAAGGAGTATATGGGAAATCTCTGTACCTTACCCTCAATTTTTTCATGATCCTAAAACTTTCCTTAAAAAAATGTCTTAATAAAAAAAATAAATTAAGACATAAGATTTAAAATTTTAAGCAAAAACTAGGATATCAATAACCTTTTATGGCATCATGAACTTGATAGCTTTCTAATACTTAAAGATTTTTCTCATAAGCTATGATATTTGCAAATGAAACTTTTTGATACCCTATCATGAACTATGTCAGCACTTGAGAGCTATTCATAAACCAGTTAACCAATATTAACTTGATGATCAATATATGATATTACAAAATCATTTCTAAATAACTTTTAAGAAACACCAGTTGTCAGCTTGTAGTGTATCAAAGAAGATTATATGCAATATTTTGATTTTTCTTTCTTCTTCAATCAAAATATTATATTACAACAAATTAAATACAGAACCTATGTGACAATGTAACTTTTTTATTAAGCTAGATATTAAAGAGATAGGCAAAAATATAACACAATGTCACTCATTGCACTAATTCTCTTTGTATGTTTTGAAAAACATAGGTTTTCTTTAATAAAAGAATTATTTATGTTAAGATACAACAAATTTTACTATTCTTTTTAAGTGACTTAATAAACATTTTTTTAATTTCTCAGTGTTCTTAATATAGTAATTATAGCTAGATATAATTCACATTAGTAAAAACTCTTTGAGATCTTCAATAACTTTTAAGAGATCCTGAAACCCAAAAGTTGAGAACCATAACACTATCTATTCTGCTTCTCAAAAATAAAACAGACGTGCTTACTATCCTGCCCTCAGATAACTTGCCTTTTAGAGGGAAGGAAAAGTTAAACAAACAAACAAACAAACAAAAAGGATACGCATACAAATAAATAAAATATTTATAGTTGGAGAAAAATGGTTTGGAAGAAATAAACTCAGGATTGTGATGATAGTAACTAGAGGGAGAATAGGAAAGGTGTTACTTTAACTGGACTGGTGAGGAAAGGCCTCTTTGGAAAAGCGACAATCAAGCTGGAATGTGAAGAATGAAAAGAAGCAGCAATGTAACAAGCTAAGCTAAAAGAACAGTGATGTGAGGATGGGGAAGAGCAATGCAAAGACCCTGAAGCACTAAAAAGTTTGAACTAAATTCTAAAACTGTCTCATCCCAAAGCCCATGCTTTGCTTTTTCTCATAAACCACAACTGATTTCTCTTAGGTCAGCTATGCTCTGGCCCTTGGAACAATCCATCTGGAAAATGGAGTCGAGATTGTTTTGAGGCTTTCTAAATGATGGCTTCAAATTCAGTTAGTTGGCAGGTTAATCAGGAGCTCACGGACAGTCTCCCATTGCTCCAAGGAGTAGAACTCTCAAGAGCAATGCTTGTCAGCAGTGCCAGAAAACTGCTATTGCAAAAAAGACATAGGAAAAGGGTAGAATTTAATTTTATAAGGGAAAGACTTAAATGAGACCTATAAATTAAGTAGCTATTTTTTCTATACCTTGGCCAAAGTCCGGAATTTTTCAAAATAAATTATCTGAGCCAATTTCACTGTGGTTGTGAATATTACATTGCGTACTGTGGTCTCTGAAAGCTTGTGTCTTTTGCTGAGCTGGCATTTTGAAAAACTGTTGTGACCTACTGAAGAAAGTGGTAGTTTCCAGTGAAAATGTTCTGTCATCTCCCACTCCCCAAGGCAATTATAGAGGGCTCAGAGGCAGAAAGCTACATGACATCTGTGCAGTCAGTGAGGGAAACTAGAATTCTTACTTACTAAATGATGGGATTTCCTTACATTTCCGAAAGTCAGAAAGTTATAAATCACCTCTCCTTCTGGAGTTTGCCTTTATAAAGCAGTAATTAGGCAAACATTAAGGAATACATGAGTCAGTATCACAATCCATCCTGCATTTAGAAGCACTAGATCGGATGCAGTGGAAGACCCTGAAGAAGGTACAGCTGGTCAACACAACACAAAAACAGCTGGGTGACAACGACAGTTCAGACAATCAGTGACGTGATTTATAAATCACACCCTTCATATAGCTATGCAGGAAAAAGAGCCTATGTCCAAGGCTCTTGTGTAGAAGAGATCACAGGTACTTGCTTTCCTATGATAAGTGATGATACAATTAAACTCAACCTTTCTTTCCATTCTCCCCTTCATTATTCTTTCCTTCATAAAAAGGGATTTATTCTCAGAATTTCAGTTATCACCCCTATGCCAGTGACTCAGATATTTATCTGCAACCCTGAACTTCTGAAAGGTGCCATCCCTCCTGTTCATCTACTAGATATTTCACCACATAGCCACATGTCCAAAATCGACCACATATCCCAAACCAGTGTCATCACCCTGCCCTCAATTGATGTCATCTTCCGTAGTCCCATTTTTTTTGCACCTGACCGCTTTTTTCCTAATTTTTTGAAGTCAAAATCTGAAAGCGATTGATGGTTTGTATACTTTTTTACTCACATCAAATCTGCCATTTCCACACTGTGAATAACTGGTGAAGCGACATTCAAGGCTTGAGCAAGGAAAACCTAGAGTTTGTAAGCTTAAATCCAGGCATCATAAAATGATCCTGAAGAAGTTATCTGCATCTAGCTGGGATTGATTCTCTGTTCCAGGACAGTAAAGTTGTGAGAGAGCAACTCCAAGGTAAGATTCTATAGAGTAAAAATCACCTTAATGGAAACACTCTAAAGAGGAAATTCATGAATTTCAATTTGCTGAACTTTCTGAAATGGACTTGGAATTTTTATGTTTTCTTGAGGACTTAGCTATGTCGGTTACTCCTTTAAAAATATATTTTATTCTTCCTACGCTACCTGCTGTCTCTACTACCACTTGAGTCTAAATTCATATCATCTCATACATGAGTTTTATTCATATAGTCCTAGTTGTTCTCTGTTTACAGTCTTTACCCATTCCAAGCCATCCTGTAAACATGACCATGTATGGCGACCTAGTGCTCAAAAATCTACAATGGTTCCATTCTTCTATTGCCTCAATGCCAAGGTTCTGCATGAATTGAGTAACTGTTGAGGCAACTCTGGTTTTAATTACTTCTCAAAATGTATCCTTCAATGAGAACAGACTAGGAATCTTACAGTATGGACTCAATTTTTTCCGGCTGCTGCCTTTAATCAATCCTTTTCTCCTTTAGGGAATATCTTTCTCACTTCTTTAAATTTTCTCTCACTTTGTTGTATGTTTATGAAGAGCCAAGAATCATTATGAAAAAATAAATCTACAGAGGAGAAAGATAAGGTACATAAACTATTAAAAAGAGGGATACCCAGTTATAGAGTGAAGAAATTTATTTTAGGGCAATAGTGGTTGAGCTATTCATATTATCCACATTTTCAATGTTTTTCTCTAAGAGCATGTGCCAGAGTCTTGAGTAAAAACAATGGTTAAACATAAAAACAATTCTCTAAATTTTCTATTGAGACCTTGAAAGTGATGCTATAGAGAACATGGAAGAATAGAGAATAAACTGAAGAAAAGATAACAAGATGATGAGAATATTGTAAATTCATACGATGAGGGGCAGAAAATAAGCTCACATCAGTAAGGAAGAAGAAGCCAAGAAAACATCAGAGGTGACAACAAAAGACGTAACAGACTGAGTAAAGTGAAAATGGCTGGCACTATACATGGCAGTGAAAATTGCTATATTCCCTACACTCACTACACTTGTCTGAGAAAAATGGCAAAAATTCCAAAGTTAGCTAAGAGGAATAAGTTCACAATCACCAGAGTTACTCTCTGAGGACTCCATAAACCAGTTGGAAAGGAGCAAAATTCAAAAAGCACTAATCCCATGATTCTCATAATTGTGTTAGAATAGATTTAGAGAAATTCAACTTTGCTACTGTGTTTGTGAATTGCTTTAAGTTATAAGCTAACAAGGCCTAGGAAACATGAAGGTAAGCTTTACCTAAGGTAACTACATACATCTTAAGTAGCTCTTGTCATGAGTAGCTCTACTGTGTGTGGACCTCCCACCACTCATAAAAGTGCTTCAGTATGGAAGAAAAGTTATAAGTTTTCCCCTAGTTTTTCCTTCCATTCTATAATATTCCCTTCCTGAAATGAAAGATGTTTAATTCTAATCTGGCTGAAGACTCCAAACTTACAGGGTCTGGATATGGGCTTCAACTTCAGAGCTTTTATGTAACCAAAGCTTAAACTGGGAAGAAGTAGATGGAGATTGGTACTAAATTCTTGAATGATATAATTTTTTTCTCCTCAAGTTCTCATTGGGTGAAAAGTTCTTCAGAATTTCTTCTGCTTCTGTCTTGCTTTCAAAGTGATTTTCTTCCATTCTCACCTTTTGCTTTGTTTTCAACCTTCAAAGCACGTGTTGTGACATGGTTAGGGGAGGATAAACAATCATGATTGCTACCTTCAGTGATGGTCCTTGGTGCCAATTCAGTGACAACAGCAACCCTTGAATTTGGATTTGGTGAAGTAGGAAGTTTCATTTAGTGCAAACAGCTCAGTTGTAATACAACACATCTGTAAGAGCAGCTCAATAGTGTTGCAGTTCAGTTATGAAGCAGCATGGCTGTGAAATAACACATTGTCCTGGAATGAGTTCCCTGTCCAAATAGGTGCCTCTGCTCTACTCTGGTCTGTTCCACATGCTCTGGTTCTTCCCAGTCTGCTCTGCTGAGACATTTTTGTTTTCAGCTCCAGCTGGGAAAACACAACTTCAGTGGTTGGTGGAAAGGGAAAGTTCGCTCCTCAAGCCAGAAGGGATCTGACTAATATAGACAGAACTCTCTGCTCACGGGTTCTTAATTGGTCTCATACTAATGAGGACCCCAAATTTATGCAGTTTGATTGGTCCAAAAAGCAGTGTCCTGATTGGTCCAAATAACATCACTCTGCTTGGTCGGTGAAGATGCTAACTGGGGATATAGCTGTGCAACTCTGACTGGAGGGAGAAAATCTCAGTGTTATTGGTTGAAATAAAATTCCAGGAACTCCTTTATAGGAGTAGGCTCAGATGTCTGGAACACAGTGCAGGAAGGCACTTTAGTGCAGGGGGCAGGCAGCCTAGTCAGGTGTCTCCCAGATGTGCAGGTTGCGTGAGAGGCCTTTGTGTAGAAATGGCTGAAAGGCTCTGTTTTTTGTTTGTTTGTTTTTCATTTTAGCCCAGTTAGCCACCAGGAGCTCTTCGTAGTAGGTATCTTCTTTCTCAGGGTTCACACTACTAGTTTCCCTTATATTTTAACAGTTAAAGTTTCCTATGCCATTAGAATGCCACAATTATCTTGCCACCAAGAACTATATATCCCCCATTTTACAGACGAGGAAATTAAGTTCAGAAATATCATGCGATTTATCATGTTGTTATAAAGAAGTAGCATGGGGAATATAAGGCAAGTCCTCACAATTTTAGTCTAGATTTCTTTCCGCTATATAAGTTTGCCTGAAAATTTCCCCACAGTTTCCTCATCTTGAGTACTTGGCGAGGGAACTTCTGTAAAGTTAGCACATGTTTCGTCTTGTAATACACAACTCGGCAGGCAGTTAATTCTCTGAAAAGCAGGGCTTGTAAGAGCTCAACTAAAGAGCACAAAAATTACTTTTCTTTCTATGTTTCCAACATCTTTTAAATTATGTAGTATATTTATGTCTCTATTCAGACTACAATTTGCATCAGTTCCACACGCCTTCAGGGTATAGGATATATATCATATATATCATATCACACACACACACACACACGTGATATATATGTGTGATTTTTATTTGTGGTTTGTAAATATGTGAGCTATTTTACACGCACACTAAAAAAATACTACGCTAGGGATATATATCATTATTGCACTCTACCAAATGGCCTTATATAATTATTATTTAGTTTATGTCAGACAGATTTTTTGAGTTCCATGAATAAATAAGCATCTTAAAAGTGAAACATTTGGGGAAAAATGATATATAGCATGTGAAATGGGCTTTGTTAGTATTTCACCAGATAGTTATTGGTTTCTGTCAAGTATATCTTCAACTTCTATTAATAATAATAATGGATGTTTCATATGCTTTGAGAGAAAAAAGTATATTTTTTGGCATAACAGAAATGTAATTCTCTAAGAGACTGAACTCCTGAGAAATTCTGATGGCAAGAAATAAAAGTGAAACACAAATTCACAATTAAATTATTCTGGGCAAGATATCCTGGTTTCTCCGACAACTTTATTTCTTGGACAACAGGTACAGAGAAAAGAATAACTCATTCTCCTTACTACATTGCACATGCTACTCAATTATCTCATAAGGCCTCTTTCTTATTTTTTTAAATTGTATTTATTTTATTATACTCTCCTGCATTCCTACCCCACTGTCAGTTCCCTAACCCCTACCTTCAGGGTGAACCTATTCTAAAGTGCTCAGCGGGGTCTTAGATATAGATAGAGATGGAGATAGAAATAGATATAGATATATCCCTCAAAGATATATAGCATTATTTTACATGTATTTATGTTTAAATCTATATAAAAACTATTAGCCTCTGGCTCTTGTATCAGTTCTCTTTTTTAAAAAAACTCAATACTTTTCCCCTTTAAATCTATGTTGTTGTTGTCATCGACTTAGTTCATTACTTTTAACAGCTGCATAGTACTCCATCACTACAAATGTATCCATTGCATTTTATTTATCCATATCTGCAGTAAAGAACATCTGAGTCACCCCAAATTCCCTGTTTCCCTAAACAATGCTTTGATGAACTCCCTCATACCTGTCCTCTTATGAACTGGATGAGAGTTATTGTAGTATACACATGTGAAAGTAGGAAAATTTGTTTGTGAGTGATATCATATAACTTATTTTACTAAACCATGCCAAGTTACTATCCAGAAAGGCTCCAACTGGTTAAACATTTACTAGCGGTACATGAGACTCTCACAATCTCAGGAGCATTTGACATAATCCAATTTTATATTTTTGTGTTATATTTTTGTGATGGATATTAAATTATTGCTTTAATTTTTATTTTTCAGATTATTATAAATTTGAGTATCTAATACAAACTTTGTTGAGTTTCATTTTTTTATTTGTTTATTCATATACTTTTGAAATTTTTCTTTTTTTAATTGATTTTCTACAATACTTAAATATTCTCTCAGCCATATCACTCATCTGCTAATTTTGTCTAAATTCTGATTTTAGTCAAATCATTTTCCATCTTAAAGTTTGAGCTTTTCTAAGTGTTTTTTAAAAAATTCTTTACCACCTGAAGTTTGCAAACATATTTTCCTCCTCTTAGTTATTGATTTTGTAGTTTATTTTTCATATTTAGCTCTTTATTTATTTATGGTTTATATTTGTAGGATGTGTGAAGTAGGGATCCAAATTAATTTTCTTAATTTTCACATAGTGTGTCTCTTTCCCAAACAATATGAACTAAAAATGTGTTTTTTCCACGGTGATTTTTATGCCTCCCATATTATACAAAAGTATATGTGAATATGTTATCTGTGTTTATATGATATTTGTTTCAGTATTCTGTTTTTTTTCCACTAATCCATCTTCTTATAAACATATCAGTACCACATCATTTTTATTAATACTGTTTTATAGTTTTTTTTTAATACTTGGTTAGTCTCAAACCCCCAATTTACTGTTTTTATTAGTAGCCTTTACTATTCATGAAAATTTATTCTTTATATGCATTTCATTATCAGTTTTTAATTTGCCCAAAAATGTCTGCTGTAATTTTGAATAAAATCGCATAGAATTTGTTTATTCTTTTGGGAGACTTAATATCTCTATAGAGTTATATTATTGGATTGATACAGTATTTTTCTCCCTTTATTCAGATTTTTTTCTTTTTATAATCTTTAATAAATTTTAAAATTGTCTTCACAAATACTTTTTCACTCTCTACGAAAATAAATATTAGATAAATTATAGATTTGTTATGCTCTTTGATAGTATTCTTATCGCCAGAGCCAAGCTGATCCAGAAGGGAAGGTTTCGGTGGTGAGACACCCAACTGGAAGAATGCACGAGGGGCTGACATGAGAATGAAATGGCAGGCACCAACTTTATTGCGGGGAGCGCGCTTTTGTTGTGGGGAGTGCAGGTCTATTGCAGGAAACATGCTTCTTCTCCCACTCTTCTTCTGCTCCCCAGGGGACCACATGGGCTCCATATATTCAGAGTACAATAGTGGCATTCACCACACACGTGTGATACAATAAGCTGAATTATGTTTACATATTTTAAGCACAGACACCCTCTACAGTAAGGTAACAATCTAAATCTAGGGTCCTATTCTTACCTGTGAGCCTGGATCACAGCCAGACCTGGGATGAGCCAGGCCTGGGACACACACTTATATTTTATATATCTTTAGTAAAGAAATCCTATTGATTTTCTTAAATTTCTTTACTCTTCAGCAGTCTTGTTAAATTTTCTTGTTAATTGTGATGATTTGTCAGTTAATTCTTGAGCATAAATGCAGAGGGTGACATAATCTATAAACAATCAGAGTATATTTTTGTTTTCCAAAACATTTACCATTCAATTATTTTTTTCTTCTTATATTACATTAACTAGGACACCTAGGACTCTCTTGATTAGGGGTAGTAAAAGCTGCTAAACTTATCTTGTTACAGATTTAAAGAGAACATTTTGTTTTTCCATTAAGAATCATGGTTGTTATATTCTTTTATTTCTAAATGTTATCAAATACCTAGTATTTTTAGAGCTTTTTTTAAAAAAAGGTAATTTTTATGGGACACTTTCTAATTTTTAAAGAGCTTTTTAGAAAAACTATCAATAAGAATTAAATTTTAATTCTATCTTTTAATTGCCATGTGATTTTCTTTTCCCTTTTGGACTACATGGTGATTGATTTTACTTGGTAGTTTCTCCAATATTGAACTATTCTCACATTTCTGGGATAATTCTCCTTAATCTTGGTCAATAGTTTTGATACCTTATTGGATTAGGTTAGCCAAGGCTTTTATCTAGATATTTATATTTATTAGTGAGATAGGACTATAATATTATTTACTTAATTGCCCGTACTAAGTTTTGGAATCAAGTTTCTACTATCATTACAAATGACTTAAATTTTTTTTCCTATTTTTCCCCAATAAGTTACATAATATAAGCCTTACCTCTCTCTTGAAAGTTCAGTAGAACTCATCTTTAAAAGCACTTCTTCGGTGCCTTTTGGGAATGGTGATGAGAAAAGGTGGTTTGGGAATCAATATTTCTATTTACTTACTTAATTAACATATTCAGATTTTCTGTTTTGTTTCATTTTGAGTATTTTATGTTTTACCAGACAACTTCCCATTTTACTAAAGGTTTTCATAGGCACTATCTCTCTATTAAGCATTTTATGAACCAGTAATTTGGTTTCTTCTATAATACTAACTCCTTCAAAGGGACAATCCTACATTCTTCTGTCTTACTTTTCACACTGAAAACATGTTTTTATACTTTTATAAATTTAACTTTGGAATTAGTTTTAAAAACTTAAAAATCTATGTCTTATTTGAACAACTTGCAAGAAGAGTCCATTTAAAGTAACAGAAAGAAGGCAGAACATATAGACACCAATACAGGTAAGATAATATATTAAATGGTAGGAAGATGAGAATGGATGAGAAAGGATGCTGAGAGAGAGAGAGAGAGAGAGAGAGAGAGAGAGAGAGAGAGAGAGAGAGTTGCAACCTGGTGGTAAAGTAGAATGAGTTTTAAAATAGTCATCTTCATAATTTAAAGTGCAAAAAAACTCCAGGGAGCTTAATATTCAGAGTCCTATGGCCAACCCCCTGATAATTCTGCAACAGTAGTGGTTCATACTTGGAGAAGCCTTGAGCTAATAAGAATGAAATGGAGCAATGGGTGACATCCTTCTCTAGGTTGGAGCAATGTCAGAGCCATACATTCTAAGGGGTATGGCTCTCTCTGGGTCTTGGTGAAGATGAAAAAGCAAGTACGTGGATTTCATTTCTAGGAAAGAAGGATATCCAGATATTAGCACTAGATTCAGATATATGTGTGTGAGATGGGATAAGTTTTAGAGCCAGGAAGTGGGGTCAAATGCATTTGAAAGTTAGAGTCCATTGCAAAACAAACACATAGTCCAAACAAGTGTCAATTCAGAAGTCCAGGGTGATAAAAACCAATAGGAGGCAATGGAACTGCAAGTGGAGACAACAAGATGGAGAACAATAGCTTGAAAAGACAGGAAAGAAGAAAACTGAGACTAAGACTCTAAGAACTCTTTATGGCATTTTACCAACTTGCCCATTGATTAGGAGGGAACTGTAGGAGGGAACTGTAGGAATACCAGAGCTGGTTTAAACCTCAGGTATATGTATGTGAACTGTGTCTTCTAGATCAGAGACCTAAGAATGCCCCAAAGTAAGTACGAGATCCCTACCATCAGCTGAAGGGGTACCTAAGGTACTCTTCTTTCATTTCATAGACTAGACCTGAAATTCATTTTAAAGTAAAATTTAGTGATAACTAATGAACGCCAGCCAGTTTTCTAAATAACTTACATGGGCTTTTATTTAAAACTCACAACAACCTATGAAGTTGAGATACAGGAACTAACTAGAAAACTAGGAAACTAGGAAACTGAGATACAGACTATGTATATATATAAAGAAATAAATGAAATTCTATTATTTTAGTTACTATGACACATGAACTGCTAGAAAAATAAGAAATCAACAAGAGAGAGGAGAATCATAACAAAATGTGACCTGTCGAATAAAAATATGCTTTAGGAAATATACAAAATAAGTTAGTGCAAACATTAGGAAGCTGTCTACTTATGTAAACCCTAATAGAGTTGCCCAGAGTTCTGAACTTAGATTTGTTTTTAAAGGAACTTGTAGACCATTTTAATGTCATTTCTAGTGGCATGAGTTGTCACAAGTTATTTTCATCCCTCAGAAAACTATGGTGGCATTTAGAAATCAGGAAATTGGATTAAAAAAAATTAAACCTAATTAAAATTCTTATTAAGATAAGAAAGAATAAACAAGGAGCCAAGTTTGCCTCGTACAGATACTTTTCTGACCCATTTGCCTATGTACACCCTACTCATCCACCAATTTCCTTCCTTTCATAAAATGGAGACAACAAGAGACCCAGAGAATACTATTTTAATCAAACATTTCAGGGTATTTGACTAAGTCAATATTTTCACAAAATATGCTGGTTGCTCATCTTGATGTGGAAGAAGTTGTGATAAGTTCTGAGTTTCAAAAATACCACCGTGATCAATATCACACATAAATTTAAAAAAATAGAATAGTACCTTTGTCTGGTTTGAGCAAGTGTAGTTAGTTTAAGAATGGCTTAAAGGCTGAATTGAACAGGAGTCTGGGTTATTGCATAAGTTGACATTTGATTATTGCAAATGTTTGATAAAGACCCTTATCAGAGTCTTTCCAAACAGGGAGCTGAAATAATGAGGGGACAAGATTTTTATGGAGAAGACTAATATTGTTTTGGGCATTGATTAGAGAGGCAAATGTGATATGAAGAAAAGGCTCTGGATGAAAAGTTCAAGTTCTGGCTCTGCCACTATGAACCATATAGGTCTCAGTTTTTTCAGCTATCAGTTGAAGCAGTTAAATTTTATTATCCCAAGGTTAGGGTAACGTGACATAGAAATAAGAACTCAGGCTATGGAATCAGACTTGACTCTGGATTCGAAGTAGTCTTTACTTGTCAAAAAACAATATAATTCACTTAAAATTTACCATTAGATAAAAGCACTAGAGTATCCAGGACTGGAAGACAAACCAGTAACCAAGATGAAAGTCACATATCTTCAGGGCTGACCTTCATTTGGCATGCTACTGCATGGTTGTACCGTAGTTAAGATTTTGAAATACTGCCTTTGGTCTGTAAGAGTCTCTGCCCCAAGTCAGCCTACAGACTTCCCAACAATCTAACAACTATAGATATGAACTTGGAGTAGCTAGAGACCTCTAGGATCTCAACCTAAGTTTAGTCACAGTGTCCATTCTGATTGTTTGGCGTCCAAGCTAAACCAATTAGTAAATATTTTTATTAGCACCTCTGCATCTACCCCAGTGAATAAGGTGTCCCCTGGTTCTTTTACTAACCAACTGAAGCTCAGCCTAAGAGACTAAGAGTAATAAGTTTACCTTCTTTAATCACTTCACTCCCATGCAACCCCACCCATGCTACCCCCAGCTTCTCATAAGGAAAGGAAGCTGGTATAATGAAACTGAACCTGTGTTTTCCACAGCAAGAAATTGTAAAATATGATTGAATATATCACTAGATGTTTTTTGTTTAAAGCACTATGAAGTGAGTATGCAAAGGGTTTGGTGCTAGGAGATTTAGATCCAAACTCTATTTCTTACTTTTTACCAGCTGTCTATTTCAAGTGATTTACTTAAACTTTCTGTGCTTCTGTTCTTTCATCTATACAATTTTTAATAATAATCAAAATAGTTAACATATATTCAGAGGTTACTAGGTACTAAAGGGTTTATGTAAATCATCTTATTTAATCCTCACAATAACCCTATAGTGTAGGCACTCTTTCATTCTCATTTTACAATGAGAAAAAGCAAAATGTAGAGAGATTACGTAGCTTATTCTAGATCACACAGTTATTAATAGGCGAGCCAGAATTTAAACACTATTAGTCTTGTTCTTGAGCTCTTGCTTAAACGCTGCCCCAAGAGAATCTAAGATAGTTTCTATTATTAAAATGATAATCAAATCTCTAAGAACAAGAATCTTATTTTCTAACAAGTGCTTATATGTTTATAGTCACAACAGAGCCATCTCTTTGAAAACTACCCTAAAACATATAGGCTGTATGTTTTCATATCTCTAAGCTATTTTCCAGCTGGATTATTTTACAACACACTGTCCAGCATCACGTCTTCAGAAGCTTCATAAGCACAACTGCTTCTAGTACTTGTAGAGCTGATTACAGTGCTTGTGGTCATTGTCTAACACTTCCAGACTCTGGAATTCCGTATGTTCAATGGCAATGGAGAAGATTTGATCTGGTTGGAATAAAAAGAAAAAATAAACTTCAGATATTGCAGTACATAATGAAAAGCAGCTGTCACATAAGAGTCTGTTATGACTAACTGTGGAGTCCACATATGTACTGAGTTTCTTAGGTTCTTATATTCAGCATTTCAGGCATGCCTGGTCTACTTCCTGGTTATTTAGCTAATACCCAAGACAGACTCTTTTTCTAAGTGCAAATATTATTTACTCATGTGCTGTCTAATTAGAAGACAAGTTACTTAGGCCTCACACACACACAAAAAAAACATGAAAAAAAAAAGCAGAACACTTTCATAGATCTTCTCTATTCCCAGTGAAGGGAGACACTCATGAGAAGGAGAACAGCAGCTCAGAATAGGTGTGTGGCCTCAATGTGGGTGAAAGATGATAGAAATATGACCCAAAGACAGAACATTTACCATATTGATTCTATGGAGCAAGCACGTATATTGTTTTGCTAAAAGTCTTGGAGTGGTTATTTTCCTAATAAATTCCACGTCTGTGTCATGATCTTACTCAGATCCACTGGCTACATTAAATATATTAACCTTTTGTTGCTAGGCCAATGTTAGATTCAGGATGTGACTCATTCTTTTAATGAGAATCTATTACCAGGCTCAGGTCTTATTCTCAAGGAGCATGTAGTTTGAGAGACCAAATTAAGTAAGTACATAGATGCCTAGAACACAAACTCTGAAAGAGTGTATAGGGGAATGGCAGAGAGAAAGCTGCCAAATAGACAGATGATCTAGCATAAAGATGCTATAGGACATGTACAGCAATTATTTTTAGCATGAAGGTGAAGGGGAGCCATTGAACTCCCCTTTGTGTGTTAGATGACTCTTGTAGGGAAATAAAACATGGATTGAAAAGTAGAGAGACCAGGAAGAGATTTTAAAGAATAACTCAAACAGGAAATAAGGGAAACTTCAACAGCAACTAGACATAAGTAGATAGAAAAATAGCTAGAGAAGGAGGTAAGGGCAGAGCTGGAATAAGAATTTTGGAAGATGAAAGATGATAGAGCAGCAAGAATATGTGCTGAAGGGGAAGAATGAATAGGGAAAAAATGGTGAGGATTCAGGGAAGAGAGATTAAGTGACAAATACAGTTGGCCGAATAGATAGGATATTCTAGAATCCAGACAATGAGCAAAAGCACATGCTTTGGAAAAAAGTAGGGGAGCTTCCAAACCAGAGGAACAAAAGCAAAAATGTTCACATGTGTGTCTTTTTAAAAACCTTTCTGCATTGGCTGTTTAATTGATTTGCTTTTGCTCAGCACATGACTGCTTATGCTCCTCTTGACCCCACAAAAATTTCCAAAAAATACCTTAAGAATCTATGAGATCCACAATGTGAGGAACCTGTAATCATCGAGGCTGTGAAAACAGCATTCTCAAGGCAAGAAAACTTCTCTATATTTTTTTAAGTAAAAGATTTAATTCCTCTACCCCCATAAATTGATTCATAAATTATAATTATTTCACATTTATAGAATATTAAAGTATGTTTATTCCATACATAATTTCACATAGAAATTATTTAATCAAAATAAGGGTCTTATTAAACTGAAAAGAGGTGTTCCTGTTTTCCCCAACACTCATAACTAGTTGATTTTTCTCATAGTTTAGCTTTCAAGACTTTTGGGAGAGACATTTTTTGAGACATATCATAAGGTGAAAGGAAGATGGCAAATTATTATATTCATAAATTAAGTTTTGAAAAATGGTATCTCTCTTTATATTTAAAAGATTCAACCCTGTTTTCCTTGACTCAAAGAAACTCTTTGTAAATTCAAGTCAAAGGACTGAGAAAATTATGCCGCTGAAGTAAATTCTATTTTATCCAGCAGATTATGTGAGCCAGCCTTTATACCTACAAATAAGTAGAAAAAAATTGGTGTTCAGAGCCTGTGTTAGTTTTCTAATGCTTTGTGACAAAATTCCACACGTTTAGTTAACTCAGAAGAACACACCTCTATTATTTCACAGTTTCACAATCCGCAGTCCAAGCCAAGCTTGACTTAGGCCCTCTGCTCGGGTTCTCACAAGGCTGCCATCAAGGTGTCACCCAGGTTGTAGCCTCATCAGAGACACAAATGGAAAAAGATCTACTTTCAAGCTCCCTCGGGTTGTTGGCAGAATTCATCCCCTTACGGTTTTAAGGATGAGATTCGGGGTTTTTGTTGTTGTTGTTGTTTTTGTTTGTTTGTTTGTTTGCTGGCTGTTGGCCAGAGGCTGCTCCTGGAGATGCAGTTTTTCCCTACCAGGCCCTCTCCATAGGCCATTTACACATGGCAGTTTACTTCTTCTTCCAACCAAGAGGGGAGAAAAGTCAAAAAGTCTCTCTCATGTGTGATAGCAAGACGGATACATATGTACATATACACACAGAGTAACATCACAGACAGGAGTGACATTCCATCACATTTCATGATCTTTGCCATATTTTATTTGTTCAAAGCAAGTCTTAGTTTCCATATATACAAGGTGTGAACGTGGGGCCCACACAAAGTTCTGTCCACTATAGACAGTCCCAAGTCACAAACAGTTCTTTGGCATGTGAAAAGAAATTGTATTTATTTCAATGTAATTTTAAAATCAAGCACATGTTTACACATTATATTTCAGCAATGATACTGTTTTGGAATACATGCATAATCAGCTCTCATTTCTTACAGTTACCTTTTATAGATAAAAATTTACTATTATCTTTAAAGGAAAGAAGTGAAGAAGAAAAATGAAGAGAAAGAAAAAAAAGAGTGTAATATAATTTCTTTATTAAGAAAAAGGAGCAAAAAGATGATCAAGAGGTAATGTCTCTTCCTTACTACTGAATTAAGTAGGCCCATAACTTGAAGAAAGACAAACATAAACAATAGTCTATCTAGCATTGGCAAAGAGTATTGAAAATGACATTGCAAACAACAACAACAACAACAACTCACATATCTACTTATTATACAAAATTCTGTACAACCATCTGGAACTTCTCAGGGATTCTGAAGCCCCTCCAAGAAATTCAAGTAAAAAAAAATCATGCTGAAGCTAAAAAATATATGACATATATACAGAAAAATAGTTAACCAATTCATGTTCCTATATATGATATATTTTCAATTAAAAAAACACGAGTTTGACACATTGAATAGTCTAGAAATACAGAGACACATGCACATATATACATATGTTTAGATATACACATATTGAAATATAGATACGTATAGCTATATGTTTCTAGAAGACTTTTCCTGTAGGGCAGAGATAAAATCAAGCATGTTTGAGAATGGTATGCTAAACGAACATCAGAATGGCCATGAGAGACTGCCTAAGGATAAAGCACTAGGCTTATCGGCAGCTCTGTAGCAGCTGGACATTATATTCAGTTACTTCTAGGCTGATGTTTCATATCTTAAGTACAGATGTCACCTTTTATATTATTTGTCTCTGCTCCTGATATATACAGGTATATAAGAATTTTTAGAACACTTTGAAGTCAGTGAGATTTTAGAACCAAGAATATACTAGAAGGTATTAAAAAGTATTTTATATTTACATTCTATTTTTGCTTAAAAGAAATCTATCTTCTTTATTCTAGAATGTATTAACAAAGACAACAGTATCATGTCATGATTAAGTCACAATCAGATAAACTTGGGCTTGAATTCCATCTCCAAAAATTACTACCTAGATATTTTTAACAGATGAATTTCCTTACCTATAAAATGGAAATAATAATACTAGAGTTGTTATGTTTCTCATAAAGTAAGTAATAAATACATATAGCAATTTTTGTTGTGGTAGCAGTTGTCATTAATATAATAACACAGTAGCAAAATCAACACCATTATCCAAAAGCAAATTCCTAATAAGACGCACAAAGTTGTCTTTCAACAAATGAATAGAGAGGAGATATGGTGGAAATATTGAAAAGAGTGGTTAATATTTGAAAACTATTTTAAAGAAATATCAACTAGAACTCTGCCATCATTTATTTATTGACCAAGCACATTGTACATGAATTACAAAATAAAAAATAAAATTCATGTCCTCTCTAGGATGCTATTTCATAGTCAAGTTAGTAATAATATACATATTTTTTATTAGGAAAAGCTGTCTTAACACGATCTACCCAAACAATGGTTAATGTTACAGGTCCACTGTTGGCAACTTCTAGTGCATCTGTCTTGAGACTGAGCTGTTTATGTTGCCTCTGTATCCTGTTTCTAAAATGAATTATACAGGTTTCCTTTTTCCCTCTTCGACTAATTAGACAATTTTAAAAAAAAAAAAAACCCTTTACACCTGCGATAAATAATCTAGCCTCACAAACGACACATCTGAAAAATCTATCTGGCATTCCATGGGAAATAGATCTGGCATCTGAAACTATAAATCATGGTGTTTTGAATGTTTGGATTCTAGAAAAAAGTACATTATTTATTTTTTAAAAATGAAGGTTTTAAAAATGGTCTTTTCCCCCTGATAATTTTTCCATGGACTAATAATTCATGGTGTTTTGTTTTCTTAGACTCTGGAAAATTAAGGAGGGAAGGAAAAATAGAAAAACATAAAAATTATTCCTGTGCAAGTCTTGACAGCTGTGTTTTTAATTACACAGGGGGAAGCCTTAAATGACCATTTCCAAGTATTTAGCTAATGTCATTGGAAACTACAGAAATGTGTTATTTTTAATCTATTGGGTTGTTGGGCAATATATTTTTTTCATAATAACAATAACATTCCAATTATTAATTCACTATACATTTATTTTAAACAACTTGGTTTTATATACATATAAAGAAAGAAGATAAAAATCTCCTATAATACCACCCTATGCATAATCTTTATGTACATTTTCATACCTTTATATAATAAACTCCCTACTTCTCCCAAACATATACATGCATTTCTTACTAATATGAGATTATAATAAAAGTGATATTTTTAAGACAGCTTGTATACTTTAAAATACATTGAGTTCATCTACAGGTCAAAAAATACAGATCTCAATGGCTTTTAATGGCTGATAACTAACAAATATATGAGTAATTTAGAATTTATTCTAAAGTTTCTTATGGTGAACTCTATTATAAATAAAGACTACCATGCTGTAGTTTTTGTAGATACATATTTTCACACAAACCTGATTATTTCTTTAGTAAAAACTTCTAGAAGTAGAGCTGAAAGAATGTTTTTGTGAGTTTTAATTATATATAAACCATTGTCAAATTACTCTCCAAAAAGGTGTATCAGTTTAAATCTCCATTTTCAATTTATGTAAGATCCATTTGGCCATACCCATGCCAAAGGCGAATTTTACTCTTTTTGAAAAGAAACACGATACTCAATCTGTTAGTTTTAAATTGTTGTTTCAGTATGTGTTAATTTTATATATTTGATTACCTGTTTGATAAAGTATCTTTATTAGTGATTAATAGTTCTTCTGAGAACTGTTTAATTATGTCATTTAGTG
This sequence comes from Eonycteris spelaea, assembly GCA_003508835.1. Taxonomy (NCBI): domain Eukaryota; kingdom Metazoa; phylum Chordata; class Mammalia; order Chiroptera; family Pteropodidae; genus Eonycteris; species Eonycteris spelaea. Next base: position 7,951,405 of record PUFA01000007.1, read on the forward strand.
ATTTCATTCACATAAGTTTGTTGTTTTCTTATTTATAATAAAGTGTCTATTGAAACACTTAAAAGTCAAAGTTATTATTATTTTGTTGTAGTTGCTGCAAATATTTTTTTCCAGTTTTATATCTTTAGTATAGTTTTTACAAGTTTGTGTGCAGTATTTCTACTAATAGAAATTATACATTTTATTTTATCAATTACAATATAAAAATATAGTTTCTATTTTGTTGTAAACCTATAAAAATTTGTTCCCAAAATTCCAATAATGATATATTTACATATATTTTATTTTTAAATAAAAGTATAATAGTCTTAAATTCATCTGAGAATTATTTTAGGGCATGATTTGAGATTCTAGTTCTAGGTTTTTTTCCCAAAATTATTATCCAATTTTGTGAACTTTATTTATTGAAAAAAATATATTTTATATCATTAGACATTTTATCTTATTTTTATAGATCTACCTGTCTCTTTTGGTATCATCTTGTTTAATTGTTTATAATAAAGTATGATTTAATAGTTGGTAAGACAAGTGAGAATGAAAGGTAAAACAAAAAAGAACAATTCAACAGATGGTGGTGAGATTTAGCATCTAGAAGTAGCCTAAAAAGTAAAGTGACTCATTCTGAAAAAGAAGAGAGGCAGGAAAAGTAGGTTTTACAGATAAGGATGACATTTGAGTGGGTTTTGAGGGACAAATGAGAGTGGTTTAGGAAGAGCAATCCAGGAAGCAAAAAGCCTTTCTTGAACTTCCTAGAAAGAAATACACTTTCTCTTTTTTATGCATCAAAGCTTTTTACCCATATTTCCATTATAATCACAGTTAACATTTATTAAGATTTTATGATGTTTCAAAACTTGTTTTAAATAATTTCTAAGGATAAAATAATTAGATTATGCCTCTCAATCACCTGTCAGAAAGATACTATTATTAATGCTATCTTATAGAGAAAAAAACTAAAGCACAGAGATCCTAAGTAACTTGACCAAGCTGGTAAATATTAGTCAGGATGTTGACTTAGCAGTTTGGCTTGTGGGTGTACATTGAGAAGTATTATGCCATACTGCCTCTTAGCACATAACAAATTTGAGAATTTTTTTAGAAAACTCATATTTACCATTCAAAATAAGTGTGATTGTTATGCATCACCTTTTTCCTCTGTAATTTCTATTTACATGCAATCATATATATTTGTTTTTGAATACACATTCAAAATCTAGATATTACAAGTACTTCCTTCCATTGTTTCAGCAGCCAGTGTGGCCTCAGCAACTGCCAAATTTGGATCTAAAACCTTGTTCTTAGACCTGAATTTTAACTTTATATTTCAAACAAACTATAGACATTCATACGTCTCAGAGAATCTCATACTGATTCCCAACATTAAACATGTTATCAGCTTCCCTAAACTTGCTCCTCTTTATTCTGTTTCCTTTTTCAGTTAATGCTTACATCATCCCGTATTACATAAGCTAGAAATCTGTGGTCATTTGTGACTCATCTCTGGTTCTTACATTCTCTGTCCATTGGCTATTGCTACCACCTCCTACCTTCAGGTAAAAAGTTTGTGATGTTATTATGTGTGGAGCTAACAATCTCTATGGCTGTGGAGTAGATGTTTTGGCACTAATATGTCCCTCAGTAAATGGGAAGTTCCACAGCAACCACTGTCCATTGTCCTCCTGTGGATATGGTTAGAATAAATAGTTTCAGGTTTTTAACTAACCTCCCAGTTTGTAATCACATGGTACAAAAATCTCAATCTGTCCAACACATATTTATTCAATATACACTCTGAAGCTCTAGAAGCTATGGAAAGTTGTCATTGTTCTCTTAAATTAGGAGATTAAAATGTCTATTGTCATAATAGTAAGGGCATAGAACCATGACTCAAGAAATCTCAGTTAGTTCCTGGCTTGACTACTTTACTAACTGTGTGACTGTAAGCACATTACTTATGGTAACTATGTTGATAAGTAGCTGAAAGAAAGAGATAGCATAGCAGCTGTGAAAATGCTTAAGATATTACCAAAGAACCAAGAGGCAATAATCCAACAGTTGTTGAAACACCCCTCATTTCACCTCACTCTATATACACATCATTGAACTGCGATTCTGTACAAAATTGCATCTTGGAGGCCATAAACAATAACTATAATAATAGCGACACTTTAGTAAATATGTTTTTATATCTCAAGGCACTGCATCTAGAAAATCATCCCTTTTAATCTTACAACATCCTAATGAAGTATGTAACACGTCCTCAATATATAAATGAGGACATTAAGGTTTAGAGCAGAGAGTGGGAGGATCAGGATGTGAACATGCTTTACCTGGATTCAAAATATATGTTCTTTATCTCATACTTTGCTGCTTAAAAATTTTTTCAAAGGAAACATAGCAAAATTAAAAAAAATTTTTTTTAATGGAAGCCACACATAGTCTATAAAATCTCACCATGAATGTCTAACTCTAGGAAATTCTGGTACAGGCAAAAATACACCTACTTCTCTACCCAGGTCTTAAGCACAAGGAAGAGAGAAAAAATGTAATGCATTTAACTTGAACTCTTGGAGGTGAGCCTAAGTGGGTCAGTTGCAGAGCCAAAGGCATGCCATTCATTGCTCATGCTCCTTTCTTTCTGTGGGAGGGCTGGCTTCTCCAATGTCTACTTTAGTTTTCTCAACTACCAGATAATTTTAGGATAAATGATCCCAAGCTTTTTGGAGGGTAGAGCCAATAAGTTTCCAGAACATCATAAAAAATACCTCCTCGTGCTTTAAGGGGAAGGCCATATTTAATTCTAAGGTTAGCAACGATCATAAATATTTGAGTTCATGCAAGTTTCCAAAAATGTCCTGTGAATGTGGAACCAATTTTAAAGCAAGAAGTAAGAACTAGTTTATAAAACTATTAGCCCAACATCTGTGATCTATAATAAAAAGAGAGCAAGACGGGTAAAACAGGAGATGGAAACACAGAGGAAGATAAACACTGATGATTTGGAAGGAATATTTTTGTCTTCTGAGTGATGTTCACTTGTGTGAATATTTACTTATAAAGACTAGGGTGTATATTTTATTGTATTGTCCTCCGGACAGACTCTAATAAAAAAATCAACATGATAGATTCCTCCTTGCTGGGACCACTGATGGGCTATAAAATAAGTATTTGGATTCTTTTATAATCTTTATAATACCAATGAACTCAAAAGCCTCTGACTTTATATACAAAGAATTAAAGACATATATTAAGGTGACACATTTAAATCTCAGAATGAACTCTACACTATTGGGCCAAGGTGCCCCTCAAGATAGAAACCTAGATGAGCTCTCTCTCTCACACACACACAGACATACACACGCATGATCCAGTTTATGAACAAAGAGCATGAGCTTTATTTTATTAAATCTTCTTGTAGCAGATAGAGGCAGAGTCAGAATATACAATCAATTGTTTCCAAATATAAAACAAACAAACAAACAAACAAACAGAATTTACCTAATGTGATGATGGTGTAAGTAAACACATTTCCCATTCACTTGGAAACTTTTTCAATGTGTTCTGAGGCTCCAACTATGCTTGCTGGATATATTTTTACTAATTTACTAAATCTATTACATTATATTTACTTTGGAGATAAAATAAAACTTAGACAACACAAACTCTCATTTTTTCTTATTCATACAGATGAAGAAACTCAGCACCCAAAGACTTGCTCTGGGTCATACACCAGTTGGTTTCAGATTAAGAGCTAGATACTAGGAGCTTTGACTTTTAGGTCAGTATGCAATAAATTCTACACACTTGTTTATTTATTCATTGAAATATAAATGATGTCAGTATCTATACTGCCAGGGACTATGCTAGGTTACTGTTCAGAGGGGAACAAAATAGATTTGACTCCTGCACTCATTAATGCAATAGTCTACTGAGAATTACAAAAAAAAAAAAAAACCAACAAAAAACAAAAACAAACAAACAAACAAAAACAAAACATAATCATACAAAGATTCAAATCATTTAAAACTGTTATAAGTACAATATGAAAGAAAATATTAGGATGCTTGAAGGAGTATAAAAAAAAGGACTTAATTTAGATTAAGAGAAGAGAGCTAGGAAAGGTCTCTCTGAGTGAATGACACTTAAACTACTTAAACTGCAACTTAAAGAATGATAAGATGTGAGATGCATGAACATGGCAGGGAGTAGATCGAGCATGCGGAAAGACTCTGTGGCATTAAAGAAGCTGATACATTGGAACAAATGTAGAAGGCCATTGCTCAGAAGGGTAGTAAAGGAGAGAAGGAGAAGAGGGTTAGGAGATGAGATTTGGATGAGGGTTGATAACAGAAGTTAACTATGTTAGTAATTTGTCTTTCAAAAGCCAAAAAAAAGCCATTGAAGATTTATAAGCTGAGAATGAGTAACATGGTCTAATTTCCATGTTTAAAAGATCATTCTCTTATGCTGTTGAAATTAGACTCATGGGAGCATTTGAAAATAACTGGTATCATTGATTTAGAGTGTATGAATGGGTGGGCAGATTTAAGACTGTGATGCATAATCAAGAGGACTTGCTTATTTATTTGATATGGGAAGTGAAAGAGGTAAAGATGTCACTGATATCATTCTTGGTTTGGAATCTAAGCATCTGATTACACGATGGTGTCATTATTGACTTGGGGAACGCTAGATAAGAGACAAGTTTCTGTGAAGAGATAGAAGGTGGGTAGAAAATAAAAGTCAGAGGTCAATGTTTTTGACCCATTAAACTTGCACAGGCATATGAAGGTAGAATGGTAATCATATAGCAGAACGATGTTGTGGAAATAAAACCTTTATAAGTTGTTGGTATATAGGTAGAATTGAAAATCCATACAAATAGATAGTTATTGAAGCAGAGTGTGAGGTGAGGACTGAACTCAGGAATTCCAAATTAGTAGTCAGGCAGGGAATGATAAACTGACAAGACACAGAAAAGATATCAAATTAGAAGAAAAGGAAAATAAGATACTATATTTTTACAGAAATCAGGAGAATATAGCCTTTTTAGCTTCATGTTTTCAATATTTTTGTACATATTGTAAGCACAGAAGTTCAAAGAAGAGCACATGTTTTTGAGACCTTTACCTGTTATAAACTAGATGTGTGACCTTAGACAAGTCATTAAAATTTTCTTATATATAAAATGAAAATTATAATTCCTCTCACATACTAGATCATAATAGACATAGGTTTGAATAATATGCAAGAGACACTTTGCAAATTGTTCATTGTTATACATATGTACAGTTTTTTTTTTCATGAATAAGGCCAGAAGTTTTTGTTTTGATTTGTACTAATTTCTACTGATTTTAGTTGTTATTAAGATACACAATACTACTAATATATCCAATCATATGATTTATTTTTTAGATTATCACTTTTTGTGTGCATGTAGTGGACATAAACAACCAGTAAATATAGTATTTTATTTCATCAGGGTGAAGCAATTTGCTGTGACTATGGGCATTTGTTAGAGGCCTCAAACTGAATCAAAACTAATGAATTAACATTCTCCTCTCCAAACTTGCTCCTCTTTTCAGTGGTTAACTAAGTCACATTGAAAACAGTCTTTTTTAAAAAAAATTTATTTATTTGAATTAGTTTCAAGTATATATTACTTGGTCAGACATCTACAATGTTCATAAAACATTCTCCCAATTGCTCTCTCCCTCCTCTGGCCCTCCACTTAGCCATCATACTAATGCTAACTACATTTTCTCTTCCATGCTCCCCGTGCCCAACTATAAACTACTAATTTGTACTTCTTTAACCCTCCACCCCATTCTCCCAGTTTCCCAACTCCACTCCCCTCTGTCTGTCACCAAATTGCCCACTATATTTGTGAGTCTGTTTTTGATTAGTTTGTTCTTTTTCTTCCTTAGATACTGCATATAAGTGAAGTCATATGGTATCTATCTTTCTCTGTCTGACTTATTTCACTCAGGATAATAACCTCTAGTTCCATTTATGTATTGTAAATAATAGGATTTCATTTTTTTAATGGCTGAATAATATTGTATATATAAACCATAATTTCTTTATCAATCATCTGTTGTTGGGCATTTAGGTTGCTTCCATATCTTGGCTATTGTAGATTGTGTTGCCATGAATATCGGAGTACATAGATCTTTATGAATTATTGTTTTGGTTTCCTTTGGATAAATATCCAAAGTGCAAATACTGGGTCAAAAGGTATATTCATTTTAAATTCTTTGAGGAACCTCCATATGTTTTCCATAGTGGCTCTACCAATTTTCAATCCTACCAATAATGGATGAGGGTTCCCTTTTCTTTGCATCCTTGCCAACACTTGCTGTTTTTTGATTTATTGATGGTAGCCATTCTGACTAGTGTGAGGAGATATCTCATTGTGGTTTTAATTTGCATTTCTCTGTTGATTAGCAACCTTGAGCATCTTCTCATATGTCTGTATTTCCTTTTTGGAGAAGTATCTGTTCAGGTCTTCTGCCCGTTTTTTAATTGGACTGTTTTGTTGTTGTTGTTGTTGAGTTGTATAAGTTCTTTATAAATTTTGGATATTAACCCCTTATTAGATGTATCATTAGCAAATATCTTCTCCCAAACAGTTGATTGTCTTTTCATTTTGTTGATGGTTTCCTTTGCTGTAACAAAAACTTTTTAGTTTGATGTAGTCCTGTTTGTTTATTTTTGCTTTTGTTTCCCAAAAACATTCCTTTACTCTGCTTTAATATTAGTGAGATCTACAGCTTGAGGATGAGGTCTTCATCAGTCTTTGGAATGTTTTCTCCACCTTCCCCTGTGTCCATCATGAGGAGTTTCTGAACAACAATTGCAGTTTTTTTTATGCAAGTACACTGTCTCATCTCCTAGAGGGCGAGAGAAGGCATACTCTATTTATTATGGTAGAAGAAAGTCCAGACACCCTGGTGGTTGTTGGGATCTAGGGATGGAATAAAGGAAAAGTAGATAGTTACAGATTCCAGGTGAGGTTTGACCTGAAGTATGAGACTGGTTCGGTGACAGGCACAGTTAAGGAAAACTCTACTCAGGGAGATCCACTTAACTTTATAAGCCAGTAAAGATTACTTTTATGAGGTCTTCAAAGCTATTAAATGTTATAAGTTCCCAATAAAAAGGTTTGACACCATTATACCATTGAATTAGTTATTAAAAGTGATCACATTATTGGGTGGGGCAGGGAAGGAAGATAAGTAGAGCAACAAAATATGGTGTTAAGCCGGGTGAGAAACATTGAAGGAAGTAATGAGAGGCACCAAAGAAACTCAGAAGACAGCATGATTAGAAACTTAGAGTCCTGAGTTGTAGTTCCAGCTCTGCCTAAATAACTGTAAAAATGGTTCAAGGCTTCCTAGGTACAATGAGGTGTTATTATTCTTCTACATAATAGATGTTAAGCTTCTTCTATGTCTTTCTCTTGTCCTCTCTCTGACCTGTAGCCATTGGTCATGTCTCCCAAATTTTAGGAGAATGCAAGGTAACTTGAAGCTACAAGGAGAGAGATATAAAGATACCATGATTTCAAACCCAATCCTCTCCCAAGTTAATCGGTGTTATTCTAACATTATGTTGTATTGTATAAATTGCACTGATATTATATAGGCTGTAGTGGCTTCAAATGGAGAATTAGCAATTGATTGTTTATGCCTAGGGCTTTGACATTTTCATGCTAGGAGTTTTGAACGGTATAATCTGAAAAGTAGCTCTTTTTGGAAGTCATTCTTCTAGGATAGAAGGAAAAAAAGACTGTGAAAAGAAGACATAATTTAGTGAAGAAATACAAGCCTGTAAATCATTATGTGTAAGTAGAAATTGTCAGATGACATAAAAAAGAAGCCAAGAGGAGATAAAATACTCATTTGAATACTGCTGCATTTGTTGTCATTTAAATTCTCAAGAAAATAACCTTAAGTGGTTTCCTAGCCCTTAACAGAAGTAAACAGTTGTACTTCATGATTTTTAATCCTCTGGAGCTTCTAATGAATTGGCCAATGACTTCATTTACGTTAAAAATGACCAAATGAAAGACTCGGCCTAGATAGGAGTTTGGAATAGAGGCTGGCATATTAAAATGGTTAAAAATCTGTTTGTTCACATTTCACATTGTAACATTTTCTGAGTAGTTGAGATTATCTGAAAGGGAAAGTCATGGAAACTGAAAAATTAGTTGCATTCACTGGTTTAAAAAAAAAAATTGAAAATTACTCAGTTGACAACACATTCTAAAATAAGTTCTCACAGTGTGATTCCCATACCAACAGCATAGGTGCACCTAGGAACTTGTTAGAAATGCTAATTCTCTGGCCCCACCCTAGACCTCCTGAATTAGCACTTGGGAGGTGGAATCCTGCCATCTGTGTTTAACAAGCCCAGTTGAATGGGATGCCAATAAAGTTTGAAAACAATTTAGAGGAATAAATTTTCCTCTTCGCTGGAATGAAATTCCTCTTCTTCTTGCCAGGAAATAGTATGCTGTCTCTCCTCATCTTCATGTCCCTGTTCTTTTTTTTTTTTTTTTTTTTTCTAAGATCATCAAGTTAGTATGTAGCACAGCCAAGCATTATACCCAGGTCATCTGAGTCCATGCCCAGTGTTGTCCTATTCCATCACTCACTCCTGTGGGTTTATATCAGTCCCACAGTGTGCATTGGAGAGACATTCCCTGAATTTTCACTCATCACATGAAAAAAGGTACAGAGTGGTTTAGTGGCTTACCCGAAAGCCAGAAATAGGGCAGGGATGCCAGGAACATTATGACAGCTTGAGAGACCTAAGAAATAAATTGTTTTATGAAAGTCTACCACTGGAAGGGATTTTGAGAAGCCACACAATCCCCACGTTGTACTTGTTTTTTAGTTAGCCATTCCTGCTTCTCTCTGCCTGGAAAATGTGTGTTCATCCTTTAGGTTTTAGTTTAGATAGTAATTTCTTTGTGCATCTCACTCCTAGTGATACTAAACTAGATAAGATATTCCCTCCTTACTGGCCTTGTTTCTCTGTACCCTTCACTAATTGTCTGATAAGAAGCCTGAGGCTCAATCTGTCTAACAACAGTGTATCTCCAGAACTACTGAGTATAACACCTAGCATATAAAAAATTAATATATTCTAAATGTTTATAATTCATATCCTCAAATATTTGTATATGTCTATAAAATATCTTCTCTTGTTCTGAGAAAAAGTTACACATAAAGTAATTCCTTTGAAAGAACACAGAGAGCTCAAAACATCTTTTAATTATCTGTTCCAGCATCCTTCAGGCTTATCTGCCGAGAAATCCATCCTTCTGTTGGATACATCTTGTGTTAAGGCTTAGTTTTTTTTTTTTTTTTTTCCTTTTCTGATGTCAAAAAAATGGAGAATATGTTAGCTCTAGTAACTGTATGTACTCATAAGTTGTTTGTTGGCTTTCTCCTTATTACATTGTTCATCCAACTTCTATTCTGTTCTGGATCTGCCCAGATATTCTATTTCCTGCATCATTTAAAAATTACTTGTAGACCTTAGACTAGTCACCTAATCTTTGGCCCTCAATTTCCTCATCTGTAAAGTAAGGATAGTAGTAATGTTTCTATATATTTGCTAATAGTAAATTAGATAATGCATGTGAAAATGATTTACATGGTGACCAATACATAGCAATTATTCCAGAATTATTTATTATAATTATTTTATTTTACTCCTTTTCTTTGTGATCGTGCCTCTGGAGCAATATAGGCAGAGGCTACATGGAGTCACTTAGTGCCTTACGGAGTCTTCAAAGTAATGTCTATAAATCACTTTCTATTTTATGGTTGTGTTTAAGTGAAATTTCCTAATCCAAACTCTTTAGATTGTTCTAAATTGTTATTTTCTGAGTTTCAAGAGATACTCTTTAGTCCTGTATCCTAGAATTTTGAAACTAAATCTTTGATCTTTATCATTAGTATAGAACCCAGAGGTATTCTGTTTGACTGTTTTTGTACCTCTTCTTCCATCTGGGTACCATGCACCACTATCAGCTCTGAGTTTGAAATGAGATTTCAAGCAGCGTATCTTTCAGTTTCTTCAGATATCCCTCTACTCCCTCTCTACTAGAGATTCAGGGCCTAGCTTTCCGAAGATCCATCAGACTCAGTTTTAGTGGTTCTAATCTTCTAGCAAGTACAGAAGCTGCCTATGATAGGGAACTTCCTTGGGTGTTTTAAATAAAAAGATGAAAATTTTATTACAATCTGTTGTAGTAATTCCTGCTTGAGATGGAAAACTAAATCTGTCCTACTAAATTCAAAATGATTATTGTATCTATATCTTGTGGGTATGTAAGACTATTCAAAGCCCTGGAAAGGAGATGTTAATTTCCTGGTCTAGAAGATAGCCATTGGGTACAAGGAAGAGTAGTGTGTGTGTGTGTGTGTGTGTGTGTGTGTGTGTGTGTGTGGTGTGTGTGTGGTGTGTGTGTGTGTCTGTGTGTGTAAAGGGAGAGGAGAATGGGAATTCAGTAATTCATATTTGAAAATATAGTTCAGTCATGTACACACATGAACTACTTTACCACTTAAGAGTCACTATATAACTACTGTTTTGTCACCCACATTTTGCTTTTAATAACGCAATGTTCATTTAAGTAACTGACAATTATTCAACACTATAAACTATGTATGATGAACATTTTATGAATGTATATGGTGGAACATGTTCTATCATTTAATTAGTACAAATTCTAAGAAATGTAATCCCCTGGTCAAAGGAAATACACATTTAAAAGTGGTTTTACTAATATGTATATCTACCTTTAACATATAAAAATATGTAGGCCATTATAAGAGACAAGTTTGAAGCCTTCAAAGTTGTAGTTTATTGGCTTTTGGCTAGCATTTTGGAATAATTCAGAGCAGGGCTAGGCTATGATTCCGTATAAAGGAGACAATACACATAGTCTGCCAGGGCTCTGGGAAGGACACATACTTGGCTATCTGACTGGCTATCTGACTTGGCTATCTATAACACAGTGGTTTCTTCTCCCTGGTCTCTTCCTACTCTGCATTAGAGTAAACTCTAAACTAGCTGCTCCCAAACTTTTTAAATAGTAAAATTCTTTATAAATCTTTGACATTCAAATAATTATATTTTATGACAAATTTGTTTTGAAAACACACTTTTATATACCACTGCTTCCTTTGATATGTTTTTTTTAAATCTGGTATTACAGAAAATTTCAAATGTATTCAAAATCAGAGAAAAAAAATGTCAGCCCATCACATAGCTTTAATAATTACCAGTCCTTGGACAATCTTGTTCACCTTTACTTCCATTTATTTTACAACTTTCCCAATTCTAAAAAACAAATTATGATGAAACTAGTTTTTAACATCATACATTTCATCTGTAAATATTTCTGTAAATGTCTTTAAAAGATATGAACTCTAAAAAATCCACATTTAAATCCACTGATTTAAAAATCAATTTGTTATTATTGGTCAGTGTTCAAATGTCCCTCAATTTGTGAAAATATTATTTTATTTTTAGTAGTTTGTACCCTTGAGCTGGGATCTAAATAAGGTCCATATTTTACAATTGATTAATATGTCTTCAATCTCTTTTAAGTTATCAATTTAACTATATCACTTTATTTTTTTTCTTGTAATTTATATGTTGAATAAACCAAGTCATTATACCTTAGAGATTTCTGGATTTGGGTGATTAATCCCTCATGGTATAGCTCCAAAAACCTTTTCAACCTTATATTTCCTGAAATTTATAGTTATATTAAGATACTTGAGCAGGTCCACATTCTATATTTTGAGTAAGAATAATTCAGAAGTGGTATATAATGTCTGACTGTCTCTCTGGTAATTGGATTCTAGATTAGTAAAGCATTTTTTAAAGTTTGTGTTTTATTTATTACAAGCAGTTTGTTTTTCTATAGCAGTAAGCACAAGGCAGAGATTTGTATGAGATGACATTGGGGAAAGAGATGATAGTCCCTTAGGAGCCATTCTTATAAGCTAGGAACTTATCCTGCAATTACTATGTAAGAAGCCATTGATGGGTTCTGAGCAAAAGAGTGATATTTCTGTTATATTTCTGTTGGTGATATTACTGTGGTAGATTCCTGTTTTATAAATATGACCTAATCAGTTAATATGAAAGGCTTAGTAAGAGATAGGACTAATGATCAAAAGAACAATTAGGGAACACTATAATAATTCAATTTAAAATAAATTTATTCAATGGAATGATTATATAAATAAATCAGTAAATACTCTATCAGTTTTCTAGTTAACTCACTTTAATCTAGATTGATCCCTTACCACTCTACTGAAACTACGAATCAAAATCAATCAATAATAACTTTCAAATTTCCAAATCTAAAATTTTTTATTTAATCCTCATTTAGATGATTGGTACTATAAGTGATGAAAGATATCAGTGTAAATTTAGGGTACAACTCCTAGTTTAACCCACTAAAACCACACCACTTTGAATTACCTCTGTGACGTAGAATAGCAACAAAGAAATATTCTCAGTTATGATGAAGAATAGAAGGCATGACAAATAGTCATACCAAGTCACAATTCAACCAATCAAATCGAGAAAAATTGGGGGAATCAAAGCCTTTGAGGAGTGATAAATAAGTCAGTTAAGTTTTTGTTCTCTACTCAATCTTAGGAAAAATAAAACAAAACTGAAAAACATATATAGTTCAGATTAAAGTCCTAGTCCTTCAAACATTTATAAAAAAGCCTAGGAGATTTGCTAAGATCTGAGAAAAATCAAGAAATGCTTCATAGAAGAAGTAGCTATAGAACTGAGCCAAAAGTTTGAAGTCTAATAGGTGGAAATGATGGAGGAGAAAGTTCTAAGTCTGAAAGGTGTGGAGGTTGAGATAAAAATGTAGCATTTAAGGCACATAAAAGTGTCTTCATCTTACTGAGATGAGAGCTCCCTTTCGGTATAGGGGAAGATATAGTTGACTAGACAAGGTAATCCTAGATTAGAAATGCCAGAACAAATAGTTTAGACTTGATTCAATAGGCACAGGTGGTTTAAGTTTTAAGAAGATTAAATTGAAAGGATAGATTGAGGGTAGAAACAAGACATAGGATGGGAATAAGAAGGGATGATAGATAGATAGACACTTAACTTTATTGTGAAATAAAAAAAATTATATTTTCAAAGAAAAAAATTTCAAAAACATTGTATAAAAAGGGGTCAAATATATAATGACAGAAGAAATTTAACTTTGGGTGGCGAACACACAACATAATATACATATGACAAATTATTGAATTGTATGTTTGAAACCTATATAATTTTATTAACCAATGTCACCTCAATAAATTCAATTAAACAAATGGACAAACAAAATTTTGAGAATTTTCATGATTTAAAACCTCTGTATAGTCTGCCAGTGGCCTAATACATATGGCATAAATGATGGAATCATTCCATAGTTTCAGATTCAGAAAACATCTTGGAATGTCCGTATTTTTCATTCGATCTTTCTTATTTTAAAAGAACAACAGTAAAGTGGTCTGCTTCTCAATATGAAAGAACATTGTTCTGCTTATTAAAGTAAGAAATCCATCTTAAAATTTAGAAGCCAGATATGTAATTTGAAATTGGCAAAACTTCTTTCCTTATTTTGGCTTGATTTGTTTATAAGTAATTCTTATTCTGTGCTACTAAAGCCCTACGTGCTTATCCTAGGATACACAGCAAGCTAATGGAAGAAATGGGATTAGAACATGAGTCCCCTGGATCTCAGTTTGATATTATTTCCACTACGTGCTCACATCAAAAAGGATGCCAGGTTTTCCCTTGGCTGAAATGAAATTGGGGGAAAATGTGGAGTTCAATTGAGAGCCCCTTTGGAAAAATCTCTCCCTCACTTGATGGTATGAGCTTTCAAATGCAAGGACATGACAAATGTATCACATTTAAACACAGGTCTAAAACAATGGTCTCAGCTACATAAGTAATCCTTATCTTGATCTAGGGTGTAAATTTAGATTAAAGATGTTTTTTAAAAAAAGAGTAGAAAGAGTATAAACTCCTAGAGGAATGCTGAAATTAATGTGAAAAACGTATCTGCCTTTTTGTCAATAGTGAAGGCTGAGATGATATAGATATGGTTCCACTGCAATAAATAGCATCTCAATCATCCTAAACCTATAAATAGCCTTTGTGTCTCATCTAATGTATTAATTTTTCTTTCAAATTTGACAGAGAAGGGTATATTAATGTTGGGAGTACGTCTACATGTTTCTGCACATATTGCCTTTGTCTGAGATTATTTTTTCAAGGATATTGGTATACGATACAGTGTTAGGTAAAGGTAATGGAGCAGAAGGTAAATATGTTTAGTGTCAAGTAGAATAAAGATAATGTCTTTCTCTAAGGCAAATGTCATGCAGTTTTGCTTGCCATCTATTAAATGGGGTTTCCTAAGTTTGAGGCTCCTCAACGGTAATGCAAACCAACTACATGTGCAGAACCCACCTGGGTTATTCCATCTCACACCCGTGGAACTTCAAAGGCGAAGGGAACCAGCACAAACATATGGCTCATGTTATGTGCTATGCTATGAATCATGTGATTTGGGACCTAAAATTATCACATCTTCTGCTAGCATCCATGAAACTGAGGTAGGCTAACTTGTTAGTTTACAAGTAGGATGAAGTCTCAGACTCTTCACAGTTCTTGACAAATAATGTTTAGTTAGACCTCAAAATAACCATGGGATAAACGGTTTCTGATGTTCATGTATAAATAGGTTTTTACTCAAAGAGATCTTGAAAAATAACAAAATTAGGGTTTAAATAATGTATCTGAGTTGAGTTACTAGACCTCAAAATAGACATCTATACTGGAAAGTCAGCCTGAAAGTTTCTATTCTCGGTTCAATAAAACCAATTCTGACTAACCAGCTACATATGGTTCTAAGCTGGTGTGGTAATATTATTACTATAATATAATTGCTTTTTCCATGGGCCAAAGAATCAATGTGAGGGCTCTGCTGGCTACATCTATGTCCATTCCATATATATATGGAACCAGATAAATGAACACTGGGTACACCCCAGATGCAGTGACCCCACTGTGAGACAAGCCAGTACTAGAACTCCAGTTATTACCTGACTCCTATATACCTCTATCCTAACAGGAAAGCCACAGTGGCACTCGTATTCATAGGCTGAAACTTGTATTCAAAAGGCCTTGAAAGTATGATCTTTTCTCTTTTCTCATTATAAATGGTCATAAGTCTGTTTGAGGGAGACTTGAAGAATCACCAGGGAGAAGACTTGAATTCTCTTACAGCGGATAGGTTCTGAGGATAAGAACTGAAATGAGATTAGAAGCTGGGCAATGAATGGATTGTGACTTGTTATGAAGGTGGCTAACTTTTATTGGCTGTCCATCTATTTTGACTTAAGAACACCATATTCTATAAGGCATATCCATAGACCCTTAATGATCAGGATCTTTTGGTGGTCATCAAGATCTTGCTGCCCATTGAGGGGATTATGTCCACCTTGCCTCTGATGGTTATGTGTTACCACCTGGTCTCCGTTGTTCCAGAATTCTATCATTCCCTTGCTACTAGGGATCTCAGTTCTGTAACAGCATCTTGTACTGTCAGAACAAAGCTGGAACACTTATACTAGCTGACTTCAAGTACTACTACAAAGCTTGTGATACTATCATGAGAATAGACAAATAAATCACAAAATAAAATAATAAGCCCAGGAATATACCACTCTTATACAGTCAAATGATTTTTGACAAAATGACAAAAATAGCCTCTAAGGAAAGGAAGGGCTTTTTGACAAATGGTCCATAAACTCATATGGAAAAATATCAAACATCGCCACCTCAGACCAAGCATAAACTTAATTTTATATGAATTACATAGTTAAACTTAAAAGTCGAAATTATAAAGCTTCTAGGAAAATATCTTTATATCTTGGGAGTAGGCAAAGAATTCAGGGCCTAGAAAACAATAAGTATAAAAGAAAAAAATGATAAATTACATGTGATTATTTAGTGTCTATGTAAAGCCAATAAATTAGAGCCATGTATTCTTATCTTCCCCCTCTGGGAATCCTACTAAAATTAGTATATGAGAACTTTTTAATTTTTTTAATTCTAAATAATGAAGATGACAGAAAACATCATCAGTGGATGAGAAATTCAATGAAAACTGACAAAAGCAGTGACACTGTTGGAGTAGGGCAGCCGTTAGAGTGTTAGCAAAAAACACATAGAGAAGAAAGGAGCGGATTTGCCATGAAGACCAGGGAGTCATGGAATCCAGCAAAAATAAGTATAGTCATGGAAGATAAGAATGAGATTTGGGGTTGGAAATAGGAGGAGGAAATTTACTGTGAGATGTGATAGACATTCATTCATCTCTGTTTTGTTCCTTTCCAGTACCTGGTAGAAGTGTACTGCCTTGCCTCCTTGAAGTCAAATGGGCCATGTGGCTTGCTTTGTTAAATGTTAGTTGAAGTAATATGATCATTTCTTTTAATATCTGTGATACTTTAGCTTCTGTGATACATTACTCTCTTGGTTTTACCCTACTCTCTAACTATAGGAACTTATTTACTTTCTTCTTACCCATACATTGCATTTTCATTATTTTAATAGTATCTTTTGAAGACCATAAGTTTTTAACTTTGATAAAGTTCAGTATATATATGTATCTTCTCTGAGGAAAGGAAGAGAATATATTTATATATATATATAAATATATATATATATAAATATATATATATTGTATATATATATTTGTCTTATATATATATTTGTCGTGTATATATATATTTGTCTATATATATATATTTGTCTTTTTGGTTAGTGTGTTTATGTCCTATTTAAAAAATACTTGCATACTTTTAGGTCATAAAGATTCTCTCATAAAAGTTAGAGTTTTAGTTTTTATATTTATATCAATAATACATGTTTAATTATTTTTGTATGTGATGAGGTAGGGATTAAAGTATATTTTGTCCATGCAGATAAAGTTATCTTTCCTCTATGAATTACCCTGTTGCCTTTGCAAAAAATCAAATGGCTATATATGTGTGGATTTATTTCTATATTATCTTTTCTGTTTCATTAATCCATATGTCTATTGTTCCGCTAGTAACACACTGTTTTGATTACTGCAGCTTTACAGTATATTTTGAAATCAGGTAGTATATTTCCCCTACACTGTTTTGTTTGTTTTTCTTTTTTCATTTTCAAAATTGTTTGTCAATTCTAGGTCATCGGCATTTCCACATAAATTTTAGAATCAGTTTTTTAACATCTACAAAAATAGTAAACCATGTGGGATATTGGTTGTTAAATCTGTCATTTGAGAAGAATGAGCATCTTGGGAAAGATGCTGAAACTTTTAAAGCCTCTTATTCTTCATCTGAAAAGTCAAAAAACAAAACTTGCTTAGATATGTTTATAGATTAGGTAAGACATTTAATATAAAATCATTGGTACATAATACATACTTATCATTATTACTATTATTATTATTATTACCAAGAAGTTTTATATATGTCAGCTCATGGGATTCTGACCATAATCATGTAAGGTAAAAGGCCAACTCTTTGTGCCATCAAGTATTTATTGAAAACTCTAACTAGTTATTTACTTTATTAATAAAGAAATTGATATTTAGGTAGGGAAGTATCTTGCTCAAAACCACACAGCTAGTAAGTGGTGAAGACTTGATAAAGTCTTCAGATGCTCTTGCTTACTATAATAGATTTAGAAGGTGTGGGAGGAGTCAAGGAAACAGAATCAGAACTAGGATTCATTCTGAGCAGAACCAGGATAGGAATTGACAAAAGAGACTCTGGATCCTTAGTTCTTTTCTGTCTTCACTCCTCCTCATTCTACCATACCTTCTGTTCCCCTGTCCTCGCTGACTCCTTTCATCCAGAGAATTGTTCCTGCAATAGACCTAAAGTCCTAAGCACTGGAGGAGGTCTTGCTTCCCAGCCATTGGGTCAGCCAAATAAGCTGGGAGCTCAGTTAGCACTCCATCTGCAACTCTGTCCCAAGCACCTCCTCCATAGCGGCCACATGTGGGTTGGCCCTCAGGCTATTTCCTGACAACTGACATGCAGTTGACAGAGACCAGAGATGTATATTAGGATGCAAATAACCCTTCTGCTTGGCTATTCTTGCCTAGTTTGATAGTTTTCACTTTTCAAGATGACCTAATATTGGCAGCTTCTGGATAATTAATAAACTTCTTCTCTCTCAGCCCCTTTCTGGCATCCTGTCCATTTCAGGTGCTTTTGCTAAAAAAATTTTTTAGCTACGTTTAGTCATTGAAAGAATAGCCTAACTGAATTAGCTGAGAAAGGTTATGAATTGAGAATTTTCATGCCTGGCAGGTCTATCATTTTGTAGAAACAGCTGAGTTAATTTTTGAAGGCATACATAAACATTTACTTTATGGTTTGGTGCCAAGTTTCAGTGGAATATTAATTTTTATGGACACACTAATAAACTTGTGCTACTTTGGGGTAAAAAAAAGGAAGGAGTGTAATGGAAACACTGACATATCCCTGAACGATTCTTTTTTACCCAACTCAGAACTTATAAACACTTCACTGGGTAAAAGGCCTGGAATGAATTGTGTAAACTGTGGGATACGTTTTCTAATAAAGATTTCAATAGAATGGGTTTTGTATCTTAAAACCAATTATTCGTGTTAAAAGTCATGCTGTAATAGTGCCTTTCCCCAAATTGAACACATATTAACATACATATAACGCAACAGCGAACAGCTCTCAGATGCTAAGATTCATGCAATGGCAGTGACCATTGGAAAATCACAGCCCCTGCTCCCAAAAGACTTTGTTCAAAAAGCTGCTTTTGACATTCTGAGAAGTCGTCAGAGCTCTGGAATTTGGAGGAATGTTCATACTTTACAGAATGGATGGCTGGTGTTATAGAAAGGCCCCAATAAATAAAATTGATCTTTGAACTTGAGGTAAATGTAAAGCCTGCTCCCAATGCACTGGAAAAGTCTCTGGAACGTTCTTTGAATGTTTAATGAATGGTGCCTCACATGAAACACACAAACCATGTATGGTGGTTGTGTGACACGCAGGCCTGCCATTTTCATTCAGCTTGTTGTATGGGAGTCAAAGAAAAGGAATACAGGTTTGATTAAAACAAGTTTTCACTTGGGTCAAAGATAGAATTTGAGAAGATACTAAGAATACTCTCCTCAGGGATCTATATTTTAAAGCATGTTCTAGGAAGAAAATAATTTTTAAATATTGTTTTATTTATTTAGGAAACCTAAATTTAATTAGTTCATTTTATAGCATATTCAAATCACAGACTCATTTAACAGTTGTTTAAATTCTTTGAGTTTTTTACATGGGCCACTACCAGGACATCTTTTTCCTATTCTACCCTATGATTAGAAGGCCACATTCTCCAAATCCTGGAGAGACAAAACACTGAAGCTACTTTAAAAAAAAACAAAAAACAAAAACAAAAAGCCTATCTAAGCAATCCAGGCATATCTGATACAAACTATCACTGTATGTGGACCAACATTTGGAACACCTGTTGGAGACCAGCCTTTTATTTTTGTGCAGATGTTGTACGTGATAGTTGAATGCAAATTTAGATATAAACACATACAGGTATGGTGCTTTCTGTCGTCTTAAATCAGAATGAAAATTCAAATATAAGCACCAGAAGGAAGCAAAGGAATTTAATTCCTTTTAGCTTCGGCTTCTTTAAAAATAATAGATACAGCATTGTGTCCTTTGTGGTAGTGTCATGAGAACAAACTAAGATAACTCATGTATTTTGCTTAGCACAGTATGTGACACATCGATAACACACAAAAGGACAGCCATTTTATTTTTTTAAAAATTGGGCTGAATTATGCTTTACTGACAGAAGATGGTGTGTGGGGTCTCCCCCATCTAGATTCTATTCTCCAGACGTCTTGTGGATGTCCACTTGGGATCTCAGGTATGGTATGGGGAAGTCTCTATCAAAAAAAAAAAGCAGTTTCATGATGCTGTAACTGAGCCCCTGAGAATACTTCATGATTCTAATGTTGGACAGGACACAGCTTTACTTTTCTGAGATGTGTGTAGGAGTAAAGACAGTTCTGAGAGGCACAACATGAGGATAGTGATGGGGCAGCATAAAAGAGCCTGTCAGATCAGGGAGCTAATTTGTCTACTTAAGTCATAGACCTGTTGACTGATAAATAGATGTCTTGTGGCTCTAGTGAATTAAAGTTCTGTTTCATAGATGTAAAAAAGAAAAATAAATTTGCAAAAGACATATTTCCAGTCTCCAGGGAGCTGCAGGTGTAGAAAGTTGTAAAATTTGACAGCAATCAAAATTAAAGCTCACTTAATAACATTAAGGGAATGATTCCATGAGCTTCATAGTGGAGGGTTATTTTATAATCTTCGCAAGCTTCCCCTGGCTGCATGTCAGGCTATGTGTGTGCATAAGAGAATTTGTCTAGGTCATCCTTTCATTACTGTTAAGGGAGCCAGTGGTGGCTAGAATAGAAGCAGAAGATTGAGATAAGATTTGTATCAAATCCAGATTATGTAGTACTACATCAGGCTCTGTCCACTGCACAATAGTTTTCACATGTTGCTACATAAAAAAGTCTGTGCTTTAAAATTTGATATATGTATGTGTATACACATATACATATATATATATATATATATATATATACACACACACATATATATTTTACTACATTACACAGTAAGATCTCAAAAGTTACTCATGTGGTCTTGAAGTTTGGAAGCAAGACAAGTGTAGATATTTTATATTTGATATAATTTATGTGTACATTCATCGGAATACGACTCAAATTAACTTCATGGAATTTACAGTCTAGAATTTGGTTCCAACTTTTCTTATCTCCAGCTGGGTTATTTCTTTTCATTCTTATTCCTAAGTATAAATATGGTTCTTTCTATCTGTGTTCTTAGAATAAACCCTTAACTATTATCTCTTTAGCCAACTTGACAACTAAAATAGTTGCTTATTTTCCTCAGTTCTAACCCTGTAATCTTGTGGATATCATATAATTCTCTTTTCCTTATATTATATCTGTACTTTCCCATGTTAGTAGTTAGGATGCTGTAAGCTACAGGTAACAAAATTACAATTACAATCACTTAAACCATAAAGACATTTGATTAAACCTCAGATAGAATAAAGTTCATAGGTGGATAGTTTCAGGCTTATTTCAGCAGCTCAATCAAGTCTAGTCACTTCCTAGACTCAAGATGGCTGCCATTGCTCCTCTTACAACTGCATAGAAAGGTAGAAAAAAAGGGTTTTTTTTCCCCTGTGCATCCTTTTTATAAATAGAATAGAAATAAAGGAGGTAACTTTTTCTACAAACCCTTTAGTAGTCTTTCCCTAAGGTCTATTGACAGGATTAGGTTAATAACCATTGAAGTGGTCTGAATGGTGGCTCTAAAAAGATATTTTCATGTGCTAATTCCTAGAACCTAGAAATCTTACCTTATTTAGAAAAAAGATCTTTGCAGAAGTAATTAAGTGAAGCATTTGAGTTTAAGAGATCATCCTGATTTATCCAGGCAGGTCCTAAATTCAATGACAAATATTCTTACGAAAAAACAGAGGAAAAGAGGAAGAGAAGACAATGTGACCGTGGAAGTGATTGAGATTGAAGTTGATGTGGCCACTAGTCAAGGAATGACCACAGCATACACGTTGGAAAGGCAAAGAACAGATTTTCTCCTAGAGCCGCCAAATGGAGTGTAGCGATGCTGACAACCTTGATTTCAGACTTCTGGCCTCCAGAACTGTGAGAGAAGAAAATATCTATGTGGGTGGTGTGTGTGTGTGTGTGTGTGTGCGTGTGTGCGTGCGCGCGCGCACGCGCGCGTGCATGTGTGTGTGTTTTAACAGACTTTATTTTTCAAAGGAGTTTTAGATTCATAGCAAAATGAGCAGAAAATTCAGAGTAAGACTTCAAATCCCTTTGTTGTGCTGTCCCCTGTACACAGAAGAATGTGTACTGTAATCTTCATAAAAATTGGAATCTTAGTCTTAAACAGTGCCAAGAGAAACTCATCACATGCTGTGTATGAAAAGAATGTAGGTTAGTACTCAGGACTGAGTAAGGCTCTCTAGTGTGAGATTTCATGTACACTTACCTATATATTCCATGAATACAATGGCATTTTGATATGGTCTGTCTAAAAAATAAGGAATTGGCCTGGACAAGCCAGAGCATGTGTTGTTTTATTTCTCTTCCCCAAAGACATTTAATATTTTGGGCAGGAGACTAGGAAAAAATTGTGCAAATAAAATATAGTTGTGGAAAATACACGAACATGTTTAAATACATATGTCTAGCCATATGCACAGAATTATAGATTTATTTTATTTTTAGTCCCAGTTCTGCAAGTACTATCATTTTATAAGTACCATGGAGATCCACCATGGTGACATTTAGGAAGAGGAAATTAACACATGCTGAGGCTGTGCTCTGTGCTTTTCATATACCTGTTCCTTTAACTCTCACAATAACTCTGCAAAATATTTATTATTATGCACTTTATGAATGGAGGACACTGAGGTTCATAGACCTTCTGTAATTTTTCCTAAGTCATTCATCTCTTAATGCGCAGAGGCAAGGCAGACTCGGGTCTGTCTTGATTCAAATTTTATATTATGTTGGCAATATCATTTTCCTCAGAAAGAAATGTGGGTGTTTTGTCTAACAAAGTTATGCTGTGTATTACCTTAGTTAAACTGGAATGAGATGAAGGCAAGCAAAGGCCAGAAAACTAATTACTCCACAGAGCCACACTTTCATTCCTGAACTGAAGTCAACCCTGCAGTTTCACTTAGCAGTCGAGTGTTCAGGTAATGGGCCAGTAGTGAATCTGGGCTTTGTTTCTGGATAGTAACCACAGGGAGCCTTGCTGGAATTTTTCTAGGAATTTATGCCAACTGAAGCAAAGTTTGGAGGTTCAGAAGAGTAATCCATGGATCTGAGAGCAGAGGTGGAAAACATACAGCGCTAAAAAAAAAAAAAAAAAAAAAAAAGTAGAGAGGACAAAATCAAAATATGAAAAAAATAACTTTTTTTACTGTTCTGCAGGATGGATGTTGCCTTCCAAAAGGGGAAAAGTAACCTGTATGTTTAGATTACACATTCATTGGAAGAAGCTACAAAACAAATACCTTTATTATTTACAAAAGATATTTATTATTTTGATTGCTTATTTCATGAATGTAATCATTTGCACAAAAATGAAAATTAAAGATGTTCCTATCCCCAAAGAAGCCATAAGTATAGAAAAGTGTTATCCATTTGTCCAGATAAGTTCAATGATACAGTTTTCAAACCCCAAACTGTCAGAATACAGAAGAAAATCACTTGAGTTTCATTGGTTAGCTGGTTCTTTAATATAGCAATTTGCTTATTGTGTGTTTTGGTGAGTTTAATTACCACTCTCCAGAGATCTAAGTATATCTGAATTTAAAATGTCTCAAAAAAAGGGGAATTTAATTAGAAAGGTCATGCACACACGTACACACACACAAACATGCACACACGCACACACACAGAAAGTTAGTGGATCTAAAACAGCTGATATCCAATTGACATTCTGTGCTTCCAAAAAATAATTTTAATAAACTAAGTCCTGGTGGGACACATATGAAGACACATCTTCATATGTTAGAGTCAAGAGATAGAAAGTAGAGATATTTGAAAATAGTTTCTAAAATGCCTCAGAAATTTTAAATATCTGGTATGCAAATTCTCACTCTTGTCTATAGAACTTTAACGTGCCTATGAATCACCTGCAGATCTTATTAAAATATAGTTCTTGACTCAATAGGCTTGAGATGGGGCCAGGATTTTGCATTACTAACAAGCTCATAAGTAATATCATTGCTACTGGCCTCTGTCATGGAATGACCAATCTACTCAGTTTATCTGGATTGGAGGATTTTCCAGGGGCATGGGATTTACAGCCTTGGGTAAATCTGAGATGTTTAGTCACTCTGTAGGACATTTTTAATTAAATGGAACAAGTTATGCCTGAAATTCAACAAAATAATTTATGATTACACTCGTGTTTGTTCATAAATGAAAGCAACAGGCACACCCATAAGCTTATATGATATTATATTAAAAATCTTCTTTCTTTGAAGAAATGTCCTATGTAAATATGGACACTCTGACTGTGTCTGGTCTAGCTTATGATTCCATCTCTGATCTAGGTCTAATTTTACTTTTTATTGGGCTTTAAAAAAAAGATATTCTTATGTTATTAATATTTCTAGAAACTAACAGTTTTTTGTTCTTCATTAAGTTATCTAAATTACAAAATTTAATGTCCTCAAAAGGTGGATAAATATTCTGTTAATATTTGTATTTCTCCAAATCAGAAAGGGGGATGATATGCACAAGGAGACCCTCAAGAAATTTATGTTCATCTTCTGCTTTCACTTAAGATGAAGCTCTTTCTGCCTAGGATTGAGTATCATTCTCAACCCCTAAATGAGAAAAGTTCAAATAAACTACGTCCACACCACTTTTATTGAGCTATTGGAACATTGAAGTTGCAAAGCTGTTGAATAACCTGAATTCCAAAGAAAGCAATGCTTCTTTAACAAGAGATGGTACATTAAACTACAGTAAACATGGATCAAAGGGGTGGTCACTACATAAGTGAAGAAATCGGATAAAATGCTAACAAATTTTTGATGGATAAATGTAGGCTGTCAGTCTAGAACAGCTGGGTCCCAAACACAGGAGTTCATATTTACTCTCAGGCCCTTTTCTGTGAACTTGTACTAATGAGAAAGATTAAGGGCAGCATAGGACCTTTGAAGGTAGCAGATAGAAGACAGAAGCCCCTTTGGTAATGCAGACCTGCAAGAAGTGATCAACTGCTGCTGTAGAAGAGTTAAGAAACCTCACATTTCTTTTCAGAACCTTTTCTCATTGAAGACTCTAAAGGAGAAAAAATATCTGTCATCTCCAGGACACAGGCGAACACCATTACAGCTGGTGGAAGGATAAAAGTTAAAAGCCTCAGTTCTTGGCAGTAAGGTAGAAAGGCAGCCTGGGCCCAGGCTCCTGTATTGACACTAAGGAAACAGCAGAGGAAGTCAAAAAATTCCCACCATAACCAACTGCAGATATCAAAAGTTGGCTGCTATTGATCAGAGGGCAGGGATAATGATAAAACCCTTACCCAAGCCTCAGCCTCACAGGGCTTATCTAAGATAGGATAATAGAGAATCTTCAATGTTCCCACCATAAGCTTATCACTGAGTAAAAAATAACAGCAGCTTTCTACTTGGGGAAGGGCAAGTGCATGGATCTAGACATCCCATCCATGAAAGAAGTATAAAGAGATGACTGAAAACTAAGGATGAAACACAAACACTGAGGAAAACTCTCTTGACATCCCAGTTGCAAATGTAATCACAAAGTCAGCCTTTTGGAGTTCAAACACTGTAGTATACTAGAGAAAACTTTAGCAACAATAAAACCCACACCCAAATCAACTCTTATCTAGATTAACTCAACCATCATATGAGTGATTTGAAAAGGGAAATGTAAGCATTTCTAGCTATAAATATTATTTATCTGTGTCTCTATGGTCATATCTATGATTCATTGAAATTTATGAAATAAAAAAAAAACAAGAAAAAGCTTATTGTCAATAGACAAAGATATTAATAAGTCCAGACTCAGAGATACTGGAATTATGAGATGGAGACATTAAAATTGTTGCAACAAACATGTTAAAGAATCTAATTGAAAAAAGCTGAGCAATATGAACAAACATATGGGAAATTTTAGTAGAGGAACAAAAACTGTAAGAAAAAGTCAGATAGAAATGTTAAAAAAATACATATTATCAGAGAGGAAGAAATATTTCATGGTTCTTATCAGTAGATTTAAGAAACCTAAGGAAAAAAAATCAGTGAATTTTATTTCATTTATATGTGAAATTAAAAAAAAAAGAAAAAAAAAAAACAACCAACCAAATAGAAACAGACTTACAAATACAGGTAATCAGTGGTTACCAGAGAAGGAAGGTGTTAGGTGAATGAAATAAGTAAAAGGATTAAGAGGTACAAACTTTAATGATAAAATAAATAAGTTATGGGATCGTAATGTATAGCATAGGGGATATAGTCAATATTTTAATAACTTTGTATGGGAACAGATTGTAACTAGACTTACTGTGGAATCATTTGGTAATGTATATAAATATCAAATAACTATGACATACACCTGAAACTAATAGAATAGTACATACTAATTTTTTGCCAATTAAAAAAATAGGTCCATGCTCAGCAACAAAAATAAATATACTATTGATACACACAATTCACATGGATCTCAAAGAATTATACTGAGTGTAAATGGGTCAATATAAATTATCCAAATCAAAACACAAAGAATATCAATGATCTAACATAAGTGTATTGTAATGCCATAAAGAGAAAAGAGAGACAACTGGACATATTTTGAGATAATGGCTGGGAATTTTACAAAAATAATGACAGATATGAAACCACAGATCTAAGAAGCAGAGATTCATAAATTAATAATTTATTTAAAATATAAATTATAAATAAT
Source organism: Eonycteris spelaea (assembly GCA_003508835.1). Taxonomy (NCBI): domain Eukaryota; kingdom Metazoa; phylum Chordata; class Mammalia; order Chiroptera; family Pteropodidae; genus Eonycteris; species Eonycteris spelaea. The sequence continues at coordinate 7,978,103 of PUFA01000007.1, forward strand.
ATATTACTTACAAATATTATAAGTAATTATTTTAAATAATTATTATGAATAAATAAAAACACACATATCTAAACACATCCTGGTTGACTAAAAGCTATGGATGCAATAAAAATAGTACTAAGAAGAAAGTTTATAGCAATAGCATCTACATTAAGAAAAAAGAAAGATCTAAAATAAACAACATAACTTTACACTGCAAGAAACTAGAAAAATAAGAACAAACTAAAGGTTAGCAGAAGAAAGGAAATAACAAAGAGCAGAGTAGAAACAAATGGGGACCAGAACAATAAAAACAATAAAAAGATCAACAATACTAAAACCTGTTGTTTTGAAAAGATAAACAAAATTGCAAACCTTTAGCTAGACTAAGGAAAAATGAGAGATGATTCAAATAAATAAAATAAGAAATAGAAGAGACATTACAACTGATACCACAAAAACACACACACACACACACACAAGATTATTAAAGGCTGCTATGAAAAATTATACACCAATACATTGGATAACTTAGAAGAAATGGGTAAATTCCTAGGGACATATAATCTACCAAGACTGAATTACGTGACTCAGTAATCAAAAAATCTCCCAACAAAGAAAAGTCGAAGACCTCATGGGTTTAATGGTGAATTCTACAAAACATTTAAAGAATACCAATCCTCAAACTCCTCCAAAAATTGAAGATAAAGGAGCACTTTCATAGTCATTCTATAAGGCCAACGGGCAGGCCAACAAATAGATACCAGGCAGAATAGAGTCGGCATTAAGCACTATGGGGAATAAAGATAGAATGACTTACCATTTGTGGGAAGAGGAAGGAGGTCAAGAAACTTTTACAGATCAGGTGACAGTTAAAGTGGGCCTTCCAGAATAATTAAGTGCCATGGTTATTCTTCTTAAGGACTTTATTTTAAGCTTTTTTCTCTCCTAAGTATATGAGAGGTTCATGAGGGCAAGAGCTGTTACTTATTAGCTTGCTCTTGTTTCATGAGTATTTGTTGAACTCACTGAAGCTGTGACGTTTTGATCACTGAGTATTTCTTGGAGGACAGACTGAGGATACTGAGTGCCTAAAAGTTAAGTAAGGAAGTTAGGGTTAGAGGATCTGAAGAAACAGCCAACAAGTGGCTGATGGCAATATTCAGTCTAGTGCTAGAGGTCTATGTATTGCCCAGATCCAGTCTGCACACTTCTCCCTACCTTGTCTGTGCTTCAGGAACCTAAACCTAAGGGGTATATGTCCCCTTAACTTCTGGCTTCCAGTTATGTTCTGCCAGTGAGAAGCACCAGCAAGAGAGCAAGGCAGGGAGATGGTGAGATAGGATACTCACTCTGTTGGCGTCTTCCTTGCCAGTTTTGCATGGGTTGCCTGTGTTCTACTTCCCACCAGGCTTTTCTCTCCAAACAGCTAATCTCCTTCTGGCTCCTAGTAACTCTTTCTCCAAACAGCTAATCTCCTTCTGGCTCCTCATAACTCTTTCAGGTCAATGCATAGTCCCAGCTCCCCTGCTCTTACTGTCCCATGTGAATGCACGAGACCTTGCTGTGCTCCTTAGCCCCTCCCTACTCTTTTCAAATTAGTGCTTTTATTAATTTCTCCTCAAATTACCCAGTTTGAGTTAGCCATATATTTCCTGAAGGAACTCTGAACTTCCAGTACTATTCCAATAGAGGAACAGCCTATTCGAAAATTAACCTTAGCAAAAACACATGAAAAATAAAACTAGTGTTGTTGATTTATATGTACTTTCAAAATAGTGAAAAGAACAGACATGGTCTTTGACGTCATGGAGCTTATGACCAAGTGATTATCTCCTTAATAATATCCAGAGGTTTGTGTTTGGTCGGTTGATTTTTAAAGAATTGGGTTTTAAATGCTATTAGTAGGATTGAATGTAGGGGGGAAAAAAGTTCTCTTTAACAGCAGACAACTTATCTCAGGCTAAGTGAAAAGAAGGAAGGGAGGTTCATTATTACCTATGATTGGTGACAGCAAACGCCACAAGTAGCAATAGTCAATTCATTACACCATAGAAAGGAAAGAGAAAACAGACTAAAAGCCAGCTGTGTAGTTGTAGAGTCAGTAAGGCAAGTATAGCAAAATATAAGAATAAGAACTGAAAGTTACTGAGCACTTAGTGCCATGAACTACTCTAAGTCCTTTGCATATTGCATTATACTTAATCTTCTGAAAACCTCAGTTTTAAAGAAGGGAAATTGAGGCAGAGAGAAATTAAGAAGACTCCCCAACCAGTCAGGGACATTTGAAATGGGGGAACTGGGCACAAGCCCAAGACCCTTCCTCTTAACAATGACTAAATTAAGAATCAAGGAAAGTACTGAATGACCATAAATTAAAGGTATTTATTCATTGCAACAAAGAGAAAGCAGGACCTAGTTTTTGTTTCCCCATCATGTCAATTCTGTCCTTAGATTTGTAAAAGTTCATCCAACTGTTGATGTAAGAGCTCAATTTGAGTTTAAAAATCATGATTTCTTCTCTTTTCCTGACTCTACTTATTGGCAGGGTAAAACATGTGAAAAAAAAAAACATTTGCCCCATTTGCTCTTCTCAATTTTCCCCCTTATTTCTAGGCCTACAATCATCTATCAGCAATGCTGTGTCTGCACTGCCAGAACCAAGGTCTTGTGAATAGCAGTCAACACCTTTTCCACCCATGGATGGTGAGGGAATTCTTGCTCTCGCCTCTTTAGGATTTGCACATTTTGTTTTCTTTCACGTTACTCATGGCCAGAAGCAATACCATCCTATTTACTTCTTTCCGCTTGTGTAGACCTCACATTTTGTTTTGCCTTATGGTAGTAAGAGAGAAATTTTGTAGTGAGTCTGGGTTGCCTGTTGTCCACCATGGCTATTGCCAATTCTCATTTATGAAGAGTTTAGAACCATATTTTTTTCTTTCATAGTATCAAGGGATTAATAACAAGAAAATTGGCAAGAAATTGTAGTCTGCAAGCTGCAACCAATACGATTTGATTTAATCCAGATGTGAAAATCTCTCTCCACCAGCCTATGCCCTCCACAGTATAGGTGTGTGACCTCGGTGAAGGCAGGACCGGTAATTACATTTATTTGGAGACATATGGTCTCTCTTCCCCCAATTTTCCCACTTTGAGGGAATGATTTGGAATATATTTTTACACTTACTAAAAAGGATGTGGAAATAAAATTTTAATTACTGGAAAAGTTATTAGGAAGAAAATATATTTTACTCTTCCAGGGCCATGGGTTTTTTAGGACAGAACTGTCTTAGATTTCTTCAGTTGCCACAACCCCAAGAATTAACGGAAACCTCACAAATTGGGCAGAGTTCCTTGCCTGCCCTTAACAGTGGTCACTTAGATTGAGGGATGGAATGTTCTAAGACATGGCTCATCTGTCTGACAGTTTGAATCTAACTGGGCTAAAGAAAAAAAATTTCCCCAATTGCCCTGTTCTTGTTACCATGGTTACACAACAACCCCCCCTAAAACATAGTGGTTTAAAACAATCATTTATTATCTCTCTCACAATTTTGTGGGTCAGGATCTAAGAGCAGTCCATATGGACCTTCTGACTTGGGTCTCTAGCGCGGTTATAGTTAGACATTGGCCAGGGCTGGGATCATACTGAGGGTTTCTTCACTCACGTTTTAATACCTGATCTTCGTATCAAAGAAGATTGGAGGTTAGGTTAGCATAGCTGGGGCTCCTTGGGCATGTCTTTTTCTCTCTATTAATGGCCTTGTCATATGTTGTCTCCAGGATGGGGGCTTGAAGGTAGCTGGACTTTTTTCATGTTGACTTAATGCTCTGAAGGTACATGTCCCAAGACAGAATGAGGCTAGGAAGACATAATGTCACTCCTGGTATGCACTATTGGTTGAGGCAGTTATAATGGTCTTTCCAGGTTCAAAGGGCAGGGAGAGGACATAACCCTCTGCTTCTTGTTGGAGATCTATCAATATCACATTGTAAAATGAAAGTATGTGATGGTTATCTTCAGAAAACAATTTGCCCCAGCTCTCTAAAAGCTATATCTCTGAAAAAATATATCAGTAGCACCTAACTCATGACCGTTGCTTTTTAATATACAAAATCAAAGCCAATGGATTGACTAAGGGCTTCTTAAAATCAGAAGTAGGATTTTAGATGTTCAGTTTTTAGAATGTAGGGCCAATCTAATTGGGAGTCTCTATAGAGTCAAGTTCAATACTCAATCAGGGATCCATGAACTTGTGTTGTCATGTAAGGGACAAGGCTATAATATGAATGGGAAATAAAATAATCTTTTGAGCACACACTATGTGTCAGCTACTGCCATATATTAGTCACCTAATTATGATCGTTATTAATTGAACAAATATTTACTAAATGTGTCTAATGTAGAAACACTGAATTCATTATAGGAAGATAAATAAGACTGACTTTAATTCCCTAGAAGCGAACAGGGATTTGGGTTATAAACTCCAAAATAGCATGATATAATATAAATTTTTGGAAAGACTGTAAGTCCAAACGTGAGTTTGGAAAACGGATTGATCAGAAAAGGCTGGAAACTCGGGGTAGTTAGCATTTTTTTTCTGTAGACCTATGGCGTGGAACTTGAAACAGGAAATAAAGTAAAGGTAGATATGCAGACATGAGGAGAGGGAAGAACAGCACAACCAAAGGAACAAAGATCGGTGTGTATGTGGTATGTTCTAAGAACAAAGAGTAAATTCCAAGTAATTTTTTGAGTGTAATACCAGCATTTCAGTATTTTCTTTTTGAAGCAATAGTCACATATTTCTCATCAAGAAATGGCATTCTTTTAAAAATTTATTTGGTAGCGATAAGTACCTAAGTCTTTATGAGGAAGGGTAGAGCCATTCCATTAGAAAACAAAATCTTAAAATGTTATAATGTTTTGGAACTAACAAACACTGATGAAAGCTTAGCCTTTTGTTTTCTTTATTTCTCAGTGATATTTTGTTTTCACAATGATATTTATTGCTCTATGTAATTTATTTAAAACACGCATATATTACATTCATAGAGTAGGAAAAAATAGGTTTTTTAAAAAAAATTTGATCCACATGTAACATTAGGACCTCATTTCTTTAAAGACAAGAAACATCTGTATAAACCAATTTGAGTGGAAGTGAATATTTATAATAACAAAATTGATTATTACAAATTGAGAATCTATGCTATATCCAGCTTTTTGCATAAAATAACTCAATTTTAAACTATATCCTTTAAAGTAGCTATTATAGTTCCTTTTTATAGGTAAAGAATTGAAATATAGAGGTTAAACAGGCTACTGCCCAAACTATCAGTTAGAAAATGCCAAAGGCAATATTCGAACCTGAGTCAATTGGCACACTCCAAGACTGCACTTCATTCAGTATGGAAGAGTTAATAATTTGAATCATTTTCCCAATACAGGAGTAATTTTCACTAATGCAGTCGACTCCCACCTGCTGGCTAACAGCAATCCTTAATCCAGTGGCCTGGGCTTTTCCCTTTATTAGCTGTGCAGACTTTGGCAAATTAGTTAATGACTTGTGACAAAGTTTATCCTATTAAAATTAAATGAGATAATTTATATAAAACAATTGTAAAAGTGGCTGCCCCATAATAAGTGATCAATAAAAATTCTACTACTAATACTACTAGTTACTATATAGTAATGCTGTATATATTACTATTACTGTATATTTATAAGATAAATGGCTTGTGTTAGCGTGGTCTAGGAGAAAATCAGAACCTCCCTAGGAAAATTAAGTTTGGCATCATCAACAAATTGAACTCATTTAATTAGCCTTCAGCACAAGCTCTTAAAAGGGCAGATGCTATAGAAAATAACTGTCCGTGGAATTTGTAGTTCTTCCTTGCAGTCCTATCATATAATAGAAAGATTATCTTTAAGACCAATTGTGATTTCCCCGTAATACTTCTCTCTTTTTCACCATTTGGGTTAACTTGAAAGTGTTATCCTAACTAATATAGCCTATAATGAATCATACCCTATTCTATAAAGCTTTGATCCGTGAATTAAATAAGATCATTAGATACTTATTTAATCAGAATTAAATAAGAACAAAATCAGTGACACAGATTTTGCACTTGGTAAATTTACTGCCTAGTAGGAAAAATGGGTATTTGATAATTATAAAGGTAACATTTGTTGAGATCTGTATGTCACATACTATAATAGTCACTTTATCCACATTAATTCATTTAACCCTTATAACAAACCTTTTAGAAAGACAGTGTTATTATTATTCTCATTCTACTGATAGGAAAACTATATAAGGAAAATTCTTAACAACTTTGAACCAAACATTCAAAATATTGAGAGTTTTGCCAAAAGTCAAATAATTAAGTGTGAAAATCAAATTTTAATCTCAGGCAATCTGACTGTGGAGACTAAGTGCTGACTCAATACTGAGATTCAGCATGATAAATGTTATTGCATAGTAGAGGAAGAACACAAAAGACTGGCTAGTTTTATTGGAGTGAGGATATCCAGAAAGCTTTCTCAGAAGAGGTGATTCTTGAACTAATTCTGAAAGAATGAAGAGTTATCGAATCGCAAAGGCCTCATAAGTCTTGCTAAGGAGATTATGTCTACCCAAAAGATGGCAAGGAGCCACTAAAGAGTTATAAGGAGAAATAAGAGGGTCTGCCTCACATTCTTGCCAGGTTTCCCCAATAACTAGACTCAGAAAATACCCAGACCTGCTCTATGGTGCCAAATTCTTGTTTTTTAGAGCACTGAAGAAAGCAAATTCCTGCATGTAGACTTTCTGGAAGGAACCTACTTGTCCTGAACTCTTTGTGCTTTTTTTTGTTGTTGTTATTGCTTCCTTTTTACTTTTGGCTCTCTGAGAAAACATTCCAAAATGTCACCATGTCAATAGCCAAATCAGACTTATGATGAGAACAGCATGCTATATTAGTAATAGAAAAACAAGGTTGTAAACTTTGCTTCAAAGACTTTATGTTGTTCTTGGCTTACAAGTGGGGAAAAGTCTTGAAGCAGGCATTTGAAATACTCAAGTACAAATGATGCTTCAAACAGAACAGTGATTGGGTAGCACAGTTAGACCTGAAATAAAGATCAAGGTTGGCTCCCATGAGAGTGTCTGACACACAGTAGACACTCAGTAAATATACAAGGAATGAATTAAGACCAGGGGAGACTTTTTTCTCTCACTGTAGTGGTACCAGTGGATATAGATCACTCAGCGCATTCTCCCTAACTGTGTGTTTAGGCTGAGAGAAAGCAGGCAAGATAGCCAGAAGCAAGGTAGAACTTTTATTAATAACTTGCTTATTTGGAGTTTGCCTCCAAATTGTCTCATTCACTAAACCTGAAATTGAAAATGAAACCAAAAGGGTCTCCATAAAGCCAAAGGTTAACCATTTTGCTTTGTAGAAAAGGCCGAAGCACTCACATTTGGCCAAAGTGGCAAAGATTACCTGAGAATGTTGAATGTAGAACATGGTACCAATAAAATCAGTATTCAGGGCTTGTTTGCAGTGTGAGCCATTTGATCTTTCTGTGTTTGGCACATTGTAGGCATTCAATAAATGCTTCTTTGCTGAAATTATAAAGGAGAGAGGACTATATGGTGTTCAAAAGAAACTACCAATTATATATGCTTGACTGTGTAGTTTTACTATAGTAGACAATTAGGGACAAGAGGCATGAACAAGGTAGAGTGCTGTAAGTGACGTTGGTGTCAAGCAAGTAAGGAGTGTTCACATGTTAATTTGGCCCCTTTCTTGTAATGTGACATTAAGCAAGTTGCCTGGTTTTTCTAAGTCCTTTTTCTTCTGTAAAATATAATTTTACCTGAACTGTAATGTCATTTGAGGATTAAATTAGCAAAAATAAGTAAAGTAGATACTTGATAAATTCCAGACAGCTAGCAGATATTTAGTTTGAGGGTACTGACCCCTAAAGTTAGGGCCAATAATCTCCAAGGGCTCGCTAATTAGACTACATTGGTTAATCATTGTCGCCGTTCATTCTGATTGGTAGTTTTATTATGTATCATTGCTAAATACTTTGCCTCTTACCTCTGCCTAAAAAAATCATCATATCATGCCATGCAATAAATCAATACGTTAAATACAACCTCAGATCATCAAGGAAAGTATAGAGTTACCTTCAAAATGTACTAAGAAGGAAGTAAGTAATACTTTTAAAGAGAGTCTTGATCCTCCTCGAATAAAAACTTTTTACTGCAGATCAAGTGGTCAGTCATGACTGATGTGGACCATTCATTTCCTAGAATACTGAAATCCCTGATGAGGCTAGATCAACAAAGTGTTCTGGTAGTAGCTGTGCTTCATTAACTCTTGGAGAAATTTCTTCACAGGAAAGGTATGGGTTCAGATTAAATAAAGTTCTGTAAACAGGAATGTTTTGCTGAGATGAACTAAGCACTGAAGCACCAAGGCAAAGGCTCTTGAAAACAGGGCTAGGGTGTGGCCTTAAGAGAGGGGCTTTGCCTAAAGAGCAGTGCCATCTGGGTGTTATTTAACAAAGGGCCTTTTTAACTCCAGCAGGAAGCCCTAAGTCCAGAAGCACCCTCCTTCCAGACACTGCCAGGTAGCAGCCTGACTGCCTCCTTTCTTCTCTCTTCTCCTTGAAAACGAGACCTAAAGCAGATTTTTCCCTAACAGCCTGAATTCATTACATTTTTTTTCTTTCTAACATGCTGTGGAGGTTGAATTGCCCTCATTCATAAGTTGATTCCAGACCAAGAGAAAGAGACAGCAAGATCCAGCTATCGCACCTAATAAAATATGTCCACTGAAAATCAGGAGCGAAAATTGGATGAAAGATCCTAAATAACAAGGGTCTGCAGGAACCTACACTGGAATACTGATACTTTCTATAGGTTTATGAATGTAAAGATGCTTTTGGCTTAGTATTAAAAAATAAAAACTCCTCACTCTTGATCAGTATTTAATTCCAGTTCCAGTAAGGGGTTTCTTTACTCCAAGCCTTGCTCTTGCTCTTTAAGAAAGAAAGTGGATTGAGCTTAAAGATAGATCAGAGGCAAGAGTTTGAGAATTGAATTGGTTTCAGCCAGAGCCTTCACTCCCTTTTCCTGAGCCATCTCTTCCCAGTATTGCTCACTAGCACTATTCATAATTATCTGCTGTCATGATGCTATTGCTTTTGGCAATAAACACTTAGCACATTGCTACTGGTTTTTGCCAGGACAGAATGCCCCACTCAGATTTATGGTCTAAAAGATGCTAGTCTAACTTTCAAACCACAGTTCATTCCATAAAAGAAAGTGATTATATAAAAAGCCACCTCTCTCCCTATGTTTACCTCCTCCCTTTCCCCCAGATCCCAGACAAGCTGCAGAATGTACAATTGGAAATTGCAAGGCTTTATATGCTGAAAAGAGCAGAGGCTTGATGGGATATGAGTTTGAAATCTGATTCAAGGTCTATTTCTCCTGTCAGAATATACTTTCCTTTGTCCTTCAAAAAATAAACCAAAGGTAAAATTATAAATAAAATAGAAATTTCCCATTAACACCTGATAGTCCATTCCCTATTTGTGTCTTTAGCACCTCAATTCGCTCTTTCTCAAGCTTCCATCCTATTCAAGTCAGTCTGGCAAAGACACAATAGGCTCTAGAATCGGATGCACCTGGGTTCGAATTCACTAAACCTCTTTGAGCCTCAATCACTATATTGTTAAATAAGTTAATAGCTGACATAAGAACATTTTTGTGTATGTGTGACTGGTATGAAAGTTAAATATAAACCTATGCCAAAGTGCCTGGTGCAGGACTGAAACTTCCAAAAAATGCTAGCTTTCTTTTTTCCTTTTCTTCTACACTTTTACTGCCCATCCCATTTTCACCGCCTATCCCATTTTCTCTATAAGCTTGTGCATCCCTTTATAGGCCATCTTCCCTCATGCTGACCTGCCCCAAAATGCTACAGCACCAAACCTTCCCACTCTTATTGTACCTGTTTCCTCTTCCAGCCTCTCAGAACATTGCTCTGTCTTTTGTTGTACTGACAACCTAACCACGGTTAGATAAAAATGAATGCACTTGGTCAATGTGTGTCTTCTATCAGGTGAGTCCTCATTTAATAAAAATGAAGATAATACATTAACCCAAAGTCCTAAGGTCCTCAAGTAATTTAACTCTGCAAACATTTATGGAATGCCTACTAATGCAAAACACTGGAGTTGACGTAGGAGATGACAAAGAAAAAAGACTTGGGTGTTGCCCTTATAGAATGTGTAGTCTGATATGGAAGACAGACACACAGAAATAATTATTGAAGATTGGATTCCAGCGAGTTTTAAAATAGAAGTTGAATCAAGAGTCAGGGGCAGTCAAGATGAATTCCAGCTTGAGAAATGCAGGTGCTTTTTGTGTAGGAGGCATGTTTGGGTTAAATTCTTAGGGATAGGTTTTAGGAATGGCATGAGTAGCTTAAGTAATACCTTGCGGTTAAAGAATAAATAGTGCTTTTGGAGCATAGCAAGTAGAATATTGTGGTTGCAATATAAGTTACAGGTTGAGAATGTGCTGCAGTGGAAAATACAATTATAAATATAATTGGATATAAATAGTTGAGGACATTGTTTGGTAACTTGAGCAATCTGAATTTTTTCTCTTATGGTACAAATCCATTGCAGATTCTGAAGCAAGAGGGTCATGATTATTTCATGTTTGTTAGACCAGTCTGCATTGGAATCAGAGAGGAGCTGGGAGCTCTCTGGCCAGTTAGAAAAAGATGACTATATTTCAGGTCCACAGTAACACAGAAATAGCAGTCAGAAGGTAATGAAGTGACAGAAGGAAGGAACAGATGGCAGGGACATTTAGGAACAGAGACAACAGTGCTTGGCTTCTTCACAAAATATAGAGAGTTCCAGAGAAGGAAAAGTTGAAGATTAAGCTATTTAACCTGGAAGACTGGAAGCATGGTGATGCCATCAGTGAAATGGGTAAGTGATGAGTTTGGTTTGGGGTTTGCAATAGAACAAATAGAGTGCAGGGCAGACCTTTCCTGATATTAGGCAGCTTTAAACTGTTGACATAAGAAATATCCAAATCTGCAGAGAATTTTTATGAGTTTATTTTAGCCAAACTGACAATTGCCGGGAAGCAAAATCTCAATGGATTGAGAAAATGCTCCAAAGAATGGCAGTTCTGGAGCTTATTTTATGTATTAGAACAAAAGGAAGAGGTATAAGGAGAGTTACACAATATTCATTGGTGGTAATTAAGGGAGAAGGAGAAAACACAGTGGGGAAATCTCTGGGATGAATAAAAAGCAAAATGCAGAAATACATACTTCTTTTATATTGGGATACAGGGTAGTTAATAATCAATATTTACAGCACAGAGATGGTATTCCAGGAATATGATAATAATGAAGGGTTCTGTGGTCTCATATTTTAATGCCAGGGGTTGTGCCTTAAGGGGTCTGGAAAAGATTATTCTGACATTTCAAAGTTATGTTATCTTAGATGCAAAAAAATAGGCAGGCTCACTTAAGGTAAGAGTCAACCTTTGTCAAGAAAATACAAGCCTAGGACATGTCTACTCACCATGACTCACTTTTAGTTAGGAATTTTTATGTTTAGACCATCTATGTGGTTACTTTCGGTCTCTGAGTTTATAAGGTCCACCATGCAGGACTCCCCTTGTCAAGTTTAGTATGCGGCCCATTTTTCATTCACAAAATTCACTAGCATTATAATTTATTTTGCAATGATCTCACTGGGTTGCTATGAAAATCAAGCAAGATCATGATTGTGGCTGCCTTTTCTAAAATGTCAAATCCATTCTCAGTGAGGAATCAACAAACTATTCAATCCCGTATTCTACCTATAGAAATAACTCTGTAGATTCAGTATGGGGCTTCCCACATTTTGCAAAACACCCTGACCTATAAGAAGATGAGTCGTTTAGGAAAGACATCTCTAAAAAAAATGTTCTCTAAATATCACATTTTTGTATCTGACCCAGCAGTCTCTAATTTTTTACTACCTAAGTGTTCTGGATAGAATCAACTTCACTTAGGGTTTTGACCAAAACGTTTTCAAAACGAAAAAGGAGAACAAAAGCCATTGTTACAGCAGCCTGAAAGGTCTCTATTTCCTGCAGTTGGCTCACATGCAATTGGCAGCTTAGGGTATGAGGCCAGACACCAAAAAGGGTCTGAACTGTGAAAGTGAATTAAATTTATTAGTGTGAATGCTACCAACCTTTATTATCAAGCTGCCAAGGAAGTGGTATATCTATACATCTATGTGTCACCCATATGTGTCTTCATAGAGTTGTCATTGGTCTGCTATGATTAGAATTTCTGCATGAGTTGCTGAGGATCCTTTTGCTGGGAATCCTGAGATTGGTAAGAGAATCAGAATGATATCGTTCTAGAGGATGTGATTTCGCACCTGACTCTCATCTGGAAATATAAGCAGCTGATAGAGAAAGGGTGTGTGAGGTGATGTTACCCAGACAACTAGTTAGAGCATGACTATATTTATATAAAATTGTAAGTCTAATTACAATTTTATGTACATGACATTTTCTTTGTACAGTTATGTATGTATGTATGTATGTATGTGTGTGTGTATGTATATGTACGCAGTCTATTTATTTGTATATTTCTACCTGGCCTTTGGTCCAAAAGGAAATAAGGCAGATTTAAAACTAGTATTAAGGGCAAAGTAAATAGATGAGGAAATTGGAACACGAGAAAAGTGCTATGACTGAATGTTTATGTCCCACCAAAATTCATATGTTGAAATCTAATCCCCAATGTGATGGTATTTGGAAGTGTTGGTGCCTTTGGTAGGTAATGAGATAGTTAGGTCATGAGGGTGGAGCCTTCCTGAATGAGATTAGTGCCTTTTTAAAAAGAACACTGATCTACCCTAAACTAGCTCACTCTCTTTCCACTGTATGAGAATATAAAGAAAAGTTGGCAATCTGCAGCCTGAAAGAAGGTTTCACCCAAACCCAGCCATGCTGGCATCGTAAACTAGGACTTTCCAGCCTCCATAAGCAATATTTCTGCTGTTAATAACATACCCAGTCTCTGGTAATTCATTATAGTCACCTGAGTTGATTAAGACAGTAAGAGAAAACAAATAATAAATCTGGGGCAGTACGAAGAAAAATAAACCACCACATGTTCTTGCAAGAGTTTCCACCTACTCTGGCTTTACATTTCTTGACAGCCAAGGTAAACATGAAAGCATGCTTAATGTCCATGAGTATTCAGGAAGAACATAGCTATTCTGGTAGTAAGACTTGACCCAAGTTTCTGCTATGGATCCTATAAAGGTGACACCTTAGAATACAGTGGACAACATCCTCATTGTAGATATTACAAAAAGTTTCATCTGATTGTGTTTATGACAATTTGCCTCAGTGAATGAAGGTCAGTGTGCTAATATTGAGGTAAAACAGTTCAGTGTGTGTAAAGATCATTTTTGAGTAATTGACAAAATTAGAATTCATACTACAGATAAAAAATACTATCAAAGATAAATTTACTAAAGTTGATTGATCTGTGGTCACGCAAGAGAATATTTTTAATCCTTATGACATATACACTTAAGTATTTAGAAGTAAAGGGACATGATATTTGCAATCTAGGCTCATATGGGAAAAGGAGAAAATGATAAAACAAATGGAGCAAAATCTTAACAAGAGGTTAACAATAGATAAAGAGGATTTGGATGTTCAGTGTACTATTCTTATTCTTGTAACATTTCTACAAGTTTGAAATATTTCCAAATAAAACTTTTTTGAAAAAAGGAATACTTTTCATTGGGTTTGAAATACAAAGCTTGTTTAAAAACAAGTATGCAACCCAAATTAGCTGACACAATTACTTCACAACATGGAAGTACATAAAATGATGACTTGATTAAAGCATCATCAGTAGAAGAAAGACCTCTTCTGAGATTGTTTTCCTATAGTCCACACTGGTAGTGATAGCCATCTTAGTCAATGAAGAGAACATTTGGCCAAACTTGTGTAGAGTTACAACTTAATTCTCCTACATTAAAGTCCAAGGGAAAACATCATTTACATAGTCAGAAGACCAGCACTATTGATCATTTAGCCTTTCCTGGTGTTGATAACAGTCAACAATGGTTGATGTCAAACATGATTGTGAAGAATTTGAAATGTTTTAAGTGCAAGAAAAAAAAACTAAAGTAAAGGCAATACTGCATTTAGGAAGCTACGAAAGTAACAAATACTACTTTGATTTATAAGTAAAAGTTACTGCTTTTCTCTCCCTGATCTGTTAGCTTAATTTGTTCAAGACTATACTATATATGAAGAAATATAAAATAGCTGGAAAAATTCATAAATGTTGTAATAACTCTACTTAGTTTCCAAAAGAACATTTTAATTCTTCATCTTTATTACAAAACTAATACATTTGCAATGCAGACATTTTAGAATGTAGAGACAAAATTAAAACCACTCATAATCTTATTATTCATAATTTTTGTATGTATACAAATTTATAAAAACTGAATTATTTTATAATATAGTTTTGAAATTTGCCTCTTCTAAATGATATAAATTGTTTTTTTGTAAAAGTTTATCTTTAAATAGTTGGATGTGATTCTTCACTATAACAGTCTATTACTATTCATTTTCTACAGTGTAAATTATTAGTTGAGCTGGTTTTATGTGTAGAAAGAAACTTAGAGGATAATATAACTATCTGGTAAATTTTATATATAATATAATTTAGCAGGGGAAATCCTTTCTGAATTAGTCAAATCAACCATGAGGAAAGCCAATAAGTTATAATTATCCCATTTAACCACTATGCTTCTATTTAAACAAAATAGCTATTGGGTGATGGGATTTTTACATTATTGAGTTGTTTTATTCCACCCCCCCCCAATAAAAGTTAATAACAGCAATGCTGTAGCAATTAAAGGCAATTCAAACTTTCTTATAAAACTTTTTTTCAGGGAACAAGAATTCCAGTTTTCAGTTTACTTTCTGGTCTGTTTTAGGCAAATTTAAAAATTAGAGGTAGATGACAAATAGGAAATGAAAGCATAAATAGAGAAAATTAAATCCTAAAAGTTTAATGAGTTCCCTGATTCCAGAATGCCTGGTTAATACTATAATGTGAATTCTATATTGGGCAAAGCAAGAAAGATTTCAAATAATCTATTATTTCTATCAGGGTACTTAAATACTTTATCCATGAAGATTTAGGAAAAGAAAACAGTAAGACCCCTTTTTTGTTGGGGAATAATTGCAACCTTCTCATACAACCCAGCTGTTCTTTAAAGCCAACCAAGCATTTACGATTACAGTCATTTAAGGTAAAATGGGCTGTTTGCTTTACAAGGAAGCCAAGTTGGAAGAAACTAAGTTGTGGGAATGTTTCTACAACACAATTTCATGCAATTTGGGAATAAAATGTATTTTGAAGGAACCAAAGTGGTATATTAGTTTAGGCTGTGGAGGGAAAAAGAAAAAAAAAAAAAACCACTAGGAAAATTATTCTGGCCATGGACAGAATTATATGATTTTATTTTGAAGACAAATTAAGTGTATCTTTCTTGCTTTAAAAATACCTGAGAAGGCCTTAGTGTTTTTAAATTCCTAATCCACTTTTCTTAATCTGATCTGCTCAGAACTATCCCTAGAAATTGCTAGGTTCCCTTGCTGATTTTTCTTTGAGGCTGAAAAAGAGCTAGTAGAAAAAAAAAAAAAAATAAAAAACTTTTAAAATTGTATTGTCTTGCTGCTGCTGCTTCTTTCAAATCATATTTCCTGTGAAATTCCATTTCCCCAAATATCAGAAGGCCTGTCATCAGCCTGCCAATGCCTCATATCCCGGGTCTCTGTTTACCAGCAAAATATTTTGGGAATTACGAAGTCCCAAAATTATACCAACAGAACAAAGAGAAAAGATAGCTTAATCAGAAAACTTACACTTGCTAAAATTCTGATTCACTAATGAGTCCCCTCAAAAAAAATCATATGTTGATCAGCTAAAGTCCTTAAGAAACTTTTAGTTCCTAAGACTATAAAGAGAGATACTTTTTGTCCCAGAGTCCTTTCTATGAACTAAATAGGAAACATCTTCTTCATCCATGGAAAAAAACAGATCCAAATAAGGCTTTTATTTTTGAGTTCTATTAATGAATATCGGTATCCTAAAATTTACAAGAGATTATAGACTTATCTCTTTTATTTCACAGTTAAAGAACCCAAGTTCCAAAGAGATTTATTACATTGCCAAAGGTCAATGAGAGTGTGTGCCAGCCTGGGTTTAGAATACAGGTCTTTGGCTCGCCTATCAAACAGATTTCCTGTAAAGTCCTGCTGCTAAACTGGGGATTTCTAACAAGATTACAAAATATAAAGACTAGCCCTAGAGATAGGAGATTTTAACATAAAGCATTACAGATGTTTGGAATATAGCCTTCAAAATAGTCCTTAGACTGAGTACATTCTGATTGGTCTGGAAAGTATGTACCAATATTTAATATGATTATCTTCTCCAGACTAATTCATTACTTAGATTTACTGTATTATCCAGTTTGAATCAGCATTATACAGTCTTTGAAACAAATTTCGAAAGTTGGCCTAATCATTTGCTTAATCAGAGTAGCACATAATTTCCTGAGTGCTACCTTTTTTTACTCAGAGAAACTGGCCTAGAAAATGAACACTACTATATAAATAATTTAAACAAATATATTTGCAAGTTTACATCAATATTCAACATTTTAGTGAAAAATTGCTGCTGTCCGATATTATAAAGCAAATCAATTATCCACTTCATGTTTAGATATAATAGAAATATTTTTTGCTAATACCAATATTTTAAGAAAGAATGATAAAATACATTCATTTTTCTTCTAATGTTTATATATTTTAAAAATAATATTTAATAATAATAAAGGAAATAGAAGGAAGGGAGGGAGGGAGGATGGAAGGGACAAAAGCTACTTATAATCTACACCCTGAATGCTAAACTGTCTTTCATTTTCATATTTTCCTCTCTAAATGAATAGTTTCATAGTTGTGAACATGAATAAATACTATATCAAGCTTAAACATTTTTTCATAGATATAGGTATTGTAACAGGTATTGTAATAATTTGGATGACTACCATGTTTAGAGGCCTTTATAGTTCATCAAATTAAAGAACACAGGTCATATAAACCACTCTACTGTTGGGAATTTTATTGTTTTCCAAGTTTTGCTAATGTAAATAATTCCACAGTGAATATATTTGATCAAGTATCATTTGCTCTTATATAAGATTAATTTCTAGAAGACATAAAAAATTGGCCTACAAAGATGCAGTTTTGTGACTCATAATACGTAGATCAAATTACTTTTAATTGATAATAATTTAGACCATTCTTTAAAATTTTTCCCTCAAAAATCTTCAGAATGACATAAATTATAATTTTAGGCATTTTCTAGTATAGGGATGGCATTATATTTATGTCTACATGATTTACTGATTATTTACTGCTTTCCACAGATAACATATGAAATTAGAAAAAAGTAGATCATTTCTTTCAAATTATGTAATTTCCTAAGTTCTCTTCACATTGGAAATAAATATGGTGAAAGAATTAGGGCAAAAAAAGGAAAACTTTTAAGACACACCCAGATTAGGGATTATATTTTTAACAAAATGTAGAACTAAAAATAAAGCCTATAGATTTAACATAACCTAAGTTGGTCTGATGTGCCTATTTGTCACATAAGAACAATTTCAGCAAAATTAGATATTTGATTGTGACTCTATCAAAATATAGCAAACTGGAGAATTAAAGGAAATTAGGTACAGAAAAATTAGCTATGGTTATCTGAAGATATGAGGTGACATCTTTTACTCAATACATAATATCCCAATAGCTTTCTCTACCATTGGATATATTGCAACACTGATGTCTATGAAATCACTCAGTTTCTAAACTGCATTGTAAAAAAATGTTTTAGTCTCCATTCCACTAACCATAGCCATTGTGTAATTAGAGATACAGGAATTGTGATTATGGGATTATGTATCTACAATGTAATTTAACCATGGAAAATTTGAAAAGTTATATTGATATTTATGAACTTTTAGATTTAGTTAAACATTTGTGGGGTTTGAAGGAAAAGACTATATGAGACTAACAAATTTCACTGAATTTGTCATTTTCAGTTATAGTAAAGAATAAAAGTTTCAAAAAATGGTATTTCAGATAAACTAATAGGTATTTTCAATTTAGCGACTAGACCAAAATTTAATTTCAGAACCAGCATATTTTAAAATAAAATCTATTTAAAAAGAACTGTTAAAGAATTTTCTGAATTGTTAACAAATTCTAAAAATATATGAAAAGTAAAATAGCCTCATTTCAGTTCTGAAATTTCACCAATAAAAAATATAATTTTCTTAAATCCAGGATAGAAGACAACTTGAAAAATAATTGTTATAGACAAGTACAAAAAAAAAAAAAAAAGATTGTAAAGTCACTGAAGTAATTCTTAACCTAAAAAAATTCGACAAAACACAAATCTAAACTATCTTTGATATAATTCAGTTAGCAAAATATAACTTTTTTTTGTGGTTGAACAACTTTGACAAAGTTGAAGAGCTATCCCCTGTTTAGAAGTGCTTTTTTGATATACTGATAATACAAAGGAAAACTAGAGAACTCTTGAGAAATAGCCAACTACTTCCCATTATGTACTAATTTGAATCATCTGAATTTTTTTCCAAAACTGAATCAATTTTCCCAAAATAAATTATTAATTGATTTCTAATTTAGGCTGCACTTCTCTTTTCCTTAATTCAATTTATTCAAAGCCAATTTATATTTGACCATCTCTCTATGCCTAATTTTTATTTTTAATAAAAATCAAATAATAATGATTATAAGAATAGTTAACAGTAATTGAAGTTGTATTATGAGCAAGACATTTTCCTTTGCACTCTATATGCATTTTCTTATTTAAATTTCACAACAACTCTATGGCAGATACTATTATCTTCATGTTATTGACTAAGAAGTGGCATTAACAGAAACCAAGTGTCCTGTTCAGGGTCATAGAAGTAGTAGCTAGTGAATCTGCAATTTGAGCTCAAATCTGTAGCTCATCAGAATGATCTAAATCAGAATTATTGTATGATGCTGCCTTCTGATTGTCACCTGTGAGGCATTATTTTCTCCAGTAAACCAGTGAGGTAGCAGAATATATAAACCTGTGTCCAAGGGCAGAGTCTTTAATACATTAGATAGCAAAGATTTGTGGGTTCTTTTAACATCATGAAGACATGTGAATTTCTGAATTGGTTGATTTAATGAAAAATATTTAAGCGGATACTTATTATAGACAGAATTTAAGAAAGTGATTCACATATTTTTGTGAAGGCCAGGAGTCTCTAAATAGAGTCAGAAGAAGAAGAAAAAATCTTATAATTGACTATGCATTGGGATGACATTTTAACATTGTTTAAAGATAGACAATCTTCAAGGCATGGGTCAGACTTTGGGTCCACTTCTTAGAGCTACATTATAAGGAGACAAGGTGTTCAGAATAGAGAGCAGAGCAGATAGATATATAATAGGTTCCTCTTTGCACCAAAGCCAGGAAAAATGAGCCACAGCTGACTGCTTCAGCTGGAGCTTCTGGGTGGTCTCAAAAGGTAGAATCATATTTTCCTGATCTGTTCTGGAGGTCCCTGTGTATGAGGGAAGTAAGTTTTGAGTGTCCATAATAAATACTGCACTCCTAAGTTCTTTTTCTGTTGTTTCCAAGGATTTCAAAGGGACACTGGTTTCTCATTAAAATAATGCATATAAAATGAATGTTAGAAATAACAAGAGTAGTGTTACCATCAGTTGGTGAAAGAGCAAGGGTTATCTTCCCAGCCTGTATTCTGAAATGAATATATATTTAGTGCCTACTACTACCAGTCACCATTATTAAATTTTTTATTTAATACTTCTTTCACCCCCTGAGGTAGGTAATAGTATCTCCACATTACAGGAGAGAAAACTAGGGTTCAAGTATCTTGTGACTAAAGACTACACAGATTGAAAGTGAGAAAGCCAAGATTCTTTGTAACTCATCCTGAATCTTAAAGCATTCTGACTTCCTCTCACAGAGCGTTGCCTTTTGTAGCATGGGAGAAGGACAAGTCTGAATTGCCTACTCTCTTGACACTCATTCTACAGCCACTGAGTATTCCTGACCCTTCCCATTTGGTTTCTTTATATCTCTTCCTTTCTCTCACATTTTTGGGGACAGTATTTCATCTCTGTACTAGTTTGCTTTGTTGGTTATGACAGCATTCTGGGAAAACCACAGTGACAATTAAAAACCCAAGTCAAGATACCAGTAATGTTTTGGGGACCCTTTCAACCCATGGTAACAATAAAGAGAAGCAATTTCCCTGTGACTTACTGAATGAGTAATTTCTGTTCTCTTATAATTATTCATCCAATAGACATTTCAATGTGTATTTGAATAGGACCGATGCATAATTATTTTGGTCTTAATTGATAATTCTGTAAGAATTTAAAAAACTATTACACATTGTCTTTTGATAGAAAAAAAAACCTTAATATTGACTATGCATTGAGAATTTAGTGTAACATTTTAACATTGTTTGATGGCCATCAAAAAATTATATCATGCTGCTTATTTCTACATATGAGTATAATTTTTTGTGAAATTATTTGAAAACTATGTACTTCTTAAGGTATTCTATAAATTTTCTGGAGTAATAGTGCAGAAAATAAAATCACTATTATGCAGGCATTGATAAATTTACAAATATTATAATCCTTGTCTGACAATTTATAGTTATTCTTCAAATTTTTTTGAAAAGTAATTTTTAAAGATTTTCATAATCACAAGAAATGCTTCAGCAGGATCATACAATTTCTATTATGATTCTGTAAATTATCTTTATTTTCTTCCAGTTGACTTATGAGCACATGCAATTGTATACCAATGTGACTTTTCACAATTACTTTTGTATTTGTGTTCCTACTTCTTCTGTGAAATAGTTAGAGGATCGTGGTTTTGGTCTTATTACTCTCACTGAAGCGTTAAGAAAATAGAGGCACAAAAAGTTAAGCAACTTGACAAATGTTATATAGTTGTTTAACTGGTAGAGAAATGATTAGTGCCCAGATGTTTTGTATTCCCAGGCCTTAAGTCATTTTCTGAAATTCTGTGGAATACTAGCATTCTGACATATGTGAAGAGGTATTTTGCTAAAAATAAGTGACTCAAGGTCAAATGAGTTTGAGAAACACTGCATAATATAATTTTACCATCGCCTTTAGAATTTCACAACAGTCATAAGATATTAAAAGGTCGACGAAGACTAACAATTAAAAAAAAAGTTTAACTCAGAGTTTCTTCAACTTATTTGTCCATGAACATCCTGCAAACCCACTAGTATTCTGTAGTACTGTTTAGAACAATGTTGCACTAGCCATATACGTAAGTTTTACTTATCTCAGGACTGATGTAATTCAAATATATTTGTTTTTCACAAATTTTAGAAAATGCTAGAGCTAAAAGTAAGAATTTAATAAACATTAAATGAGTGATAAAATCCATAATATAAGGATTCCATAAATCAATTTACTGAACCCTTCCTCTCTAAGAGAGATAGAGAGGAACTATAAAAAATTCTCTGCAAGCCGAAGAAAGATATATGTTTAATGTGCTGCAATCAAAATATACATTGAAAAAGAATACAACAATGTGGAAAAATAAATTAATTAATAAATATGTATTGAGTACCTATTAACTTCTAGGTCCTATAAATGCTTCCTCATTTAATCTGCCCTGACCTTCTGAAATAGGTAATGTTGTCATTCAGCAATGAAGTCACTTAACTAATATGTATTAATTATCTGAAATGTGCTTATCGACCTATTTTTCGAGGTTTATTTTAAAATTCAGGTACCTGTTAGCACTTAATAAATATTCAGTGAATACATGACTATATACATAAATCACTGTCTTCACTGGCTCATATTTTATGATGAGATCTGCTAAGTTGTAGATCTCAGATCTATAAGCAAACTCTCCTTGAACCAAGGCTCATTCCACTGGACCTCTCCATTTAAGGAAGTTCAAAGACCATAATTCTCATACTCAGTAATAACGAACTATATAAACTTGCTTCTGTTACATAGGTTCTTTGGATGTTATTCTTCTTGCTGTTAATTGTTGGGATTGTTTTGGATAGAACAGTAGACCAAATAGCTGGTATTCAAGCAAAACTTACTAGTATGTGTTACTATCTTATGGTTAGCCTAAATGCTTTTTTGTCTTTTATGGGTCAATATTCATCTATCCTAGTTGTTAAATATTTCAACTATCACACTATGTAGGAGGAAATGCCATTACAGGAAATTAAACTTGAAATTGCTAAGGTCCTAAAATTCTGTGATTCAAAGACAAAGGATATGTGCACCTTTATTGATTTCTGATGGAATTTATGAAAATGGCAGACAGCTATGAATAGCAATTTGAATCAAATTCTAGTCTTAAGAGTCCAGTCCTATAGTTTAAAAGCAAAACCACACATTCCTATTGACACTCTGCTACACAAATTGCTTCACATCCAAACCTGAGGCATCTCAAGAAGGTGGCAGCACTTGGCATGACTGCAAAGTTAACATGAATTCAGAGTTAACATGAATTCAGATAGTTTAAGCTTTTACATTTAAAGATCGATATCAGGCTAAATATTATACTCAACTCGTTTGGAGCTCCAAATGAAGTGATGGTTTTGGCTCTGAGATTTGAAGAGAGAGAGAAAGAGAGAGAGAGAGAGAGAGAGAGAGAGAGAGAGAGAGAGAGAGAGAGAGAGAGAGAGAGATTGATTCATGTTCTGGGACCAAAGAATCAAAAACATTTGTTGCTATTCCCAAAATACAGAGCAGGACTCACAGGTGTGCTGTGTCAGTTAGAACCCTTTCAACTCAATCAAAGCCCCATGTTCCCATCGGCCATTCATCATTGACCATAAGCCGGGTATCCCAGGCAGATTCCACAGCTGTTGTGAAGTAACGTTTGATTTCTGCCAACATCTCATGAGGACTGAATTACTGTGAGTCATGATTTCCCCAGAACTGGTAGAACTCCTTCTTGTACAACTAGGCTCATATATCTCAATAACAGCTTTTCTGCCAGGAAAAGTACAGGTAAATTTTGATACTGAAACATTCCTTGAAGTTTGATTTGGCACGCACTAGCTCAGATTCTTCCATTGCCTTACTGTATGATTTTTAAATAATTTCCCATTGGGGAAGAAATGGTTATTTGTTCCTTAAATATGCACACATAATACCCTATTGCTATTACTCTCAAGAGCTTAGCCAGAAAGATTTATAACTTGAATCAGGATATTCCATTGTTTTCTTTTTATACAGGGGAAAACTTCAATGGCTTTTGGGGGCCTGCTTCTAATGGCCATCTCTAACTTGGGTCAAAATATTTGCTTGGGTAAAGCCTGGTTTCTGTTCATTGCTGAGATCTAGCTCCACAAGTGATAATAGTGAATAAATCCTTGCATATCTTTCCACTCACATTGTTTTATTTTGTTGTTTTAATTGCTTATCTAAATCCTGGTTCTTTCTACAGGCATCAGCTTGTGTCACTTCCTTCATGAAGTCTTCCTGCGCAGACCAGGCTTCGAAGGTCTTTTCTGCCTTTGTAGAAGTTAAGAGTTTTAAAGACAAAGCCATAAAATGTAACTTCATAATATGTTTTCTTATTTTACATGGTTTTCTTCATATTCTTTCTTCCCCTCCAAGTCTAAAATGGTCTATAGTGCATGTGCTCTGGAATCAGACTTTCTGCATTCAAACTTTAACTTTCACCTGTTATTTGTTTTACCTTGAGTAAGTTCTTGACTTTTCAGTGCCTTAAGTGCTTTATCTATAAAATAGTGATAATAACAGAATCTATCACATAGCATTACTATCATTATTAAATGCGATAGCATCACAAACCCTTAGCATAGGGCCTGGAATAACAAGTGGTCACTTCGAGTTATTGGTATTATGCCAACATCTAGAAGTTAAGAAACACATCTGTTCATCATCTGTTAACCTCATAGATCTAAGGAGTAGCAGAATTGAAATTCAAAATCAAGCATATTTTAAATCAAAGTCCAAACTATCTTTATAGGTAAATATATGTTCAAAAGACAAAAAAAAAAATTATATTGTAATAATTCTTATGTTCTACCTAGTAAAATATGGCTGGCTTATAATTAGTGCTAGGGTCACAAAATTTTACATTATTTTCTCAAAGGTTACTTCTATTTTTCATCTTGATAGTCCTGGGGCTGTATTTGATTTTAACATAACATATTTCTCTTTCTTCTTTAAGTCTGCCAACTGAAAAATCTTAATATATTAATATAAAGGGAGATGACTTGCCTTTGAACTTTTGTACTTCTCCCAAATTTCCTCCCTTTCTTTCCCCATGGGAGATAACAAATAATAATGATGAGAGCTAAGCAATCTTTATAAATGCCCTATAATTCCTATTTTACGGATATGGAAAATGATGCCTAGCAAGGCTAACTAGTTTGTGCAAGGACTCATAGCCAATATATGTAAGAACTCTATATGAACTCTAGTAGGATCCCACAACTATGATCCCAAAGCCTAAGCTCTGAACTATGAAACTGCTGTTTCCTAAAGCATTAAAATCCAAGACAAGAGGATTTTGAGTCCTACTCATTGATACATCATTTAAAGCTTGAGGTTAAGTGTGCCTGTAGCAGTGCATATGTACATATGTACGTCTAAGTGTCAGTATGTGAGCATAACAATGTTTACCTGTGCTTTGTTTCTCAGAGTACCTGTTTATCCCTTTTTAATCCCTCCCACAGTTACATGTGAAAGAGCCCCATGGCACCTCAGATCTCTCTCCCCAAACAAGGACCAGATTACATATATTGAATTAGAAAAGGAATCAGACAAATTACAAACTATGAAAAGTTAGCATATATCATAAACACCAAAACTCTAAAACCTAAAACATAGTTTTATTATTATCTGCCTGATATCACTTTATAATATTTTTCTTATATTTCTTGGTTTACATAGTCTTGGGTTGTCTCTTTATGTGACAATAACTTTTGTACTATCATTTTTCTGGAGGGAGAATAGAAAGAAATGTTTAACTTTCTTCTATCATTGTTGATCAAATTTTTTTGTTGTTGTTTATAGTTTAGAGAAGTTGCTTTTAGTTTCTAAAAAATTATTGATAATTTTGTATAAATTTGAAGATGGTTGTCAAATTTTGGGGGAAAAAACAAACAATACTCCATCAAATATTTTTTTTATTTGTGGACTATCAGATTTTGTGACAGTTCAAATTTTTTTATTCAACAAACAACATTAAAATTTTTAAATTAATGATAACCTTTAACCACTTTGCCCTAGATATTTTCAATATAGCATTTTATTTCAAATCAGAGGGGTAGCCGCTTCTTTTTGTAATGTATTTATATGATTAATTCCACTATCGATCACTACCTGCATACTCCATTGCCCAGGTGCATTAGAATATTTTATATCCCCGTATGACATCTGGTCCTGCACCATTTAGTCTCACTACTGAGTGAGATGGAACATGGGGAGTTAGGATTATTCTTACGAGTCACTACAACACTGCAATGGCTAGCAAAAATTGAAGAATACATGGAGGTAACTGCAAAGCTGCATAAATATATCTCACTAAATCCAAACTAAATGTATCCTTGAGTCAATTTCCCCTTAGCTGAATCACCAAAATACCCATAACCATTTTAGCAGCACCAGACAAGAAATTTGATTTCTAATCTGTTTAACTCCAATGTCTTTTTCTCTGCTGCCTGTTTAGAAAATTTGGGGGAGGGGGTTGGAAAACCAGCATCAGAATGCAAAAAATGAATGTTGGAACTCCACCCAATTTGGGAATCTGGAATTCCTGTTCCAATACATTTTTATAGCAATTCTACAGATGTTTAGTGTTAAGAGAAAGGGGGGCCAATGGAAATAACTTTTACTGAATAATTACAATTCTTATTTAGGAATTTGTTAAAGTATAGTTGACAGACAATATTATATTAGTTTCAGATATACAACATAGAAATTCTACATTTATATAATTTATGATGTGATCTCCACATAAGTCTATTAACCACCTGTCACCGTACAAATTTATTGATATTATTGACTATACTCCCTATGCAGTACATTATATCCCCCTGTCTTATTTTATAGTTTGCATCTCTTTCATTTAGGATTTTTTACTTAAAATTCTGTTAAACTGTAATGTTACTAAGAAGGTAGATCTCATACTGATCATTTGCTCAACCAATAAATGAGAGCATACCATGTACTAGACTCTAGTATTTCCATGATAAATTAGACCCATGATTCCCATTTCCAGGTAAATCAATCTATTCCTTGTTTTTGAAACATTTTTTTTTCTCTTGTTCTTTCTTATTTCTCCTTGTTAGGTCAAGTGGCTATTCATTTTTTGCTGTAATTTTGGATTTCCACTGAAATCTTACATTCTATTTATAGTTAAATTTCCTTTCTAAACACAATAACTAGATACATGTTTAATTATTTTTTAAATAGTAAAGGCTATTCCCTTGATCAAGTTATTCTATTTCATCAATGATTTCTCTCTTTCTCCAATACAGTTTGACCATTAAAGATGTTTCCTTCCCCACTGCATGAAATGTATAAAAGGCATTTACTTTCTGTTTCTATCTGCCTCTTCAAACTCTTGAGTTTGCTGGGGTGTTTTAGTACTTTTGGTTTGAGACAGTTATTAGAATTCCCCCCAGCTTGTCTTTTCTAATTCAATAATTCTTATTTCGTACTTACTTTCTACATTCCCTGTCACACTGATAATCCACTTAGATTTTGACCATATCTACTATACCTATTGCAAACCATAACACCCTTGTTTTTTCTCCAATTCATCATCCACTATCTTGAAGTCTCAATTTTGATTCACTTGTTTTTTGTTTAGAGCTCCTATATACATACTCCTTCAGATGTAATGAAAGTGTGGTATGCATTTTCTTGATATCTTGAATATCTTGGCATATCTTTTTCTTGTCCATACAAGTAAATGTTATACTTGGGTTGCAACCCTTTTTGCAAACTATTCTATACATGTTACTTCACCAGTTTCTAGTTTGCAGTGTTTTGTGTGAGAATCAGATGCTGATTTGATTTTTATTCTTGTAAGAAAATTATTTTTTATCAAAAACTTTTTTCTACCTCCTCTCATTACCACTATCTAAAATTCAGTGGGCATTTTTCTATCTTCATAATAAATTATTAGTTTAGTTGTTGTTTGAATTTGATTATTCTCTTTCTTCCTTTGCAAATCTCATTATTTAATATGCTGTGTATCCAGGATCTATTCTCCAAGACTTCTCTCCACAATAATTTCCATGTCTTGGCATTTTTTGTTTTGAGATATTTATTCCAAGCCCTAACTAAGGTCTCAGACATGACCCTTCTCTTCTTTATTTGACTAAATGCTTTTTAGTTCCCAAGTAGTGTGTATAAATATAAAAAGTTTGACATTTTTTTTGTATTTGACTCCTTATAGGTGATCTTTCACATTAAATATATATTTATATGTGTATAAATATTAAATATAAATATATATATGGTTTATCTCATCTAGTAGTACCATTTCTCTGAGAGTTATCTGTTTTGTGTCTTCTGTTTTTTCTTTCCCTCTCTGTTTGCCAAGTTTATTTGCCTGATCAGTGAATCTCAGGTACAGGTTTTCAGGTGCACTAAGTGGCAGCAGTCCTTTAATTATCAAGAAATACAAAGGTCTCTACACATATGACCTGAGCAACACAGTTGGTATCAGAAAAAAACCCTCTCTGCTTTACCATCTCCCAGGCTGCTGAGGCTCACAAAAGCTGACTAGTGGCAGCGGGCACTTTTCCAGCTTTAGGAGAAGAGATTAAAGTTACTTATTTGACTTTGCCACAGCTCTTGATACACAAAATGTGGTCCTTGGGCCAGCAGCAGTGAATTGAAAAGTAAAAACTTTAGACCAGGAGCTGGGTAGTGGAGCTCGATGATGCCGGACTTGTTTGGCTGTTACTTTCATCGATCAGTTTGGATCGGTTCATGGTTTGAGTGCTGTGCTATGCCTCAGCACATGCACATGCACTTGTCACAGTGTATTAATTCTGGTTGAGCTCAATCTGCCTAAAATGATTATTAATAAAATCAAATGTAAGTAGTGTAACATGTAGTATATTCAAAGAAACCCAGAATTATAAAATGTCACGTTCCACAGATGATTTGAGATTCAGAATTTTAGTAATGCTTTTCAAGGTCTGTAAGATCATGAGATTTATACTATCTGATAGATTTGTTGGAATAAGTAGATTCAAAAGCCCAGCTCAAATATTTTTTTATTAATGATTACTGTCAAATATTTAAAAAGTATGATTTTAATAAGCTTAAAATCTTATGAAATTGAAATTGAGCTGATAGGCATACAAATTAAGAATTAAAGATCTGAAATCAATGGAACTTCACAAAATTCCCATTTCCCTCAGTCTTATAATTAGTCATAAAGTTCTTAATTTTTCTGCTTTTTTTCATCTATGGAAAGGGCCACATGATCTGGTTTACATCCTTTTGTTTTAAGATGTTTTGAAAAGTTAAATTGGGATCCTTTTTGATATGTAAAAGTTAAAAAATCTAATATCTTTCATCCAACGAAGGACATCATGGAGGAATTTATTTAAATAATCTTAATGTAAGTAATATATTTGGTAACATTATGTTGGAATGCTGGAATTCATTTGGAACCTTTTATAGTATTCACGGACAATATATTATAAGATGACAAAAGCCCAAAAAAGAAGGATAAAAGTTACAGACAGAGCTTAAAAGCACATGCATTTTTAGTCTTCACTATTCCCATCTCTGATAATGCCCCAATAATTATTCGTTATGGTATTTTGGATTGTTTTGGTGATTGAAGAAGGATAAGTTATAAGCTATTCCAACATAAATATAATAACTAAACAAAAAAAACTTTATTTAAAAACACTCCAAACTAAATTTGCTGTATTTCTTTGCCTTCTCCATAAAACTGGTATGTAAAAATTTTCCAAGATTCCTCAAGCCACTCTGGTCTATCCTTGTTTTATACCAAGTGACCCCAAGAAAGACACACTTTGAAAGGGCTTCCCTTGGCAGCAAAAACATGATGTCTTAAGTTATCCATAAGGTCCCTTAAACCATGAAACAACAAGTATCAGCCCATTTCATGCTCTCGTGCTGCTCTCAAAATCAAGTACACCACAGAACTCTCACTACGCCTCCAGCATTACACCATATTTGAGTCTCTGATTCCCTGGATATGTCTAATTGTTCAGATACAGAAGTCATAGCTCCCATGGGTGGGAAACGACAAAAGTAAAATAAAGAGGAAGACAAGTAGATGATACACCCTCTCCTCATGTCTCTAAGCATAAAAGTCCTCCTTATTCTTCTGTTGTATGAAAATAGATGCTACAGACAAAGCTGATCTATGCTTCCACAACCTACCTCTTTCTTCTGCTCCTCCATTCCTGATCCTCAGGATCTGGAAACATTCCCAAGCCACAAAATTCCTTCTTCCTTATTATTTCAGTCTCTACACTCCCTGTATTGTATTTGTTCAAGGTGAAGCCTAAGCCTATGTCCTCTAAAGTATCAAAACTGGGGAGAGCTATAGAATTTATCTGAATCCATATTTCTCTTTTCACTTGTGAAAAATTTATAATTCAGAAAGAAAAATTCATTAGATCAAATTCACAAAACTATACTCTGGCCAGCACAACAATATAAGTCTTTTAACTTTCAGCCAAGTCCTCTTCCTACTATTCTCATGTCTTGAATAAAGTTCTTTGAGTTAACATAACCTATCACATAAAAAATAATTTTTAATTATGATCTTATAATTTTGTTTAATTGAGATTTGGGGATCTCACTTTTAGTCTCCCACTTCTGCCATTCACATGGCTAGTGCAGAAGTAACTAGACAGACAAAATACCCTGCTGATCATCAATATTAATTGCCATTTAGAAAGATTTGACCCAGAAAGAAGATGTAATTTTACCACTATACAATTTTACTCTATCCATTCAGTCACTTGAACCTAACAAACATATTTGAAGTCATACCTTAATAGCAACTCATGAGCATTAGATATATAAACAGTCAACTTCTTGGGAAAACTAACAACTTGAAGAGTAATAATTTTTTCTGAGGATTCAACTTCTCTTGATGAAAAAGTCATTATGACATAAATAGGAGCTTGTTTCCTGCTTTTTGTTAATAAAGGAAGCCAATGTTAGAATGAAGGCCTTGGGGATGAAAAAAAAAAATAAGTGGAACAGTTCCTTGGCAAGGTTGGCTGACTGGTTTGGCTTCTTGACAGTGAAAATAGGCCTAAACTATATAAATTATGCAGGTTGGGACAGCCTGAGTCTCAGCCCTCCTTGATGGAGTCATGTGGGAAAGAACGTCTAGACATCAGAAGTCAAGTTTTTGCTTTTATAACTCCCTTTTTAAAGAACTGCTAAGAGCAATACCTGCATTAGACTGCTGTAGAGCTGTGGAACACCAGTCAAATTTATGTCAGCAGCCATGTGAAGACATTTTGATCAGTTGGAAATAATTGATTATTCCAAATAGAATCACTATTTTAAAAAATACAGCTTTTTGTTGATTAGAAGATACAGTTACTTACACTCTTAAAAAAATGCATTGTAGGAGGAGAAATTCAACAGACAATAAACTTGCATCTGCCGTGCATGAGTTCTACAGTGATAAGTCTTCTCGGGGCCTCCCAGGGGAAAAGAACCCACACTTAATGGCTTCTGGTGTCTTCATTTGTAGTTAAAGAACATTAAAGGAACACAATAAACATAACTGTCAGCCAGTATTAGTTTAAAGTGGCTAGCCATAATTTTAAAAAATAGTAAATATTCTGAGTTTTGGAAAAAATTCAAAATTCTGAAACAATGAACAAAAAAAATGTTAAATGTAATAAGAACTGATGTAAAGTCATGCATTTTGGTTCTAAAATATAATTGTCTGACCATAGCTTAAAGAAGTCTCAGGTTTAGAAGAGCTCTTCTGAGATTTTCAGTTTATTATAATAGCGATATAACCTAATAATGTAGTAACCCAAAACACCTAAATTAGCCAACAAAAAATCTTCATTTCTTGAATAGAAGTAAAGTTTCTATAGCAGAAATGATATTTCCATTTTAATTCCTGAACTCATCTAAATCATACCTCATACATTGCATTGATTTTTTTAATCAGGTGCAAACATTTTATATACAGGCTTAATCAATTTTCACAAAACCTATTAAATATTACTTTTCTTCCCATTCTACAGTTGAAGAAACAGACACTAGAACATTGAACAACTTGCCTGAAATTACACAGAGAGTAGATAGTAGAAGGAGGCAGAGCTGGGCTTCAACCCATGTAGACCAATTCTAGAGCCTGTAATTGGAAGGCAATGATGTTAGTATCACATGTGAAAAAGCAATTTCATAAAGAATAGTAGAAAGAACTGAAACACTGTATTTTGGTTAAGATAAGGGGAAGAACTATAACTTTCTCCAACCATATGAAGCAATACCGTGTCAAAGAAGAAACTGTTTTGGGATATAGAACTAACATCAGTAGGTAAAAGTGACAGAAGTTCAGATTCCGAATGAAGGTGATTCTTATTTGACTAATCAACAAAGAATTATGAACTATCTTACAAAACAATGATATTAGCAAACATTGCCAACCATTGTTATTATTAGTCTCACAGGGATTTATAGCAGAGGAGATTCTGGTATTGGACATTTTAATATTGGAGTTTACAGAGAGAAAAAGGGAGGAAGATCCTTTAAAGACCTAATTCATAATACATGGTTCCTAAACTTTCTGGTTGAAAGTAAATCTTCAGTTGACCACCCAAATATTTCCTTCATATGCTGTTCTTAAATATAAAGACTTCTTAACACTGGGATGTATCGAGAGAAATAAGAAACACTATAGTTATTAAATAAATGTCCTTCCCTAACCATAGTCCTTCTGTAGGGTCCTCAGGAGCATAGGTTGGTGCAGTCTTTGGCCAATGTAAGAGGATGCAAAAAGAAGCAGAGTTAGAAGGTATGCAGATCTCAGCACTCATTAGGAACCCACATCCAGGACATCGGAGAGTGAATTCTAAATAGGATTTCAAAATCATGGGATCAGAAACAAACATCAAAAACTAGAGGTAGTGATAGAGAGAAGAGTCAGCCAATGAGAAAGCAAAAGAGAATGAATTTAGAGTAAGGAGAGAGGCAGAACTAGGTATGACTGGTTTTCTAAGTGGTGCTGTTCCATGCTCTGCTACATGAGAAGTTACAGCATTTCAGGACAATGAGTCATATAGTAGTGCTATATTTGGCTTTTTTTTTTTTTTTCCTAAAAGAAGAGAGTAAACTTAAAAGAAGAGATCAGAATGAGCTGTTCTAATGGTAAACCAAACAATTCCTGTTATTTGTTTTGTAATCAATTAAATTATTATAAGATATATAAACGTGACTCAGCCTCCTTTTCTTGTTCCCTACCTTATTTCTGTTATGTGTGTGTATAAAAATATACACATGTATATATAATTATTCTAAAATACACAGAACATAAGAAATGTCCCAACTTTTTGCTTAAGATAAATTAAATTCAGATTGAGGCCCATCAACAAGGTTGGCAAAAAGGGGTTATTGTTAAGAATTATCCTTCTCTTCACACAGTGTGGTATAAGAATATCCAGCACTTTGCCCCCCAAAAGGAGAAAATAATCTAGTTCTAGGTATCAATTCATTAGGATCATTCTTACTAATGCTTTTATAACTCCCAGGACCCATGTGAAAGTGGGTAGCTCTGCAGAAGTTCCATTACTGCATGAGGAAAAATATAACAAGCTGCCCATATCTCCTAAGCTTAGTGTCCAAATGCCAGAAGGTAGTACTTTCTAATCCCTTTGAAATGGGAAATCTGCAGTAGAAATTAAAGACGGACAGTAATATTTTTTCAATCATTACAATTCCTTTCTGCCTACCATTTCCTTCTTTTTTCTCTCTGTCCTACCTAATTTCAAAAAGAATTTATAATACCTTAATAAAAAATACAGCTTTAACAATACAAAATTTATTTAAACTAGAGGAAAATACAAAAGACTAGTTATAAAGGACTAGGTAAGAATGAGGTGTTTGAATACAAGCATAGGGTCAGAGAGGGTGATGACAAGGTCTGTACCAGAATGAACACAGTGCAGCCTCTGTCTCAAGGAACTCAGAGTTCACCAGTAGAAATACTAATAATACTTAGAATAGTAAGCTCTCGAGTTTGTACAGTGATTAAGCTTATAAATTGCTCTTGCATTGAAAGCCTTTGCTTACACTTATAGTGCCCTTGTGCAAATTATAGAAAAGTGTCCCTTCCAGGTGTATAAAAGTGTGCCTGATCCTCCCAACCTGCCTCAGAGTTCCTCATCTGAACCACAGAACACATTGACTCCAGTTGTGTATCAGCTCCAGACCCATGAAGGTGGAACTGACCTAACTGGAAACCTTTGAAACTAGACAGAATGATGCCAGGATTGATATCAGGGCCTGATGCAATGACCAACTGCCTCCTACCCAGCCCCAACCAATCAGTAGAGCCAGGACCCCATCTCCCTCAGTTACTAATGAGTTTCCCCCTATATAACCTATCCCTTAGATGCCGTCAAGGAGCCAGATTTTTGAGTACTAGCTAATCTGTGTCTTCAGACTTGGTGCCATTTCCTTAAATAAGCCTCTGCTTTCTTTGCTGCAAACCTCTTTGTGTGTTTCCTGTGGCTTTGACATATGCAGGCAAAATGAATCCATTGAGTCAGTAACAATAACAGAACTTTCAAGAGTTTATAACTGGAAGCTTGATGGTGCCATTAATAGAATCAAGGCTACAGCCAGTGGTTAGTGAAGTTTGAAAGAAAAAAGAAAACAACTGAAGAGACTTTTAGGAAACATTGTACAAGACGATCTCACCTTTCCAACACAAACATTTAATGCCATATAGTCCACCCAGCAGAACTCAGAGTTCCAGTAAAAAGTAACAAGTAAAAAAGTAAAAAGAGCTTCAGTCTTCTGTGGCCTTGTGGTCTCAAATTTTCTTTAGCTCCTTGCTACCCCAAAAATGTGGTCCATAAACCAGCACCATTTGAGACCCCTAGGAACTGTTAGAAATGTAGAATCTTTAGCTTCTCTGCAGACCAAATAAATCAGAATCTACATTTTAACAAGATTCCAAGGTGATTGATATGCAAAATAATTTCTAGAGGCATCGGTACATCCAACCATAGGGGTGAAAAGAGGGAACTGTCAGTTAATTAGATGATTGAGTCTCAGTTGTTTACTCTTAGACTGTGATCTAATTAAAGGAATTTTACTATGTTTGTTGACTAATGAATAACTTAAAGAATCATATAGTGACACTCTTCCTCAATTTGTTCCATTTTAGCTTTATAGGCCCTTTATAGTTCTTGAGAAGAGACCACAACTAGAAGATATATTAATTGAATTAAAATCATTATGGAATGAAAATAGTCACATATTGAAATTCCATAAAAACATTAAAAAATTTTGCTAAGTAATGGCATTTTTCCTCATTAAAGAGATGATGATTTGGATAGTAGCATTATGTTGAGGTTTTAAAATAAAAAGTATTTTATTCAATTATTCAAACCATATGTTGTATTTTATTTATAAAATTTGCCATCATAAGTCCATGTAGTTTTCTTAATATGCTTCAGGTGCAATATATACTGGATCTTTATATATTAAACAAACAAACAAACAAACAAACAAACAAACTATTTTTGGCAGTGGTAATTTAGAAGTCACTTTCAGTGAAATTCCACATGAAAACATCTGGAATTACTCAAATCATAGTAGAAGCATTTTTTTTGTATTGTCACAGCAGATCATCTCTATTACAAATTTTGCAATGTATTCAATATTGATTTATAAAAATCAAAGTTTAATGTTTTTCCTCCTGCATATGGAGAATATAAAATTTTGAATGTGGATACTGAAAATTAGGATTATATTTTGGATAATATATTAGATTAACCAATATTTATCACTTTGTATTTTTGTTTTAAAGAGTCAGAAATCATTACCCATAATCATCTTTTATGTAACTGAATACTTTATTAATTCATTCAAGGTATATTCTTTGAATACCTATTTGTAAGGGTACTAGAGCCTGTGCATTGGGCACTAAAGATTTGATGGTGAGCAGGAAAATACATGTTAATTTTCCTTAGGGAGCTTACAGAAATTGAACAAATAATGTACAATGACAATCCTGAGAAATGTACATGATGCAGTGAGATTATTTGTTATGGGCATTTGAAATTCTCTGGAGGTGTCATCCTGAGGAGGTGATGATACTGGTAAGACATGAGGAAAATACAGCAGTCAATTTAGGTGCCAAAGGTGATAGAGGTGATGGTCAAGAGGAGTAAGCAGCCAAAGAAAGGGAATTCCAGGCAAGGAACAATAGAAGCCCTGTGGCTTGCTACATTAAAGAAAATGAAAGAAAGCATCACTGTGACAGGTATACGGGGAATGAAGAGTATGTAGGATATATGAGTTTGGAGCAGTAGGCAGAAGTGAAACCAAGCAAGACATTGTGGACCATGTTAAAAGTTTTTACTATTTTATCCTGAGGATTATAGCAAGCTTGATTTGAACAAAAAGATGCCACTTATTGTATTTGTACTGATGAATTGGAAAAGATTAGGAGCAAATAAGGAAAGGCATTTTAGGAGGTTAATGCAATAGTACCAATGAATACTATTAGAACTTAGATATGAGAAAAATTCAGTATATAGCATGTTCATCTGTGACCTTTCCAGGGACCTTCTTTTAGATGTCATCTCTTACACTCTCTCAAGCTCACAACCACTCTACATTTCTTACTCTTCTGGAAATGTTACAGCCTCTTTCTTTCTTCTGACTCTTTGTACACAGTGTTTCTTCTACTCAAAATACCTCTTTCTTTCTTCTGACTCTTTGTACACAGTGTTTCTTCTACTCAAAATACCACTCTCCTTTCTCTGCCTCTCTTTCTTCAAAACACAGATAAAACTTACTTCCTCAAGAAACCTTGCCAGTCCTCCTCAGGAAGAGTTCATGGTTTCCACCTTTTTGCTGGATTAACACCTTATAACAATCAAATATGTAATTTTATCATATCGTGCAGTGATTATTTTTGTTTTTCTTTACCAACAGATCAGTGGATTTCAAGCTGTTGTTTTTAAGTCATCCAAAATTATTCAGTGATCTCTGTGGTAATCTAAAATATAAAACAAAAGCAAAGGATTTGTCAGTTGAGCCAGGGATAGGAGTTTTATGACCCCTCTAAACTTTCCTCGATGAAGAATCAAAAATTACCCCAGGTTGACTCCATCTATACAGTCTAAAATTAAATCATAAAAAAAATACACATCTTGAATTTAATATTGGTAGACGTTAAGTTACTCAATATAGCTATTTTAAGATACATAATCTAGAAAGCCATATTCTATTATCTTTAGAGTAGTCAAGGCATCAAGCTAGTAGCAGTCTCTGTACCTCACAAACCTAAGACACAAGTCAAGTTCCATGAATGATTCTTTTGAAGCCATTTTCACTTGGCTTGTGATGAAAGATAAGCAGTTTACTCCATCCAACCCCATGTTGGAATAATGGGATTATGTAGGGCAAAATAGAACACTGCTCAAGTCCAATAGCCTTCTCCATAAATATCATCTCCAAAAAAATGCCTCTCCAACCTTTCAAACTTTATTATTGAGGAATTTGTTGAACTGAAAATCACAAAACTGATTCTCAAGTATTACCTTTGCGGATTTGCTTAGGTGATCAACATCTCACTCAAAAATGCGAGGGCACTTAGAATTTCTAGTATTTCTTTCTGACTTTGAGGTATCAATCAACACTAAAACAGAAAGAATATCAGGACAGCATTCTGTTAAATATGCATAGGTATCCCTTGGTGTAGGTTAAAGAGGAAATAAAAGCTGTTCACTTTTAGCAGGGTACACTGAAATATCTCATTCTATGTATTGCAATCACATGGACAGTATCTTCTAGGGCCTTTCAAAAAAATGTGACTGCTGACCACATGCCAGTCAAGGAATAAAATTAACATGGAGCTTGCATTGTATTGTGGGAGAATGATAATAAACAAACAAATAAACACATATTATGTGTTGTAAGTGTTTTAAAGGAAAAAAATAAAATACAGTAAAAGATTAGAAAGTGATACAGCGAGATAGGTTACTCTTTAATTTGAGTAGTCAGGAAACAACACTATGAAAATATGAACTTTGAGTAAAAACTTGAGTAAAGTGAGGGAGCAAATCATAAAGATAATTGGAGGAGGAGCATTCCTGGCAGGATGAAATGCCTAAGGGGGGAGCATGCTTGGTGTGTTCAAGGAGTAGCATGGAAACAGCAGTTTACCGGCCTTCACATAGTAACCTAGATAGATTAGCAATAAAAAATGAGTCAGAGATGTGGTGAGAGACCAAACTAAAGACAGCCTTGCAAATCCTGGTTAAAACCTTGACTTTTATTCTGAGAAATATGGAAATCCTTGGCATGTTATGAGTAGAAATGGTTACATGATCTGATTTAATTTTTTAAATGATTTCCCTGACTGCTGGGTTGACAATTAAATGAGGAGGACAAGCTTTGTAGAAGGAAGACCAGTTAGAAGACTATTGCAATACCCCAGGTAAGAGATGATGAACTTGTATAGTTACTGTGGAAGTGGGGAGAAATGATTAGATTCTGCATATATTTTGAAAACAGAACTATTAGGATTTGTTGATGGATATTGCAGTAGGCTAAATAATGGCAATCAAAAGATATCAGGTCCTAATCTCTGGAACCTGAAAATGTTATCCTATTTGGAAAAAGGGTCTTTTCAAATGTGATTAACTCAGAGATTTTGAGATGTGAAGATAATCTGGATTATTCGGGTGCGGCCTAAATGTTATCATAAGCATGATATGTGTGATAAGAAAGAGGCAGAGGGAGCTTCAATAGGCACAAAAATGAAGAGAAGGCAATATGACCAAGAAGACTGAGGTTTGAGTAATGCAGCCACAAGTCAAGGAATGCCAGGAGCCAGCAGAAGCTAGAAAAGGCAAAGAACAGATTCTATCCTAGAGCCTCTGAAATCTTGATTTGGGCAAGTGTTAAGGGCGGAAAATTTTCCAGTAAGCCAGCATTAAGGATTTACTTCTGATTCTATTAACCAGGGTGTGGTAATCTGCTCAAAGACATGCCAACTTCTGCTTCTGTAATCTGCTTGCTTGATTGATGTTAACCAGATCTGCTAACAGTCATCTTCTGCTTCTGTAATCTGCTTACTTGTTCTAGGCTTTATAAACTGCCTCTTTTGAGAGCTCGGGGCTGATTCTCTAGTGGGGAGAATAAGTTGCCGGCCGGCTAATAAAGGTTCACAATTCATCTCAATTGGCTCAATAGGTCTTAGATTTGATCGCACCACAACACAAGTTAAATTGATTTTGGAATTCTAGAATTATGAGATAATAAATTTCTGTTGTTTTCAGGTACTAAATTTGAGGTAATTTATTACAGCAGTTCCATGAAACTAGCACAGACTTGATGTGATACATAAAGAAAGGGAGAAGTGAGGATAACTTCAAACAATTTTGACCTCATTAAGTGGAAGATATTATTTCCAATTACTGAGATGGGGAAGTCTTAGAAAGGAACAGCTTTAGAGAAAAAAAAATAAAGACATTTTTAGACATGCTAAATTGGGATTATTATCTGATTTTCAATGCAGATGTTCAAAGAAGGTGAATATGTGAGTTTGGAGTTTAAAGGACAAGTTGGGGTTGGAGGTAAATGTTGAATTTATTAGCACATAGGTAATAACTAACGTCATGGTACAGAATGAGTTCACCTGAGGAGTACATGCAATAGAGATGTTCAACATCGAGTTCTGAGACACTCCAACGTTTATATAACAAGATTTGAAAGACCAATGAAGATGACTAAGAAGAAGTAGTGATTGGGTTATAAGAAGAATCAAGAAAGTGGTGTCCTAGACTTCAAGAAAGGAAGGTATGGGTCGCAGAAAGGAACAAGTGAGTAACTGTCAAATACTTCTGAAAGAAAAGATGAGAAAGTTTAGACAGCAAACAGATATTTGAAGAGTTGTACTATAAATGTAAGCAAGGAAAGGGAAGATAGTTGAAGATGAAGGGGAGTATTTTTTAAGATGAGAATTATAGCAATATGGGCACATACTTAATAGAGTTGACGTTCAGAGCATAGTGAACAGATGAGCTGAATCAGAGGATTGTGAGCATCAGGAAGGTTTCTGGAATCAGAATGGTGACCTACAAAGCCAAAAAGATGAGTTGACTCTAAGTACTATAGGACATTTTTTTTTAATTTGAGGATTATAGAACAGAATATTTAATAAAATAAAAAAGAATAAAATACCTAATGTAATAATTTATAGTTTGTGAGTCTTTCATATACATCATCTCTTTTATTTCTTACATCTCTGTGAGGTAAAACATTAGCCAAATTTTAAGAAGAATAAACTGTGGTTCCAAGAGTTAAAGTGACACCAAAATCTAGCAAGCTGCTAAGTAATAAGATGAATATATTAAAAAAAAAGCAATCCTGAATTATTGTATCATGTAGGTAGTTTGCTGAGAGAGAAAATCACAAATGGGAAGAAAAAGGAATAAGATTTCTTAATAATCCGAATGGAAGATATTAAAGGAGTTAGCAAAGATAGTAGCCAACACAGTGAAGAGAAGATAAAATAAGGGAAAATAACACACATTCATGTGATGGAATACCTGAAGGACTGAAACTCAGAAGAATTAGATCAGTCTAACTTTACAGCATAAAGCTGGATATGTTTCTTTCACTTCTAGGCTTTGGTTTTCTCATCTTTAAAATCATGCCTCTTAACTAGGTACTCTCAAAGGCCCCTTCCACTCTAAAATGTTCCAAAATATTGGTTGAAATCAGTTGTTTTAATGTAGTTCTACTTTTTCAACAAAATTCCAAAGTCGTCCTCTAGACACCTGAGAAAGCCAGTTGTCTTCCAAACAGTGAACAACTTATTTCCCAATCACTGGCAGGAACGCTTCCAAATTGTTTATAAATAGAATCTTCCAGTAATATAAACAAAATTGATTAAAGATTCCTTTGGAAAATACGAACAGATTGCTCATCTCCTTTGAAAGAGGAATATGATTTTGAGAGGTTGCATCTGAAGTCGGTTTGCACATGAAAATCCCACTTTGGATGTAAGTGGCATGTGTCTTCTGCTTAATCTCTAAAGTCATTTGCTAAGTTCGAAAGTATTTAGCAAAATAAGTATTTTTGACAGACTCTTTGCTCCTCTAATAGCATTTGGAACTAAAAAAGCCTTCTTGCTTATGGAATATTCATTATTGGCAATTTGGGGTGTATGTGCAAGCCACAAAAACCCTCCACTGATTACAGACTCTCCAATTTGTCATAGTGTGTTCTGCAGCAGCTGTGGTCAAATTGGAGCCAAGGTATAGTGGCCTTATACTTGAAACACACATGGCAGCCGAATTTCATGTTAGGCTGCAACATGGGTGA
The DNA here is from genome assembly GCA_003508835.1 of Eonycteris spelaea. Taxonomy (NCBI): domain Eukaryota; kingdom Metazoa; phylum Chordata; class Mammalia; order Chiroptera; family Pteropodidae; genus Eonycteris; species Eonycteris spelaea. The sequence goes on from PUFA01000007.1 coordinate 8,018,920, forward strand.
GTAGGGAATAGCATGTGAGACATTTTAAATACAGGAAGATATTTTTTAAACTACTCTTGAGTCATGGTCAACATATTAAAAAAGCTGACATTAAAAGACTGTGAATATGATAACCCAGTGAATTGGGTAACTGTAATTACTTGTGTTTGTGTGACAGAATCAGCTGAGTTTTAGGATAAAGTCATTGATGATTGCTGACAAATGGCAGAAATTTAGCTTGCATTACATATCCTTTTAATCTCTTTCTGCTAAACATCAGCCTTCATTACTGGAATGTCTTTAACTGGTGTATAAAACATATTCATGCCATACCTAATACAAAAACAAAATTGGTTATATCTCATTATTTTCAAATGTTTGAAAAAATAAGCTTAAGTAAAACATGTTCTAATGAATTCAATTTTTTGAGCAAAACTTGTCTTTTTTTTTTTAAAAGTAGAATACATTGAGAGATAAACTTGCCTGTCACATGAACACACACACGCACGCACACACATACACACACACACAGTAGCTCAGGAGCTGACCAGTGTCTTTCTCTAGGATGAAAAGTTTGTATTTGCACAAACTAGTAATTTGGCAGAAAGTTTAAAAAGTAGTTTGGTTAGCAGTTCAAATTATAAACCCCGTGTGATTAAAAGTAATAATTGACTATTTGGAGAGTTTCCTACAATTAAAAACAATGCGTGCATTCAGATAAAGCACTATTCCATTTTCCTTGGGTCATAATTTTTACAAACTCAATCCTCCAAATATTTCTTTACATTAAAAAATTTCTCTTACCTTTTGAAATAACCATCACAAATCTCAAGCACCAAAAGCACATGCCGAGAGAGAGAAAACCTCTGAAAATCACAATTTATTGTTTAACATAGAAGAATACAAAAACTCCATGCAACACAAACTTTTATCAATATTAAATTCAATAATGGAGGTCCATAAGACTGATTCCAGTTTATCAGAAAAATTGTTGTGACAAGTTCAGTATCCCCTGTTTAAGAAGGCAAGGAGTAGAGAATACGTTTTTGCATACCAATATTTATTAACATTTTTCCTTCTTGGACTTGAAATTAACAATTTCAAATATGAGAAAAATTTATTTATACACAAGAGTGGCTTTTTAAAGGTGCCTAGCCTAAAGAGCACTATTGGACATTTCTAAGGAAACAGTACACTGACAGGCCAAAACTATTTTATTTCCAAGATACTATTGGTCACATCTGTTCAATGGAATTTTCTGGCTACTCCTCTGCATTATTCCAATAAATATCTATCTTTTCCCCTCTCTTTCTGTAATGACTTTGCCATGGCCATGTGAGCCAGTTCCTGGCTATGTTTATTCGTGTCCATTAGCATAGAGGCAGCCACTTTAGCAACTTGGTTGGTGGAAATATCCTGATGGCATGGATGATGAACATGAAAAGTGAAAAGTAAACAATATACAATTGTTTGGATTTACGCTTGAGAAACACAGGAAAATTAATAATGTGCTTGGAGAAAGGACAATCTTCCTGTGAAGCAAAAAGAAAGGCTTACTTTTATATTTCTAGGAGGAGAAATATTTTTAAGGTTTCTAATCAAGCTATAGACAATAATGATATCAGTGGAAGACACTTCCAGTTGGCGCACCCGCAGCTCTGCTCTGTACTGCAGCTCTCTGAGGAGTGTGATAGATTAAGCCCCTCTTCTCTTCCTGAACATGACCTTGCCCAATGTTAAACAATCAGAGATGAAGTAAGATGTTCTCCTGAATGTGTACTCTGTGCTAAGGGTTCTAAACTTGTCAGTGAAGAACTACTGGTGGGTCTCCAAGCTTTACTAGATCGCTCACTATGTAGGTTAACTCTTTCCAAGAAGGGAGAAGTATCTCATGTGTAGCTTAAAGATTCCTGGGAGCTACATGTTCTAACCTGATGAGTAAATGGGAGAAACTAATTAATACCTTTGGCTTGTTCCCTGTTTCTTTCTCCCTGTCATATGTTCATGATTCTTTCCACACTTTTCTTCCCTTCTCTTTCTCTCTTTCTTTTCCCTTTCTTTCTCTACTACAATCTTCTTTCATCTGCAACTCTTTCATCTATTTCTTTCTCCTCTTCCTCTTTTAATATTTATTTCTCTTCTTTTTTTAGTTTTGCCATGAACCTACTAGTGTCGGGCATTGCTTTATTCAGTGCAATAATAAATAATAAAATTTAAAACTCTACAGACTTGCACTCAAGGAGGTCATAATCTCCTGTCGAAGAGAAGAAAGCATGAAACATTTTCACCAATTGAGTACATCAGTTTATTATATTTAAGTTCGAGACTGTGAGGATTCAAAAATATCTCTTAAATAAATTATTATCAGTTAAGGTTTTCTCAGTAATATTTATAATTAGAAGTAGCTCCTGATCAGAAATTTACTCCTGTTCTCCACTATCATCAATAAAACAGTTTGTAATTATGGAATGTTTTGAAGTATATCGACAGACAGAATAGCATTGAATATGAATGTCTCTGGCTCATTTCCCCAGGATTCTTTGATAACAACCAATCTGACTGCTAAGTTGGATGCCCTTTATCAATATGCCCATCTCTCTCCTATGGTACATACCACTGGTGACAAACTCAGATATGCAAGAGACAGTGACTTTATTTTCTATAAATTAAATTAATTCTAAATTCAAACTTTCCCTGTTATCAATATTTATTTTCAATATGCTGCATCTCTCTTGGGTGTTTACATAGTACCCCAAAGTGGGAGATGAAGCATTTTAATCTCCAATCTATCATGGTCGCAACATATCACACCACTGACTTAGTGTGTAATACGTTCTTTAAATATGAGATCTCTGCTACCATGTAATACTTTACCTCCTGGTCATCCACTCAGAGACTGGCCTTAACTTTACTTCTTCCCAGTGGAGGAATTATGTCTTCTTAGGTATGAGACTCCTCAAGATGATTTTCCTTTTCTCTCTGCCTCCAAAACACTTTGCATAATTTCTTTGATGGGTTTATCCTTCTATAAAACTAGGAAAGCTAACCTTAAAGTTGCTTGTCTTCTCTATTCTTTGAAAATACCTGAAGCAAAGCATTACAAATATCGTTTATCATATGAAGTGAGAGAAGCAAGATAGAGGGCAACAACGTTTAAAGAACATGGAGACACAAACGCAAATGAATTATGCCATAATTATTCCACCCAGAGATTACAAGGGTAAAAATAACGAGGCCTAAATAAATTTGGCTTCTTCAAGAGAGAGCAAGAATGTCAGTGTGGCTAGAGCAAGGGGAAGAAGGATAAAAGCAGGGAGACCAAGTTAGAAAGATATTGCTGTAGCTCCACAGAGAGATGATGGTGGCTTGTGCTAAACTTTTGAGTGAGACGGAGTGGTATGTTCATGTTCTAAATACATTGTGGTGGTATAGTCATCATGGTTCTTTATCCTTTTTTACAGATAAGGAAGGAGAAAGGGCCAAAACCTAATTCTTTGATTCCTAGACTGTACTTCCCAGAAGGAAGACTGTACCAGAGACCACTGAGAGAGAGCTAAAAGCTTTATTTAATCTTCTGAACTTCATTATCACAGAATGCTTTGTTGATCATTACCCTGCATCTGGCCTCAGTCACCAATCCCAGTATACGATGACATGTGAAAAAAACAGTGCTCCAAAACCTAACTTGTCATCATATCTCCTGAATACTTTCTTAAAACCGTAAATTCCTGAGCCCTTCTCTAGATCTATAAAATCAAAATTCTCTAAGGGTGAGACCCAGGATATTACCAGATCATTCTAATGATGATGGGTTTAGAAACCACTGGAGCAGAATACAGGTAAGATATCCCTGTGGACTCCCAGAGATAATTAGAGAAAACTTAGCAGGTATTAAGGCAAGAGGAGTCAAGTGTCAGTAGAATGGTTGGTGTATTCACATTCAGAGATTAGTGAAGCTTCAGGAGAACGCACGATATGTTATAAATAAAAACTTTTGGGATAAGAATTTGATAAACTCACATTCAGTTCAGCTCATCTACCTATGAACATGTAAATTATCATTGCCGCAGTTTCTGCACCTGTAAAATGATAGTAAGAGTACCTAATAGAAGGCTACTATGGGGATTAAATTGAATGTCCTTAGCATGCCTTTCGCCATATCAGGCAGCTAGTAGGAGCTCAATTATCATTTAGAAAAGGAGATGAAAGTAAGGATCAGTAACAACTACAAATTTCTACAGGAAAAGAGTTTGGAGGGCAGTAGCCCATTTGGAGCAATTTAAATGTTTCTTGTTTCTATCAGTGGTTTCATTTAGACTAAAACTTGTTTAAAAACAGAAGATAATTCTCTAGTGGTATGAAGTTTTCTAATATGGGAGTAGTTCTCTATGTGGGTCATTGGCCTTGCCTTGAGCAAAATTGAGACTTGGATGAAAAATGTACAAGGAAGGTTATAAACTCTGTAAATGATGGGAGTAAGGAGGGAGAGCTACTTCATGAGTTACCAAACCAAGATTCTAAAAGACACTGTTCAGTTATCCCAGTTGACCAAAGTAAATAAGTTACAGTGTAGCTGGTATAAGAGTAAACCCCAGGACTGAGATCCAGAATATCATTTGTTCAAATAAAGGATGAGAGAGACTTAGTAATAGTTCCTGTGAAAATCTCCTAAGAGTTTTAATTCACTAGAAAGAGCAGAATTTGTTCACATCTATTTTGTGCTTCTATGGACTATCATTCCTGTGTCTATAATAGCACTCAGAACATTTTATCATATTGTTTATTTGAATTTGTTTTTCATTTTCATCTATGTACAATGTAAAAAAAAAGATTATATCTTGTTCATCTCTAAATATGCAACATCAATATCACACCTGGCATAGAATATATCCTCACTAAATATGTTATATGAGTGGAAATATGTATGAATATAAGAATAATGATATGCATCAATGAGATATGGCTCTCAAATCAGGGTATGAAAGAAATGGGTGCCTAAGGAGGGGTGGAGACACAAATTTGTTTATAAATCAATATTGATGAGATTTACTTTCAAAGATGAACTTTGCCTGAATAACAATTTTGCAAGTGCAATATGATAGTGTAGCATTTCCTGAAGTGTAATCCTCATTTACAAGGTACCCTGAAGAAAATAAATATCGGTGGGACAGAAATGGTTCCTGTGTTCAAAAATGGCCAGTAATTTCTGAATACTTGGTATCTTAAGATTTATAACACATTTTATAATGTTAAAGGCTCTGAGGAGTTCTGTTGCAAATAAACTATTTAGCCGTGTTTATCCTAGTGTTTAACCCTACCTTTGTGAATTAACTTGACCTCAGAATCACTTTTGTGTGTGAGAGAGACCTACTATTAACCTCCCAAGGAAAGCGCCTGGGAAATGTTATTGGAGTAGAAGTTTTAGATGGGGAGGCAGGAGTTCTGTGTTCTAGTCCTGACTTATTACTGCCCTCATGACCTTGGGCACAAATCCTTAGAGATAAATCCCTATCTCTAAAATGAATTGTTACTGCTAGGTTGCCATTCATCTTTACCACTGTTACGCTTATTATCTATGGACGGGGAGCATGCTTCAGCAGTATTTGTAAGTATGGTAGTATGGTAGACATTTTTAATGCTCTCCAGTACCCAGTTTGCTTTTCCTTCTGGGGATTTATGGGAAATGTGTCGACACTTCCTAGTGCTTCAAGAAAAGGAGGATCATGTGTCTAGTTCTGACTAATAACATATGAGTGAGAATAGGATGTGGCACTTCCAGGCTGAGTCAATAAAAAGCTCCACCTGATTTTCCAATCTTCCTTCCTCTGTCCCAGCAATCATGGAGAAAGCCTGATTTAGAGACAGTGGAGCCTCAGAATGAAGTAGTGTGGACTGGTGCATCCTTGCCCTGACAGCTGCTCTGGAGAGGTGCCTGGACTTAAGGCGGATTTTATATTAGTGAAGAATAACTCGAGGTGTTAAACCACTGAGATTCCAGGGTCGTTTGTTACCACAGCATAAGGCTAACCCCACCCCACCCTCCCGACTTGTAAAGTAAGGCAACTGCTTTGATTAAAACACCATCTGATCCCATTTTTAATGGTCATCTGAACCGTTTTATATGACTTCAGTTTCTAGCAATTAAAAGATCATCATAAATGAAATATATTAACATCAAATAATGTTACTTAAGTCACAGTTTAAATGCCAAATTTGGGGAGAAATCATAATACCATTCCTTGGGTCTGTTGCTCCTGACTTCCCAGGAGTTCAGATTGCTTTCACACATGTCATCTAATATATATTCCTGCAGTCCAAGGAGGTAGAGAAAGATATCATTATACCTATTACACTAAGAGCAGGATGCAACATTCAGAGAGGGTAGGTAATTTTCTCAGAGTCCCCAGAGGGAACAGATTCTATAATCATATTTCCAGCTAACCCATTCGAGGATTCTACCTAGTCATTCCTTGATTTTGCTCCACTACACTACACTGCTTTGTGACATTTTCTCATCAAACTCCCACACCAATTTCTTTGGTTCTCTCTGGTGGCATATTTTGTTTACTTAGAATTTTTATTTTAACAAGATTTATGGATCTCCAGCAATGTGAAAAATATGTTTCTGGCTAAGAGATGAGTAAGAAGCTGAGAAAAAAAAGGCGGAGAAAAAGGGATTTAAATGAAAATTAGTCTCTCACCAGGAGTTCACAGTCAAGTAGAATTGAAGGAGGTGGATGGAGAGAAAGCAGACAATAAACAATATTACATGGGTATGAACACCTAAGAGGCTGGATATGGAAGTTACCAGCCTGCAGGTCCCATGCAGAACTCTGTTAGATTGTGAGAGAGACTACTTTATCATTTAGTCCTTAAGGCCTGATTAATAGTAGAAATTATTCCCAGGTCAAAAGCTAATATAACAGAGGTTGTATCTTCCTAATTGTGTCTTACCCAGTGGATGGAATATAATAGTTACTCAAATAATGAATGAAGAGAAGAGAAAGGTGGCAAGGAAGAGGCTAGGAGAAGAAAGGAAGGAAAAAAGGGAGAAAGGAAGGGAGCGAGGGAGAAAATGGTGCATTGATTTTTAATTATTCATTCTAAAACCATGAATATGTGTTTTACTACAAATTTACCCAGTAGGAAATTAGATTATAAATGTTTTAGGGGTGTTTGTATGAAGCATAATGCTAGTGATGCTACAGAGTATAATGTTGCTCTCTCTTCTCTTTGTAGGTATCTCGAGCATCTGTCTAAAATATTTTTGACTAACTAGTATGAGCTACATAATTGGCATGTATGAATGGCAAAGGCAAACCTGTGTTGTGTGTTTAACTGCAATTAATATGGATCTCTGCAAGGGGCTATAAAGAGAGAATTTTTTCATAGATTCCCATGAACTGCTGAGGTGTTATATAATTAATATAATTTAAATTAATAGAAACTTAGTGTCTTTCTCATTCTATTTCTGGCCTAAGATAAATTATTTCTGTTTAGAGAGAGGAATGGATGGTTGTTTTTGAAGAAGCAGTGGATTTTATTGTGGTATTGACAGTGAAAGTATTTTACCAGCCTGTCATTTATGCTCTTTTTCTCCAGTAAGTCCTATTTGATAAATTGCATTCTGTTTTCAATGGTTCAAGTAACCAGAGAGAAATGGCAAAGATTGGATGTCCCTCATTTAAGGTTAAAATAAAAAATGATTGAGTTTTAATGAGTTCAGTCATCTGGCAGAACTACAAGGGCCTGGGCAAAGACGCAAGGAGAGGATAGCTATGGTCAGTGGGTAACCTGTAAGAGATAACGAATGCTGATTACACTGACTCTATGTAGGGCTCTTATTTGAAAATTCCAAATAATCAATTTATGAGGATTCCTCTCAGTCCTTAATAAGCTAACAATCTCATGAAGTAGATTATATTAACAGATAGTCATAAACAATAGATAAACTAATATATCACACAGGATGGTTTTCCGTTATTCTGTGAGGTCTCTGATCTTTCTTTTTATTTGTAATAATGCTACAGTTCAAATTAAATCTCTTATCTTAATTATTAAAAGATGTCATTCTTGTTCCCTTCTCTTCTTCCAATATTTCTTGATCACTTATGTGCTAAGTATTCTTAGCACATGATAACTACACATGTTACACATGATATATATATACATGACTCTTAGAGTGCTAGGGACTATCATGACTTAAATCATTTGCTCTTACTCTACAGAATATATCCCTGGCTTTAGAGTACGTTTACAGTCCGGGCTCACTGTTTATTTACAACTTCAACTCTATCCCCATACCTGGAATGAACAACTATATGAGTAAACTCAGAGAGATTAGAAGAGATATTGTACCCTAGGAAATAAAAAAGAAGTCACCGGGAGAGAGAGAGAAAGAAAGAAAAAGAGAGACAGAGACAGAGAGAGACTGAGAGGGAGAGAGAGAGAGACCAAGTGCCTAAGAAAGAGTTTCCAAGGTAGGGGTCATAGTTTTTTTTTGGAATGTGACATCCCATTACTTCTGCTATATTCTGTTTATTAGAAATGATAATAAACAAACAAACAATAAATAAATAAAAATAATAAAAACTGTTTCCACCCACACTAAAGGAGAGAACATTACAGATTGCACCAGAGTGTGAATACCTAAAGCTGACTCTATAGGGGATATCTCAGATACTTCTCACTTCAGACACAACGACAGCTCCTCAATAGTTCTGTAGAAACAGCCTATTTCCAGAAGAAAAGCTTTTAAGGAATAATATTATGGTCATCAAAAACCAGGGATTTGAACAAAATTAGAGAAAGAGGTCTCCAAGGGAAAAATATCAAAATAGGACTAAGATTATTTGATCCATGTAACATTATATCAGTACATGTAGGAGAAAAAAAACACACACACACATGGAGAGATATATTGGTATTGTGAAGCATTTAGAAGAAATTATTGAAAAATTGATGGACAATTTCAGCAAAGGAAAGAAAATAAACACAAAAACAGGCATTAACTTAAGAAAAAAAGCAAAACATAAGAAAGAAAATATAATCATAGTATACTACTTGGCTCAGCAGCAAGTAATATTTATATGGAAAAATTAATGTGAGTACTTAACAAAATTATGCCATAACCATGCTCAAAGGGATAATAAAAATAGAAAAGTCAGGAGAAATGGAGGTTACGCACAACTAAATCCTCATATACAAGAATAGGTCAATAGATCATTTCGAAAACAGACACCAGATAAATAATCTTAAAAACTGATAAGTCAGAAAAGTCAGCATTAATGAATTAGTTAGAACTGAGAAGGAAAATGTCAGAAAGAAAAAATGGTCAAATATTTTAAATTTGCTAGAGCTTAGAACTAGGGTGTAATGGGAAAAAGCTAGAGACTGCTGTTTTTTCATTATAAGTCTTAAAAGTATATTGACATTAAAAAACTATGCATATATATTTATCTGATGACAATAAAAATAAATTTGAAAATAAATATATTAAGAACAAATATACTTTAGGTACTGTATTAGGTGAAAAGAATACAAAGATGTATAAAGACTATTTCTGATTTCAAATTCTCATGTTCTAATATAAACTAGGACATTGTCAGGATGGGTTTTTTTTTTTTTAATTGCTTTATAATAAATTTGTCTTGTTAGGATTTATCTCCTCCTACTGAAATGGAAGAGAGTTCTTATTAATTGAAGCTTCTGATTAGCTGGGTTTTAATTACTCAGAAGAGAAAAAGTCTCTCCATCTGCCTCCCTTTGATTTTTTCTGTAACTTTCCCAGCACATCAGACCCACCTTCCTCCAGAGGCACAAAAAGGAACTGAGCCTGTCGTTTTACTCAGAATGAGGACAACTGAGAATGCGGTGAGCTGGGAAGAATGGAGGAGCGAGCACTCAGGATAGCTTTGCAACTAGCCTCTCACTGCTTAGCAAACTGGTTTCACTGGCCAGGAGTAGCAGACTGCACTTCCAGGTCCACGCTACCGATTTGAACTAAAGTGTTAAGCTTGAAACCCAGAAAACAGAGGAATGTACTTACTAAAAAATGTGTTTTCACCATAAAACTTCTGAGAAAGTATAAATAAACTGTAAACTAGTTAAGGTTTTTCCTCTGGACAGCTAGTCAGATATAAAAGTGAGTTGGTGTCAGCTCTTGTAAGTATGATTTCCATGGAGGAGCAATTGCAGGAGCACAAACAGCTTTATAAATACCAACAGCTGGCCAGTTAAAAAAGGTAACCTTTGTCAGTCCTTCGTTTACTGGCTATGTGATCTTGGACCAGAAACTCAGTCTCCTGAAGTCTTGATTTCTTCATTTGCAAAATGAAGATAAGAATGTCCTTAACCTTTATAGCAGGGGTCCCTAAATCCCAGGAGGCTGACTGGTACCAGTCTGTGGCCTGTTAGGAACTAGGGCGCACAGCAGGAGGTGAGCGGCGGGCAAACAAGCGAAGCCTCATCTGTATTTGCAGCCGCTCCCCAGCACTAGCATCACCGCCTCAGCTCCATCTCAGATCGTCAGGCAATAGATTCTCTTAGGAGCCCTGGTCTCTGGTGCCAAAAAAGTTGGGGACTGCTGCTTTATAGGGAAGTTTAAGATTCAGGAAAGGTTCTCTGAAAGTACTTCGCAAACTATGATACTCTAATCAAATATCAGCTATGAGGTTATTCTGACCCTAGTTCTAATATAGAAGTGTTATGTAAGAGAGCAAAGCAAAACTCATGCCAGTCTGGGAGCTAGAGTAACCAGATGGCCAGCATTTCCAGAAGAAAAGCTCTTGAAGACATAATATTACGATCATCAAAAAGGTTGCCTTTTTATAGAGCCAACCAAAAGAATGAAATTCCAACAGTGGAACAGTCGAACGAAAGAAGTGAGAAGGAAGATTCAGAAAAAAAGGAATCCACAAGATCTCTGCTGTCCTCTAAAAATCCCAGCCCTAGGAACTTGAATGTTTTGTTTCAGTTTAGATGGGCCCTGCACTTCGAGTACTAGATTTATGCTGTTGTATAAATAAACTGCCTGGCACAGAGTGGACACTTAAATGTCAATTAGAACATTGTCTAAAATATCAACAGAAATACTCTTGTTATAAGGTTGTGTGTTCGCAAATAGGCACAGTGTGAACCCTATACTTGTAAAGAAGCAGAGGAAAGAAGGATGTGTCAGCTGAAATCAAAGGTCTGGCCACAAATACTGGATCATTAAGTCATTTCTAACCACCATCCCAGGGACTGTCCAGGACACATGACTATATCTGCTTAAAGCTTTCATTACCTAGAGGCCTAAGCCCTTAGCCTTTACATGTAATCTGCTGTTTTCCTGGCAGTTACTACATTCTAACTGATGTCAAAGAGTCAGTAATCACTGTAGAGCAAGTAGAGACCAAGGAACCCTGGGGAAAGCCTTCAGGGAAAAGTCTGAGCTGGAACTTCAAGGTGGACAGGATTAAACAAGCAGAACAAAGAGGATATGCTAATGAAGCAAACAGCATGAATAAAGGAAAAACTGCAGGCCAACATAAATGAGACAACATTAATTATAATCTATTTTCAGGTAAGAAGGGCCAGCCGCCAGATGATACGGGAGTTGAGAGTAGTCTCTGGAGAGGTCAGTGTGGCACTGGCCTTTTTCTCTATATATTCATGAGTGTAGATTATTTCCAATAAAGTTGGTTGGAGAGAGTCATGGTTTTCAGTGGAGAAAACAGCCTTCTACTGTAAAAGCACAAACTTATTCTGAATTTATTCAACACCTACTCATTCCCTAAGCGTTAGGTTTCAGGTGAGGTTGGGGGGCTTTGTTTGGTTGGTTGTGTTGTATTATGTTGTGTTATTGTTAACATCTTCTGTGAGTGAGGCTCTGTACTGAGGACTCTGGTGCTGGAAAATTTGTAATTCCTACCCCCAAGCTTATAATAATCCTGCCACTGAGAAAGCAGAGGAAAGTACACCAGACAAGCTATATGCACTTGGAAAAAATGACTCACTTTCTTAATGCTACAGATTTCGAAATTTTTAAGTGGAGTAGTATTTAAAACCGCTTCATAGGATGGTTACGAGTATTTAATACAATAATACTTATAAAGCACTCAACACAGTGCCAGGCACGTAATAAGCACTCTATAAATATTAATTGTTGTTATTCCTAACCACATCACCAGGCTTGGTCTGGGCAAGAAAATGGAAGGAATAGGTTATTCTCCAATGCTGAGACCACTGTTAGCACTCAACCATCAGGCTCTTCTAACCAAATGAACATGCACTTGGCTGGATTCCATAACTCTAACCTTACAACTTCAGTTTCTAAGCTTCTCCCTGAGATCTGTATTCACAAAGTTGATGAAATGCGACTGGTCATGCTTACGGTTTAGGCCAACCAGTTCCCTGCCATATGCCTGACATATGTGGTCCTGCTGTAAACAACCACATACAAAAAGAAAAAAGAAAAGAAAATGACAGTTGTTGCGTTTCCAGTGGAAAGGATGGGGTAACGTACAACCCAGACATTGTCATTTACAAGAAGTAAAAGGAAGCCTTCAACGGCTCATGCCAGAGTGTTTCAACTTGGCCATAGCAGCTGCAAACCAGATGGTCGCTTGTGGGCAGATCCAGGCTGGGAACCTAAGCATGGCTTGTTGAAGATGAGGAGGAGCAAATACAAACCAAAATTTGCTTTCTTTTGGAAAATATTGCCTCAGCCTGCTAACGATATTTACTTCATCAGTAATCACAATCTAAGTGGTGGTGGTTAACAAGAGACATGAAGATGAGCCTCCCTCCTCCTTTCTATCCTTGACCAGAGGAAGCCCCTGGACTCCCTGCTGCACTCTTATGTCTGACACTGAGCCAAATGATGGGTAGGATTTGGTCTTAGATGATTCAAAGACAAGATAACTTTAGGATCCAGTGTCTCTGGTGCTTAGGGATTTGGCTTCCTTAATGAAAAAGTTCTTTTGAGAGATTTAGGCTTTTTCAAGGCTGGAATTTTTGCTTTCACCTTGATCATGCAGGTTCCTTTATTTGAGAGCTCCTGAAGGCCAAGGGCCACATCTCAATAATTCTTGTAGGGCTGACACTTACTATGTGATCAATGTTGGTGTGCATGTATTGGTTAGGAACTAGGCAAGATGAGAGAGAGAGAGAGAGAGAGAGAGAGAGAGAGAGAGAGAGAGAGAGAGAGAGAGAGGAGAGAGAGAGAGGAGGGAGGGAGGAAGGAAGGAAGGAAAGAAGGAAGGAAGGAAGGAAGGAAGGAAGGAAGGAAGGAAGGAAGGAAGGAAGGAAGAAGAAAAAAGAAGGAAAGAAAGAAGAGAAAGAAAGAAAGAAGAAGAAAGAAAGAAAGAAGAAAGAAAGAAAGAAAGAGAAAGAAAGAAGAAAGAAAGAAAGGAAAGAGAGAAAGAGGCAAGAAGGATATGGAAAATGGAAGAAGAAAGGAGGAAAGGGATGAAGAAAGCAGCTTGGACCATGGACCATAGGCTGGAGCACAGACCTCCCAACAGATGTAAACATGGGGAAGATTCAGTCTTTTTAGAACATGATTAAAGAGAAGACTGAACAACTTTGCCTCCCAGAAGATGCCATTGTACAGAAACCAAGTGCAGGAACTGGGAGGAAAGGACTAAAGAACATGGAGAAAATCCTGACTGGGCCTGAGTATTTTATCTGAATTGACTGAGATCACCAGGAAGTGACTAGATCAAGTGATCTGCGTGAATAGAATAGAGGGTCAGGATAGAAAAACCCCTTACAGGAAAAATAGTTTTTGCATACTTGAAGTTTCACATCAGCTATACACTGCAGAAAATATGTTCAGCTGAACTCAATTGGACAAGTGTTTGTGGAGAGACTGCTATTATATATGAAAAGCCATGTTTTTCCCATGTGCAAAACTTTTGAGTTGGGAATTAAAACAACCAAGAATTTAATCTCAATGGTGATTCAGACATTCCCTTTTGTAAAGGCCGTTACAATCTCTCAAATGTTTTCCAGCTCTGGGAATAATGATTTCAGGGTTTTTTATCATGATGACACTATATATTATCTACATAGCACTTTTCAACTGCAAGTATGAAATTGGCATTATCATCCCTCTACTAAAGAAAAAAAAAAAGAAGAGCAGAGAGCTTAATTCAGTTACAAGTGCTAAGTTCTTAAGTGCTAAGGACAGTTTCTCAATAGCAAAAGTAGGACCCAAGCCCTTGTCCTCTCTCATATGAAGGCCATTGTCTTTTCTCTCTATCACATCCACTCCCGGATATGGTTATGGTCACATTCAGGTTCAGAACTAAGACGAGTTCACTATGTTTAGTCAGTTTTGCAGGTTCAGAAACTAGAATGTTAACAGTTCACTCAGGGATGATTGGGTTCTGGAAGATGTATTTGCTAACCCCACTCACATAACTTGTCCTGGGTTGGGAAGAAGAAACCCCTGGTTCCAGAGTGAGGAACAATTACAGACATCCTTCAGTATCCAAGTGGGATACTACAGGGATACCAAACTCTGCTCAACTCCTTTACGTAAAATGGCGTAGTATGTGCAGATAATCTGCACACATCTTCCCGTATACTTTAAATCCCCTCTAGATTACTTATACCTAATACCATGTAAATGCTATGTAAATAGTTATAATACTTATTGTTTAAGGAATAATGACAAGAAAAACGTCTATATGTTCCGTATGGACACATCCATCATAGGCCTCACTACCTAGACATGTCAGCAACAATATAATAGTTTTTTTCAAATATTTTCGATATGCAGTTGGTTGAATTCACAGATGTAGGACCCATGCATATGGAGGGCTGACCATATCTGACCAAGAATTCTGGAGCTATCTGGAAAACGTACAGGAAATGTGTGTGTGTGTGTGCGTGTGTGTGTGTGTGTGTGTGTGTGTGTGTGTGTGTGTGCAGGTGCATGAGTTTCTATGTTTCTCTTTCTTTCTCTACTTATTTTATATGCCATACCAGCTGCTGTTCTTCTCTTAATACAATGATCTCCTGTGGACAATATGACCCAGCCAAACAGCTTATATTTTGTTTACATCATTTGTAATTCCTTCATGATGATGTTAATAATAACAAAAAAAAAATTTAAGACTATTTAGATTTTTATCAAATGTTTATTATTCACTAAACAGTACGCTAAGCACTTTACATGCACTATTTAATGCATTTCTCTAGCAGTTATTATTTTCCCATTTTATAAAGGCTGAGAGAAATTAAGTTACTCTCCCAAGATCACACAGTTAGGAAGGGATAATATTTGGAAATTTAATCAGATATGTTGAATTTAGGTACCTGGTAACTAGGATGATATTCAATCTCTGTCTCTTGATCACCTTGACTAGGAAATGGTTATATATTATGAAAACAGTGAACATACACACATATCTTGGTCTAGCCTAGAAACTGGGACAGTAGAATTATTTCTTAGAATCATGAAGATGCAAAGAAATAGGGTAGACAATGAAGCTAGCCAAAAGCATGCCTCTGGAATTAGTCAAATACTTGTGCACTTAAAGGATAAGACAAAAGTATAAATCAGAGGTTGGGGAACTAGCAAGAAAATTATTTTCTTTGATGGATCTCAGCATCTTTATAACTTACT
Source organism: Eonycteris spelaea (assembly GCA_003508835.1). NCBI lineage: Eukaryota > Metazoa > Chordata > Mammalia > Chiroptera > Pteropodidae > Eonycteris > Eonycteris spelaea. Next base: position 8,034,518 of record PUFA01000007.1, read on the forward strand.
CATCCCAAATATTTGGAGTAGACCCAAACTGTACAGTGACTATATTTTCTTAACCAAAAATTGGTACAGGAATTTTGACAAAGACTTTTTGCTCTTTGGTGAACAAATTCCCTGAAGTCTGTAAGGTTATAAACATTGAATTACATTAAGCATTCTATTTTATATATGTATATAGCATGTATATATGTGTTTTCCATACCACTTTTATAAAAAGAATTCAAAGCACCCATTTATTTTTAAAATGTGTGTTAAAAATAATAAAATTAAATAAAGTTGGAACTATCTTATTTACATACTATTTAAGTCTTACATAATAACTAGCATTATAATGTTCTCTTATTTCCCAAAGCATATAAATTTGATCCACCATTTATATATGTTTTTAAACTATTTCTCAAGTTTGTCACTAAAAACAAACCAAAAAAATTATAGATCTAGGATTTGGATTTGCATATTTTTAAGTATACCTATACTAAAGCTGTCTGATATATAATATGTAGCATGTAATGTAAGATGCAATTCCATGGTGATGCACGATGGTCAGACATCCTTCCTGTTCATCGGGAAGCCTTCAGCTGTCTACCTTCAGAGATTTTCTCAACTCAGAGAGCTACCTTGCCCAAAGTCATTCCCTTCCTAGGAGAACTCAGACACAAAGATTAGTTAAGGTAGGGAATAAAGGCCCAGCCATTTCAGTGAAGACAACTTTGATGGGCCATTTTAGTTTCCACCTTCCCCATTGGGTGGCTAAGCCTGTCATTGAGTCTGTTTTGCAGCTCGACTTTCCCTTTCTCTTATCCTGCTTCCTTCCTTTACTTCCATAGATTTTGATACCATAAGCATCTCATAATAAGCCCTTAAATTACCAGCCATTAAATTCCATATCAGAGTGTGCTTCCCAGAGAAACCCACTTTGACTTACAATGACAAAAAAGGTTCTTGGAAGCAAGGATCTTTATCTTGCTCACAGATGCCAATATGTTCCCAGTACCTATAACAGTATCTAGCAAATAATATATTCTTAATAACTGATGATCACGTAAGATTTCATCTGCATGGTGCATAATGTCAAAGAACAAAATTAGATACTTGTAAAAACAGGGTGGAACTTCCAAGCCAAGAGTCCCCCTATGATTATTACTATAAACCAGCCAACCCAAAGAAGCATAACTGTAGAGATAGCATATGTTCCAGATAACCACTTCATTCGTTCTTTCAACTCTTATTGAAGGCCTACTGTGTGCCAAATACTAAGTAGGAAAGAAAAAAATGAAAGAAACAGTGCCTTCTCTCAAGTAGCTCACCATATGTTTGTGGAAAGAAATTAAGAATCAGTGATTACAACATGGTGGTAAGTAAAATGATAGTGAATGCAAGAGGCTATCGGAGCACATGAGAAAAACAAAACAAAACAGTAAACCCAGCCTTAGAGAGAAGTCTTCCCAGAGAAAGTGGCATCTGTGGTGTGATTCACTGAGAATATTTCATGCCATAAGAGCACAGACTGAAGTTGGACCACCTGGGTTCAAATCCAATATTACACACCAGAAGAAGTGTGTGAACAAGTTATTTAACCTCTGCCTTACTAATAATGTTAAAAAATTGGAAAATAAGTGTCTTAGAAGATCTAAGTGAGTCAACATCTGTGGAGCATCAAAAACACATCTGTCTAATAATAAACTCTCACTAAGTGTTAATTAAATATATAAAATTAAAATGGATAAATAAGATTATCCCAGTAGGAAAGCACTTTCCAAACAGAGATTAGCAAGGGCAAAGACCAGAGATGTGAGTGAGACTGGAGGCTTCAGGAAGCCTCATTCTAGTTAGTATGTTTAGGACGATGGGGACAAAGGTGTGAATAGAGGAGGAACCAACAAGAAGAGGTGGCTGGGTAGAAGGAAAGCCCTTGATGAAAGCCATCTTCTGAGAGCAGATGGAAGCCCACCAGGTTTAGAAATAAATTCTCTAAAGCGACAGGCTGTTGAAGGGTTCTAGTACTTGATTTCTAAAACTTTCTCTGACAGTATTAACAAATTGGACTGCATCTGAAATACTTAGCAAACATCACAGTCATCTGAATATGTTAGAGCTTCTATGAATGGGTAAATTGAATCTATAGGATGAGAACATAAAAATTTCCTCCCATAGAATTTTTTTTCCTCTCTGAAGACAATCATTAAGTGTAAGGCCACTAATATCTCTGAGGAAAAAGCATGATATCTAAAATATTTCATTTTACACATACGTATATGACTATGGAATCAATAAATTAGTGTCAAAATGTTCTGAAATATTTACTTAACCCTAGATATTTTAAGAGGATAAAAATGTGGGGTTAAGAAATAAGGAGAAATATGAAGATATTTACTATCACTAATAACAGAGAAGTGAAAATTAAAACTGCAATGAGGTATCACCTCATTTATCATCAATAAATCAATAAACAAGTGTTCGCAAAGATGTAGAGAGAAGGAAACTTTGTGCACCATTAGTGGGATTGCAAATTGTTGATGCAGCCAGTATGGAGGTTGCTTAAAAAGTTGAAAATAAAGCTACCTTATGACCCAGCAATTTCACTTCTGGGTATTTATCCAAAGAAATTCAAAACACTAATTTGAAAAGACATATGAATCCCTGTGTTAGTTGCAGCATAATTTACAATGGCCAAAATATGGAAGCAAACTAAGTGCCCATCAATAGACGATTGGATAAAGGTATGGTACATATGTACAATGGAATATTTTCTACTCCGCTTTAAGAATGAAATCTTACCATTAGCAACAACATGGATGGACCTAGAGAGTACTATGCTAAGTGAAATAAGTCAGACAAAGACAAATACCATATGATTTCACTTATATGTGGAATCTACAAAACAAAATAAATAAACAAAACAGAAACAAATTCATAGATACAGAAAACAAGCTGATGGTTGCCAGATGAGAGGGAGGTTGACGGGCTGGGAGAAAAAAGCAAATGGATTAAAAAATACAAATTGGCAGGTACAGAACAGTCATGGGGATGAGGGATGTAAAGTACAGCATGGAAATATTGTAATGACTATGTATGGTGCCAGGTGGGTGCCAGATATCAAAGGGGTCACTTCATAAGTTATAAAATGTCTAACCACTATGCTGTACACCTGAAAATAATACAATGTTAAATGTCCACTGTAATTAAAAAATAAAAATAATAATTTAAAATATGTAAAGATTTCTACACACACACACACACACACACACACGCAGAAATGAGGAGAAACCACTGACTATCATTAAGGGAACACAGTAAGCTTCTTTCTTGGTCATGTCTTGACTGCATAGGCATCCCATTTTCTTCTTGTAAAAAGATTTTTGTATTAGTCTGCTCAGGCTGTCATAACAAAATACCATAGACTAGGTGGCTTAAACAACAGAAATTTATTTCACACAGTTCTGAAGTCTGAGAAGTTTAAGTTCAAGGTAGGTTTCATTCAGAGGCCTTTTCTCTTGGTTTGTAAAAAATCATCATCTTGCTATAGTCTCATGACACCTTTCCTCAGTGTCTGTGGTAAAGAAAAGTGAGCGAGGGAGCACAAAGCTTTCTGGTACCTCTTCTTATAAGGACACTAATCCTATCAAATCAACACCCCACCCTTATGACCTCATTTAAACTTAATTACTTCCTTAGGGACCCCATCTTTATATATAATATATTAGGGTTTAGAGTTTCAAAATATAGATTTGGGGGGACACAAATACATTTCATCACATTCTACCCCTGGCTCCCCAAAATTTATCTTCTTCTCACATGCAGAATACATTAATTTCATCCCAACAGCCGCAAACTCTGAACTAATTTCAGCATCATCTCTGAAGTCTAAAGTCTCATCTAAATGTCATCTAAATTACATATGGGTGAGACTTGGGGTACTATTCACTCTGACGCAAAATTCCTCTCCAGCTACAAACCTGTGAATCCCAAGTTATGAGCTTCCAAAATAAAATGGTGGGAAAGGCATAGAATAGAGACTTTCCTATTTTAAAAAGAAAAAGTAAGAAGGAAGGGGTAATGGGTCCCAAGCAAATCTAAAACCCAGCAAGGCAAATTCTACTAGATTTTAAGGCTCAAAAATAATCCTCTTTGGTTTGATGCTCTATCTTATACACCTTCTAGGGCAATAGTCCCACCTTCTGATCGGGTGGAGCTGCAGCCCCACTCCAAGGGTTATATGCCTAGTGAAGGTCCTGTACCCACAGCTTTGGGCAGAGGCTATCTAGCCTGTTAAAACCAAGATAGTGGCCCCACATTTTGCAACCAAGGAGAGGCAGCCCTGATGATCTCTGAATCAACTTTGAAAATATTCTTACTTGTTCTTTAAGAACAATATAATTTTGTAGCTAAATAGCTCTATTATTCTATCCTGTAGAATCTAAGAAGTCCAAGAGCTATCTTTCATTCCATCCTGCCTCCATCCCTTCAGTTCAAACAGTGTTTCTGCTCATATAATCCCATAATCTCATTTTAAAAATTGTTTTAGCAAACAATTAAGGTCTGACAAATACAAATGGCTCAATCCATGCTTCCATATGACAGCTGAAGGATATAGTTGAAATGCCAACACTATAAATAACCTTCTTGATAACTACAGATGTGTTTTATCACTTTGCTTCAATATAAAACAGATAGCAAATCATTGTCTTGAAAAATATAGTAGTTGGGCAGAAATGGCTGTTTTCATTTTTCTAGATAAACAGAATATATAGTCCATTTGCAAAGAGGATTCAAGAGGTTTACAGATTCATGAATTATCTGAGACAATGATTCATGAGAATTGGACTTCAAATTTTGACAGAAAGCTAGCATCCTTTCTCTTCGCTGAGTGCCCAAGACAAGCCAAAGCCATCTTTATTTTGCCTTGCTGAGCCTTCTAAGGTTCACTTAATGAGGACCACTTTTGCAAGAGTGAGATAAAATCTTTGTCATGATATGTGAGATCACACTGGAGCAGAACCAGGAAAGACATGAACAAAGCCAGCCCTCCTGTAGCAATGTAAAACTCACATTCTGCTCCTTTGGCCAGCATGCATTTGCAAATTGAGGCTTTCCATGTCTGTCTGTGAGGCAAAAACACTTTCCTCTTTATGCAAATGGAAAACCAAGGCTTTCCAGATTTGCTTTCAAATATGGCCTGGGACACAGAAGGATTCCATGCATTAGGCAATCTTTTTAGCAGAAAAATGTTCGAAGAAATGTCAGGATAGAGGCTGTTTCCAGTTCAAATTGAATTCCAACGCTGTGGTTAAAGCATGGATTCAGATGGTTTTGTTTCAAAATGCATAAGCCTGGCTGAAATAGTGTGACTGTAGCTTCTCTCTTCTCTTCCTTTCAAACTTTTCTTTATTCCTGTTGTTCCACTTTTCAAATTTCCTTCTCTCTTCATTCTCATGTTTCTCTCTTGGCTTTCTTCTTGTCCCTTTATTTTCTTTGCTTTTTCTTTTTCGATTACTTTTCTCTTTTTAACCCTTCATTCTTTTTCTTTTCCTATCATTGATTTCTTCCCATACTTTGTTTACTTTTCTCTTCCTTTTTTTTCCTTATTTACTTCTTCCCCTATTTCTTTCATTATATTTGGTAAATTTTAATTTGTAAAATGAAGTTAAAGTCGGCCACAATGTTTTATTTGATAATGATTATACTAGATCCATATTAACTAGAAAAATCTTAGAATTTCAAGACAATCAAAAGAAAATTAAGACAGTATCTATCCTTTACTTTTTCTGCAAGGAGGAAGAGGATGGATATGTCATTGAGACATGAGAAAAAGGGAAAAGGTTGTACATATCCCCCTAAACGGGGTTACTAATTTGTCCTTCCTTTCCTCTTCCTTCTTTCCTTATTTTCCCATTTTTATTCTCACATTTTTCTTACTATAATTGTTCTTTAAGATGAGTACGTAGGTTTTTGCTATTCCATATCATAAATCAGAAAGCTAAAATCTTGAGGGATTATTTAGCTCAAGGGCGACATAAATTAATGACCCTACTTATCCCCTTCATGTGGCAACAGGATTAACAAACCCTTCCCTCTGTGTCAACCGAAGTCATAGTTATACAAATTTTACCAACACCTAAGACAACCAGTGGCCTATCATTGGAGCAAAAGCAACAGTGGAATAATTATAAAATATTATAAAACATAGATATGCATTCATGAAGCCACTTAACAGATGTTCACTGCCTACTTCTATGTATGCTAGGTATTTGGATACAACCATAGATAAAACTAATCCACTTTTTATTTAGTAGATTACAGTCTTAAAGTAGGATATTTTTTTTCCTATTTTACAAACATTATGTCATATTGCCAAAAAATATGGTGCTTGTAGTCTGGCAGATCCTATTGGTTATGTGACTTCAGACAATTATTTAAACTGAAGTCTTAAGTTCTTCATTTATAAACTAGAAATAATTACTACCTTCAGAATGTTATAATAAAAGTAATGTACTGTACTGTGCCTGACACTGTAGATATTATTAAGTTAAAATAAAGACAGACGGTTGTATGGATAATTCACAACTCTGCAAATTTACTAAAAATCATTTAATTGCATATTCAAAATGGATGAATTTTATGGTATATAAATTATACCTCAATAAAGCCATACATATTGTTTTTCAGGCTTGAAAAGAAATGTAGATATGAGTCTATGACCATGCCACCTTGAACAAGCCCAATCCCGTCTGATCTCATGAAGCTAAGCAGGATCAGGCCTGGTTAGTAGCTAAGAAGACCAGGCGCTGTAGGTGTAAAAAATAAAAAAAAATAAATAAATAAATGCAGATATAGTGACATGGAAGTTAGGAGGGAAAAAAGTATCTTTTTCAGAAGGAAGAAATACAGAGAGAAAAGCAGAAGGAGGTGTTCAAAAGATTCTTAAAAAATGGTAAGACTTCTGCGTTGACATGAAGTCAACAGATAAATGGGAAGCATTTTAATCAAAAACAATAAAGGAAGAATTTTGGATGTAATCTATGAGATGGGAGAAAAATTAAATGTTCTTGAGCCAAAGGGTTCTATTTGTTTGCTGATACAGACAGGAAGACCAGGTAGAAACCTACTCAAAGCACAGTAGAGGTGGGGAGGACCTGAGTAGCAAAGCAGGCAGTGCAGGAGAAAGCAGATATAAGAGATCTCCCGATTAGGGGTTGGGGGCATGGATGACCTTGTCGGCTGAGCACTGACAGGAATGCTTACATGTGAAATTTTAGGTAGATTGAATTTGAATTACTGATGACCCATATGAATGTTATGCAGTAGGGATGCTTAGCAAGTTGTTAAAATAAGAGTCTGAAACTCAGGACCAGAGATGGTCATTCATGTGAAAAAAATGGTGTTCATAGACTTCTGAGCTGCAAATTAGACCTTAAATTAACATTGAGTTTCTAACCTCCTAATCTCCTTTCCTGATTAAGACTCTTGTTTGATTGGTAGAGTATTAAAACTGCTCATATGAGAATTAGTCTTTTTCTGAAGAGGATGCCTAAAGCTTTCATCAAATTCTGAAAGAAGTCTGTGATCCCAAAAAGTTTAAGAGCCACTGGTCTAACCAATGTCACTTTGACGAAAGAAGTAAAGAGTTTTTTGAACTGCTCGTCTTCTTCTAGCAAAAGGTCTGGCTCAGGTAAATGCATAGAAACTCGCTCCTTGGCTCTGTCGTTGGTGGACGGCACCATTTCCTCATCCACATTTATATTTCAGCTTCATTGTCATGCTCCAAGTTTCCACATAATTTGTTTGTGGTTGTTCTGGTTACCATCCAAAGAAAAATGTATTTTTAAAATGCTCTTCTAGTTTATATTTAATTGTGATGAAATAGCTTCCAAAGCATTTCTGAGCTGGAACATCTCTGTTAATTACAGTGACACATCTAAGACCAGCTTTCTAAGGGTAAAGTATGCATAAGAAATCCAGGATGTCATCTGAAGTGGGCAGATAGAAAGTTTTTTTTTCTTCTTTACTTATATCCAGATAGTTATTATTTTATGTCATTAGAATGGGCCTGAAGCCAAGTTAGCAAAGAAAACGTAATACATTGTTTTACAAACAAGTGAGACTAAATAGAAAAGTTGCAAAAAAGCTCAGATACTTTTTGTTGACGCAGCTCATTTTCCTTTATTGCTCAGTTTTGTTTGCTCTCTCTTTGAGAAGATATTGAATCTAAAACGTAAAAAGTGTTTTAATTAGGTTATGTGGTACAAAGCATGCTTTAGTGAGGTAAACACAGATGTTAGGGGAGAAAAGCACACCCAATTTTATTGTCTTTTTAGCAATAGTGCTGTTCTCTACTTGGAAACTGTAGGATCAGGACCAGCTGAAGAATAGTCCTCCAAGCGATTTGGGTAAAAGGAGCAGGCATCTCCTTCCTAAATACGTGCACGTCTCCACACCCTGGGGATCCAGCTGACTTTGCATGAGACAAAAGATTGGGAGAATTTCTAGGCTGCTGCTATATCTGTTCATGTGAGTTGAAGGCAACCCGCAGAGGGGGACCACGAGAAAGAGATCTCAGGATAGAAGGGTCCCAGGCCAAGGGAACCAAGGGTGTGCTTGTCCTAGGCATTCAAAGGCAGCATAGCTGGATTGAAGAGAAGCTAAAGTGATGGCCTGAGTCACAGGACAAAAATAAAAATCGTGTCTTAGGGCAGAGGAAGGGTTAGTTTTAGGAGGATAAACAGCAAAATTCACTGCTGTGAAGGATAGTTGTCGGATGGGAGCAGGTATGAGGAATGGTTTAAGAAGTGTGGATGAGGACAAAGATAGAAAATGGAAAGTGTATGTGTTGTGACTGTGTTTGGGCTTAGAAGTGGCTGAGCGGTATCTGTAGCATAACCTAGAAGGTCCATGCGCTTAACTACTTTACTTTCTAGTGTGTCAAAAAACTGTTTCTTGAGTCCATACTTAAAATGCTCTGGAAAACTTTCCATGTACTAAGGCACATTTTATCTTTGAGCAACTCCAGCTTCTAGAAAGCCAGCTTCTATTAAGCTGAAATCTGCCTCCCAATAAGAGATTGTAACAAGATGAGCCTTATGTTCTCTGGCCAATGAGGGAGATTCCAGCTCTTTCCATGAACTCTAGTACCAACTGCCACTGCCTCTGCTAGAAATAAGTGATGATAGAAATCAGTTAAATGGTTTTCAAACTTTAAATATATTTGATTCTCTAGTTGCTAGGACACTCAGAGGCTTCACAGGGTGGTACCATGGATCTGTGGGCTTAGAGGCCCCAAGTCCTAAAGTTTAGATTTTATATAATTATTGAGGCTTCTTTTCTGAGTGGCACGTTTCCTCTCTCAGATTCATTTTCTAGCTCAAGGTTTCCAATCAGGGGACAGGCACCAAATATTTGTCCCCAAGTAGTAACACATAAAGCTATATCTCATTCAAAAAGGAATATTGAGTCTTGTACAAAAATAAATACACATTCTAGAACATGGCAATTACAGTTGGGGGTTTTGTGATTTTAGACTCAGCTCCCTAAACGGCTGATGTGAGCTATTCCATGGAGCATATAAAGGAGGGCTCCCATCTCCACACTTGCCTATATATTTTTTTCTTACTCACAAGTCTTAGTTCTTCCCCCATGAAGAGGCAGAATCCTTAATTCTGCTGCTATGCGGCAGCCCTTCGGATATTTTTAAATAGCTTTCATGCCAGCTTTAAGCCCTTTCTTCCCTAAGTAAACTTCTCCAGAGCATTAAGCCACTCTTTGCATGCATAACATGCTTTCCAGGTCCATCACCAATCTTAGCCCTCTCTTCTGAATGTGTTCCATGTTGTCTCTATTTGTCTGAAGATAGTAATAGGACATAAATAAATATAACATGTTTCCTCACTAATTCAGGGGGCTGCCCCACCCTGTTCTCTTGAGATGTTGATTCTGTTTACACGGCTTAAGCCTACATTACCTCATACTCTGATAAACCTTTGCCTCTTGCCTTGGTACTGTCATTTGAGAGACTATCTTACCATGCCTGTGGATAATAATTTATTGCATTAGATTCTCATAGGAACACTGGTCTCTGGTTCCAAAAAGTTTGAGAACCGCTGTAACAAAGAGAAATAAGGTGCCATCCTGCCTGAGGGACATAGAGGTTAACCAAAGATGTGGAGACTCATGTGTCAAAATGTATCCAATTACTCTCCATAGTCACTATTTCCAAAGTCGGGGGAGCTAGGGCTGCTCACAGAGGAGAGAGACAATATATGTGAGTAGCTGATCATTCTAGAGAGAACATGACTCTTGGCAGCTCAATTGCTGCCTAGAGAAAAGTCTAAAAATTAATTCATTCCACAAATATTTATTTTTACACTTATTATATGCCAGGAACTAAAAGGGAAAATTAATTTAATTAGGACTCAGAGAATGTTCTGATGTAATCTACTTTCCAAAAGCAAAAAGGATTCCCCAAGTGATTAAATTCTTTGCTAAATAGGCCTTCTGGAAAGCAGATGAGGATGACAAAATCAGTTAACACTTTCATTGTTGTAGTCCATGGAGAAGACAAAGGAAGGATATATGAGAACGCACTATCTATATCTGTCCCCGATTATGACTGATTTTCACTCTGATCAGATGCTTTTATTGTGCATACCCTTGTTGGCCTCTGAGACCAAGTCAGTGGCATTAGGCCTGAAATAAAATAAAAGATTGCTGGTTATTCAGAGGTTGGTGGTTATGCCTGGGTTCATCATGAAAAAGCCCACCCATTCCAGGAATCTCTTCCTTATTGTGCCCCTTCAAGATTAGAAATCTAAGTCCAAACACAATGAAAGCCCACTACAGGATTCTTAGACAATTATAGAACGTGGAGGAACTTCAGGAAATGTCCAGTACCTAGAACAGTGAAGGGTTTCTTCTGTTTTTAGGCTCATGTACATTCTTGGTACTTAAAAGACTCCAATAGAATAGAAATGGCCTCTTATAGATTATGTAGAAATGAATCCTAATCCTACATATAGGCGCAGTGAGAAAGAGCTAGCAATGTCCGCCTCAGGTATTGTATCAATAGGTGGTATAGGGAGTGCCATATATTTGCAATCTATGCCCTCGTTATGCTAATGGGCAAACTGGGACCAGAAGGATAAAGTCTCATCCAAGGCCACACAGAAGGTGCAACATATTATTGATCCAATTATTGATCTAACACGAGGATCAATAATTCCTTTTCTCTTGTTGTGTCGTCCTATGTCATCTCAACCTTTGCTTTGAAACAATTAAGCACATTAAATGCACTTAGACTCCAAGTCAAGAGATATTAAATTTGGCCTTGGCTTTATTAACTAAAAAATAAGAAAATCTATCAGAATTTTTTTTTTTCATATTAAACCCTCAGAACTGGAAGAGATCAGTTTTGTAGATGAGAAAACAGAAGACCAGAGAGGCTAAACTAATTCAGAGGCAGAGCAGGGATTAGACAATGTCCCCAAAGTTTCATTCCCTGCTATTCTCTCATACTTTCTTTCTTCATTGGTAAAGCTGATTTATGAAATAAGCATGTGTTATGAAATTGCTATAGACAGGCATTAGGCTATATAGTCGGGGGTGGTATAAAGAGTAGCCAGTGGCTTAGTAGAGAAACTGGTCATATGAACAGTTTTTTTTTGACAGTTTGATCAGTGCCAGAATAGGTTTTTCTAAAGTGCCACATAAGGAGGCACTTGACACTTCCTGAGTCATGGCAAACTTTACAGATGAGGTGAACATTTTAGTGAGTCTTAGAATACGAATAGGAGCAAAAATACAGAGTAGACCAGGGTATTCTGGATTAATGGTACTATGTAAGCTGTTTTGGCAACTACGTCACTTGGACACTAAACAAAGGTGAGCAATGACCAGAGCAAGGATCTTAGGCATCATTCTAACAGGTTTGGACTTGACCTAGCAGGCAGTGGGAAGTTAATGGCAGGTCAGAAGGGGGGTGGCAAGATCTATTCCACATTTTGGATAGATCATAATAATATTGTGAAGATGAGAATTAGAAGTTTAAGAGACCAGTTAGAATATAATTGCAAGGGTCTATATGAGAGAAAAAAATGAAAGTGGGTTAAGCTGGTAATGCTGAGGATAGTATAAGAAATTCACTGGGGAACCATTGCAGAGGTAGAATCAATGGCTTGGATTTATATTGGATATAGGGATTGAGGGAGAGGAAAAACCAAGAAATAAAAATAATGCATTTTTCTTATCCTACAGGGTAGTAGAAATGAACTAAGATTGTGAATAAAAAGTACCTGGAAAAAAAGTAAAGCTTTTTATATATGTATGTTATTTTTATTATCACAAGATCTTACTGATATTATTTTAATTTACTCTTTAGCACAAACAAATGGATGGGATGTGGACAAAGTAAACCTTGACAAAGGAAATTATGCAACATATAGTTTTGAACATATCCATTTACTCCTTCACCACCATAAACGTTATTATGGACTAGGCATTGCAAAACAGGAGGGACAGATCAACCAATCTACTTCCTGTGAAAGGATTTAAGAGGTTATTGTTTAAATTTTCACAAAGATACTCATCTACCTTGGGAAAAGGCAACTTCTCAGAGCTACTCCAACCAAATTATATAATGCCCTTAAACAGAACTTCCCTAGGTAGTGGTAGAAATGTTTAAATGTGTAAATTTGATTTAGCTACTTTACCAAAAAGCTGTCAATTTGAGCTGTTTGTAATTAGTAAAACATCTGTAATAAGACTAGTGTCTCAGAAACAGTTGCAGCTTTCTTGGCCAGAGAAGGGGGTGGGGACATGAAAGAGGGAGGGGGTGGGGAATTTGGACATGGACTTCACTTTAGCCCAGCTGTTTCTCATTTAAAGAAAGGATAAAGGGTAGACACTGAGTCAGTGGGAAAGCATCAAGACAAAGGCGAGAGGGGACATGATATCAAACCACACTGACCCTAAGTTGACTCAAGTGCGTGCCATCGGCATGCGGTGAGCAAAGCTTCACTTCTCTCCACAGTTCTGGGAGCTAGCCTTCATCGCCAAAAGATGTCCTAGTAAAAATATTTATGTGAAAACAACACAGAGGCGATGTTAAGAGCACCACTGACCTCTTACAATTTGAAATCATCTCTCCATGGCAACAAGAACTTGGAAAATCTCCCTCTCTCTGTGAATGATGCAAGACTCTTGGTTACACTAGGTGGTTTGAGACTTCCTCCTGGCTTTGAGCCTTTGTGGATTGGGAGGAGCATGTGGGAAGCACCAGTGGGTTGTTCGAATCCTTCTATGGAAGAGGCTGTTCTTGCTGTGGAAAGCTGGGCAAGTTAGGATAAAATTTGGGGTCTGCTCTCTAACTGGGAAAAGAAACTAGCTGAAGTTAATCATTCTTTCAACCAACCAACTGGCAAATATGTATGGAGCACATACAATGTGCAAGTGGCTGTGCTAAATGCAGGAAATCATGTTTTCAAAGGGACAGACAGGGTCCCTACCCTTAGAGACCTCATGATCTAGGAAGGGTAAAAGACATGAAAATGAGCCTTGGACTGCCCATTCTCATTTCATTAGACTTTCTTGAACACTCTAGCTTTGGTCCTACCTGTGACTACTTTCTGCGTTCCCCCTTCCAATATCTACTCAGCCTCTGACCCATTAGCTTCTGTTCTGTGCCTTTTTGTTCCTATCAACCACAATTTTATTTCTTTGAGTGACTCAGAGTGAACCATTAAGCATAGGACCAAGCAAAGCCTTAAGCCAAATTATAAGGAAGACAAGGCTTATTGTTGATGGCACGCTTTCTTCCTGTTCTAGACTCCTTGGCTTTGTTCACTCTCTTTCTCTGCTTTGACTAATCATCCTTATCTCTACCTTTCAAAATTGTATATGTCTTTCAAATTTCAACTTAATCGTCATCCTTTCTATGAGGTTTTACTGTTCACACTTGCCCAGTATTCACCTCCTTTAAACTTCCTTAGTACTTTGCCCTATTCTTGGGATAGCAGAGACTCTTATTTTGCAGTTATTTTATTTTGCTTCTGACTGGAATGGAACCATCTTATTTCTCTCTGTATTTTAGCAGCCAGAAATGCAGAACTTTGAACATAGTAGGTGCTTAATTAGAAACTTTAATATAGGCCTTCAGGTTAGAGAGAGACAATTTTTGAATCTTGGCACTGCTTTTAATGGAAAGACATCATTCATCTCTAGTCTCAAGTTCATGCATCTCATTGGAAATGGAATAATAGTAATGATAGGATTTCTGAGAACAATAAATGTTATATCATATGAAAACCCCTAGCCTAGACTCTGGCTCATTGGAAGCATTCCATAAGAGTTTCTCCTCTTTCATTCTCTCAACATGTTTTTGCTGAATTAAAATGAATTGAAAATAAACTGAAATTGAGTGATATTGAATAGCCCATACTTCCCCCAAAGTTCTGCTTTACTTGTTGTCTTCTAATTCTATCATTTTGATCAAAGGTCTGCAACTATAGGCCATGTACCAAAGCTGACTCCAAACCTGTTCTTGTAAATAAAGTTTTATTGAAATACAGCCATGCCCATTTATTTACATTTTTTTCCTCTGGCTTCTTTCTATTACCCTGTAGGAGTTTAATAGTTGCAATAGAGACTATATGACCATGGTTGGCAAAGCCTAATATAGTGACTCTTTCTGGCCATTTATAGAAAAAGTTTGCCAACTTGTGGTTTCCAATTAAGTTAAGGCTCTCTTTCTTCAGAAACCCCTGTGAAAATTTCAACATGCTACCTCCACTAAGTGACATGTGGAGCTACTTGCACCATTACCACATTATCATTAATCAAATCATCACATGAGTTTCAAAAGCAAAGAATGAGGGAGGGCCTCTCTGGCAGGGCCAAAAAGAGAGAGGAAAATTTGGGCCAAAATTTGAGTGTTGACTCTTAAAACAGAAAAGTAAGCTTCATTTTGTGAGTAGGATTGTGGAGAGCTGATAATCAGCTGATAATCGAGTTAAATCTAAATAAGGAGTGGGGTAGTGGTAATAATAATAATCTAACCTATCTTTACCAGAGTTCCCAAAAATACAGAGACTGGGACAGAATATTGGAATCACAATCCCAGAAAATGGGAGTCAAAGAAAAAGAGGATTTGGAAAAAAAGAAAGAGAAAGAGGAGTGGGGAAGGGAATGAAGGAAAGTAATTTTAACAGTATGTTCATAACAAGCACTATTGAGTGCTGAGTCTCACGGGGCTTCATAGAATTTCTATTCTCCAAAACTGTCCATCAAGAAGTGAAAAGAGAGGCTAGCTCCTAGCTTTTCTTAGTCAAAGTGTGCCCCAGAGTACACTGACTCCACCACATCTCAGGATTGTGACTCTTGACCAGAACCCAGGACAGAAGTAGTGACATCTACTGTGGAAGCCATGGCATGAGGGGCCAACCTGTCAGTAGCTGTGAGTCTCATCTGCAGCCTGTAGCCAACAGCCTAGCTGGCCTGGCCAAGTGGATCAAAGCACACATGTGGGTACCAAGTGAGTCTCAAAGTCTGCTGAGCCCCAGGGAAGCAGGGGAGCCCTGGAGCAGACTAAGAGGTGAGAAAGGTGCTGACAGGTCATGACTGCCAGGAACGCGAAGGACCAAGAAAAGTCCTCACAGTGGGCCTGGCCGATCAAATGACAGAGTGCCCACGTATCTTCATATATGTGGTGACCTGTCATATGGAAAAGGGACTAGACCCATCCCATGTGGACACAGGGAGCCAAACTGAAACTGATGGGGTAGAGATTACTGGGAAACAGTACTTAGAAAAGGGATTTTCTAGACATCTGAGCTGGTTTCCAACAATACAGTGAGCTATCACACAAAAGTAACATATTCATCAATGGCAGTAATGAACGGCTCATGGGTGCTTCTGGAAGAAAAAGCTAGAGTCCTCTGGTCTGGTGGGAGGCAGGGCTAGATAAGGGCTGACGGCTTCTAGGGTTCGTTTTAAGGAAGAGTCAATACCAACACACACATATTTTTACTCTGTTATTTTAATTTCTATGCGGGAGAAAAAAAGATACTTATCAAATCATAATGTTACTAATAATATCTACTAGTATTTAGTTCTTAATATATATCAAGCACATTGCCAATAGCTTTATACATATCACTTAATCTTCACAGCAACTATGAGGTAATTATTATCATTATCTCCAATTTACAGATAAGAAAACTGAAACCAACAGAGGTAAAGCACAGACACTTGCTCCAGGTCCCCCAGCTACTAAATGTCACCAGCAGACAGCTGGGGGCTGAAGCCCATGTCCCTAGCTGCTCTGCTGCCTTGATTATTCTGCACTTGCCTACTGTTGTAAACTCAAAACCTTTGGAGCCTGAGCTTTTGGGAAAGAGAATCATGTGGAAAGATACCAGAAAGGTCACTTTGATAGACAAAACTGCATTTGAAACAGCCTGAACATTTTTTCTGTGCAAATTCTCTGAAAATCCTTTCCTTATGAATCCCTTATTTTCCTGTTGCAGTTAAACACCTCCCAGACTGTGTGCTGCCATTTAAAAAGTTTTGAAAAGCATTTTTGCAGATTTCTTCCAATGAAAAATCAACAAAATCATCAAAAGACAGGCCTCCCCCGCCCCCACCCCAGGGTGAAAATGACTTTGGAGAAGAATGAGACAATTGAAACAAGGGACAATAGCCTCCGGAGCAAGATCTTAGTGCAACGAAGGGCAGGGAGCTGGTAAAGTGTTTATGCAATACAAGGATAGTCCAATCTGCAGAAAATAAAGATAAAAACGGAGAGGAAATTCTGCATTCTGAAGGCGCTGGCACTGAGAAGCCAGTGACAAGATAGGCCGAGACCGTATCTGTGGAAAGTCACAGCTGCAGGAAGCTGCAGGGTGGTGGCTAAAAGCTTGCCACCGTGCCCCTCCCAGTCTCTGCCTGAGACAGAGCACATCTGTCAGGGGTCCGTAATGCCGCGCAGCAAGAAAAGATCTGTTGTTGTTGTTGTTTTTTTAATTTTTAAAAATTAATTTATTAATTTATTTTTTATGGTGATGTTGGTTAACTAAATACAGTAAGTTTCAGCCGTACACTTTAACAGTTAGGCATATATATATTTACACTGTGTGTTCACCTCCCATAGTTAGGTTTCTTTCTGTCACCACATATTTGACCCCTTTACCCTGTCTACCTCCCCGCTCCTCTCCCACCCCCACCCTCTGGTAAGCACTAGTCTGTTGTCCAGGTCCATGAGTCTCTGTTTGATTGTCCTGTTCATTTAAGATCTTTAAATATTTGCACTACATTTTAATTTTAAAAGGACACATCTTGCTATGATTTAATTCTCTAATTTTTCCACCATAGCTGAAATGTTTAGTCTTGAGTTATAGTCTAACACTCTCCATGGTTTGGGATTAAAAGTGTAAGCTTCAGAATCAGACTGATGGAATTTTTAATGTTGGCTCAATCACCTATTAAGAGATGCAAACCTTGGATAAATCACTTAACTTCTCTAAATTTCAGGTTTTTAATCTATCAATTGAAGTGGTTTTAGCTGATTCCTCACAGAGTTGTTACTGAGTTAAATGAAGTAATATATGCTAAGCTCTTGAAATAGTTCCCAGCACATAGTAAATCCTCTAAAAATTGTAACAATTACTATTACTTTTTACCCATTTTCATCTGTGTGAAAGAAAGAAAAGGTTATTTTTTTAAGGAAGTAAAAATCTGAGACTAGACCACTTAAAATGTTGAGGGCTAAATTTTGAAATAAACTTTCAGAAAAAGTTAATTACCCTCCCAGCTCTCCTGTGCCCACCATCCCCTCTGAATAGTCTTTTTAAGACATGAGATATTCTTATGCTGCTTCAGATTATATCCAAGAAATATGTCCTCTGGGTAGGACACACCTTTTGAGGCTTTCTCTAGAGTTCACTCAATTTTTACCCCTCGCCCTATCTTCTACAACACAGCACCCTTTTTTGGTCTGAAACTTTTTCTTCTCTTTTTTTCCCAGAAGGTTCTTATTCTCGAGAGAATATTTACTTTACAGGATTATTAGAGGATTAAATGAGATGATACCTGTAAAGTTCTTAGAATACTTCCTGACACATAGTAAAACAAAATGTTAGATATTAATGTTTAATATTAACATTCCCTCCTTTTATCTGACAAAAAAAAATTCTTCTACCTGTGTCACTTCATGGCATTTCTGCTTTCTGTCCTGATATCAGTAGGTTACCCTCTGTTCGTTCCAGCTGCTATAAAAGAATATCATAGACTAGATGGTTTAGCATTTACTTCTCCCAGTTCTGAAGGCTGAGAAGTCTAAGATAAAGGCGCCAGAAGATTTGATATCTGGTGAGAGCCTCACTTAGGGGTTTATAGACTATCATCTTCTCACTGTGTCCTCACGTGGTGAAAGGGGTGACGGGGCTCTCTCAGGTCTCTATTCTAAGGATACTAATCCCACTTATGGGGGCTCCACTTTCAATTTAACGACTTCCCATCTCCAAATAACAACACACTTGGGGGCGTAGGACCTCAACATATGAATTTGGGGGAACATAAATACTCAGTCCATAACATCTGTCCAACATAGTATATTTCATTTTAAACATCTCCAATTCCTGGCTATGGTGAGCATCTGGAATCTGACCAGCCAGCATCATCTCTTTCTGAAGGTACCTGCGACCTTTTTCCGAGTTTGTTAGATGCGCTGTCTTAGTACATCGCCCATCATAGCTCTTCTCACACTGAATTGCTTTTGCAGGTTATGTGTCGTCTCTCCCACTATATCGAGTGTTCCTTGAAAGCAAAACGCTACTCTCATTTATCTATGTTTTTTTCCAGAACCTCATATAGAGCCTGGCATAGAGTTGTTAGCCAAATAATATACTTATTTACATTTTTAGATAGAAGCACGCTTGGGACCTAGTTCAAATCATACCACAAGTATAACTAAGTCCTGAATATATATAGGGGTCAAGCCGTACCCCTTACATGTGGCAAATTTGAATGCATCTTCTCTGTGTGCAAATAGTAAGCAATAGGGTCTACTTTACTTTAAAACTCTGAACTCAAGAGATGCGTGACACTCCACTGGAAAACGTCATTGCTTCTAACTGGGTAGTTTACTCATTTGTAGTAAAATTAATTTGGACTATTTAGCAGAAAATGCCAAAAGATTATAATGGAAAAAGACTGTGGTTGCTTGTTTATGGAATTTGGTATGGGCCATCCTTGCCTAGGCCTCTTAGACCATTGTCCACTTTGATCCAGAACCCACTGGCAGGCCTCAAGGCTGGTCACTTAGTATATTAAGCAACATATTAATGTTTATCTATAATATTGTCTATACTTTTGTTTCTGGCATCAAATCTTCTGGTTTTTGATTTGTAATAGAAACCAGACATCACATCATTGATGTGTCTCAAAAGCAGTGCCAGACTTCCTGTTCTCCTTGGGAAGGATTCAATGGCTAATGAGAAGACATGGAGAAGGTAGCCCCGGGGATTCAGGTGACGTCTATGCTATGCAGACCAGAAAAGCAGCAGATCCAGGGGCCCAAGATGGAAAATCAATTTTTCATGGAAGAGACAAGGAAGCTTCTGAATTGAACTGCTCAGAAGCCTCAGATTCTGGCACTGATTCATTCTCTGGACAGATAGAAATTTGCCAACTATATGCCAATGTCTGTGCTATGTACTAGAATCACAGAGATGAAATACGTGTGTGTTATACACATATATATGGTACATTTAAAAAACAAATATAAGTGATTTAATCTTTTAAAATAGATTAAAATTTCATAATAATAGAGGTACCAGATGAATTACGACATATTGGTTGTGTAGAGAAACAGTAGAAAACTGTAGGTATAATCACAAAAAAAATTATTATATGAAATTTTCTGGTACAAACCATATGTATAATTTTTCCTTTTTGTGATATTATAAAATCTTAATATCATTGACCATTGTGTTAAGTAACTTGTGCCATGTCTCCTTAGGCTCCTCTTGGCTGTGACAGCTAAATTTTAACAAACTCTTAAGAATCAAGTGAGGGTTAACATGCCAATTTAGAATAACTGGGAGTCCCAGATACTAAGGTATGTGCACTTACCCAAAACCTCTTTTCAATGGACCCTTCAAGTCATGGGAAATATTGAGGTAGGACAGAAAATTAAAGAGAACCCCCTTTAGAGTCACAGGCATGCAGATGGTGACAGGCTGTTGCTGGGATACAGGGAACAAACCTCATTCCCTTCCCCAAACTGTTTTCTCATATGAAGAAGATGCCTTAAGCTGGAAACCCTTTTAACCTCAGAACCCAGACAAAATTCATTGCTTCTAAGAGGGTAATAAAAGCAAAATCACATGGAGGGGCAGGAAACCCTTCTACCCCAGAAGGAAGCAAAGATCTATTGTTTCAGAAAAAAAGTAACAATCTTTGGTTCTTGGAGAGACTTCTGCGCTGATACAAAGTAGAATTCTGCTATCACTGAAAGACATTCAGGAAAATTTCTTCCCGGAGGAATCCTTATAGAAACAGTGCAGATTTTGCACCATGGGGTGAGGGGTAAAAATTATGAGAAAGCCACAAATTTGAGACCCAGGCCCAAAATTCCTGCATAAGACTGAGGCTGTACTATCAGAAATGAGAAAATTGCCTTCCACCAAAACAAGTCTAGAAAACCAAATAAAATGGAACAGAAGTCTACTACTGGGGGTTAGGTGAGAGCATGGAAGAAAATTCCCACTGTAACAGGCATGCAAGGACTGCTGAAAGCCAAAAGTGGAATAGTGAATTGAGAAAAATCCTTTGCTCTCCAAGACAAAAAAAGAAAAAAAAAAAGAGCCCACTGCTAAAGCAAATTGAAGTACCTTGTGCATTGAAGGTGACTCTAGCAACAATGAAATCCAAACTGAGCTCACCTTTTAACCACATTGACTCAATCCCCCATATTATCAGACAAAGAATTGTGACCATTTCAGGCTATAAAGTTTTCCTACACATGCTGTGTAACAGTTAATTAAAATTAATGACACACAAAACAGGTTGGCTACTCATATAGGTGTGGAGGATAGGAGAATAACAGGTTTGGGAAATAAAAACAATAATTTATTTATGGACACTGTATTAAGATCAGAAGTTATTAAACTGTGGACTTTGAACCAAATCCAGCTGGCCTCCTGTTTTTGTATGGCCTGTGAGCTAAGAATGGTTTTTGCATTTATAAATAGCTGACAATAATTAAAAGGAGAATATTTATGAAATGTGAAAATTATGTAAAATTTAAATTTCCCTGTTAATAATAAAACTTACTGGAATACAGCTGCACTCATTCATTTACACATTGTGGTTGCTTTTGCACTAAAATGACGGGATTGAAGATTTGTGACAGAAACCATATGTGGCACTAATCTCTTCACACTGCTCCTTGGTATACTATAAGTCACAGTGGCATAGTTACTACTTAACATCATTTCAAGTGTCACATGTATTGTCATGAAGTGGTGTTTTTATTACCAGTGCATACCCATTATTTCAATAAAAGAAAGAAGTGGACTGTGGATGTCATGCCTTTAAGGCACAGTGAAATGTGGGTTATTTTGTTATCAAATTGGATAGCAAGGCACTGTGTTCATTATGCAATGACACTAGCTATGGAATATGACATGTGATGACATTACTAGATTAAGCATTTATCAACATATTCCCAAGTCACAGAAAAGCAATAGTTCAAAAAATTAGAAAGTTTAAAACTGAATATTTCACCACGCAGAATTTCTTCACACAAATAAAAGTAAGGCTACAACCAAAGAAAATTCTGAGTGGCTCATTTGTTAACTGGCCAAACAAGAAAGTCACTGATGGGGAATTAATTCAATCATGTTTGATTGCAGCAGCCAGAGAAATATTTCCAAAGAAAATTTGCTTAAGACTATTAGCCATTTAGCAAAAGAAATTGCTAGGAGAATCATGAACATGGGGAGCAACATCAATAGTCAATTAAAAACAAATAAATAATTTTAAGTGATTTTCATGGTTCTTAATGAGTCAACATGTGTTCTTAATACTACTCGGTTGTTGTTTATTCAAAGAGTTAATATTGAGTTTGATGTGACTAAAGAATGAGCCTGAGTGATATGCACGGAATAACTATTGGCAGGAATAATTTCAAAATTAAGAAAACATAATTAAATATGACATGCAGTAAAATCTGCTAAAATGTATGACAACTAATACTGGCGAAAATACAAATGGAGCAGAAAAAGAAATACAGTATTTTTAAAGTTGATAGTGTATTATTCATCAGCAGAAACATTGCAGAAAACTTTTAGTAATCATGTATATTATAGTAGTAGAGTCAATGGTGAGCTTCTTATGCTTTCATGGACTTAATCATTGTCAGTTCTGTGAATTTTTTAATCGAAGCTATGAATTGCAGCTGAATGTCCTGACTTACCCTATCATACAGCAGTTCAATGACCTAGTAACATTCTGTTGCTATTTTTTTGGAACTAGTGGCCAAGATTGAAATTTTTTGAACAAAAATGAACCATCTCCAATCACTATTGTCAAACATTGAGCAGCTTTGAAGATTACTTTTTGCTGTATTCTTAATAATGTTTATCCATTAATTCAGCCTGAAATTATAAGGCAAAAGAACATTTATTTGAGATACTTACCCTGCAGTAGTTATTTCTATGACAACTAATGTTTGAATTATAATAACATTGATCTGCTTTAAAGACTCCTTGTGCTGTCAGAATTTAAAACAAAAATTGAGCTCTGCATTCTCACACAAATTTGCAACAGATATGTTTTCTGAGTTCAAAGTAAACTTTCAGCAGCTTTTATCAGACTTTAATGCAAGTTCAAAAGACACGTTCAAGTTTTAAAATCCATTGAACTGTGCTGTCAGAGAAGGTCCAGCTAAACTTCAATTTAAAGTATTAATCTATAATATAATGACATGTTAAAAAGCAACTATGACAAAAAGAATCTAATAAAATTCTATAAATACTATCTAAGTAATGAATATGCTCAACAAAAATCATGTACACATGGATTGATATCAGTATTTGGTGACATCTATCTCTGTGAAAAGATATTTTCAAAGACAAAATTTGTTTTATATAAAATAGTACAGATCAACATTAACAGGAAAATTTGCAAATTGATTTTGTTTATAGGAAAGACTGCCTTTGAACTTCAGTTAGGCAAAATATTACCCCACTCACCAAGCAGAATTCTATTTTTATCATTAGTGGATCTATATGATAAAAACTATCATATTAATATATAATATATTATTGTGCTTAATGTATAAATTATTAATATCAATAATGTTATATTAATTATCATATTAACATATAATTACATTCATTAATTTAATCAATAAAAGTTTAGGGAAATTTGTCTGCTCTATTGTTATAAGTATCCATAATATCTTCAATTTTGCCTCTCAACCTACAAAGTCTAAAGTATTTGACCCTTTATGGAAAAAGTTTGCTAATCTCTAGTCAAGAAAACTATATTTTAGTAACAATGAACCCTGAAATCTCAAGGACTCAATATAAAAAGGTTTATTTATTTTTCATGGATCAGTAGATGTGGGTCTTACAGTTCTTTTTTGTGCTTTCCTCCTGCGGTGACTCAGGAATCCAGATATCTTCCATCTTGCAACACTGTCACTTCGGAATCCTTTATTTTGATTGTATGAAAGAGAAAATATGGAGAATTCCCATCTACCATGGAATGGAAGTGACAAATTCCTCTGCCAAAATTTGAAAGTCATCGGAATATGGATATTTAAAGACATGAGAATGAATATCATCTACGAAGAAAATAGAATGAGAAAAGTCACTCAAGGAACATGCCTCAAGGCACTTAAATGTATACAGGCCCAGTCAACAAGAGGAAAATGAATATGAGAAGGCCATTGTAAGTGACATCTAGAAGAAGAAAACCAGGAGACTTTGATTTCACAAAAGCCAAATAAAAAGAGAGAGTGCCATGTATTGTCTGTAGTATGAATTACCAACGTCACTAAGGAAGTCACAACTTTCCTGGACTGAATTTCCCACACTCATTTATTAACATATTGATAATACCTACCTCAAAAGATCCATTATGAAGATAAAATGCAATAGTGTATATGAAAGTACTGTGATCCCTACACAAATTATGACATTAATTATCATTGTAGTCACATGCAGATGTTCCTCTCCTTTGCCGCATCTTCTTGGAGAGTTACAATTCTCCTGTAACTTACAACCATTGCCTTCAACTTACCATATCAGGTTTTACCAAACTGGTTTGGGTGTGGATAACCACAATCTAATTGAAAGTCAGTGATTCCCAAGCTGAAGCATTTCAGAAGCAAGACTAGCTAGGGATATAAATCTCTCTTTCAGTAAAATGGGAGTGGTACGTTAAATCCTTACGATCTTTCTAGAACAGAGATCTAACTCAAGCTGGCAGCTCCTGAGCCACCACAGGCCATAGGTAGACACAGTAAGCTATAGTCTGTAATTCTGGTAAGTAGTGTCTTAAACTTTGGGGAAAGCATAAAAGCAGCTGAATGAAAGCTGTGTCTAAAGCTCTCTGGCTGTTAGGCATAATCAACAGTAAAGGTAAAAATAAACAAATATAAATGTGTCTCTATTTAACTCTAGACCTTTCACTTCATAGATTTTTATTAAAACACTTTTTTACTTTCACCAAAAGCACAAAGTTTAGATTGTGCTTTTTTTTTTCTTCCTTTTTTTCACAATGATTTATTGGAATTGTTCAATTGAAACCATATGCTGGCTCAATAATTCTCAAGTGCAAAGTGTGTACCATTTTAAGACCTAATAAAAAAAAAAGGAGGGGGCACTAGCATAGCAGGATAAATACTCTTGGACAGATGGAGACACTGTTGTTTCTAGTCTGTTGGAAAGGAGTAAAAGCCACCCCTTTGATTAATCACCTACAGAGAAGACATGTAATGCAATTGAGGTCATGACACCCTAGTATACTGGAAAACACATAATTTGTAGAGAAACAAACCTAGTTTCAAATCCACTTTTTCCATCTGTTGGCTCTGTGTCCTTTTAAAGCATTTGTAATCTTATGAAGACTCAGTTTTGCTTCTTGTAATGTGAAGAGTATAATGCCTACCTTAAATAATCATCAGGCAGACTAAACAGACTTAATAAGTAAAGCATACATTATGAAGATAAAATGCAATAGTGTATATAAAAGTACTGTGATCTCTACATAAATTATGACATTATCACTGTAGTCAAATGCAGATGTTCCTCTCCTTTGCCAAATCTTCTTGAAGAGTTAAAATTCTCCTGTAACTTACATAAGGTGGGTACACCTTAAAGCCATTTCTAGACTCTGATGCTCTTTGTTCTTTTTTGTTTTTCTAAACATTGATTACAGAAAACTAAAAAGTCAAATAGTATAGCAAATTCGATAAAGTCCAAAACCTGAAGCATAAATAGGAATGAAAATGAATCTAATCAGTCAGGAGCACTTACTTTGCACCCCTCAACCCAGCCAAAGCTTCTCCAAAGCTAATGTGCACCTCAGTTACCTGGGGACCTTGATTCAGGGGGTCTAGGGAGGGTTCTGAAATTCCATATTTGTAAAAATTTCCAGGTGATGTCAATGCTTCATCATTGGTGAGCAACATTTTTGCACAAGGAAAAATTTAAAGGAAGTAAAAATGTTTAAGACCTACCTTTTTAATTCTAGTAGCTTTATTGAATTTCATGAAGAAAAATGTTTGTTATTACAATTCGAAATAATAGTAATAGCCAATATTATTGAGAACTTATCATGTGTTAAATTGCAATGTGAAATGCTTTACAAATATTTTCTTATATTAACCTCTCAACAATCCTTATGTACCTACTACTGTATTAGTATGTCAACAATAAGGAACCAGAAATCCAAAGAAGTGAAATAACTTGGCCACAGTCATGTAAATATCAGAGCCAGGATTTTAAAACAAATTTGTTAAGTTCTGAGCCTATTCAGCTTTCTGCCTCTGATTTTCTGAAAAGTAAAATATCAGTGAGAAATGAGGCACCATACTTTACAAAAATAATATTACTGAAAGAACAAATTTGAAATTGAAAGATATAGAAACTGTTTTCTCTCTCTTTAAATAGAGCTTTGGAGTTCACAAAGGGCATTTATATGTATGTCTTAGTGTATCTTTAAACTCAAGTTCAATATTATTATAAATTTCAGTGTATATCCAGTACCTAAGACAGTGTCTGGAATATAATAGGTGTTCAATAAATACTTGCTGAGATACAAATGTATAGATGACTGAATGAATTTACGGGTAGTAATTGCCTGGTGCCCTGTTGAGGGAAACATAAAGCTAAGATATAGGGCACATTGTGGTACATGTCTGATATATGCCATGGCTGCAGGACAGCCGACATCACACAATTGCCACATTTGTACCAGGACATCAGCCCTGGAAGGTAAGATCAATTTAGCCTTCAACCCCCTGACTTAGTAGTGTAGACAAGATTGGGAGAAAACGAGTAAAATATGGAGAACTTGGTATAAATGGATTGGCCTCTGAGAATTCAATTTCAAATAAAGACACATTAGGAGATTAATGATTGAAATGCACAAGGATTGGCTCACATACAAGTTAGATGCAGCAGTGCAGTAACTTCCTCCTGGTCTCACCTAAATGTGTTGATCAGAAAAGAGGCAGAAGATTGAGGGTTGGTTCTCAAAGAATATAGTAAAAAGGAGAGTCAGAATAGCAGTTCTTAAGAGTGCCAGTCAAGAGCAATTCAGTGAAGACTGTGTCATGTGGTTAAGGGTATGGTTTCTCCAGTCATTTTGGGACAGATAACACCCTAAGTAGAGATGGATGCCTCAGTTTAATTTCGCCTGGTAAAGTTAAATATCTAAAATATTTATAGCTAACTCATCTTACATCTAGGGTGTGCTCACTAGAGTACCTGGGTGTATATATTGGCTTCTCAGAATAGATACACTAATAATTTGACCTTCTCATATACAGCACTGGATTTCCCCTCTCAACTCTTTCAGAATAAACCAGGTTATGATGTGGCAATGAACAACTACAAATCTCAGTAGTATGCAAACCAAAAGTTTATTTCTCACTCATGCTAAATATCCAAATGGCTTGGCAGTGGGTTTCTGCTCACCGATGTCACTGGAAGTAACAGGATGCTAGAGGCTCTATCTTACATAGCCTTTCATTGTCACTTCAGCAGGTAGAAGGGATGACTTCAAATTAGAATTTCCTGGACCACATTGTTCTTCAGGTATCCTCTCCTGAAGAACAACAGCATAATGTTTCTTAATTTCACCTTCTGTGGGCTTTGTGAGGAAAGACCTAGAATGACATTACTGACAATCTATTTCAACTTGTCTGGCTCTCTCTCTAGCAACATCCTACTACTGGATTTACCACATGGTACATTTGTGATTTTGGTGACTCATATCATCACAAGAATGATCCTACTTCCAGGCTACCTCTTCCATGGCTCATTTCTGGAAGATATTTGTGCCAGATACATAATTCTTGGTTTACAGGTTCTTTTTTTCTTTTTCTTTGGGTAGTTTAAAGAGACTCTAGTTTCTTCTGACTTACACTGTTTATTCACAATTTGTCTTTTTGTTCTAGCTGATTTTTAGACTTTATCTGTAGTCTTAAATAGTTTGATTCATAATTCTTTTATTGGGTTTCTTAAGCTTTTTGGATCTGTGGGTTTATAGTTTTGATCAAACTTGGAAATACATTGGCCATTACACCTTCAAATACTTTTTTTCTGTTTATTTCCATTCCTTTCCTTCAGAAACTGCAATTACATATACATAAGAATGCTTGAATTTGATATTATCTTCATATTTTTTCAATCTTTTATATTTCTGTGTTGTATTTTAGGTTTTCAACTTCACTATTTATTTTTCTATCATTAGTTACCTACCTTTAATCAAGTATGGTTTATTTTACATCTCAGACTATTTAGCTTTCATATCTATAGTTGATTTGGTTCTTTTTTATACTTTCTGTGTCTCTACTTAATATCAACCATCTTTCCTTGATCTTCTCTTGAATAAAATGGAAAGTAGTTATAATAACCCATTAATGTTCCTGTTTACTAATTTAATCAGCTGGATCATTTCTGGGTCACTTGTGATTAACTGATTTTTTTACTCATTATAGGTTCTATTTATATAAAATGAGAAATGCCTGGTAAATTTGTATGTTTGGAAATTTTTAGTTAAGTGAAAGATTATTAATTTCACTTTGTTGAGTGTTAGATATTTTTGTATTGTTATTGACATTCTTGAGTTTTTGCGGGGGGATGCGGGTACCTTACCTGGAAACAATGGGATCTTTACAGGTTTTGTTTATAAACTTTTTAAGCCTGGATCATAGCAGCATTTAGAATATATTTAATATTTCCCCACTACTGATGCAAAATTTTATTGAGTAATCCATCCAGCATTCAGTGAATTATGAAGTTTTCTGCCTAGTTGGAACTGAACCCCTTTTCAGCCCTGAGTGAGAACTAAAGATTGTTTTCTCTAATCCTTTTGGGCAGTTCTTTATTTCTAGGAGTTTCCCTACATGCATTTGCTTATCAGTACTCATTTGAAGACCTGAGGGAGACTCTCTGCAGACTTCTGGAGGTCCTTCTCTATGTATTTGTATTCTCTCCACTACTTTGCTCTGTGACCTCTAGCCAATTTACACTCCCTGGACCTCTAGCCTCACTTTCTCAACTCAGGGAGGCCACTAGGTCCAACTTGGCTTTCCCGTCCCTACATCATATCTGGTTCCCCATCTCTCAGGGGTCACTGTCCTCCTTTGCCTAATGCTCTATATCTGGAAAAACTCTTGTTTAATGTACTGTGTCCAGTGCTTTTGTTATTTCAGTTTGGAGGGTATAGTCAATCTCTGTTTCTCCATGTTGGCCAGAAGGATAGATCAATGTGATATATTTTTTAGTGTCTTAAGTTTACCTATAAGATTTGAGTTTATATGATCTGGTGATGTTCTATTTTGGTTATTTGAGATGGCAGTTTTTAATCAATAGTCTTTCTTCCTCAAACTAAAATACCTATGAACCTCTTTATGTTTACAATTCTAAGGCCAGGATCCCAATATACTATAATATCTAGATTAAGATAAAAACAAAAACAAAAACATTTTGCCTGTACATTGGCAAACACTTGAAATCTACATGTATCCAAATATCCTGATGTTTGGTTTCACACAGACCTAACAACTGAATGCTTACTTTTCTCTTTCCTGTCAGCTGTTGGACTCAGCATCCACAGTGAATTCCACAATGCAGACCACAGTGAATTTACCATTCCAGAGCTAATCCTTTCTTTCTCTTCAAGCGGCTTTGGAATGCAGCCATACCTGAGCCAAGGAGGGCCCCGGAGGTTAAACATAAGAAATATTTTTCTTTAATTGGAGATTGTAAAAATCATTCTACAAGTGGAAAGCAAATTTATAATGACAAACCACTTATTGTTATTTTTAAACTTGTTTATGAACTTGTTTATTATTCCTGACAGAATATTTTTCTTCTCTGGAGATCATCTTGTCCTTTTCCATTTGGCTCCTACTTTTGAGATAAAGCCATTATCAATAAACCATTTGGAATGAGAAAAAAGGAAGATGGCTTATCCTGGGCAGAAAGCCTCATCTCATCTTATCCAAACATATATTGACCCAGTGATGTGCCCCAGAGTGAAGTGGCTCAATATCCCTAATACTAACTAAAATCTCTATGAAAAGACTGAAAACATTTTTATTTTGTGTTGTCTCTATATTAAACATCTTCAGCCTTATTATATTACTGTGCTGTCATAACAGTGTTATTATTAGTCACATGTCTTTCCACTATTTATAAATTATAATTTGCTGTCAGTTTGTACCAAGCACTGCTCTGTTTAGGGGATAAAAATGATTTCCATCATTATAAACTGTTCAGAGTCTCTAAACACCAATAGTTACTTGGTTACTTGACAGACCTCCTTGGCAGTACAAGCTCTATTTTTAAACTTTGTTATAATCCAAACTACATTTTTATTTTTTACGGCCTTGCAAAAAAAACACTTCAAAGGTTATTTTCCATATGATTAATGTTAGGACAAGACAAATTTTGTTGTTAAATGTTATTAAAACCTGCCTCTTTTATTCGTCATCTTTGAGAAAAGGAAATTATACCTACCCCCTCTCCCCCATTTTCTTTGCAAATTTGTATGTGGACAACCACACATCTTCAAAGTTGATTTAACTATCCTCAAAGGAAACCTTCATTTATATGAAAAGAATTGCAATTTGAAAAAATATGTTAAGTGTCTAATAATGCAGAATATTTTTAATGTTTAATGTATATTATAGGATATATGAAGTTACCTAATAGAAATCCCTTCCATTTAGGTAACGGTGTGAGGCAAAATCTGGGAAGCAATATCTTAATAAATATAGGAGGGACCTGGAAGCAAGAAAAAAATTAAAATCCATCTGTCTTGGATTATTTAGCTTGACTATAATTCCTGGATTTTAGGATTTTGGGTTAGAAGTTTTCCACTTAGCTTAAAATAGAAAGGCTTCATCACAAAATAACACTCTACAACACATGGGGATCACATCTCCCTTTACTTTGCTTTGCAGCCCAACTCATAACAATGGCAATAAAAATTCTGACTCATGAAAATCAACTAATTTAAACTCAAAGTCTATAAGAATGGAATATGCTGATTTTATTTCAACGGTGAGAGAAATCTATCAGTCTCCTGATCCAAAGGCTTGCGTATCTGTCTTCAGAGACAAGTAGTTTAAGAGACTAATGTAAATGAGAATCTGTAGTCTGCACACCCAGGTTCAGGATGTCAGAGAGGCATTCTGTCTAAAGAATGTGAAGTCGGGAGCTCCATAAGGTGAGTGCTTTCAGAATGTGGCCCAAGTTTTTCTACCTCTTTGCACTACTTCTTTTTCTTTATTTATCTTTTTCCTCTTAAAATCTACATTATATCTTATGGCGGAAAATGTGAGGAATGCAAACCAAATGAAAGAACATAGCTATTGCCTATATCCTCCCTTATCCACAGCTTCAATTTCCATGGTTTCAGTTAGCTGTGGTCAAACCACAGTCTCAAAATTTTAAGTGGAAAATTCCAGAAATAAACAATTCATAAGTTTTGAATTGCGCACTATAGCGTGATAAAATCTCGCACTGTCCCACTCCAACTCACCCAGGATATGCATCATCCCTTTGTTCGCGTGTCCATGCTGTATATGCTACCCACTCGTTAGTCACTTAGCAACCGTCTGGGTTATCATATCGACCGTCCCACTATGGCAGTACCTGTGTTTAAGTAACCTTTAAAGCATCTTAACACTACGTCACAATGCCTATCTCATTCACTTCACTACATTTCACCATATAGGCATTTTGCCATCTCACATCATCACAAAAAGAAGTGAGTACAGTACAAGATATTTGAGAGAAAAAGAGACCACATTTATATAACTTTTATTACAGTACTTTGGAATAATTGCTCTATTTTATTATTAGTTATTATTGTTACTCTCTTTCTGTGCCTAACTTAAAAATTAAACTTTGTGTGAGATATGTATGTGTAGGAAAAAACATAGTATATGTAGGGTTCGATATTATGCATAGTTTCAGGCATTCCCTGGGGGTCTTGGAACATATCTCCTGCAAATAAGGGAAGATTACTCAATACCTTCATAGAAAAAAGCATGCCACCTACCTTTTATCATGTTACCATCTTGGCTTTGTTGTTCTTATTTGATTAACCATTTTTCATATAGTATTGTGTAGTAATTGTTTCTCACTTTATTAAAATATCTTTAAATTTAATTTTCAAAAGATCCAAAATATTGTCAACATGTGGCTACATCAAGTATTTAGATTTTTTTCTATTTGGGCATCTTGCTTTTTCTAAATTTCTATTCTTAGAAACACTGCAGCACTGAACATCTTTGCTTATAAATCTTTCTATGCACTTCTGTATATGGCTCTGGTACATATTCTAGAAACAATATTATTAGGTAAAGGATATAAAAAATTTTAAATCTCCCAATGCAAATAACCATACTGTATTTATAGAAAAGTCAAACCCATTAATACCCCCACCTTCAACACATAAGAATGCTTGTTTTTCTGTGTCATATAGCGTTAAGAAATAAATATTTTATACTAAAATATTAGGACTGACATCTCATTTTTAGTTTCATTTTTGTTTTTTATTATTTGCAAGGTTACATACTTTATATGTTAAATAGGTATGTAATTTTCTTTACTGAAAACTGCATATTCATGTCACTTGCTCATTTATCTTCTGGGGACCTAGAGTTTTTCTTATTGAGTTCTATGAACACAATACACACTAAGAATGTTAACATTTCTTATAAAAATGTAAATATTCCAACCCATTTAATTGTGACTACAATGACTTTTACATATTTTTTTATGGAACCAAGTCTATATAATTTTCCTTTTATAGCTCTTTACATTGTTTTACTTGCTATTCATTTTTTACAGAGCTGCAGTAGCATGCTAAAGGTAAGACAGGCTGTGACTCAGACTCACCCCCAACAAATCAAGAGCTGTTTGTCATGAACAAAAACTTTGCAGGAAAAGTTCAGCAGTAAATGAATATGTTTCTCCTCTCTAAATAACCTTTAGCTATATGATATGTAAACACTGTTGAAGTCTTAAGCACCCTAATGAATTTTGTCTCAAGTCTATACCATTGAGTCCTCTCAGGTCTATGTTAAAACATACACTCAGTATTAAATTGGTAACCTCACTTATCTTCTAATCATTTCTTTCCTACTTCTGTCAACAAATATTCGATATTTTGCTGATCACTTGCTCTGAACTTGGTGAGATTAAAGACCATTCCAGTTAAAAATAAGAGGATATTCTAAATTAAGATTTGATACTCGAAGAGCATTATTTAAGCGAATTGTTAGCAAAAATCTAGATGAGCTTACCCTTCTATCTCCATTTGTTTGACATTTGAGGTCATCAGGGCCACCAGCTATAAGGGTCAAATGAAGACTAGGTTAAGGGAGTGACAAGTAAAGTATGGGTATTCGCTAGGTGGCATAAATAAAACCACAAAATAAGAAGTGTAGTAAACTGGGTCCACCCTGGACCTAGGATCTGGAAATAAGCTTTCTGAAAAGTATTCAGATTTCTCTCCCAAAGGCAATAATGGCAAGCCCATTTTGACTCATCGTCAAACTAGCCTCTATCATCCTGTTCCAACTGCATTTCTTTAGAATTAAGAACTGGATTTGGAGTTGGATTCAAAACATAATCAAGGACTTGCTCACTGCAGGACAATTTTTTCATCTCCAAGATCTTGAAGAAAAAAAAAAAAAAAGGCAGCCAAGAACCAAGAAACAGTGTGAAAGAGTTCCTGTTTACTGACATAGAAAAAGAGAAATGCTCTTATTAACACTGCTACTCAATCCCTCCATTCCCCACTCCAACTGGTGTCTGAGGGGCATCTGGTTGGCCATCTTGTGGACTTCTTTATAAACTTTATTAAGACCAGAAACAGTAGGAATAAGGGGTCTGACTCAGGCCTGTTGTTCCTCAGTCAATTTAGTCAGGGGCTCTTGCCTAAACAATTCCAAAATATTTGTCCTGTCCCCATGCAGATGTGAGCTTCTACTCTCTCAAATCATCAGAGTTTTGTGGGTCCTCTTATTATCCTCACTTGATACTTCCATTCTCAGCCTCTTTCCACCTCATGTGCCCTACAACTTCAACAGATTGTGGAGCTGCACCTACTACTTGTTTTCCCATGTGGCTGCTGAACGAAGTGCTTGCAGAATTGAAGTGAGACTGGCATAATTTCTCTCATACCCTATCCCCAATTCCATTGGACCTGATGACTAAAATGATGAGAATAATAAAACACTGCTCAAAGCGGGCAAATAAATTAGGTCTGATTCTTCTCCAACCTAGCTGGATCGTAAACCAGGGTGTGCACTTCCAACAGCAGAAAAGAAAACAAAAAAAAAAATTGCCAGGCAAATAGCAAATTATTCTGCAGGGTGGTCTGATGCTTCTGTAGTTTACAGACCAGAACACTCTAGGACTATATGTACAGTCTGCTGCATAGTTTACTTAGGAAGGGTCAAAAGTCAGCCTTCTGAGTGATACTCCCTTCTGCGTGTTCTGAATACTGGAATTCACAAGGCTCTTTCCCTTCTCTCCTGCCAGGATTATCTAGATTAAGTGTGAAACATCACTAGCTGACTTGGCCAGACAAAACATGTACTGAAATAGATAGATTATCTGACCATCATTAAATAGTAGAATTCCATAAATTCTACAGTTTGGTTATCAAAACAACCAACAGATATTTGGTACATGTTTGGTTCTGTGTTGATCACAGAAAATATAAACGTAAACATAACACATTCCTATCCTTGAAGAACTCACAGTCAGTTGGGATAGATAGGCCAGGTTAACAGATAACGCAATAAAATGCAATACACATTATAAAACAAATAAACAAATAAAGAAAAAGTACCATTGAAACACTAACTACAAAAACAACTTGTTGAAGCACTGAATAGGAAAGGACCAGCTTAATCTAGGATGTTGATGTGTATTCATCAAGCACCTCCTATGATCCAGGCACTGTGCTAGGCACTGTGTAGTGTAACTCGAACTTTAGAGAAAAACCTAGAACAAATAAATACATAAATTAAAGTATAATTTTAAATAGTGGCAAATGCCACTCGGAAAACACGGGTAGTTTAAAAGAGAATGATAGGGAGAACTAATTAAAACCCAGAAATCAAGGAAAGGCTTTTAGAAGAAATGATTAAAGACATGAGAGGAAATGACATTAACATTTAAGCATAGAGGAGAGTTACTGAGTCACCTTGGCTGGCAGTATACTTGAATTTGGTGTAAGCATTTTAGTGATGTTTGTCACCATAGTGTATCATAACCTTTTCTGACTAATAGAGAAAGAATGGGAGAACTGATCTTCTCACATTACACTTATTTCCTTGTAGATATTCTCACTATTTTGATAAGTGTGTTTTAGTCCTTACATTTGATGGGAAGTTTGTTTGTGATTGTTCTTGTTAATTAATTCTCCTCTTTCCTTAACCCATATTCTTATGGCAAATAATAATAATAACCACTTCACTGAATTAACGTGACAAATAAACAGCAGACTAGATAATCAAAATATATTCTACTCTCTCCCTTCTTTTCTTTCTTCTGTCTTTTCTTCCTTGATTGCTACCTTCCTTCCTTCTCTAATTCTCCCTTCTCTTCCTCACACATTTCTCTTCCTCGCTCCTTCACACCCTTTGTAAACAATGGCTGCTTAGTAAGTGCTACTGATTACCTATTAATTGATAAAATAATACCCAAACTGCTAAATACCATGTCCTTCTTCTCATTGTCTCCTTCCCCCCCCCCCACCCTTTGCTTCTCTCACTCCACACTCCCTTACTCTGGTCCAGGCTAACTCCCTTTGTTCTTTCACCTTTTGACATAGTCCAGGAATTTAGCCTGACACTTTTAGGGGGACTTGGGAATGAAGGCTGACACTTCCCAGAAGTTCCTTTTGGGTTTCTAGTGGAAGCCCATCTCTCTAACCCTATTTATACTTAATGCGTAGAAGCTCCCTTTCTAGAAAACTTCTACTATTACCATATTCAGAAATAGTCAGGGGATCACAAAAACCTTTGGCAAGTGGATATCACAGAACTTAAGGAATCTTACAGGTCTCTAGGCTCACAGTGCCAGCCTAAATTCTTGCTTCTCTCTCTAAAATGGTAACTGGACCAAAGAAACAAGATTTTAAAGTGCACTGGAAAGGATAAAGGATAAGGGAGAATTAGAGAAGGAATGAAGGACATCAGTGCTCACCCACTTAATTTACATGGTGGCTACTGCTCCTGAGGTCCTCCTTCATTCTTACATTTACCCAGTTCCTGGCCTTCAACTTCGTCTCTAGTTTTGACCCCTAGACTCAACTGGTGTCTTATCAGAAGATGGTGTTTTGTGATTTTACTCTTTAAGGTCTTCTACCTGCTATGTCTGTGCTTAGACATCACCTCTGGCTCCATTTATTTCAGGCCAACCCTCAGAAGCCCACCTTAACTCTGACTCTAGCAGATCAGCCCAAGATGGAATTGGGCACATATGAAGAACCTACAAATAAATACCTTTTAAAAGGTGAACAAGATGAAGTAAGTGTTTGGTGCAGAAGGCCATGGCATGCTGAAGCCCAGCCTGCCAACAAGTGCTTATGAAAGCCAAGTGTTAAGCTTTAGGGAATTTTGCAAGTCAATTGTCAAATGTAGTCATTATTAAAAATTAAGTTATTTAAACTTATAATTAAATAAAGTAAAAGAAATACATAGGCAAAACTTATCTCTTCCTAATCATTTGACTACATTTTACTATTTTCTATGCTCTTAGAGTCGTCTGCACCTAATGTATCTATATGAAGAAAAAGCTGTATAGTGCCATTGTGCATGTCTTCCCAACTCTGAATCTAGTGACATCAGCCGTGGGAGAGTATTTACAACATGGAAATCAGCAAATGCTACAAAGGGAGCTTTTTCTCTCACAGAGCCAGCTGTTAAATATTTATTAGCACCCAACTATAAAAGGGTGCCAGTGTCTTTCATAAGTGATTAATGAAAGCATGGGCTAGGGAGATTATTTGTAGTTACTTCCCCAGAATTTATTCTCCTACTGTCCCTTCCTAAAAAGGACCTTCAGTATACCAGCCATGTAGTTTGCATGGTACCTTATCCTTAGTTGCAAAACTGGGCCCTTATTGTCTTAAGCTCAGTGGCTTATTCCAAATTTCTGACTATAATCAGGTTCAAGGATGGATTAATGATCCAAATAAAGCCAGCTGTGGCCACTGAGGTTAATTTGTAGAAACTACATTTGAGCTACCAGAAAATTTAACCTGTCATTCCCACTAGACATGAAGGAGGAAGTCTGCAGCCCCGGGAGACACTGATAGCTATCTTGGAAACACAATTAAGGAGACTGACCAAGAATGAATAGAAGCTGAGGAAGTAGAACCAAAAATTGGTGAAAGAAAAAGTATATTTTGGATGAGGTGTAGGCTGAAAATCTTTCTGTAAGTCAGTGAATTCCTTTTGCCTTTAATCTAATTTAATTAGACTTTCAGTTACTTGCACCAAAATGATTCTCTCCTGATACGTGACACACAGATTTCATATCTTTAGATGAAGTAACTGCAAGAAAAAGTAAATACTCAGCCATTCTTATTATGATTATGTGTGTATGTATATATGCTTGACTCTCCAACCACACCACAAGCTCTTTGTAGGCCGAAACTTTTTATTGCGCAACTTTGTATCTGTCGCTAATAACACTGCCCTGCAGGTAGTAGGGGGCAAGTAGGAGTAAGTGCTTAATATAGGTTTGCTTAATTGAATTGGTTAGTAAGTCAGGGAGGGATTGTGCAAGAAGTGGAGTGAATCGGAGTAAATTTCCCTTCCCTTCTTTGCCAAGCAGCCAACTTGAATTCATCTTTTGTCATCTGTGAATGTCCCAGGGAAAGAGAATGAAGCAATATGGTTCTTGAGTCCAAAACTCCAGTCCCTCAGCTGGAGACAGTTGTAGTTTTCTACTGGAATACAGGTATCTCTTGCTTTTCAACAGTTCACATTATACCACTTCACTTTTATGAAAGACCTACGCTGGTACCTGTTTTAGCTAACAAACCAAAAGAAATCCAAAGAGAATTTTCGCTTCTAAAAAAAAAGGTGAAAAGTTAAAATAGTGTTCAGGGTTTGCTTTGCAGGAAGCCAGTTATAGAGGCAGTGTGCACTTGTAAGTAAAACTACCTGTACATACATTATTCCTACCGTATATTTATTATATCGTTCCCACTTTTACTATCTGTTAGTATTACTTTAGTTTTTATGTGTTATTTGGTATGACTTGGTAAGCTATTTTGGGGGTCTAGGAATCCTCCCAATTTTTTCCCATATAAATTAATGGTATTTACTTCTTCACTTTATACCATTTTGGCTTACAAAAGATTTCACAGGAACACTGTACTTTCAGATAGCAGGGGAAACCTGTACAGTTAAAATAAGTCATAGTCTTTTAGTGAGCATCAACACTAAGAAAATTCCTTTGTTCTATGCTTTCATAATGCCAAATACCTGGATCAGAATTAAAACATGCAATAAACATCTCAGAACTCGATGCACATGACACTCCATCAACAAGAAGTCCATCTCCTTAACCAGACGTCTCATCGTCCATCAGGAATCTGGCTTGTTCATGTCAGTGAAACCGATGGCGGTAAGTGTGACAGTCCCAGAACTATACGGCACTGTGGCTCTAAATGACGCCAGTCCCCTAAGACTTGGAGAAAGGTAAGAATAAACACAAGCAAATCATATGAGTGTTTCAGTTACATTTCAAAAAAAGAAATAATCGTGGGAATAGGAATGCTGCTTGTGCTTTCCCATCCCTCCCTGTCTTTTCTCCACAACCCTATGGCCATCCGACATATAATGTACATTATTTATTTACATTAATTTAATTCTCTCTTCATTTCCCAGAATGTAACCTTCAGGAGGGCAAGGATTTATCTCTATTTTTTTTCATTGCGCTATTTGCAATACTTTAATAGACTGTGGTATAAAGTAAATGCACAGTAAACATCTGTCGAACAAATGAGATGGCCCAAAGGATGGCTATTTGCTAATCAACTTATGAATCAGAAACTAAAATGGCCTAGTTAAAATATATATATATATATATGCTTTTTTCCTCTTAAATTAAAAGACGCCGTGACTTAATTAGTGCTGGCTCAACCACAGTCTAACTTTGTGACTATAAGCAATTTACTTAACATCATGTCCCTTGGTTTCTCTGTCTATAAAATGGAAAACAATACCAGCCTTACGTTCTGCAAAGACTTTTAAGTATCCTAAAAGAGACTAAAGCTTTTAACAGTGTGAATGAAAAGATGCAGTGCAGGAGCTTAGCATGGATTTTTTTTTTTCATAAAATTAAGCAATTATCTCAATTGTCTATTTACTTATTAAACTGGTAAAATTCCATTTCAACTTCTGTCCTTTAATGCAGCCATGCATTAAACGGTTTTCTCTATTGCTATTGCTTCCAAAGTTCTGTTATTATTCATTCTAATTAACCATTTCTAAACAGAACTGCCTTTCCTATACTTCAAATTTGCCTTCAAAGCCACAAACTTTTTAATGATAAATATAGACATCCTCATTGAGTTCAATCTAACTGATACTTATTAAAATTGTGAAAAGGCATTTCTCCAGGGTAATCACCCTGCCTCCCAATATGTTAATAGCAAACCAGTCTTTCCATCCTGAGAATTCTGTTTCTCCTGTTTTCATTTTCTCCTCCAAGCCAAATTCTATTTTGCAGGATCTCTCTTCAGTCTTTAAAAAGAGACCCTGTACCTTTAATAGCAGAGACCTGGTGAGAAGTTTCTTTCCAAACTTGTTCCCTGGCTTCCAAGTGACGAAACCAGCTGTAATTTGAGAGCAGAGAGATTCTCAGGATATCATTAGCCAAAGGAAAAGCTCGGCATTCCCACCCAGTCCAGGAGTTGAAATAGTATCAGAGGGCAAGAGCCTTTCTCTCCAGCTACAGGCTCCATCTCCCAGGAGCAAAGGGGAACTCTGAGAGTGGGCAACACAGCAGCGTCTGACAGAGCCCTGGAGGAGGGGTTTCCCCCTCAGCTCCGTGATCCTGCAGGGAAAGAGCCGGCTGAGTTCCAGCCACAAGCACGGAGCAGAGCCAGGGTACATCCTTCGCTGCTGCTGCAGTCAGTGCTACCCAGGCGCTGTTGCCACAGCCACATGAAGCCTGCTGGGAAGGAAGGGCAAGCATTCAGCACGCCGGCTGGAACTGAGGCTGACACAGTCTCAGGGAGGCACTGACTCTCAAGGGGACCTTCTTTCTCGTACCTGGGTGACAAGTCTTCTCCTGGGTCCCAGTCATCCTGAATATCCAGGATGGTGTTCCTGAAATTCTTCTGGATGGGTTTCTTCTGCCACCTGTGTCAGGGCTACTTCGATGGCCCTCTGTACCCGGAGATGTCCAATGGGACTCTGCACCACTACTTCGTGCCCGACGGGGACTATGAGGAGAACGATGACCCCGAGAAGTGCCAGCTGCTCTTCAGGGTGAGTGACCACCGGCGCTGCTCCCAGGGGGAGGGGAGCCAGGCCAGCCGCCTGCTGAGCCTCACCCTGCGGGAGGAGTTCACCGTGCTGGGCCGCCAGGTGGAGGACGCTGGCCGTGTCCTGGAGGGCATCAGTAAGAGTATCTCCTACGACCTGGACGGGGAAGAGAGCTATGGCAAGTACCTGCGCCGGGAGTCTCACCAGATAGGGGACGCCTACTCCAACTCGGACAAGTCCCTCACTGAGTTGGAAAGCAAGTTCAAGCAGGGCCAGGAACAGGACAGCCGGCAGGAGAACAGGCTCAACGAGGACTTCTTGGGGATGCTGGTCCACACCAAGTCCCTACTGAAAGAAACGCTGGACATCTCTATGGGGCTCAGGGACAGATACGAGCTGCTGGCCCTCACCATCAGGAGCCATGGGACCCGGTTAGGTCGGCTGAAAAACGATTATCTTAAGGTGTAGTTGCAGAGGCGCACTGCCAGGAGGGGGCTTCAAATCAGCCCCTTCATGGAGGGTGGGGGACTGAAGACGGGCCTAATAGTTCTCTTATACTTATTATTTTTTATATTCAGATTTGCACTTGGAGAACGATCTGAAGTCATCGTTAAAAGGAAAGAATTGATAGTTGAGTGGTTTGGGTCTTGTACATTATTTATATGACTGCTATTGATTTGTCACCTGGAAAGAACAATTTAAAGCCACGCCTTCTGCCTTTCCTAGAGGCTCCATAACTCTGCAGAGACACCTGTTTCAGCGCATCTAAAAGAACACAGTTTACACAGTGTTAGACTTGCCCAGCCTGGAGAGTGTGGAAGTACAGGAGAGCAGAGCGTGTAACTCCTTTTTGCCTTCAGGCTTCTCTCCTGGGCTCTGAACGCTGTCAAAGCTGCCTGGTTTTCAGAGGAAGGCCGAGGGGGTGCTCTGCGTGCCTGCCGGCAGATGGAAGTTACCTGTCTCTTCTTCACCTTTTCTCTCTTATTTATTACCATGGTCTCCAAGGTGGTGGTGTTGGTTTTGTTTCTTTTTTTTTTTTTAATATAGGTTTGTTGTGGGGTTTTTTTTAAGTTTTTTGTTGTTGTTGTTGTTCTGTTTTTGTTTTTGTATTTGTAAGAGTATTGGCTAGAAACTATACGCAAATCATCCTTTGCAGGGAGATGCCTGAAGTGCCTCTGTGGGTGTGTACGTGAAAATGACCACATTTAAGAAGTCTCCACTTTGTGGTGGTTGTGTACTCATGTCGATGTGCTGATGCTATGTCTCTCATTGTATGTTTGAGTCATCAGTGCTACAGTCCATTACAAAGAAGTAGATTGATTGAACACCCCCCTAAATGCCTATGATTTAGATTACCAATGTATTATTTCTCATTTAGGGGTTTTGCTTCTGTTTGCTTGTTGGAAACTTGTACTTCAAGTAGGGGGAATTCTAATTCTAATAACTCCTTAACTAAGTTTTATTATTCAGCCAATAAATATGTTCTCATATAATACCGGTTTATTTTCTATCTGTAACATTCATACTGCACAGAGGGTGCAATGCAAAAGGAAAGAGAAGGATCGAATTTA
The DNA here is from genome assembly GCA_003508835.1 of Eonycteris spelaea. NCBI lineage: Eukaryota > Metazoa > Chordata > Mammalia > Chiroptera > Pteropodidae > Eonycteris > Eonycteris spelaea. The sequence continues at coordinate 8,076,350 of PUFA01000007.1, forward strand.
AGCCAGTGATGGTATATGATAAAGACAAGGGAGAGCTATGTATTTCTCAATCCTTCCTTTCCCGGCCACCCTTACCTTCCCCAAAAGAAAGAAAGAAAAAAACTAGGCCATGCTGGAATTTGATTTTTGCTGATCTACCTAAACACTCCAGTTTTCTCCAGTTTTTCCCATAGGATTCTCCAGTTTTTCCCAAAGGATCAACTGGAAAACTTTATGACAAGGCTTGTACCTTATATGCCCTCATAATGCAGGGGGAGGGTTCCATTCAAAGTTATAGGTACTACAATGAGGTTTAGTAATTTTAAAGCCAGGTCTGTGTTACTTAATTAATGGTTTAGAAAGGTAAAAATGCACTTTATTTCATGTCTTTCCCTGGCCAATCCTCACTCTCACTTAAATATGCTTTCTTTCCACCCATACACACAGATACACTCAGATGTGTGCGCATGCGCACACATGCACACACACGAAAATAAATAAATGTTCATAATTTACTCTTCAACAGTGAGCCTTTTTTTCTCTCTCATGCATGAAGAATCCAGTTTTCTATTCCTATGAAGTAGCCAATATCCTCCTATTATAGTAGGGGAAACTGAGGCCCAGAAAGTGGTTGATCCTCAGCTAGCTGTAACAGCTCCAGGTCTCTTAGACTTAAGTACAGGACTTTCCCACACTGCTCTTCTCAAGGATGCTGAGAGATGAGAGGGAGTGGCCCGAGGCCTGAATGTTTGGATAACTACCTTATTGTTAAAAGTAAAAACAACATACGAGATAATACTTAATCATTTGTAATTTCTTTTCATCACCTAAGGTCCTGCTTTAAGCTGCCTCTAGACTGGTGTGAGAAAACGGTAAATGATCATTTGCAAAGGTTTCCTTATTTATTCTATGAAAGATGAAGAACAAATAACAATAGGGGCAAAGGAGATGATATTTGGTACTTAAAACAATCGTAGTTTGTAGTCACAACTTCTTATGTCTCAAAACTTTCGGATCACTTACTCCACGGTATTCAGGTCTAATCCGTAGACATATTAAATGTCATCTCCTCAATTTTCCCAAGTGTAATAGAAGAATATTTGATACTTGATACAAATGGAAAAGTGGTTTTCTCACAAGTACTTGTTTTAATAAGTTGGTAATGGTTGCATACAGGATTACATTAAAAAGGCTTTAAAAGACACAGATGTAAAGCGTGCTGTCCCCAATTAGAGATGTCATCCAATGGGGAGTGATGACACATTTGCTACCAACTTGAAAACCCTAAAATAGATTATGGATGAGATTCTTTCCAGTGCTAACATTCTATGTATGATTCCTATAAAACCAGAACAAAATTGTCTGACATTAAATCATCCATTCAAGGCTAGAGGTACAGCCAGTAATCCCACAGAATCTTGGGTAAATGGCTCCAGATGAGAAATGGGAATTTCCTGGACTGGCAACCCAGAGGCTAGCATCACAAGGCTTCTCGAAGTCCTCTTATGGTGGGGAGCCATCTCCACTCAAATCTTCCCTCCCTATTTCCCAATTATACTTATTAGGACTTTATTACTCACACAATGACAAATTCTCTTTCAAAGTAGTGTTTCTTTATTTCTTAGGCCATGAAATATTTTGAGAATGTGAAAAAATATATATACTTTCTTCTCCGAGAAATCTACTTACAAAAACATAAGTAGTCTTTTATAAAAAGAACTAATACATGCCAAGTGCTTAGAACAGAACCTAAAACAGAGTGATTCCAAATATAAGTGTTAGTTGCTGTCATTATTGTTATTATTATTATCATTATTTTTACAACATAGTCCCAAAAAGCCTATGAAATTCTCCCAAGGTTAAACCTGTGTGATGTCTAATATACTTCACTTTGCTCTCACATTTTAAATGAGTGAGATATATGATCAAATAAAAGAAGAATGCAGAAAGTAGGGATCTACTGGAGCCACCAATTGCCCACTCCAAATGATGTCCTCAGCCAGCCTATAACCTACAGCAGTGTAGATGTCTGACTGCTGTCAAGTCAGAAGCTGAATGGCACCTATGTTTACAGAATTCCTCATTGATACTTTCTCAGTGTAATGCATTGTTCAATACCACTAACCCTTAAGTTCCCAATCTGATCATGTGAAAACTTCCATATACCTACTTCGAAACATTTCATAACTATCTGTCTATCTAGAGTCTGTTGATAAAGAACACCAGGCCATGTTACCTTCAGCAGCAACCAAAGCCACACTCCATGAAGCCAGCAGAAGCCAGCAGGTGTAGGTGTGTTATGGGCTATGGCGCCAAGCGGCTGTGCCATGATCCACATACTTTTCATTGCCTTTTAAACTCTCATTTATAACTCTGCTAAAGAAACAGTCTTAAAACTTTCTGAGAAAAGCCCGAAACTTAGATTATAAACTATTTTAACAGGTAATAAAAGTGTTCATGAAAACCACTAAAATATCTGAAATTAGCCTAAAGGGTAGTATGTCCAAATTTCTCCAAGACATTTTTCAGAGGATGATTATTAAAAATCTTCTGGATAAGGAATACTTGGGTGTGACATAGAAATGCTAAATATGGTTTATAAGTGTTTTAATGTAAAAGAAAAAAAACAGTTGGAGACATAACAAGTCTTAGTTAGAAACAGAATACGGAAATGCATAATAATAATTCACCAGGATAAAGAATGAGAATTGGGGTGGTCCTTAGGAATACTATTTCCAGAGCCAGGCTCCCGATGGATGTATCATTCATCAAACATTTTTAAAGCGCTGCAATATGAGGTACCCAGGATAGAAATAGTATATGAACATGTGAGGAAACTGACACCTAAACACAGAGTTAGAATGTGGCAGGATGGGGCATTGGCGCATGTACGGGTTCTATGGGGTCTCAGAGAGAGTCTACGCCAGCATTGTCTGAATAATATAAAGCAGTGTAAATAAAATAAGGATGTGTCGCAATCTCACATTCAAGAGATATTAGGGTGTCATTGCTGCTCTTATTATTGTTGTTGTTTCGTCTTTAAGTAACTTTTTTCCTGGTTATATAAGTCATACCTGCTGAACTCTAATAACATGACAAACAGCAAAATACAAAGAAAATAAAACTGTTCGTTCTTCAAATTCCCCCTTCATACACGCTATTTGTGTTTTGGTGTATGTTCTTTCAGTATCTTTTGTGTGTGTGTATATATATACATATGTGTGTGTGTGTATACATATACTATGTATTTGTACTTTTTTTCCCCTTAGAAAAACTATTACAGTAATACATTGTTTTGTAGCCAATGTCTGTTCTGGTATTACATATGTGTAATTGCATAAATCATGTAAAATCCTTAAATCTACCTACAGCACTTTAGGAGGCAAAAGTTCTGGGTTCTAGGTCTTGCCCCACCATGTATCAGCTGTGCAGCTTTGAAAAAGTCCCTTAAATGGTCTGAAATTCAGTCACTTTGTTGCAAAATGAAGATAATAATTGTTAATAGTTATTGACTAGGCTCTACTCAAGTGTTTTCTGTACATTATCTTTTCTAATCCTCCCAGGATTATATTTCAGATAGATGTCATATTTTCTGAACTTTTTGGATGAGTAAACTGAGGCACAAAGAGGTTAAGTGACTTACTTAAAGTCTCACAGCTGGACAAAAATGGAGTCAAGACTCAAAGTCAGGCAGTCTGACTCCTGCACTTTCCTTGTAACCACTAATTATGCTTTTCCTTTCCGAAGGCAGGAGACCAAATGTATTTCTTAACTCCCTTTCTATTCTAAGATCTATGATAAATGGCTTGTGAAGGAAACATTTTCCTCACATGATTTTCTTAATTGGAAAAATTCAAACGTAATTTCTCTCAAAGAACTTTTTATTCTGCTTTATTTTGTATTGGGTGGAGTATAAATTCCTTACAACTGCGCGCGTCACACTGATTCTTTGCCTAAGAGCCACTGGCCTCTTGCTAAATATTGCATTTTCCAAGTGCTTTCACATGTATTAACACATTTGATGACAATACACATTTATAGATCCTGAACTGTCAGGACAGTTCATGGTATTCACCATGTGGAAATGGTAGCCCAACATTCACAGCTAGCAAATTTTGTCAGTTAAAACTGAATCCACATTTAAAGATTCCTCGTCTAGGTACCACTTTCCTTGTAGGTCTGCTTTTATTCATTCATTCATTCATTCATTCACTGTCCGGGATACAGCAGTCAGAAAAAAAAAATTCATGCCCTTCTTGAGTTAATATTTAAATGTGATATTTAATGCATTCATTATCACTCTTCTACTGGGACAAGAGATAACAAATAAACTAATATGTATATAATAGAGTGTTAGGCAGTGATATGTACTATTTTAGATAAGATGGTTAAGGAAGACCTCTCTAAGTACGAGATATTTGAACTGAGTCTTAAATCTTAAGTAGAAGGTCAAAATATAAATATCAGAGGAAAGAGTGTTCTTGGTAAAAGAATAGTAATTAAAAAGTCCTTCAAGCAGAGACAAGTTTATATGCTTGAGAAGAGGGGGGAAAAAACAACAACAGTAAATCAGAGAAAGAATTAAAAAGAATGAAGTTAGAGAGGCCAGGTAATGTAGGAACTAGATGGCCATCATAAATAATTTCGATATTATTCTAATTTCAATCCATTAAAAGTCTAAGACCAATCTGGGTGTAAGGCGGCAAAACTGGAGGCAAGAAGGCCACTTGGTTAGTCACGCCAATGAGAGATGACAGAGGCTTGGTTTAAGGTATTAGTGGTAAAGAGAGCAGGATTTGACCTTGATCCTCTAATGCTATGTCTCATGATTGCTTTTGTCCAAGAAGAACGTGTGTCATTCTTCCCAATCTTCTTCTGTATTGATCCAGTTCCCCAATTTTGGATCCATTTCTTATCTGCCTCCCCTTTTGGATTTGATGTATGAAGTGCCTCCCTCAGGAGAATGCTCTCCTGACTACATTAGGCAATCTATAGACCCCAGCTGATCCCTCTGACTTGGAGCCCCAACTCTAGCTCACCAGCCCAAGCCCTATCCTACTTCATGGGCTGGGGACAACAGACTTGTGAAGGTGGAGATTTGCACTAATCCACAGAAATGCCTCACATGTTTGACTATGACACAAAAATAACTGTGATTACACTAAAGTTTTGATATCTTCCCTTTATTAATGGACTCTAGAGTCATTGCATCTCTATTTAGTCTGCATTTTTCTTCACAGGAGCATTAAGCAGATAAGCTATATCTAAATATAAAACTTCTCTCTTGGGGTTTTCCAATGACTTCAGAATTTTCCATTGCCTTGTATTCAATAAGGTCACAGAACATCCTATTTTGACACTAACAAGCATTTACTTCAATGACTTGTACATTTCATCATCTCCTTTTTTTGTTTTCCATAAAAAACAGGAGATATTTTGTGTGTCAACAGCTTGCTGTTTACAGAAAGGAATCTGACAGCTATGATTAATGAGGTAAGGCCTCTGTGCTCCAGGGTTGGCAGTAACGGCTTGCATTTTCCAGTTGTGAAAAGTTTTCCCCTGCATGCAGTTAAAGAAATGTGTTTCCTTAACGTTTTCTCTTACTTTGATCTTTGCCCAGCTCTCATTCCAAGACCAAGCAAACGCGGGTGCTCCCCTCAACATTTTCAATGTATGTTTTGCTGGCAGTCCCACTGAGTCAGCCACTAACATTTTCCATGTAATTCTACTAAGGATTCAATTATAAAGAGCAGAAAACCTAGTGGGTTCACTTTGCTCTGAGGTATATTTTTGTCTTCCTCAAGTGTTAGTTTTCTCCTGCCCCAGTCCCCCCTGCTCTTCTTGCCTTCGCCTAGCTTTTTCTCTCGTTTCCTGCTTTGCGCCCTCTCTCTCCCACTTCTTGATCTTCTGAGCAGAGGAAGCAGAGGCAGAATTCTGATTCATATTGTGCCTCTGGAATTTATTAGCTGCAGAACCTAAGCAAATTATGTAACCTCTTGGAGTCTCAGTTTCTCCACTATATCATGGAAATTATGACATAGTTTGTGGGGTTCTCGTATCTGATAAGCCAATGTATGAAGAGGACTTACTATAATACTGAGCAAAAGTAAGTGCCTCTATTCTCACACAGTCTAGCCATGTGTAGCTCATCAAAGACCCTCTTTTAAGAAGGAATACCTTCTGTGTTCTTAGGTCAAAATAAAAAGATGTGTTTCAAATAAGCCTGAGACAGTCTATATATGTCTATGAACCAGTATTGACCACACCATTCTAGGCACATCAGAAGTCAAAGACACATTTGTTCCCATTCAAGTAAGAGAAGCTCCTATGTATGTGATTACACTGCAAACATTCATACCTGTTTGGGCCAAGAGAATGGACTGGACACTGCAGCAGGAAATAGCAGTTAGCAAACTTGCTTACCCTTTATTTCCAAATGTCAACAGTGCTTTTGCTTTAGGGTTTAACCGTAGTGATGATGCACAGAAAGAGACTCGGGAATTTCAACACCTAGGTGGCCACAATGAGAGAACTCTCAAAACTTGGCAACAGGCCTACCAAGTGAGAAAAATAGAAATATTAATTCCTAATATTTATTGAGCACTAAATATACATTTGGTCCTGGGTACTCTGGGAAAGTCTGGATTTTAGGCCCATAAGACTGCAGGCCAGACCCCACTTCTGGTGATCTCAATATAGAAAGCATAAGGTGACAACATGGGCTTCTTTATAAAGAGCAGACTCTCACCATGTGATTTGCCATTCCTAACTGCCTGGTAGTCCTCTTTGGTCTTTAGGTCATGAGCTTTCCCATGTTGATAGACTGGACTGATCCAAGCCCTGTTTCAGCTCAGATGTAAGTGGGCTTCACTGAGAGAACCTGGGGATGTTGGCATATAGCTTTGCAGACTTCCTAAAGTGAGAAGCAGTTTCGTAATTCTATCTGGGCTGCAAGGGACAATGCCTTGGCTCAGCTGAACAAGGACTCAGGGCCCCTGCAACACATGCCTAGAAAAGACCTGACTCTATAACCTTTCCAACAGAAAGGCAGACAATTTGGCCCAGCGAACACTAATATGAGCATATAATTAGCAATAAATATAAGGAATGAATAAGCAGTATTTCTTCTCTAATTAGAGGCATTTTGATCACTTAGAAAACTTCAGAAATAGAACAATTTTTAACTGTTTGGTTCAAACAAAAACTCATTCAGACTTAGAAATTGGCAAAGACCACACTAATGATAAATACTTATCCCATAATCACATTTTCCATAGACCCTCTAATTTCCAGGTTTCACCATGAAAAAGAATACCAGTGAAAAATCTGGACTGACAGTTAAAATAACAACATAATATTAACAGGATGTCAGGGTTTACAGGGCTTTCCCATTTCCTCTGTAAAAATCTTACCATTAACAAAATGTGCAGCCACCACTCTGCCTTTTGATCATTGTTAAAAATATTTTTCAAAAGGGCTATTCATTCATTTTTTATCATTCAACAAATATTTATCAAGTACCTACGATATGCAATTGCTGTATAAGATTCATAGGATAATAATAATAATAATACAATAATAAAACAATTGACAATATTTTTATACTACTTATTATTATGTAGCCAGCACATTATTGTGAACATGTCACATATACTAACACAGGTCATTCTTACAACAACTCTTCACAAGGGTTACTTGTAACTTGTTAACCTATCTTTCCTGAATGTCGCCTGATACCTATGCCAGTCCTTCTCTGTTGCCTGCCCCCTGATCTCCAGCCTTGCCACCATCCCATTCTGGCTACCAGTCTCTCCTGATCTGACACATCACGTCCTTTAATCAAACCCTAATTCTGGAAGGACCAGGAGGTCTTTAAATCAGAAGTTCAGGAATATCTGGAGAGAGTTATTCCTCAGTGGCCCAGGGAGACAAATAGAACAAACTTTGGATTTAACTGAGAAAGAAATGAGAAAATTAGCAAGAGAAGACCTTGACTCTAGGCTCAAGTTTCCAGGATTGAGCCAGACAACCTGACCATGAAAACTAAGATCTCAACATTATGTTAATTTCTGTCAGGCTAAAATAGTAATAAAATTGTACTGTTAATTACATCTCTATATATAATTTGGTGCTGATAGTTACATAGTTTGAGAACAGCAGAGCTAGAAATAACCTTCAAAAATGGAGAATCTGAATCTGAGGTCTAAACAGGTGAAGAAACTTATTCTGGCCAGATATTAGGGCCAGGGTGTGACAGAATCACAACCCAGAGGGCCAAGCTCATCCTATTCACCTGATCATCAGCTGCCTGAATCTTCCCTACAATATTACAGCCTAACAAGTGATTATACAGGCCGCACTTCACTCCTGAAATTATGGAATACTCCCTTCTCTCTGGGGGAATTTATTTATCAGGAAGTTCTAACTCTTAGAAAATCCTTCCATATTTTGAGCTATAATCTCTCTCTATGTGGCTTCCAGTGTTCAGGGATCCACAGTCCCATCCATCCCTTTCCCACTTCAAGTTAATCCGGGATTTGACAGCTTCTTTGGCCAGGCTCAATATCCCCAGATCCTCCAGCCTTTCCTTCTGTAAAATAAACAGTAACCGAGGTCTCCCAGCTCTATTTTACTCCCAGGAAGCAATGATTTACAGCGGTTAAAAGCATGGACTTTATAAATAGACAAACCTCTGAATTGAATTTAAGTTCTACAGACATAGCATTGATGTCCAAGGGCAATTAACTTATTCTAAACGTATGTTGATTCCTTCTATGTAAATTGGTGAGGATGACACCCACCTCACAAGGTTGTTGGAGTGAATAAATAAAATAGTACACATAAATTCCAAGACACCATGTCTAGCACTTCGTAGGAATTCAACAAATATGTTTAAGTGGATGAATAAATAAACCCCTGGTTTGGTGCTAAACTCAGCACTGATGAGCGGGTTTTGTCAAATGAACAGCAAACCTGAAGAAGACCCGATAAAGGAAGAATGAATAGAGAAGGCTCAATTGAGAATCAAAAGTTGCCACAGCCAACTAGCTTTCCATGCAGGTCATCCTCAACCCATTCTGTTACAAGTTCACCAACCATGTGATGAGCAGTGTGCTTATACTTACAGCCCTGCTCAGTCAAAAAGGGAAGAGAAGGGAACAGTCTGAAATTCAAGTATTTTTCAACTCATTCTGGACTTTCTCATAAAGATCTGACCACATGCTAATTTGAAAGTCTAAACACTAAGTTATTTTGGGGAATAGGAGAAAAGGTACTTTATATCTTTTTTTTTCTCCCTCTACAAAAACAGCTGAACAGACTTTCCTAACTCTTTCCCAAAAGTTTCATGTTTGAGCTGAGCTCAGCTCTGGAAGGTCTCACTCTCAAGAGGAAGGCCTGAGAAAGTCATTAAAAGCAAATGAAAGTCCTGAAATGGAAATACACAGGGAAGATGAGAATTCAATTGGCTTTTTTCTCTCAGGTGATCCATCTTTCAATAACAAGAAGATAAAACCAAAGCAAACTGCTTTAAGAGTAACATCTCCTAAATCATTATACACTTTCAAATGGTATTAAGGAGGGACTCTTGGACATAGCCTGCCTGGCAGAGAATCATGGCTCCTCCCTTTGTTATCTGGGTTATCTGTGGCCAAAGGATGACACACCCTGAGCCTCAGATTTCTTCTCTGTAAAATGGATATAAATAGTCATTATAGGATTTTGAGGGGCACCAAATGAGAGAATCAAGCTTGTTGTGTGGTCTGCAATATATGTTACATTATTTCATTAGGTGTAAAATGACCCATACCAGGTAGTCTTTGTCTGATTAACATGATGAGATCAAAATATCTTCACACTCTTTCCTGCCCCTTGTCTGGCCTCCTACCTCCCACCTGGCTGTTGGTAGAAAGGAAAAAAAAACACACACACAATAACATGTTATCCACCTTTGATGAACAAAAAGGTTATCAAAGAGGAAGAACATGTGATTTGGGGGATAGAGTATGACATGAAAGGAAAGGGACAGGGGCTGGGGATGCTGTTAAGCATCCTACTGTACATAGGACAGGCCCCATGACAAAGAATTATCTACCGCAATATCAATAGTGCTGAGGTTGAGAAACCCTGGCCTAGAAGGTGTAAAACATAAGAGACTAGTGGTACAAGAGGAAGATGGTAGTTCGATTGAGGATCTTGAATATTAGGCTAAGATTTTTCCCATTGGTGATGGGTGTATTTTAGAATTCAAAGCATGAAGAAAATAGAGTTTTAGAAAGATTTACATTATAAGAGTTTGTCCACCCTATTAGACTATATAGATATTAAAGAGTTCCGGGCATTCTGATGCAAATTCATACATTTTATATATTATTATGGTTATAATGCCCTAACATCTGGTTGAAAAGTGAAAGCATCTGTCAACAGGCTAAATTTATCTCCTTGGCTTCAACAAATAGGCTGGAGTTCTGGTCTTTCCATTGATTAGGGGTTCCCCTAAACTTTGGCAAGACAATTAAAGGAGATGAGAATTGTTGATTTAGTCTAACTAATAGTTGGGCATGATGTAGACAAAACATCTGGTTGATTAGTGCTTTCATTTTTCACTTGGTGGTTTTGACATGGAGGAAACATAATCACTGTTGGATGCTTGCTAGTCAGTGTAAACCCAGCTGGTCTCAGGGTAGAATCAACTGGTCCTAAAATAAAGAATTGTAGGTATGAATCTTCATCCTGAAAGACCATTGTTTATAAGAAAAAAGAGCTCTTGAGTTGAAAATGAAGAACTCAAGCACAATCTTCATTTATGTTTCCCTATAATTGCTCTACTCCTGGAAACTATGTACAAAATATCAAAAGAATAGATCAAGCCATATTCTGAATTAGAACTGCATCTTCCTGGAGAAAGAGGCTCATTTTCTATTTTTCACAAAGAAGTTGCTGTCTGTTCCAAATTCAAAAGGAAGCATCCACCTAAAAGGAGAATATTGGTTTTTTTTTTCTTTTATATTCATATATCAAGAGAGGATACCTCTTTCTAATTCATCTGAAGAAATGATATACACTAGTGGAGGCCTTATCTTTCTTATCTGCCTTTCCAGCTCATTCTACCTCCCTAAAGCTTTCTCTGGGACTCCCATCCATGGTGATATAACACATGATAACTTCGACTGGTAAAGACAATCTGGATCACTGTGTCAAGTAGGATATTAAGGTCTATCAGAGTTCAAGGACAAAGAATTCTATGATCCATTAGCAATGCCTTTCATGATTACAAGATAGGGATGAGATAATATGCGAACCAAGTATTTGCTTTTCTCATCTTTTCCTGACGTTTATTGACATTATCATTCATTTTTGATACCAGTGCTAGACACTAATGTAGAACAGTGAGCAAAAATAGATATCAACCCTGCTTTCTTGGAGCTTCAAATCTAGAGAAAAGAGTCAGTAATCAAATAATTATCCAACTTTCAATAAATTAAAGAGCCATAAATTCTTTACTACTTCTTTCATCGGAGGATAACATTTACTTCCCTCCCTTTGAATGTTAACCTTATGACTTGCTTTGACCAACAGACTGTGGTGGAAATGGCACTGCCAGTTCTGGGTCCAAACTTCACAAGTCTTGGCAGTTCCCATCCTTGCTTTTTGGAAGCCACTCAATGAGGAGTAAAAAACCTGGGCTAGACTACTGACTACTGAAATGAAGGAACCACATGGAGAGAGACCCAGAAATGTTAGAGGCCATGTTGGACATGCCAGGGCCAACCAAACTCCCCGATGAATGCAGTCCCATGAGTGACCTCATCTCACAATGTGAAACAGGAAAACCACCCAGCTCGGCCTAGTCAACCCAAGGAAGTATAAGAAATCTAGATTGTCATTATTTTAAATCATAGATTATGGTCATTTATTATGCAGCAATAGATAGTTAAAACATATTATGTCTAAATAGATCGCCACCACATTATCTTTCTATCACATTACCCTGTTTTATTTTCTTTACAGTTCTTATCACTAAAATAATTTTATTTACTTCTCTGTTGTCTGTCTCCCCCAACAGGAGAAAAACTGAGAACAGAGAAACTTGTCTGCACTATTTTCTGCTGTAACTTCTGAGCCTAGAACAATGCCCGATACAGAGCAGAATGTGCAATAAATATTTGCAGGTTAAGTGAATAAATGGATAGTTGCAACTGTAGTAAATGAGATAACTGAGAGTAGATGTTGCTATAACAATTTGTAATAAGAGAATTAGACCTGGTGAGGAAAGTCAGAGAAAACAAGATTTATTTTGATTAAAAAAAAAAAAAAAAGTACACATTTTGTCCAGGAGGAAAGAGTGGGGAAGCAACTATTTTCTTTCTAGTTACTATTCAATTAATCATTCTCTTATAAGTGACAATATCACTTTAAACTTCTGTGGTGGCAGAATATAAAAGTTTTTTTCAAAATATTTTTATAGCAACCTTCTGAGGATCTTGTTACTAATTAATTACGTAGGCAAGGAATCCCCTGACTTATAAGAAAATAATTTTACAAAAATTACTCAAGAACATAAGATGTGGAATCTGTTCTATTCCTCTGCTAGAAATCAACATTAGAGGGGAAATTCTTTTTTCTCAAGTCAAGGAAATACCACTTTTAAATGTGAGGGCAACTTTTAAAAGAGTATTTTGTGTTTCCTAAGCACAGAGTTCATTTGGAAATTTCTTCATATACAGAAAGAAAATGGGTTCTTAAAGGAAGGAGTCAGCAAGTGAGAAACACAGAAAGATCTTACTTGGAAAAAGGAAAGCAGAGGAGATCCAAAGGTAAGTGACCCAAAAACCAGAGTGCTGCAGACATATTGTTCCAGGGCTGTGAATGAGGTGCTGAGTAAGCAGCCGAGACCTGTCCTTTAAAGCCAAAAGGTGAAGATAAGAAAATAAAGATCAGAAAGAGAAAAGAATAAAATGAAAATACTTAAGAAATAATGGAGCTGATGTCAATTTTGTTGTGTGTGTAAAATATGTACGGGGAGTTGTGGTGGAATTAAATAATTCTATATTCTTCTTTATACTTTCATGTATTTTATAAATGTTGGTTTTATAAGCACATAAACACACATACAATACATATATAAATATGTATGTATAAGTATATATACATATAAAAATATGCACATGTACATATAAATGTATATACATATCTATACCTATATATTTATACAAATAAAGACAAATACATGTATATATATATATACACACATATATTTACACATATGAATTCATATCTATTAATATATAAGTATATCTATTTGCATTTTGGGTTTCCATCTGTTTTAAAATCATTGTTTTGATTTAATCTTTGAAGCTTAGTTTGGGCTTTTTTAACAGAGAGATAAATTGTTAGCAATGAGAATTATAAAATTATGAGATGAGTTTGAACAGAAAAATACTATTACTCAGTATACAGAGAGACAAGATTCAGATCAACAAATAAACACAGACTGTGGATAAATTTGGGTCTTTGTTTGAGTCTCTGATCCACCACTCACAAGCTCCGGAAATTAGGAGCCTTATTTAATCATTTATCTCTAAAAGACGAGTTCTTTCCCATTCAATTCAAGAAATATTATGGAGCACCTTCATGCTAGGTTTTGACAGTACAGCCATGGGCAAGATAGCTAGCCATTGCCCTCATGAAGTTTGTAGGTTATCCAGGGAAAGAGACATCGAGAAGTTAGCTAAAAGTGGACTGAGAGTCTCCTCAGAAGGTTCTGATGTAGCGAAGATCCCTTACAAAGAAAATTTTATGAAATAATACGTATAAAGTCTCTGGGACTGTGCAGTCATAGACATTCAATAACTTGGAGTTCCAAAACCCTTGGCCTTGAAGCAAACAGAAAGTAAATACCCAATACCTTCCAGATTTTGAAAGGTTGATGAAGGCAAAAATCATATCTGCCCATTCTCTCTTATAGTTCTAGTGCTTGGAATGGAGCAGTGAATGACTGAATCGATTCCTCTTAAAGTTAAAATACAAAGTAACCTGTGTAAGTGCACAGCTTTGTAGTGCTGCTTGCCCTTTTAGGGCCAGAACTGTGTTTCCCTCACCACTTGCAATCTAATGGTGATCAACACAAAGCTGAAAAAATTATGGAAAGTGTAGATCAATGGGAAAACACTGGAATGGTAGAAAAAATACTTCTCTCTCTGCTACTTCTCACCTGTAAATCACATAATCTCAAAATGTCAGTATCCCTACTTTCAATTGGATTTTGAAATTCTTACTTTTCTCACAAAATTGTAAAATGAGATAATATAAGTGAAAATGCTCTGAAAACATAGGTATAAATGAGTGTTATTATTATGACACTTTTATGCTTTAATCCCCTGCAGTCTGGCTTCATTTCACCATCTCTTCATTGAGACTCATTTCTCAAAAATTACTCATAAACTTGGCCTTAGCAGTTTTTCAGTTGCTTATATTTCGGATGAAAACATATGCTGATTTGGATATATAAATGAGAACATGTATTAAAAAAGAGAAATAGAACTGTTGGACAATCTCATTCTGTTGCACATTCTCTCCCTATAGAAAAGCCTTGTGGAAGCCATTTCATTGGAATGTACCTCAGTGAGCAAAGAACTGATCTCTCATAGTCAATTCCGGTGTTTGGATTGTTTAATGACACCAGTGTATCTGCTTCCAGGATAAGGATGCATCTACCTATGAGAAATGGATGTTTATACCACCAAATCAGGCCTGTGTCTCTCCGTTTCTTTGTTGGCCAGCGTTCTTGCTGAATGAAACACTTTTTCTTTCGATAAGGTAATGATTCAATCAGATTTCAGTACTGTCTTAACAGCCTGGACAACAATCTTTCTCTTTATGTAATTTTGCCTTTCTCTGACTGACCAAACCAATCATAGTATTTATTATATGGTTTAGCTCTCATGCCTTTTGTGTTCTTTCACTTGGTATATTCTTAGAGGGTACTTCATTCTTATTCCATCTATCACCAGTCATAATGGCTTTCTAATGCACCTTCAAATTTATGTTCCCTACTCGTCCCTCATTCTTCTTCATCTCTGTGTAGCATAACAATGTCCACCTTGCCTGCAGTAGGCAGTTCCAAGCATTATTCCTCTTCTCAATAGTCCTCCAATTTTTTTTTTTTTTAGCAGAAGGTGGGGGGTGGGGTGTATAATTACCTTTCATTGTATTTGAAGTTTTTAGAAGGGTAATTCTTGGCTTGCAAATGCCCACCTTCTATTATGGACCCCAGATTCTGCTTTAGCCAGGATAAGTCTACGTCCGAATCTCAGTCAATCAGATGATTTTGGGACTGCAAAGGGGAGTAATTCTATCACCAAGGGATAGAGTGGCAGTCACTATAATATTACCAGTATATAGAATGCTATTCCTACTAAAGATATTGCCAAATAGTCCAAGCTTCCTGCGTTTTGGGCCTTGGGACTGATATACAGATTGATATATTTGGATTGATATATGTATTACATATTACATATATAATAAAATATGAAGCATATAATATATAATACATTATATCTTCTATTATCACATAGTACATAATTTATTATATGTTATTTATATTATATTATATTACATTATATTATATATTGGTTTCTATTATTCCTAAGTCTTATCTTTCTACTATCTTTTTTATGTTAGATTTATTTTATTGTATTTGAGAATATTTTCAATAAATATCTTGAGTTTTAAGCCTTGGATGGGTAATTCTTTGCAGTAGAAATCAGATTTCTCTAATGCAATTCATTGTCCAACTCTGGTATTTATTAAAAGTACAAGCTATAGCATATTGACTATTCAACATATCATTTAATTGTTCTATCTATTTCATTAGCTTTGAGATAAACCAAATAGAAATTTTATATTTATATATATATAATATAATCTTCAGATTCTCACAGATGAAAACAATAAAGACTAATTTTCTACAACATATTTTTTAGTTCTTCAATAATATTTCTTAGGTTGTTTTAAGGATAATAACACTTATGCACCATTACTCATGTTTTCTTAAATTCTTTATGTAGCTTCAAAAAGGCATAAATAAGAATGCATGTAGTCTGAACTGTTTTTATAAACTTGTCCTATTTATTTTATCATGCATCTTACGAAAATGAACATATGGAGATAAGGACAAATGCACAATGACAAGTGTACATTTAAGTTATAAGCAGTTGTATGAATTTTGTTTATATGGTCATTTGCTCATGTGGGTGTTATTAATAACAAGATAAAATAATTCTATGATTCTATAATCCCCCTCAAATCCTTCCATTAAATTTATTTGTTTAAAGTAGCCAGAGGGATTTTTATTGCTTGCTGCCAAGAAGTATTTAGTCTTCTCATAAAAGAAGCAAAAATAATTTTTCATCACCACCTCCAGCACAGTATCTTGTACATGACAGGTGCTTAATAAAGTCTGTATAATGGACCTATTGTGTGTAAGATATTAAGCAGCTATCGAAATAGAATAGAATAGAATAGAATAGAATAGAATAGAATAGAATAGAATAGAATAGAATAGAATTAAGCAGGCTTTTACCATAGCAAGTATGAAACAAACATTTCACCACCATTCAGAAAACTGTGCTCACAAGATTATGTTCTGGAATCTTGACAGATAAGATTTCAGCAACTCCTTACTTAAACACTTCTTAGACAAATTATGTGTCTAACTACACTACTAGGAATTCTGTCAAAAATTTACAAGGGAAATGTTGTTCCAAAGCAACTGCCTATGTCTGTAAGTGGTGTGTCATTGTGAAGTGGCTGTAACAAATGGTAGAGTAATTCGGGCCTCTGGTTTAGCCACAGACTGACTCAACAGCAACACTGGTTTGCAGAATCAGCTGGAGGAATGTATGCTGAATAGAAATTGCAAAGAAAAGCATGGATTGAGCTTTTTTTCCTTTCTGAAGTTCTGGGAAAAAAATGTTTTCTCTCTATGTTACTGGGTTTCTATAGTACCTTCCTTATCTAGCATCATACCAATTCCATCTGGCAGTTGTGCAAAAAAGTCTGTTAGATAAAAATAAGAGATTTCAGCTGTGTTTCTGGGAAACTCTTCTTCTCAAGCAACTTATTCAATAAAATACATTTTATAAATAATAAGAATAGACTTATTTTTTAAGTGGCCAGTATTTATATGGCTCAACAGTTTACCAAAACAAGACTATATGCTAATTTTGTCAGGTAGTATTTCTACTTGTTCCTGAGAATAAATCTCTCTCCCTGGAGAGAACTGTCACTGGAGGCCACTAGTTCTTGTTAACCACAGAAATCTGGATTTCATCAATGAGGTCACAGAACTTGCTAAACACCACCCCACACTTTTACTGGGTACACATATTCCATGCAGACAAAACCATCTCAGCAAATTTTTACTCTCGACCCAGCATGTCTTTCCTCAACTTTGGGAACACTCAAACTTATACTTTCTTCAAAGTGACTCTTTAATGTCCTAGATGAGACCTCCACCCAGGGAGACAAGATACTCAAGGCACAAATGTTTCACTGTCAGTCACTGATTATGCTTAGGGAGGGGGGCTTTGTGGGGAATAACATGTGGCCTGGTCTAGGAACACCACTCAGAAAGAACTCCTTTGACAAATGGTTCAGAGCAAAACAAATCAAACAACTTTGCCACTTAAAAAAAAATATATATATATATAGAGATGAAGTTTAGAGCATCACTAAAAAAATAAAAAAAAGAAATACCATTGATGAAGAGAGAAACTTCCCCCCAAAGTTACAGTGATAATGGGGAGACTTTGTCTCTAGGAAAGAAATTATGTGGCTCATTCTGCACTGTGTGTGGTTTTAACCCAGGAAGAATGTCAAACGCAAATCACAGAAAATATTAGTGATATCATAGAAAGACCATCACAAATTGGTTATCTATATAGAAAAAATAAATTGGATTTCTGTCTGCCCCACAAAAATAAATTCCAGATAAATTAAAGACCTAAATGTCAAAGGTAAATATGTTAATGAAAAATCTAGGTAAATTTCTTTCTGACTTAAAGACAGAGAAGGATTTCTTAAAACACAAAATGTGCCAATGTAAGCAAAAAAAAAATTAATGCATTTAACTATATTAAAATTAAGACCATTCGTTAACCAGAAGACACATATAAAAAAATGAAAATATGTGTTATAAACTGGAAGAAGGTATTTCAACATGTATAACCAATAAATTATTAATAACAATATCTAAAGAACTTTTGGAAATCATAAGGAAAGATAAAATAAAGCAAAAATAAATGGTCAAAGGAATGAGTAAGCACTTTCAAGTAAAGAAAATACATGTGGGCAATACACATATACAGTAAGATTCGGTTTCATCAGATATTTGGAAAATACAGATTATGGCATAGATACTATTTTAGATCATTTTGGCTGGCATAATAATAAAAACAATAATAATAATGTTTGTCAGTGCAAAGTGTTGGAAAGAATTTGGATTCACAGTATCGAAAGAGGTAAAGATTAACTTTCTAAGACTAAGGCAATGCAGGCTTATCTCTTAGAAAAAGAGTTGGCCTCCTACAAAGCTCCACGGAAACCAGCACTGACCAAATATTTAAGGCTGTCAACCCAAATTAACTACAAGATTTAAACCCTGGCCCCCTGATTATGCTCCAAGATAGAATGGTATTTTCACAAACATGTGCAGCATGTCATGTAGCAACTTCTGCCACTCGCTCCCATTGTCACACATCTGCTAGACTGGGAATCTGACCTGATTACTGCAAGTGAGGAGTTGGGGTTACTCCACCAGCAGTACAGGGCTCAACTAAAGGTTCTGCTATGTCATTTCTGTAACTATGGGGGAGAAACGACACTGACTGATGTAGTGTGCGTGAGTACGTGTGTGCATGCCCATGTACATTGGAATGAAGACAGTAAAATAATGAAAAAATGGAAACAATCATAACACTGAAGTCAGTATATGTTGGTTGTCATCCAAGATCATCTTTCCGGATCTTTACTTCACAAAATATAGCATTTTTCTTTTGTTTATTTTTTATTTTTGCCAATCTGTCGATTAGAGTCTATTATTTGTGGGTTCTTTAAAATTAGGACAAGGAAAAAGTAAGTGTTTCAAACAAAATCAAGTTTCTGCAGAGTACGGCTAAGTTACTAGGGAAGAGCAGCGGATATTCTCTAGCCAACCACGTACATGTTGTCCTATCAATCACTCATCTGCTTGCATACTTTCCTAAATAATAACAGTGACCATTTATTAAGCACCCACTGTGTGTTAAGAGCTTTCTACAATTAGGTCATTTAACCACAGTAATGTTATCAGGTAGGTAACAGGATTCCCAATATGCAGATGGAGACACTGAACTTAAAGAGTTTTAATTGCCTAGGTTCACTCAGCTAGGAAGGAGAAGATCAGGATTAGAACATGGGTCTTGATTTCAACACCATTATTCTTTTCCCTCATGACAAGCAGTCAGAGTTTAGCTCAGAGTCAATAATGTCATTCACAATGCGTCAAACAAAATGGAGATTTTTCTTATTTCGATGAGAGCCTTTCTGCTGCAAAGGCTATAGCCGGTACTATATATGGTGGGCATAAAAGATATCCTTGCACCTTGCATCTCAGGATGGTTCTAACTGTCCACCCAATTCTGGCCTACCAGGGTAGGCCACACAGGGTGCCTGACAGCTCAACTGAGAATACAGGAGATTAAGATGGCCTCTTAGTTTAGTCCTTATGGAAACAGTGTTCATCCTTAGGCTCCCATTGGTTTAGAATTTAAAAAGTGTACATTTTTAACCAAGGCAGGACCTTTCCAGGGCACTCATATTATATCCTGCAGGCATAACAATTTCCATAGTAGCAGGGCTGCTCTTGATTGAAAATCCCAGTTTTATATATAATAAACAATATAAAATTGAACGAAACTTTCCCCATTTTCTTAAAATTGACTCTTAGGAACCAATGTTAATAAAAAAATAAACATGCAAAGATGCCCTATTCTATTTTTCCACATTAAAAAGACCAAGATAAAGAAAAGAGACAAGAGAGAGATGTTTGCAGGTGTGCTGGACCTGGGTCAGGTTGAAGTTGGGTGCAGAAAAGTAGGACGTAAGCAGTAAGTTGAACATGACGTTGAAGTTTTCAGTTCACCTAGGCTGGATTGGACTTCTTTGTATCTAAAATTTACTGGAAACCCGTGGGATCTGTCTAAAATAGTTCAGATTATTAGCCGTCTTGATATTATTTGCAAATGGTCACTCTCTCTCCCTTGACCTCCTCCATAGATGGGAGGAGAATGGCATAAATCCTAACCATTCATTGCAGGCTTGGCTCTCCAACTTATTTTGGCATATAGGATGCTGGCAGACATAATGCAAGCAAGAATTTAAACTGCCCTTATGTGGATTGGCTGGCCCTTTTCTACTCCTGTTTTTCACCATGAGAAGAACATACCTCAAATTAACTACAAGGTCACTGGTCCAAGGATGGAAGACACATTTAGCAGACATGAACCCAACTCATGAACTATAGCCAACCCCAGTTTAGAACAGTTAGAGCCCAGTCAACTGGCACAATGTGAAAAATAAATAGATTTGAGTTAATTTAGCCAGTCCACTGATTGATAAATATTAGCTTGTTTACCTTTTCAAATTTTTTAATTCCAAGAATGCTATGCTAAGTAAGATAAGTCAGACAGAGAAAGATAAAGGCCTTATGATTTCACTTATATGTGGAATCTAAGAAAGCAAAACAAATGAATAAACAAAAAAAAAATGGAAACAAACATCTAAATATAGAGAACAAGCTGATGTTTGCTAAAAGGGAGAGAATGAAACTGGGACTTAAAAAAAATGGTAGAGCGACAAAAAACAAATGCTTCAGGGCAGGGTGGGGGCACAAAAACCAATCTCCAAAGCCCTTGAGAATACCTATTTTTAGTCTAAAAAAAAAAAAGTGCCACAATGAACATCTCTGTGCATATATTGTTATGCATACAAGAAAGCATTTCTATAAGCTAGAAAACTAGAAGTGGAATCTCTAGGCCAAAGGCATTGTACATTAAAACTTTGTCATATACTGTCATAGATTCCCAGGAAAGCTATTGTAACTATTCATATCATCACTACTTACAATCCCATCTACTGGATATAAGAAGGCATATTTCTCCATGCCCATTTAAAGACAGGCCTTTAACAATCTTTTCCAATTTCACCCAACAAATATGTAAAAAAACAGAATCTTCTTTCAATATCAGCAGCTGAAAATAGTAAGGTATTGCTACATGTGCACATATGGAAAGGTTTCCACAACGTAAGCGAAAAAGCAAGTTGTGCAATTATGTATAATTAGATCTCATTTCTTGTATGTACATATTAACTTAAACATATGTCATATATATGTAAATGTATGTATATGACTGTTTGTAGGCATGCCTTTATGTAAATCTATACAAAATTTAAAAAGATATATTCCATACTGCTATTATGATTCTTACTGGTAAATTAATTTAGGGATAGAGGAGTGAGTAGAGAACTTTAGTTGTGACCTTTACATAGATCTGTATTGTTTAAAATTTTATGATCATGTAAGATTTAATAATAAAAGAAAGTGATACAGATGAAAATGTTTTTCTAAATATATAACAAAATTTCTCATTCTCCAGAATTACACAGCCACGATCTATGTTTAATGATTTATTTCTAGCCTCACTGACAAAAAGTTAGTATATTCACATGATATATCATAATACTTGTGTGTCTGGAATTTATAATTAATGTTAGTTAAGTTAGTAATACATCAATTATTATGTTATAAGTAAACAATATTTTAAACATCCTCTATTGATAAGGTAGTCAATAATGATAATCCTTTTACTAATTAAAAAGGGATAAAATACAAAGAAAATTTTATGCTACATGTATATGTGACTGGGCTTATGAAAGTAACCAAGTCATGCTAATGTACTATAAAACAAATGAGTTCCAGATTTCCATTTGTATTTCTTTCAGAAAGAGGCTTTCTGCCTCAGAGCTCTGTGTTTATCAATTTTTTTAAAAGCCATTAATAGGCCACCATAACTCTTTTAAGTAATTTATTTAAAAAATAAAACAATTTTTTCATTGCCATGTTTTTATATCTTCAGTTTATCTATCTAAATCATCTCAAAATTAAAACTCACTTCTCTGTTGACAAATTAAGCACACATGTCTGGATGAAGCATTTTTTTAGTGGCTTTTGATGCTCAAGGAGAAATATTCTCCAAAGTAGAAAAAAATAGAGTATTTTGAGGAATTCAGATTTGGCTAGACAAATAATAAACTCACAAATCATTGTTTCTCACATGCTTTATATAAAGGGTGTGTTAACTCTCTTCTCCCACTGTTGAAAACATGCAGTGAGTAAGGAGTTTCCTTCTTTATGCCAAAAATGCAGTCAGAGCCTCGTGAGCTAATTGGAAAAATGATCATGAAAGAAAAACAAAGAATGTTGTAGAAACTTATAAAGCTAAGAACAAATAAAAAGGATTGTAAACACATCTAAATAAGGAATGTGAGATTTAAGATCTAGTTTCAAGTGAGCAAATGACATTAATATATTTTCCGAAATGCAAGCTTACCCATGAATTGCACACATTGGATTGTGTTAGCGAAGAGATTCCAATATAGCATATATTTTCTTCTACTCACATTCTAAATTCATCTTTCACAGCATATTATCAAATTCTAAATCTATTTGCCCAGGCATATATTTAAGTCTTTTGTTGAAGTGTTTGAACAGCCTGGAGAGCACTTTATTTGTTATACAACAAATCGGCACACAGAATTATGTGTTACATTGTTGAAGTAACTTGATTGCTGCCTTGCAGAAAATGTTTATGCCAGAGGTACACTCATGAGAAAACAGCAAGGATATCTGAAAGTTACTCAAAGAGTAAATCTTAAAAGTTTTCATCAGAGGGCCTCCAGTCAAGATGGCAGAGTAGGTAAACACTATGCTTGCCTCCTGCCATGACCACATCAAGATTACAAATAAACTACAAAGGGACTATCATTGAAAAATCACCTGAAGTCTAGCTGAGCAGAAGTCCTGTAACTAAGGATGTACAAAAGAAGCCAGGTGGAGAATGGTAGGAGGTACAGAGACACTGAATAGACTAGCCCCACACCCATGTGTGGCAGTTAAAAATCATGAGGGATATCTCGGCTGTGGTGGTTTTCCCTAAGAAATGAGGGATCCCAGCCCACCAGGTTCCTCAGCCCGGGGTTCCAGTGCTGGGGAGAGAAGTCCTCCCAACTGCTGGCCACAAAAATCAGTGGAGATTGTGGCTGAGTAAGATGAAGGGTGGCCAGAGTCCCAGGTGGTCCTCTTAAAGGATCTATGTGCAGATTTACTCACTGATGGATTCACTCTATCTGAACTTCAGTGCTAGAGCAGCAGCTCAAAAGTTTCCAGTGGCATATGGGAAGGAACTAACTTGTCTGGCTTTGGGGCAATGGCTAGAGGGGTAGCTTTCTCCCAGACAGATGTTGGCAGAAGCCATTGTACCTTTGTTGAGCCCTACCCTCACCCAATCTGCAAATGCAGGAGAGCACCATAGCTGAGTCTCCATCAACATAGCTAACACTGTTCACCCCGCCCTGATGATTCCCTGAGAACCCGCCCCACCCGACTTGTAGGCCCACCCAAACCACTTTTGGTGGCTTTTTTATACAAATAAATGGCTTGTTTGGGCTTATGCTGCAGACTTTTCTAAAATCTCTCAAAGGTTTATAAACCCCCAAAAAGCAGCATCTGGCCTCAGCATGCTCCACAGCCCTTGCTAAGCAGTCCCAAGCCTGGCATTAGTGGCAGCTGACCTCAGTTCAGCTTAGCCTTTCTCAGGTACCTCCAAGCTCAGCACAAGTGGCAACCATCTGCAGATCACTCCGTAGCTCATACCAAATGGCTCCAGGCACAGTACAGACAGCAGATGGCCAAAGCCCTTTCCAAGAGGCCCTAGAATCAACACACCTAGTAGCCAGCTTCAGACCACACCAGAGCACCACCCAACTACCTTCACAAATGACATACCCAAAGGGCAGACTCTGCAGGCACCAGAGCTCTGCTAAAGTGAATCCTGCTTCATAGAGTCAGTCCCTGAACAACAGATCCTCCACTGTAGTCACACCCTATTCTCACAACCAATTGGCCTGAGGGTCAATCCCTCCCAGTGATGTACCAACAGCAATCAAGGATTAACATAAGGGACACACTTAGAGCACCTGGCTCAGGTGACCGAAAGATTGTACCACTGGGGCCCCAGAGAACACCTACTATATAAGGCCACTCTCAAGATTGGGAAACATAGAAACTTTACCTAATACATAGAGACAAACATAGGGAGGCATCCAAAATGAAGAGACAAAGAAACATGTCTCAAAGGAAAAAAATAGAACAAAACTCCAGAGAAAGAACTAAACAAAATGGATGTAAGTAATCTCTACCAGATGCGGAGTTCAAAACACTGGTTATAAGGATGCTCAATAGTCTCAGTGAAAACTTCAACAAAGTGATAGAAAACATAAAAATGGAGATGAAAAACATTTTTAAAAACTAATTATAAGTAAAGAATACAATAGCTAAAATGAAGAATACATTAGAGGGAATCAACAGCAGATTAGATAAAACAGGATCAGATCAATGATTTGGAAGATAAAGTAGCAGAAAATACCTTATCAGAAGAGCAACAAGTAAAAAGAATCCACTCCACACCCCACCCACCCCCCCCCAAAATAAGGATCTTTTAAGAGGCCTCTGGGACAACATCAAGCATACCAACATTTACATCATAGGGGTACCAGAAGGAGAAGAGAGAGAGCAAGGAATTGAAAACCTATCTGAAGAAATAATGATAGAAGACTCCTAACCATTCAAAGGAAATAGACATACAAGCCTAAGAAGCACAGAAAGTCCCAAACAAAATGAATCAAAAGAGACCCACACCAAAACACATCATAATTAAAATGTCAAAGTTTAAAGACAAGGAGAGAATCATAAAAGCAGGACATGAAAAGCAATTAGTTATCTACAAGGGAGCTTCCATAAGACTGTCAGCTGATTTCTCAACAGAAACTTTGCAAGCCTGAAAGGATTAGCATGAAATATTCAAAGTGATGAAAGTAAGGACCTACAACCAAGTTACTTTACCTAGCAAAGCTATCATTTAGAATTGAGGAGTAGATAAATAGCTTCCCAGACAAAAAAAAAAAAAAAAAAAAAAAAAGCTAAAGGAGTTCATCACCAGCAAGCCAGTATTGTAAGCAATGTTAAAAGACTTTGTTAAGAAGAAACAATCAAAAATATAAATAATAAAATGGTAATAACTACGAATCTATCAACAATTATTTAAATGTAATGGATTAAATGCTCCAATCAAAAGACATAAAGTGGCTGAATGGATAAGAAGACAAGACCCTTACATATGCTGCCTACAAGAGATTCACTACAGATTGAAAAACACATACAGACTTAAAGCAAAGTGATAGAAAAAGATATTTCATGAAAACAGAAACAAACAAACAAATAAATTTGGGGTAGCAATACTTATACCAGACAAAATGACTTTAAAACAAAGGTTACAACAAGAGGCAAAGAAGGACACAGTAATTCCACTTCTAGGTATTCATCTGACAAACCCAAAACACTAATTTAAAGACATGTACATCCACATGTTCAGTGCAGCATTATTTACAATAGCCAAGATGTGAAAGCAACCTAAGTGTCCATCAGTAGATAAATGAATAAAGAAGAAGTGGTACATTTATACAATGGAATATTATTCAGCCATAAGAAAAAATGAAATCTTGCCATCTGCAAAAACATGTATGGATTTAGAGGGTGTTATGCTGAGTGAAATAATTCAGATAGAGGAAGACAAATACCTTATGATTTCAATTATTGTGGAATCCGAAAAACAAAATAAATGAACAAAACAGAAACAAACTCATAAATACAGAGAACATTTTGACAGTTGCCAGATGGGATGTTAGGAAGATATCAGAAAAAAGGAAAGGATTAAAAGTATAAATTGGTAGTTACAAAATGGTCATGGGGATGTAAGCTATAGCATAGGAGTATAGTCAATAATATTGTTATAACTATGTATGGTGTTAGATGGGTACTAGATTTATCGGAGTGATCATTTTTTAAGTTATATAAATAACTAGTCACTATTTTGTACACCTGAAACTAATCTACTATTGTATGTCAACTGGAATTGAAAAACAAAAATATATATATATTAAAAAAAAGAAAGAGAATGAATAAAAGTTTTCATCACAAGAAAAAAATTTGTAACTCATGTGATAATGAATGTTAACTAGATTTAATGTGGTGCTCATTTCATAATGTATACAAATATTGAATTGTTGTGTTGTACATCTGAAACTAACCTTATGTTATATGTCAATTACATGTCAATTTTTTAAAAATAGAAAAAAAAAAAAAAAACAGCAAGGAATGTCCTTGGGTCCCACTGGGTCTCCCAGAATTTAGTCAAAGAATAAAAACAAGTCCCATCATTTGAATCTTTGCCTTGAGATTCAGAAGAAATCTGTTAATTTCAAGATGGACCTATAAGTTTCAGACAATGTTAGTGTTAATTTGGGGAACTATTTGATAATCTTAGGAAAGCATCAGTTTATCAGAGCATGTCCTCAAATCTACAGGTAACATTCATCTAATCTCATTCCAGCTGTTTGAGATTTTGGCTACCATCAGTTTGTTACACATCTTTTTAAATGTGAAATTCTAAACACTGACTTCTGGAAAGGATGGAGGTGGCTGAGGCCAAGCTGTTTGTAATAATGTAATAGTGTGCTAAACATAACTGCTGTCAATGCTATAAATAATCCCGTCTTGTGTTCAGTAGGTGCTTAAAGGAATGCAATGGTTTGCATATCTAAAGCCAAATCTGCAGTACATGTCACTACATCTGGGGGTGGGGAATAAAAGTTAAGAATAACTGGGAGCAGGGCTGACTCTGGAAATAAATAAATAAAAAGAAAAACATTCTGTCTTCTGAGACGCCTAACCTTTGCCCTCTTGCATCTTTTACTCACATCCAATAGTATATGTTGCTCCCCTTCTTTCATGCCCTGCTTTAAGTGATTTGATTCCTGCCCATCTGTCTGACCTTGCCTCCCCCCATTCTCACCTTATTACCAAGTGCACCCTCAGTGTCTTGTCTGTTCCTCAAGGGTACCACGCTAACCCTTATCTCAAATATTTGCAATGCTCTTTTATCTGCCTAGAATGTTCTTCTCCCCTCTCCAGTCCTCTGTTCCCTCTCCCTGGAATGTTTTTCACCCTTTCCCAAAGGCTGGCTCTATCTCATCATTCAGGTCTTGAGCATTTTTTTCATAAAAGTGGTTTTAAAAAGCTTTCCCTGACCAGCATGACTAACATTTTTTCATTCAAATTTCTCTCCATCTTATTGGTGCAGGACAGAGCAAATTCTCCCAGGTGAGGGAGGTCAAGCCATGCACGGAGAGAAAAGGGTTCTTGGCTGAGAGTGTAGAAAAAAAGACAACACACACACCAAAGATCAAAAGGAAAGTTCATTAGAGAAGGGATAACACTCCACAGATAGAGTGTCATATCCTCTCAGAGGCAGAGTGAGAGAGCCTAAGGCAGACTCAGAGTGATGAAGACAGTGAGAGAAAGAGTAAAGGCACTGAGAGGGACTCCGAGTGTTCAAGGAATTCAGTTTATATATCATTCTTTAGGTCCTGTGAGTTACAGTTTAAAGACTGTTTACTCATTTCCTTTGATATGGACATACAATGACGAAAGAGAAGGGAAAGAATATGTAGCATGAAAGGCCTGCTGGCAGTTCCCAGCCTTTAATCATTAGATTCCCCCTGGTTTTAGTCATAGGGAATGAATAATTTTATTTCATGTAGCACAACACTTAAAGACTCTGTTTTTCCTGCTTCCCCTTCTCGGTGGGGAATGGGCCGTTAGCAATGCCAGCGTCCCCTTTGCCTGGCTGCAGGGCTGATCAGCATAGTGCAGTCTCTGAATGTAGCTTGATTTAACATTGTAGTTTTCTCGCCTCCTTTCTACATTATTATTACCCTGTTTAGTGTTTTTTATAGCACTTACCATTAACTGAAATCATCTTAAGTTATTTACTTGTTGTCTGTGTTCTTCAATGGAATAATAGCTCCTTGAGGGGCATCTTGAAGAGTTCATAGTACATGTTTGTTGAATAAATGAGTAAATGAACATTGCAGTCATTTCATTGCTACATGGTGATGAAGAACTCAAGTTTTGAAGTCAGTACTATATTTGAATCCCACCTTTGCTACTTACTAGCTTAGTAAACTTGAGCAAGTTACCAAACTTCCTTGAGCTTCAGTTCCTCATTCGTAAAGCAGAAATAACAGTATCTACCTCACTGGGTTTTGTGAATAGTAAACAAAACAAAACACTGATTAAAGTGTTTGGTCCATAAGACATGCTCAGTAAACATTAGTGATTAAGTGTTTTTCTCATAGGACATTTGCATTTGAAAAAATCTCAGGAAAAGTCTAAATCTTAACAAGGAGATGCCATGCTTTGCAATCAATGGGACATCTTTCACTAGTGTACTTTCTTTGGGCAGAAAAGAGATTATATTAAGAAGAGAAGTCAACCAGCACCCCCCACATCATACCTTGAAGATAACATTACCAATAGATAAGGTAAGAACTGTCTTTGGAGGGTAAGAGACAGTTGAGACAGGAGTTCAGACATTGCCAGAAGGTTGCCTGATTGGCGAGTAGGTCTTATCTAATAGCATTTCTTGGGTGAATTTACCACAGTCAAGTACTGGCCATGCAGACCCAGAAACTGTGTCTCCCAGAGTTGATAACACTTAGTGAGGCTGACTTGCAATGTCCAAACTGAAGCGTATAAACAATTTGTTGAATTAGAATAAAAACTCTTAATTTTCAAATGTCTAATATTCATGTTTGCCTCAGCAGTCCATTCTCTTCTAAGAAAAAAATCTGTGCAAGCCAAATTTTAATGTAAAAGTGGCTTGGTGAGCAAGGAGAACTATTTGTGGGTCTTAAACATTATTGAATAATATGTGCTATCAAACACTAATGCATCTGTCTGTATTGCCAGATCATTGGGTGGTACTGGAGGGGTACTATCAGATTTTTTGTTCTAATTCCTGTTTTTAAATAGTTCCTCAATTCAAGATGGTGCTGAAGGTAAAGGCATACGTTATAGCAACCACACCAAAATTATAACAAAACTACGGAGTAACCAGTATGCAGAGTCACCTGAGGACTAGCTGTATAGAAGCCCTAAAACTAAGTCACCTCAAATAACAGGTCACTTCAAAATGGCAGGTGGGGCTGAGATGCAAAGTGGAGATAGAGAATTGGGAAGGCCATCTTGGCCGCAGAGTCCCTTCCCCAACTGAGGAGCGAAGGGCCCCAGCTACACACTGGGCCCCCCAGCTCAGGGTTCCAGTGCTGGGAAGAGAAGTTCCCACAACTTGTGGCTGTGAAAACCAGCGGAGGTGGAAGCTGAGTGCGACAGAGGGCTGCAGGAAGCAGAGACCTTCCCTCTTAAACGGCCCATGCCCAGACTTACTCGGTGATGAACTTGCTCACTCTGGGCTCCAGTGCTAGAGCAGCTGCTTGAGGGGTGCCAGGGACATACAGGGAGGTGCTGAGCTGTTGAGCTTCAGAGTGAGGACTGTAGGGGTGGCTGGCTCCCAGACAGAGATGCAGGTGGAAGCCATAGTTGCATCATTGAATCCTCTGCCTCTAAGCCTGAGCTCTCCCTGCTCCAGCCTAAAGATGCAGGCACCACCAACCTGGATAACATAGGTCGGTCTGCCCAGGAAATTCACTGAGACTTGTCTCTCCCAACTTGTAAGCCCACACAAGTCTCTCACAGTGATTTGTTCCATACAAATGGATTGTATTGGCTCCTGCAAACTTTTATAAAATCTCTCAGAGGCTCACAAAACCCAAAAAAGCAACATCTGGCCTCAGCATGCCCTGTACCTCTTGCTGAGCAGCCCCAAACCCTGCATCAATGGCAGCCAGCCTTGGTTACTGACTTGGCTCCTTGAGGCACCTATAAGTCCAGCATGGGTGGCAGCCATATGTGCATAGCTTGGTGACTCTTATCAGGTGGCCCTGGAGGTACACTAGCTGTGGCTGACTTTAGCCTACAGCTCGACCCCTCTCAGGTCTGTGCCAAGTGGCCCTACAGCACACCTACTACATAAAGCCACTCTATTAAGACCAAGAGATTTAGGAGCTCTAATACATGGAAACAGACATAAGGAGGCCACCAAAATAGAGAGACAAAGAAACATGCTCCACTTAAGAGAACAAAACAAAGCTCCAGAAAAAGAATTCACCAAAATGGAGACAAGCAATATACCAAATGCAGAGTTCAAAACACTGGTTACAAGGATACACAAGGAACTTAGAGGAAAAGTAGATGTATTCAGTGAGAACTTTAACAAAGAGAAAAAAAACATAAAAACAGAGATGGAAATTATAAAAGGGAAGCAGTCAGAAATGAAGAATACAATATTTGAGATGAAGGGTATATTAGAGGTAGTCAACAGAGTGAAGGAAGCAGAGGATCGAATCACTGATATAGAGCATGGAGTAGTGGCGGAAACCCAATCAGAATGGCAGTAAGAAGGAAGAATCCAAGGTAATAAAGATAATATAAGGAGCCCATGGGATAACATTAACATCATAGGGGTACCAGGAGAAGAAGAAGAGCAAGAAGTTGAAAACCTGTTTAAAGAAATAATGATGGAAAACGTCCCTAACCTGATGAAGTAAATAGACATACAACCCCAGGAAGCTCAGAGAATCTCAAAAGAGATGAAGCTGAAGAGGCCCACACCAAGACGCATCATAATTAAAATGCCGAAGGTTAAATACAAGGAGAGAATCTTAAAAGCAGCAAGAGAAAAGCAGTTAGTTACCTATAAGGGAGCTCCCATAAGACTGGAAGTTGATTTCACAAAAGAAACTTTGCAAGACAGAAGATCTTGGCACAAAATATTCAAAGTGATGAAAAACCAGAATCTGCAACCAAGATTATTTAATCCAGCAAAGCTATCATTTAGAGTTGGAAAGACAGGATAAAGAGCTTCATAGACAAGGAAAAGCTAAAGGAGTTCATCACCAAGCCAGCATTACAGGAAATGTTGGAGAGACTTCTTTAAGAAGAAGAAAAAAATATGTAGCAAAAATATGAATAAAGCATGGCAATAACTATATATCTAGCAACAAGAACTTCAAATGAAAAATAATTAAGTGCTTCAATCAATAGAAAGGGTGACTTAATGGATAACAAGACTTTTAAATATGCTGCCTACAAGAGACTCGTTTCAGATTAAAAGACACTCACAGACTAAAAGTAAGGGTATGGGAAAAGATACTGCATGAGTGTCCTAGAGAGTAGGGTGCTGAGTGAAGTAAGCCAGATAGAGGAGGACAAATGCCATATGATTCCATGTACATGTAGGTTCTAAAGAACAAAATAAACAAACGGAAACAAACTCATAGATACAAAGAACATTTTGAGGGTTGCCAGATAAGAGTAGCGGGTTTGGGGAGGTGAGAAATGGGAAGAACTTAAGAAGTACAAATTGGTAGTTACAAAAAGTCATGGAGATAGAAAGTATAGCATAAGGAATATAACCAATAATATTGTAATAACTATGTATGGTGTTAGAGGGATGCTGATTTATTAGAGTGATCACTTTGCTAGTTATGTAGATGTCTAATCACTATGTTGTACACCTGAAACTAATATAGTGATGTCTGCCAACTATACCTGAAAAATAAAAAAAAAATTATTATTAAAACAATGCTTTTTCATCTTTCAACTGATCCTTTTCTTAGATATCTTAATTTCATTTACCCTGCAACTACATAGGTCTTTCTAATTCAGCCAGGTAAGAGAAGAAGAAATTTTTAGCCACTCAATTCTAGCATAATTTTCTAGAATGAATTTCCTATAATTATATTCTCAAAATACTTTAAGGTCTTATTGCGTCTTTACTATCTGTGTCTATGAGCTCACACATTTGAAAATTGTCAACAACTGCAGGAATCATAAGGATTAGCAGACACTGGGACTGTTCAAAAATATTCCAGTTTTTTCCTCCCAATGACATAGCCAACTGCAGTTCCTTACCTCCTTGAAGTGGTAAGTGACCATTTGACTTGCTTAACTAATGAAGTGAGTGGAAGTGATATGTGACACTTACAGATGGGAGTCTTTAAATTCCAGGCTTGATTAGCTGTGCTTACTTTCCCTCTTCCACAGCCTCTGGTGATGTTCCAGGTAATAGAGACTTTATCGGTCTTGATCCACAAGCTCTTGGAGCAGATCCCACTGCACGCACATCATTGGCATATTATGTGCATAAGAAATACCCCTCACTTGTCTTAAGCTACTGAGTTTGTGCAGTTATTTATTCATGCACCATATCCCAGCCCATTCTCATTGACATAAATGTGAACATCTCTAGAGTGTCCCTTGATGATATCTGGTTTTTCTTAAGTTTGGGAAGTATTTCAGATTCACCATCTATAAAATAAGATTGTTGGATCAGAAGATATCTGAGTTTCTTCTAAACCATAAGTTATATGGTTGTGTTTACTGATGATTTTCCTGAGCTCTGCCTTTAAGTTGCTGTCCATATTGACGAATCTGTATTTTCATTCAGCAGCCTATGCAGATGAGTTTTCAACACTTGAGTGATCTGAACATGGAGTACTTTTTTTGGAGCTCCTTTGAAGAAAGACCTATTTTTTAATGGTATAAAGGAAGGTTCCCAGACAAAGTCTTTACTATGTTTACAAAAAATTTATTTCCTGGGTGTTTGAGTTTATAGAAACAGAACTCAGTCAAAAAACTTTTTTTTTGCAGGAAAATGGTAGGTAAAATTAAAAGCTATTTGTGACACTGTGAAAATGTCTGTCTATCTCACTACTGAAAAAATACTGAGGAGAGGAAAAATGGCTCTTTGAGCTCACAGTAGCAGCATTGAAATACTTTGAGCGGAAGAAAACATCCCATGAGAAGTAAAATATCTTCTATTAGAAATTACTGAGAAAAAAAACAATGTTTATACTAAGTGTATCAATTACAAACCAATGGAATATGTTCATGAGTGACAATTATTACAAGTAGAAATTATCACTCATCATTAAGCTTTATTAAATTAGCCAAGCAAACGAGAGAGAAAATGCCACTGCTGAATTTTTTATACTTATTTCTCATGTATTCATCTTAAAAACTTAAAATATTCCTCATTAAGGGTAACATATAGAATGACTAAATTTCAAGAATTAATTCAAAGCCATTTTTCTCTCCACTATCTCAGGATAGAAAATATAGCTGAGAACAAAATTGGAGCATAAAACACAGTCTTTCCTCCCCTGGGCTCAGATAACAGACTTGCAGCCAAATGGAATTTTACCAAACTTTCTAAAATGAGTAACATTGTGTGAACACCGTTCCCTTGGGAACTGTATAAAAATGAGATGTCTATCACAAAGGGTTCTCCAAGAAAAAAACCTAAAAAAAAAAAAAAATGGGCATTTGTCTTGACCTAGAGAAAAATGCTGAAAATTATGAACACCTAAGAATAGCTTAAACTAAAAAATATGTTTTCCCCAAATATGATAACAAAAAAAGAAATCAAAATAGATTGAATGTATATTATTCACATTTATTGATTGCATATCAGGTGCCAAGTACTGTGCTAGATGCTTTCATATGAACGGTATCATTTGGTTAAGAACTCTGTAAAGTACAAATGATAGATGAATGGCTCACCTAAAGTCATGCAACTAGTAGAGCCTTTTATTCAAGAGGTACTTATTAAGGGTCTACTGCATGCCAGCAGTTTCCTATGCACTAGGGTTCATCATTAACATTTGAGGGTCCAAGGATAAGAGTATAAATTGAGACTCCTATATCATATGTCAAAATATAGTCATATGCCACTTAACATTTGGTCAACAACAGACTGCATAAACAATAGTGATCCCATAAGATTAGAGTGGAGCTGAAAAATTTCTGTCTCCTAGTGACATTGTAGCTGTCCTAATGTCATAGTGCAACACATTATGTGTTTGTGGTGATGCCAATGTAAACAAACCTACTGCACTGCCAGTCCTGTAGAAGTACAGACATAAAATTATAAACAGTATATAATATTTGATAATGATAATCAATGACTATTACTGGTTTATGTATTTATTATACTTTGTTATTTTAGAGTGTACTCTTTCTACTTATTTAAAAAAATTGCTGAAAAACAATAGGCCATGTTACACTGGCTGCAGCCACATATACCTCCTGTTTACTGTGTCTCTTGACTGAATCATTTTCTCTTGTGCTTGATTTAACTTCATGTCCTTTTATACAGAAGCATGCTGAATAGTCTTGTAGCCTGGGAGCAATAGGCTATCTCATATAGCCTAGGTGTGTAGCAGGATATGACATCTAGGTATATGTAAGTGCACTTGATGATGCTCACACAACAATGAAACTACCTAACAACAATTTTTCAGAAAGTATCCCTGTCAGAAGCAGTGCATAACTGTATTTAAAATTATAAACAGTGGTGTGCTGGATTCAGCTGTTATGGGCTCAGGGGAGCCAACTGTATGCATCTCTTCCCAAATTCACATCCGTTAATGTATTGGGAGCTTGAAACCGGATGTGGCAGAGCATTGACACCATGGCAGATGGCAAGTACCACAAATTGGGTACTTGTGGTTGTTTTTATCAGAGAGCCTTTTGTTAAACAACTACCAGCTAGATGCCACTGCTTACAACAACCTGACTTTTGGACAAAGTATGCTCTAATCCCCTTGAAAAACATACATTCACAATATCCTAAAAGACCAAGTTTAAAGTTAGAATTCCCATATTCCTTGTTGTTCTACACAAAAATTTGTTAGGGAAAGGAGAACCAGTCCCTCAACTCTCGCCCCTAGCCTGCAGCCTGAGGCCACAGCTCTCTCCACTTCTCATCACATTTCAAGTTTCATCCTACAGTGGGAAGATCATGTGGGTGGGCACTCCGGAACACACATCTAAGCTTCACATATCTATACACGACACACACATATAGAGCTGCCACTGGACCACCACTTGGGACTAGGATGTACAGACCTGAGGGGCAGTACAGCCTCAGTGGCCTGGAGGAAGAAAAGATAAGACTCACAGGTTCTGGAAGCAGATGCAAGTCTCTGAAGGTCTGAAATTTCAGGGTCTGGCTTGCAGAGCATTATCTAGAATGGAGGAATGGTGCAGGCTCTGGGTGGGCCCCTTGTTCCCATAGATAAATCACTATGGGAAAAGGTACAGATGGAAATGGGTCAGAGTAGAGCCCCCTAAAACACAGGGCACAGAGTAGAGGCCTCTCTTGCCTGTTCTAAGAATGAGACTAAATACAGAAGTCTTCAAGTTCTCGTGATGGTCACGTTTCCATTAAGAGAAGACATAGCAGTTTAAACATTTAAATATTTAAGACGAATTGTTTTCAAGATCAAATTGGATTATTATCATCCCCCTTTTGACCCAAATGAAATAATATTAATAATTACCACTCATTGACAGCTTATTTACTCAGAAGTTACTAAATTCTTGGAGACCGAAGGACTAAAAATGCAGAGCTTGGTTACTCATTTTCATTTGCAAAATGATAGCTAATATTTATTATCATGATAATTTTTGTTATTAGAAAGACTCAGGACAGCTTCCTACTTAATGCAAGTGTTCCTTCTATCTACCCACCTGAATCCTTTTTCAGATTCTGGACTGGGCTTGTTTCTTGCTCACGGGTCCTATCACCATGGGTAATAAAAGCACTTTCATTATTACCTGAGAATTAAAAACACATGGGCGCAGAGAGCTGGTTGTTCGGTGCTTGCCAGCATACCACTGGGTTACACATGTGTGTTGTAAATACTTCAGTATGGGCCAAAAAAAATTATGAACAGTAATTACCTTTAGGAAAAGGAATTTAAAAGAAGGTCTTAAAAAAAAAGACATACTCGTCATTTAATATCTTTCTATAATTTCCTTATATGAGGGCAGTGGGATTATGGGCTATTTTGATTTTGTTCTTTACATAAACAGACATAAAAATTATAGTATCATTAAAACACTTGTTTTGTGTTTAAATGGTATAAAATTTTTAAACCTTTAGAAAATTACCAAAATTGAATTAAAAAAAAAAATGCTACTACCAACTGTATGGGAAGTATCCTTGGCAAATCCTACTATTTTTCCTTCTTTAAAATAGGGAATGGTAGAAGCAGCATAGGTACTAGATTTCACCAAAACTAAGTAGTTCTGCCCTCTATATTTTCTTATGCCCAGGACAGGTCCCTATGCACCATCATCATATGCTAAGAATAATGCAATAGAAGTCTGCTGCCACTAGAATCACCAGGATCCAGTGGCTTCATCTCTGGAAACATTACCCATCATTAAATCTGCAAGTGATGGGTGGACCTGGAGGATATCATGCTCAGTGAAATAAGTCAGACAGAGAAGGCAAACACCATATGATTTACTTATACGTGGAATTCAAAAAATGAAACAAATAAAACAAAACAGAAACAAACTCATAGATACAGAGAACAAACTGATGAGTGCCAGATGGGAAAGGGATGGAGGGATGAGCACAAGGAGGATTATTAAGAGGTGTACCTGCAAGTTATAAAATTAGTACCGGGATGTAATGTACATACAGCATAGGAAATACAGTCAATAATAATATCACGATGACTGGGTATGGTGACAGATGGTTACTAGATTTATCATGGTGATCACTTCATGAAGTACATAAATGTTTAATCACTAAGCTGTACACCTGAAACTAATATAATATTATATGTCATATAATTAAAAAAAAATTTTTTAAAGAATCTCTGAATGAGATCTTGCTCGATCTCATCAAATTGCACTGTTCAGACAATTCTGAAGAAGTCTTTCAAGTAATCCAGAGAGAGCATCTTTCATTCGTACATGCTCACTAATATAAGGGCAACACATTTCTGTTTAAAATGAACACTAAGTTTTAATGAGTTTCTAATGTCTAATGCATTGGTTACACTTAAGTTCAATTAGCTGTACTTAACATGGAATTAATTTTAAGAATAAACTTTTCTTAAATCTGAAAATAAATTAATTAATTCAATTTATTAATTAAAAGGAATACATGGGCAAAGTTTCAACATTTCTTGCTCTGGTACCAAAGCTACATCCTGAACTTTTTGTGACCTTCTGTAGTTGATGAGCCTCTATAGTCTCATTTTCTCCCACCCAAAATCTAGAATATTTGTATCGTTTGCTACTTCCAGGATAGTACACTGAGAGGTCATGTGTGAAAGCAAGCTGAAGACTGTGAAGGGTTAACACATAACTCAGGAAAATGTCTCTTTTTTTTTTAATCCTAAAGAGGCTTTTCACAGCGGAGAGTAGGATTTGTTTGCTTGTCTGTTGTTTGTTTTCAATATGAGAATTAATTCTTTATGTGCCAGTTTTTAAACTTTAACTCTGACAGGTGTGTTCACTGTTTGTTGTTTTCGTTCTGTTTCGTTTTACTCTATATTTAGAAACCTTGAACATGCAAGACATTTTTCAACAACTTTCTTAAAGCTGAAACCAGAATTTAAGTCAATTTATTGCAGTAATTGCTACTAAGCACCAGGTGTGAAATAAAAATTAGTTGAGCATATTTCTATTATGTCATCTGAATTTTTAAAATATAATTAACTGATTGCTTCTGGCATATCTGTAAAATCAGTTACTGTGGGTTTAAAAGGCTGGCAATGTTTAGGAGGGCACCTCACAGAAACTCACTCACCTCCCCTACATAGGAAACAAAACCTGCTGTTATTGTCACTGGACGCTGGGTGTCAGTAATTTGACCTGGACTTAGAGGAAGGAAGGATGAAGATGGAGGAGGGGACTACAGGAAGGGGCACAGTTCACATTTCGCTGTGAAGGAGCCAACAAGGCATCGCTGAGAGAGGGGATGCTGCAGTTCTGAAAGAGGGCTGTCCTGGGCAACAAATCATAGACCAGGCCACGGGAGAATTGAGCTTCATTTTCTCTCTCTATGGCTAGCTCTTTTGTTCCTGCCTGAGTGGCACAGCTGTGAGTGTCTTTCAGGCAAGAAGCAACAAGTTGCAGTCCGAGGCTGCTTGGGAATCTTGGGAGAGTGGTGGTGGTGGGAGGAAGGCAAAGGGCTCACATGCCTCTTTCCTGGATTTTCTTTGCCACCTGCAGACTTTCTTTTAATGGAATCTGAACTAGGACTTGAGGCTTGTGCACCAGCCCTCCCCCTGCACTGGGCGCTTCTCATCTGAATGCCTGGCAGCCAGGCTCTGGGTCCCTGGCACGCTGCCCACTCTGGCCTTTCACTTTTGTTGCCCTAAGGGTTGTGTGTTGTGAGTCAAGTCACTGGGCAACCAGGTGCCTTCAGAAAAGTCCCATGCTCTCTGGCAGCTACTGTTTGTTCCAGCCAAAGCTGCAGAGAAAGGAGGGCATCGTGCTCAGGGAGACCCATCACCGCCTTCCCACCAGCCCCTGACAACTAATCTAGCTTCTTCTAAAAAGGCCCACATGGAATATTCTATGGACAAGTAGATACCACCTCACCTCTTACTCAGGTGAGAGCTGCTGGTAGCTCCTCCCTATCAAATGTGTATCTCAATGCCTTTTCTCCAAGTGAGTTTTGCAATAAAAGAGCTGTCACTGTGAACAAGTGAGGCAGGAGTGAAAGAGCTCCTTCACTTGCTTCTGTTGCTGCTGTTGGCTCAGGGACAGGAGACAAGACAGGTGAGACCTGCTCGTCCTTCTACCAGGAAAGATTCTAAATTAAGGTAAGGCTCTCCACTGAGACCTGGGGTTTTGTGTTTTCAGGCACTTGCAGGAGTTAAAGGATTTTTTCCTTTCTATCTGCTTCCTCTCTAGGCCATAAAAGCTCTTTTCTTTTCTTTTCTTTTTTAAAATTTTAAATTTCCAAGCTCCTTTCAGTAGTTGCTACACCTTCAGATTGGGACATCCTTCCTCATTCGCAAACCTCGGCTGTGTCTGGGGGCAGGGCTGCAGTGGAGCCGCCAGGAGCACAAAGAAAGGCTTCCAGGTAGTAACACTACCTCAGACATAGGGAAACCTGGGGCAGATCTATCTGGGATGTGACAGGAACCAGGAGGCTCCCTCCACAAAGGACATTTAGGATCAAAGCTGACGTTTTCATTCTTTGGTGTATTTTGCAGTTTGGCACCTAAAGCACATCTGAGAACAGGTATGATTGAGCTCAACCTCCCTTATTTCGAGAGCTTGTGGATTCAGGTCTATGCATTGGGGGTGAGGGGGATCATCCAGTTGGAAATCTAGTCACATGGATCTCATAGCCATGCGGGTTGTGAGGGGGATGGTCCAACGGGCATTTGGAACAGACTTGACTTTGGAATGCAGTGGATCTGATTGCTTCTTGGCAGCTTCTCCTTCCCAATTATGTTTGGCTTAGTCTAGTCGTCAAATTACTTTGCAAGCCCTAAACTGGTCCAGAAAGCATACAGAGGGGGACAGAGAGAATCCTGTCTACAAAGCAGACTGGGTGATAAGGGAGAAAGGGTTCTGGCTGGAAATGTTCACTGAATAATCCACAACCCAGCTCAAAGAAAGAGGTGACTGCATATTATACCTTGGCCATTAGTTACACCTCAAAAATCTGGATATAACATTTGTTTTTTCTAATACTGGTCAATAAAGGCCATTGTGCACTCTTTCAATTGTTTTGCTCCCTGAATGTAGCATAAGAAGAAAAGTGACAAGTATTTTGAATTGATTTTATTGAAAATGTAAAATTTCTCATAATGAATATACATGTTCCAGTTCAAAGATTGATAAATTTCTTTACAATCTCGCACCAGTACTCTGAATTGCATCAGTAAACAAAAGCCTTGTTAATTTGAGTTCCAATCTGAATGTGGCAATTCCACCAGAGTAAAGCTAAAGTTTCCCTTTCTGTAATTTGGGAAGAAAGTGCACAAAATTAGATACTTTAAACAAGATAACAGGGAGAATGGTGAGCTTACTCAAGAGAATGAACTGGTTCTTCTAATGGTTTTATAGAATTTATAATTCATATGAGAATATATTCATGAATTATTACATGGCTCAGTCATTTATTAAATCAGGTTAAAGGGCCTTATGTAGCAAGTGTGTGTCTGTATTCAAGCACTATTAAAGTTCAACACAACAAATACAGTCTGGTCAACCCTACCAAGTGGAAATTAATTTTGTTTCATGATTTAAAGGTTGAAATATAAAAGAATAGTAATATTTTTCAACGTAATGTGTAATGTCTTGGAAACAACTTTCTGTCCTCACCTTCCGATGGTGAGGTCAACTAACAACCAACAATTTGAGATTGAGCTACTATTTTAATAATACATTTTTGGTCAAGTGAAATTATTGCCTGGAAAATTATTCAGCCATAGATTCTCCATGATGTAGCTAGCTCTATGCAGTAGTCAAGAATTCCTATTTCCTGCTTTCAAGTCAGTTACTTCACCTCTCCAAGCTCAAGGTCACCTATAAAATGGAAGTGATGACACTAATCTCAGGGGGTTGTCAGGAAGATTAAATAAAGTTAACACAACGGAAAGCATTAGCAGAGTGGCTAGAGCATAATAAATGCTCAATAAATGGTTTTATAGATACACCTTATACACATACACCGAGACAATATGCATGTTTCTTACATTTTGATCATTTTCTGATCCTACCACTTAGAAGCAGGAGGTCAAAAGCATTAGAGGATTCTGCTATATCATAGCAGGTCGACCTAATAAAGGAAGATGGAATTTAACTGACTTTGGTAATAGAGTTCACTCTATTCTTGTCTTCCATGTAAAAACAAACAAATGAAAAAACAACTCAGAAATGACAACTTTTTATTCTGGGTGGTGAGTAATCTAGTAGATGAATCAGCCTTCTCAGTGTATTAGTCTCCATCAATTTTAATTTTATGTATAGTCACTATGAAGTTTCCATATCAACTTCATGAGAATCCCATCCAAAACCTATGATTCAAACTAGTTGTCATTAGCTTTTGAGAAATTTTTTCACTCTCTTTTATTATACCTAGAAAATCTTCACTTTATATGTGTATACTGTCTGACAAACCTAGGTTTGAGGTAGCCTCTCCC
Source organism: Eonycteris spelaea (assembly GCA_003508835.1). Taxonomy (NCBI): domain Eukaryota; kingdom Metazoa; phylum Chordata; class Mammalia; order Chiroptera; family Pteropodidae; genus Eonycteris; species Eonycteris spelaea. The sequence continues at coordinate 8,117,636 of PUFA01000007.1, forward strand.
ACTAACAAGCAGTGTGGGCTTAGACAAATCACACCTCATATCTCGGAGCTTCCCTTCTCCTTGCAATAACCCAGTGATATCGCAGGTTGTTTCTTTATGGTTCTAGAGTTCTAGTTCTAAGTTCCTTTTATTTTGACTTTCAGAGCTACTTTCTTGATTTTCCAAACAGTGCTGGAGAAACCAGCTGACAAAATTTTAATTCATCAAATTTTTTAAAAGACTAAAAAAAGACAAAAACCACACCAATCACTGAAGTAGGAGAAACTTAAAACAAATAATGTACTTGTACAAAACAGCAATTCCAAGCAAACTTTCATACCTCTAAAGGAGTAAATTATGGTGAGTTAGGAAGGGACGCACAACACACACGCCCGCACACACACACACACACAAACACACACACACCACACACACACACAATCAACTGATAGAATGAAATTAAAAGAAATCTATCATCAGATAGGAGTCCCCCGCAATCCAAGCTCTATTTTTTAGGACAGAAAAAACTAGTTTACCCTATCGAAACCAATGTAATATTTCAAAAACTAAATGATACTTCTGGAATAAGAAGAAGCCAAATGATAATTAAGTGTAAAAAAATAAACGTGTTCATTTTATAGGTGTTCTGTGATTCAGCAAAGAGGTCCCACTAATACATATATACTTTCTTCTTTTTTTTCTTTTCTTGAAAAAAAAAAGAAAAGAAAAAAACAAAAGTTTATAAAATAACTAAATGGCCATGATGCTTCAACAGGGCTCAATATTTTGAACAGGTCAAGTGGACTAGATTTCAACAAATTGCACTCATGTACAAACCTATACATTTTCAGAAAGAATTTGTTATCAAATTCTGATGTTCTTGATTTTTTCCTTTTTTAAATTTTCATCACATTTCCAAGAAAAGTTAAAGAGGGAGAGTTTTCTCATTTCTTCATTTTTGTTTTGGATAACCACTTACATCTGTCTAAAGCTGAGAAAAGGATTGTCAAGAGTAGAAATGGCCCACCAATTTCCTTCACAGATACTCAAACAATCTAGCCTCAGCAACACCCATGTCTTTCCAGTTCTTCCACACTCTCTAAAGTGCCTAGGGCACCCTCCCATCAGCCACCGTCCGGATATCACTACCTCTCTTGAAATACCCTCTCAGGATACCAATTTGGCCAGGTGGTCTGGGGGAAAGAGTCTCAGGTTCCCTAATGTCTGAAAAAGTGCTTTTCCCTCTCCAGTTCAAATATGCTCTATAAAAGAAGGGAGAAGATGAAAATGAAAAAAAGAGAGAGACAGAAATCTTAAAGTGGCAGGTTAGATTATAATTAGCATTTGTTGGTACAGATGTCTGTAGGTGTGATCACTTCGACAGTAAGTAGGGCATAGGCACAGTGCCATTTTAAGTACAGAAACAGTGTTTATTGATGAGGGAAATGCTTCTTTCCAACATCAATATATATTATTTCCAGTTTTATAAAAATCCTTGCAACCAAAACATTTCAAACCCATTAATGAAGACATTATTGAAAATGAGATGATTTTAGAATATACACCAATACACATGAAACTTTGATGATAACAATAAATGAGAATTTTTTTTCTTGATTGTCTTATTCACTAGAGAACTTAAGATTGCTTCTACTATCATCTCCATGCTAATATCCCTAACCTCTTTCTTCTGCTGCTTATTTGGGTAATTGCAGATTTTTCATTAGGTTGTAATGAAAATTCAATGAGTTATTGTACATGAAGCACTTAAAACAATGACTGACATGAAAAAGGCATTCAGTAAACGTAAACTATTACTATTATTACTATTATTGTAACCTTATCATCAATATAATTAAAACCTTCTAGATATTCACTACCTTCATAGAAGGCACTAATTTTTCTGTTTGTTTTTTTTTTAATACTGGAAATATTACATCTACGGTATCTTGTATAATTTAGATCCCCATACTTTGAAAGACACTTCTAAACTGGAAAACATCCTGAAAGGTACAGAATCCAGATACCACATCTTATGAAAAATCATCTGGAAAATTGAGTAAACTTAGAAAAGAGGATAAAAGGGACACATGATTATAGTCTATGATAACTAAAGGACTATTATTGTGGGATAAATACATCCTACAGTCTTTTGAAAAATCAAGCCAGGACCAATTTGTAAAATGTATTTTCTTTCAAGATGATAGTAATAACCAGGATTTATTGGGCAACACCAAGCACTGTGCTAAATGCTTTACATATCCCATGCCATGTAACCCTTAATCACTGTGCTGAACTGCTTCTCTAAGGGAAAGAAATCATGGACCGTGTGCTCACTCTATGCCAGGCATTGAGCGTAGCATTATATTTGTTTCCTTCCTAAACAATTTTACTTCTAAATGTCATATGTGACCAACATAAATATTCAAACAGCCCAAAGTTATATAATGTGAAAAAAAAGACAAAATCTCTTTCTTCATATTAACCTATGTGATAATTTGTACTCTTCCATAATTAAAAAAGTAATTATATCTGAAGCAAAATAAACATAATATCTGAACATTGTAAATTTTTATTTAACAGTTTAATAAAAATGTAAAATGTATTTACAAAGGTAGATATGTTCTAAGCATAAAAAAGATGAGCTTGAAAGCCATATATGTTTATTCTGTATATGTTGATATTTTAAGATATCTTTTGCCTTTGATTCTTGGCAAGTAATTTTAGCAAGTGGATAATCCATCAGTTTATAAATAGATCAGGTTAAATACCTAAAAGAGTAACAAGATAAACAAAATAGAATATATGTGTATAATTTCTACTGCTTCTATTTTGCCTCTGGGCTCTCCATCATCCCCATTGACATTTTTTGCTGTGAAAACCAGAATCTTCTCTGTCTCTCTGCCTGCTTGCCACCCACTGAAAGAGCATAGCCTTGTGAAAAGAAGAAAACTTGGTATATTTGCCTGCCTGGTAAACATATCCACATTTTCATATGGGTATCCATGTGAAAAACCATGTTATGTATTGCATTTCTTGATCATCTTTAATAGATTATAGTAATTGCTCTTTTTAAAGCAAGCTCATAGAAGAATTCATTTCTTATAAAAGCATGGAACAAACTCATTCTCTATAAAAGGACTTTTAATAAAAGAGTCAAAGAAAACAAAAATTTATGAGAGCATAAACTGAGGGGCAATTTCAAATATAACTTTGCAACATTGCTCACATCTATCTTCCCCCCTTTTCATTCTACTTCCATTCCCACTGTTTTCATTTATTCTTAACCTGATTACTATGAAATACTTCAAATAATTTCTCTAATTCTAGTCCTTTTACCTGCTCCCAATACATCATAACTGTCAATATTATCCCCCTTGTCAATATCCTGTCTGAAAAAATATTTTAAATTTTCCATTTATAACAGAACGAAGCCCAAACACCTTGGTGCATGATCTGGTAACAATACACCTTTTAATTTCTTTTAACCTGTTCTCTCTCATAGCCTTTTGCTCCAGCTAAACCAAGTATTTTCTACTGTTCAAACTCCATACTTCCAAATCTTAGTGCTTGCCTCATTCTGACCCCTCTCCTTGGAATGGCCTTTCACAAATGTTTCTCTTATGATCCAACCTATCTGTATCCAGAAAAGCTGGCAAATAGAAGTTTACTCCTAAGTAAGGAGTTTATTTTTCTCATGTAAAAACAAGTCCAGACATGACTGTCGGTACTGGTAATATGATTTCACAGAACCATGGGGAGTACAGGCTTTTTAGATTCTTCCTTCTGCCTCTTGCCTCATGTTCGCAAAACAACTGCTTCAACACCAACACCACATCTACATTCCAAGCAGGAAAAATTGAAAAGAGAAAACAACATAGGGTGGCTAACTCTATCTCCTCTGTAAAAAGTTCACCATCCAGTGATTTCCAAATATATTTGATTGGCTAATAATATATCCCACACTAATCCAAGCTACGAGAGAAGTGGTGAACTATAGCTGATTACTAGTCACATGCTTGCTCTGAAGAAATTAATGTTGTATTAGTGAGGAAGGAAAATAAGATGAAATCAATATGTATTCAGCAGCATTGGTCACAGATCCTTTAAGACTTACTCAAATAACCATCTTCCCTAAAGAAGTGTCCTGGAGACTCTCAGACAACTATCAATGCATTTGTGCCTAGCTTTACTTTTGTTTACTTTCATAATTATCCCACTTCTCCTTAAGGTCTGGAAATTCATGGTGATCTTTGTACCCTCTAGTACAGCAGGCACAAAGAAGATACCTAATATATATTTGAATGATGAGTTTAACCTAATATGTGATAAGAAAAAAGAGAGCCGTTTTCTGTATTTGTATTGTTACAGTCCACTGTAGTAAAAGCATGACTTAGATAACTTGATCAAGGATGGGCAAACTACTGTCTGTGGGCTAAATATGGTCTACAACCTGTTTTTCTATAGCCGTGAGGTTGTCTAAGAATGTATGCATTCTTATAGTGTTCGAAAAAATAAAAACAAGAATGTGCAATAGAAACTGTATATAGCCTGCAAAGCCTGAAATATGTCCTATTTGCCCTTTTACCAAAAAATATTTGCCAATTCCTGACTTAGATAAAAATTTACTACAGTTCTTTTGTCCTGTGTGTCACGTGTTATTTTTAAAAAATGGTTATATTATCCCAGACTTACTGGAATCCTTACTGTCCTTTGAAACAACTTATATGAGAAAAACTACCAGCAACTCCTTTTATCAGGAAACTAAACTCCCTACGCGTTCCACAGAGAATCTGATATTTGGACTTCTCGAGGGCCCCTTACTCAAATCTGTAAGCTAAACGCCCAGGTTTGAACTCAATTTTATTTTTAATGATATTTTTAGGTAATAGTACTCGCCTATTGCTATATACATTATTAAGAAAAAAGAGATGGGAGTTCCCAAGTAGGAATGAGCTTGAAACCCAATGAATGATGTTTTCTTTTCATTATTGGATAACTTTGGAGTGATTGAGCTAAATGGAGAAAGCAGTCTATTTTTTTTTTCGTCTTGTCTGTGCTTCATAACTTGACTAAACTATCCAAGCTAATGATTTGATGAGTTTATGTAAAATGATCATCTAAAATCTGCTTTATTTTAATGTTTTACAAAGTATTTTTAAGTTCTTTTAATAATGTATAAAGTATTCATTATTTATAAGTTCAAGAAAGACAGGGAGCTATTCTGTCTTACTTGTCATTGAACCTTCCATTGTCTACTGCAGTGACTAGTGCATAGAAGACTGTTGAACAGTCACTGTATGTGTGTGTTTGTGTATTTAAATGTATCCATGCATCTGCCTCCCCTTCACCCAAGACAATGAAGCCTTATTTCCATTGTCACATGTCACCTTCAATTAATGATGAGCTCATCATAGTATGAAAGAAGTTAAGAAGTTCTACTTCCAGATAAATTCTGCTTTTTCCAGATAAATTCTATTTCTTCCATATAAGTTGGGAGTCCTGAAAAACAACATGTGAAAAAAGTGAGATTTAGAACATTGACATGTTTACTGAAGGTGAAATGTATCGTCATTATTGGACTCAGAACCAACACCAAGGTGCTCAGCCCATAACACCATGGTGCCTCTCTTTCACTCAATTTCCTTTCCTGTAAATACTGCATGTTTTCACATTTGGTGGATTTCTTAATAAAAAGATTATGTTTTCCCAAGTAAAATAAAGGTTCATGAAAGTACTCAGTAAAGGTTTAGAGTAAACGAAGCAAAATATCAAGACACACTCTACTGAATTAGAAAAATCTCAGGAAAAAAAAGCCAAACGAGTTCCTTGCAGGGCCTAGGAACTTTTATATTGCTTTGAGAAAATGTACTATATATGTAAAAATAAATAAATAAATGACAGACTAGAAATAGTACAACATACTGGATTATAGTACTTGAAAATAAATAAAAATAAATTATATTAGTAGTCCCCTTATCAGAACAAGTTTTCTAATTTAGTGTCATAGAAGCTTTTTTTTTTTTTTTTTTCCCAAAAAGCCTGGGCAATGAGGCATCAGTTAAAGTAACACAGCTACAATTATTAAGTTTTCAATTTGTGGATCATTCTTCACTCTTAAAAAATTCCAGAGCTTATATACAAAGCACATGTGTCATTGGTTCTAAACTTGTGTAAAATGTCTGTGAGAAAAACAAGAAATTCTTTTCATCTGGATCCTGATGCAGCACATTTATCTTACTGACTTTTAGTCATGACGTTTCTGTTTACAGCATAAGAAATACTCTCATCAGAACAAAGTTCCCAGCGTTGATGAGTCAAACTGCAAACTGGCAGATGAGCAAAATAGCTGAAGCCAGAGCCCACTTGAATTGTTCACACTCTTAGATGTCAAGTTCAGACCTGGTCTTCCTGAGATTTCTTTTAACACTGATTTGTCATAGCAGGTAGCTGACGAGATTTACCTGCAAGGACCAAAAACATGAATTGTGCCATCCAGAAGGCGGAAGTGCTGGATGGGGCTCATTTAATGCAGATCCTCTGGCATGACGGTGAAGAGTCCTTCTACCCAGCCGTGTGGCTGAGGGACAACTGCCAGTGCCCCAACTGCTACCTGGATTCTGCGAAAGCCCGGAAACTCCTCGTGGAAGCTCTTGATGTGAACATTGGTATTAAAGATTTGACGTTCAACAAAAAAAGGGTAATTATCTCTAAATCGTTTCTCCCTTCTCTCCCAAGATAAAGGGGCTAGTCTCCAATCATTTAAATAATGATTCTTTCACTTGATTTTATATAATATATTTGTATAGGGCCTGGTGCAAAGTAAGCATGATCAGTAAATGAAAGTTTCTGTTATTACTATTTTTATTATTACTACTATTTTTGATAAAATTTACAGTGTTGCTCATTATTTCTTCAGCAAGTGAGAGCTTGCAGATACAATCAAACTATCTCAATAAGAAGAATGCTCTGGGCCTCAGAATATTCATCTGTAAAATAGGGATACTAACAGAATTTGTTCAGAGGGAGAATGTGAGGAGTCAATGAGATTATATGGGTAAAAATGTTTAACTCAATGGCATATAGTAAGCACTCAAGAACTTGTATTGATTTATATATTTGTTAGTCAAATTAGTAAATAGATGTGCAAGGCTTGTTCTAGAATGCTCAAGATCATAGCTCTCAAAACCATAATTAGATGCAGCCACCACCTTGTGTTGTTCCCAGATTTATTAGGATAGTTACCAGAAGAGTGAATGTGACCAGAAAGGTCATTCTCTCCCCTACTCTTGTCTTCATCTCCCCTCCAGGACTTAACTCCCAGGGCTCACAGCTTGCTGGTTATATGACCATATAAATAGTATTTGCTCTTACTTTTCTCACCCAAGAAATGTGAAGAATAGTAGTACCTTCTCCCTAGAGTTGCATGAGGATTAGTGAGTTATGTTTGTAGTGCTCATTATACAGTATGCACTCAAGATGGTGTTATTTTGTATTGTTATTATTATCTGTCTGATCACTATCATTACTATTGCTGATACTCTTGGCAGGAATGTTAGGTAATATCTAACTTCGAATCATCACAGAAAGTTTGGGAACCAGAGATTTAGAGGATAGAGAGTTTCAGATCTAGCCAGGTATTATTTCTTGTGTGATATTTAAGGGGCCTCAGACCTCAGATATATCCCCTAGACTTCCAATTTCCCTGTTTTCCAAACCTTATTCTACGCCTGTGAAAACATAGGTTAAAAAAGGAACAAAAATGAATTCCCTGATTATCTCAACTAACATTAACAGGATAATAGTAGAAAACTGAAATATATATACGTATAATGTACATATACATGACATTTACTTTCTTGTTACAAGGTTCATATCACATGGCCAAATGAGCATTCCAGTGATTTTGAAGCTAACTGGCTGAAGAAAAGATGCTTTTCGCAGCATGCCAGAGAAAAACTCCAAAGAGAATTGTTTTTGCCAGGTAACTCTGCCATAGTCTTCAATGTCTTTTATTAAAAATCACATGGTAAGAAATTTGCTCAGAAGCAAATTCAAACTCTTGTGTTTTGGTTAAAGTATTACAGTAATGTATGTGAAATGTTAAATGATCATTTGGATAGGAATGAAAAGAAATATAGAATAGTTCTAGACACTCTAGAGACAAGAAGAAAAGAAGTACAGCAAACTTCTTCTCCTTGTCATATATTGCAAAACCTGGCACCATAGATACACTGTAAGTGCTGGCTACAAAGGAGCAGAACAAACCAGAGGTAGACTTGCCCTGCTTAATATTTTATCTAAGATCAGTAAAACACCAAATCAACAAAGTGGGAATTCCTAACGTGGTACCCACAGATAAAACTATGTGATCCATGAACCCCATGAAATGATATACACCATTGAGTATGTATATGAGTGTGTGTGTGTGTGTGTGTGCGCGTGCGTGCGCATGTACACATGCACATGCCCATATACACAGCAAATTTGCTTGGGGAGAGTTTATACAAGTCTCAAGGGAATCTGTGACATAAATTTTCAGAAAATCTGCAATAGATGGATTTGATGGAAAAAGAAGACTTTATTCTTGAGTGGAAAGACAAAATAAAGTAGTATAGGTAGAAAGTTCTTTTTAAAGTATGACTTTTAGGAGACATACTAATAAATACAGCTCAAGCAGAGGCACTAGGGAGAATTGAACTGTTTATAATTCACTGAGTATTTTGAAGATTTGTGTTATGAGATTATGTGGGTCACAAAGCAAATTCTAAAAACATGATGATTCTTACATATTTACTAGCATCTTGACTTCTACAAACACACTAACGAGATGAGTTTTCCTGAACTTTCTTTTCCACTATTAACCAGAAATATTGAATCTCTGCTTCTTTGAGCAACTGATAAGCCTTGTTGAATTTTGTAATGCCTTTCTGGGAATTCTGGGTCATACCCCAAGATACAGATATTACCTTATTCCTTTCAAATCTGAAATTCTCAAATGTGTGGTAACTCTCTGTGGTTTTAAATGCTAGCCTTACAACAGTTTACTGGGTATGGAGATGTTATTGATTAACCAACTTGAACCACACAGCTTCACCTCGTCCTGTGATTACCGGTAGAGTATGAATATTGTCCCCTTCCAGTTCAAGTATAGGCCAGTCTGGTCAAGAACTTGGTTCTTCCACTCCGTTAGTCTCACCATCCTGACAAATGACAAGATTATGTTCTAGTGCTCTCAGTCTAAACCATCAGGAATCCATTTTGTTCTTTATCGAGCCCAGCCGGCTGGTGGTATCCACATGGGTATCCAGGGGAACATGTTTTTCTGCCTTCCCGCAGTGAGTGCACTGCTAGATTCTCAAGGAGTCTTCAGTTACATAACTGAGTAGCAGCTGGGTCAAATAGCAGAATCATAAATGTATTATTATTTTTATTTATTTTAGATTTCTTCTAGTACTCAAAATATTTTTCCTTAGCTATGCCCTAATTTTGTAATGTAATCCTATTGGATTTAACTTTCATTTCCTTCAGCTCTTCTTTTGATTATTTCAGGGAATAAAAGCCAACTTTTTTATTATTACATCTTAAGCTTTTAAGCATTGTAAAAGGATCTGGACATTCCCCTCCATTAATATTTCTTGATGAGTGCAGTTTATAGCTTGCATTTCTAGTACTATCAGGTAGTAGCAAAATGGAAATGATACTACACTCAGTTAAGTAATGGAAAAACCTGGTCACACTGACAAACCGCAATTGTGAATAATATAAGTAGAACTGGCTGCTATTTAGACACTGGAAAATATTTTAATGGTTTAAAACAAGATCAGATTTTCAAAATATATTCTCAAGCTGTGCAGTTGGTGTGCTAAAGAAGAAATTAATGGGCCATTTGGGAAAATTGCTTCTAGGGCTTTTTGCCTGTAAAATCTGACACCTTATTTCATGCCACTGAATATAAACAGGTAAACAAACTCAGTTACACTTGTGAAAGTATTTTGATTTCAGTCCTCAGTGGCAATGTTTCCTCTTCTGCTCTTTCTTTAGAATGAGAAAAGCCTTTTAAAATCTGGTGTCAAGATGCAGACAACTGTTCCTTGATCTTCATCTTGGCACTAGATATTGAACTCAAAAATGAAGAAACCAATGATAATCAGATAGAAAAAAAAAAAACTCTTGTATGGGACAGACACGGCTGGAAGGAAAACATGGATAATAATCATTTCTTCATAAATTTCTGTTTAGCTACACATATACTGGTCACTTATTTTGTACTGGAATCTCTATAAGGAAATGCCAAGTTTAAAGAAGACAAGGATCCTGTCCCTGAAGATTTATCAAGCCTAGGAGGGAGGAAAACAAATAAACATAATACATTACTTTCAGTACATCACGGCATACATCGAAGGTTAGTTAGAACATAAAGGAAGGAATCTGAAGAGATAAGGAACTGTCCTCAAAAGGGAGGTTTGAACTAGGTTTTGAAGAATCAGCTTGTCAGGCAAAGATCGAAAGTAAGGAAATTCACAGAAGTATAAATAGCAGAGTATGTTTAGAAAACTGTAATTAGTGTAATACTGGTGAAGTGAAAATTGTTAGGCTACAGAGAAAAAGGAAGGGGCCAAACCATGAAGTGGCTTCAGTGTCCTACTACGAGTCTCGGGCCTAAACCCTTACACAAGGACATTTTCCACATAGAGCTCAGGCATATTCCTTTAGCTCCCAGGCTGATTGCATAAAGGCAGAGAAACAAGTTTAAATCTTTATAAATTTAAAAAGAAGTTTCCTTTATTTTTTAGGATGCATTTTACATTTTCAGAAATTTATATTTCTGATTTTGACCAAGGGCATAAATTTTTCTAATGCCTACAAGTTAGCTCCATTTTTCTCCCTTTACATTTCTTCCCTCCTCCAGTATACCCTGCTGGTTCTTGGTTTGTATTTATTTTACAAAAGACAGTGTAATGATTGGATGTGTGTTGTAGAAAAGTCTTGGTCTAGTCATCTGTGTTCGTTGCACGGGGGAGTGACTATGAGAAGGGTGACCACAGCATGGCCCAGAAAAGATCCTATAAAAAACACTGAGATTAAACTAGGGAAGTAGCAGAGAAGAAGTAGGTAGGATTCATATTCAAGAGAAACACAAATTGGCTTATAGGGCAGGAGGTTACTGGCCCTGTTCTTTACTCTCTACCAACTTAAAATAGAATTTTTTAAAACTACCATGTGAAAGTACCCAAACATATGGGTGAAAACTGAACTCTTTAAGAACACTTTGGAAATATGAAGATTTTGTTTTATGAAACTGTATTTTAGTTTCCATGTGAACATGATATAATTATACACTCACTTTTGTGACTAACTTCAATAAGCAAAATTCCCATAATATAATCAATGAGAATTAATGAAAAAAATCAACGTTCAGTGTGATCTTACATATATATAAATGTAAAAAATTATTCTTTTTAACACTCCATATCAATAAATGCTTGTTTTCCTATGTATCTCTCTGAACTGATACTGAAATATTTGCATACTATCCTCTGATTTTAATATTTTTTACTGCAAATTGAGATTTTAAAAATTAGAGTTTGAAGAATCTTTTTCCCATGGAAGCAGTCTGCTGAATCTTCTCAACAATCCAGCAATCCAGAGACTGAGTACATCGTACTGTCAGAAAAAACATTTCCTCTCAATTTGAAATGTCCCTCTTATAACAGAGCAAATCTTTTCTTGTCTACTTTATCAGATTACAACCCTTTAGTCCATAGCCATAGACCTCTCCTTTGTTTCAAAAGAAACATGCCAGAAAAGGGAATGAAAACTCTCAAATAACTGTCAGAACCCTCTAAAATCTTTGAGCCTTGCTCATGGAGAAAAAAAAAAACTGAGCTCCCTTTCTTTGCAGAGGGCCATGTGTTTCCTTGAAAATGAAATTTTTATTGCAGTGCAAAAACAGAGTTGTTTTGGTGCAGAGGCTATGTTTACAAAGATTTGTTTAAAAAAAAAGAAAAGCAAAATATCACTTTTCTTTTTTTAATTAGTAAGTAATGTACACAATAAGTATGCCTAACTTCCATGTGATAGTTCACTCCTGTATCTAAGCCTTCCCCTACCACATACCCATTCTCGAACCCCCAGAGGTGGGAGTATGCAATACAGGGCAGGGATTGAACAAGGATATTTGTTTCACATATTGCTTGGTAATTATAAAAAGGTCTGGGAGGTTGTTATTTTCAGGCTGTCTTAGAATGTCTCAACTATATCAGGCCTGCCAGGCCAGAATGACTTCAGAACAGCTCTGTTAAAAAAAAAAAAAAAAAAAAGCTGCATCAGAACAATCAAGCCATCATGTTACATACCCAAATGTGTTATTCCCTTCCCAGGGAAAACCAAATACAGATTCCTTCCCTGAGGACACCCAGGCTCACTCTCTGATGCACAGGATGGAGAATAGCTCAAAGTCTTCTTATGTTTAAGAAACAAGTCTCTATTCTGTTTTTCCTATTATATGTGAAATGGGCCTACTGACTTGCAGAGAAATACCTTTGGGATTTTAACAGAATGAATACAGGTGTTTTAAATGTCTGTGAGTTTAAAAATGCATATTTGGGTTCATTTTTCTTCCGTGTAATATTGATATCTTTCAATGTCTTCTATTCTTTTCTGAATTACACATCATTTATTATTATACTCAATTCCTACAATGTACTTGGTACACTCGGACATACTATCTAAAGGTTCTAACATTCTAGATGAGATGGGACCACTCTTGCTCTGTCAATGAGCCCAAGATGGAGGACCAACAGTGTGAGAATTGTCCTGTAGTGCCCTATACTCTTAGTGGTTGTCACCTATCTGGAGGTTATTCCCATAGCTATCTGCCTAGTTTCTGGTTCCACCTGTAAACTCTCGGTAAAAGCTTCTTCCTTTTACCTTTTTAAATCTCATCCATATTCCCAGCTTGAAAATACACATGCTCAGAACTAAATATTAAAGATAAGTCTATTTTACACTGGGATATATTAGAGTAATACCAAATGAAAAACCTGTATACTACATCTGTTACTTAAAAAAAAAAATTCTTAAGTAAGAGTCATTCATTATATTTAATCAATTATATCTTTTAAAAAATTTTTTTTGTTACTTAACAACTTCATGAAACAAAGTATCATAGTGTCATCCAACATCGGTGTTAAACAGGACATTACAAGCTGGTGTCTTTAAAAAACTAGTGTCTTAAGAGAGCTGCATAGGAAGATCATAAATTCACCTCCTCCCATGGACATACCAAATCTACAGTTAATATGGATCGCTTCCCTCTGAAAAAGACCTGAAAATTATCTGAACAGCTCCTCCACAAAAAAAGGATAAAAGGACTACATGGAGGTGAGTAAGAGAAAAAGACGTTGACTCACCAAAACCCCACCCCCAACTCACAATCAGGAGGGGTCTCACACATAGAGCATCTCCCTGAGGGATGAAGGATTTGTGCCCCACAATAGGTACACCAATGCTTAGGCCTTGCACCAAACAGACAACAATATCTGGCATTGAAAACCAGCTAGACTTATGTCTAGGAGACCCAAAAGACTATAGGGAATGGTAAGTCCCCTCTTATACGGCTCATGTGCAGACTCACCTCAGCATCCAATAGCAAAACAACAGTTTAAAAAGCACCTAGATCATAGGTGAGGGAGATTCAATAGTTAATTTTAAAAGCATCTATCACAGGTACAAGGGTTTATTGATATTTTCTCTGAGGACAAAGGTGCTGGTGGGCACCGTTTTCACTCTCTCACTTCACCTTGCTAGCTATAGAGGGCTTGCCACACACCTAGGCTATGCTTCTACAAGCTGAAGCCATTTGGCTTGCCTCATCCATGCATTCTCCCATAACCCACTGCAGACTTTGGGCTTACCCTGGCCCTGAGCTCCCCTGTGTCACTGCTGAAGCCAGCAAGCATTTGAAATCCACACAGGGGATGCTCCATTAGTACCTGGTTCTAGTGGCCAGGAGGAATTATATTGCTGGGACACAAGGACTAAAACAATCAAAGAGATAGTTTGAGGCAGGCTATCACCCCAGGGCACAGCATAAACATAGGGTTTGGGACATACCTCAACAACTAAGACCAGTCAAGAATAAATCTGGCTGCTTAGACAATCACAAAGGTCAAGAGACATCAAGAGCCAGGCAAGATCAAATAACACAGTTCGTTGCCTACACAAGTCTATTTCTTCAAGACTGAGAGAGGCAGCTATTTCACCTAATACATACAAACAAACAGAGACAAACAAAATGAAGAAATAGAGAAATATGTTCCAAACAAACAACCAAACAAAAACAAGATAAAACCTCAGAAAATATACTTAATAAAATGAAGATAAGTAATTTACCTGAATAAGAGTTTAAAGTAACAGTAATAAAGATATTCACTAAACTCAGGAAAAAAATAGATGAACACAGTTAGAACTTCAAAAAAGAGACAGGAAATAAAAGAAAGTACCAAAGAGAAATCTAAGAGCCAAGAATACAATAATTTAACTAAAAAATATATTGGAGAGTTTTAACAGCAGACTAAGTAAAGTAGAAGAAGAGATCAAAGACCTGAAAGACAAGACAAGGAACTCACCCAAACAGGGCAGCAAAAAGAAAAAAGAATTTTAAAAAGTGAAGATAGTTAAAGGGACCTGTAGGACAACACCAAGAAGAATAACATTCACATTATAGGGAGAACAAGACAGAAAACATATTTGAAGAAATCATAGCTGAAAACTTTCCTAATTTGGGAAAGAAAGAAAGAAGACGTCAGGTCCAGGAATCACAGAGAATACCCAAAAAGGTGAACCCAAAGAGATCTGTACCAAGATATTATAATGAAAATGTCAAAGTTAAAGATAATCTTTAAACAGCAAGAAAAAAAACTTGTCATGCACAAGAGAATCCCAACAAGACTATCAACTGATTTTTCAGCATAAACTGCATGTCAGAAGGAAGTGACATGATATATCCAAAGTGCTGGGGGAAAAAAAGACTTCTAACCAAGAATACTCTTCTCAGCAAGGTTATCATTCAGAATTGAAAGAGAAAATTTTTCAGACAAGTAAAAGCTAAAGGAGTTTATCACCACTAATGCAAACTTACAAGAAATGTTAAAGGGACTTCTTTAAACTGAAAAGAAAAGGCAATAAATTGTAACAAGAAAACATATGAAAGGAAAAATCTTACTGGTAAAGGCAACTATATAGTAAAGGTAATAGATTCGCCACATATAAGGATAGTATGAAGATTAAAAGAGAAAAATCAACTATAACTGGAATATTTAGTTAAGGGATACACAAAAAAAATGTAAAATATGACATCAAAAATAAAAAATGTGGATGAAGAGTAAAATTGTAGAGTTTTTAGAAGACTTTCAAACATACGTAGCTATCAACTTAAAATCCAATGCTCTGTATGCACACAATTATATGTGAACTTCATGGTAACTGCAACATAAAAGCCTATAGCAGATACACAAAAGATGAGAAAGGAATATTAACAGACATTACAGTAAAGAAAGTCATTAAACCAGAAAGGAAGAGAGGAAGAGAAGAGAAAACTACAAAAACATCCAGAAAACAATTAACAAAATTGCAATAAGTACATAGCTATCAATAATTAATTTAAATGTAAATGAACAAAATTACCCAACCAAAAGACAGATTGACTGAATGTGTTAAACAAACAAACAAACAAAAAACAAGACTCATCTATTTATTGCCTGCAAAAGACTCACTTCAGATATAAAAACACACAGAGACTGAAAGTGAAGGGATGAAAAAAGATATTCCATGTAAATGGAAAGGAAAAGAATGCTGACATAACTATACTTAAATCAGACAAAACAGACTTTAAAACAAAAACTGTAATAAAAGACAAAGAAGAGCATTCCATAATGATAAAGGGGTCAGTCCATCCAACAGGAAAACATAAATTACATTTGTAAATATTTATGTACTCTATATAAAAGTACCTAAATATATGAATATATAACAGACCTAAAAGGAAAGATAGCAATACAAAAATAGGAGATTTTAATTCCTCATCTACATCAATGGATAATTCATCCAGATAGAACATCAATAAGGAAACAGTAGCCTTAAATGACATATTATAACAGGTTAACTTAGAAGACATATCTGAAACATTCCATCCAAAAGTAACAGAATACACATTCTTTTCAAGTACACAGGGAACATTCTCCAGGACAGATCACATATTAGGCCATAAAACAAGTCTCAAAAAATTGCAGAAAGTTGATATCATCAAACATCTTTTCTGACTGAAATGATATGAAACTGGAAGTCAATTAGGAAAAAACTGTAAAAATCACAAATATATAGAGATTAAACAATGGATGGGTAAATAAAAAAATCAAAGGGAAATCAAAAAATATTTTGAGACAAATAAAAACAGAAAAAAGCATTTCAAAATCTATAGGATGAAGTTCTAAGAGGAAAGTTTATAGCAATACAGGCCTACCTCAAGAAACAAACAAAAAAAATCTCAAATAAACAATCTACCTTTACACTTAAGTGAACTAGAAAAAGAAGAATAACAAAGCCCAATGTGAGTAGAAAGAAGAAAATGATAAAAATCAGAGTGGAAATAAATGAAGTAGATAATGAAAAGAAAAACAATAGAAAGGATAAAAAACAATAGAAAGGATAAGAACTGGTTCTTTGAAAAGATTAAAAAATTAGAAGTCTTTAGATAGATTAAGAGAGAGAGAGAGAAGAAAAAGAGAGTGAGAGAGATGGTTTAAATCAATAAAATCAGAAATGAAAGAGAAGTTACAACTGATGCCACAGAAATATAAAAGATGATAAGAGACTATCATAAATAATTATATACCAACAAATTGGACATCCTAGAAGAAATGAATAAATTCATAGAAACATACAATCTTCCAAGACTGAATCATGAAGAAATAAAAAATTGGAATAGACCAACTACTAGTAAGAAAGTTGAATTAGTAATTGAAAAACTTCCAACAAAGTCTAGGACCAAATGGCTTCAGTGATGAATTCTACCAAACATTCAAAGATTTAATAACTATCCTACACGAACACTTTAAAACATTGGAGAGCAGAAACACTCCTAAACTCATATTATAAAGTCAGCATTACTCCAATACTAAGACTAAACAAGGACACCACACACACACAGACACAAAATCACAGCCCAATAACTCTAATAAACTTAGATTTAGGAATCCTCAAGAAATGTTAGCAAACCAAATTCAACAATTCAACATGATCAAGTGGGATTTGTCCCAGGGGTGTAAGGATGGTTCAACATCTGCAAATTAATCAACATGATACATCATGTTAATAAAATGAAGGACAGAAATATGATTATCTCAAAAGATGTTAAAAAAAACTTTGACAAAATTCAACATTAATTTATAATAAAAAAAAACTTAACCAAGTGAGTATAGAAAGAACATACCTCAACATAATAAAGTCTAAATATGACAAACCCACAGCTAAGATCACACCCAATGGCGAAAGCTGAAAGCTCCCTCTTAGGTCAGGTACCAGACAAGAATGCCTTCTCTTGCCACTGTTATTGAACATAGTAATGAAGTCCTAACCATAGCAATTAGGTAATAATTCAAAAAAAATTTTATAAATGAAATGAAAGACATCAAATTGGAAAAGAAGTAAACTTTCATTATTTGCAGATGATATACTATTTATAGAAAATCCTAAAGACTACCAAAAAACTTTAGAACTAATAAGTGAATTCAGTAAAACTGCAAGATACAAAAGTAATAAACAGAAATTTGCCACATTTCCATGCACTAATAATAACCTATCAGAAAGAGAAATTAAGAAAACAATCCCATTTGTACTTGATCAAGAATAAAATGCTTAGGAATAAATTTTACCAAAGAGGTAAAAGACCTGTACACTAAAAACTATAGGACACTGATGAAAGAAATTGAAGAAAACACAAATAAATGGAAAGATGTTCCATGAACATGAACTGGAAAAATCGATATTGATAAAATGTCCATATTCATAAAGCAACCTATAGATTCAATGATATCCCTATCAAAATTCTAATGGCATTTTTCACAGAACTAGAAGAAATCATTCTAAAAGGTGTATGGAACCACAAAAGACCCCAACCAGGCAAAGCAGTCTTGAGAAACAAGAACAGAGTTGGAAGTAGCATGCTCCCAGATTTCAAACTATACTACAAAGCTCTAGTAATCAAAAGAGTATGGTATGCACATAAAAACAGACACATAGATCAATGAAACACAGAGAGAAAACCAAAATAAACCCACGACTGTGGTAAATTAATTTATGACAAAGCCAAGAATATACAATGGAGAAAAAAATGGTCTCTCTTCAGTCAACGGTGTTGAAAAAACTGGACAACTACATGAAAAAAATAAAACTAGACCACTGTCCTATGACATACACAAAAATCAATTGAAAATAGATTAAAGACTTGAATGTATGACCTAAAACCATAAAACTCCTAGAAGAAATCTGGTGGTAAGCTCTTTGATGTTGGTCTTGTTAAATTTCTGGATCTTACTGCAAAAGCAAAGGCAACAAAAGCAAAAACAAGTAAGTGGGACTACATTAAAGCTTCTGCAATGCAAAGGAAACCATCACCAAAATGAACCTACTGAATGGGAGAAAATATTTTCAGTCATATATTCAATAGAGGGTTAATATCCAAAATATATAAAGAACTCAATAACAAAAAAAAAAACACATAATTTAAAAATGGGCCAAATATACTTTCCCAAAGAAGACATACAAGAGCCCAAAGGGCACATGAAAAGATGTTCAGAGAAATAAAAATCAAAACCACAATGAAACATCATCTCACATCGGGTAGAATGGCTATTATTAAAAAGACAAATACATTTTGGAGAGGAGATACGCCTTTGGTGAGAATGTAAATTGGTGTAGCCACTATATAAAACAATATGAAGTTTCCTCAAAAAATAGAACTAAAAATAGAACTATGACATGATAAAATAAAAACACTAATTCAAAAAGATATATGCACTCCTATATTTATTGCAGCATTATTTACAATAGCCAAGATATGAGAATAACCTGTGTCCACTGATAGATGAATGGATAAAGAAGTGTGAAATACTATGCAGCCATAAAAGAAGGAAATCTTGCCATTTGCAACAATATGGATGGACCTAGAGGTATTATGCTAAGTGAAATAAGTCACACAGAGGAAGGCAAATACCTTATGATTTCATGTATATACAGAATCTTTAAAAAAGGAAATGAACAAACAAAATAAAATTCATAGATTCAAAGAATAGATTGGTGGTTATCAGAGAAGAAAGGGTGGGGGTTGTGTGAAATGAGTGAAGGAGTCAATTGTGTGGTGACAGATGGCAACTAGACTTATTGTTGTGACCATTTGGTAGTGTATACAAAGATCAAATTATTATGTTGTACACCTGGAATTAATATGTTATGTACTAATTTTACCTCAATTTAAAAAAATAATACATACATATAAAATTTTTAAAATAAATAAAATTCTGGCAGTGTATTTTTAATTTTTTAATATTTTTAAAAAGGTCTCCTTGAAAGCCTTGAAAAAGTTTAAGGATATTTTTGAGAGTCTAAAGCAAATCTGTTTCAAAGGAGAATTATTACAGTCCATTTCCTTTCCATATTTTTTTCAGTATACTTGCCACATCAAAAATTAAGGAAAATATATTAACATTTTTACTCTTAGAAAAAAATTTCAGTAGTTACACTAATGTAAATTTACTTTTTTTTTCTTCTTTTTTTCAAAACTGGGTAAAAGTAGAGTGAGCTTTCTTTAATGAGTGAAAAGCTTCCTTTTCTCATGAACTAGGCTTAGTTTCTCTTGCAGACCAAAAATGAGTTTTATAACATTGGCATTTGGACTCCAAATTTAGAATTTATAAATTTAGAAAATTCCAAAGTGTGATAATTTCAAGAAGTAAAATTGGATCACTTTATATGCTGGCTTCATTTTTACCAAACCTACACATACGTAATATATTTAGCCTACCATTTTTGCTAAAAAAAAAAAAAAAAAGGACAAGTGATTTAAAACTATGATCTCTTACTTTGGGTTGTACTTTGCTTCTTCAAAATGGCAGAACATAAAACTATACAACTTTAGTTTAGCAAAGTAGATATCTTCATTGGTCTTATGTTTCTTCTTTTAAATTTTATTCTCAAACTTTAAATGTGCTTATGGCAAAGAAAATTAATTTTTTTATTTAAAAAAGAATTACATCCCTGTAAGAAAAAGAACTGACTTAAAAAAAATGTTGCCACTTACTCATTCTATCGATTTACCTATTTTATAGTTGAACAAATTAGATAAATAATTTTTAATCTCTGCTCTATTCAATGAATTCTCTAATTTTACTATATTCTTTTTCTCAAAATTTTGTATTTTTCTCCATCTGTGACTTTACTCAATCAAAAGAGCAGTGTATCACTGAAGTTAAGAGTGCTTTTGGCTGTAGGTGTTGCTATGTCTGTGATATTGAGCAAATTATTGAACTTTTCTATGCCTCCAAATCTTTACCTACACAATAGAAATAGTATCTATTTACATTCAGGGATAGTGCAATGTTGACTGAAGGGCAATATCACCCTTTACATATTAACTCACTTAATTTTCACCATGTTTCCTGAAGGCAAGTGTAAACAACTATAGAGACCAATCCTGAGAGAGGTTTGTTGAACCTCTTGAGCAGTACTCATTGGTATCCATTTACCAACTTCCCCTCCCCCCCCAAAAAAAAATGCTAATTTTTATTAATGAAATTCCTTTCTTCCATTGGCTGCCAAGTTTCCAAGCACATTGTCTCTTTTCCCTGAGAAGATTGATACTCAACAGGTTAAAGGAAAAAGAGGTTGTATAGGTTGTCTCTCTTTCCAACAGTTTAGTTGGAGCTTTTTATCATCCTATGTCTGGTAACTGGAAAAACATTGCCTCTGTGTTCACACCCAGCTTTCACAACTAACTCTGTAGGGTAATTTTTTTGACGCCCACCATCATCTCTCTTCCTCCTTGCCGTGTCTCACTGCGGCAAAATAAAGTCCAAAGTCTTCACTGGGGCTTTCCAATCATCCTACAGTCTGGTGCTCCCTCCACAGCGTGTGAATTCCTACTTTTATCCAAGCTCTGCCTGTTTCCCAGAGATCACTTATTCCATTCTTTCTGTCTGGCCAAACTTCACCTCTTTATTCTTCAAGGTCTAATTCACATCCCAACAAAGCCCTTTACCAACAATTCTATCCTATATATTTATATTTACCCCTGATCCAAGCCATAAAAAAACTGATAGGAAAGGAAGCCCAGGAAATAGACATAATTTCACTGGTGACACTAAAATACAAGGCTGTAATATAACAATGGATGCATATATATTTTCAAAAAAAAAATTGTTAGGTTTGTTGGGAGAGAAAGTGAAAGAGTGTAGCATGATAAGAAAGTTCTTCACCTGTGAAACTACATTGTGTAATGGGAGGTTTGATGATAGAAAACATGAGCAACAGTCAGGTAGGGGAGTATAAGAGTTAGCTAGATATTGGTGGGCATGCAATAAGATTAGTCATCACAGTGTACTTTCCTCTAGTCATGTTCAAGTGCAGATTTAATCAAGTACACTACAGCGAGCTCCTTATAAATATCATCTTATTTAAAATTTACAACCACCCTACAGGTTGTTTTCATCCTGTAATTTCCAGAAATTGAACTAAGAAAATATATCACTCTCTGAAGGTTATGTAGATGGGAAGTATCAGAGTTCAGATTGGAATCCCCAGAGCTGTCACCTTTAAACCTTAAGTTATTAACTTAAATATTATCAAATTGGACCTCCATCGTCATCTCTGTATGTGCTTAGTACATTCTCAATGAACTAGCTTTAGTAAAGAACACTTGCTGACAGGAAATTCTTACCTGCTTCGGTGACTGAAAAGTTCATATGAGTCCACAGAGTTGAGATTGCCAAAAAAAAAAAAAAAAAAAGATTAATTAGATTTGGGCTGTATGAATAAAAATATAGTAGCGAGTCCACCGTACAGTTTTGTGCCAAGCCACTGGTAGTGCTGTGTCCAATTCGAGACACCAGTGCTTTCATGGGACATCAGCAATCTTGAACATGTCATCCAAAGAAGAGCAGGAGTTGGGAGACATAAAACATTAAAAATATGGGGAAGAAAGAGGCCATTTAATCTTGGAAGGAAAAACTTAGCACACTGTCTGTCTTTGTACACTTCTCCAAGATTACCATATTCTGTGTGACTCTGCTGTGCAGAATTAAGGCTTAAAAGAAAGGTGACAAAGGTTGATTGTGTGTCAGGATAAGGAATAAGTTTGTGACAATTGAAACTGCCCCAGTTGGAGGCAATTGGAGGGTAAAGATATTACCCTCTTCAAAAGTAGGGGCCACTCCATAGGGAAATGTATGCTGTGTAATTAAAAGTGATCAAGAGGGTGTTCTATAACCTTTTCATACATGTCATAAGGGACAGTCACAACAAGGACGGAGGGTAAAACTGAATTTTCTGTTTGCCTTACCAACTCCCAGGAAATCTGGAATAATAATTTTTTTACTAATTTTTTTTGGTACTTGTTGTCCTTCAACATACAGCATTTTTTTTTTTTAATATCTGGAGTCAAATTGTCTGTGTGGGTATCCCAGCTCTGGCACGTATGAGTTGTATATTGTTGAGCAAATTAATATCCTCATGCCTATCCCCTCATCTATAAAATGAGAACAATAATAGAACCTCTGTTATGGGGTTGTTATAAGGATTACATTAATTAATCCATATAAAGTGCTTAGAAGTGTGCCTGGAATCATAAGTGCTCAATAAATGTTAGCTTTCATTTTTTTTCAAGTATTTATCACACACTGCCATTTAGTGTCACTTCATTTAACGTATTCTTATTTTCTTTAATTAGATTGCCACTCATGTCAAAGGGCTGAGCATATAGAATATACAGGATACCTAATAGTTTCCCCTCCCCACCCCCCACACACAAAAAATGTGTTTTTCTCCTTTCAAGCAACTTAAACTTGTTTAGAATCATCTTTTGTACATTGTGAAGAAGACATTCCAAGTTTGGTAGGACTATTTCCTAAAGCAAAATTCTTTAAAAACAAAAAAAACAAATAGCTTATGGTGTTGGTACAATGGATGCAAAAGTGGGAAATTTTATCAGAATGAAATAACGGTCTTGTTCTAATTGTTATGGATTAAATTAATAATGATTTTTTAAAAGTCTTATTGTTTCCTTCATCTTTTAAAAAACTAAATTGTGCTCAGATACAATCTCATTTTTCAAGGGTTGCTTCTGGTCTCTAGTCATCATGAAGACATAAGCAAAAATTTATTCAAGATACACAAAATATTGGTTTTCTAAAAAGCTACTGGGTGCCAACCTGGGCTATATACAAGGGGGAGGGAGAAAAGGGGGCAACAGTGGTAAGGAACTAAAGATAAATGATGTGATCTCCACAGTTTATAAGGAACTTAGATTCTAGTGGAAGAGAAGGGTATTTGACATACCCTTGCTTACTTTTCTACTTCATCTGCTACACACACCTATTGCTCCATCCATTCTCGCCTCAATGAGTTTCAGTTCTTCCAAAAAGCTAAGAGATTCCCCATCTTCCTACTGTCCCTCCCACCTGGACACCTTCCTTACTGCCCTTTGCATGACTGGCTTCTCTCACCACTCAGGATTTGACTTAATAGCATCTCTTCAGCTGGACCTTTCATAACTGCCATGTTAAATAGATTTCACATTCATCTGCCAAAAATTGTCTATATGCCCCAGCTGTTACCCCGCAGCACTTACTACAATGTTTACTTTTGTGTGGTTTTTTATTTTTATTTTTTGCTTCCTATTTTATTCACTGTTTCCCTCACAAGGGCAGCATCACATTTATTTTTATTCTTTTGCTTAGCAAGGCTTTCAACAAATAGTTGTTGAATAAGTGAAAGATCATTGCATCATATTGTGGCAAGCATTGTGACTGTGGTGTGTACCCCTGCTGTGAGTCCAGAGAAGAAAGCTATCTAACCCACTCTTGCAGATACTGAAAGAGGGCATTGTAGAGGCTGTTGGTGCCCCACCGGGACCCCTCAGCACTCTCCCCATACTTAAAGGTTCCTCTCATACATACTTTTTGTTATAGGATTGCCACTCTGCTGGAGAGCTTTCTCTGTCTGAGAGAGTATGCTTGGCCAGCACACAAGGAAAGCCAGAAAGACCCATGAGTAAATGCCCAGAGGAGCAGCCCTCAGCCAGTGAGAAGTGGGTATGGGTGGTCCGTGCACCTCAGCTTCCTTGAGCCTCAGTGAGACAACTCTGAAGTGTATTCTACAGTGTTGCCATGAGATCCAGCAGTGTTGAGCCCCTAGTGCCAAAAGCGGTAACCCATTCATTATAAAATACTTCCCTGTCTTACTTCCCCATCTCTTATTAGTGCTCTCAGGGCACCTCCTTAATAAACAAATCCTCATCTCGAGTCAGATCTCAAGTTCAGAGAGGACAAGTGACCAGAACCTTGAGAGGCATGTAGAATTCACTAGATGAGAAGTTAAAGAGCATCTAAAGCGGGCAGGATCCTCATAGCGCAGATAAGAGAATAAAAGCTATATGTTCACTCAGGTGCTTTCCTATACTAGGGGTCAGATTTTGATTTTGGCTAGACTCCTACAAGGTATTTGTGGGAAAAGATAGTAAGAGACTGGCTGACCCCCAGAACATCAGATTAGCTATTTCAGAGCCAACAGCACAGTTCAGTGCAGGTGGACAGAAGGTCCTAAACTCTTGAAATAACACATTGTAACTGAGCATGCTGCACTCATGAATCTTTAACTAAAGAGCTTCTTTGGGTCTTTTTTTTTTGAAATACAATTTAGGACCCAGGAATGTGATACTTAACCCTGAGAAGGAAATCTTATACAAATGGTTCCTTGAAAGTGAACATGTAGCCTGTTCCTAAACTTTATGATGTGTGAAGCACATGTTCAAGGAAGTATTTATTAGGAGGGCTGTAAGTTAAATTAGACAGAGTGGTTCATGCCTTAAATATTCCGTCATATTCCATACTGTTTATGTATTCAGACCAAGTGTGAAATTTAAATTTGCTTTTCATGTATTTGTCTGAAAAATGATTTATTCTAGTCAAATGTGTTCTCTTTTGGGTCCCCAGTAGTCATGTTTTCCAGTTGAAAAAGACTGGAAAATATTTTTAAATTATATTTTCAATGGTAAGGTTTCTGTATAGGTATCATAGAATTACTTTACTGGTGGATTTAATAAAATGTAGTTTATTACTCATGAAAATGTGAGTGTTTTATATTTGAGATGTTTTGATAAATTTGGAAACTGGTTAGTCACAGTACTTTCTCTGAAAGTCACACTTAGCATAACCTAGAATCAGAGTGACTCATGTTCTGCAATCGGCTATGGCTCTTGATACTAATTTCTGCAAAGCTTCTGTCAGGGCACAACAAAATGAGAGCTATCACTGGAAAATTGTAAACTTTGCAGAACTTAAAAATCTTTGCTACCACACTCTGACAGTAAAATCTAGTAAATTTGAATTATGTATAGTACATAATATGCTGTCTATGGTATTGATAGCCTTGTTTTATACTGGAGTATCTTTGTGTGAATATGATTAATTTTACACATGTAAACTGTAACATATTTATTAAAAGAATCTAACTCATTTTGTATTTTTTAAAAAGAGGGTATTGCATGTGTACGCATGTGTGTTCGAGAGCATGTTGTGTGTGTGCTATTCTAGAATGGAAAAGTGACTCACATAGAAACAAAAATTCACTGAAACAGGCTATCGATGTGTACAGATGTACAGTGCTCTAAGCAGATGCTTCTTGAATCCAAAATACAAACTCAAAGTTTTAAAAACATTTATATCTAGTAAAAATGTTTTTTCAATCTCTCTTTTTATATTTCCTCGCTGCACAGTCTCCAAAACTCTCTGGAAAGTGATAATGGCCTTAAGTAAAACCAAACTGACATGGATCACTGAAATACAGTGGCATAAACTAAAGAAGAGAAGCTTGCTGATTTTTAAGCCTTGGTTCATTTCACAAAAGGTGAATAGCAATCTTGTTGTAGTGTTGTGCAATGGAACCTGCCCATAATGTTTTTTCTGCATTTAAAATCCTGACTAAAGGCCAAGGCTTATCTTTAAACACCCATGCTTGAACAAGTTCAGACAAAGTCTTCCTAATTGTAGCTTGCCCTGCTTTCTTTTTTATCTAGTAGATTTCTTTCATAAGTAACAGAACAAGCTATGGACATTCAGACACAGGAAAAATACACACTATGACAGTATTTCAAGGCATCAAATGTTTATTTTATAGTAGTTGTTAAAATTACTTTGGACTTTGGAATCGGTCACCTGGATTTGACTAACTAGCTCTGCAAATCATTAGCTACATGTCTTGGCTCTCTATTCCCTTCTCTATTACATAGGAATAATTAAGGTATCTATTGCCTACATTTTTGTGGACATTAAATGAAATAATATATGAGAAACACCTAGTACTGTTCCTGACACCTAAAAAGTACTCAGCAAATATTAGCTATTATTAATA
This sequence comes from Eonycteris spelaea, assembly GCA_003508835.1. Taxonomy (NCBI): domain Eukaryota; kingdom Metazoa; phylum Chordata; class Mammalia; order Chiroptera; family Pteropodidae; genus Eonycteris; species Eonycteris spelaea. The sequence goes on from PUFA01000007.1 coordinate 8,144,297, forward strand.
TTACTGTTATTATTAGTCTATTATGTGCCACACACTGTACTAGGCTCCTTGTACAATCTCATAATCAACAAAAGACCTGCACGGTAAATATAATTATAGCTATTTTGTAAATTAAGAGACAGAGGCTCAGAGAAGATACCAAAAAAAAACTGGCTGGTAAGAGGTAAACAATGTTTTAAACCCAGGTCTCTTTGCTTCCATATGCTTTATTCATGTCTTATGTCTCATATAGTACCATTACATGTGTCTATTTAAATTTAAGTTTAAATTATTTGATATTAAGTAAAGTGAAAAACTTAGTTCTCAGTTTCACTTGTTGCATGTCAAGTTTCAATAGCCATTTGTTGCTAGTAGCTATGCTACTAAAGAGTACAGATAGAGAATATTTCCATCATCTCAGAAGCTTTGGAAAGAGGAGATGGTGATTTGTTATTTATATCCTTAATACTGATGTTTTGCCCGGGGAATTTTTCTTCCAACTGGTAGCCAAATGACTTTTCTAATTAGGCAGCCAAAAAAGTAATATTTATGACATTCATCACCTTGTTTTTGCAGAACTTTTCTATTGGTATCAGATATTACAATCTAGAAACTTTAAACGCAAAGAGCAAATGGGATGGCAAAGCAAATGATCATATAAACCAACATTCAAAACAAAGCCTAATAGATTGTCTTTTCGAGAAGAGGCTCTTTCATATAAAACAAACCTTGTTTGGTTTTAGAAGAAAGAGTTGAGGTATGAGGGACAGACCTGGGAAACTTTATGCATGTAAAAGAGTAGCTGGCACCCTAAAAGGGTCATTAGTTGAAAGATAAGATCTGATATCTCTTCATTAGACTAAAAGAGAAGGAGGAGTTAAAATGAGAAATTAGGAAGCAGTAACTGGATATAAGATCAAATTCTTGAGAAGATGCAATAAGTAACTTTGGCCTGTGTAATACATTCAGTACTAAAGAATATTAATATTAGTTCAAAAGAATTAATGCAGCCACAAGGGAGGCCTAATTTATAGTTTGCAAATTAGGCCCTAGAGGTTCTGCCCCATTATGCAAGCTGCTATGCTTAATAACCCAGAAACTTTGGCAACATATGCATTTATAGTCTGATTAGTTCTTTCCACACACACACACACACACACACACACACACACACACACACACACACACACCTACTCTGCAAACGTCCTTATGCAACTGTCTGGTAGAAAGGGGAAGTGGCTTCCTATACCTGCATGTATCTTTTCACTACTAAAGCTACTATCTGACTCCTAAGAAATCCCTGTTTCTGCAAAAAAACAGCCACATTTACAACAGAGAAAATTATTTCCAGTCTACAACTACTACAAGGCAACACTGACCCATTCCTCACTCCTAAACGGAAGGTGGGGGATGGTAAAGGTTTTCTGTAACATGACATATGTTCCCCAGTTAGAACAGTAAGGCATTGCTCAGATGATATTGAGATCATAAATTCTCCTTCTGTCACTTTTTAGGAAGATTTACCTCCCAAAGGTCAGTTCTTTCCTAAAAAGAAAAAGAAATTAGATGGATAAGCTAGAGTTAGTCTTTCCTGAATGTGGTTGTCAATATCTGAGTTATTTTCCTTGGCAAAATTACATTTCCTCTGTGTTCCACCTCCTTTGAGAGAGCCTAGTTTGCAAGCAAATTATTTTACATTTGTTTTCCTTTCAGTTTTTGCAAGTAAACATTTTCATGAGCATTTAATCATGAAAAACCAGAGAGCTAAGGAAGGCATTTGACTTTATTTCATGTGGCATAGTCATGAAGGGGTCTATGCATCCCAGGACTACACTTTTCATCTTTTCTTCCCTATGGCAAGATTTACTGATTCCAAAGATCAGTTTGACTCCATAGAAAGCTTTTTTTTTTTTTTTTTAAGCTGAAATAAGAGAAAGAAGGAACTGTACCTACAGGAATAAGCATATAATGTCCCGTCTAACCTTCTGATTCTCTCATCTACTTGGATTTGAACAATACGATTTGGCCATTAAAACACACAGTGTCTCAGGGTTATTTCTAAGCAGTGTCCAGGCAGAGTCCCTAAGGGAATACAGATCAAGGGCCATCATAAACTTAACTACATTCTCTCAATAAATGTGGTATAATAAATATCCATCATGGGTTAGGCACAGTTGTAAGTAGGAGCCATAGTAAGTAGACTAGAGTGGCTCCAGGGAAGAAAATTTGGTAACTTGGGCATTTGCACTATGATTAAAATTTAGTACATTTCATGATAAATCAAAGGCCAATACCAGTCCCTTCTCCAAGGTCATCATACTATGTAAAAATAATATAATCCCATCTAATTTCTTCATTTTTTTTTTTTTAATTTACAGAATGTCAGTACTGGGGCTCCGAGCTCCAGCTACCTACTTTGGATTTTGAAGATGTCTTAAGAAATGATGAGCATGCATACAAGTGGCTCTCCAGCCTCAAAAAAGTAGGCATAGTGAGACTCACAGGAGCATCTGACAAACGAGGAGAAGTTTTAAAACTTGGGAAAAGGATTGGTTTCCTTTATCTCACATTTTATGGGTGAGTCACTAATAGTTTATATTCTGCTATTATATATAAAGTTTGATATATTTCTCACAATGGGGACTCTTTTAGTTGGAGATACAGAAATTTCCATAATACCTTGAGCAGGAAGTCAAATGAGAAGAATGAATCTAAAAGTGGGATTTCTCTGAGAATGACTGGCATGTTTAAGAAGCCTAAACACCCAAAGACATCAGATACCAAAGATATAAGGCTAGTTGTAGGTGATATATTATTTTGATAGGGCTGTCACAACAGAATACCATAGATTGGGTGGCTTAAACAACAGAAATTTATTTCCCCATTGTTCTAAAGGCCAGAAAGTCTAAGATCAAGGTGCCAGCAGGGTTGGTTTCTGGCAAGAGGTCTCTTCCTGACTTGCAGATGGCCACATTCACAATGTCTCCTCATATGGCTTTTCTCTGTGCACCCACACGCCTAGCATCTGTTTCTCTATAGGGACACCAGCCCTACAGGCTCCAAGCTTGTGACTTAATTTAACCTTAATTAGCTTCTTATAAAGTCCTATCTCCCAATATAGTCACATTGGGGGTTAATGCCTCACCATATGAATTTTGGAGGGACATAATTCAGTCTATACAGGTGGGATGGAAGATTGTGTTCTTTCAAGATATTTATAAAATACTCAGCTTTACAAATGTTAAAGCTGATTAAACTTTTACCTCCCTAGAATTGACACAAAATAAAATCGGGCCCTGGGGAACTGAAACCAGCCACTAGGTGTGTTAGAAAAATAATAATAATAAAATAAAATTAACATGCAGAAAATTAAGTCTATGCACTTAAGCAAGTAACAGGAAATATAATTGATTTTAACTGCGGAACAAGAGGCTGTTTGCATAAGAATTGCCTGGGAGGTAAAACTAATTATGGGTATTGAAACACTAACAGCAGGAAACGCTCGTCTGGAAGTAGGGGTATGAGTATTTCTAATCTGTAGGGTGAGACTGTCACGGAGTTGGAAACAACTATCCTGGCTCATAGCGTAGAAGACATTGCAAGTAAAAAGAACTTTCAAAATCCCAAGATTGCTAACTGGTAGCACGCTGACTATATTCAGATGTGTTTTGTTTGGCCCAGTTAATTGAAAAAGAATGAAATTAGTCATCAGTACTTAAAAACTGGAAGATTTTACATTAAATATGGATCTGACTTTCTTGAAAAATCAAATCTGGCAGGAACTGAGCCTGTATGCCTGCATGCCAACAACCAGCTGGACGTAAATAGAGGCTGCCCTTTGAAGAGAACATATGTTCACTCTCCACAATATCAGACCTGCAAGGGCCTTGCTAGCCTTCGAGTCGCCACCCTTAATCGTAAGACTTCATCCATCAGTAAACAGAGTATCGAAAATATTCAACCACTTACCCCCAATGATTTGAGCAAGTTTATTCATGGCAGAAGACTCTACCATGTGTAGACCTGGATGATCCAGCCCCCTCCTCCACCCCAAGAACTTACTTTTACCATTAGCATATTTGTATCATATAAAATTTGTACCTTCCCTGCATCTGCAAGAATCTGAATGGCCTTAGAGGTTACAGCAGTAACAACAGGCAAATGAAAGAGGAGGAAAGTCTTGAAATTACTAAGAGCTTCAACTTAATTCTTTGCTTTTTATTTACTTTCCACAACCTTCTGAAACAGATATTATCCCCAGTTCACTGATAAAGAATCTGAAGCTCAGTGAATTAAACTATAATCCAAGTTCCCACAGGTAGTTAGAAAGGAAACAGAGTTGGGAAGTGGGTCTGTTCTATCCCTAGACTTTATAATCCACCTCATTATCAATAATATGAAGGAAGAACAAGGAAAAGATGCTTTTAGGCACCGGATATAAACAGGACACTTCAAAATAAATCTCTTCTATGTTGTTTTACTCAGTAGACTTTTTGTATCTATGCCAACACATTTCACAATTTCATAACAGCAGCCAAATTGGGGCTCTTTGTTGTATTTCTCTAACTCCCACACCCCCCCCCATCATATTAAGGGTCAGATTCTGAGTCCTAATCTATGACTTGTGTTTCATTTTGTTTTGTTTACGTTTTGTTATTATAAATCCTAAAAAAAAAATAATTTGGCCACTGATCTAATATTGTGAAATTTATTGGAATAAATACTAAGGTTTGTTGTGAAAATAAATCAGACCTCCTACTACTACTCCATTTCCTTTGTCCAAGACCTCTGCATCTAACCAGATAGTTTTAACCTACCCAATCTCACCTTCTGCAAATGACATTAAATGCTCTGCTTGCTACTCCCACCACTGATTATCAGGATCTCTCCTTTCTTTCTTTCTTTTTTTTTTTTTTGGTAGTTTTTAACTTTCTATCCGATAGAACAGTTTTGTTGGTGTTGTTGCTTTGTGCTTGTTCATTTGCTTATTTGTGGGGCTTTCTGTTGTTGTTAAGAAAATGAAAAAACTGAATATTGTCCCTAAGGTTATTTTTTTTCTGCTTCTTTCCATGGTAATGTGTGAAAGGAACATTAAAGTTTGGGTAACATGAGATTTAAAAGAAAAGGGGATATTTAGAACAATGGCTCTCAACCTAGGCAGCACATGGGAATAGCCCATTTAAAAAGTATTAATATCTGGGTCCATTCTCCAGAGATTTTTTTTTTAACAGGACTTGGATTTGGCCCAAGTATCAAGACTTTTTAAAACTCTGCAGATGATTTTCTTGTGAAGCAGCAGTTACAAACTTCTGGTTGAGAAGAAAGGGTACTTCAAGACAAGGCAGATCTCAATTGGCAAAGAACTTGGGTGTATTACTTCCTGTGAGCTCTTACAGTTAAATACATTAAATGGCATTTATCATGTTCTTCTTTGTACTCTGCTAATGCCTGGACATGACTTATTTTCACAACAAAATTAGTAACTGCCTCAATCAGGGTCCCTTTCTTTCATATTTTTGTTTCACCACTGGCAAAGTTTTACTCTTATTTGAAAAACAATTGGTTGCTGAGTGAGTAAATGGAATGAATAAATGAAGGAAATAAATAATGGAGAAGAAGGACTGCCAAAAACAGAAGAGGGATAGAGAAAGGAAAGTGAGTAGAGTTAAAGTAAATTTTGCTTTCCATGTAGATTTTTCAAGGTGCCTGATGTCCATTCTGGCTCACATGCCAAAAACAATAACAGCATGGTGTTACTTTACACATGCCTCCCCTGTGACCTAATACCCACCTAAAACTTTTCCGTATAAATAGGGTTATATTTGGAGAATTTGAATTGCATGGGTCTAAAATGAGAAGTATAATATCTATTTTTGGTTTGGGGCTGTCATCTCAATTATTAAATTGTTGGATAAAAGAAACAGATTTCAGCATTTTGTGCTGGCTCAGTATATAGTAGGCAAAGAATAAATGTTTAATGCATAAATGATTACCTAGATGTTTTAAAGCAGCATATTAATGCAATAATTATTAGAGCATTTCATAATTACAAAATTATATTCAACTACTAAACCAAAAATGGTAATAGTTTGAGAACAGAAGTATAATTTTATGCATCTGCATTTTCCTACATGCTTGTCATTCTTTTGTCAGTACATCATTTAGATGTTTTTTTTTTTTGTTTTTTTTTTTGTACAACTGTATGAAATACACAGTAACCTCTGCCTTGATGAAGAAAGCATTCCTGGGAGAAATGAGTAAGAGTTGGCAAAAAAAAAAAAAAAAAAAGAAAAAAGAAAAAAGAAAAACTTCTGTTATCAATGTTATCAAATACATTTATTTGTGGAGCTGTGTGTAAAATGATAACTTCTTTAGGAGGCTTGAAACCTTTGATCTGGGACAATGTAGTTTTTACAGATAGGGCCAAATGCCTCATCCCACAGCCCTGACACCCCCCAACAGTCAATAAAAAATAGCTTTCTGGATCATTTTTTATTGAAGAAATTATCTGAACTTTATGACATAATTTAATACAATGGAAAATAGTCATTGTACACTATAATTAATCTATACACTGCCATCTTCAGTGATTATACCATGTCAGAATGTTTTACTCCCACAGAGTAAATTGAAAAGTACAGTCACTGCCAATCAAACAGAATGTCTTTATCAGTGGTAACATTGTTTACTCATCTATGCAACAACTGTTTCTTGAATACTATTATGTGCAAGGCACTGTGTTAGGCATCTTGTTCTGAACTAGATTGGGGTTTCTACTTTATGGAACATTATCTTTGGTGATTGCTGTCTATGAATAAATATAAACACTTGAGTTGATTTCATATAAATAATCTAGACTAAAAATTCCATAAAACCAGGAACAGACTGAAAAGTAACCCTGGACTTTTGACATTACGAATGAGGGAACATGACAGTCAGTGCATGCCAAGAGTAGTGAAAGGCAGTGCACAACTGAAAGGGGATGCTGCAAAAGATGGTCAAGATGGGGTAATATCCAGCTAACAATATGGCCAGTAGAGAAAATTAAGCCAGACTCCTCAAAGTTTATACAAGCTATCATTGCGTAAACAGGTGCAGCATTAATGAATGTATATTTAAGACTCCATAATGCCATACAACCCCTCTCCCCATCCTAAGCTAATCCAATTCGGAAGCTTACCTTTATCTTAAGCCATTCTTCCCCATCCTAGCCATCCCACCAAATAGAGCTGGCCAAAGGCCCTTTCTCAGATTTTGCTCAGATTGCTTCCCTCCCTTCCTTCTTAACATCTTCCTTCCTCCAGATGGATGTCCCTTTTTTCCATCTCCAGGTCTTTATTCTGCCCACAGACAACCTGCCCCAAGTCTCCTTTTGTTTTATTTTATTTTTTTGCCTTCTTTTCAGCCTTTCTTTCCTTTCATTTGACCTATTAACCTTTGTCCTCCATCCTTCCAACTACCACTCCTGCAACATCCTCACTCTATCTGCAGCCTCTGAAGCTCTAGGAAAAAGATTTCCCCTTCCAGCCTCTGCTCTGCAGGATTCTCCAACAGCATCTCATCCCTAAGCCTAGGGCATTATAATAAAACCAATATTTTAGTCTTCACCCAAGTGAGCCAATTTTGCATTCTGAATTGCCATCAGGAAAAAGAAGTGGAAATTCTCTTCTCTCCCACATATATAAGTAACATCTAGTAAAACAATTTATAATTTTATGAAGATACTACTTTTAGTGGTAATGCATGCAGGAAAGAAAATGAACAACTTTGTTGTAAGACATCACTACTATTTGATAGATCGTAAGAATGCATGCTGGTGTTGGTCTTTTAAAAGCATAACTCTGATGAGACAATAACATTAAGAGGTTCAGATGCTCTTCCCTAAAAAAGCAAAATCACATCCTCAAAATTCTTTTTGTGATTAGTTGGACAACTACATAAACTGGGTGTCATTATTTGTGTAAGCTCATGTATGTGGGTGCTTATGTAGGTGTGACACAGAGAGGTAAGGATGATTCCATGTCATTTTTTTTAAAAAGTGTTCACCGCCAGTACTGTGTATTAACTAGTTATCCAGCTTGTGACTACCAGTCAGAATAATCTTTGAAAATAAGGCAAGCATATCTCATTGCCATTGCCCCTGTGTACTGAGCTACTTGTAGGCAGAAATAATGGCCTAATCAGGATGACACCTTTAGAACTTGCTCAGTGCCTCGCACACAGGAAATTTTAATGAAAGGGAATGTGTGCTAAGATACTGGGGACTTCCATTTTGTCATTGTTGACATTTACCAGTCTTCAGTTAGAAAATTAACCTCATCAGCAATTCTGAGTCACCTTTCTTCATCAGAAAGTGAATCAGAAAAGATTACAAATTTCAGCCTTCAGCAAGACTGCCTTCTTTCCACAGAGGACTGCCGGAAGTTAAGATTTTCTTCTTTCCATGAATGTTTTATTTGCTGGCCCAAGCAAGTTGCAGTAATACATGTAGCAATGATTAGACTAATGAAGATAATGAGGTAAAAGTGAAAAAAAATGTTTTCTGAAACACTAACATTACAGATAAAGATGGTGAGAGACAGTGAAAGAAAAGGTCAAAGAAAAGAAACTTAGTCGTAGTTAAATTTTCTCTTGAGGAGACAAGCATAGTAACTGTATAACTGCTGAATAAAACTTATAAGGCCACAAATTGTCATGGAAAATATAAATAAATGCTGTGGAATAGTTAGTTCCAGAAAGTTTAAGAAAGAATCGAGGACCCAATGCCCCAGAGCATTGTATTGATCGCATTATTATCCGGAGGGCTGCTCGTAGAACCAATAGGGAAACAGGATTTAATCACAGCTTCACTGCTGGATATTTGTACGTGAGAAGTTGACCTAACTTTTCATGTAATTTCCCAGAGCTCTATGATTCTCCTTAACTGAGGACTTACCCCTCTTTCTATAGGAGTGTTTTAATACCTGTCATGAACTTTGAGGCCTTTGGATAAAAACATTGCTGGAAAAATCTACTAAAAAAGGCTACTAATACTGTCTGGCTTTGCATCTGCATAATGAGTGCCTTGCATTCAGACTTCATTGGATGAATAAAATAATGTCAAACAGAAAATAGTGGGCCGTTTGTCAAATACACTATACAGTCCAGTAAGAGTTAACAAAACTGCCCCAATAAACTTAATTAAAAAAAAAAAAGAGTTAACAAAATTGAAATAGCTTTAAGGAGTATAAGTAAACCTCTTTTCTAGCATTCACTGAATTTCTGCTAGCATTTCTATAAGCCAGCCCAGCAGAATTTCACACATTAGGTCATATCAGAGATCGAGGGTGTATGAGTGAAATATATTATTATTCCTTGGCATTTGGCCCCTTAGAAATTGCTACTACCATTAGCACTGCCTCCAAATCTGACTTTGAAACAGCTATTTGCCTGATATACATATTACCAGAAAACGTTTGTGAAGTGTGGGAGCTGAACAGTAAAAGAAAAGACAAGTTTACACATTTTGCTGAAGTTCTAGCCAAGAAATTGCTTGAGAAAACCACACAGCCCATCGTGAATAAAAATGGCTTCTGAGCTATGAAAAAAAAAAAAAAAAAAAAAACTAAAAGCAATTCAGACTTGGGAAGAAAGCAAAGAAAATTTAAGTTCTAAATTTAGTTGTAATTCCATCCTACTTTGTAAGAAATTCACACTGGGATTTCTTAATGAGTTGTTTTAAGATTTACTGCTAACCATAGTGTTTGAGTTGGGGCAGGGGCCTTTAAAATGTGTATTCTTAGGAGTCGTAGGGTTTCCTAAAGCAGAGTAACAAGCTACGCATTTTCGGCCATTGTGAACCCAGTTTATGTTATCAGCCAAGAGCCAGTCCCTGGGGTTCCCTTTGTAATATTAGGTTTCATAGTAATTAAAGTTGCTGCCAGCAAAACCACTTGGGTATGAGGTCATCTCATGAATGAAAGGAAAAATAACTTCTGTGTCTCATGCTCCTCTAGAAATCATTTGAAGAAATTTATGAGATACCCTAATAAGGCAGGTGCTTCTCTACAAGCCCTCTAAAGCCCAATGACTCCTTGGTTATACTCTGTGCAGCCAGGACAGGCAGCTGTTATTGGGATGGGAAAATAATTTTTTATTAAGCACCTTTTATGTGCTAAGCACTGAGCTCAGTGTTTTACCATCATTATCCAGAATCTTCACAATCCTGGTAAGAATAATTATCTCCATTTTAAAGGTAAGAAAGCTGAGGCAGAACAATCAGTCTGCAAACCCAGGTTTACTTGACTCAGTAGTCTGCAGTCTTTCCTTTACATGATGATAGTATGGCAATTTGTTGTTATCTAACATTCCTTCTATAGACCCTAATGCCATAATAATCTTGACTGTCAAATGTGGCTTCTATTCATATTTATAGTTCAGATGCTAGGGAATAATTTAGTGAGATTATATGGAAATTTCTTAAACCAAAGCCTAATGATGGCACCAGAATATTAATTCCCTTCTCCTCTATTAAGTTCAATTATAGCCAACTGTTTATTATGCAAAGGGAAAATGATAATTGACAAAGAATCAAATAATCATGAGAAGATAAAGTGTATATTTTAATATTCCACATCAATAATCTAAACTAGAATCCAATTCTTGTTTAGATTAAATAAATTAAGCACAATTAGATCTCCAACCCAAAAAATACCTCTAAATATGCTTAATGTAGAAATTATAGTTATTGTTATTACTTTGCTATGGTTTGCATTCTAAGTTTTTCATAACAAAGGCCTTTAGGACTTTCATTGGAGAAAATTGCTATAACGTTTTTCTGTATGTTATACAAGCAGTTATTTATCATCTTTCTATCATTATCCATCTCCATTTCCATTATTGGGGGTATCATTAACTTTGAAAATAAATTTTTAAAATACACTTCTCATGATAAAATAAAATACAAATACAGAAAAATCACATAAAAGTATAGCTCAATGACTTGTTATTGTAAAGCAAACACTTTTAAACACCATCCAAGTCAAGAAATGAAACATCGCCAGCCACTCTAAAACCCATCCACATATCCCAACCAATTCAAACATCTATTTTGTCCATAATGTGATGGCTTTCCTGAATCTTATGGTATTCACCACCTTATTATCCTGTTTTAAAGCATAACCCTAGTGTGTATCTCTTAGCACTACAGTTTGGTTTCTCAACTTTTCTTTCTTCTTTTCTTTTTTCTTTTGGTATCTGTTTCTTTCCTCTCCTACAATTAAGTACTTCTAATAAGTACAAATTCAGTAATCAGCACCGCTACTATGTCAGTGTATCACTAACTCACTCTAGTTGTCTGAAGCCTGTTCTCTTGTAAATTCCTCAGGAAGGACTCATGGGAACAATATTCTCTGAATTCTTGCATGTTGACAGCAGTTTAAGGTTTTTATAACTAGAAAATCAACTTGGCTAAATATAAAATTCTTGGCTCACGGCATCTTTAATATGCACTATAATTTTATTAGTTATCTAATTTTCTCTTTTTTCTGAGTAATTTGATATTTTTTTACCTGGACACTTAAAAATTTTTTTTTTTAAGACCAGAAATTCGTTGGTTGTTCTGAGGCAATTTTAAAGGGAGTAAATCATTTGGTCTTTTGGTATGCAGTTTCAATTTTTTTTTTAATTTCAAGAATTTCTTTTTTTGAATTATAGTTTTTAGTATTTGTTCTGTTCTTTACTTTGGGTTTCTTCTTTCAAAGACTTCTAATATGTATATATTAAATCATTTTCTCCTATTCTCTGAATTTGTTACTTTCTCTCAAACCCTTCTTATCTCTTCCTTTTTCTGACGTTTAAACTTTCTCCCTTATATCTTCTAATTATCCAAAGGCGTTATCTGTTCTGCTTATTTGACCTTGCATTCCTTCTAGTTTAGTCTTAACTTTTTAAACAATTTTTAAATTTTTTTCCCTGAATGTATCATCCTATTTTTGAGGTTTTGATTCTCATGTTGATTATTCTTTCATATATTGTTCCATTTATTAAAGTCTTTTTGTTCATTAGAAGTAGATATAAACACAGAAGTTAGAAATAGAAACAAATATTTTCTGATATGTAGTCTGTAGGTGTGCTATTTTGATATTCTCTTTCTTTTTTCTTAACTTATCTAGAGACTAGAACTGAATCATTTTATGTTGCTGATTTTTATGTGAAATTTGCTTTCTTCAGATATTATTTAGAAATCTTGTAACTTACAATTTTAACCTATATTTCAAGACTATGGCTGATATCATTCTAAGATCTCCTGGTTCCTTTCCTTCATTTTTACCCAGGCCTTTTTCTGTTGTCCCTGTAATGCTCAGTTTGGAGTCTGTTTCTCAGAAGGAAATTTTATCATGGAAAGGAGTTTGGTAAATTTTTAAGTTTATGGGTCCTTTCCATGGATGGACTTCTTATACTCAGCTGTACTGAAATGTGAAAATCCCATTTCCAGTTTAATTGCCTTCTCAAATTGCCCTACTACATATTCCAGTAAATATGTTAGTGATTTTGGAATTTTTCAGATCCTTCAGGTACCTAGCTGCTTCCCTCTTCTTTCTCCTGTACACTTGCTGATACCACACACCACAGCTTTGGCAGGTTTATCTCTATATCCACTCATTTTGGGAGTTCACGGAAATATCTTGTCATGTAATTTTGATTCAATGTTATCCCTGAATTTTGGGGTTTACACACTAGATGTTTTGCAGGCAATATTTAAAGAAATTAAAAGCTATGTCACCATGATAACCTTAGAATTTCCCTTATTTACTTGTTTACATCTTTATGTATCATAGAGATTTCCATATTAGTTTAATAGACTAAGTATGACACTAGATGTCAGAAAAGTTACTGCTATCTTTCTAGTTTGTATTTGGGATATTAATTCTCACCTAAAAAATGGTATAAAAATTTTAATATTCAAAAATAAATGCAATGTAAATGTGTGTCCATAATACAAGTAGAAATGAAAATATAATGACTTTTTAAAACATAATTCTATCAATTTTGTCAAGTATTGTTTACAAACAAGCATAACACTCCTGCTAGAATTAAGACAATAAGAATAATTGATGGCTAAAGTATTTATGGATTAAATAGACTTATAATACATAGCTTAGGCTAGGATTAAAGTTAATAGTCAGACAATCAGAAAAACAACACAATTCACTATTTTAGAGTCCATGTTCTCAATCAACAAACATTTTTGATAGAGATTAATTGCTATAAGATAAAAAATATGTTTGAACTCAGTTCCCTAATGTAATAAAATATTTTTTCTAAGACTTTACAGGATAATAAGAAAAGCAGAAATTTGAAGAGGAACTAAGAATAAACAGAGCAAACCCTCTCCACTCCAGCCCAAACTGAACTTCTCTTATTTCTGTTAGTCCATGTTCTCTCTCTCCATTGGGCCTTCTAACATGCTATTTCTTCTTCCTACACTGACTTTTACTCTTCTAGGCAAATCCTATTCAATCTTCAGGCTCCATTTAATCTTCACTTCTTCACACTCATAACAGCTTGTACTTTAGCTTTGGAAAATAAATCATACTGATTTGTCTTCCCCACAGACTATAAGTTTCAAGAGGTACAAGTTTGTTTTATTCTATTCTGCATCCTCAGTTCCTGGCCCATTGTATGTGTCTAATAAATGATAATGGGAAAATAAATGTCTGGAGCTCTGGTGAGTGATTGCTTCTGGGAAGTCATATGTGAATATGTTACAACTGTAGTTAAAAATAATATGCAAACTGATATTCCTTTGGATGGCTGACGATAAAATTTTTTGTTAATTAAGCTAGAAGATTATTTTCCAAGTTAAAATTTAAAAAATAAAATATGAAGCATTATGTTTTCAGTCCAATGGGTTAGGTAATGATGTTCAAAAGAAGGTATTCTTCCATAATCTGCAAGAAGAGTTTACAGCAGGTCAACTGGGGGTCGTAGCTGCTGGTGATAATAAATCCAAGTGGCAGATGTAGCACATCTTTTCATATAAGTAGTACTTCGGAAAAGACAAAGATTACAGATAAATCCAGCATGATTTTCCAAGTGTAAGCCACTAACCAAAAGAGTATAAAATCTATCACCTAGGGTATAAAGGATAAATCTACAAAAACAGCATTTAAGCATTTTATAAACACTGAAGTTTTCAAATTTGTGACAAAACACTATAAATATCATGAAATGTCATGATATCTATGACTAGATTTGGGTGAATCTAGTGAATTAACATTTAAACCAAACCCATGAAATATTCTCTAAAAATCATGATCTAAACATACAGGAGCTTTTGACAAAATCCTTGAATAGATGAGAAAAATATAAGGGAAACTTCTAATTAAATGTTGAAAATGACATGAATGGCTCAGTGTATTTTTGTTTTTGTTTTTTAAGTATCATCTTTGTTTGGCTTTGTTGAAAATTGCATTTTTGGCAAAAGCAGGATTATATGTAGCACAATACCAAATCTATACCATGGATTAAGATGCCTGCCTCTTTGGTTTTAGAATAATCTGGCCCAGCACCTCTGCTTCACTCTTGACAATTCTTGATAATCTGCTTGAGTTGTTGCCTTATTAGAACAACTTTAGAATGTGTCTCTAATGAGAGGTGCATGTAAGTACACCTTTATCTCACTAAGGCTCTACAAGAGGGATTTTAAAAAATGGTTTCTACACAGGCTGCTGGATCATGTTTGCATTTATTTCTGCTGTGTTTCATTGGAGATTTGGATCTGGGAAGGTTAAATGAAAACTTAGAGTCTTAGACAATCAGCAGCAGCCTTCTCAGCATGATTCATTTCTATAAGGATATAGAAAAGTAGACCAAATGACATTTCTAGAATTTTTTCAGACTTATGCTAAAACTATTAAGAGAATGTTTTATGATTGGAATTGGCTCACTCCTTTCCTGGGATTTATCATCATGCATGAGCACAGACTTTTAGACTATACATCTCATACCGTGCCTAAGATACTTTAGGGCTAAAAAATGTTGATCATCCCCTGCCAGTTAGCTAAGAGAGCTGAAGAACTGCTCTGATGAAGCCAAATCATAGGCTCCATCCCTGTAGAAGCCAGTTAATGTCAAACAAAGAGAGCTGTTCCCTGGCTAAAGCTTGCGCCTTGAATCTCAGACAGCTCTTGGTTGTAGCAAAACTCAGTTAATTGACCCTTGATCGTAGGAGAAACCAGGAAAGACAATGTAGGTGAATCAATGCAAAACCATCATCACTCTTGAAAAGAAAATCTAAATATAGTCATTTCCTACTGACAGTTTCAACAGCATCATCTTCTTAGTCAAAAGTTATTATATTTTCTACAACTTAAAATTACTTTTTGTCTCCTTAAATCCCTTCCTATGTGTTAATTCTTGGAATGCTGATGTTGACAGCAGTCTTTATCTGTATTATATATGGGATTCGGAGTGGCATGAACTTTATAGAGAACATGTATTTCTTGGCTAGAGTCACTAAATGTAATGGATTGCCTGACTCATACTTGAAATGAGTTGCAGCAGGCTGTATATACTCCTTTTCTCCTTTCACTGGGTCTCTTTTCAGTTCATGGTCACATGTGGATAGCTCTTTAACCTTTACTAAAACATATACCAGGCTTTCCATCCTGAATTTAAACAAGGAAAAAAAAATCAGAGCAAAGTAGCTAGTTTTATCCTCAGCCCCAGAGAATCGGGGAAGAAACACTACCTTTTCACTTCAGATTCCTCTGCCTAAAATACATCTCTCAGAAACACAGTTTTCCTTTTCTGATTTTATTCAGGTTTCTATGAAAACTTCCAGCTCTATCTGAAAGAGCACTTCCCAAAGCATTATCTCTGTCATGATATTCTCCTGACCTCCAATTCTTATCTTCTTACCTTGCTTTATTTTCTTAACAGCACTTACCTCTATGTGATGTTAGATTTGTCTTTTTTGTTTCCTGCTCTATCTCTAAAGCAAAAACAATACCTGGAATAGAATAGGTGTTCAATATATATTTATCAATAAATAATGTGATAAATGTGAACATAAAATAATATAGATATTGTAATATCAATAAAATTTTATATATATAGTGACTTTTTTAAAACAGCTTTGGTTCATTTGGAAACACAGCTTCCTTCCAATTACCCATTGTCTCAGACTTCTGAGGGAAAAGCTTTACAAAATCTGAATAATGGTTTCTTTTCTTGTCACAGAGTTGCAAGTAATCCCTAGTTCTTTTGTTAATTAACACCTTTTAACTTTTAAGCCAAGTTATGTTTCTTTGATAAAGCAGATAAAAATTGTCATAACACAAAATTAACCATTTTAAAGTGTACAGTTCTGGGTCATTTATTCCAATAACAATGTTTTCAAACAATTATTTCTACCTAGTTTTAATACATTTTCATCAATGATTTTTTTAACTAGTTATTCATCTTGGAGGGGCAGAAAACTAATCCATTACATTGCCAAATGCTAAATAATGGGAAAGAATCAAGCATTTATCTCATCATTCCTATGTAGATATTGTATGGGGTAACCAAATAGTAGATGAGGGAAAGCGGATCTTTTAAAATATTTTTCAACTGATAAACAAAAAGAAATTATTCTTTTATATTTCACTCTTTGGGACTCCTAGTGAATTGATGGACATAGCTGTGAGCAAACATCACAAAGAGAAAGAAATCCAGACATTCTGTATCTTGTAATAAAATAATGCCATCTAAGTTTTGCCAAGAATTGAAAGAGTCTGTCTGAGGCCCTACATTTAGCTGCCAATTTCCCGGAAACACAGAGGATGGGGGAACATGTTAAACTATACGATGACTATGCAGAATGGAAGAAACTTTTTAATGGGTAAGAAGTTTTAATTTAGAGTAATGGAAATGTTTTGAAACTCGATAGATAGAGGTGGTGACTACCAAAATTTAAAGGCATTAAAGGCCACTGAATCATTCACTTTAAAATGGTTTGTTTTATGGTATGTGAATTTCACCTCAATAAATTATTTATAAAAAGCACTACAGCTATGAAAAAACATAACCTCCAATTTCACATACACCTTCATAAACTGTAGGCTGGACAGATGTACTCTATTTTGGAGAGGAAAAGAGCAATGAGGAAATGCTAATTCGGAAATGGTTACTTTAGACAAAGAAAGGTCAGTGTATCTTTCTTGGCTGATGGTCATTAAGGTAATTATTTCATAAAATGAAGTTTCCATTTCCCCCATGTATCAAGTTCATTCTAACACATTTCCTCTGGCTTAGAAAGAGCCTGTTTAAACATATGTTTCTTGTATTTTACAGACATACTTGGCAAGTGCAAGACAAAATCAACGCAAACAATGTAGCTTACACAACTGGGAAGCTAAGTTTTCACACCGATTATCCAGCCCTCCATCATCCACCTGGGGTAAGGTGAGCCTCAACATATTTTCCATAAGGCAGGCCAAGGACCAATATCCTATATTTTGAGCCTAGAAAATTATATGTTTCACTAGCTAATTTATCTTACGTAGATCTTTCTTCAAACACAATCCAAACTCACAAAATCTCTGTACCTAAATCCTAAATCGCTTCACATTCCCAAGGGATAGAAGAATTTCATGTATGTTTTTTTAACAATTTTTGTTTCTTCCTGGAAATAACCACTGGCACTTTTGCTTTGCAAATACATTTAACCACAGCGGTACATTTTGAGGTCCTTTTACACATTTACCATTCCCAGGAGAATTTAAAAAGGGCAAAGAAAATAAGGGAACACAAGGGAACATAATGGAGGATTTTTCCTACAAAATCACATGGCAATCATTCATCTTAATTAACTATTATTGCAAAAACAAACAAACAAACAAAAAACACTCCATAACTAAATGACTTAAAGGAACATTTACTTAGTCATGCTTTTATGTTTGGGCTGCCTCCATCTATCTGGGCAGTTCTGCTGCTGCTGAGTGGGCTAGGGGCTAGTTAACCTAGGTGGTAGCTGGGATGGCTGTCCCTGCTCCACTTGATCTATCTTATCATCCTTCAGCTGGCTAGCCCAGGCTTATGTATGCGGCAGCTGACAGAGTTTCCAGAGAACAAGCCAAAATATACAAGACCCCTCAAGACTTAAGGTAGTGTTAGACACAATGTCACTTCTGCCATATTTACTTATTTATTTATTTTTTTTTGGTCAAAGCAAGTCATTAGTTTTGGTCAGATTCAAGAGATGAATCCCACCTTTTATGGGAAAAGCTACAAAGGCATACTACCAGGGGTACAAATTCAAAAAGCAGAATAGCTCTGCCTATTTTTGGAAACCATCTGCTCTCCAGTCAAGATTTATTGTCAAGGAAGGAAATGTTGGACATGGAACCACAAATCCTCCAGAATTTCTAGGAGGACCCTCTTCCACTATGTTATTACAAAACTGTCATTTTATAAAACCAGCTACATTTTACAAAAGCATTGTTTTTGCTAAACCAAGAAACAAATAATCAGAAAGCTACCTTTGAAAAGATATTTTATTCCCATTTTTAGAGCTAAATGGGACTAAATGAAATAACTACACAGAAATTTATATCTTTAAAGGTAAATAGACGGGGAAATTTGGAGTTATTCTCTAGTTGATGAAGATAAGATAGATGAAAATGAAAATTACTCAGTTTTTTCCATCATGCTGACTGAACAAGTTTTCCCTGTGACCTCGTTTTTAACCATTGTCCTCACAGTACTAACTAAGTTGGTCTAGTATTTGACTTCACGTTTTAAATTATTTTGTTGATTGTAAAATACCAGATGATTTCTTTGAACTAAATAATGACAGTGAAATGACCACCATAGTAATTTTTGGAGATAGGGTTTGGGGGAGGAAAAGATATACAACGTGATTTATTCTAATCATGGTCCAAAAATTTTCTAAAACATTATAGGGTTAAAGGCCAAAATAATCAGCTCAGTTTATCTGCTAAATATAGGTTGGAAAGTTATATGGAATAAAGTTTTCAAAATTAGACCATAAAATCAAAGCCTCTATTTGAATTTTTAAATTATCTGCTGGTTTTTGGGTTGTTTTTTTTTTTTAATGAGTTTAGGTTTTGTTTCTGGGTTAAAATTGAAAGCTTATGGAAAAGTGATTAAATGACTTCATAAATATTCCTAAAGTATAGTATAGTCCTTGACATTTTCATAGCATTTTATAATCTTTCAAAGCATTTTTACTTACATTATTTTATCTGATCTCTCAGCATTCCTTTAAGGTAAAGCAGGATGGATCATGCCTTTTTATGTCCAACGAGGAAATGACACACACCAAGGTTAAATACTTTCACAAGGTGACATATGATTAATAGGGAGCTTGGAAATGAACCCAGGACTCAATCTAGCTTTTTCACTACACCGTACTGGTCTCGAGTTGGACTTTCTAATTTCCAAATTTATATAATGTGATGAATATTTATAGATATTGTCATATGTTAGAAACTCTTTAAATACAGCAGCTGAATCTTATACTTTTCTGTATTTCAAGATTTAACCAAGGACCTTTCATGTAGTAGAGACTTCACTGACATGCTATCAAGAAGCAATGAAATGCCATAAAGTTGTACCTGTCTCCATCCGCAAATGAAACATCCAAAGCTAAACGACTCAATAGGAGATTTTAAAAGATGATTCCTGAGATGTCTAGATCCTAGTCAAAGAATAATTAAAATATAGGTACCTCTTTGTGCTATTGTTCAAGTTTCCATTTTGAATTTTTCAGGGGTTTTTGGCCCAAAGTTCAAGTGTTTTCATAACAAACAGAATAAGTCAATGTTCTTTTCAGTACAGACGAAATGACCTGGATAAGTTACCTGCTGAGAATTCAGTTTGATCAATTTGGATCGTATGGGTCAGGGACAAGGAAGCACATCTTTAATGAAACGCAGATGTTGCTTCGCTCACTTCTTTGTCTGGGCCAAAAGTCACAAGCTGCCATAAAGTAACATTTAGAAAGAAAATGTTTTTGGTTCTGAATGACTTATATGAAATAAAGTTGAGTTTTATACTCATCAAGGATATATTTATTTTTTGAATTAGCAGTGAAAGTGTTATCTGACTCCATCATCTTTTTTCTTTCATAAGATTACATTAAAATATAAGTATATAACAGAAGATTATTACTTGGCCTTGCCATATGTAAAAGACATCAGATGACTTTTGTTTTGTTAAAGATTTATATTTGAAATACTCTGTGACTTCATTATGGAAAATCTAAAAAACAAAATTAAAGAACACTGATTCTCCCAGAGACAAAGTTATGCTATTGTTTTGCCTTCTTGGAGTTTGGCACATTGAGGTTGAGATTTTCATTTCATCTTTTAATCCAGTTGCTTCACTCCTCAATGCCCTGGTGATGAGGTAGTTTCCTACAATGACTTGGTCAGCTTAGGCACATATTTTTTGAGTTTAGAAAAAAATTGGCATCAGTTTAAGAGCTGAACAGTTACCAACTTAGACCAGTTCTCTCCTAACATCAGAAAATAAGGCATCATCAATCTGAAATGGAATTTTTAAGTTTAGAAAGCACATGGACACATACTACCCAATATTGAATTATTAAGAGGACTGTAAATAAATTTTTCTTTTTATAGCAAAAGAACTTGCTGTATGAAGATTTTAAGGCAAATAAACCAAAGTCTGAATATCAGTTTTACCGCCCATTAGCTGAGATTTCACTAGCCGGACAGTTTTTTTCACCTCTGGGTATCAGTTTCATCACCTTTAAAATGGAGATAAAAGTATCAAATTCTAAGGACTATTGTGAAGAATTAATAAGTGTGCATGACACACTCATAATTTGAGAATAAGTATGTATAAAATTTAAAACGTTGAGAAAATTAATGCAGTTTTGAAAGGGTGGCAGGATTTGTGTTCTAGACCTGCATTATGTAATATAGTAGCTACAAATGACTTTTGACATTTTAATTTAAATTAGTTTCATTTTGAAAAAAGTCTAAAATTCAGTTCCTCAGTTACTCTAACCATATTTCAAATACACAATAGCCACGTGGGACTATTGATGACTGTATAGGGCAGCGTAGAACATTGCCACCGTTGCATAAAGTTCTGAATGAACTGCACCGTTCTAGGCAATCTATGGAAATGAGCAAGCTGTATGGATGCTTTTCTCACTCATATTGATATCCCCCGAGTCTAGGCCTTTGATCATATTGCCTCTTCCTTTCTGCAAGAATTGTGAGACATTGGTTTTGATTTTTATTTCACTCAGTAAGAATAAAGTTGTCACAGCTGAAGTGTTAGTTTTTTGCAAGCAGGCAGGCAATCGGGGCCTAAATTTAGGTATTCAAAATCACCCACCCATGCTGACTTACCAAAAGAAGTCATATAACCAAGGAAAACAAACAAACTCCATTCAAGAAATATTTTTAAAATTTTACTGCTTGCTATTCATAATGAAATAATATTAAATTTTCCCTTAAATCTTAGGAAAAACACCGAACACTATCCTTTTTGTTTCTCATTCCCAGTGTTTCTTGGGTTTATCTCTCCTCATAGCCCACCCTACCTTATTCCCTTCTTATCCTTACATCTGAACTACTGCATTAGACTCCCAAGTAGTTGCTCTCTCACTAGGTCCTCCTTAAGAAAACTTATCCATGTAGCACCACTGGACTAATAGTCAAAATTCAATTTTGACTTCTATATTCAAAAGCCTTTAATGATTCTCCTCTGTACACTAGAGAAAGCCCCAAATCCTTCATCTGACATTTAAGACTCTCCATGACGAGGTTCCAAATTACCTTTCCAACTGGATCTACTGTTCACAGGTGTGACTCTCAACTGCGGCCAAACTTTTTGATCTACCGTGGCATGCACATTTCGTCACTGCCACCTGATTTGCTGTCTCCATTCTATTCGATTCAAAATCTTATCCTCCCTCCTTTACCCAGATAAAATTCCACCTCCTTCATAAAGCCAACATGAAGTCATAAATGCTCCATCATGAAGTGCTCAGTCCGTGCAGCTGTTACCTGTGCCTTTCATTTACTAATGAACATTATTATGCCTGTGCTCATGTCTTCAGTTATGACAATGTCTGGATCATAAAATGTTAATTAAAGCTACTTTTCTCCCTACCCTTTCTCTGCTGCACAAAGACAGATGAAAAAGGTTTGTTGATTTTGGTGCATCCATATCCTTCTGTATCTTTCTTTAACACAGTGTCAGAATATGTAAGTGTGTGTGTCATTTTAAAACATATTTCTCTTTATAGGTTCAGCTTCTGCACTGCATAAAACAAACTGTCACTGGGGGCGAATCAGAAATTGTAGACGGATTTAATGTGTGCCGAAAGCTCAAGGAAAAAAATCCGCAAGCATTTCAGATTCTGTCCTCCACTTTTGTGGACTTCACAGACATTGGTGTGGATTACTGCGATTACTCTGTACAATCCAAACACAAAATTATAGAGTAAGTGCTATTTACAAATTTTCACAGCAATAAAACAGTTGAGAGTAAAAGTTCATGAACCTAAAGCTTGAACTGTTGAAAGCTTCTATTAACTCCAGAGCTTTACTTTTTATTAACACTTTAATCCAATTGTATAAGGGAAGATAAAAAAAACTTTTCACCATAAAAAAATTCTTTATCAAATTTCATAAAATCTCTATTCTTAATATGAGAAATAGCTAAGACTTCATCTCCACTTAATTTTTAAAATATAGATTCTATGTAGTTATAACGAGTGTGATTTACCAGTCAGAAGTGAAAGAACCTAACACAAATTAAATCCAGGAGGTAAACAATGTCGTCTGAAATCGATCTCTTTTTACTTCACCTCTTGGCTTTACCATCCTATGTGTTGACTACATTTTCAAAGATATGCAATGGAAGCCCCAAGTTTTCATTATCCTTAGGGCTGGTAATTACAGCACACTAAAAGTACTTATTTGTAAATAGCTACACCAAAGCTGAATGATTCACTGCCCAATTTTTGTCCAAGTGTATCCTCAAGGCAATCGCTATAGACAAAATGTCAGACAATTCTGATTGGCCCTTCCTGGATCGTTTGTTCATCTCTGGAGCAAATCAGCCTCATCCGAACACACAGGCTAAGAATGAAACAGGGATGTCTCCCCAAACTGATGCCAACAAAAATCGTCTGTTCCCTACAAAGAACATTTTGTGTTTTCTTCTCATTTGATAATTACTTGATCATAATTTTTAAGTATCTATGAAGACCATAAATTTATCCTTTTATTTGAGAATTATAGTGTGTTTCTAGGACATGGTTTATTTAATTATCCCTCAATTGATGCATTTGCAATTTGGGGTCTTTCCAATTTTAGAAGTGAGTTGTATTCTTTCAGGAGAAATAGCCAAATAATATGAAAATAAACGCATCTAATTAATCTTTAAATCCTGAGTGTACTCACTCAGTTTTCTGATATACATATAGAGCCTTCGTTTATTCATTCAACAAATATTTTTTGAGGCCAGTCACTATTCTGATGCATGGGATATGTCAGTGAACAAAATAAAGATCTATTTAACAAATGAGTAAATTATAGTGAATGTTAAAACATTTGTAAGTGCTTAATAAAAAAGGAAAAGTAGGGCAGAAAGGGGAATCTGTAGGACTGAAGATTTAAGAAGGATGGAACTTACATCATTAAATAATGTGACGAGGAAAAGTTTTACTGAGTAAGTGATATTTGAGCAAAAACTTAAATTAGGAAGATTGCTCAGGAGATAAGCAGTTTCAGAAACAGCTAGAGCAGAGGTCCTAAGAAGGCCCTAAAAAAACATGTTTGGTGTGTTCAAAGAAAGCAAGGAGGGAGCCCACCTAGGAAGACCAGGTGCTGTAGGCATAAAAAAAAAGAAAGAAAGAAAAGAAAAGTAAAAAAGAAATCAAGGAGGCCAGTGTGGAGCTGAGTATTAAGAGAGGAAAGCCAAATGGGGATCAATTCATGCAGAGCCTTGTTAACCATCGTAAGAGTGTTAGCTTTCACTCTTAATGAAATAGGGAGCTGCTGCAAGATTTTGACAAAAAGAGAGACACTCATATAAATTTATTTACATTTTAAATGGATCATCCTGGCTGCTATGCTAAATGGGGTGTAGAAAAGCAACAACAGGAACAGGAAGACTAGTCAGGAAGCTACTGCAGGACTTCAGGTGAGAGGAGACGATGCCTTGAAAGTGAGTGGTCCACATGGTAATAGGGGCAGTGTGGAGATGTGTTCCTTTTCAGATATATTTTGTAGGTCAAAACAGTGTATTTTCCTGACAGATTGGATAAAGGTTGTGAAAGAAGGCAAACATCAGAAATAAATTCTAGTTCAGAATAACGTTCTCTGAGAGATTGGTCATTGAGGGGGAAGACTAACTCTTAGATTCCCAGCTTTAATATAACAGTTTTTACTATTCAAAAATTACCTTAAAAACCCATGAAAAACTGTAATTTTGTTCTAGCGCAATAGGGTTACTGATTCTTCAAGGCTAGTGAACAGAGGCAAAAAAAAGCTTACTTACTGAGATTATCTAAATGTTCACCATCTGAATCATCATTTGGCTTTGTTACTTTTGTATTAAAATTCCAAAATTTGCCTATTTGCAAGGCCTCAGGTATATCCCTAGAAAATATCAAATGGTTAACATTAATCCACTTCAAAATGTATTTTTAACATCAGGAGATGAAACAAAGAGGAGTTTTCAACTCATTGAGGGCCTTGGTCTCCTGTGTGTTTGTGTTTATTTCTTTTTCTTTGTGATAACTTTTTAATTTTTTTTGAGATGTTTATCTCCTATCTAGTACAAAAAGATCTTGGAGGCTCTTGACAGAGTTTAGATATAATTCAGTACAATAAAAATAAACAAATGAAAAACTCAGACAAAGATAATAAAGGTGAGATTAAGAATAGCAGTGCTTTTTAGTGATTACGAATTCAATCACGTGAATACAACCCCTTCCCTTGTTAGTGGTGGGATCTTGGTGAAGTAACTTATGCTCGCTAAGCCATCATAAAAAGGGGGAGTAATAATTAATATTTACCACATATAATCCGAAGTAAGAATTAGATATAATAAATGGATGCCCCCTCTGACTCAGAAAGGGAAAAATAAATTTTAGCTAGCTATGATTTCTATAATAAGTTCAACACATTTACTGGTGATAGATTTTAATTTCAGCTCTGAGTTTCTAGAGACCCAAGAGAGGAGGGAACATATTTAACTTGCAAGATTTCAAGATGTTTCTCAAGTCTGGAATAAGTTTTATTAATAGATTCTCATAAAATGAAATGTAGGGGGCAACCCATAGTAACATTCCCACAACAAATTCAAGAAGTTCCATCAAACATCACATCTCTCGATAAAACATAATTTATAATAACGAATAAAGAGTATTCACAGCACCAACTCTGATTGTAGGAGGTGATTTCAATGGTCTTTTGATTGGGTTCTTTTGTTTGGCATCACTGATGATGATTTGCTTTTGCTGTTTTGAAGTCACCATGTTGTTGGTTTTATTTTCAAATGCTTGTCTTTTATGGATAGCTAATATATATCCAGTTATTTCTTATTTTGGGGGGGGGCTTACCTTTCTCATCATAATAGTCTGCATTGGGACCTTCCTTTTATCCCATTTGTTACATACAGAATTTCCTTCCTGCCTCAGATTCAACTTTGCATTTTAGATTGCTCTTCAAGATGCCAGCCACTCGTAACACTTTTCAGCCCTCAAAAAATAATATTTTCTCTAGACCTCAATCATTAATTTGCTTGCTATTTCCCCTCATGTCATTGTTGAGGATGCTAAGTAATAAACTTGGGTCTTGTTTTCTCAGGTTGAAATTTTAATACCAGGTGAAAGGAGGCAGAGAGAGAGACAGAGAGAACAAAGAAGGGAATTGAATTATCCTTTGCGTAATATTTTGTGAACTCTTGGAAATGGAAGCTTTGATACAATGTTACC
This sequence comes from Eonycteris spelaea, assembly GCA_003508835.1. Classification (NCBI taxonomy): domain Eukaryota; kingdom Metazoa; phylum Chordata; class Mammalia; order Chiroptera; family Pteropodidae; genus Eonycteris; species Eonycteris spelaea. The sequence goes on from PUFA01000007.1 coordinate 8,170,251, forward strand.
ATGGGACACACACTTCTAATTAATTTGATTAATAGATCACAAAGTTCCTTTCACTGATATATAAGGATACACGCATGGACTCTAAAGAGAGAGCTCATAACTACCATAACTAATTCTCATTAAGAAATTATGGTGTTAGTGGGGAAAAACAGATCACCAGAGTGTCTAGAATGGAAGACCGCCAAAGTTTTCAATTCATGACATTCTTGTCAGTGACATAGAGGATGGCACAAAAGGCCCATAGATAGATCTAAAAGAATGTACCTCAGGCTAACTCCTCTGTTCCTCCTTTCTCCATATGTAAACTAGGGATTCAATTAGAAGAGTTTATTTCAAACTTAAAAAAATAAAAAAAAAAACAGATCTTTCTTTCTAATAGTGCTCCATACTTAAAACCCCAGTAGATGAAACATAGTGATTGGCTACGGAGTTATAAAATATTTTGATACGTTAAATCTATTGTTTCAAAGAATGAAGAATGAATTCTTCTTCCCTAAACATAAAAACTTTTTTAACTGGAATCTCTCAGTAACATTTTTTAAACTAATTTGAATCATTCTGGACTTAGGTAGCAAGATTTCCAAAAAATACTTGCTAAAATGAATAAAGAAAATAAATAATAATACGCTGCACCACAACAGAACCTTAATGTCTTCTGTACATGTGGTTTAGATTCTTTAACACTGTATTTTCATGAATACCTTCCAAGACAAATTGGGACCCTAGAAATGTAAATAGATGCTTTGTTGACTTTTATATTTTTAACTTTTTCTCTTTAAAAAAAATAGGTTAGAATGATAAAGGCCAAGTGGTTCGCATCAATTTCAATAATGCAACTAGAGACACAATATTTGATGTACCTGTGTCGAAAGAGTTCAGCCCTTTTTATGCTGCTCTGAAGGATTTTGTTGACCTCATGAATTGTAAAGAATCCAAGTTTTACTTTCAAGAGAATCCAGTCAGTGAACATCTTTTCAAAACACTGAAAAGGCTGTATTTTTTTTCAGCCTTAACCATTTAGAGCAATATATGGAGGAGTTTTTTCTCAATATGGCATGTGGAAGAGATAACAGTAGAACCTTGGTGAGTAACCAATTAACTTCAAGAGCAGATTCCTGGCCCTTGTCCCTGCTCTAAAACATTCATTTTTAACAAAAGCTCCTAGGTAATTCCATAAGTAAGAATTAATAAAGGTGTCTATAGGATCCTGCCAGGCTGTGGGTAGTTTAAATGTCAAAAGGTCTAAGCTATTTGCAAACCAGTGGCCTGATTTGGTGTGAAAAGTAAATGTACACTTTTATAATAAGAAATAAACATACCGTTTCTTGATGCAAGCTAAGTAGCAATGATGTTTTTTTTGGCATTGTGTACTTTCTAGCTCTGCAAATACTAAACACATGATTACCCATATTGAAAAAAAATCTTTGTCTAGGCGATGTGATTACCTTTGATAACTGGCGCTTACTTCATGGCCGACGTAGCTATGAAGCAGGAACGGAGATATCCCGCCATCTAGAAGGAGCTTACGCTGACTGGGACGTGGTAATGTCCAGGCTTCGCATCTTACGTCAGAGTGTTCAAAAGAAACTGAATCTCCTAGCTATAATTGCAGTAAGATTCCAATGAGAGCATTTTGTAAGATATGCAAGGTTACTTGTCTTCACAGACCACGATCCAGTTCATTGTCGTATTAATTTCTTTAACATTGAACATGTCACCTTTCTCAACGAGAGTTTTCTTTGTAACCATTTTACAATGCCAGCTCTTTAGGTGTGGTATCAGTGTCCTCTTTTTTTTCCAAACAAAACATCCCTTCTGGCCTATTGCATGTATGATCTAATTTTTTTCCTATATATGAGAGTTGACAGAATGCCTACAAATAGTTTTGTATCAAATAAAACTTTTCTTCAGATAACGCCTTTTTAAAAGAAATCTTTTATTTCAAAAAAGCTGTGTTTCAAATAAAATTTGTCTAATATAAAACACGTTTCTGCTCTGTTGCCTAAGGTCTCATTTTTCATGACTGCATGTAACTGTCTTTATCATGCCTGGGTAAAGTCTTCGTGTTTTCAAAAATCTGTTTTATTTACTTTATTAAACAATTCTATTACCCAAATTTCCAGACTTCACCAACCTGGTGATCTCAGCATTTCCTTTAATACTTAAATTATGACACCAAACACAAGCATGCCAAATTAAGAGAAATTCTAGTCTCCCTCACTTTCTCATACCCCAAATAAATACTCCCAAGGCCTGGATAGCTTACACCTGCCCATGAGTCAGTTCTCCTCATTCTTTGCCTTCAATTAACAATGAGGAAGGTAGAGCCAAGACGCCTGCAAACTTCATAAAGGGACACAATATCTGTTAACCCGTGAACAGATTCACCTGTAGGTCTTGACTTCTTCTACAGCCACTGCCTTGTCCCCACTGGTGGAACACAGATGTCACTACCAGCCATGGAAATCCCACTCCTGTTGAGCCCAGTCCCTTCCCTACTCCTGCCAAAAAGGGGAGCCTCAGTCCTATCATTTGCTGAAATCCTGGCAGTGTGTAGATTGTTAGTCCATATATCTTGGGCCCTAACCAAACCCCCTATTTTGAAAGTCTTGATTACTGCTACCACTGCAGAGCTCTGCTTGTTGCCTTAAGATCAAATGAAAACACTCCTTCCAACCACATTTTAACTTTTTCTTCACACTCAGTGTGTTCATGGCACTGGGAGTCTGGATCGAGAGTGACAAAGCCATGTCATCACACCCCTCTGATTCTCTGACTCTGGCACTGAGTCCACATCACCAGCAAAGACTCCTCTTTCCCTTAGAACACCATGCCTCTATAGGGACTTTATTGTCCTTTTTTATCCTCTGGTCTTGATGGGGACTATTGTAGTATATTACACATGTTTGATTCCTTTGAACTTCGAAAAAAATGGGTTGGGTTCTCAATCTCATCTGTCCTAAGGCATTCCTAGAATGAAAACTGGTGTATTCAAAACGGGCATGGCCTGGTTCTCAGAGGCAGTGTTCAATACCTAAAAATAAATAATTTTCTGGAGTGACTCTAGCTCCTTCCATTTATAACATCTAAACTCCAGGTACTTGCCCAGCTAACGTGACTGATTATACTTTCGTTCACTCAGCAGATACTCATCGCATATTTGGTATATGCCAAGCACTCTGCTAGACTTGGGACACAGAAGGACTTGCGATGTGCCTGCCTAGAGACTGGTAGGGAAACAGATAAGGAGATAGATGATGATGTGTTATGTTAACAGAACGGTTCATAGGAAGGCGAGCAAACTAAAACGGGGAAGAGAATGAAAGTTTCAGTCTGAGCCGAATGAGGGTTAAAAGTTTTCCAGGCAAAGATGGGGAAATGACTTTCCAAGTAGTCAGAGGACAGAAGAGACACAGAGAAATAAGAGTGAACACAGAGCATGTGTTGCCACATAAGTGAGAGAGAGAGAGAGAGTAGGTCGTAATAGTGGTGTGAGTTCTGGAATTGGATGCCTAGGCTCAAATTGTAACAATGATAATTACTTAACTTTTCTTTTAAGCCTCAGTTTTTCTATCCATAAATTAGACTAATAACAGTTTTTATCTTATTAAATTTTATGAGTATTAAACAAAAATGTATGTAAAGCATTATTTTCCCAAACTTCTCAGATGATAAAAGTCACCATGATATCTTCAGGTGTGTATTTTTTCAATACAACTTCCCAGGCTCACTCCTTAAAGATTATGATTCAATGGATCTGGGATAAGGAACAGCAATTGTGTTTTTAATAAGCATCCCAGGTGATACATATCATCAGAGAAGTTTGGAAAATATTGATGTAAAGACTTTAGCACAGTTCCTAGCTTAGAATAAGTACTCAATAGATGTTAACTATTATTAGGTATAATAACAGAGGTTGTAAAGGGAGAGGTTGGATTAGTGTTTGAAAAGATAAATGAGGCTGGAGACAGATATGGTGGCCAAGTCATGAAATGTCAAAAAGTATGTTGCACTAAAGAGTTGATATTTGATCTTGAAAGCAGTGAGAAGCCATTTAAAGGTTTTTAAGCAATAAAGTGCTTGATCAGATATTCATTTTTTAAAGATCCATCTGGCTTCATTATAGAGGGAATTGTAAATGAGAAAGACTAGAGACCATAAATCCACTTATGAGGTTATAAATCTACTTAATGCAGGAAGCCAGATGAGAAGGTAAGAAGATTGAACTAGAATGTTGGGAGAGAGAATGGAGATAGAAGACTAAATCTAGAAGACTTGATGCCCCACTGCACGTGAAGAATGAGGGAGATGTCTAAGATGTCTCCTAGGTATCTAGTTGGGAGAAATTACTGCTGATTCCATGCTCTAGGAGAGAAGCAACAATAGCAGAAACAAGCTTGTGGTCAGGAAAGTGAATCCAGTTTTGAACAGACTAAACTTGCATTTCCCCTGAGCTATTTCTTTTGGCAGTTGAATATATATACACATGCAACTCAGACAGAGACCTGTATTGGAGATCTACATTTGGAAAGTATGTATATGGTAGATGAAATCATCACTTGTTTTCCTGGAGACATGCTATGGTTGTGACAAAGGTTACAAGCCTTATTGTATGATGATAAACTAATGATATTGGCCTACATTGTGGAATTAGTTACACTCTATATGTAAAGAATCAGTGGTGGCTTATATTCAAAATCAGTTAGACCTTTTACATATTATGTTTTGTTGCTAGAAGACAGCATCCCAAGCCAGCACCCCGTGGCCTGGCTGGTCCCTGCTCTGTTGAAAATTATTTCTGCCCTGGAAGGGAGGGACAGAAGGATTGGATACAGTTGCAACAATCTCTGAAGTATTATATAGGACATGACATATTATGAGCTATAGCAGATGGTGCCGACTAAAGATGATTAGATTTCCTGGATATAATAGTTTAAAGATTTGACTTTCCCCCAAACTCATAATAGATCTGATGTAACTTGGATTAGAATTTACCCTTATTTGGCAGTGAGGCCTCATTATCTATTCCATTTTTCTTATTTGACTTGGAGAATATTAACTTCTTGGCTAGTTAATTGGAATAATGCCATGGGTCACCAGAATGATGTGTCACAAAGTACCTTCACTAGCTTCTATTTCTCCCCATAGCTGACCACTAAACAGTGAGTAAATATATATCTACTAGATAGGTAGAAGGGATTTATGCAAAATAAAGAATTCTATGGAAAAAACCAAGTGATACTGAAGGTAATTTCTCTGTTCAAGAATTTAAACTGAAACACAGGAGACATTTTAAAAACAAAAATAGCTATTTATGTCATCCTCAAAAAATATATCATTTTGACAATAAATTTGAACTAAAAGTCCTTGCAATGAAAATTTGATTTGGTTGGACTTATGGTGTAAAGCACACCTCTGGGCCTCTGCACATATTTTTTAGCTGCCTAGAATCATCTTACCTATTACCTTTTATGCCTGGAAATTCCTCACCCTTCAAATTTCAGCTTGAGTTACTTCCCCCATGAATCCTCCCTTCATTCTCTTAGTCAGGTTAAGGGTCTAGTGAAAATATCATGCATTAATCAAATACTCAAAATTAAATAATTTTTAACTGTGGCAATAGAAGAAAAGTCCAAGAAGCAACAAGAGCAGAAAATACGAAGACAGGACAAATCTGAGCGGGAGTGGATGGATCTCAGGGAAGGTTTCCCTGAGGAAGTGACTTTTGAAGTATTTGATGAAGAATGATATATGACAATGATACTTTGGGCTTTGATTAATAGAAACTCTGAATCTAACAATAAGGAAATTTTTTATCTCACAAAACAAAGTCCAGGATATAAGGCAGGCTCCCCACATTGTGTATCGCCAGTCCCGCATCTCTGTAGTTCTCTTGGTTCTGTCTTCCTTCAAGTGTGTGCTGGATGCTCAAGCTGGTAAAATGGCTACGGACGTTCCAGGCATCACATCCAGACATGGCTACATGGGGAGAAATAAAGAGACCAACTTTCCTCGTCTCTTTTCTTGGAATCAGAGAATCCTTCCCTAAAACCTCACATACAGCCTTTCTCTAATGCTTTCCGAAACCATAAATGTGTCAAGTACATTCTCTTAAACTAATTACTGATGAAAGGAAATGGGATTTCTGTAATTAACTTAAATGAGCTCGGATCTGCCCTCAAGGCTGGGGAGGTCTCTAATCTCTGGTACAACATGGTTGCACTGAGGAAGTAGGTAACAGAAAAATTAGAATGGAGATGAATGTTAGATGATATGCAGGCCACCAACAGTACCTGCTTTAGATAGGAGAGACTTGTCTAGGTGAAGAGGAAACGCAGGCAGGGAGGATGTCCAAGCAGACCAAACAAAGAAAGGCCTCTGAAGTAGTAGGCCAGACAGTGTCTTGAAGAAACAGATGAAGGCCATGAGTCTAGCTAAACAACAGTGTTCAAAAGATAGTAAATTTTTTAGGCAGAGATGTTTTCATTTATGTTTCCCAGTGCCTAAATATTTATGGAATAAATGAAAGAGCTAGGATGGTTGTTTCTTTGCGTACTCTCCATTTTAGGTATTTAGTGAAACCAATTCACATTCCCAGACCTCAGATATCTAGAAAAGTGTGTTTTTGTGCCAAGCAGGACCTTATTTCATTTCTCTCTTCCATTGTATAACACATTTTATCTATGCACATATGTAATTTTGTGTCAAAAGCTTTCTCATTTTATACTCACAGATAATTTCATTTACCAGTTTAAAACATCTCGGCAGGGAGCTTCCAGTTTCCAGACCATCATGTAAGGACCTTCAGAGTCCTTACTCTACCCTAACAAGTAAAAAAATGAACAAACTGAAAAATAATAACTTCTTAGCTTTATCAGACAAGTGAGGTCATAGGACAAACCACCATGCCCCAAATTATAGAGACAAACAGGAATTATGAAGAATCACAACTGACCAAAGTAAAAACCTTCACAAGAACCAGTGCCAGGCTGGGGAAACCTGATTTATAATTAACAAATTGCTGGAGGCTCCATGTGGACAAGCCTGAAAGATAAAATCTCCTGGGGGACCCAGGCACAGAGAGGCCCTTACATTTTCCTTTTACCTACAGGAACTCTACAGGTCCTCACAATAAATATTAGAGGGGGAAAAAACAAAAACAAAACAAAACAAACAAACAAACAAAAAACCTGTCCTTCCAGTGGGAGAGGGGGAAAGGGACCATTTTATTCTTCTTAACAAGCCTGCAGTCAGGAGAAACTATTTTACCAGAGCCTAATCCGCATGGGAAGAGGAAAATACATAATTTCAGACCCCTCAGCCATCCTTTCTCACCTAAGAGGGTGAACCTGAGATGCACTGAAGTTCACAGTCCAGAGACACAAGTTCACCAAAAGACTGAGACCTAATCGCAGGCCTGGAGAACTACGCCTTACCACTACATTATTAAAGGCCTATTTACCACAGTTCCTTTTATCTAGTATATCATGTCCACATTTCAACAAAAACATTACAAGGCATACTAAAAGACAAAAAACACAGTTTGAAGGGACTGAACAAGCATCAGAACCAGAGTCAGATATGGCAGGAATGTTGGAATTATCAGACCAGGAATTTTTTAAAAACAATGATTAATAGCTAAGGGCTTTAATGGAAAAAGTAGATGATATTCAAGAACACATGGCTAATGTAAATAGAAAGATGGAAATTCTAAGAAAGAATCAAAAAGAAATGCTAGAGATCAAAACACTATAACAGAAATGAATAATATCCTTGATGGGCTCATTAGTAGAGTGGAAACGGCTGAGAAAAGAATCCCTGAGCTTGAGGATAGAAAAATAGAAATTTCCAAGACTGCAAAGCAAAGAGAAAAAAGACTGAAAAAAAAATACAAAACAGAATTTCAAGGACTTAAATTTTAGAGCTTCAGGAATAGACTTTTAAAATTTTTTAATCATTATATATTTTATAGTTATGACTTTCTAATTACAGTAAGTGATGATTGGTTTTCCATTTATGGTGATGACATAAAAGTCCTTTCAAATTAAACTTGAATACCTATTGGAAGAAAAATATTTCTAATAGTATAGGTGATACTATTTTGAAGGTAGTGAGTGCTCCGTTGGCTGAAGTTTGGAAAATGCAGATCATTTCTTGAACAAGCAAGCAGAATGGGAGAGGAGAAATTACTTTCCATGGTCATATAGAGTGAGTGACAGAGCCAAAATTCAAACACAAGTTTTGGTGTCCAGTTCAGTTCCCTTTCCACTTTTCCACACTGTGAGGATTTCTTTTTCATGTGGAATGAGGTTGGCTCCTTGCTGTTTCCAAATGCCTGACCAATGGCTTTACTTTACATTTCTGTAAAGTAATCCCGAAATCAATTCAGAGACAAAAGTGAAAGAGCACAAAGGTCATTTGAGGGTCTAATAAACATGAGAATCGAAATCAGTGCAAAAGTTCTCAAATTATGGAGTACATAAAAATCACTAGAAAACCCATTTAAAAGGCTGACTCCCAATGCAACCTTGAATTCAGTCTTGACTGAAAAGGTTTTGGGGAGTTTTAATAGCCACATATTGTCTGCTTTTGCTCATTCTCCTTGCTCAAGATTTCCTTTATCTTCCTTTGTGACACCAGTAGCAAAAAAAGATGTCACAGAGAGGGTCTCCTTACCCTACTCTGCATTATTAGGGGTTGGCAACTAGATCCCTCTTTCTGCCTCAGGAAGTCCTATTTCTTCCTCTGTCTCTTGCTCATATAGATTCTCCTTATGAATGAAAATTTCATTGGAAGTCCTTACGTAACTATAATCAAAGTGTTTCTGCAAAATTAATTATGGGGTCTTTTTTCCTATTGTTATATTCACAATACATAGCATACAGGGAACCTAGGAGACAATCAACAAACACCTGCTGAATAAATACGCAAAGACTCACTTTGGGGTGCAGATTTTTCTTTTAAAAATTATCCAAATTTCACATTTGGGAGGGAAAAGAGGGGAAATTTTCCTTTCCTTTTATTTTTGGAGAAAATGGCACTTCCAAAGTTCATCTTAAGATGTGGCCTGGAAGATGCTGGTTATAAATGTTCTCGAACTGATGAAATCAATATAATGAGAAAACATTTGCAATGAGTACAAAATGGGTTCTTTTGGCTTATTTATGTGTAATGTAAGCAGTGGCCCTGAGCTCAGCTTTACATTCTCTAGAAGACATATGGAAAATATCACTGTCAATGTACTCGATGAACCCAAATATCGCTATGGTTTCTCTCCAAGAAATTTCCATGTGCTGACCCAGCTGCTTAATGTTCATCGCATATTTAAAGGCATAAATCACAAGGTTTCCCCTTGAATACATTTATGCGAAATTACAGATCTTACCACCCGAATTGTTCTGGGTTAAGTCATACACAAAGAGACCTAATTCTTCAACTGGTGGTGGCAAAGCAGGGTACAGAAGATGCAACACCTATAGATATGTGGTTTCATTTTAAGACATAAATTACAGCATTTCCTTTTTAATACACTTGGGCAAAATTGCAGTCCTAGTTTTCTGAGTTAAGTCATACATAGACAGGCTTAATTCTTGGACCAGTGGTAGGGCAGATGCAGATGGGAAAAGGATGAAATAAATATAAATATGCATATGAAAAGAAAACTTTTTTAGTGGTTTCTGTTTTTCCCCCTATACAATTTGCATTCAAATTTTAGGCAGCGTCTGGAATACTGCATTCAATCAGAATTAA